>CP042185.1:0-1373212 GCA_007735645.1 Venturia effusa | reverse complement strand
CCAAGTACATAATCCTCGAAACAGCGAAGCTAGGACTCGGCAGCAAATTTGATCGAGAGAGCGCAAGCAGAAAACACCTGCCCGAAGGGCTGGACGATTATCTGAACGCTCCGAGTCAAATCGCGTCAACACCTTGAAATACATCTCGTGGTGCAGTAGCTCTTACTTGGTGCTCGAAGACTCGCCTCCAGCTCAAGCCTTTGCGGGTCCAAGTCCATCGCTGGAGACGTGAGAAACGCACGCGCAACCACACACGACGTAAACCATCACGCCCGCTCTATGGCGCACCCAGCCGAAGCAGTCGCCCCCGCCGGCTTAGATGACATTCATGGCGCTGCTCCCCCCGGCATCGTTCTGCCTTCGAGAGACCTCCGCGCTACCATTGAGAAGACCGCCGGTTATGTTGTCCGCAATGGCGCGGCCTTCGAGGGTCGTATCAGGGAACAGGCGGCCACCAAACCTCAATTCGCCTTCATCCTTCCAAACGACCCATACAATCCTTTTTACCAATGGCGAGTGTCAGAGATCATGCAAGGCAAAGAGACGGACTTGTCTGCAGGACGCGAAGGAGAGACTGCTGTCAAAGAACCCCCCAAACCTAAGGGACCAGAACCTCCACCAGACTTTCTCTTCTCTGCTCGCATGCCCAACATCAGCGCTCAGGATCTGGATGTAGTGAAGCTCACCGCGCTCTTTGCTGCCAAAAATGGACGCAGTTGGACCATCTCTTTATCGCAGCGCGAGGCAGGCAACTATCAGTTCGATTTCTTGCGACCAAATCACAGCCTATACCAATTCTTTACACGCCTCGTCGACCAGTACCAATTACTTTTGAATGGCAGCACCCTCGAAGATGGCAAGCCCGAACAAGCTCGCATTGCAGAGCTGGAGAAGAATTCCAAAGACAAATTTAACGTCCTAGAAAAAGCGAAGAAACGTGCAGAGTGGGTCAAGTACCAGGAGCAACAGAAAGCGAAGAAAGAAGAGGAAGCCGAAAGGGAGGCTAAGGAGTTCGCAGAGATCGATTGGCATGACTTCTTTATCGCTGGATCTATCATCTTCACGGAGGAAGATGAGCATATGGATCTTCCTCCGCCACAGAGTTTGAACGATCTCCAGAGCGCCTCCCTCGAGCAGAAGGGCAAATACAAGCTTGCTATCGAAGAGACCGCGCCGACCGACGACTTCAATTATAGCAACAATGTACAGCCTTCGTATGGACAGCCACCGCCATTCTATCCACAGCCGCCAGCTCCACAAGTTGCGTATCCACAACAACCGCAATATCCTGTGCAAGACCAAGAAGAAGAGGCGCGGATACAAGAGCGAGAAGCAGAACGCGAGAGGGCCCAGCAGGCGATGGCTGCGGCAAAAGCCCCTCCTTCCGCAGTGCGTATTTTGCCAGCTGCCGCATCAAGGGCGGCTGCTCGACGAGGCAAGGTACAGACTCGAGAGTGCCCGAATTGTAGGCAGCAGATTCCTTCAGACGAGTTCGATCAGCACATCAAAAGTAAGATCTCCTGCCCAAATTCATTTCTGATTTTTGATTAACATGCAACAGTCGAGCTCATGGATCCCCGATATCGTGAACAAAAGAACAAAGAACAGCAACGCACCGCGACCACCAATATCTCGACGCACGATGTCGCAAATAATCTTAAGCGACTAGCGTCCCAGCGAACAGACGTGTTCGACCAAGTCAGCGGTTTGCCACTTAGCAAGGAAGAAGAAGATAGACGGAAGAGGGCAGCGATCTCATACGACGGAAACCCGGCCACTGCAAATGCTGCCATGGGCCAGGGTATGACTTTGGAGGACCAGATCAAACTAATCCATAAAAAAGCCGGCCAGTAATTGTTTGCGCCTACGTTCCTGTGTCATTGGCTCTTACGATCTTGGGTAACCACCGACATTAGCGAAGAGAAACCTTCGAAACGATGTCCCACATTCGAGCAAAGTGAGGATTTTCTGGCCGACAAGAATCTCGCTGTCCACCACCGATACGACCAGCTGTCCGAAAACTCCCCCGTATGAAGTCATCAAAGCGACTCTTGCATTAGGCGAGGCAAAAGTTCGAATGTATGATAAGTAGAACAATGGATGTGTCGTGCAATTCGTACTTGACCACCTAACACCTGGCAGTTCCATCGATGCCTTCCAATTCGACAACCTTCGTGCCCAATGTGTAACCTTTCATGACCTGCCCTTTTGCTAACTCGTGTCCGTACAGGCAACGGAAGGAAGCCTCAATCGTGCATCACTCATCCGGAACGCGTGAGCTGCCTGTTGGCCTGTCTGCAAGTTCTCCTTAGGCATCGTTGATTCACTCAACCTGGACAATTGATAACGAGAACGAGCTGTTAAAGCATATTGTGGAAACCCCATCAGAAACGAAGTGAGCGTGGCCCTTTGCGCATCTTCCTTTTCATGATGCCAACTCGGCGAGAGCTCTCGTTAAGAGAACTCTCGTTCTCGATTCATGTCGAGGACTTCTTGCGATCCAAACTTTCAATTTGCTAAGAATCGATTGACTTCGCCGTGTAACTAGAAAGTGTCCATATAGAATGCCGGTATTGAGCACATGTGAGGAAGGCTGATCCACGCTCCTGGTAGATACGAGCATGGCTGATATCAGTCAAACGAATCACACATACAAGAATCACTGAATATCCGACGAGAAGTCGTGGACTGTCTGTCGCAGATCAGATGGATAAGTACATCCTGGCGTGCCGCTATTCTAGTTCCATCCCTTCACGGGGCCAGAAAACGCTTTTGTCTAGCCAGCTGGCATTCTTCGAGCGATGCCAATACAGTCCTGGTAATTCAGTTTCCAGATTGTGGCAGAGACCTTTTCGCTATCGGTCTGAAGTTCAACCCTCTCTATTCCTGTTAGTTTTGAAGGAGGAAGAGACGGTCTGCGTCGCGCCTGCCTGAGACTTCTACTCTAATGTGTTAACAACTCTCGATCACCGGTTCGAAGCCGAGTTACATTTCGAGACAAGTTCTACGTCTTTTTCAAAATGAACAGGTTCTGCCCCCGCAACATTTTCAAATTTCCCTGTCCTCCTGGTCGTCGATACGTTCATGGCGCAGATTGCCCGTCACCAGATCGGCATCTGGCGCGACGGGTAGCTCTCCCCGTTGCTCTGAGCATCGCTACAGGCTCATACGCCTTATTCGCGTTGACACCCTTGTCTCGACCGGACACCAACGACGGCATATTCTCTGAATGGAACTTCCCGGCTGTACGGTGGAGATACTCTCCAAAACTCGTCTCGGGCGAACCGTTGGATGTCGTGGAAGCCGACTGGGCATCCGTGAGCGTCGTCACGCTCGCAGACGTCGAAGCGGCATTGATGAAACTCGTCTTCGCGTGGATCGATGCCCATCCGGTGAATCCCGACTCAAGAAACGCTCATCGGGGCCGGTTCAAGGGCTTCGAGATCATCGCCGCGTTGGCCGCTTGCCAGTTGGCGAGGAGAGAGTTTATATCCATGGAAACGGCGAGGTTGATGCATCCGGGTTGCGAGGATATCTCCAAACACGTGTCCGAGACCGAGGAAGCGGTTTGGAGATTCCTTGCCGAGAAGAACCCGGAGGTGTGCGATGTTAGTCAGGTCAGTGATGAGGTCAAGATTGCGTGTCTCGCTGCCATTGTTGTCGAAGCGTTGCAGCATACGTGCGGTATCGTGGCTCTCAATGAACTTATACCCATAGATACGGCGGAGAAGGAGGAGAAGGAGGAGGAGATTTTGTTGCGTTCCTCGTATTGGAAGGGGTCCCGCCCGGCGGAGAGGATCATCATATCGAGCTTCATGTGTTTGGCAGTGGAACTGGTGGATAAGACCGAGGTGTGGGAAGAGGCGAGGGAACTTGGGTACGAAGCTTCTTTTGGTCAGGGCCTTAGGTTTGTGGAGGGGTGGGCGGCTTTGATTGTTATTTTGTTGAGGCTGACGAGGAGGGAGATTCAGAGGGGCATGGCTGAGATTGTTTCCGTGTAGACGCTTGCTGCGGGCTCGGGCACCTTTTCAAGACCTGGGTCATGGGAGAGTAGAGATGCTCTGGACCGTAGCTGGAGTAGCGGACACTGTCTTCATACACGTATTCACCTCGGGCGGTTCATGAGCTGTCGATCCGATGTATTGGAAGACGGGAGGAAGGAGCAAGTGTGCGTAGGTAATTGGCCGCCTTGCCCTCTCATACCTACCTAGGTCTAGGTAGGAACTTTAGTAGACAATCACCAGGACCCAATTTCTACCTAGATTCAATCCAGTATGAGACGAGCGATCGATTTGATTCGGAGCTCATGTCTCGTAGAAAAAAACAGAATATATCATCCACCACCCTATATACTTAGTAGCGCGATCCAATGCAATTCCCTACCTCACAAGGCAAGAAACACAGAGATGGCATCTTTCAATCACGTTGGGTACCAATCTGCACTTCCCTCTAAGTAGTCTAGATCATGCCCAAGCACCCACCAACGCCATAAGCAATGCTCCTGCCACCACTGAACCACAAGCCTGGAGTCGCCTCTTTCCCCGTAATGTTTTGTAACTGCCATCGCTCAAGAAATCCTCGGCCAACAACTCCACCAGGCCCGCGAAAAGGAGTAGCCCTGAAGAGATGGCGTTCATCGTGCCCACGGTCAGCAATCCCGTCATGCTCTCCGGATCGTAAAGTCTGTGGATAGCCAATCCAATCGCTTGTCCAATCGGGGTCGTGGTCCCATATGCCAGAGCCATAAGCCAAGGTTTCATACTTCCGGCTGGGAATTGTAGTGCTGCTATTCTGCTGCCCAAAGCCAGCCCCTCGAAAGTCTGATGGAAGGATATCGCAACTAGCAGCACGACGAAGGGGGGACCAGTCGACACAGACAGTGCCATGCCGATGAATACTGAATGGAACAATATACCGGCCTCGAGCAAAAGACATTGTAAGAGGGCCTTCTGGTGAGCAGCGTGGTCGCTGGGATCGGAGGGGTGCTGATCTGGATCCTGATGTATGCTCTCTTGGCGCGATGCCTTGCCATTCAGAAGGCCAGTGCCTGGAGCCTCTCCTCCGAGCTCGTCCAACTCATCAAGGTCGATTTCGTCCTCCGAATCTGATGCGAAAGAATCGTCTCGAGATTTCGAGGGAGGTGGAGGCAATGGTGATGGTTGACCTATGGAAGGTGATCGACCATCCATCAAATTTTCGCTCGAGTGAGACGTATCGCCGAGCTTAATGCTGCTGGGTTTGTTTCTGTATCGTTTGGGTCCTTGGCGTGACTGCGCCGAGACGCTCAAGGGCTGATGGTGTCCACGATGACTATCCTCTTCCTCTCCATCAGGCAGTCTTCCAAAATCACTGCTGTGAGAATGGCCGGCTCCTCGCATGGCAAAAAACTGCTCTATGCCTACCACTGTGAGGACCGAGATCATGGCGATTAGACCTGGCATTGCCGGATATCCTTGATTCCAAAAGGAAGGGAGACATGGGTCCGTTAATGATATGTAGGCGGTAGGAAAGAGGTGTACGAAGGCCGTGGCTATAAGGACACCAGTCCCGAAGTGGCGCGACAGGAATATGAATTGGTGAGGTATTGGGAGGTGAGGGTATTTGCGGGCTATGATGGGAAAGGCGCATGCTGTAGTATCAAGTTAGCCAGATGACACGAGAGCAGAGTCGTAGTGTTTCCTCGCACCTATGGTACTCAAGGCGAGGATGAGGACGAGTGCGCCAACGTGTATAGGTGTGTTGTAGCGGCCCTTGTTCTTCCCACCACACGCCGGCCGCTCTGGGATGTCTCCATCCTGCCTTCTGGCCAGTTCGGATTGTAGCACGGCCGTGGGGATGTCAGCCCATGAACGAATGTCTGTAAGGAGGAGAGCGGTCAGTATTGTGGAATATGGATGCGCCAGGAAACTACCTGAGGTGTCACTCACCTCTGTCGAAGAGGTAGCCAGTCTGTGTCATGGCTGACGCATTCGCTGTGACAGTCTCGTGGAGGATTTGCCGGTTGAAGTGACCTGTCCCAGCCAATGCATCCTCACCAATGTACGATGTGAGCGTTAATGGAGTTGTCCCGACGGACAAGCCTTGGTTGGACCCACAAGGATTGAACCTCCAGCGCCGGGCCGGGCATATTGCTCAGTCTCGGCCTTACTATATCGAATCTCCTGATCCTAGTCAAGGGGTACTTACTCAAGCAGCACCTGGTACCACCAGACAATCCAAGTCATGACTTCTACCTAGTCTTCAATCACGCCGTTCCCTCCTCTTCGAAGCCATTCCTGATTGCTGCTTGGATTCCATCATGACTTGGTCTTGGCAAGACAGGTTCATTTACCGAACAAACTTATTGAGGATACTATCGGTATCATCAGGGACGATACTGGCGTCGAACATTGGAAGTTCATGCATCGTGTAACCACTGTCCATTTCTATGAAAAGACTAAAGCTCGCCAGACCTACACACCCATCTATATACTATCTAAAGGCACGACCCTCTCCTCCCAATACTGCATCCTGAGAGTCCCGTCGCCAAACTCCTTCCCCAACCTATTGAACCCACGCAGCTGCGCGTGTTCACCATGCGCGTCCATCAAAGGAAGTCTCCCACCACGCATATTGTCAATAGTCTCTACTCTATACACAATCGGTTTCTCGCTCTTGGCCTTCCTCATAGCTTCCGCCCGTAACTTCAAGGTATCCTCTGCGCGCTGCTTGCCGCGTGGAATACTAACAAATATCCTATCCACTGCTAAATCGTGATGGTACTCTTGTCGACTGCTTACACAGCTTGAGGGGAAGGCGATGACAACATGCTGACCTTTTCGGAACCTGACTGGTAAGTTCATGGGCAATCCAAGGGCCTGCCTGGTTGCGAATTCCCGCGCAACGAGATTGGCCGTCACTTGCACTGGCACATTGGGATACTGTTGCCATTGCCTGCCGGTCATGTAGAAGAACGTCCACCTGCCACTCAGACCCGGCATCTCCTTGATGATTGGAATATCAACATCGACTTTCTGTATCCTTTGGAAGTCAACGTTACCCTGATCTATACAAAAGAATGGTTTTGTTCCGAAAAAACGACTTGACCAGAACTCGATCCTGATCAATTCTGTGATTTGCCCTCCTACTTGCTGGTGCCAGTTGATGAGACATTGGGCGAGATTGGGAACATTGCCAGCTACACAGGCAGGTATACGGTTATGGTGCTTTCTGATACGACGAATCTTAAGGGAGAGCGGGAGTGGAGGTCGATCGCTCTGGAATGGGGCTATTCGCGGAGCTTCTTTGGACTGCGAATTTTCTGGTTGCTGCTCAATGTGCACGTCAGTGTCCGTGGCTTGTGTTTGGGAGTTGGCGGGTCTAGCTTCATGAGAGCTAGCTGATTCTTCTATCGCAGCTGTCTTTTCCACAATACTTTGCCTTGGACTCGGTTCCGAGAGCCCAGCATCCATAACCACTCCGTCTGCACCTTGACCCTTGGGACTGGGGATCTTCGTATCGATAAACTTCCTCGAGATGTGCCGCTTGAACTCTGCCTCATCCATGAACAATTGGACCGGCGTTGGTCCCAAAAAGGGTGGAACGGGTTGGAATATGATACCGTTAAGTGCATCGTGGGCCTGTTTGACATTCTTCTGCAAGACGACGCGTTGCCTTCGCTGAGGCATCATGATTATGAGGAAAGTGATGGAGAAGCTCTGAAATGATGGGTAAAGGATAATTCTTTCCGAACCGGGGTGAGTGCGGCCGTCGAATCTTGTTAAACGAACAATTTGTGAACATGCCTTTGTCTTGCAAGTAGGGATAGTTCTCTTGTATCGAAGTATTTCATGCGTGATTGAAGCACAATGCAAGAAGATCTGGTGAAAAGCCTGGGACCGTACAAGTATGAAAGAGATGAGCATTTTTCCTCAAGCGGCGTTCAACCAGTGGCTAAGTATGATATAGAAGAATGGCTCCAAGAATTTGAGAGTTGGCTGGCTGGCGCATTCACCAAGGTGAGATACCTACAAGGCTCTGCTGAGATGCATCGCTCCAAGTACAGTTGACGACAGTCTGGGAGTGATTGAACCATCCCAACCTAGAAGCCAAGAACCAATTCTTGTTGTTCTTTGGAGACGGCAGATGATCTGACTTAGTTCGTATATAGTCTGCTGTAGATTTCCGCTGGCTTCCATATTCACTGTTGATAAGGGGTTAGTAGGTATGCAGCTTGACCGCAGGATGGGTCGAACAAAGCGATTAAATGCCATCCTCTTACAGCCATGAGTTAAGAGAATGATGCGCCGCATGTGGCAATTTTTATTGTCTTTGTAGTTTGTCATCAGCCTTCTTCCATCACTTCTTGACCGAAAACTGGTATGTTGCCTCCAGAGAGTACGGATCATCGTCAGGCCCAAATATTTGCTCACTGTCGCGCTGCCACTCAGGCTGGTTAATAGCATCAATCCAGTCCTCCACTTCCATCACCACACACCCGTACTTCTCGACAACGCGCGGTCTGCTAGCATCATTGAAGAAGCCCTGGGTCTGCTTCAAGGCAAGACTACCATTTTGGCCGGCGCAATTGTACACCTGGAAGGCTTTCTGATCTGTGAAAATATCGATTTTGATGCCACTGAAGTCACTGGACAGCGAAGCAACAGGGCCCTCAGTCCTCCAATCGTAGTCGTCAAGTAGTTCGCGATTGACGAGGTAGCAAGTGTCATAGCCAGAGCAGTTGGTTCCACAGTTTCCCAAAATCTCAGGGTCGGAATATCCTGCGCCAATCTGCTTTGGCGCAGACCAGAAATCGTTTACAGAGCCCTTTTGGTTTGGAAGAATCGTTCCGTTCGGAATGAGAATTCCATCGGTGCCTACACGTTGTCCGCTGTACGGCATGGACAACGTGTGGTTGAAGGCTTTTGCAGTATTTGGATTTTGGAATCCATCCAAGTTCCAATACGTGTGAGAGCTTAGCATGATGGGCGTCTTTTTGGTCAATGCTTTGGCCGTCATCTTGAAATGCCATGCATTTGGTGTTAGAGTGTAGGTTACCACACTAGAGACGTCCCCTGGAAAACCTTGATCGCCGTCTTTATCAAAGAGCGTGAACGTAATCGAATTCGAACTGAATGCAGAGACCGTCCAATTCCTCTGTATTTAGTGAGCATTAAAGTAAACAGCAAGTGGCGTGGAGATATATCACCCAATCCCAACCACTTGGCCCTCCATGCAAGGTATCCTTTCCATCATTTTCGTTGGGGATGACTTTGTAGGTCACACCGTCGATTTCGAAAGAGCTTGAAATGAGATCAGATGGCGTTAGTCGCACAGGACAGAATGAGACCTACCTGTTTTTGATTCGATTCGCATAACGACCTGGCAATTAGTGACATGAATTGAGCCGGTCAAGAATGCTAGTACCTGGAACACCACCAAGATGAGGATGCTGTTTATCTATGCTGTAGTACGTAGCATTGTCGAATCCCAAAACAATGTCGCGTTCAATGCCTTCCAGGAGTCAGCATAGATGTCATGAAGCTTCGTCAAAAACATACCATGGGTATCGTTGATGAAGAGATTGGAGATGCTGGCGCCGTAGGGAATGAAAGTCGCGCGAATGCCTGGTGCTTCCAAGGTGTATTTTCCGTCAGGCCCAGGTCCTCGACCCGCACCACCGTAGAAAGCGGGCTTTTGTGGCCAGGCGTAAGCTACTCCGAAGAGTAGAAGGGAAGCGATGAGCATCATTTTGACCAGCGCGCTGAGTCTCTTGAAGGAGCACCATCTCGCAAGACGGGAGAGAAGAGCACTTAAATGCAGATGATTTGTTACCTTGGGATCATTGCCGGCAAACGCGTAGTGCTCATCTTCCCCACAATGTCGACCTGGGGTAACCTCGATTGCGGAGAGACCCATCACGCGAAAGTAGTAGCGTCATGTGGTCTCGTGGCCAGCTCGTCCGAATTTCCGGAGGCTGGTCGAGATATGCAGAAGTTGGAGGTGAGATTAGCGAAATATGAAGAGCCCAAGGATCACATTTTGGCCGACGTCAGCGGAGCTAAGCAAGCCCTGGAACCTTCAGGGCAGGGCATGGCCGACATGGAACATCCTTCGTGGAACAATTATGTGCCTGTCTATCAAAACTCGGGCGAATGAAGTGGTCCCTTATGTCCATGGCTCGTCAAGCTATGGTTGGAAAAATGTCAAGCTTCTGGAACCAAAGTGACTGAGTACCTACTGGGGAATAAGCTTCCGATCATGTTGTTGCTGACACAGAACGCGGCAGATTTGACCGACCAGCTTCGTAGATCACGGCACATCACCACAAATGCCTTGCCAGGATAATATGATTCGACTTCAATCGATGGTGCGATCGTGCATGACAGTTCAGCGTATGCCTTGCAATCACTCTATTCTCCCCCCTTGTTCTTCTGCCAAGCACTCGCGCGGACAGTTTTCTTGGGGTTGATAACTCGACAGACGGGAGTGAATTGTGTGAGTGAAGCATTCCAAGACTACCTAAGAGTACAAGCGGGAAAGCCCAATTTATGGAAGACCCTCTACAAGGCTGACACCTCAATGAAATCACGCTAGTCCAAGGCTCCAAGCCAATCTGATAGCACGACTTTGATAGGAGCCGGATGAAGACACCCGGCTGTGAGTGATAACTTCGCGGATCTTGGCTTGTGAGGCTCCGCAGTCCTCTAATCAGTCCATGCCCCGCTAAGAATCAATTGACCGATACAACTCTGGCATTTCCAAAACTGGAATTGTCAGGCAAGTTGAAAGTGCCATCTCGAACTGACAAATAGCTCTCCAGATGCCCAATTATCTTGATTCATAGGCCAAAGCAGTTAAAACTCGAGGGTTGTGGCTCTCCCGCACGAAGGAGCTCACTCTAAAGTCATGCTGATATAATATTCTGCATGACTTCCTTGAGACGCCGGCAAAAAGCATGACTTGGAAGTGAAATAATAGCGTGTCTGTCTTGAGCCACACGCACTCGACAATTCTATACAGCACAGATGTCTCTCCAACCGTTGTACGCTCCTCCAGGCCGAACCAGACAAGTGTCAGGTTGAGGATGTGGATTCGCTTGCATGCGCGCAAGGTCCTTTCTCTGTTTTACCATTTGTGCAGCTCTCCATTAGTCGCCGACATAGAGGAACATCGGAAGGATCGTCTCACTAGCCAGCTGCGGGAAGGCGTCTGTTCTTTAAACAGTCTCGAAGTCACCTGAAAGACATGATGTGCTTCAAGTTCGGAGCATTGAGCGAGCGCCGACAATTTTTTCAGGCCAATTCAGGCCCAGTGGAGGCGTTTGTAATTGTATAGAAGTAGTCGACGACTCGATCTGCTTGATGGAGGTGATGGCGAGCCTTCACTTGTTTCACAGCTGCCAATGGAGTCTGGACACTCAGAATCAGATGCGCCACGGTTCATGACGAAACGACTGGCACTGACTCTGGTCGAGCGCAGCATGCCAGTCTGCTTCTTCCTGCGACAACTCTTGAGAGCCACGGGAGCGTGAGGTGTCTGCCCATGTTTCACTGGCATTCTCGGACCTTTGAAGTCTTCTGTCCAGCAAAGCGCTGCGATGGCACTCCTACAAGAACACCACGGCGAGACTCGTTTTGCGACACTGTGACATGGGACTCTGTCCGCGTATCGTAAATCACATGGAGGCACTTCGAATTCTTTCCAGCCAGACCCCTCTCCGCTTTGGGACACTCTACTGCGCCTCTTAGCCACAGCAATCACCACCCACTCTTAGCCATCTCGTCACGTCCCCGAGTCTCCCCCCAAAACTCCATGTTGATATAATACCTACCGCCGCGCGCTGCTGCTGTTCTCAGCTGCCGGCAACAACGTCTACAATATGCGTCCTATTCGCCTGCTGATATCGCTCAGCTTTTGTATACTTACCATAACTACTCTCCTGTTCCTCCTCCCCGCCCGACGAGACCGTCTAGGTCCAACAGCACCGGCAACAATCAAGAAGAAGGGCAAATTACGGGCACTCTTCTCCCTCCAAACCCCTCTCTTCCCACCTTCGGCCATAATCAGCCTCACCGATGACAACTCTACATTCTTCCTGGCCAGACCCGCAGCGTTTGGTCCAGTACTGCCTGCCAACGGTCTAAGCGGGCAGCTATGGATAGGAAGTGGCTTTGGAGAAGATAACTTAGGCCGTGGCGGGCGAGCCGAAGGCGAGTTGGGCTGCAGTGATGTGCCCGGCTGGGATGAAAGTTCGAACACACCAGGTCACCTTGCGAATGGAGATTCGAAAATGAAATACGCCAGTCACACCACGAAACCGGATCTGGCTAAGAAGGAGAAAGACAAAACGAAACGTGCCGATGCCACAGGAGATCGATCTGTAGACGAGGAGGAACCTGTTGTCGTAGCGTCGGACACGTCCAAATCAGACGATGGCACAGATGATCATCTTCTCAAAGACTCGGAATCTCGACAGGCTGCTTCTTCCCAGGGCGCGTCGAAGCACGCGGACATTCAGTCACTGCAGGAGAGCGCGGAAATCGCTGGGAAGGTCGTCTTGTTAAGCCGTGGAGGCTGCGGCTTTCTTGAAAAAGTCAAATGGGTGCAGAGACGAGGTGGCAAGGCCCTCATTGTGGGAGATGATGTCCGTGGAGGTCAATTGGTTACAATGTATGCCAGAGGGGACACAACGAATGTGACTGTTCCCGCCATTTTCACGTCATACACCACGGCACATTTACTGTCGTCCTTGATACCATATGGAGGTGCCTTTGGTTCCGTTTCTGTAGACGGCAGCAAGGTTGCCAAACTTCCCACAAAACTTAGCCAGGGCAAGGGGAAGAATTCGGAAGGTGACGACAACAAGCCAACGTTCACGAGAACAGCAGAGGCATCAAAGTCTACTTCAATCATCACGGAGAAATCTGGGAAGGCGCCGTCAGATGTGAAGCAGGCATCTGAGGCACGCAAAGGACTTGTACGCTCGATTCTGTCCTGGATTGGTCTTGGAGACAACCAGGATTCTTCGAATGTCAGCCGTCGACCGCCAAACAGTGGCGCTTTGGATTGGGTCATGGTCGAAGACTGGGACGATGACAAACCCAAGAAGACGAAGAAAAAGGAAGTTACCGGACAAAAAGATGCCAGCACAAACCCTACGGCTGACAATTTTGTCATCGGTGTTCACGACTGGCGCGATCCCAGCCTCCTTTCGAATAAGAAAGATAAGGACTCTTCTGCGGTTAAAGCACGTAAAGCTGATAAAACCAAGGAGAATGCTAAAGCCATGCCCACGAATGGACTCAAGCTAAAAGGTGGTAGCATAACACCTGGAAGCGGTGAATATGAGAATCCGGAAATTCAGGCGCAACCCAATGGTAAGGAGACGAAGTCCGCCTCCCATGGCCAAACAGAAGAGGAGAAGCCAGGTTCGGGCGATGGATGGCTCAGTCACCTACATTGGGGTCACGACAACACCGAACCTGAACATCACGATGTGCAATGTGCAGGGAAGAGATGTACGAGTCTCGGATCTTCTTCTTCATCACCGAGCAAAGCCAGTGAACATAACAAAGCTAAGAACCAGCCGAACCACGACGGCTTATGGGTCACACTTACGCCGACCAATATGTCTTCTAGCCCCTTCTTCGATACTTTGTTGGTGCTTGTTGTCAGCCCTCTTGCCACTCTTACTGTTGTTTACGCACTGTTGCTTCTTCGCTCAAGGATTCGGCGACGAAGATGGCGGGCTCCAAAGTCTGTTGTGGAACGACTTCCCGTGCGCACATATCACACCATAACCAGTGAAGCAAGCACCACATCTATCGCTACTCCTAACTCATCATCACCAACTACCCCTCTTTTGTCACCTGGACCAAGACGTATTGTGTCACGATCCTCATCTCGTTCGAGACCGAGGGCGCGGACCATATCGGAAGTGCCCGGGACGGCGACCTCGTCTTCGCCTTTCAGCCTCAGTGAACACCATGAAAGCCTCTCTGCGCAAGAGAAACGCGAGAACGGTCTTGCAGAATGGCGTCGTCGTTATGGCGGACGGCAGAAAGAATGTGTTGTGTGCTTAGAGGAATATGTGGATGGGGTTAGCCGGGTCATGAGCCTTCCCTGCGGTCATGAGTTCCATGCCGAGTGCATGTAAGTGGACCAAACTTGGTCAACGAAGCAATCATCACTAATAGAACGCAGTACTCCGTGGTTAACAACTCGTCGCCGAACATGTCCGATCTGTAAGGGCGATGTCGTACGTAGTGTCCAGCGTGGAAGCCTAAGCCGGCAAAGTTCTTACGATAGTCATCAACGAGATGCCTCATCTTCAGACGACGATGAAGACGAGATTCAAGCTCAAGCTGCCATTGCCCGAAACGACTCACCAACATCAGCCATTCCAATGCCCACCTCTAGCAATTCTGATCTAGAGCTTGGAATCGAAGAGGAGCGGCGTTTGAGATCATCAAGCTCTCGGCCTCATTCCATAGTGCCAGAGAGTTGGCGAGACTGGTTCATGGGAATGTTTGGAGGTAGGAGAGCTGAGCCCGAGGTTGATCGGAATAGATGATGATGATGATGATGATGTCGCCGATTTGATTTTGGAAAGCGAACATACCCACGGGAACACATATGGGAGGTACAGTTTTAATGTTCTGATTGATAACCGAGGAAGGGAAGTAATGATTGGTGTTACTGGATGCCTCGGATGCAGGTTTTGGTTTTGAAAGGTAGAAGGCAAGTATCCTCACCACTTAGGATGTATGGAATACAAGGGACAGGACACAGGACATAGTCGTTCAGAGGTCCAGGCTCCTAAGCTACCCGAGTTAGGAATCATGCTACAAGCTAAGTCATTGAGCAGCAATTTCCCGGCCATGTCCTTGCTTGATTGATGAGAGTATGGCTTGACCTCTCTATATTTCTGTTGGTCTTAAGCTTAGGATTGTATTCTCAGCTGTTTCGGGACAATGCTTCAGCGTTCTTGTAAGCTCGCTTCTCTGTCGAAGGTCGAGGTTCTTGGCGCGTCGCCATCCTTTTATATGTCTCTTTGTTGTCATCAAGAGGAGGAGTTGATGGATAGAAGTAGGATTCTCCGCTACAGTATTTCTAACCAGCATAGCCTATCAGTTATCCGAGCTGGGAACGGAGGTGAAGGGTTCCTTCCTCACTCGCATATCTCTATGCCAGGGCCGATGCCTGGTAGGAAATATGCGACAATGGATACGCATTCCTTGCTCCGGTCTTCCACTTGCCAGACTCGATCCGGATAACTCTCTTTAACACAGCTGACGACTCCATCTGCACGTTCTTTCAGAAGATGTCTCCTGGATCTCGTTGTTGGTGCAAGACTTCCCGAGATGTCACTCCCCCATCACCAGCATTCCACAACTCTCAACCAAATCATCCGGCCCCGTTAGAATCTGTTATGCCAGAGTTCCAGACTGTGCCGTGTCTGCCCGATAACAGAGTCTTACGTCACACTGGGACGGTTCCTTCTTGCCTTAGCTACTATTGGCTGCTTCCGCTTTCGGAGAGTCGACGCCTAGTACTTAAAACGATCTTTTCGTGCTCTGGGCAAGTTCTTGTCTCTCATCCCAACATGCAACCTCGTCCGACTTCATCGAGACCTCCATCAAGCCCATCAAGAGTCATCCTGGCTCTCTCATGGATGTACGCGGGCTGTCGCGCCCTGTTCTGACTGCACCTGCAGTACAGCGACATGTGCCTCTTGCCTCACTACTCCATCTCATCCTTCCTCAGCGCTTACTTGTGAGCTTGCCTTTAAGTGCGCGGAGGCTTTATCCATGGCTCCTCTTTGGACCACCATCATGACCCCTTTCCTGAGACCTTCACTCTCAAACCAGACTCACTCTTGGAAACACTTGTTCGGCGTTGACATATCCATCTCCAAAGCGCCAACGACATCGATCGATCATTGCCCCAGTTGCCATTGGTGCTTCGATGATTGATTGCTTCACTGGAGACCATCAGACGCCTAGCTAGGTACGATACCCGTCTCCCCGGAATGTCATCTGAAAAGGTCCCGTCAACTGAAAAGAATAGACTGTTGCCATTCCGTCAGCCTCAAATCTCTCTAATCATCTCAGGCTGATAGAGCAGGATGCTTCGCCTCCGCCCAACCGCCATCAATCTGACCCCAAACGACATTCAGATCGCTAACGAAAGGCTTGCGGCGCGTATATTCCATGAACGAATTCAAGTCCGACGCGGTGCCGAACGATCGAGGGATGAAGCGATTGTTCTGAGGACGACACGGCTTCAGGCTCCAAGACAGGCCGAGATATCCGAATCGGACGACGATGACTTGAGTGATACAAGCAGCGAGTCGAAGCCACAGCCTGCCACACTCCGTCATCGGACCCTGGCAGTATCTGATGATAGTAGTTCTAGCGACGAGTATCTGAGTCCACATGACGACGGCACATATCAACAAACAACGCGACCCGACTCGGTATAGCGCGCCCACAAAGCCTTCATAAATCCTCCAGCTCTCTCTCAATAAAAGTTGCTCACCACCGCTCACCACTGCTCACCTCGCTTCCTCGATTCGCTCTCTCGCTCTCTCGTTCGCCATTAAGCTCGCCGGCTTCTTCACGTCGGAATTCACGAACTTTTTGTCTCAAGTCGAGCTGCAATGCTAACCATGAAAAAGTCTAGGGAGCCTTTGCCGCGGTCGCCGCTGTACCAGACACACTCCGCGGCCTCTCCCAAGAGCTCGCCGAACTTGCGAGGTTCTCCAGGAACACCGCTTCGAGTCAATTCTCTGCGTCACCAGTTCAGTGAGGGAGCCATGCCACAGACTGGTGTGATGAACGGTTCGCCGTCCCCGGACCAGGGCACAATGTCGGTCCAGCGCCGCAATCTGCCTCCATACGCTCAAACCGACGAACGCAGAACCATGTTCGGAGAAGACTATTTTCGACAGCAGCTCATCAAGGCCTCCACTTCCGCTGCCGCCACTGACACTACTTCGAAAGATGAACCTTCTCCACTAGAGATCTTCGGGCTCACTTCCTGGGATCAATGGGAAGAGCAAATGGACTGGCAGATTGGTCACGAACGCGGTTATCCCAAGGGCTATACCGGTGCAGGTGGTACTCGCGATGTTGTCCAAGTTGAACGAATTCTGCGCCGCCAGCTTGCCACAAGATTGATCAACGGTGAAATCCCATGGAGAGATGGCCCAATCGCGGCGCCAGGTCCTCCAGAGGAGAGCGATAACGCCCGGAAAGAAATCGAGCTCCCAGGAAGCATGCAAAGCTTGCGTACTCGCCCGATGTCATCACGTGGGGTAGCTACATCTCGTGGTCGTCCTTCCCAGTCATCTCCTGTACACATTCCTCATGGCCGTTTGATGGCTCAGCAACATGCTCAGAGCCTCCAAGATAGACAGTACAGATCTCCTAGTCTGCGACAGCACCCAACTCCCTCGAGCCAACGCCAGCTTACTCCCATCGGCTTGCCCATGCTTGAACAGCAGTTCTCACCGATTCCCCAGCTCACTCCTGGCATGTTCGCTGATCCGGGACACGCATTCTCGCCTGCTGGCCGTATGATGACATACTCCCAAGTGCCCCAGTTCACTCCTCACGTACCATACATGCCTGCTCTCAACCGCCAACCTACTCCTTCGGCAATGGTTTCACCCGTGGTAACGAACCAATATCACGCACAGCGTCGCAGCACTCCATTCCGCCAGACATCCCCACTCGAGCGCATAAGCTCTGGCTCCCCGGTCTCCAGGAGCGCTTCATCATTGAGCGATATGATGAGCAGTGCCCCGACCTCACGTTATGCAGAACGTTCGGACGTGAGCATGGCAAGTGCTCCACGCTCATCAATGCCGACCCAATCGATCCACATGCCTCGCTCGCGTCCAATGAGCACACCGCATGTGCCAACGTCATACGAGCGAAACAATCAATACATGACTCAGGCTCGTACTTCGTATGGCCAAGGAGGACTTCCACAACGTCCTACACCACCTCCTGCCATTGGACATGGACGTCCACAGCTTCCTAGATGGCAGCGCAACCAGGAAAACTCAGAGGAGGCAGCGATGAGTGCGCTGCAAGGCGAGATGGAGCGGGTTCGTATTGGTGACCAGCGAAGAGATATGGACGGAGAGGTAATGAACAACACTCCACCACACGAAAGCCTTATGGAACGCTATTTGAGAGAAGACTAGGAGGTAAGTGTCATGTCGAGAACCAAGGCTTCTCATGCTGACATTCGACAGTGAAGGAGGATTGATTATTGGGACGACTGGAGTTTTCCCTTTGTACAGTACGAAAGGTCGCTTTGATTGTGATTTGGGCGTTCTGATAATGGCTCCTCTTGCAGTTGTTGAACCCAGATGGAGCACTCTGGAAGTGGAGAGGAAGACAACTAACTCATGTCCGCCTGTGATTCTTTGCGTTTGTTATTTTCATATTCAAGAGTATATCTTACCCAAAATTGGTGGAGTTAAGGAGATTTGTTTGTTCCGGTTGTAAATAACCACATGCTCAAACCAATGAAGAGCAAGAGTTCGTAGATGACCATCTGTCCCGGGAAATCCATAGGACTTCATTCTCAAAAAGCGCGTTCCTCCTTTCGCGCTGCACACAGCTTCACAAGACCTGATCAAGGGTATGGCTCACATGGCAGAAGCAGTGACCTTCTGCCCTGGTAGTGACTTTGCTAGGCGGATGAAAGTTGCCTGCTAGATTCTACCGAGTTATGCTATCAACTGCGAGGAGTGAATATGTCTCTGGTCACGTTTGGAGACTATGGACACGCTCAGTATGGTCATCATGTCCTCTGGCGATAATTCCAATACTCATCTTTGAGCTCGACTTCTTTCCATCTCAAGACATACGACCTTATCCATTGGAACGCACGATGGCCTGCGTGATCCTGGCACAACCATGAAATCAGGCGCCGAATCGTGGAGATCCTTTTGGGCTCTCCGTTGCTTTGGAATATGATGGAGTGGTATCGATCCATGAGTGACTTGCAGGTGATGCTTGCTTGCTGTTCTGTTGTGTTTCGAGCTGATGTGATGTGCGATATCTGGTTTGGGATTTTGGACTTGGGGTTTTGGTCACTCTCGACGGTAATCCTACCCTGCGTTGAGGGAGAGAAGACGGGGTTGTGGTTGGGTTCCAACATTACCCTTCTTGTGGCTGACCAGCATACTATGGTGGTAGTTCATCGAGATGAAACCTTAGGAAGGGAAGGCAGATTTTCCTCTTCTAGGTCTCATTCTTGATTCACCAGCTGGCCAGCTTTCCGCCTTCGTCTTTCGGTATGGTGCCGGCATTGTGCCGGCAGGATGGCAGGTGATTGCGTCTAATCGGGACTGTCCCCTATAAAAGATGGGGGACGTGATTTGTTCTGCCTTTAGACATTCTTGGCCATGTTATGCATTATTACAGCTATACCATATAACGAGGAGCTGAGGCGACCAGGGGTTGAAGTTGATTTATCCTACAGGCTTACCCTCCCGTCCAGAGCACGTCCGAAGAGGTTTCCGTAGTCTCTTTAGCATTGATTGCATATCAGAATCGGATAGTCAGAATGCACGTTACTTCCTTACTTCCTTGCCACACTCCTTACTACTAGGTAGTATGGCACCAATTTCGTCCCTCGGAAGGAAGCTGCCATGCGAACATTTCCAAACAATCTACCATGTCAACTGCGTTAATAATATAACTTGCCGTAAGATCCGCCTTCCTCCGTATACGACACCCAATCAAAACCTAACATTTCATACGGTAGCCGGTGGTGAAAAAAAAGGCGTACTCCGCCCTATTGGACCAGAACAAGGTCGCATGGGAGGCCTGGGCCAATCTCAGAGGCAACGGAGGGGAATGCGGCGGGGAATGCGGGAAAAATACACGAATGGTATCCACCATATGAGGAGGGTGGGACTGGGTACGCCTGGGCGATAACGTGTCTCGCGCCACGCATGCGCAAGAAGACCCAAACGGGGATACCGGCGCCCATAGAGGATTTTTACAGGAACGATTCACGTAAGTGTAGTGCCCACTGCGGCGTTGGATCTGGATCTTATTATGGCTGTAGTATGGTCGTAAGTGAGGGTAGACTTCACCCCGTAATTTGCGGTGCTGATTCTGTGACAGTTCGAGTGGTGCTAGAGTTGGTGTGGGTATTTGGTTATATGCGCGGGATGATTCGACATTTTGGAGGCTGATGAACCTGCTTCCGTCATTGTGATTAGCTTGTTTGATGAGAGGAATATGAGATGTTGTAGCTTAGAGCCATCCTATGGTGTGAAGTGAAGGATGCAGATACTCTGGCCATACTCGGTCCCCACAATCTCACGACTTCGGCGATTTGCAGGCGTTTGCACTCGTTCAGTACTTCTTATTCAGAACTTAAGTGCCTGGACATTCTCCGGCTGTTTGTCTGCAGCTATCTGCCACTATAGCTTCTCGAACTTGGGCTTCTTCCTCTGGATACCTGATAAAAGTGCGGCCTTCACATCATCGGACTGTACCATGCTAGCGTTCCAGATGGCAGTATATTTGAGGCCTAGAAATAGATATTAGCATATCTTCATCGCCCGAAATGTGAACATCGACCCACCATCGTCAATACTCCTATCCCTCGAGAAGTTCAGGAGCTCCTTCGTTCCAAACACAGCAACCGGGCTCTTCTCAGCAATTTTCTTGCAAATTGCTAATGCACCCTCCACACCCTGAGCCTTATCCTCAAAGACATTAGACACGAACCCCACTCTGAGCGCCTCTTCATGGCCGAATTCTCTGGCAGTCAAACACACGTCCTTGACCCAAGAATAGCTAATCCCCATCTTGGGCAACCTCGTTAACGTTCCAATGTCTGCGGCCAGTCCGATATCAACCTCCTTGACACACATCCGCGCATCCTTGGTGCACACCCTGATATCACAAGCTACACCCATATCGATCCCGAGACCGTAGGAAAACCCGTGCATCAGTACCACGACAGGTTTCGAGCATTTCTCGATATTGGTGATGCAGTCCTGGAACTCGATGACATGTTCGCGCAGGGCAGCGGCGCGGCGAGCTGTGTCGAGATTTCCGGAAGAGGGACCTAGGGTTGGGCCTTGGGAAGCGGCATGGACGTCGAGACCGGCGGTATAGGCACGGGGACCTTTTCCTGAGAGGAGGATACTACGGACGTTGGGATCGTGGGATAGTTTCTGGAATATTTGAGAGAGATTGAGCCACATTCTAGAATTGACATGTCAGGGTTTTGGGATCATGAGTGAGCTGTATGTACGCCATCTGGGTCAAGTGAGATTGAGCATTGTGTTTGATTCAAGTCTTGCAATAGGAAGAGAAAAGCACCACGTTCAAGAGACTTAAAGGAACAGAAGTCCAAAATCTTGGAGACTATCGACTTGAGACTGATACAAAGAGCTTGATTTGAGTTAAGGCTAGACCAGTGTTATGACATGATTGCACGCCAAGCAACCACGATCTTCTGTGAGAACAAAGCAAACAAGATAGACTCACTGCTCGACGAATGCGTTCAATTTCTGAGGTCGATTGATCTCGACATGTGCAACATACTCATAGGGGAAGGAGATATTGAAGTATTCGAAGTCATAGTCGGAGGTCCCCATGGTTGGCAGAGTAGAAAGAAGAGTGATTCTTCACTAGATGATTAGAAAGGATAATAAAGAAATGGAGCGGAGAGATGAACGAGAGGGCAAATAGGTGTAGCTACTCGATCAGTATGACATCCAATCTTACCTCGGCCTTCGCTTATTCTTCCCTCCCCCGCGACGCGTCTCACTTCCACCTACTACAGCACCCCCTCTCCGATTACGAATTCTCCTCTTCGCGACTGCAAACTCCAGTTCGCATATCGCATCGCCAGGAACCGGCGTTGCTCAATCCCATTTTGTCAACCATCCTCACCCGTAAGCCCTCGCTGGGCAGATTCAAGTCCAGTCATGTCTTCCATTTCAAGAAGAAAAGGCTGTCCCATTCATCAATCTTGCTGAAAGCTTCTATGAAGGACCTTCTCCGGTTTGAGAGACGAAATCGATGCCACCCGACATTTAGACCTCTTTTCCAGCACCAGTTTAGCTCTGCGTCTTCGAGCTCTCGTCGTGCAAGACCAGTTGTGTACGGTAAGCTTAGAACGTGGTGGCACGTCTAGAAAGCCATATGATTATCGCGATAGTATTTCGTTCTGGTCTCTCTGACAGGTCCATGTTTCCTTCGTCACAAGTCGGCAAGTACAATCCAAATGCTGGTTGATGGGGTACCGAGGTAGATTTTCCGCTATACGAGGACAAGGACAAGGACAATTGAACACCCGACCTCAAAGTCGCAAGGTACTGTTCCTTTTCAGTTGTAACACAGCTGGACTTTCCTACTATGTTACGTCCATCCTCTCTTCTCTCTCTTGCCCTCCTCATTACCCCTCTTGTTTGCGCAGCTTCCAACCTCATGCCCGACTATGAAGTCAAACTACTCATGGACCCTTCTGCCGTCCTAGGAACAGACGGAAAGCTCGAACCGACGGTTCTGAGCACATTCTCCATGCCAACATCCGTCACGAAGATGAATGTTCAATTCCTCGACACAGACAGCAAAGCGATCTACAACGCGGGTTGGTCTCCTCGTATACGAAAGACCGAGGGCGAAAGCGAGTTCGAATTGACATACAAGAAACGTTACGCGATCACCAATGGGGACGTCGACTCCTCTCTCACACAAGCAAACAACGACGGTTTCGACTCTTCAGATACCAATTACGATGCACAAGTGGAATGGGGTTACCAAAAACAAACCCTCTCCATCTCCCGCCAGAAAACGGAAAGTGATTCTGGTTCCTCTGGCATGGATCTTCCTGCCCAGAGTGCCAGTCAAAAAATGATGATCAACAATGCTCCCGACAAATTCACCGATTGGAGCTCCAAGAACTGGGGAGCAGATCAGCTCTCCAACTCCCGAATCTATGGTCCAATTTTGGCGAGGAGGAGCATAGGGTCCTGGAGTGGGATTACAAAATTCTACATTGAGGTTTGGCCGATCAAGGCTGCTTCTGGGAGCGGTACGGAATATATTGTCGAGGCGAGCTTCAAGGTGAAGGATAAGAGTACGGCGAGTAGCAAGCATGATGAGCTGGTGAGCTTTCTGCAAGGCAAGGGGTGGTTCTTGGCGCAGGATTCGTTGAAGACGGCGCTGATTATGCAGAGATATTGAAGGGATTGTGAAAATGATGTGGGAGAGGTTGATCGGGCTGGAAAATATGAAGCCTTAACCACATTCTCAAGCCCGCGCCCCGTCCATTTGGAAACCCTTCTGTAATTTAGTTGTGCAGCTTTGGCATCCCCTTCCCACCAGCGTCCGTACATATTCTCTTTAGCTTCTTCATGAACCTTCACTCCGCAGTAACTTCATTATGTTAGTTGACTCTCGCCTCTAGAAATTGTAATACTACATCCAAATTCAGAACTTCCTGACATCAAAATCACATTGATGAATCTCCGACAAGATAGATTCTCGCACTATCAGGAAGACGATCATCGTTTCAAATTTATCCCCTCCTCACAACCTCTCTCCCACCGACTTGGCCAATACTCCCCAAAACATAATCCTCGAATTTCCTACAAGGATACAACAAAGATCGGTCGATCTAATCAGCTATCATACAAAACCACCCCGGTCCATTATAGTAGTGGAAATTAGGGAATCTTACGAGCACGTCTAGGACAATGTCGGGCAGATTAGTTCTCTTCCTGGTATATCGCGAGGCGTTTGATCGATCTCGATACTAGGTAAGCCACTGTTGATGAAATGGTTTACGGTTCACTCCGAGATACATAGTACACTGGATTGATGAGGACTTGGTCAAACAACCCCCTAGTCCATGTAGTCAGCTCAATGAGGAGAAGGACAAACCAACGTAATGGGTGGACAAGGTTGGCCTACTATTTTTGTATCGTATCATATGGCCACATTTTCACACACACAATAAAGAAGGCATCTGACCCGACAACGAGGCTTACGTCGTCCGCCAGAGATGCAAGGTAGAAATCACCTCTCCGATCACATCTTCGGGCTGGCGCTGTTTTGAGTTTTCCGTAATATAACCTATGATCGATCAGGCGGTGGACAAGGTAAGATACAACCATCTTCAAGGACAGGGGGGCTCGGAATTACGAGTTCTCCAGGATCTACCGCAGTATTTTACTATAAGCCATTCCCCAGTCTGCTGATCAAGCTAATGTCTTCGCCATCTACGCCGCCGGAACAAGCCGATATACGGTCTACAAAGCTACATAGCGGCCGCGACTATCTCTCCTCATTCTCTACCACCTCCCATATGCCATCCCACTCCTCTACCATCTACCAACCAATTCGCGTGCTCTCTCGAAGCAATCATAAAAATGAAAGCTACAATCCTCGCACCCCTCATATTCCTCATAGCAAGCGTTAGCGCTTCAAACATCGTGGTAATCGAGGCCCGCCAATCCCATGGACGTGATGTTCCTTGGGGACGCTGGCAACGCCCTCCTCCCCCTCCGCCTCCCAAAAAACCTTCATGCGACCCTGTGGCTTGCAATAACAATGTAAGCTGCTCCAAATCTCCCGAGGATACGATCAAGTCTCATACTGGTCTGTGTTAGTGTCTGAAGGAAGATGCATGCAAATGTAAAGGAGAGTGTCGCGTAGATCGCATTCTCGGCGGGCCACCAAAGTGCTGGTGTCTAGATGATCTGTAACATGCATAGGAGATGATTGGGAGAGAGAGAAATAAAGGGGAGGAAGGGAAGAAGAGAACCTAGCGCTGTGAACAGAGTGATCTGTTGAGCTCGTATTTGCAGGTTGTAGGACAGGGCCTTCTGTGTGGTATGAAGGTGAAGGTGGTGAAGGTGGCGAGCATGGAGGTAACCGGGTTCAGTATCATGATTAGAAAGAGTGAGCGTCCGTGTTTCAAACGCAATGAGTTGAGGGTGGGATGTTATGGTAGTGACGCTTCCTTGCTGCATGGGATAGATTCCCTGACGCAAGGGATAGTGGCGTCCTCGCGCTGTCGTGAGGTGCCATATCGACGGTAGTTGCGAACCCCATCTATATAAGCGCGGTTTAGAAGGTGTGCCAGAGAAGGATTATCTGATCTTAGCTCGATCTTCGCCTGAAAGCCTTCCCGTAGTCTGATCATTGCAGTGAACAGAGTTATCCTGTTAAAGCGAAGGCACTGAGATACGGCCAGCTTCCAATGCACCTAGAATTGATCAGCCAGCTAAAACTCTAAGTACTGTGCGTGTAATGATATCAATATGCAAGATCGCTGTGCAGAACTCCCCCATCCAAGCTCAAGAGGGCCCAGGACCCCACCTCTTATCATTCAATACATGTACAGCCCCGTCTCCACCCTTCCCACCTAAATTCACAACACCCAGCTCATCAGCCATCCTTTCATCACCAAGCTCTTTGACATCGAGATCCAAAGGCACAGCCTTCAGAGATCCAAGATCCGGAGGATCAATAAGATCTTTCGCGTTCCTGACGACTCTCACCTCTGCAGCCTTGGTTTTCAATATATGCGCCCGTGGTGGTCCATCTTCCGCTTCTTGATGACTGGGACCACTTCTACTCTCCGCCTCCTCAATAGCCTTCACATTGTCCTGGTAGTACTGAAACGTTTTCCCGAGTATAGCCTGCATGCTAGCCAAGACCTTCTCTACTGCTTTTGCTAAGGGAAGATCGACTGCATCGATATCGTCAGGGCTCCGCCAACTCGCCACACTTTGCACCCCAGCTTCAAAGACTGCCTCACGTAACCTCGCGACCGTAAGCGCAGCGAACATGTCTCCAGTTCCTGAAAAGAAAACAGGGTAGCTAGGTACTTCAATCTTCCAAAACCTGGGCTGCCAGTCGCTCGATGCGGAACTGCCAATCACACTCAATGCCTTCTCCTCTCCGAATTTCACGCTTGTGACGATAACGTGAGGAACTTGATATTCCTTGTGTAAGACTTGTATTGCGCGCGCTAGAGAAGGTAGATCCGTTATCTTGACGTCGGACAGGAGCTCGGCCTCGAACTGATTTGGAAGGAGGAGGTCGGCGGAGCGGAGTATGGATTTGTAGGCTGGGAGAACGGTCGGGTCCACATAGAGGTGGCCTGCGTCACCCATTACTGGATCGAGGACTATTCGTTCTCATTAGTTTCGACTTCTTGCAATTCGGTCGTGAGATTTACACTCGTACCCCAGAAGAAAGACCCAGCTTTCATGCCAGCCGAGAATTTCAGGTCGCGACCAATTTTGCCGACAGCTTCCACGGCTTCAGCTGAGGGTATGTAGCCAGAGAGGAGTACATCGTAATCGTTGAGCAGTGACTGCTGCAGACCCGTGTAGAGTTCCGTGATTTCATTCGCGGGTGTCTTGCGACCTTTGACCTGTTTATAGGCGGTGTGGTTGCCTGGCGTAGGGTGAGCTTGTGATACTCGTGTTTTGAGAGCAGTTCTGGGGCGTACTGTAATGAACGGTATTAATCGCGGAGACTTCGCAGCCCAGATATTGCATAACGAAAGTGACCATAGTGTTTCCAACATAGCTAGAGTATAGTTAAGAAGCTGCTTCGAGCCACTCCCGGATCGTGAGAGCCTTGCTCACCCGTATGCGACCTGAGATGACAGATCAGCGAGAGTCAGAAGCTACAAAAATGCGTAGCTCACATGGCTGGCAACAGCCAGAACTTTTGTCTCCGGAATGTCAGCCATATTATCCTAAGGAGTGACCATGGAGAAGAAGAAGCAAAATAACGAGTGGTTGTGCAGGCAGTCAATATCTATGTTATCGCGGTGTACTGGCAGAAAATGCTCGGTGACAGCATCAGGGTCCGCGCGCTAGTCAGAAGCGGTAATAAGCCAAAGGAAAAGAAGGCGACGGCGCACATGATTGATAATGAGGCGGTGAAACTGGATTGCAGATAAGGGAATTCTCTTAGACTCCCCGTAGTGCTAGAGTATTTCCCACGCTATGTCGATCATGACAATTATGCCTCATCCCAACACAAGCAAGACGTCACTGCAGTAACTGTGTGCCCGCTCATCATACTCCTAAGACATCGCAACAAAACATTTGGGGTATTCTTTTACTCCTCGTCGCCAATCTGTGCAGCAGTTAGTCAAGGGCGCCTTATCATGGTGAAGGATTTATGACTGAATCATGACTTGCCTTCGGTGCGAGATAGAACCTCAAATAGCTGTTGTTTGCCAATTTGAACTCCACCAATAATGGTACTTCATTTGACAGGCAGATGTTGACCTGCTTAGACAGCGCGGTGGCCTTGCAGAAGTTGACAAGATATTTGAGAGAGAAAGTGAGAGCGACAGGCTCGGTGAGGGCGATTTCGACGTTCTCTTCAGGCTTCTCCACATCGGTGTGCGCTCTGAGGGTGACGGATCCATTGCCAATGTCTCCAGAAGCTTTGAAGCTAACGCCCTCTTTCGTGCACTCAATGGCCACTGGAGATGGTTAATAGAGGAATTCACTGCAATCAAATTCAAGCATACCAGATTCTGAGATGGACATCAAATCTCTACATATCCTCTGGAACTCGCCTGACGGCATGCTGACAGTGGCCGAGTATTCGGTATCCGGAATTCCCAAGTGCTCCTGGTCGATGTCCATGAGCTTGATGTCATACTCGCTGATCCTGTCGTTTGTGGGACTTTCGAAGACAAGATTGACGACATCCGGAGCATCTTCAGCCTTGAGTGTGAGGACATCTGAGCTCTGAGCGGCCTTCAGGACCTTTGTGAGGGAGGTAAGGTTGATCCCAAGAGCGATGTTGCGGTCGCATCTGTAAGGGCTGAAAGACTCGGTCTTCAGCATCATGGAGACGAGGGCGACGTGAGAGTTGTCCATAGCCTGGAGGGCGATTCCAGAATCATTGCAATCAAAATTGCAGTCCTGTACGAGGTCCTTGATGGCATCGACAACCTAGGAGGGGTTAATTGCCATTCTCAATCAGGCGCGCTTCTCTCACCTTCTTGAGGATATCGGCTTGTTCAAGACGTGCTTCCAACATGGTGAATGAGTGGTATAGTACGAGAAAAGGGACGAGTTCGCCGAGCGTTGGGTGATTTGGGTAGTGTTTGTGAGTTTGAGAGAGCCCGGCAGGCACGCTCAGCTTGCTTGGATTCTAAATTGAATTTCGCGCGCGTTCGCGACGTGACACGCTAACCAATTTTCTACGGACCTTTCTTTCCTCCATGTCTCACATTTCACCCAATCATCATACTCAAGTTTCTTGGAAACTTTATCAAGACCCGTCGAGAACTCGACTGCCACCTGCCACCTGCTGCCTTGCCACACGCAGCCTTCCCTTCCAACTGACGAGCTACGCCAAGTCTAATTCCACGCAGCAGCAAATTGGACGATATGAAGCCATACACGTATGGAGATCAAACAAGTCGATTCTGGTGGGAGTGAAGGAGGATCAATTGCAGTATCAAGATCTTCTGCCTTTCGCGGCCGTAGAGCGCCTCCACGAAAGCAGTACCCGATGGGACGATCCAAGAGCTCTTTCAAATTGAAGACTGGGTAGAAGGAGAGGCATGGAATCTCTAATACCTACTGTTTTGGTCCCTGAATAATCTAGTCGGGCATCTGATAGGGACAGCAAGCTTTGCACAAATGCCATATCTCTAGCACGAGCGTTGTGCCCAATTCGTCCTTAAAAGTCTACGCTCATGCATTATCTATAGCCAGTCATGTCAGTAAAGCTTCAAATCAGGCCCACGCTTCAACTCAGTAGCCTTCAAAAGCCCTTAACAACACATACTAAAGCCTTAATCAGCCACCTCAACATGAGGATTGACTGTGTGATCAAAAAGTCTTGTTGCAGCAAAACACCGCTTTCAGCCTTGCCTCAGACTACCTACTGGTACTGATTGCATGCACCGCGCCACCTTCGCCTGACCTCCGCCTCAGAACAACACTCTTGAAGAGCACTTACTCATTCCAACCAGGCTTACCATAACCATATCTTGAAAACTTTGATCACCTTGATGTCGCAACCATGACCGATATTTTCTTCGCTTTCGCAGGCACAGGATGGGTTTTCAGTTCACAGTACCTGTCCCGCACCTTCCAGTGAGTTTCGAGTAGCCTTGTCAACCACTCCGCAATCGCTAACATTGAGAAGTCACGGATTGCCTGAGGAAGTGGGTGATATTCTAAATCGACACGATTTCGGATCCTGTCAGAATCTTTCTACGAATGAGCTTGGGGGGTGGTTCTTGGCTTGTCAAGATGTGCATAGGAGGGCGATGAACAGTGAGTAACCGAGGCATCCTGTGGAAGAGGGCCGCTCTGATGGTGAGAAACAGTCAAATCGAAGGCTTTAGATTGGCAGTTTCCAGAATTCCAATCTTGGTTGTCAGAACACAATGTCCACAACACGAAATTGGTCATGTGCGGCGATGCGTACGTTGGCTGGAACACTAATGGGAGATTCATTTGGCATGGTGTTGATGACTCAGTGCCTCGACTTCTGAGGTCAAAAGGGCAAATCAGGAATATGACTTTGGGAGTGGAGGGTGCTTTTGTGGCCTTATGGGAGGACGGGACGTGTGATTGGAAGGGTTTGGAGAGGTATTCCGGATTGAACGAATTATTGCACGGCAGCGCTGAGAACGAAGTCGAAGTAAGTCTCACAATCTAAGACTTTCACCAGTCTCCTCGAGCATGCCGTGACTGACAACTCGAAGTTCGTGGCTCTCAACCCGAACAAGGCCGGACAATTCTTCCTACTATATTCAGACAAACGAGCAGCATTCGTCGTCGACCACCTCCACGGCGAGAAGATACGACAGGCAGTTCGAGAATGCGACATCGACATCATAATCGACGACGCAGCAGAATGGGCCATCACATTAGCCGTTGTCGACAATGACACCTCAGCCTGGTCCTCCTCCGACTCCACCCCTGCCTCATCACCATCAGATTACCAAGACGCTATACCCCACCAGATACCACCAATCAATCCTCAACAACGGGACGAGCCACCCGAATGCCCCATCTGCACCGAAGATCTGGGTAGGGATGGTCCACGGAACATGCTAGCAGGCTGTGAAAGCTGTGCCCAAATGTTTCACGGACGATGCGTTGGCGAGTGGGTCAAATCGCTACGAGCCGGGAACATGGGATCGCGATGTCCAAACTGTCGTGAATCCATGTCCGAGGAGTTTACCGAGGAAGTCCTTGCCATGCTGGTCTGAAAGGAATATTTGTCATATCCCTACCTTACTATACCCGTGAATTAGCATTCTTTGACCCTTTGACGCTGTTCTTGTCCGAGCAGAAGATAGAAGTCAAGGATCGACCGTTCAGCTGACATGCAACCTGGTAAGGTGAACTCGAACAAGTCGCCATATGATGTGAAAAAGACGCCGTCAGAAAACACCAAAACACTTGGATTGGGGCATATGCTTACGAAGTTGAGAGTCAATGTCCAAGTTTCTAGGATTATCTCAATTCGATGGCTAAAATCAACATGGGTATTCGCGGAAATCGTCTCTAGTGCTATACTGATGTGAAGAATCGCACTTCACTCTGCCAGGCTCAAGCACTGTACCTCTTCATTAGCCCTGAAGCTCATTCCCGTCCCCTGACACAGGTCCGAAGGCGTGTTTCGTGCAACGCAGCTTCCGACTCCTTCCAGTATTGTCGAAAAACCTGCCGGTCGGCGTCGTAAAGTCGACTTGGAGCTATTAGACATGTGTTGGCTGTGTGGCCATTATTTCCCATTGACTACGGCCTTAGCTATGGCCTGCGCCTCTATCTTTCCGACTAGCTTCTTGACACCAAACCCTTCGTCTTGATTTTTCGGAGTGCCGCAAAGCTCATGGCCAACTTCGAAGACAGTGACGACGCCGTCCAAGCCGCCGACAGCAACTCTCTTTCCCTCTTTGCGTTCCCATGCGACTCGATTCAGACTCCGCTTCTTCCATATTCCCCCTGCAAGCTTGTCGCTGGTTCCGATGCGCTGAATTGGCACCTCGATGTCGGCGTTGAGATCCCAGATTTCAAGCATCCCAGCGCCATCGACTACAGCGAAGATTCCGGGACGAGTGGGTGACCATTTAGCATCGAACACTAGGTCTTCTCTCGAAAAGTCAAGAACCGGTCCTTGGATTTGAGCTGATCCGAGGGCGGCACCGCCAGTTGCTGATGGCGGACGAACATGCCATAACTTCACACTCCAATCCATGCTTGCTGAAAGAACTAGATCGCCAAGATCGACTTGACCGTGTGATGGATGGAAGTCTAGACTCATCACTGGGGCAGCATGTCCAGCATACCGTGTTCGAGCATCAATGCCTGCTTTTGCACCTGCCCGCTCGTATCGATCGCAAGCGAAAATCGTGCCTTCTTCTGTTCCAGCAAGGAAGTAGGTAGGATCGGTCGTAGGGAACACCATGCATAGCGGAGCTACATCTTCTGTCTTGTTCGGTGATGGTGCTAACAACTCGATGTACTCCTGCGGTTGAGCCAACATGTCTACACTCCACCCGCAGACTACACCATCAGTGCTGCAACTTATGATGTTATTCGCGTTCTGTGTTCCAATGATGTTGATGCTGTAGACTGGATGAGTATGGCCGGACCCTGTCAGTGGTGTCGTCTGTGAGGGCAAAGATTTTTTTGATCGAGTATCCCAAATCACAACTTGCCCACTGTAACAACCCCCTACGATTAAATTTGGATGAAATGGCGAAAATTTGGCGGTAAGTATATCGGAGGAGGCATGGAACGTATGTTCTGGTCGTGAGCGCATTTTGTCGTTCCAGACTTGTACAAGGCCAGCAGGATCATTATGAGCAGCCGGATTTTTCGTGTATGAAGCTAATAGAAGTTCTGGATACTGTAAACTTGTTAGCATCAAGAAGGGTTTGAAGTCTACAACAAAAACATAACAAGGACCGGTTGATATCGTCCAGATAGCTATATCGACCCTGGGAAGATGAAGCCATAAACGACACTTACATGCGGAGAGAAGTCGATGTCACTAATCATGCGCTTCTTACTCCATCGCTCGTCCCAGAATTGATGTAGCTCCCTAACACGCCTCCCTCGTTTTCCACGGCCGCTGTAGCCTTCGTCGTCATCGTCTACATTCGCCTTTCCGTGCGCGTAATCGGTCAACAGGTCGTATTCCTCGTCCAAAGCTCTTTCAATGACCTTTGTGGACTGGTCCACGAAATCCTGAAACTCTTTCGATGCGGTGACCGCCTCCAGCTCTTCGTTTGATATCTGCCTAGCAGGGAACCGGTCTTCCTCCTTCGCTGGTGTTGTGACCTCGCTGCCTTCAGTGGGCTGTCTGGTGACTTTCAATTCCTCCTCGATCTCCTTCCGTAGTTTGTTCCTGAGCTCTTCTTGCCTATCTGCTTGGTCAACATCATTGTCATCTGGGAATGTCTCGGTCTGAACGCCTTGGCTGTACGTTATGATTTCTTGTTTTGGAGGTGCTTCTAGGGAGGGTTCAGATGACTGCTCGAAGACTGTCACTGGCGTCGAAATGGACAGAGTCTGAGTAGATGAAGTGGTATAGGTAGTAGGTGGGCCGCTGCCGCTTGATATACGTGGTGTAGAAGGCCTGCTGATATCGGGACCCAAGACGCTTTCCAAGAGCTTGTCGACATCTCTCGAGGGCGTTGGCTGTGCTGTTCAAGAGCGTCAGTCCAGTAGAAATGATATGATCTGCAATATTGGTAGTCTGTCAGGTAGTCCCAATGGACTGGACAGTGGGAAATGTCCCACCATTAACCTTGGGCCTTTGATAGCTACGCAGTTGGACGTACCTATGGTGCCAGTGCTGGTGGTAGCATCTTGCTTGCTCTTCTTCTTCAATTCCTGTTCCCTTGATGCTCTTGAACGCCGCAATTCTTCCAATTTTGCCTTCTTGTTCAATATCTCTTCTCTACGAGCGGCAGCAGCGTCCATGGTGAAGGTGTTGTTTGGTGTTGGAGTTGAGGTCGAGGGTGTTTACATGGTGCAGCGTTGCGATTTCCTAGTCATCTAAGATGCTGGAAGTCAGACGGAAGCGGAGAGACTTCTGAGGAATGTACTCTGGAATCGCCAGGAATTTATCAGTATTGATCGTATGAGGAGGAAGTGATGAACATGTGCGAGCGTTCGAACCCTTGTAGAATAGAATACCCGGACCTTTGGATCGGCATTTTTAAGCTCTTCCGAGAAATCACGGTCGCAGCCCATGGCCAGTCCAACAAACTTCAACACCACGACCACGCCCACCAGCTATCTCAACCCCCTCCCTCCCTTCCAGGCCCATCCTGCTCACCTCAAACCCTCCGAAGCTCATCAATTGAGTGGTGCCGGCCCCAGGAAATTCCCTTGAACAGCTCGCGATGGCCTCAACCGGAGTCAACGTGAGTACTTGCAGCCTTCTTCACCTCATTAGTTGGGACGTCATGCATGTGCCATCTGGCGCATTTTTCCTCCGCAAACCTGATCTGTCGAAGGATTGGGCTTTCCTCAGGGTTTCCAGCTGTTCACAGAGCTAACAAGCAATCTCCAGGTCCTGCGGTGGTCCGCTCTAGGTCTTGGTGTTGTATACGGCGCATACCACCAGATGTCCCTCACAGCGAAAGATAAGGCCGCACACGCAAAGAAAGAGTACGAGGAGAAGGCAAAGTTAATAGCGGAGGCAAAGGCAGAGTTTAACAGGAAGAACAAGCCACAATCCGTGACCTCGGCGGTGAAATCGGAAGGCAAGGGCTTTGACTGTACGTTCTTTTCTGTTATGGACGGTTTCAGGGCTGCACAGTATGGAAGGGAGAGACGAAATGAGCTGCGCAGAGTATTCGCGAGTATTGAGGGATATCTGACTGGGCGACACATACCCCAGGAAGGAAGCTTGATGCAGTATTGTGCAAATGCTAATTCTCAATTCTAGTCACGGCAAATTCGGCTGGTGCAGATTTCGACCTAGAATCCTTCCTATATTTGAAAGACGGACAGTAGATGAATTCAAAAGATGGATGACTAAAGCGTTTTGCGGCAAGATATGGCATACATGAGCACATGGTGACGGAATACGCACAATCACACAACCAAGCGATTGACCAAGGCCATTGGAAAGAGTATCATGACGAGCGACTGGTAGAGAGTGCCGTCCCTGTATTATTTGTTCCTAATAGTCCGAAACATAGACTTGCTTTGGGATCCTCGTCCTAAGCATCTCTTCTTCCCCACCATTCGACAATTTTTGTGCACATCGACCAGCGACGACTTGATGATAGCGCATCGAGAATCAGCCGCTATGTAATGATGAAAAGGCCACGCGAAAGAGCAGGGGTTGAGTTGGACCAGCTTTCAATCGGGCTACAATTGGAAGAAAAAAAACGTCAACACGCTGGACCTGCAGTTCATGTCCCTCATTGGCAAGAATCTTCAACGTGTCTCGAAGACCGAAATCGAGACCTGTGTCAACAACCTGAATTTCTGTCGATCTTCCCAACCCACATCGTCAGATATCTATCGATAAGAACATCGGGTTCATCAAAAAGTTGGATTGTGAATTTAAAAGTAACGATAGAGAGGTTAATCAAAGGACACGGCGTTTCAGTATCCAACGAATAATGAGCTATACCACTGGTGAATGGACGGGACCCTTCTCATCTCTCAGCTTCATTTCCCCCTACACGCACGACGAGAGAGCAATGACAGTGAAAGAGCAAAGACGATCGATGGCCTGGATCCGCCTAGAGTCGAACTTGGGGCATAGGTTGAAGAGCATGATGCTCTCAATCGCAGACTCTGACGACTGACAGCCGCCCATAGGATGTGTGGTGTCATGACCAAGCAGTCCATAATCCGACTCCATGAGCCAGCAGCCAATGGCCAGTAGCTATCAAGAGGAAAAACCTGTGGTCGAACGGTATGATGTCGAAGTAGTTGAGGGAGGAAGGCCACAGACTACACATTGGGCAGTTAACGAGCTACTAATAAAGTTTAGACTACCTATCTTGGACACTACAGCCATGGACCCCAACGACGTCAATGCTGAACCGAAAAATGCTGTCCAGAAATAGAGCCCAGATGTCGGTTAGGAACAGATGGCGTGAGCCGATTAACCTCGCCAAAGGTAGTATCGGCTGTGTAATCGCATGTCCTATCTCCCTATGGCTGGGGTGACTTCCCCGAACATAATTTCACCCGATCAAACCCAAAAAATACCTGAATTTAGGCCTCAGGGCGTGGAATGGCTAGAATTCTGCTGACCAGGAAAGTCATTGCTGATTGGACTAGGGCTCATCTGAGCACCTCAAAAGCATGATAGCGACGTGAAGGTTTCCAGAAACAGCGAGTTCTGGCTTGGTCATGGTGAATGCATGATGGGGACCTGAAATTCCGTGCAAAATCATAAGTCTCACTTAAATCTATCCAATTCGAGCCAAGTCTGTGCTTTTCCATTGCTCTTCCCCAATCGTCGAGGGTATCATCCAAGCATTTTTATCCAAAATACCATCCAAAATCCTACTGTTTCGCAATACCAAACTTCTCGAACAAGAACTCCGCCACCTGCTCGTTGCCTCCACCCCTCCACTTCGCCAGACCCTCTACTTTCAACCCGTTCAAGGTCCTCGCTCTCGAAAGCGCAACATACATCTGTCCCTCTTCGAAGCTCTTCGACAGATCGACAATCACCTTGTTGAGTGTCATACCCTGGCTTTTATGCACCGTCATCGCCCAACCTGCGATGAGGGGGATCTGAGTCCTTGATATTATGCTATAAGGTGTTTCATCGCCCATCTCGTTGAGCACACAGTCGGCAAATATGGTTTTCTGCACGCCGTTGTCGAAATTGACAATCGGCCATTCCTTGACCGGAGCCTGTTCCATGAAATGCTTGATGTTTTCTTCCCTCAGTTCTGCGTGGTCTCCGAAGATTGGGTTCATGGGTTGAGGCGCCGAAGACTTCGAGTCCTTGTCGACATGTTTGGGCATCTTTGCAGGATCGTAGTTCTCCCATCCGACGATGACGCCCTGGCTCCCGTTCACCAATCCCTCTTCGATGCTGATGTTGACCTGCAGCACGACCAGCATGCCCTCCTTCAACTCGATTTGTGATTCGAATTTGTGCTCGCGCAGCGCAGCAAGGGAACCGTCTTGGTCCCGGGTATGTTTCCAATTGAGGTGCGGATGATTCTGCCTTTGGAGAAAGTGATCGAAGCATTTGAAGGTATGCTTTTCATGAGGGATTTTGTTGAACTCTGCGGTGTTGATTGCTCGGACTTCACTGCGTGTGGGGAACAGGCGTACAGCATTGGCGACGTTCGTCTTGTGGTTCAGCAAAAGGTTGGTCTCCTTGTCCGTCAATTGCCTGCCCATACGACATTTCTCGAGGATATCGATGAACTTCCGATCCTTTTGTCGATGAATGGTGGTAAGGTTGACGTGCTGAAATTGTGCTTGTCTCCAGGCAAGACTTCTGAATGCCCACTTGTCGATGTCGAGGAATTCTCCGTGCATGGGACATTTGTAGATTGTCTCTTTGACCCTTTGGGACGTTTCGCGTCCACACTCCATGCAGTGCTGAAATGGTTTAACAGGCGGCAATTGTAAAAAATCGCCAAGAACAACGACCTGAACTGCACCAAAGGCCTGATGACTGCCTCGTGCCTCCTTCATAACCTCATTCAATCGTTCGAAAGCGTGGTTCTCCATCATCGAGATCTCGTCAATGATCAGAACATCCACGTCTGTCATCTTTTTGCGCACGAACTTGCCATGCGCGCCTTCCTTGAGCTTTTTCAGAGGCTTCTTGAAATGACTCGGGGTCCAGCCGGCGAAGGTCCAGAAAGTGCATCCGTTGACCTCCAAGGCTGCTTTTCCTGTGGGAGCACATATAACCACCTTTCGCCCTTGGGCTTTCAGCTCTTTGACGAACGCTTTTAAGACAGTGGATTTTCCGCATCCAGCCGATCCGGTGTAAAAGACGTTCTTCCCACTCAGGATCAGGTCCACCAGATTGCGCTGCTCCTCACACAATGGAGGTTCGACCTTTGCCCTTTTGGCTCTTGGTTTTCGTTGCTTGGGAGCTCCTGAGGATTCTTGCTTGACAACTGGTTGTGATGATGTGTAGCTATTCAGGTCCTCTGATGGGTCATAAGAGAAGGTGCTCATGTTGAAAGGCATTGATGATTCATGGAGCGGCGGAATATCGATAGCGGAACAATTGCCAGTCCGATCGATCCTTCTCGCAGCACTTCTAGCTAGCTTTGAGAAATGCTTTTCGTCTTCATCACTGCCCATACGCTGGTCAACAGGGAAAGATGGCGCAATCAGTGGCCCATTTCGGTTCCTCCGAGCCGACTGTAGTTCGAACTGAGCATCAAGAGCTTCTTCCTCGCGCTGGGCAGCAGCCAAACGTTCCAGAAGTTTCTGTTTCTTACCCGGGCGTTGGGTTGCCGATATTGGCAAGTCTGGAGTGCTGTGATACGAGTTCTGATTTCCGAACGCGCTCTGGTCCTGGATAGTTCGCGTCCTGTTTACCTCAATGATGCAGTCCCCGTAATCAACTCGCAATCTCGAAGGAGCAATGTCCGCGGTCGAGGTTTGCTCATTCTCATCATCGCCCGTCAAATCTACCACCGCGGCTCTCTTCAGCTTCTTTCTCGTCGGTTCAGCCGCACCAGGCGCGCCCAAGGATTCGTTATCCAGAGCACCATACGAGCTTTGATGGTATCGCTTGTGAGCACGATCCATGGTAAGTATAATTGGCTGTTCAGCGATGTTTGGCAAGATGTTCTTCTCACGACTCTTCTGATTCGCGGCCCGAATTGGAAGATCTGCCGTCCTTGGTGACGTGCAAAAAAAGGTGCTTGTAAATACAGATTGATGTTCGTGTCGATTTGATCCTTGTCTCATGGGTGTCCGGCGGCAAGAGTCCAAAGATAGTATAGTGATGAGTGCCCTGGGTAAGTATGCACGCTATTACTAGGGATGAATTGATGATGTTCTGGTTCTTGGAGTTGAACGCGACGCTTCAAAAGCGCGTCAAATTGCGAAAGTGGAGACGGACGCTAGTACTATAATAGTCAAGTAAGCGGAACCGACCCGGAAGCACGTGTTGAAAGCATGGTTATTTTATGTACTGTTAAAAAGGTAACAATTTGGACAGTCGTTATCATCTCTTAAGATTTGGGGTCATAAATGAAAATTAGATTTTATGACGGCGAGGTCAGACAAGGCTCAGCCTTAGGTATTCGAGAAAAGGACCGCATTAATAGATAACCTTCACACAATCCAATCCAATCCCATATTCTCCTCAGCTGCTCGCAATATTCAACAGTCACCCAAGACTCTCCAAAAACTTCCCAGATTATGCAGCAGACTCGGTCTAACAGTCTCAATTCTCCACTTCCCTTTCATCACCAAATGATATTCCACACAACTCCTCCCATAACTCGTCTCCTTGCTTTCCTGCTGATATTCCCCCTTTATCCTATAACAAGCCGGCTGTCGCTACTTCAAGGACAACAATCCCCTCTCCCGTGACCGATTGGAGGTAACGTTGACCAAGTAAGTGTCAAACAAAGTGACGAGTGGTTTTAACCTAGACGTGATTCTCACAGCCATGGATTGATTGTAGGCGCCGGCCCAGACACGATACGAGCTATTTGGACTATTGCAATGTAGTCTCGGGACGCCGGCTTCGTCAAAATGTATAATTCGAAAGCCATGGTGATTACAAGCAAGGAACGACACTTGAACAGAAACAGGGGATTGCAGGGCTCTTGATTTGAACAGACCCGGATATCTGCTACAAAGACCGGCCTTCTCACGCTGCTCTGATGTATCTCGTCAGGACGGATGGAAGAGAACCGTAGCCTTCAATGCCATGTCGTTCTGCCAACACTACAAGTGTCATATCTTCGCAGCAGCAGCCGCATCCCCATCATCATGATCTCCCGGCCTCTTCCTCAGCACAGGACCCAACCGTCCCTCTTTCAACATGACCCCGATCATATCCTCATCCCCCAAATGCGGCGTATGCTCAAACGCCGGCACCTCGTCGTAAGCCACTCTCGCGGCATCCACCATGATCCTCCCCGTCATCCCAAAGACCCTGAATCTCTTCGTCGTTTCCTCCGCCTCTTTGGCAGCCACCTTGGCCGACCTCGGGATATCTCTGTAGGGTAAACTCGTGCTACCAACAGCAGGCGAAGAAGTGGATGTGGGCGCCGCCCATGCCACTCTCTGTCCAGCAACGGGAACGTAGAAGTTGTGAAAGCGCCAACGGGTATCGTTCCAATCCATCCAGAGACCCTCGTACCATCTATCCTCGTTCGTATCGCTGTCCAATTTCTCTTCGAGGAAGTTGCGGAGTGGTGCTGTGAAGACGGCTGCAACCTCTCTAGCATCCAGCCTCGGGATCAGCGTCTCTTCGACGCCGGGGACCGGTTTGTCGTTGGGCCAGTCCGGGTGGGGTGACAGAAACGCAACGCAGGGACGGACTCCCAGCTCGGTCCTTGCGAAATTGGTGGGCAGTTGGCAGAGATGTTCAATGCAAAATGGCTTCGGCAGTTTATCATCTGAGAGCGGTAATCCGATCTCCTCAAAGGCTTCGCGACGCGCGGTTTGGAAAGGTGTCTCGGTGAGGTCGTCCGATTTCCCGCCTGGAAGCGCAGCCTGTCCAGCATCTACGAATCCCAGAATTAGCATATATATACCAAGGGGTAAGGAAGGGTAATAAGAAGTACAGGAGTTCAACGTCTTCGCCCTCATAGTCAAGACAACCCTCAACTCTCCCTTCTGATCCGCATAGAGTAGTATCAGAACAGCTGCTCTTCTGCTCACGGGCAGAGAATAGTACTGCGTCGGAGGAGGGACATAACGCCGTAAACGCTCAATGGCAGCCTTTCATTCGGATTAGAAGATCCTCGATAAATGAAGTGGCTTTTGGGACAATCGCAATGGTACAATCGCGATGGTAGGGTCCAACGACGGGCGAGTTTTTAAACAATGGGGTACAGACATACTGCGTGAATAGGCTTCAAGGCGGCCATCTTAACCTGATGCAAAGATATCCCGACCACCAGCGCATTCCTCCAGAGCACTTGCGACCGAATAAAGGGAAGGAGGAACCTTGGCTGCTTAAGCACATGGCGATTGGCGAGTCATGACGAAGTGGGATGGCAAGAGCTGTCATCCGAGGTTGCTGCAGGTGGGAAACGGACCGAGGGTCCGACTCGATTCATGTTACAAAGCCCATAACGAGCATAGCGACAGTATCCTGCCTATCACTGCCGATCTCCAGGTTTCACAGTTACGAGATGGGAAGAATTTTGAGAATCAAGCCCGCTTTCACTTGTAGCGGAGGAGAATTTTGTGGGTATCTATCGACATGCCTCCACCATCAAAATATCGCTTGTGCCAGTGCCAATTGTCGAGCACGGCTGGGTATCAAAACAAAAGCTCATCCTATCCATCCCATCACATCCATGAATGCCCTTGAACATGAAATCAATTGCGCCGTAGTAAATGCTGTCGAAAGTGCAAGTGTGTGCCGTAAAGTTGTTGCGTTTCCATCCTGATATCATCCGCCACGTCGGGATCCTCCACAATAACCTTGAATACACTGCCTCCATACCAGGTAAACTCTCTCCTCCGTAATTCGATATTAGGAATGCTTGCTCAGAAGTGATGCGGCTGTTTCGTTGACCTGCGGGTAGCAAGTGTCAGAATATCGAGCATCTTTCTCATCATAGCAAGTAAAGTTTATCGATGTAGGGTTGTGCTGGCTGAGCGGAGTTGTCGTTTGGAGGCGTGCCGTAGTCATGGACCATTCCTTCTCTTCCCATAACAATCTAGTCCCACTCCCAATCCCATTCTCAGTCCCATTCCCTATCACATTCTGTTCCAACCGAGTCCATCCATTTTCCTTCATTTTGCGAACACCTCCGCTGGCAGTTCTCCTTTTCCGTTCTTGTCGTTAAAGCTCGCGAGGGCGTCGGCGGGTATCCAGCCGCATTGCTCCATGCAAAGTTCGGCAAACTTCAGGTTCATTCCCGTGATCTGAGAGAGCTCAATCACCCAAAGCTTTTTCTGCTCTTCCTCGCTGATAGCTGCGGCTTCCTGAACAATTGGCGGTTGCACTTCCGGCTCGGGTAATTCTGCCTGGAAAGCCTCACAGCCGCCATATCCACGAATGGTCATCATGTCGTTGACTACTCGAACCTCATTTGGGCCTGGCGCTAAGATAAATGTTCGGTCGAAGCTTCTGTTCTTGCCAGTCTCGACCTCCCGAAACTCGCCGTGGAGGAGGATCCGGAGTCCGTTAACGCCGCCTTTTGTGCCGTTCAAATCCGGAACGTTTGGTATCATACTGCACTCTACGAGCCATTTCTCAGGGTAGCCAAGATGGTGTGTGGCCGGGAATTCGCTGAATGCCTTCTTGATGTCCTCAACCCCCTGATGAAGGCGCTGAATCTTGGTATGTGGATTGTTGAGGATGTGCAGATTCCGGCTGTTTCTGGTGTAAGTGCTCCATTCGCCCTTGGGCAAGACTTTGGGCTCTGATGGTGCGCGTAGACTCTTCATGTTTACACAATAGGAGAATTTTGAATTTGCGTCGTAGAAGTGCGGTACCAAGTCAGCCCGCTGATTGTCAAAGCCTTGATAAAAGGTTGTGAGAAATCTGGTAGCCACGCCGCCATCCTGGTCGAAAACGGGTGGTCGCACCTTTGGTGGCGTAGGTTTGATGTATATTTCGGGCGGGATTGGCGAGTTGTTGATGGTGAGAAGCGCCGGGAATTGCTGTACGAGGGAGCGCGCGACCGTAGAGTCGGTCTCGATAGGGTTGCCGCTGAGAACTATGTGCTGAAGCTTCTTGAGTTTGTAGTCCCATTTTGAGAGGTCTCCCACTTTTGAGATCTGGTTGCCGGATAGGTCGATGGCCTTGAGGTCTGGGAAAAATTTCAGGTCTGCCAGGAGCATGACTGGCGTAATATCCTTGAGACCGTTGTTTGCGAGGGTGATGCCTATGATGAGCTCTTCCTTTTCTTCTCGTGTCTTGAAAAAGCTGTCGCATACGGTCATGATGCATCGGAAAAATTTCGTTCCATAGCTCTCCAACAGTCCGTGAAAGCCAGCATTGTTCAAGTCGGGGTCTTGTCCGATGTTGCTGAGATCGAGGATTCTGGTTTCCTTGTTGAAGCGTCGGCGAATAGCAGCTAATATGCTTTCTTTGATTTTTGGGGTTTCGGTGAGTTCAGAAGTGTCGCGACCACCAAAGGCGACTGGTCCTGATCCGCCAAGTACTTCGATTCTGATATTGATTCCGCCAAATTCATATCCCTGTGCGCTGAGGATGGAGCGGACGTCCTCGGTCGGGACCGAGAGGATGAGCGCGTCCCCTTCAACTCTTGACTATGGGGTGGTTAGCAAATTCCATGATATCCTCGGTTCGGTCGATGTGTCGCTGCGTATCGAGGCCGGTGCTTGACTCGAAGTTTGATGGCATCCCCGTATCCGGAGCCGTGGACGAACAAGGCGGTTTGACAGCGGCGACTTTCTCATCTTCGGATTTGTAAACGTACTTTTCGAGCCCGCACTAGCGTGTCCTTTCTGATTCCTCTGGACTTGGCGTGCTTGTCCTGCGCGATGTTTGCTCTGCGTTCGATAAATTTGGTGAGCTTTGAAGCGCCTCTGTCTTCGTCATCGGCGTGCTTGAAGTTTGGATTTCTCCAGCCGGTGATCTTCAACTGTGCGAGGCTGCAGGCGGTGCGGTCTCTTGAGCGGTTGTTTGACGATCCGCCAGCTGGGCGGCGGTCTGCAGTTGGGGCGTCGCGCATGGTGAGGTCGCGCGCCGAGCGTGGTCCACGTTGCGGCATGTTGTTGCGACGGGAGGCTGTGACAGCCATTGTGTCGATGTGTGCTTTGAGTAGCGGCAGGTGTGATTTTGTGTGGTGTGAGCAGCTGCGAGCGTGGTTTTCGTGGATTTGATGAGAGCAGCTTTAAGTTGTTGTGTGCAGAAGTGTGGCTGCGCGCGCTTTTCAAGATGTTGTGTGCAGAGGTTGAATGTGTGCAGTGTATGCAGAGTGCTGCGAGTGTGGTGTAGGTAGAAGGTGACGGAAAGAAAGTGGATTTCCAAAGTGCAGGTGCCGCCTAATAATAGTCGGTAGTACCTTTACGTACGGTAAGGTACGGAGTACCTAGAACCTTGGATTTGGAAGCCTGCCAGTACCAAACTCTGTCTCACTCCAAGGTGCATCCCAACATGGAAAGGTTTCACACTCCAACGCCCAAATCCGTCGTGCATTGTCTTCCAAGGCAACCACGGCAGGTATATGGTACCGATCAGGCAGCAACTCGGTACCTGGTCTCTCTACAATTAATACCTATACTCCTAGTCAGACGCCGACCGAGGTCTTTTCCACACGTCACCCATCGTCGAAATCTTCGGCCCGAATTCCCATCCTCACAACAGACATTCATACTATGGTACACAGTTATGCCATGGCTTCCCTTTTCAATCTTGCTTCAACGAGCACATGACCCGGAAAAAGCATTTCTGCTGCTGCCTGAGATGCTTACTGAGCTGCCTGAGGACCGTTGGCAACGTAAATACCAACCAAACATTCTAAAGAAGGCCTGCTTCACATGATCATGATCATCCAATTGCTCCATAACGGCTTTGTCGTCTCAGGCGTTTCCAATACCCGGCTTCTCCTAATCTTAGCCTGCCAGGTCGTAAACTCCTCCTCCTTGCTCTCCAACGTCCGCTCCGTGGCTTCAAGTTGCGCCTTCGTGTCATCACCTAGCCCAATCAAAGATTTCCACGTTTTGGGGTTGTGCTCTGCCACTTCTGCCTTCTCGACGGCGAGTTCTCGTCTCATCTTCTCGAGCATGAGCTCCCAATTCTCGTAAGCAACGCCAAGGCATTTCACACACTTCTTCCTTCCTTCAGGGGATAACTTAAGGCTCTGACTTTCTAGTTCCGCCATGTCGAGTGCATCCCTAGTCCATGACCAACCGAGCTCTCGTTGTGAAGTCGATGAAGAAAATAGAATTTCACCGACGTAGGACATTAGACCTGCTTCTTCGCAGACGTTGTCTGGTGTACGTGCAGCGGGCTCGTCACCCGTGGGAGGAGGCAAAGGATATTCTACAGCTTTCAGAGCCCCGTAGATTTGATCGAAAACGGCTCTGATAACGCCAAAGTCGGTTTGAGGCTTCTCTTTCTTGGAAGTCCTTAATATGGGTTGCTTTTTCGATTCAATTGGCAACGCACGTCGAGCTCGAAGGACGGATAAGAAGATTGCCAAGGCAGATGCCGTGTCTCCCGCCTGAGCCCGATGAATGGCCATAGCCGTTGTAGCAGTCAATAAATTCTCCGTTACTAGAGGCGCGTCTTCCTTGATCGTAGCGCTCTTGACATCGATCGAAGCAGCGGCAGCAGGTATGGCCTCTACAGCGATGTCAAGCGCGTATCGAATCATATCCTCAGCCTCAGCATACTTTTCCTTGAAATCAAACCAATCCCCACATGCAAGCGCTGCATCAAAACGTTGTTTCCTCGTGAACCCCTTCGTCGTCAGGATCTTGTGATAGAACTCTTCCGGCGGCTTTTCAGCAGGAATACAATTTTCTTCCAACGGAGCCGAGTACCGCCACGGAGGACAAGGCTTGGGGTTTGGGTTCGATGGCCCAATCATATATTCCTTTTCAAATATGTGGTGTCTGGATAGGTCCTGTACCTTTCCATCCAAGTGTTCGGCGCATTTGGCCCAACCCATGAGGCTCTCGTAATAGCCTCTCTTCCAAGCATAGCTCTTACTCGACACGTCGTAGCCCATGGGCCCTTCAAGAGGTATAGATATACTGCCAGTGGCTTGCTCAACCAGCCCTGCCCCATCAATCTCTGGGTCTTCCAGCCGCAGCAGTAGTTTCCGGTATGCGTTCGCCGTGATCCCCCACTCCGTGATATTATGCCGATGTGATTCAGGATGCTCCAGACCTTTTGCACTGTGGTACTTGAACCTTGTGATTTGCGACCACTCCTCCGGCGTGGGAAACTCGCGCTCGGCAAGATCGTGGGTGAACAAGAAGCACCAGCTCATTCCTAGGACAGATATAATGGTGCCGTAGAAGGTCCATTTCCCTCCCATCCAAGCTTGCTCTTTGAGGAAGCGTTTGTGTTCCGTCGTCAACAGCCTCGATAATTGGAATTGACCGGCGCGGTAGGGCCCTCGTCGAGTGCCATTGCTCAGGTAGCCAAGTTGAGGGCGTACAATTCCTGGAGTAAGATGGAGGAGTTGGGAATTGCGTGTGAAGAACCGGGCGCGAACGGCAGACTCGTGGCCAAGTGGAGGGCGAAGGGGACGTACGTGAGGTCTTATGCGCATGTGAGTTCTTATTGTATTCATGGCGGATTCCATGCGCCGGGTTGCAATTGAACCTTGACGTCTTCTTGCATTTCATGGAGAAGAAGTGCCGGCGCACAGATAACAGTGCTGCGAGCCTGCGACCAGGGCTGGAGTGGTTGGGAGTACACAACATCATTCAAAGTCTCCATGCTAGGTATGAAACAGTACTAATGCTCTAACTTTCCAAAATCCTAGACACACTGACGCGTATCTGATGCTTGCTATATAATGCTTTCATTGCTCGTCTTCATGCGTCTATGCCTTGTATGCCCATCCCATCATGATATTCCATGCCTTCGGTCATAGAACAAGCAGCAGGGTATCTACTGCATCCAAAGTACAGATACCGCCACCCTGGTAGTACCGTGGATAAAAAATTGACGCCTCGCGAAATGCTAATCATTGCCTTCACGCTCCAAGAACTCCATGCAGAAATGCCGACTCCAAGACTATAATACAAACAAAACGAATGACATCTAAACTTTCCTGGCTCCAAAAAGACTCAAGCTGATGGACGTGTCATTGCCACCAGTCGTACTACCTTGGTCAGGTAATAGTTCCCATCTCCGAAGTGGAAATGGCACAGGTGGGTTAAAGGATTTTTGCTGTCCGGCCTGTGCGCCCGGTCTCTGTGAAGGAGGCTGAGGTCGAGCCGGCAGCTGCCCTCTTGCGCCTGTCTGCGGCTGGCCAGCTCCAAAACGTGCTGCAGACGTAGTCGGAGTGCTGGCCTGGGATATTGAAGATGGTGTGGTGTTCGTTGTAACCAGCCCCAACCAGCCTTCAGTCTGCTGGACGGGACCAAGCAAGAAGGTCATTCGAGCGTCGTCCTTGTACTTCAATGTTTCGCTCCTGAGTAGATGAACACGCATCTCATCGGTGAGGTCGTCTGTGAATTGTGCGGAGACGTCGCATACAAGCTCGGCTGTCATCGGATACAATTCCAACCAAGGATGATGAAGCAGAGCGAAGAGGATGCACAATGTGGGAGCAGAATCGGCGATGCTTGTCTTCGCTGCGATTCCTGCCTTCTTATGCACCACCAGAAGATGAAGCAGGGCGTTTAAGTAAGGACATGCACCGCAGCTGACTGGTTCGCCTTGCAAAACACCTTCGCTTTCCGTTTCGCTCATCGGCAGCTGCTTCGCGGCGAGATTGTCGCGAATCAAGGAAAGCGTCTCATTTATGGTATTTGGGTTCTCCATTGATGGTTGGGTCGGAGCTGCTGCAATGGTGCAATCTACAACACAGAGAAGCTTCCGTAGTAAAGATCGAACGTGCTCGCTATGCCCGCTGTCATCTCTAGCCTTAGAGCCAGCAAGCTGTTCGCTGGCAAGTTTGAGAATGCGACTCTCCGCGAGTGTGCGAAGTCTGGATAGAACGGTCTTGTCCAAGAAGTTGATGAGCTCCAGCCACACGGGTTGATCGCCGTCCTGGGCGGGTAATATTGCTTCAAAGAGAACTGATGCTAGCTTTTCAGTTGCCTCACGACTAGATGTCGATCCAGCTCGCAACAAGTATTGCGCTTCAACTTGACAGAACGGCAAGGAAAGTTCATCCACGATCTGGACAAGTTGAGCCAGCTCCTGTCGCGGTGCCAAAGCCGAAAGTCCGAGGACTCCGCTTGGATCTAAGAGAGTCACTAGCAGCGTACGGAGCGAGCCAGTGTTGGACATTGTGGATTTGAAAGGGATATCTAGCTCGCGAAACAGTGCTTGGCTGGCATGCACCGCGGCGTCTCTGAGGAAGGATATTGTTTCTGGGGCCAGGAGCAGTCTTTGTAGGACTTTGAGGGTGCTTCCGGTGCTTTCGGATCCAGACAAAGCAATGGCGTGTGCTAGGTGCTTTAGAATTAAGTTACGAGATTGACGGCAGATTTTTCTCTGCTCAAGTCGAAATCTGTAGACCTCCGATATAGTTGCTGGTAGCTTGCCATCGTCAAATGGCAGAAGCGCATAGAGGACAGCTGCCTCGAGGCTTACTGCAGCGCTGTCATCCAGATCCGTGGATTGCACGCGTTCGTCAGCGAGTTGAATTATAGTTGACAGAGACAAAGATGAGGATCCGACCAAGCATGGGAATATCTGGCGATAACTGTCTGCAGGTATATCACCTAAAATTGAAGCTACCCATTGGCGCATTAGGCCATCGAAACTGGTTTCGTCGAAACTTCTGAGGCGTGAAAACCATCGTCCACAATGCCCACTGCAATTTTTCGGTCGTTCTAGCAGCCGTGTAGTCAGCCGATTGAACACACGACTCATGCTTTGTTCGTCCATCGTGGTGCCACTAGACAAGATTCGCTCGATCTCCTCGTCAGATTCCATTGGCGTGGTGCTGAGCAGATCCACCGCATTGTCGGAGGCAGGAGAGCATATTGCCATGGCATTACGTTGATCACACCTGGCAATGTCGTAACTGAGCTGTTGAGTGATGCCGCTTTGACCGCCTATAGAGATCCAGAGATCCGCGACGGACAGCAGAAATGACTTTTCCAGGGGCATTTCGACGCGGAGGGTCTGGTAACGCTCAAGCACTTGGTTAGACAGAGGCTGTAACGCCCCAATCGCAGCAAAACAACGGCTGTTGTGGTATATGGTGTCCGTGACAGAAGTGAGAACTTCTACGTGCTCGTGAGAAAGACAGATTCCAACCACGTCAGCAAGGATTGAGAAGTCCTCCATGCGCTCTAGTAAATAGCGCGCCACATAAAAAGCCCAGATAAAGGATGATTGAGTCGGCTTTGGTCCTGGTGAATAGCTGCTTACTTCTTTACTTGCACTGATTCGATTGAGCATCTCCTGGCGGATCCACATGGAGATCTCCAGCTTTTCAGAAAGATCCATAGATTCCAGTCGAGCGAGATTCCCATCTAGCTCGAAGCCAAGTGTAGGCGTTGCGGACATCGCCTCGCTGATGGCATTTTGCATGAGTGTAATGGTGTCTTGTTCATTCGTCTGGATAACGTCGAGACCAGAGTCTTCGAGTATGATTCGTCGGAGATCAATAACATGCTGAGGCAAGTTGCGGGTAGGGATGCCCAGAACGAGCTGCATTAGTCGATTTCCATACTATCTCGAAGTCAGTCTTGTCCAGTGGCCACTGTCGTAGAGTGTTACATACCGGCGAGACTTGGTCACTGCCACTGGCTAGATCTCTTGCGATCATTGATTGAAGAAGCCGGCCAACAGCAAAATGCCGAGATCGAACAAGCTCCGCCACCACTCTGGCAATCTTCGAATCATTGATAGCAGATGTTTTAGGAAGGCCCGTGATGAACTGGAGCACTCCCATCTCAAGATCAACGCCCATCGTCTTGAATCGGCGAAGCACTCGCACAGCAACGTACGTCCGATGAGGTCCCTCTCTGTAAATTGTAGAGCTCCACTGTAGCACGATTGGAACTATATCTTGTGCAGACTCGAAGAGTTCCGACAAATGTGATACTAGGTGAGGTACAGAAAAGTCCAGGCTCACTGCGTCGAGAGCTGCGAAAGCTTCTTTGCGAGACGTAGAGGGCGACTTTACGTCTTGCTCCCAAGATGGTTTTGACAGTCGATTGTTGCGCTTGATGATCGTTCTCAAGGCATCCCGGACAGCCGTATTCGTGCAGCGCTTAGCTATTGACTGCAGAACACCTTCATAGCGATGCCAGGTCTTCGGAAGAATTAGACAGCCTGTGTGGGAGACTGCCAAGTTCGCGACTAGGTGCTCAATCCTCTGCCGTGCAGGTAACAGCAGGTCGTTATCTTTCATAGCCACTCCTGCTTCTAGATGGGAGCAGAGTCCTTCGGCTAATCGTCGACCACGCTTGCGATTCGAGACTAGGAGATTCCAGTATAGTTGAATGTGTACAAGCCACATGGGCAGGCGTTCTGCACTGCTACTTTCAAAAGCCGACAGGATCCAATCCAGGTAATGGTCTTGGTCCAATAGCTGTTCGGAAAAAAGATGGAACGCGAGTCGCAGTACGTATTGCATCTTCTCCTTCCATGATTCCCCACCGCAGGCGCTGATGGAGGCATCCACGAATTGCTCAACGTGCATGGTCCATTCCCGGATCCACTTCACTTCTCCACTGATGCCGGGAGCACCAGTTACTCCTTTCCTTTTCAGAATTCGAAGCTCGTTTGCGCCAATGCACTTTGTCAGCCAGACTGCTCGGGCAGTTGGTATCTCCTTGCCTAAGCATTGTTCCAGCAGTATTTTGCCATTGATACCATACGGTATCGTACGGTTGAGTCGGCGCAAAGGGAAAGCAGGATTTGCAAGTTCTGTCAGCCATGCCTCTCGCTTGGTGTTTGTGAGTGTCACTCGAGGTGGCGGCTTGAACGTGGAAGGCCCTGTGAGACGACCCAATGTTTGCCTTTTCTCGAGGACGCTCACGAACAACGATGATAGTGTATTCAATCCGGATTTGTTGGAAAAGAACCTCCATAGACTAAGCCGGGCGGTATTCGTCTCGTTTGTGACTGGTGGCTTATTTTGGAAGCCAGACTTGACGGTCTGCTCCGTGAGACTGTCCTCGATATGACTGCCATTCCATGGGTGATAGTCGGCTGGTTCTGGAGTCCCACATTAGCCTTTCGTCCCATCTGCTTTTTGCAAACCGAAATACATACTGCCTCCTGGATATAGAAGCGATGCCGCGGGGGGCTCAGACGACGCTGACTTCACCGTGGATTTGGACGTAATTATGGGCCCGAGTACAGCTGAAGATGGCGGCTGTTCTCTGTGCGGAGCATTCGACCCAGGTCTTGGGGGAAAGCCTATTTGCGCGACTGGGGCTCGCTCGCTTGCTGTCCCATGCGAATTATGAGCCTCGTTGGCGTTTTGATGTTGCTGTCTTCCCCCTCTTGCGCCGTTTGCTGAGGGATTGGGCGAGTCTGCGTAGGACGTTGCCGGCGATGGTCGCCCACTTCCATTATCGCTTGATCCCACACCTCTTTGTCCCCTGGTAGGATCAACAGACAGGCCCAAATTCCGCGCGCTGCCGACGTTGGCTCTGCTGGCCTGACTGGAGGTCCGCGAATGCTGGGTCGCAGTAGGCTGCGCTCGTTGTTGAGGAGGAGGCTGTATCCCCGGTGTGGGATTCGAAGTCATCACCTAGGTCGGGAGTGGCATGATAGACGTCGCTGCTTGGTAGAGGATATGGTACATTCGCCGTCGTCAATGGTATGCAGTAGCAGTGGTGATGATGATTGTACTGGGGCAAATGCTCACGGCAGGTTGCGCAAGACTGAGCAGCAGGACAGAATAGCGCAGGCCCGTGGAGGACAAAGAGTAGTATGTATTCACGCCACGGCTTCGGCAATCCGTATATGATACAGGTGTACTATGTAGGTGGATGCAGCGACAGGGAACTAGGTTCGCGAAGCTAGACAATGCAAAAGCCCGTACTCCCGCGCGACGGCTGCCGGATATCTTGGATCCTGTCGATAAAGCCCCGTGAGGTGTGTCAGTATCAGTCCCCATTGCCATTGTGGCGCCGGGGTCTGGCCGCAGCCCGAAAAAACAAAGAGACGATACGCCAGGGTCGGCTGCTGTGGTTTGTGTCACCTCTGAACATACATATATTAAACTTTGTGCCGTCTGCCATTCGCCGCCAGTCGTCCTCATCCGCTGTGTGACATGAGCCGTTCCCTGGCCCAGACATCCATCGAAGAACCTCGTCTAGCCTTCCATTATCCTCGTCAAGGATCGCTGCCACCCGGGGCCAGTCCACACCAATCTGGCTAAAGCGGAACCCTCGAAGAGTGCGGCAATCTTCATTCATCTGTTGACATCTCGCGGCTCCCATCAAACCGGTACAGAATGGCTTCCAAGAAGGATATGCGGCGAGCGGATCTCAGTATGTACCTTCTGTAACACCATTGGAACTTGCCCTAATCCGTCGTCCAGCCATCCCCTATGTGGAACCCCCAGCAGAAAAGGAGCAAGCAGATATGGCTGGTATGGGCCACCAGGGTGGCAGCTTATCATGAATCCATTGTAAGGTGACTGATTTTGTGCTAGGAACCATGGCTAGTACTATGCCCATGGTAGCGGTGAGTTGTTGTATCAACCCCCTTCTCAGTCACGGGATACTGATCCTCCGTCTAGATAGTCACCCGAAGCAAGTGAGTTGTCATATGTGGGCACTTTGGAGGTGTCAGAGCACTAACCTTGGGTTTCTCCTTTTGAGGATGCTTGGATGGTACGATTGCTTTATGATGCTCCAAGTTGTTGCGGTTGGGCTGACATCCATGCCAGGACAGCTCTAGTCTTTGCTATACAATCTTGGCTCGCCGAGACTCCCGCGAAGAAAGCGAGGTCTCCAACACCTGGATATTTCACCGTTTTGATGAGCTGTAAGTTGGATTTCGGTCGATGGAATGACACTTTCGCTGATCATGATACAGTCATGTCACTTGCCGTCGTGAGATAGCCACCGAGACTGCTGTTTCGTGGCACCGGGATCTAACTATTGTCAGTCATATATGCCACTCTTCCTCCCACCGGTGCCAGGTCAGCAAGGCACAGGAACCGGACCGCCAGCAGCAGCACCGCCAGCGTAGGGCACACCATGGAGGAATTTTTCAACTGGACGTGGGCCGCGAAAGCGTGCGGTACAAGAACATCAACAACGCTCAGGCAAAAAAGCTTAAGATACCAGAAGTAAAGAAGAAGTATGGGCTAAGAACGGCAATTTCGAAGTCGGGTTAATGTGTAGGATAAGCTAAAATAGGTAGGCTTGATGAGACAGAAACTCTCTCGCACAGCCAACTCACTATTGCCGTTCCATCCAGAATCCAATCTCTTCGACTACATGATTATCGAGTTAAAGCAACAGGACTATACTTTTATCATAATTGCCTTTTATACTGCTAACGATCATTGACCTCGATACCATAAGAAAGACCACAGCAGATGTAGACATCTACTCCGCCCTGACTTCCACTTCATAGTGCCGAGAAAAGGATACAATCAGAGATGAAAGACTGCTGACTCCCTCATGCTACCAAATCAACCATTCCCCTTTGAAATCTCTGCGCACAACATCTATTCAACTAGGACACAATGGTGCAATGGCTAGCACAGTAGACCTCAATAGGATGCGGACTCCTGCCTAAACCACTATTATACTGCGTGAGCGGTATTGTTGTGAGTCAAGGTCAAGTGGTCGTGTCTTACCACTCCTTGACGCCCCGTGCGCGTCAAGCCGGTGAAAATCATCAGTTTGGGGGCTTTCTTGAGACACATCGAGGGCCGGTCGCTCGTGTACATAGATATCTTGAGCATACGATAGGCTCGGAATCGGTTTGGAAAAATGCCAAATGTTATGATCCGGCAAATCGTGCGTGGAAATGGCCTATTACCACTTATAGAGTGGGCTAACCATGTTTACAGGGGCCCAATGCTCTATTTGCCTGCCTCATATGTCACATTTATATTCCAAATGGAGTGACCCCGTTATGGCAAGCGCGATGATTCTTCAGGACAGCCATCGTATCCCATCATGCACAGATGGTTGATCAGAGTCATGTCGTCAGCCAAATTGGCAAGCGGTTCTCTTTTCGTTACCTAGGCGCGGACACATCACCTCCGCTCAACACCCTCCTCTCCGCCTCCAGAATCTCTTCATTCTCCTTCTTCTTTTCTGCCGCAACATCCATCTCCTTGGTGAATCCCCAAGCTTTCCACGGCTCGTAGTTGCCCTCCACCAATCGTCTCTGAATGACAAAATATTCAGTAACCACTTTCTCCTTTGGGTCCTTCCAGGCAATGTGCTCTTTCTCCTCCCCCTTCGCTCTTAGCGTCCTCGCGCCCATTTTGATCCCGGTCCTCAACCTCTGTAACGATTGTATCCTCACAACAGCTTGTTGAACACCAATGGGAATACCCTTAAGCTGTATAGGCGTACCTCCAGCCTTCATAGAACATAATTTCGTCCTGCCTTCATACGAGACAAGTTCCCATTTCATTACTTCCGAGTTCTCGATCCTCTTGTCGATTCTGGCAAGGTAAATCCCTCTTATCCCTTCTGTGCAGATGTTTTCCAGCACCTTTGTGTCCCCATTTGCGTACGCGGTATACATTTGTTTGTGTAGTCTGAGAGCCGCAGGCTTAATGGTGCGGATATCAATCGTCGGAGTTGGGGGCCTTATGGTGCCCGCAGGCAAATTTGAGTAGAGTTGCCATTTGTAAGCTGTGAAGGCTGAAAGTAAGTCCTGAATGCGGCGTTTCGTGCGTTTCCATTCCAGCGTTAGGCGAAACTTGGGTTCGGCGAAGAGAGGAGGAAGGTTTTTGCCTGTCGGCATTATGAATGTATCTGTAGCAAGTGTCAATTGAGTTATTCACCATGCGACTTCTTGTCAGTGTAATTGTACCTGGCAGTAGACCCATGTCATCTGGTAGCTCGGAGGCATCTTTCATGCCCTTCATTACCTTCTTCTGCTGCATCTTTAGCGACTCCTGGGCATTTTGTCCTTTTTGAGACAGCATCTGCAGTTTCTGGCCGACGCCTGCCTTCGCGGCCTGGCTGCGATGATGGACGGCGAATGTGCGTCGATTTTCGTGAAGACATATTGGAGCTCGCCATGGCGGCCTCCGGCAAGCTACGAGGTCTGGTCTTATCCTAGCAATGAATTGGGCCATTGGAGATGTTACAGACAATGTTGAGCGCGAATCGTGAATTCGAAAGTAAAACCTGGAACCCTGAAGATAGACGGAGCGTCACGTTATACGTCCAAAAGCCGTTAGATGGTCCGATCCAAGCTTAATATCATAAACTTCTTGAGCTTCCAGTTCTCACAGGTGGAGAGAAGTCACGCAGACACTCAGATACTCTTGCCATTGCCTTGGCGAGATTGGCCCGTCATCTTGCAGGAAGTCTAGGTCGGCCTGTCTATCAGGACTTGTCCTTGTCCTCTCCCCAACCAACCCCTCTCGTCCCTGGCTCGTAATGCAGCCTGAGGTGCACCAGCATCAGCTGTCTAGTAGTGCCCTATTTGGAACAGGAGGTACTACATAGAGCAAGACCTTCAAAGAGCTCGCGTGACATCATGCTGTAGCTCTGGGTCCTTTTCCACATCCCACCATCTCACCAAGCGCAATTCTTCTTTTTCCATCGGCGTCTGGGCTGGATTCGCTTCAGTCTGTCCTCCGGAGCTCTGCAGCCTCGTCGACATCAGATTTCAAACTTGGAATTGGATTCCTCTGGGAAGGAAAGAGCTCGGAATTTACCCAGAATGCTATACGGCAGCAATACGCCGTACCCACCCCCTCGCTGGCAAACTCCTCTCGTCGCTCAGCTGACGAGTTCGCCGACAACCATATCGTGTATGCGCCTTCTTCGTCCCTTGAAAATCTAGAGTCTACACCAACTTCGTTGCAAATATCAGACCCACCAGCTTACTCGTCCATACCGCCGCCTGCCTACGAGCCCAGCCCACCCGTCTATGAGCCTACCGCGCTAGGCCTAGATGACCCAGCTTTGTGGTCTAATGCTGAGCCCCCGCCGACAGCGACAGGCAGCTTTCACCCTCGCGCGGCCGTCATTCTGGGACTCAACAATCATTGGCATAAATGGCTCTACTTTTGCCGTTTGCTCTCGGTTTTTCCTGAGCTGAAGTTCGGTATTCCCATCTTATGGACGCTGCTATGGTTCGTTCTCGGGGACCAGGAACTCCGAGCAAGCTTTGAGGCAAGGGGAAATTTGATTGTAGTTTTCATGGAGGTGTTTTTGGCTGCAATTTGGGTAATAGACTTGTTCATGTGGTGATCTGTTGGTCAGACTAATGTTGCCCGTAGTGTGCCGTTTCTGGATATCTCTCCTTCTTCTCAATGGACTGCTTGATGATGCGATGGTATGAATACAATTCTCTTGTACCAATCGCGTTTTCATTACTGATAATGTGTCAAGGCTGCTTATTTATTCACCAATAGCATCAATCATCCGCTTGATAACAGCAAGCTTCATCTACTACGTTGGGACAAATTTCATCCTGCAATACTCAGGGAGCAATCTCAATCCCATTCTCCTCCTTCCAGCTTGGATATTGATTGCATCGGTAAGTCTCCATCAGATATCTGCGTCCTGCTGTGCTGGACTAACATACATAAAGTTTCTGGCCATTATCTACATGTCTATGCACAATCGGACGACAATCAAAAGACAGGGGGACAACTCGATGTATGTTCTGGGCGCCGCTTCTTTTTTCACGATGTGTATTCTCTTAGCGCCTCTGTATATAGGTCAGCGGCCTCGAACTTCATGTCTTGCTTGATCGTTCACATTTCATGGCGTTACTTGGTATCTGGAGCTAGTCTTCCTGGTTTGATTTTTGTCTGTTGTATTTGTATACCCCAGGAGTAGTATAGTAAGAAAGCAGGGACTGGGATGAATCAGGCGCATCCTCAGTCAAGTTCAAAGATATCATGAACCACAGAGACATCGGATGCTCCACAATCGTTGCTGGACTCGATCCCCTGTATTTCCGTGACCTGCCGCGCTGTATCGAGAAGAAGAAGGCATCCGCCCCTTACTATGTCCCAATTCGCAAGTCAATGGCTAGACGTGGCCCTTTCTTGAAATCATGTCCTCCTACTAAGCAACTGAATGCCACTCCGTCTCGATGGTGAATGCATACTCCGAGCTCACAGAAACAAAGGTTCAAGCTCCAGAAGCTCGAGACGCAGATTATCCATTTCTGGCCAGACTATTCTGTGGAGCCGTCGTGATGGTATTACGACCATCTATCCTTCTCGGCGCTATCTGGCTCTTTACATTACAGCTGCTGCAACCTGGGACCGCCACATCGATATTGCCCTGGTCGCCATGTATTCTACCTACGTCTCTCCTGGGCCTTCCTGCGGGATCCATTCTGAACCCAATTCGCTCACCTTCGCCGAAGTCTTCGCCTCGATTGGAACGACGTAGTTCGGGGGGTATGCCGTTGGGTGGTGCGAGGGAGTGTGGGGAAAGGCGTGCCGCAGTTATGTTGTCTAGGGAGAAGAGGGTTGTGAAATAGAGGGTCGCAAATCGTCGGACGGTCACTAGAAAGGGTTCTGAGCTATATTGCTGTTAGTAACGGTGGTTTGGAACAAGAGGTAGAGAGCTCCCACTGGAGGGCTTCCGGTCGCGCTTCTGATTGCGTTTGTGCTTCTGATTCAGAGCCTTGCGGGAGCTCCTCCTCTGAGGTTGTCGAGGACGGAGTATCTGCTCTCTGGACCATGGTGTTTGTGCTATTTGGACGCTTTGATGTAGTGGGAGAGCTTCCTGTGGTTTCAGTTGGTGGAAAAGCAGCAGAGTATGGTGGAATTGAACAAAGGATCTCTCTGTGAGACGATAGGCAGAATGCCTGGATTCACCTGCAGGTAAGCTTTAGCTAGTATAGATACCCAATTATAGATGCGGGACGGATACAGTTCAGGGATTATGACTCGCCTCCTGACCAAGATCTTGGAATGAGATTTTCTCCTACTCTTGACACTTTGTCTCGAACTCCACATATAGCCGATATGAGTGACAGAGTGAGCCTCGGAAGATTCGAAGTTCAGATTACGGGCTAACGAGGCGAGCAGAAAAGAAAGAGAAATGTGGTGCTTCACCAAGCTCCTAGAGAAGAATTAGACACATCCAAACCAACAGCTACATTCCAGGCAACGGGAAAGGGAAGAGCGCATACATTGAGCATTGCTATTCCTGGAAGTATCATTGCAAAGTAGGTTATTGCGTTGAAGTGGCTTGTCATATTCTTTTCTGTTCAGACTCTATGTAGCAGTTGAACCTCTAGCATCCCTATCCATTTCTATGTACAGGATACTATCAAGAACTAATTGTTCATTCAGTGCACAATCTCATGATCTCCGAACAGCTCTAGCAGGTAGAATAGCCCGCGCAGCAGCCGTGTTTTGCGTGGATGAAATCATAGTTTTCAACGATGGAACAAGCGCATCACATTCATACCATCAACAACAACGCCAACCCCGAATGCGAGATTTCGAGTACGAAGATGGATACACTGGTCAATCCGACCCAGACCACTTCCTGTATCACGTTTTATCGTACTTAGAATGTCCACCCCATTTACGCCAACGACTATTCCCTCTCCACCCAAATCTGCAATCTGCAGGATCGTGTCCCAGTCTAGACATGCCGCATCATCTGAGACAGACGGATTGGTGTCCTTATCGTGAGGGCGTGACCATCGATCCGAATGCCCAGCCGTTTGAAGAGGGGGACCATAATTCCGGTTCGAACAAAAAGCAGAAGAAATCAAAAACAGCGAAGACAAACGATATCTCAAGTATGGTAGACTGCGGCTTTCCAAATATTCCTGTCGCTATTCCAGTGGCGATCGCACCGAACACCCGCGTAACGATCAAACTCAATCCACCAGATCAACCCAATGACTTTCCATATAAGAAACATACGCAGCCAGGCGAACACGAGCCTCTTTCCGGTGAGCCTGTCGATCCAGCCGAGCCGCGAGAGGAAAAAGGATACTACTGGGGATATACGGTTCGTCAGGCGCCATCTTTGAGTTCAGTCTTTACCGAATCGCCTTGGGAAGATGGCTACGACGTCTCGATCGGAACATCGGAGCGTGGTGTTCCCATGTCCTCTATCTTCCCGGAACCCTCAGCTAACATCAAGATATCCTTCAATGACAAGAGCGCTGAAGATCCTGGCCGGAAACTACCCAACAAGTACAGGCACGCTCTCGTGGTCTTCGGTGGCGTAGCAGGTCTTGAGGCTGCGGCTGCAGCGGACCAAGACCTAGCTGAGAAGGGAATTGGCAAAACGAATATCGGCGAGTTGTTCGATTTCTGGGTAGATGCTTGTCCGGGACAGGGAAGTAGGACGATTAGGACTGAGGAGGCGATTTGGTTGGCATTGAGTCAGTTACATGCTTGGGCTAGAGGTACAAACGAGCAGACGTAGCAACGTAGGTAGGGGCGTAAGACTTTGATTAGGGCGTGTTCATTTCGGAATTGAACTCCTCAGAATATGTGGTTTTTGGTGGCAATAGCAACGTATCTACTGCAAGAATATTGATATCCACCCTTGCTATGCGCTTCCCAGCTTTGCGTAGAGGATAATTCTCACAGCGAGGACTCTTGCCTTTTACTTGAAATTATCAAGTGCGGTTTTATCGACATGGTGACAAGTGGAATGCAAAGCTATGAGAGGTTCAAATTATTGTGATTATCGTTGTTAGAGATTCAAAGAGGATGCTATGTCAACTAAGCAAAAAGACGAGAACATAAGCGACGGCTTATTTCTATACGATATTCAATGTAAATTCCTGACCACTGGCATGTGTCTATTTCTTGTCACGGGAACACATGACGATGACTGACTCGTTCTTCATCACACGCGTCAAACTCTCTTAGACCTGCATCAATCTTACACAAACCTACCACACGATTAAAATTTCACCTAAACCCCCATTGTAGGCGAAATTCGGCCTAAGGTGGCGAACTACATGGCTTACTCCTTGAAATGAACTCAAATTCCACGGAATAGCCGTCCATTCCCCTTGCTACTGGTGAGGTTTTCTCGCCTATAGACGAGCGAATACGGATCATTCTCTTTGGCCACCATGTTTGGATTCAGGAATCCACGGAAGCCATTGCCCGACAATGATGTCTTCGATGTCGCGGATGTGCAAGAGCTCGCCCAAACATTTCCGCAGAAGATCTCTTCAAGTGAGAACTTCAAGCCCGATCCGAACGAACTCATATCGCTGGAGTCGGGCGAGGGGTTTGTTGTCCGAACTTTTGTTTCACGATCGCTGGAAAATGAGCTGGGAAAGAGAACTGGTCGAGTACCTGTGGCTACACTGGCCGCATGTCTCAAGATCACCCCCAAAGATCTGTTACGGATTTTGTATAACGATGAGATGACCTTCTTTTCAAGAAATGGGAGCTCTGTTCTCACGCGACATGAACTGAAGACCGTGGTAGAACAATTACAAAGTAAAGCGAAAGAGCTGTATGTGCCAGCCAAGGTGTTCGCAGACGAATCGGATATGGATGTTAAGGATGTGATCAGACTTGTGGAGATGAGTGATAAATTTATCGAAGAAGGACCTTTACAGTTTCTTGAAGATCCCAAAGCTTTACCTTCATCCTCAAATTCGACTTCATATCCATATATCCACACGCTATCCTTGCTGCTCAAGACCATGAAGAGTCTTAATGAGAAGATGAACATTGCACAGGAAGACGCCAAGTAAGGAACTCTTGAATAACACTCGTTCGTACATCGCTCTTCTAACGAATACTGTCAGACCAACATCTTGGGCATTCTCAGAGATGTCAGGCCTGTCCAGAAGGGCTTTCTGCCGGCTTGCGGAGAGCTCTCTCTCGCGAGCAGAAGAACCGAGCGCAATTCAGGGAGACTTTGAAAGTGTGGAAGAAGGAGCCAGATTCATCCCTCATTCTTACGTTCTTCGCAAGGTGAAGTATCATGCCAGAGAGGTGGCTCGAGGTGACAAACCCTACTGCGACCTGGACAATCTCAGCAAATTATATCCTAGACTTCTCCCAGATGTCCCGTCGGCCCAGAAATTTGTAATGAACGCGGCGCATGAGGGAGATGGGTTGCCTACAAGACTTCACATCATATCCCATTATGCCATTGGGAACAGTTCTTTGAACAATATGGCGCGCAAGAGTCTGGAAAACTTGGGAGAGGGAAGACTTACAGATACGAAGGCATGACAATATTCTTTGCACAGACGCGAGGGAACCAGCTGACATCGAGCAGCCGTATCTAAAGGCTTTTCCGAGAGAAATTCACGACAAGATACGAAATCTGCTCCACGACCGCACAATTTTATACCATCGCGAGAATGGTGCCAACCGAGGAGATATATTGACTCTCGGCGACTGGCTCATCCTTGGAACGCTTGTCGACGATCTCTCATCCGCCTCGGTACGTCTCGGGACAACGATAGCCAACGAGCAATGGCAAATCCAGTCCGAATCTCCGAACCATTCACCTACTTTATCACCATCCGAAATCCTTGAACGCTTCCACAAAGAGACGGAAATGCCTTTGGAGCTTTCAAAGCACCTCTGGCAAATGAACGGCAACGGAAGCATTTCCTTTGCGGCAACGACTGCATTCGACACACGTGTCTCACAATTGCAAAAGGAGAGCCAGAATCATTTCATGTCTCTCTGGACATCTAAGGTCGTTCTAAAATCACTGCTTTACACAGCCAGTCTTGAGACACTCCCGGCTGGGCCTCTCAAAGATCAGCTTTCCGAACTCCTCACTACACATCTACTTCAAGATCTTATTCCAAACACGATTAAACGTGCCTGGGCAAAAGGCTTGATACGGACACCAAACCTTTCAAAACAGATCGGCAGATTAGAAGCAGAGATCACGCCTACCAAAAATGCGAGCAAGCCATCGCCTCAAGATAGCCTGTCCAAATTTGCGAAGAAGATTTCGCTCGAGGCTCCAACGAGTACGCAGCTCGCCCTGGCGAAGAAGGAACACCTCGACGATATGGCTGTGGCGATGAGTAAGGACAAAGACGGGCCTAGACTATTCTTAAGTCTCGTCATTATTTTGTGTGCTTCGAAGAGAGAAGGTGTCGTCTACGCAACAGGCAAATTCGCACCAAAGTTGTTGAAAGTCATCAAGGATGAACTGGACGAGTCACTCTACACGAGAGTTGAGGAGATCAAAGAGTTGGTAAAGCTTGGAAATGTTGACAAGGCTGTAAAAGTAGAGATGAGGGACTTGGCTGCGAATGTGGTGAGGGATATGGCGAGTCAGAATGGTGATATAGAGCCCAAGATGGAGGAGAGCAAGGCTGGCAATGAGAGGTGGCGATCGATCTACGGCGACGGGGGTAATCTGAGTCTGAAGAAAGCGGCCGAGCCGCTGATAGATTCGATCCAGAACGAGGATGTGCTGGGTGAGAACGGGGGAAGCAAAGAACAGAGTCCTGAGTCGAAGATTGACACAAATGACAAGTCTGCCACAGGTTGAAGTATTGGGCGTCGGTGATCAGATAAAGCGAAGATAGTGCACGCATTCTTGTAAGACTTACTGGCAACATCCGATAGTTCCATCCAAGATTGCCCGCGCATCTGCAATAAGAGATTACAAAGAGTTGTGGATGCACCAGGGTACAATCTAGAGCAGTTGAAAGAAAAAGAATATGATGATGAAGGTCTCTGTGTAACCCGAGTGCAAGAGTCCATTCGCCGTCATCGCCCATCAAGGAGCACTAACCTCGCCAGCACCCATATGGCAAGAGACAAAAGAAAAGAAAAGCAAGAGATCCCTCGATCCAATCACTCACCTAACCAAGCCCACCCATATTCCAGCTCAACCCATACATCACTCCAGAAACAATGCCGTACATCTCAAAGCACCAAACCACCTCGTCACTCGCCACCACGTCCTCCAACCCCTCCGCATCCTTCCTCACCATCCCTTTCAAACTCCGTCAATCCATCCTCCTCCCTTCCTTCAAGACCACAAGCCGGGTCCAATACCGTCTCTACATCGTCATCAGCATGAACGAAAACAATACGTTGGCATCTACACTATAGAAGGTGCATGAATGCATCCAAGGCGATGTAAAGTACGTGGAATATATCTTGCAGAAAGGAGGTTCTGAGTTTGTGGCTGGGGTATGCCGTAGAATATTAGCGGGCAGGGGTAGGAATGGGATCGATTTTGTTTCGTGGCGGCTGAGGTCGTCCTAGAGACCGTGGCTGGGGAGTCGGATGAGTTGGAGGATTTGGTGTAGGGGTGAAGGAGGTTAGTGGTGAGATCCAACATGGTTGACAGCGGAACCACGTTCACTTGAAAGGTTGAGATCGCAATCCCTGGAATTTGTATGAAAAGCTTGCTGTGGAACCTATCAAATTCTCGATACCCTAGCAAACTCCCTGCATATCCAATCATTCACCAAACCAAGCTTTCGAGGTTCAGGATGAAAGATACGAAAAATAACCTGCCAAAACCAGCCCGGGCGTCACGCATTAGGCAGGATCTTTAGGTCAGGTTGTTCTTCAGCCAAGACTCGGAAGTTATTAGAAACAGGAGAATCGCAAACCTACAGGCTCCCCGCTCCGTGCTCTGATTGGCATGACCGCGCCGACAATTGGTCAATTGGATATTGGCTTTTATAATTTTAAGTGACTTGTGCCAGCACAGCGGGCTCCAACAATTCTGTAATCCTGGGTCTGTAGAAAGAATTGATAATTCTCTGACATGGGTAGGCAATTCTAACGTGAGATCAAGATCAACGAATTTTGGTTAGCGGTCATGTTAGGTAAATGCTAGGGATTTGTCGATATCAATTTCAATTTGTAAGATACCTGGCAATGCCGGTTCGGTCGTCCTTCTAAGGTTCCAGAATTGGTGAAGTCACCGTGGGAGGAACATTCGTGTTCGGCTCAAAATTCTCTTCTCGGACTTCCAACCATATCATCAGTTCTAAAACACGTATCCTGTTAATTATCCGACCACAGTGGCTGTTCCCACCGGGTAGAAACCCTGCGGCACCGCTTTCAAATTCAACTGCAACGTCAAACAAGCGAGATTGGAATTGTTAACATGGTATGTGCTTACAGCTGCAAGCAATGGCACAACATCGGGCAAACTCTTCATTATGACCACTACTATGCGAGCCCAAAATCATTGGGGCTATGTTTACGAAAATCCGCCCATGATATTTCCTCTTCCGAGGAGTGCATATGCACACCAAATGCATCCGCCACCATCAAGTCTTGATGACTGCTACCAAGCAGAGAATCAAGATGACGCAGAGTCATTCAACTCGTCCGTCGGGCAGTCCACGCCCAAGTCGAACATATCTATGTAGAAATATTGGTTGTTGATAAGCATAGTCAAAGACTATGTCAGGAAAATCGTGATGGTATCCAAGTCAATCAATCATCATGGCAGCAATTCGCTACATGAATAGGAATGATCTCGGAGAAAAGAAGGCGTAATTTGGAGACGCGCTGATTGTGGCGTGAGTCAAGGATCAAGTATGTGGCGTACGTGTACGGTCGTTAAGCGGTGAAAGGGTATCGCAAAGAAAAGTGAAGTGCCCGGAAGAACCTTGTCCTCATTCGTAGAAGCATCATCTCGTAGCAGCTTCAAGCTGGCCGGGGGTTGGGTTGGTCTGTCTAGCATCATTTGTACGACGTCGGAAAGGGTTTGGTATTGAAGCTGGTAATCGCGATCGCCAACCCGCACTTCGAGCTGGTGTGTCACCAGCAGTTTCTGGTGCCGCAGATCTACCGAGTCGATGTTGGCTTCGAGTCCTGTGGACAGCGGGATCGCCCATTCCTCGGTTTGAGGACAGAACAATCAGGCGCGATCTAGCGGGCATATAGCGGCCGCCGAGCCATGAGCTCTGAGGCGCTTGTGGCAGGTTGAGACGAAGTGGATGTCCAGAACGTCGACCTGTGGATTCGTTATTTGCCTCGCCTTCTGGTCGTGGTTTCGGTACATAATAGTCAGCCTTGCAGAGGGGACAGCAAGCTCGTCGTGTTGATAACCACGGGTCTACGCAAACAGCATGGAAAGCGTGCCCGCAAGTCAATCCTCGCACTTCCTCGTCATCCTCCAATGGGTCAAGGCAGATGGCGCAAGAATCTCCTGGCGTATTCAACAACTCTTCAGGCACTGCCGCATCGGAAATTGGATCCTCGTCGTCGGAATCGTCGTCCGCGGTTTCTATAACTCTTGTCTTTGCAGCAGCGATGGAGTCGCGATTGTTGTGTTCAGCGTGAGCTTGCGATACAATCACCGTCTTCTCATTCAACGTAGCATTTTCGGCAATTGTTGGATGTACGTGTGGAACGACGTTCTGTCGGTTGACGTGCGACAAGGACGACCCAGGCCGGTCTTGGTCGGCTGAATTGCGTTTCGGAGATTGATGCATGGTGCCCTCGACATCTTTAATGCTACCCGCACGGCTTGCTGGCGCGGTGATGCCCCCAGCTGCTGGCAGGCCTTGGTGTTCCCGGGATGCTCTCCAGGCCTTGTATTTGATGAGCGGGAACCGGGTGTTCACTTCGTCCATGGTCATCAGCTTTTTCTCCCGTCGTCGTCGGTGAGGTCGAGGCATGACTGTGAGATCAATTGGGTCGCCATCTGCGTGTGCGCGGAGGGCTCGATTGCGTTGATTGTAGCGAAAGCAGTACTTCACGCCGACGATGATCCTGAGTGGGTCAATGATAGGAACGCCATAGACAGGCCCAAGCACAAACATACCATAGATTTGTGAAGACCACACCGAAACCAAGAGCGACGAAGAACAATAACGGTGAGCTGGAATTGCCACTTCCGCCGTTTCCGTTACCGGTGGGAGTGGGTGACGGCGACGCGGACGCTGTCGTTGTCATACTGCCGACTTGGTCTAGATACACTCGGAATTGGGTCGAGTAGACCTTGGTTCGTATGAGATATTATCACCCCCGTAGACCTGGTGAGACTTGACCCAGGCCCGCCTTCGCGGAAGGTCGACCAGCGAAGCGAGTGGACAATTGAAGATGGACGGCCGTTTTGCCTGACGGAGGACTGTGCGACAAGTTGTTGAGAGGGGAGCACCGAGGAGAGGTGGTCGAGGTCAGAGTGAGACTGGGATGATGACTGCTATAATAATGGATGACGACCCTGCGACAAGAAACGGGGCGGCCAGGATTGGTACGGATACGGAGGAACGGGCTGTGGCAGGCAAGGCTTTTCGACTACCACCGGCAAGAGGCAGGATAGGGATTTCTGGTGGTTTAGTACGACATGGCACAGTATTGGCCAGAGGTTTGTAGCAGGTAATATTGCTGCCAGTGATTGCAATGGACGAGGCTTTGCCAGTCTGGGCGATCCAAGGGCCTCTGGGGAATGGGATGCTCGATATGCGGGACTCGCGGGAGAGGGCTGCACCGGCACTAGCGAGGAAGAAAGTCTTGGTCGTCTTGGAGCGTGGAGGAGGGGTTTCAGAGTGAGGTGGCGCCTAATATATGTAGATGAGGCTGCCTCGATATCTAGGCAATATGAGGGCGTGTTATGTGTTATATACTGCCCGGCGGTGGGATTGGAGAGCATGAACAATGCTGTGTGATGGAGCGGCACTCTACGGATATCGATTCCTCAGGCTGCGAGAGCACTCAGGTAGAGTCTAGCACTCTCACCGATTTGTAAATATTTCAAAATGACTCGAGGCCAACACTGTAGGTAGAGTAATTAATCGGTATCGGTAGTCGGGTACGATACGGACAAGCTTGCGCCCTCCAGCTCCAGCCACAACCCCATGATCACAACCTGCCTCGATCGCTGCTTGCACTCCCAAACAAGTCTAGTCTTTCCCTCGTCGGCTGGAGTTTGAGAAGAAGCTGCATCTACGGAGTACGCACAGAAAAGGCTCCCGAGTAACGGACATCGACTATGGCCGCCCCTAATCCAATCGTCTTCTTCGACCTGACGCTGGGAGGTGAGTAGAGTATCTCGACATGCACTCTCTCCCGTCCTGTCTCGGTCCATGCATGCACTGCTGGAGAGCGAGCCTCCCTGATATCTCTCCGCGCGTCTTGTTTGTTGCACACGAGCCTCGTCCTTCACTTCAGCATGTTTCGAAGCCCTGCTGACCACTTGTTTGCAACATTTTAGGAGAGCCTCTTGGAAGGGTGAAGGTGAGAAACAAAACTATCCGATCCTTGTCTCACACGAAATTAACTTACAATGACCAGATGGAGCTCTTTGCCGACGTGGTTCCAAAGACGGCGGAGAACTTTCGTCAATTTTGCACGGGCGAGAGCAAGAATGCTCAGGGTAGGCCGCAGGGCTACAAAGGCTCCAAATTTCATAGAGTTGTATGTCTCTGCACAGACTACGAGGACAGAGGCGTAGCCTAACAATCCTTGTCAGATCAAGGAGTTCATGATCCAGGGAGGTGATTTTCTCAATGGCAACGGCACCGGTTCCATCAATATCTACGGGACGACCAAGTTTGCAGACGAGAACTTCCAGCTCAAGCATGACCAACCTGGCCTGCTGAGCATGGCCGTAAGTGAGCCATCACGTATTGAGGGAACCATGAAGGCTGACGCTTTGCAGAATTCAGGACCGAACACCAACGGCTCGCAATTCTTCATCACGACTGTCCCAACACCGTTCTTGAATAACAAGCATGTTGTTTTTGGTAAGGTGGTCGAGGGTCTCGATGTCGTTCACAAAATTGAGAACACACGCACTTCGAAACCCGGCGACAAACCAATCCAGGACGTGGTCATTGCTCAGTGCGGTGAGATGTGAGTGACGCGTCGTGACCATGCATAGGGAATGAACCATATTTTGCTTTATGAAAAAAAGGCCTTGGCTCCTAATTGGTAGTCCGAACCCACGCGCTCGGTTTCCGACGAACGGAAGTCGGATGAATTCTGCGAAGGGCTGCTGCAAACCCAGTTGTACGGTTTGAGCTGATATATCCCTCAAAGCACTTAGACTTCTCAACCTTCTAAACTATTGCGTACACACTCAGCAGTGTGCTTGCTACTACCACTACTATTATTGCACTACTGCCAAGCACTTTTGCCGTGGTATTATTTCCCCCCTCAGCTTGTTACAACTCCTCAAACGTCTCATATCCTTACACGGCTCTGTCCCGCACCAGACCGAATTCGAGCACACTTCCCTGTCACCTGCCCAAGAATTTTCATTTTATATTGATCCGGGAAACCCTACAAGATTAGCCTTGACCAACAGCAACACTATCCTTCCACGACACGTCCCCGGTGGGACGGACTCAATTCGTCCGCAGCTAGATTACTGTAATATAACTCGTCGCCGGCTACCGAAGGCCCGACTGTACATTACCCCGCGCGCGGCTCGTACAGCTAGGTCAAATATCACCGATCCCTTCAAATACCTTCTATCGCTCCCGAGGAAGCGTCCACCAGTTTTGTCATCCTCCCCGACGCCCTCTTGCTTGCATCGCTCTGCAGATTCGGAAGTTCGGAAGCGAAACAAATCTATTTATGACTGGCACCCAGCCTTGTCAATGCCGAGCTGTTTGGAACTGCGCAACTGACCTCGTGGCTCGTGGTGATCAAACAGCGCAACATCAAAAGATCGACAATAGAAAATTAGAAACACGTCTGCGCGACCCGGGGATTTGGCGATGAATGTCTTGGATCGTGGTCCTGTATTACTTTTTCCGGTGGGATGCCCTCGGAAAGCATCGCTTTGAAAACAACACCTCCACACAACAGATTCCCGAAAGTCGGCATTTCCAGCTTCACTCTTGGCCAATCATCAAATCGAGGTTTTCAAGTCGGTAACGAAGAAGCAAGACTGAGACTGCGTGGCTTGGCTCCACAACTTTCTCGAAATTCGGAAGACGATGTGGTCTTTGTAGTTCTGCGTCTAATGTGGTAGGTACCATAGCAGACCCGGTCTTGGCACAATCGACAATGGGTTGTATACAATGTATGCATGGTTTCTCTGGTCAATGTTATAGTACGCCACCTTTACAACTATTCTCGGCACGAAGCAGCATGGATAGCTTGTGTGGATTACAAGCGCTAATTACGAAGTATCGACTTTTGCAGGCATTTCGATTAGGCTTAGGTATACGAGTGTTACATTGTCCACTTATCCACGTCCATATATTTTTATTAGCCTCTCCTCGTTCGATTCTTATAGTTGTATACCCGTCTACCCCTCCACCGTAGCAACGACCATCTACCTTTTACTCCAAAGTAACAACCACCATCTACCTTTTACTCGAAGAAGCAACTACAATGCGTCTATCTCTTATCCTCTCATCAGCCTTTCACGGCCTCGTCCTCGCCCAATGCACAACTCCATACTACGACTCCTGCACATCGGGCTGCACTAATGATTGCGGTATGTAACTTCCCCCTCGTCACTCTGCTTTCCACTCCGATCACCTTCTCCTACCCTACCACGCGCCTCTTTCCACCCGAAGAGACATGTGGCCGGAGACAGAATATTTCTAACATCGAACTGAAACATAGATGTCACACCGCACTGCCTGGGTGCTCTAGTCGCGACGAAAATCACAACAACAACGAAGGTGATAACGAGCGGATGTCCGCCAGGTCAACACAAATTCTTTCACGAGAAGAAATGGGACTGCGTAAGTATCTCCGCCGCGCGCTGTTCAGTCATGAAGGAAATAGGTTGCTGATATGTTTCTAGTGTGAACCTGGAAGCGGAGTGAAATAAAGTGATCTAGTGTCGTGTGCGAAGCTGAGATGGATGGAATGGGAGTTCAACGGATTGTGTGTGTTGTGGTTGTGCGTGTGTGTCCGTGATTTGGTGAAGCCGTGATTGCTATTACGACCTAGCAATTCAGGTTTGGGGCTTGTAACGTATTCCAGTCATCATCTTGCTCACTTCTTCGTTTCCCCTACTCTGTTCCTGGCGCTCCCATGACCAACACTGTGTTTTGGAAGCAACACAAGATCTCTGCGTCCATAGACATCCACGACTTGCCAGAAATATGGACTGTCTGTGATGAAATCGCAGGTACCCAGAGGTAATGGCGTGTGGATCTCCGAGCAAAATTTCTTCCTCCGTTCAGTAGTCTCGCCCAAGATATCACATACAGTGACAAGATAATCCTCGCCGCACCACTCCTTCGGCTACCAGGCGACAGTGTTGATAACGATCGGGTCATGGTGTAAGAGACACGACTACAACCAAGACAGGAATCTCATCTTTTGAACACACTTCTAGGACCCTCGCTCTACAAAAACTTGGAAGCCAGACTCATCAATCCGCCTCCTCCTGATGTAGCACCACCGCCCCGCATTTCACTCTTCACATACATCTGCAGAGCCATCTTGGCCGCACTCTCGACGGCACTCTGCTTCGTAGCTCCACCCTGCACGTTTCCATTCGCGCTTTGCTGTTCAAACAGTTTCGCAGCCTGGCCCATGGCCATACCGATGAATTGGTTCTGAGCACCACCGTGGCCTTGTCCGCCCGATGAGCCACCAGCAGAGCCACCACTGAACATTTTCAGAGCCTGCATTGCTGCCGCGGCTGATGTAAGTAGTCAGCAAATGTTATAAGAACCAAATAGTAGAAAAGGACGTAGCTAGATGACTTACCTCCCATGCCACCACTAGAAGCAGCTTGCCCGCTTCCTCCGCCTCCTCCAGAATACATTTGCTGATGTGCCTGCACCATCCCATGCTCATCCATATCCTGATTGGAGAGATGCTGTTTCTGTCCACCGAGCATGCCTAGGACGGTAGAGAACATGTCTCCATCACCTGCCGAACCGGCGTGGTGTTGTGCCGTAGCATGCGCCCCCGAGTATTCGTCGTTGGAGCCACCGTAGCCTCCACCACCACCATAGCTAGTGCCAGTGTTTGAGTAGCCTCCGTCACCGCCGGAGTATCCGTCGTAGCCCTCTTGACGATGAGGACGTCTGCCTTCTTCTTGCTGGCCTCCATATCCACCAGATTGTCGGTGACCTCCGTGCCCGCCTGATTGTTGTCCGTCGTAGCCATCTTCTTGACGCCCACCGCCATAGCTATCTTGCTGAGGTCTTCTCCACTCTGCTCCTCCATCACCATACCCACCAGATTGTCGCTCACCTCCATACCCGCCTGATTGTTGTCCGTCGTAGCCATCTTCTTGACGTCCACCGCCACCGCCATAGCTATCTTGCTGAGGTCTCCTCCACTCTGCTCCTCCACCACCATATCCACCTCCCTGCTGGTTGAAATCACTCATTCTTGTCGTATGCTTGGGCTGGTCCTGCGCGATGAAAAAGCTAGGTGATTCAAGGTACTTATGGCAAAATGTACTTGAGCTATTTACTACCTAGTAACCATGATATCATCTGCGTACGGCGTTCTCCGCACTGTATGGGCTTATACCACAGTGGCTCGGAGACATTAATATGCGCCGCTGCTTTCCGACAAAACTCGGACATGCATTATCGCTCTATTCATATCACACTCGCTCCCAGTAATACCAGAAAGGTCCGCCAGGATGAACAAAATGCCGAAGCACGCACCTTATGTAGAAGTGGAAGTGGAGGAGGAATACGAAGACGAAGCAAATCCGATGGATCAAAGAGTATCGAATGATCTGACGGACGCGTGAACCTGCCGTCCTGAGATCGTCCACGATCAAGATCAACAGTCCTGGCCAGTCACACCGGCCAGAAGCGGAATCTGAAGCATGCCCCGGTATGCTTGTCACTACGTGTCACATGCCCAAGCAAATTCTAGAACAACGCCTTATGGCTCTGTGGATAGCAACTGATCGTCTGCAAAGGCTGAGGCACATTACTGAGGCACGGTGTTCGTGTGAAGCTATTCTGTGGCACACGAGAATCAGGCACTACTGCGGATAAAAACGAGCTTTTCGACAATCGAAGGCATCTAAGCAACTTTGCCAAATGAGGAACATGGATTGCACTATTAACTAGAAACAACTCGACAGTGGGTGTTGACTTTTGTAATAGCTTGAGCTGGAAGGAGTAAGCCGTAGGAAAGTAAATGCAAAACCAATTCTAAAATATTGCTTTACACCCAGTGCCTGTCGATACAGATTTCTTGCCCACAACGGGCGTCTGCAATTGAGCCTTATCCTTCAAATCTCATTCGTTTATTGAATGCGAGAAAGAAGTCTCCATCCTGCGAACCGGATCACAAGGCGCGCTTAATCTCTTGGTGCACGGAGCGAGCGTATTCCCTGACCTCCTTGCCAGCAATGATACAAAGCTCCAACGTGAGAACGTGGACGAAAACGAGCATGACGACTGACATGATGAAGAAGAACTTGACGTAGAGCTTGATAAGACGACGACGCGACTCCCACGTGAAGCTCTGCCATGCCTCACGAAGAGTTGCGCTTGTTCCAGCCTGTGTGAGTCTACCACCGAAGCTGCGATCAAAGTTGACGATTGTCTCGTCCTCTTCGGGCAACATGCTAGCTTCCTTGCGAACGAGAGAGACGTAAGCAGGGAACATCATGAACAGACCGAGAACAATAGCCGTAAGGACACCTGGAACGACAGCTAGTATCGGCAAGGTCCACTTTGGGGCAGCGTTGTTGTGGTGGAGATGGCGAACAAGCATGCCGGAGATACGGAAAACCATAGCGATGGCGCACACGCCAGTCGTCTGAGCGCCGACTGAGAGGGCAGTTGGGATCATCAGCTCCCTCCACTGTGCTCGAGAGACCATACGTTCGCGGATCGACTTAGAGCTGGGCAAAGAAATAACCTTGTGTGTCCAATTTGCGTGTAGACGAGCAGTGATGACAGAGGCGATCATGTCTGCGAAGATTCCGTTGCAGGGCTCTGGAAGGAAACGGAGGAATGAGGCGAGAGGAGCCGAGAGGAGCCCGGTGAGAAATACATAGGGAAAAAAGATTCCCAGGCCTCTCCAGCGAGCAGCGAATCCTCCGACGCTCTTGATATGCTTCATTGTCCGACGAATGCTGGATGTAAGAGGTTTGCCAGTGGTGATGGTTTTGATCTCAGCTTCGAGGAGTGTTGCTTGTCCATCTTTTTTCATGTCGGTGGCATCCTTGTCGCTGTAGGCTGGAGGGGCGGCGGAGTAGGCCTCTACGGTGGTGGTTTCGGTGCTTTCCACCATCGCGAGAGTGCCTACTATGAGTCTGATGGTGTATTCGAGGGTGGAGCCATAGGCAGTGAATGCTACGACGGTGACCAAAAGCAGAGCAATGCCCCAGCCGGGAATGTGCTGGAGCACTTGTCTGGGATCCTTTGGAGCGTGCTCATGGACGGCCTGGACGCCGCGGCGGACGAGGACAGTGGCAAGATGACCCGCCATAGTGTTGTGATTTGTAGATGGAAGTGTTCGTATATGATGGAAGTAGAGTTGATGAAAGAGAAATCGTGGATGGATGATGAAGAAGGCAGAGTGATGAGATGCAGCTGGAGGTGGGGAAGAGGAGACTTGGTGTTGAGAGCTGGGCACCTGCAGGCAACTACTACTAGTAGTACTCCACACCCGACTCCTCCCCGTGTTTCGTAATCTTACCCCGTCAGATCCGTCACAGGCTCACAGCGACACAGCCACGAACAAAGAAGAGAGCAGTGACGACAAGGCCAAGGGGAGCACGAGCTATCAGTGTGAGAAAATTTGTAAAAAACGCCGTCCGTAGCTATCTGCCTAAGCAAAATGTTTTCCCCGTTTCCGATTCTTTTTCTTTTGCTATCATGTTTCCCGCTCTTCTTCGGATTATCGACGGTTGAGACACTTCCAGTTTCCAGCACGCCTTCTCGCTAACAAAGTGGTAATGAGGCATGTTTTTGACAATTTCTGTCCTAGAATGAGCAACTTTATCAGCTGCATCCCAGCCCGTATGCCAGAGTTTTGGTGGTATATGGAGTGGTAGGTATGTTCAATGATGATAGCCTTACGGAGCTGCACGTTGACCAATCTAAGGTACGGCGTTTTTTTCGGGTAAAGTCTCCACGCGTGCATCCATCACTCCAATGCACTGGGCCGCTTTCGAACACACTCGGACATGCATTTGAATGCTGCATCTGCCGCATCCAATGTGAGTGATGACATAGATTTCTGGGGATGATAGGGCCGAGTACGTGTGAGACTGAGCGATGCATGCGCGAGTAGAGACTTTACCCGGCGTTTCCTCACACTGATAGCACGAGGCTGTTTTTGATTACCTATCACGCCCACGCTCGCCTGAGGCGAATCGATCGAGTCGGATCAATCGATGAGGCTGAATGGCTGATTGAATCGTGGAGAGTTTGTGTCTGTGGAAATAGGAATAGGCATAGGGATCGGCACTGATACGAGGTCGGGTTCAAAAAGGTCCGGACACTTCGCTTAATTAAGGTGAGAAGATGCGCTATTTCTACGATATCTCCACTCACGCACGCGAATATTTTGCTGGAAAAGCTAGTGCAGAATCGTCTCGTAAAGCTCTATCTATTTAGCGATTTAGATTTTATTATCTCGTTGTTGGGTGGTTGTTGTGGGAGAAAGAAGACTTAGAAAAGTAGGGGATCTCCTAAAATTTTGGGGGGTTCGGCTTGCCGAGGTGTCCGCACCTTTTTGAACCCGACCTCGTATATTTGAAATCTTATTCCCGGGCAATCTAGTCGAGCGGAGGCAGCAATCTTGTTATCGTTGACTACAACAATTTGCTTCCTTGCAGATATTCTGTGCCACACCAGATATTGACATTGAAGGAACAAAGATCGCATCCCACCACACGTACTACGACCTGGTGCTCACATCCATTCTTTTCCCCCTGTTTGAAAGCATGACCAACCATGTCTATGGCGTGACCTTCTCCCTGGGATTGATTCGACTCCATTCATCGGACAGCATCACAGGAACTCGTTGACAGGAGTGAACAAGGCACGCTTTTCGCTGCATTGCCACAGATACTGGGGGACAATGCGGTACCCCCTGCCAGCAAGGTCTCCAATCATCAGGCGCCAAGACCGCCGATGTCATCGGTTCGATGAACATCAGACTTCATTATGGTAATTTCGAGTCGATGACCATTTTTTGGAGCTTTATTCATCCGATATCATCGCGTCATCGTGGATGAAGGGGATGAAGTAGCCCGTGCCTATAAAAAAGTCACGTGTTCTGAGTGGCTCAGGCACTGCGCCATGATCTCTAGTCACGTGTTTCACGTGACAGAGCTGCTACGCCACTAGTTATAGATCACGTGCAACGTCTTGGCGTCTCAATAACCAATAGGAGAGCCTGGATAGCTTATATAATATAACCATCATTATGGTCATCACGATGTCATTATTATGACGGCTTCTAGCTTCATTCATCCGATGAATGAAGCTAATCACCGCCCTTCATCGGAAGTTCAAAAGTTTCATCGGCCGATGATTGGAGACCTTGCCTGCCAGTGTTAATCGTCCTCCGTGCTCACAAAACAGAGAGAGAATTCGCTTCGTCAATTGTGCAGTTCACGACTCCGAGTCGTTGGAAACTAGCCGCGGGGCGTTCACATCACTGTCAATGATTTGACCATCGATAATGATAAGATCTCTAGCACTTCGAACATTACTTGTTACTAGAAACTGACCGCTATTTCGGTTCAAGCAACGTCGATGGAATCGAGTTTGGACATTCGGATCTTGGACGGCGGGAATGCCCGCTGCGGAAGCACAGGCTGATCCTTTGCATGGCTTCTGTCCCGCCTCTCATATGCTGTACCAGCTGCCGACCTCAAGATACGGTAAAATCTCTTCCGTCCAAATTCAGATCTCCTCTGACGAAATCACCACACCTCCAGACCGCCGTGCTGTCTATCAGCATCTGGTCTAGATCTGTCATTACAAAAGGGTTTCCAGGAACGTAACGACACTTTCGGGTCCTTCTTTTCGTCATGATGATGTTCGTCATGATCAATTGATTGTAGACAATGCTTCCAAAGTGGACTGCCAGACTTTCCATCCTACAAGCTTCTACATAAGGCAGAATCGCTGCCTTCAGTGGCCGAGCTACACGGCAAGCAATATTGCGTGAGAGGTGTGTCTTTCAGCGGAGCGAGCCGGGAGTAATGTTGGCCAATCGGGATGATGCTCGGATCTCCCGTCCGCACCGGTCCACAAGTACAGCTGGTCCGTGGCGGTACTTACGCTCGGTCGAATCAGGAGAAGTGCGCATCCCTCAGCCTGCCGAAGTACACATGTATCTTTGAGCACCAACATGTGAGAATCTGGCTGATATTTACCTCCCCTCGCATCACAAACTCAACCTTAGCAAATATAACACTGCAAAACCGCAGCAGCTCACCTTCACTGTCTATCTATATGGAAATTGACCGATATCCACACAGCCGCATAGTTCAGTCCCAAATACCCCTTCATGATGCCAAGCCTGGATGCAGACACGAATGCATGGATTTCTGTTTCCAATGGCGCAGTCCAAGCTCCCCAAGCAGTCTATGCCAACGGATTCGTGAGTGGAAGAATGAATGGCACACATGCCCAGAAAGGGACGAATGGATTGCACGCGATGAACGGCAGAATTCACCAAACATCAGGCCAGGAATTTGACGAAGCACCGGTCTTAATCGTTGGAGGTGGGCCGACTGGACTGCTTCTGTCATATCTTTTATCCAAATTAAATGGTGCGTCAAGCTTCTGGTGCTGACGTCCTGTCTCTTATGTGAGATACAGTCAAGTCCCTATTGATAGAGAAGTATCCCCAACGACTTGCTGCGCCGAAAGCGCACGCATTGAGCCCTCGGACGCTCGAAATCTGCCGACAATTCGGTCTCGATACCAAAAAGCTTCGTCAATTAGGCACGCCGAGAGCAGACGCGTACTGGGTGAACTTTGTTACGAGTCTGACTGGAGAACAAATTGGGGTCCTGCCTTATGAGCGTATGGATGCTGCTGTGTTGGATGATACCCCTGAAGTATGCAATCTTGCTCTATGGTTACGTGTGGATACATGCTGACAGGGGCCGCCTAAGATGATACATAACATACCACAGCCCGATTTTGAGCAATTCGTGGCTGACGAGCTTGCGAACGATTCAAACGTGGAGATCCGGAAAGGGGTCGCGTTTGTGTCGGTCGCCCAGGTACGTAAATGTTGCTACTTGCAAAAAAATTTCATGTTGCCAAGATGGGCAAATCTGACAGGTCCGAAGAACAAGGACGAAGTATTCAGCAAAGTAGAAGAACGTGCCACAGGACGGCAGTACGTCATTCGTTCGCAGCATCTCATAGCCTGTGATGGCGGAAGGAGTGCCGTAAGAAGCATGCTGGGCATTGAATGCGAAGGAGAAGACTCCTGTACGATCCTATAATTGTTTTCTGTTGCGACAAGAACTAATGTCCAATATAGATGAGACCATGATGACCGTTCACTTTCGCGCAGACCTCCGTCCCATCTTGGCCGACAGAGTGGGTATGCTGCACTGGATTCTGGATCCAGTCACTTCAGGTTTCCTGATTGGCTACGATTTATCCGGCAATCAGGTCATCATCAGTAACTTCGATGTACGACAAATTCTTCTGTTTTGTTTGGTCCAACAATTGAACATTTTCTAGCCAAGACAGCATCCTGTAGAGTCGTGGACGATAGACCACGCGCGTGAAGTCGTGACTGCTGCGATTGGAAAAGAGGTGCCCTTCGATCTGCTGAGCTTTAGACCTTGGGTACTCAGTCGCAAGGTGGCAGAACGATACAGCCAAGGCAGAATATTCCTGTAAGTTCCTCCCTGTTGACGGAAGTACAGACCGTCGTTGATGTATATCAGGGCTGGTGATGCAGCCCATTCTTTTCCTCCTACAGGAGGTCTAGGTCTGAACACAGGACTTGCGGATGTCCATAACATCGCGTATAAGATTGCTGCTGTCCATCAAGGATGGGGCGGTGAGAAAATTCTCGACACTTACGAAGGAGAAAGACGACATCTCGCCAATGTCAACTCGATTCAAAGCGTGAAGAATGGTAAAAAAATCTTCTCATTCTTAAAAGCGCTAGGGACTGCTGGACTCGGTGACCTGGACGAGTCGCGACAAAGACTGATAGAGATCATCCACGACCCTTCCAAGAAGGAATTAATCAAGAACCATATTGAGGCGCAAAGAGAACACTTCGATAATTTGGAACTCCATATTGGATACGTTTATGGCGACAAGTTGGTACCGCCAAACGCTTCAGCTTACACGCCCAAATTCGTCCCCGGTGCCCGAGTACCGCATGCCTGGATTCGCATTCGCAGCTCGAATTTCTTTGGAGAACACGTACCCGTTGACATATCGTATGTCGAGGAGTTGAGTCCCGAATTCGTTGCAGCGCGTCAATACTCCGTCCTCGATCTGTGTCCTATTGATTCATTCACAATGCTTGTTGGATCACAGGGTGCCTGGATGGAGAGGTTCAGAAAGCTCAAACGAGCATTGGGTCAGAGAGGTGTAAAGCTTGTAATGTTCGCCGCAGGCGAGGATTTCGAATTCACGAATGAGGCTCACCTTGAATTGTTCGCAAATGGAGCTGGGCTGAAGAGTGGAAGCGGGTTGCTTTTGAGACCTGATCAACATATTTTGACGAGGCTTGCGTCGGCTACGACAGTGGAGCAAATGGAGTCGGATCTGCTTAATCATCTAAGTTTGTAGATCGAAGGCACCATATTAGTGACATGGTGTGATTGATGGCATTCGATCGACGACAGATAGATACACGGTAGAATTAGAAGCAGCATATTCAAAAGAATGGGACACGGGATTTAAGGCATAGCAATCAATCTCAGGGAGCCTACAATTCTCATTGCAATAGTCACGCTTGAAGTAACCAGCCGACACATTTCTTCAGAGCATTTCGATCAGTGACCAAAGGACGCAGTAATGATTCGTAACTCGATTGAAAGGACTCGACTTTTGTAGTCATTCCTGGGATTCGATTTACACACCAAAGGCTTCACAACTTGGCTCTCCCAGATTGCTTCTCAAATAGAGCAGGTAAGATATCGGCCAAAATCGCCATCTCTTCGGTGGTATGTTTACACAACTTCGCTCCCAGATGCGGTGGCGTCAGACTCGCCCTTACAGCCGGATCCGTGACTCCATCGATATCTCCTAGCCAGAACCGACTACGCATCCGACAGCCATCCGGTTCGTCTTTGATCAAATGGATCACATGCCCCGTATAGATCACGGTGTTCTTCACATCGTCCCACATACCCACTCGCCCACAAATCGCTGTGGAATACCCGTACTTCTTGAAGTCAGACTCGAAGTCGGATCCGAAGTATTTTCCGGGTGAATGGAAGGAGATCTTCAGCTTTGAAAGGACGCCGCCGATGTATTCGTGGACGAGATGATGACCGCCTATGTAGAGCGACTCGTTTCCTCGTGGTCCTTCCCAGTCTGAAAAGACGTGATCACGGGGGCTGCATGTACTAAGCATCGGAATGAATTTATTCGTCGTCGCCTACGTACTGCCATAATTTGTACTGAGCTGTGGTATGTACCCAACCAAACCACCATTTCAGCATTTCTCCTGTTACGCCCCGCATGTATGTTGAGGCTGCGACATGGCACATTCCATCTGCATTGAACGCGTAGCCTGCTTCCAATGGGAGATAGTCGTTTTCCAAGAGGATTTTGGCGTCCCGTAGACAGAGTGGTTCGAGATTGGTGGTTGGGTCAGATCTCGGAATCAGCTTCGCCATTGTCTGGAGTTATCGCAACTGAGGAGATGTTGCTGCCGGCAGTTCCTACCAGTAGAGGTCATGAGGCTGCCGCTCAATGTAGGTAAGGATGTTGTTCCTTAGACCCGAAAGCCCTATATTTGATGCTTGATATGGCAATCTTCGGGAAGACGGAGTTGTTAGACAATGAGTGTCCGCCTCCGGATGTTCCGAGACATGGATGTCGCGCCCGGCTTATCCTTCTTTCACGTCCAACCTTTCTCTGTCAAAGTCAACACCACACGCATGGAATTCCATCCTTCGATTCATCTTTTGTGCCCTATCATCAGCGGAATCAGCACTTATTCGTAGACTCCACGGCCCTCAAGCGAACATGCCCTCAAACAGCACCGAGCCAGCCATGCAGCATGTGCTGAATCAAGACAGCTTGAGGGGATCGTCTCTTCGTGACTGTGTACAGTGCTGGATAGACTCAGAAACTGTATGATCGTCGACATTTGTAGGAATTGATTAGGATCTTCTTGTGCGTGGCGGTCACTCCCTTCCACAAAGCACCAGGAACCAGCGGGCGAGTGCTTGTCTTACGCCGTCTGCTCATCCAAATGTGGTCGGCAAGAATACTACGACAAACCGGATCTGTATCAATCCTTCACATAGACCAGTATACGGACTTTGCAGCGAAGGGCTCCGCAAATCGCTGCATCCAAGAAATTATGGAGCCCATCGACCTTGACAAGGCACGGGAAACGTCCGAGCTATGTTCACAATTCTGATTTCTACCTCAATTTACAGTTTTATCTTGAATCCACGCTTCGTGTATGTGGGCTAACAAAATGCTCTCTTGCAAGGGCATATCTGAAGTGAACTGGTTCGACTCTCATTGATTCTGGCATAGATCGTCAATTGTCATCCTCTTCATCAGCCAACCGTATCATGGCTCACCGGGACCGTACTTACGAAGCTGTTATCAGACCTGTCAGTGTGGTTGTCCCTGGAACGGAGGTTCTTTATGATCGGGGAAGGTCAGATCAGATACACAACCTCCAACAGGTGAAGCATGGAGAGAGCCACATTCTATTGGTGCCACAGCCCTCGCTCACTGATGCGAGCGATCCTTTGCGATGGACTGCATGGAAGAAGCGGGCGGTGTTGTTTAACGCGATGTGGTACTCCTTCAATGGTGCGGTTTCTGGGCCGATACTTTCAGCTGGTGTGTTCTGAGGCCCATTTCTCGTCAATGAGAGTATGCCTAACTCGTCCAGGTATGGTGGGACTAGCTAGAACATTCGAGACGACCCTCCAAAGAGTCAGCTACGCAAATGGAGCAACTCTGATATGTCAAGGCGTAGCCACGACACTGTGGATGTGAGTTCGGCAATGGCACCAGAAGTAGCACGAGTATTGACCTGCGGCGCAGGCCTTTCGCCATCAAATATGGCCGAAGACCAGTATACCTGCTCTCGAATCTTTTGATGGGTTTGGCTTGCATCTGGCTTGGAATCACGTCCTCCAAAACATACACTCCATTCATCTTAGGTCGAGCGTTCCTTGGTATATTTGAAGCTCCTATCGAGTCCATTGCCCCTAGTACCATCACCGACATCTTCTTTCTCCACGAGCGAGGAGAAAAGGTTTCCCTCTACGGCCTGTCGGTTCTAGGAGGTAACGAATTAGGGCCAATGTTCTCGGCTTTCATCATCCAGTATCTTGGTATGGACTGGGCTTTCTATACTCTTGCCATTTCGATTGCTATAAGTCAGGTCTCGATCTTCTTCTTAATGCCGGAGACGAAATTCAGCGGTCCACGCACCACCATCTCGAATCCCGTGGCAGACAAGGCGGAATCGCAAGGGAATGGCAGTCTGGTAAATAGTATCGAGATGGTGCCCTCAAGTAAGGCTAGCAGCGATCTTGTCGGCACCAGCGCTCCACCTTTAATTCCTGCTAAAACGTACGCCCAAGATCTCGCCCTATGGAGCAAAGAGGATCCGGACATCTCTTTAGGAAAAGCCTTCCTGGCGCCTTTTGTCCTTGTCGCTTATCCCACTGTCCTCTGGTCTTGCCTCGTCTACGGTCTCGCTCTAGGTTGGAACGTCATCCTAGGCGCATCAACGGCCCAACTCTTCGCACCACCACCTTACAACTTCAATTCTTCGGCGCAGGGTTTGGTCTTCCTCTCCCCATTCGTCGGCAGCCTCGTTGGCACATACCTATGTGGTCCTTTTGCCGACCGCGTCGCAAACTTCTACACCAAACGCAACGATGGCGTCCGTGAGCCTGAGATGCGGCTTCCGAACTGCGCAATCGCGGCGGCGTTGATGTTTCTCGGGGCATTGACATCGGCGTTGACATATCACAACAAGACACATTGGGCCGGCCCGATCGTCGGGTATGGCATCCTGTGCGCCGGTGCGCAGATGGGCGCTACGTTGGCCATGAGCTATTCATTAGATTGCCACAAAGAGGTAAGCCCTCTCATTGCCGTTCTACTTCACCTATCCGTGTTTTCTGACTGCTGCAACACAGCTCTCTGCCGAGTTGATGGTCACGATCGCCGCCCTGAAGTCGCTGATCGCCTGGATCTGGACCTGGGTCATCAACGACTGGATCGAAAGAGATGGATTGTTGACCGTGTACATGACCATCGCAGCGGTCAATGTCGTTGCTTACACCTCCACTTTTTATCTGTACTTCAGAGGCAAGCAGATTCGGATTTGGTTGCATCGTGCTGATCTGTTGAAAAAGGCTGGTCTGAAGTGAGTGCTTCGGATGACGATGGTCGGGGAGGCTCAAGAAATGCCTTCTTACACATGCATGTCGCCTGGTCGGCTTGCAGCAGCATTCTAAACAGAGCTGTTGGCGTTATTGGGGTGCATGCCAATGGACACGAAATTTCCCGTCATGTCAAATAGAGCAGGCAATCGAATATGAATACGTGAAGCATTACAGTTGATATGGGCTACAGAGGTGTCTGGAATTCATCCTGTCATTTTGCCTGCATGGTTTTGGCGACGTGCCTCTTCTTATATGGAGCACAACGACTGATTTAAACCCACTGTTCTATTGCAAAGTAATTTTGGAACAGAAAGCGGGCATTGCAGGTTAGTCACGCCAGACAAACAGATTGTGTCGGATTAGCAATGGCGTATATTCCAATTGTCAATAGGTTCCTGTTCGTAATGGAATGTGACACATCCAAACATCTTTTTACGGGCCAGACGGATATTGGAACCACGTTTCTAGTCTCTACCCAAAGATGTAGATGACCAGTGGCGTCTTGTATATTTGCAAAATGCTGATGACATCATATTACGGCTCTTCATACATTGCCCTCCGTGGTAACATTTTTTCATCAATGTTGTGAATAACAATTAATGGTAACAATCAAAGCGCTCAAATATGCCCACCAAACCTCATACTCCATAAATTCATTGCCTGTTCAGCACTTGGCCGAGTCAAAACATCGTATCAGCAGCTGCATCTAGCTAGCGTGCGTGCTCTTTGCAGTAAAATCCATCACACATGTGAACCGGAGACCTGGCTCATAGCCGGCCCACTTCGATAGCTTCCTCCGGATCGTCCTTGAAGGGCAGAAAGCACAGCCGATGCCGCGAACGCAGCGAAGCCGAACCACAGGAACGCGGTCGACGCTTGAGCTTCACGACATCGCTTCCCAGTGTCGCGGGAACCATTGGTGACTTTGTTACTATGCGTGTAATCCTGCAGGCACAATGAGCTTCATTCTTCTCCGATAAAGCGTGTGACGTACCGAGTTGCTGCACGAGTGCACCCCGAGGTAAGCTGCAGTAGCAATACCTCCGATGACGTAGAACAGCGCGTTGAGCACGTCGAGTCCGACCATTAACATTGGGTGGAAGGAGAAGTCGGGCTTCAATGTTGCCGGTATCAGGTAGAACAACGACAGCATGCCAAAGACGGCCACGAACATGTTGTAGTTCACGATGGAATGGTTGCCCGCAAAAGCCGTGGCGATCATGTTACCGATCAAAGCCATGATGAGGAGAGTCCAGAGAAACTAGACGCAAATCAGTCTATGCCAGTCCATGATTTTCACTATGGTCAAGGCGGACCTGGAAACCTCGCAGCAGCAGGTTGATAGCTTTTGAGACCATGTTGAGAGGTGCGAGCGAATCGATTGGTATTGGAGATTCGAGGCTGGTGGTGGAATATTATTTGAGTGGAAGCTGTGGATAGAGCGATCAGCGAGGAGGAGGGCGCAGGGAGAGCATGTACTTAGAGAGGGTAGAGGTAGAGTAGAGAGACTGCAGTGGGATTTAAGCAAAAAGATTCTGGGTTGATGGGAATGACGAACGCTCGATGACGTTAAGCGTGGTTTTCCGCCAGATCCGATTGACCTCCAGCTGATGCAATAGTGGCAGCGCGTCGACTCGGGCTTGTTTAGTTCTGGAGTTTGCGATGACGATGGACGTGGTAAAGGTTTCTTTCTGTGAAGGCAGCTTCAACTTGTTTCGAATCGCGACTGCGTCGCCTTCAAATACGCCTTGGAGGTCCATCTCGGCGCTGCTGTGGCTGGCCCGACAACGAGGCGGAGGTGCGACAACAACACCTGCAGCGATAATCCTCGTCTTTCGCCTTCTGTACTGAGCTGAATCGCTTTCTCAATGGTTGTTACGCAGCAATAATGGCTCGCTCCGCCTTGATGTGTGCTTGGATATTCTGACACGTCAATTGGCCTCTTGACGATCGTTATGGTTGTCCACGCTACAACAGCCGTAGTCTAGTAAGGATCACGTCAATCGAGACACGTGCAGCGACTTAACTCAAGTTTGAAAATCCATTATCGTAACTGTCTCAATTTGATCGAGCATAACTTCAACAGAGACAGAATTTCTAAACAGAGAGCCTACCTTATTGTTAGGGCGGCGTATTAGCAGATTCGACACGATGCAACTACTGAGGCGCGGATGATTCCGTGCCGAACAACCCATGTCAAAAATTGTGGTGGGGTTTCGCTTCCCATAGACGCTGCCATCACGGATCTCGTGTTTTCATATCCATGTAAGGGGATGTAAGCTGTGGGTTGGCCTTGATGATTGGGTTATTTATTACCAGAATGTCTAGACCATTCTGAGCTGTATGCAAATGGTGCATTAATGTCCTTAAATGGGCGATTCCGTCGAATTTGCGGGCTTTTGCGGCCAACCCAGTTCGATGTGATGGATGGATTGGTGAATACAGGCTGCTAATTGGCTAAAATCGCGCTGATTCTGGCAACCCATACAGTGATTCCAGTGCATGGGGGAATCCCAAGTAGATTCTCCTATTTCAACCCATTCAGGTCATACGCGCAAGCTTCGATGGTCGAGATGGGCTAAGAACACGAAACCAAGCCCCGTCAGCCCATTTCTTGTACACCCCTAAGTCCTGACGCTTACCTCTCACCAAGTATATCGAGGCTGTGATCTTACCATGTCCTCGAACGAGGAGAACCTGCAGGCAACCGCAAAGTAAGACATCCTGCAAGCCAAAGTGAAGGAGCAAATCATGTTTCTTCGTCTGCACAGACTGTATCAGCGCTATAATCCCAGCCCACACTCCTTCCCCGCCATGGAGAGAAAACAGCGTTACCGATCTCCATTCTTTGTATACGGCGATAATCGTTTAGCGTCCGCTCCCGTTGACGTGCATGTGCAGAGAGCAGGGTCAGCATGCACTCCGCACTGCATGCTTGCCCACATTCATGCACATAGCCTGATTCATCATCGTCTTCTGTCACAGTCTTCTATCAAGTCTTCTATGAGGATGCGGCCAGGTGGCCGTGAAAGCTTCCACGGCTGGTTGATCTGAGACTGAGAAAGATTTACTCAATGTATGGCTAGAGGGGAGGACTTGATATGGGACGCCTCTCTTCAGCGAACACAAATATAGAATAAACCATGGCTGAGTCGAAGTGGGAGACATCGATAATCTGTGCAGGTGTCAACTTGCTGCACCAGCAGGAAAGATAAAAATCGAATAAATGAACTTGGGCACACCTGGCAGGGAACACAGACTTCTCGTTCTCCATTCCGGAGTCAATTGCGAAATCGAATCATCAGACATCAGCTAACCTGAGATTCTGCAGGCGCAAGCTGTAGAACCTCACAATACCATACATCTGGTTGGACACTTTCACCTCACAGCCATAGCCTCGGCCACAATGGCCGTGGTCAGGATCATTACTATAATTGCTAGAGGTACTCAGTTACAGCTAAAACCTTCGTTCTCGTTTGGCAATAACGCGATGAGGGATCAGCGCAGAATTATCTCCAAGGTCCTCAAGGTACATTCTTGCCAAGGGATGCGGAAGCTTCAATGCTGAGTTTGCATCGAAGAGATGTGCTCACGAGACTGTTCGATTTCTGGATGTTCTCGCGGCAGAAAATATGGTACACCGGTGACACCACAGGAAGGGCAGATACGTTGTGTGTGGCTCTCGGTACGCCAGCGAGATTCCTAAGGCCTGTATTGCTCGGGAGAACCATCTTCTACCCCAGATGTTGATCTCATACGAGCTTGGTAGAGGGGCACGAGGGGCAATGGGTGCGCGTGACGCTTGATCTGCACCATGGGACTCTTCTCCGCATTTTCTTCACGCATCGACGTTTGTGGAGGGGAGGAGGCAACCCACCGTCCACGCCGAGGGCATGCAGATTATTATTCAGGGCGGCACGCAAGGATCCGAAAGTGCTCTGACGAGTCACGAGTCCGAGGATTTTGACTGCTAGGGTCCGGAAGAACACAGGGGAAATCCAGCCTTCACGGCGATGGCGGACTCCGAGCGGCCGTCCATCTACATGATGTCGATGTCCTAGTACCGGTATCTCAACTTGTCGACGATGCGGCCCGTTTGCATTTCGTTGAGGGGCAGGGACGGGTGGAGCTTGGGCCGAAGGCGCCTGTACAAATTACGTTTGATGAACTGCATGCTCTGCTGCAGACGCCTCGTATTTCCATGGCCAACCTTGAAAGGCATGGGGCCTTGATCGGCGAGATACGAAGACAGTACAGAAGAAGACGAAGCTACGCCAAACAGCTCTGGCGCTGAGCGGCAGGGCACGCAAAAGCACTTGCAACGCGCATCAGAGAGGTGCACTCCAGCTTTTGCCTGACGATGATTGCGGGGAAATGGAGCCCAGATGTTACTGGGACAAATTAATATCGCCAGTTCGTCACTAGCGGGAGGGAAGGGCGGACACTGCACTGGGCAGGGATTCCGGTCGACTCTGATGAGTCTGGAGTGCCTGTGCGATCTGACCACAGGACAACCTAACCGTGACCTCTCCCTCTCGTCTGCTGGCGCCCGTCTGTCTGGTCCGAACTTTCCATCGTCCATACATCAACAGCTGGATGGACATCACCGCCAATATCGAGAGTCCAAACCAGCTCGTCCACGCGCCACCCGCTGCCCTTCCACTCTCCTCCTGTCCGCGAGTCGAGTAGGTGAGTTTCCACAGCGGCTAACACCACTCCCGCCGTCCCCCGCAGATTGAACCACTTCAACTCCACAGCCCTGCCACTAGACGCTCGCCTCTGTTCGAAGACTTCGACCCTCTCCCTGCCTCTGACTTTTTCGCGCGTCTCAACCTCACGCCTCTCAACGACATCCATCCAAGTCGAGATTCCGCCCGCTGCCAACACCCTTGGCCTGACCATGCGCTTGAGTTACACGCCCTCAGGCTTACATGCACTAGAATCCTGCTCACTTGTGCGGTCGTGGTGATCTAGCACAAACCGGTTCTTGCGTCTACACACATGTGCTTCTCGCCCTAGTTAGAGCTCTACTCTTTGCCTATCCTTCAATTCTTCCTCGACAACAGGAATTGGGATAGAGTTTGCATTCGGCGATTTGGTCATTGTTTCCACTTGTGAGTACAAGGTGCGCTTGAAGAGGACGTTCAGCGCTGATACTCGTCCTCAGTCGATTGCCAATTCAAGAGGGTTGTATTTTCGGCTTCCAAAGTGATATAGAAGGAAAAGGCTCCAGTACGTGACGGTTCACCATAGCTGCCGCACGAGGCGTAATGGTAGATACCAATCCACGGGCTGACATTCGACGTTGGTAGCTGCATAGACACGTCTCCTCACGAACAACACCGCTATCAGACCACCAAACACACTTACAACTTAGGTATGTGAGTCTCGTGAAGTGCATGACATTCCCTTGGGCTCATGGGCGTTTGGGCGTTTCCTATCCTCCTTGCCCTCTGCTTGCATCACACTCTTCGCAAAAAGAGTGGTACTCGGCTTCATCGACGAGTCAGATCCTCGGGAGGAACGTCTCGACAGTCAAGCATCGTGCCTTCCGAGTCGTGGATTCGCATCACGAGACGCAGCCGCTCACCCATACATGTCTGTCTCTATTTGGAACAATGCTAACCAGGCTTCACTTTTTGCAGTAATCCAGCGCACTAATACCAAAACGGACTTTCCGCGTGACCAAAAGCACGTTGAACATCTGCTTCATTGCATCATCTTTCCTCCTTTAGCTTCTGCTTATCTCAATTTGAGCAATCAAGCCTCGGCGCAGACGTTGCTTCAACGTCCTTCACAGGAGCATACATTCTTGTAAGTCCTCACCGTCCCAGGATGGCGACATCCACAACACACCTTATTCTGACACTTAGCAGTTCTTGAGGCTCGGCAGCAGCTATCACATCGTCAGATAACGCCTCCCATCTTAGAGTCATCTGCCCCTCTGTGGCGCATTCGCTCACTTTTACTCGCCAGTTTTGTGGCGGCCTCTTCGCGCTCCCCATCTAGGCGCAAGTGAATCTGCTTCGTTCGAACACATCCTACTCAAGTAAACGCGTGAAGGTGTCGCTGCACTGCCGTGAAAATTTACAAGGGCTAGAACAGTCTCACCTCGTCAATCACGTATCATATTCTGATCATCCGCTCTCCAAACCTCCCCACGTCACTTGGCGCACCTGCTGTGGCCATCTTCGGTCCGCCAATCAGGCTCGAAGTTTCAGTAAATCGGCAAAGGCATAGGATAGGATGCAATGACGTCTTCGATCGCACCCAAGTCAGCAAATGGCCCTGGCCCTCGCGTTTCAATGTCGAGCTCGGCAATCTTAGAGAAGAAAGGCATGGGCTCTGTCCGGCGCTCGACTCCAGATTCTGAAGCTCTGGCATCGTCGGACGATGACCATGATCAAGGTCATTCTATGTCCATGTCTCTTCATTCGGTGAAGAGCCTGCCGTCTGGTCCACAAAGGAGGCCCTCCTGGCTGACTGAAGTACAAGCCTCCAATGTGAAGCAGAGAAAGTTCTCACTAGGTGGAACCTCGTACACCTCCTCTGGCTCACAGCCAACTACGCCATCAGGAGAAACTGGGCCCTGGGATTCAGGCGCTAATGGCGTTCGTCCAGGAATAGGTGGCTCAGCTTCTTATCCCTGGAATACGCAGCAGTGGACAACCAAAGATAGACCGCCGCGCCTGACGGAAGTGAAGCGCTCTCCCAGTGGCTCCTTTCACGAGGATCTCCGTTCTCCGACCTCCAACGCGGGTCTCCCTTTTGAGATACCCCTCGAGCCCAGTCGGAAAACGATTCGTTCCCAATCGTATTCTGCTGGACAGCTCGAAAAGATATCTGGCCACGAAAGCATGGCTCCTAATGCACGTTACGCAGGCAGTAAGCCAGGACTTGCACATCGACCATCGCGTCCGAGTATGCTTGGGGATGGTACACGAGACACATTAGGTTCCCTCCGAGAGGATGACGATGATGTCGAAAGCAGTGCCAGCTCCTCAGATCGTGGTCAACGAAACATCTCCGCAACGGCACGACGTGGAGGAGTGGGTCGCGGATATGGTGTGATCCCTCGTGCAGCTGTCACCAGTCCTCAGCCTAACGGACCATTTCGATTTGGGCAGCGAAGCACTACCTTCCCACTATCGCCAGAATCTGATTATGCTGTCGCCGATGAATCGGAGGAACACATGGATACGGAGCTTGTTCATGCTATGGCGCAAGCCGTTGTGAGCAGCAACACGTCTTCTGCCACGAACCTTCCTTCACTTGCCGCCATCGAAAATCGTCGAGTCCAAGGCCTCAAAACTTCTCAGTGGCAGACATCTCTCGGTTTTGGCCTCATCGAAGAGGGTCCTCAAAGTCGTCGCCATTCCTTCGCAGAATTGAGCCGTCCAAGAAACAATTCAATGAATGTCAACCAGGAACAGGCGCAGATAGCCCAATACAATTCGTACAATACTTCGATTGCCTCGCCTCTAGGCCAGAGCGAGTCTTTTCAGCGCACACCTGGTGCTGAAGAACGTAAGTCGAATCATTTCAGTACACTCAGCTCATCCTCAGAGCAACTTCGCGCCAACCTAGTTCGGATGCAGCATCAAGAAGAGAATTGCATTATCAGAGCTCAAAAATCTGACAAAATCTACGCAGCGTCCTATTTCGCCGGCATCGCAAGCCATAGCCGTCAAGTCCGCGAACCAGCGCCGGATGATTATAGCAATCCTTTTGCTGTACCTCACGTGTTCAGTCGTCCAGTACGCATCCTATACCTGGTCGCCTTCAAGTGCAATCGCGCCGACATCTATTATATCCCTGAGAACACTGGGCTACAGGTCAAGGCAGGTGATACAGTCATCGTTGAAGGTGACCGCGGCCAGGATCTCGGGACAGTCGAGCATGGTAATATCCAAATGGAGCAGGCCAAACAATTCAAAGAAGACTATACACAAAAGCATTTCCGCTGCTTGATGATGTTCTCCAGAATGTACCCTCACATTGCGGCAATTGCAGGCGACGATGCAGCATTCAACGGAGCTGTCAATGGGAATCAGCCGAACATCGGTCCCACAGGAGGCTCCGCTGCCTCAACTGCTGCCATGAACTTCTCTCGCGACGCGGCTGCACAATTCGAGCCAGAACCCCGACCAAAAATGATCAAGCGCGTGGCTAGGCCAGATGAGGTCCATCTTCTTCGTGAGAAAGAGGGCAATGAGGCTAAGGCGAAGCGTGTTTGTCAGACGAAAGTTAATGAGCATGGTCTACGTATGGAGATTCTTGACGCAGAATTTCAACAGTAAGTGATTCGTTGCTTCCACATTTCTATGTCCTTGAGCTAATTGGTGTTCAGTGACTATCGAAAGCTTACGTTTTTCTACTACGCTGAGGAATACATCAATTTCAATGAGCTCGTTACCGATCTATTCAAAGTCTACAAGACTCGGATATGGATGTCAGCTATCAATCCAGCATCATACACTGTCATGAACCCCAACAATATTGTTCGCCCCCAGCATTGGCCTCGACCTGGCCCAACCACCAATGCAGCTGCGTACTTGAGAGCACAAGAGGAATACAGGACATCGGTTGAAACTGGCAGAACAGCTTCGCCCACCGATCGGGAGGGTCCAGCAGCCAGAGGAAATCGCGAATTTGAGCGCATGGTTCACATGTCAAACACGCCACGAACCAGTGCGTATCCGGCAAGTATGCACTCGAATGGTCATTCCATGGATGGTAAATTGTCTCTGTAATTTGGCGTCCGGATGTTACTGATGCCTCTCAGATTATGCTGCTGCGAATACTCAGTACGATCCTAGGAGGAACAACGTACCCTTCAATGGGGGAGGCCAAGTTGGACCTTTCTCACACCAGTTCACTCCTGGCGCATGGCCACCTAGCTCGGCCTCTATGATGCCACCGTATCCATACCCGTATCCATACCCTGAAAATCGCGATGCAGGTAATTATTCCGTGGCGCCCTCTGGGAACGGCCATGGCAGCGGCCTCAATCAACAGGCTGCTGCATTCACTCCTCGCGCCTCACACTTCTCTGCCGGAAATATCGGCTACCAAAATAATGGCAGTGCTGAGCAAAACATGCTCATGGAGCAATTTCAACAGCTCGCCATTAACGCCCGTCAACCTTAAGACATCAAAGCTGCTAAGAGGAGGAAAGGACGGGTTGACTTTTGATTGCGTTTCACCAGACTGCCTTGCACGAGACAAAGACTACACCCAAGAATACCAATAGACCGACTTACTTGATTTATATTTGATGAAAGGACGAACGATGAATTGATTCACGATGGACTGACTTATTGCCACCTTTGCGCTGGCTCGCCTGGGGGGCATACAAATTCATACGGCTTTCGGGTTGCATTTTTTTTATTCTTTTGAGTCTGGCGCTACTGCCTTCGAGATGACACTGCCGGGATTTGCGTTAGATCATATTGCCCTCAGTGGTTTCACGGAATGGATAACGACTTTCAAAAAAGAGAGGGAGGCATGTGTTCAAGGTTCTTCGGGCCATGCATGCAGCGTGGTGGAAAGGTTGTGTTGGGTGTTGTCTCCGTGGAATGGCACGGCAGACGAACAAAATGGAGGGTGGGTGGATTTCAACTCAGATCACAGGATATCAACGATGTGCGTGATTCAAGATCCTCTTTGCGAAAATAGGAGATATCCAAAATGTGTGCTTAGAATGAAGGTTGATTCAGCATCTAACATACCCAATTAGAGTCCACCAGACAGATACGTGGGGACGGGAGATTAATTTCAATTTCATTGCCTAACTTCGAGCTCTGGTATCCGCACTCGATAATGGTGCTCTTGCACTTGCGAGGCACCCTTAATCGCGTCTTTACCACAGCGGTGCGATGAATTTCCAATTTCGTGCTTCATAAGTTTGTAGTGTGTGATATCGCTCAACAACTATGGTCCCCGGAGGTGAAGGCCAGTATCACGATGCCTTGAGACCAAACGTTGTCTTCAGTATTTAGACCCTGTCATGGGGTGTCCATCAAGTCGAAAACAAGTCGAGCTTGATCGAGGCGGACAATCTGACTTTCGCATGCTTTCGAATTCCTCCACCTGCCCCATGACCAAGCCGTCCGCCACAACATTCCGACAAGTTCCCAGCCGCTGCCATGTCTCAGGGCGGCAGGAAACGAAGAAGAGACGGTAATCGACAATTGTATATCGCAAATAGTCGCGTCGCTCACTGACATTTCCAGACAAGTCTCAGGAAGAGCTGCCACAGGTTGTTGTGCAGACGAAGACGCGTCAAGCAAAGACTGCCCTCAAACGCGGCTTGAGTACTGTTGAGGAGGAAGAGGAGGAAGATGTCTTGGACAATCTGTGAGTTCCAATGTGCTCAACGATCTCGTCCGGAAGACCCGAAACTGATTTCGAAACTAGACATGTCAAAGAGCGACTACGATCTACAAAGAAGGTGAAGAGCAAGGCGGTCAAGGGGACCAAGTTTGAGGCCATGGTACAGAGCGACAGGAATGAATTGCGCGAATATCTTAAGGGTCTCAACATCAAGACGTAAGTGTCCTCGCCATCAGATTGGATCTTGAGCTCATGGTCAACAGGGAAGATACAGACGTGCAGTTCATCAGACAGATGAAAACGTTCCTCACATCCATGGGCATCCCATATCCTGGAATGAAAGAGCAGCGTCAGCAGGATGATTTCAGCGCTATGCATGTAAAAGCATTGCGCCTCGTCCAGGCATCAAAAAGACTGGACACGGACTTCAGCGCAATGGTTGCTACTGCAGAGAGCGCCCAAAGAGACTTGAAAAAGGAGGACGCCATGAACACGTTTCAACATGACAAGAAGGCTGCGGCCCAGCTGCTGGAGAAAGGGATGGGACTCTCCATGAAGCGGATTGACCAGCTTCTGCCCGAGGGAGCAAAGGCTGGCAAGCAGGCGAGTTCGACAGACACATCGTCCGACCTCCCGTACACTGAGGCCTCGGCCTATTTTCAGAATACACATCCGGAGGAGAACCGTCTACGTGCAACGCTCGTCCAGACGGCAAAGGGCGTAAAGCGATTCGTCCGCTTTCTTCCAGAGGAGGACAGCTAGGCAGTTCCACCCGCTGTGCACGTATCCTAAGATGGCGCGATTGTACTGGAGATATATTTGTGTTCACGTATGATTAGCTCAATCCTGTACTCGTGGGGCATGAAGATCAACTCATTCTCCCGCACATAACTACGTCCTCTCCATACTGTTGCCACCTTACCTCTTTCAATCGGGCAGCTGCTCGGGGAATGCCTCCATCACCGTTGCTGCGAGGCGGACTTACAACAACGCCTCCTCGCCCCAGCCAGACTGGAGCAATAGTGACAATCACTGAATCTACGAGATGGAGATACTTCTCTTGTAACAACGTATTGATGACATGAGCACCGCCTTCCACCATCAAACTTCTGACACCCTCACGAGACAGGACTGCCAGGACATCTGTCCATGAAAAGCCCTCGTTCTCGACGCTCAAAGGCATGGTGATATACCGTCCGCCACAGTCCCTCAGAACCTCATTCCACGCACCATCACTCCTATCGAGATTCGACGTCAAGATCAAAGGACCTCTACCCAACCCCTCCCTGGCAAGCCGAACACACTCCGCATACACCCCTTCCGAATCCACAACCTCGAACCGTCCTTTCGGATCCAGGATGACGGGCCTAGGTTGCCCTTCAATCCCTACCCCCTCGATCCGACAGTTGAGAGCCGGGTTGTCCGCCACCGCCGTGCCTACGCCTACGAGTATCGCGTCGTGTCGGCTGCGGAGGTAGTGTGTCATTGCTTTGGTCTCGGGGCCGGAGAGGAGGGTCTGGGTGCCCGGGGCCAGAGATAGGGAGGAATCGAGCGAGGTTGCGAAGGTGAGGGTCAGGAAGGGTCTTGTTCTCGTTTCTGAGCTGGCGGGGTGGGAGGGGAGGTAGGGCTCGATGTGGGCGCGGGATGCTGGTGGGAATTGTAGCGCTGGTTTGGAGGGTGGTTTTGCCATATCGAGGCCGTCGCTAGATTCGAGGGTTTGCGGTCTGGTCGGTTGTCGTTGTTAGAGCCCAGGATGCCGTGGCGCCAGCGCCAGCTGTTGTGATGATCGGAAGGCAAGGCCTGAATTCAACTGAATCGTCTTCGGTTCCAAGTGCACGTGACGCAGATCGGCGTCGACGTCGACGTTGACCAATCAATTTCCATCTAGACTTCAGAGGCTCCAATTAAATACCACAGTTCTTATCTTCCAACATACGCCCACTGTCGTAGAATCCACCATGAGATTCCAGCTTGCATATCGCTGCACTTCTAGTCACACTCAAGCAGCTCCAAGCATGAACCAATGGAAGAAGCGCCGCAGATGATCATCAAGATCTTGTCAACCACGAAACGAAAGATTGGATCCAAAAACTCTGTCTACCAAGTGATGAGAACCGAAGGTAGCTAGATCGAAACAACCAGCAGCTGTCATACTTATCTGTCTGTCCTCCGTCTCCACCAACCGCTTGCGACGGTGCCGGAAGCCATGGTTCTCATGTGCTACTACCTTCTATGATATCCTTAAATCTTGTGCCGAACAATCATGTTCCTCCAGAGCTGTTCGATGCCTGATTCAATTGCAACTATTGAATTCAGCCTCGAACAAAATCGGCATGGCCCTTGAACGTTGGAGATTATGGGCGACACGTTTGAACGCGCAGAATCTCGTGTGTATCAACAAGCTCGTGCCAGACTGGATTTGATGGCAGGGAGATTATCTGGAATCTATGAGTCAATCGAGTAGGACGATGATTAGCGGATTGGTGCCAGTCTCCCTGACTCCTTCATCCTTACACGAGCACATTTTCGCGTAGAGTGGCTCAAGGCAGTGGACACACAATGCTCGGTATGTTCAGGTCGTCAATATGCACTGTCAAAACGCGCAAAGAAGAGAACTCTAGGTAACAGCATATGATTGTCACCTCGATAGTAGCATGAGCAGGCTTTTTCCAATATGCCCGCCTAACGCTGCTGATCCGAGCCGCCTGATAGTGATATAGCGAGCCAGTTGTCGAGCCTTTCCCATTGCCGCGCAGAACGCCATGCGAACTGAAAAGGGACCGCAACACCAAGCTCACGGCGAAGTGTTCTCTATACTGCAAAGGTCGATATTTGGTTGCTCGGTTGGAGCCTGTTTTAAGGCAGTCCTCTCTCCATTCCTCTTTTTGAGGACATTCTCGATAAAGGCTTCACCGGCTTTATACGAGGATCTGACCAAAGGCCCACTGGCACAGTACAGAAATCCCAGATCAAGGGCTCGTACTCGCCACTGCTCGAAAACATCTGGTGTAACATATTCTTCCACTTTCATGTGCCGTTTTGTGGGCCGCATGTATTGGCCAAAGGTTACCACGTCAACATCGACCTTGCGAAGATCTGGAACATCGTCAGTAACAAATGGTTGAAAGTGGGCAGGTGATGACAAACCTTTCAATGCTTGCCAAAGCTGTTCCTCGGTCTCGCCGAGACCGAGCATGATACTCGTCTTTGTGATCAGACTAGGCTTCGCATCTTTGGCAGCCTTCAAGACTCGCAGACTTTGTCTGAAATTGGCTCTCCGGTCTCGAACCTGTGGGCTAAGCGCCTCCACAGTCTCGACGTTGTGTGCGTACACATCCAGTCCACTCTCTGCGACAAGCTTGACCATGTCCAAATCTCCAGCGTAGTCACCCGTCAAAGCTTCAACAAGCATCGTCGGTGATTTTTGCTTGATCTTCATGATGGTTTCTGCAAAATGATGGGCACCGCCATCTGCGAGGTCGTCGCGATCGACAGATGTGAGCACTACGTACCCCAGTCCCCAGCGTTTGAGTGCTTCGGCGGTGTTTTCGGGTTCGTGGACATCGAGTGGCTGCGGTGTTTTGGAGGTCTTCACTGAGCAGAATCGACAACCTCGAGTGCAAGTATCTCCCATAAGCATGATTGTTGCAGTAGCAGAGGACTTGTCAGAACCTCCCCAGCAGTCGGAAATGTTGGGACATTTGGCTTCCTCGCACACTGAATGGCCACGTTAGCATGCAGCCACTTCCTTAAAAGAGTGAAAAGCCCACCTGTATGCAAACCTAGTCCTCGCAAATCGTTCCTGATCTTCTTGTAATTGTTGCTCACGGGTATTGGAGTTTTCAGCCACTCTGGGAGTCGAGTGATCTGCTTCTTCCTTCCTGCCGGTCCCACCATTGCCGTCCGAAGTTCCAGCATGCTGTCTCTGGTCATAGGCTCGTCGGGTCTGCCTCGTACAAAGTCTGCAAAAGCCGGACCGGAATTGAGGCGGTCGTTGAATGTTGTCGTCCTCGGCGCAGGGCCTTTAGTCGTAGATGCGAGATCTGGCGTGGTCGCATAGTGTCTCCTCAAGGGTATGGAGGGTATGGAGGATGTGGACTTGTAGCTTGCGAGTCTGCAGGACCGACATGTGTATCGTCCGGGTGGTAGTAGTGCAGCCATGTTGCGGAAGGGGGACTGGCAGATGGGTGGCGTGGATATGAGGTGATATCAATATCAGGGAGGGACGGCCGTTCCAACGTGTGCGTTGGTTGTCGTGAGGTTGATTTGAGCAGCATGGGAACCTGGAGGCAAATGTTCTTACGCTGTACCTAGGTATCGGCCAACTGCGGCCACTCACGGACAACTTTTGGTGGTACTTAAGATTACTAACTCCTAGTTGGGACACAGGCCACAGGCACAGCCACAGGCTCAACCCGACCCCCTGACTTCCTTGGCCAATTTTGGGCCTTGCGTGCCTTGCGTGCCTTACATTTTCGTTGCTTCCATCATCCGGCGTTTGTCCCCACCAAAATCAAAGCGATAGCACGGACGGCCCGATCAAAGCGATACTTTTGCTTTTATTCAAGTAATCTTTCCCTTCGCCCTGATGGAAGATATACCGTGTACGCCAATCGTAAATCGTGCTTTGACCATCGCAAGCCATCCAACCATACGAATAGTCAGACTTGTCGTGAACAACAATCATGGACGAGCCAGCACGTTTCTTGTATCAATTCATCAACAAGGACCTCAAGGTCGAGTGCCTTGATCGTCGCATCTTCCAAGGAAATCTGGCTTGTGTTGATACCGTGAGGTTTCTATTACAACACTTTGCATGTCTATACTGACCCAGAATCAGGGAGCCAATATAGTTCTTCGGCAGACCTACGAATACATGCAGCCGGCGGACCTGGAAGGACAGCAACAACAGGTCCCGTCCGGCACACACTCAGATCCCGGCGATCTCGGTCGACGCCAACTCAGATTTATTGGTATTGCCTGCATTCCGTCTAAAGAGATGTTATTCATACTGTTACCTCGTATTCCAAACAATCCAAACGACCAAGCTCCGTTTAGGTATGTCCATATAAATGGACCCAAGGCCGGACACAACCAGCAAGGACCAGATTATGCCCTTTTGAACTTTCCTGAAGACATTTCAAACGTCGAAAATTACCAGCAAGGACTGAGTCGTGCACATTCGACCTCCCTAGCTATGGACGACCCAAACGCCGAGATCAACCAGCAAGGACAGATTGGTCATTTCGCTGACGTCGTTCGCAGCTGTCTCGACAACTAAAACGGTTTGTCTTGTGATAGTTTTACATTACTCCTGTGGACACTGAATATCATACATCAGACATCTTCAACTCACACCTCAGCCTCGCTGAGCTCCTCAAGTTGTCTAAACCGCTGGACAAGACGATCAAATCCGTGGAATATAAGCAGTTCGACAATAAGTTTAATGGTTGTGCACCAGGCAACACGAGCTGATAAATTATTGCATTCCTGTCGCCTGTCCTTCAGATATCCGCGACATTGTTTTTTAAGTGGTTGGAATGAAAGTACTCGATGAATAGTGAGTACGGGGATTCTGGTGAGAGCAGGGTCGGAGCAAATGAATATTCAAGGGCTTTAGAAGCTTGCACTTAGATAATATTGAAATGGATATCTCTCAGATCACTCACGCTCTTGACCATTTCTGATCTCATAAACGAATTCGGCTCAATTCACTTTCTAACAAGCTGTAGTGCTAGCGTCAAATACTAAGTGCTGGACAAGGCTGTATACAAACGCTGTTCGAGGTTTAGGGAGCTCGCGCAGAAGATTGACGAAAGAGAATTTTGAGACACGATATTCTTCTCAATCCAAAGTGTCCAACAAGCATTCCGCAAGCCGCTTTGATGTAGCATAGACACAAGTCATCCATCCTCGTACATGGCGAGGCTGAGGTTCAGATTAGCGTGCTGTGTAAATCCAATTATTGGCCGTGCGGCATGAATTCCTCAGAATGTATCTTACGCTTCCGTCTAGTACGGAACATTGGATGTTCAGGAATGCTGGGCCAACAACAACACCAACCATCTGCCTCTACCCTACAGTCATCCTGCTCTCAAGTAGACGCAACTTCTAAACAACTCCCTGTACCCGTTTGAGATCCAAACACCAGCTACACAATGTCCGGAGAAGTCCTCAAAGCGGACAAGGACTTTACTAAGGAGACCGACAAGCTCATCCCAGAGGCAGAGAAGCTTGCCAAAGTAATGACCTCTGAATTGCTTTGATCGCTCAGAACTGATTTATACTCTTCAGTCCAACGTGCAAGGCGCCATCGAGAAACTCCTCGTGCTAGAGAAACAAACCCGACAAGTACAATCGTCTTATACAGCAGATCCTATTTCTCAACTGACAACTGCTGCAGTCCTCCGATCTTCCATCTACATCCCGCATCCTCGTAGCCATCGTCACGATATGTAAAGATTCCGGCGACTGGGGATTGCTCAATGAGCACGTCCTGCTATTATCGAAGAAACACGGACAACTTAAGCAGGCAATTACCAAGATGGTTCAGGTCGTCATGGGCTTCCTAGACCACGCGCCTAAGCTAGAGACAAAAATGTCTACCATAGAGACTCTGCGAACAGTCACAGAAGGCAAGGTAAGTGATTTCATGACGAGCCACCGCCTCTCAGCCGGCTAACGTTCTGATCAGATATTCGTCGAAGTCGAGCGCGCTCGCATCACCCGTATCCTGTCCAACATCAAGAAAGAGCAAGGAGACAAGAAGGCGGCAAGAGATATCCTATGCGAGCTTCAGGTTGAGACCTTTGGCTCGATGTCACGCCGAGAGAAGACGGAGTTCATTTTGGAGCAAGTTCAACTCTGCATAGAGAGTGAGGACTGGACACAGGCTGGCATCTTGAGCCGGAAAATTACAGCGACCAAGTACTTCGCGCGAAAGCCCAAGCAGACGCCCGAAGAAATTGAGAAGGCACGGAAGGAAGCGGAAGAGAAGGAGAAGAAGCGTAGTGTGGATGAGCCACCTCCAGAGCCGGAAGACGACGTGACGGATCTCAAATTGAAATACTACGAGCAGCAAGTCACGCTGTCGAAGCATGACGACAAGTACCTTGATGTTTGCAAGCATTACCGACAAGTGCTAGATACGCAGCTAGTGGAGGATGATCCGAAGAAGTTGCGTGCCGTACGTTTTGCCATTTCGAGTGCGCAAACACTAATACTGACCTGCACCAGATCCTACAACGAGTCTGCTGGTACATTGTTCTTGCCAAACATGATAATGAACAGTCTGATCTCCTTCAGCGCATCAAGGCCGATACGCGTTATGCCGAGTTACCACCAGAGGCGCAATTGCTCAGAATATTCACATTGCCAGAGTTAATGAGGTGGCCGGTTGTAGCTAAGGAGTTCGGTCCATACCTAACCAAGTTCGACGTATTTGACGACAAGGAGGGTCAGTCTGCAGACGCAAAGGCATACACGAGATGGCAAGATTTGAGAAAGCGTGTCATTGAGCATAACGTCCGAGTCATCGCCAAGTACTACACTCGGATCCAAATGCCTCGTCTGACAAAGCTGCTCGACTTGACCGAGGATGAGACCGAGAAGTACATCAGCGAACTCGTCACAGCGAAAACCATATACGCAAAGATTGATCGTCCTGCTCGCGTGGTCAGCTTTGCGAAGCCACGTGACTCAGATGATGTGCTCAATGAGTGGAGTGGGAACATGAAGAGCTTGCTAGGTCTTTTGGAGCGAGTAGATCACTTGATCACCAAGGAGGAGATGATGGCTCGCATCCAGCCGAAACCGGTGGCAAAGAAATCCACCAAGGTTTAATGATTTTTCTGCGTGTGGAAACCGGCGTCGACATGCATTGGGAGGTTTCGGTACGCAGCTAGGCTGCCTTATTACGAGGTTGGCGTCTGCAAGACGCTCTGTAGTATATCTAGAACAGTACATAGAGAGATAGCTCTATGGGTAATCCGATCCCAAATTACGCCGGCTTCTATCGTCTGGTCACTGGCTCGCTCCATATCATGATTCAAAAGGGGACATCCATGTCTTCAACGTTCTCTTCTTCTTTCTTCTTCTCCTCAGCTCCCTCGATGACCTCCTTGATGAAAGCGATCAACGGAGCGACGACCTGCTTCTGGCTGCTTGGAAGGAAATGGCCGCCAGGATGATATACAACTCTGCCTTCCTTCGCACCGTCTACGCACGCCTCCACCAATCTCAAACTCCTCTTCTCCTCCACCACTGTATCCGCACTCCCAATGTAATGCAGCATCGGCGTCGAAATCTTAGGCTCATAGAACGCCCGATAGAGCATGTTATCACCCGCCCCAAATCCAGAATACGACACCGCAAACTTGAACGGCGGATGCACGACATCGGTCACGAAGCCCGTATCCTCCTCCAACGACTCCGGAAACCTCATACCCCCCTCCCTCTGCGCCGCCTCGAACGCCTCCCTCCTCCCGGTCTCCAACGCAGAAGCCAAAAGCCCCGCCAAAGCACCGCCCTGCGAGAAACCAATGACACCGTCAAAGGGGCCCTCGCTCCTCAAAACCTCTGCCAACCGCGCGAACCCGATCTCCATGCCCTCGTAGCTGTACGGTTCCTTGTCGCCCTTCCTCCTCCACCACCCCCACGCGTCGGGCGCCTCTTCACCGCCCGGATCCGAGTTCTCGAAGGAAGACGTGCCGTTGGGATCGTCCCATTGCGGGATGTCGCTTTTGAAGAGCTGGATGGGCGCCGTCGGGTAGGAGAGGGTGAGGGCGTGGTTTGGGAAGGCCTTTGCGAGGTTCTTTTCCAGGGCGCGCGTTTTGGATCGGAACATGGGCCCGGATTGGGTGTAGCCGTGAAGCATGAGGATCTTGAGGGCGGGCTTTGCGCCATCGGTTGGTTTTGTGGAGGACATGGTCTTAGGGAGGAGCGCGTAGGCTCGGCGGAGGTAGTTGGCCACGGTATGAGCGGTGCATATGCTTCGAGGTAGGTAGGACTGGGAGGTGATGTTTTACTAGTTCATGGGTGCTGGTGTTGGGGGAGGTTTGCAAGGTGAAAAGATTATGATTCGAAATGTTGGAAACGTCAGCGCGGAAAGAAGCCGCGATATCATTATTGAAGAAACATTTCGAGTAGAGCAGTCACATTGATAACTATCTAACCATGGGACAATGTTGGGATTTGATTGATGAACACAGCTTAATCTGGTTTCTCGTATCAGTAATGGCATCTCCTAACATGCATCGACCCAGGAAATTCTTGAAGAACGCTAAACGTGACAGCCTCACTCGCATCAATCATCTGGCCTAGCCTGGATGCCAGCGACGAGCTCAGAGGGCGGCGGTAAACTCACAGTATCATTCAAGATCCCTGACAGGTGCAACGACTTCGGCGCCGACTGCATGCTCGATTGACTGTTTTGCAACGCACTCAGCGTGATGGTTGAATTGAATGTCTGCCAATTTGAGCTGGAAGGCTGCCAACATCGTGGTGGGTCCTTGAGTGCTAACATAGGATTGATGTTGTATTGATCTGCACTCGTTATTGTATGCGATTGCTCGATTTGCTGAAGCGGCTTAGAGATCGCAGCCGCACTTTTGTTATCGTCTGCCCATTTGAAGATGTTGCGACTCAGTGTGATGTTCTGACGGTCACCCTCATCCGGGGAAAGCTCCGAATCGTCGTTAAAATACGGATCTGCCATGGATGTCATACTCAAGAGTTTGAGAGAATGCTGGGCCCTGTCGCTCGGCCGCACTGAGAGGGTTGTATCAAGAAAACTGTTGATGTTCGAATCTCTATCGTGCTCTCCCGCTCGGGCAGTGAGATCATCTTCAGGCTTGTCGACTGCTTCGGAAGGGCCATCTTTCTGCTCCTTGGGCTGCCTGAATTTGTGACCTGTCTCCACAAACTTATCGGGATACTTGTTTCGAAAGCGGTCACGCAAGTCTGTTCGCGCTCGCGAGTCTAACTTCAGATCGGGATCGGACTTGATCTTCTGCCACTGTGCACCGTACTTCTCGAAACCACGAAGAATAGCTTCGTCTTCTGCAGCAGTGAATGGCCTCCTGGCGCGTCTATGGGATTTGGGGAAAGCGGCAGACAAAGGGAGACGACTACTATCGCTCGATAGCTTGCTATCTCCTCCTGGCGTCAACGATTTATCTGCTGGTGCTGCTTTCATCTCAGCAGAATTCAGTGTTGTAGATTCGCGTGTCTGTTCGACAGGCTCGGAAGGAGGCCTAGTTTTTTCTGATGCTGCACTGCGGTACTGATCAGGGAAGCAGGTTCTGAACCTGTGTGGCGATTAGCGTTTATGCCTATGTAGTCATCAACCAATGGTTGCGAACCTGTCTTTGAGGTCCACCGCAGTTCTTGTATTGAATGTGTACTCTGGATGCTGCAGAATCCTTTTCCACGCTCCAATGCCAAACTTAGACACCCCTTTGACGAGATCTGCTGTCTCTTCCTCGCTCCATTTCTTCCTGGTCTTTGCAACCTTCAGTTGTTTGCCAGCAAGGGTTGCGTCGTTGGTCTTCTGAGTGCTGGGCTGCTGCGAACAAGGCACTGGCGTTACTGTTGATTCCGTCTCAGCTATCCTTGGTACTTTGTCATCGACGAGATCTCTCCGACGATCTATAAAGCCTTCTGTCGTGATAGAAGGAATTATGCCCGCATTTGGAGGAGGCTCGTGGATGGGTACGAGCAGCGGCGGTAATCTTGGTTGGCGGCTTGCTGCTTTACTTGTAGCTGTCTGTGAAGGTTTTGGAAGTATCCTCGTCCCAGGATCGTCGATTCTCCTTCTCTTGCGCGACTCTACGTGGAGATATGGTAAGGACAAGGCAGGGTCAATAGGGATATTCCGTGCCTCGGGCGATACACTGTTCAGCACTTCAGCCAAGGGAACGGCTGATTTCGTATGCTTCTTAGGCGGCTGCTGTGAGGGTATCTGCTGCTCCTTGGATTGTTGTTCTTCGGACCACGCAGCACCAATCGAAGAGCTGGAAGGGGGAGGATGTTGCGGGCTCGTTACAGATGGCCAGTCTATTAGAGGCAGCTGGAGACTGTCTATTTCATTGCTGTATCCTCGAGTGTCTTCTTCCTCGTTCAGCGGGCGTATAGCTGGAAGGGTTGCTGAGGGAAAGACTGCCACGGGCGGGTACTGGACCGACAAGTGGTCAGCGCCATAGCGATCCGATGAATTCTTGTCATTCAGAGACAGAAGATTTTGGACTCGGGGCTCCATTCAGGTGACACGCAGCCATGTTCGTGTGTTGGATGAGGTGGAGCGAGGGCAGAGATGAAGTTGGAGTGTTGGTGCAAACAGCCCTACTGGCTAAAGCCGATACTAGGGAAATACCTATGGAAATGTTGACATTTGCATAACATTAAATGATGTATTCTGAGTCTGGACTTCACTCATCTACAGAATCCTCTTCGCTAAGATAGACAGTACGGAAAGATACAATTGCGGCGGCTGATTTGCAGGGAGTGCCAACATGAAAGCAAGCTGGGCTGGTGGAATTCCGCCCTTGGGAGCCTCTTGATCCGGTCTCCTGTCCTTTTGTGGCAGCTTGCTATTAATTGCTTAATTGTTACTTCTCAGGTACCTAGAATTAGTTGACCTTCAGATGTACCAACGGCCATTAGTCAGTGCATGCCTCTGCATTCTCTCTACGAGCATTACTTCCATCCTCTTGACTCGCGTGGAGGTTGATGAAGATGTCTGCTGCTCAAAGAGTATGCAACCAAACGCCAAGTTGAAAGACGAAAGGTAGGCCAGCGCCAGCTCCTAGGTAGGATATGATACTTCTGAAGAGATCCATACGGTGAAAATATCAACGTGACAGCGACAAGAGGCAGTGTCAACAAGGAATCCCGAATAGAGAAGGTAACCAGGCTGAGGTCAGATCAGGCTGATATCGAGATGACCAGAGAGCCACTCTTGAATTATTTAATGGACAAAAGAACCTCAATATTTCCGTGCCGGTCAACAGATCTTTCGATTCATTCCGTCGCTAGAGGATGGAACTTTGAAAGTCCTGTACAAATAAAGAAAATTCTCTCTTGAGAGCGACCACAGCATGCTTCTCCGTTCAAGTCCCATAACCCAGGTGGACAATACTCATCCCGGACCTAAAGTACCCAAAAGAGTACAACTTTGCAGCTCCCGTCAGCCATGGCTTGCCCTGTTCGTACACGATCGATGTGACATGTTTTTTCCCATGATTGGAAGTCCATTATTCCTGTGGGGCATTTCACAGCCTTGCATAGACGGACCGAGCGGAACTTAGTAGTGAGATATCTGTACAAGTACCTAGCGTGCGAGCTGCCGATAGTAACGTGGCAGAGAATAATGACATTATGGATAGACCTAACTAGGTTGGCTATGCTCCTTCAAACCTCACGGCTTTTAATATGATAGTGATACTCGTCAAACGAAGCAAAATCCAGCAGGCGCGCCGAGGCTTCATTCGGTTGGTCCAGGGCGTCCCGCTATCATAATTTCTTTTTTCAGCCTAGACTTCGCAAACTCCATATCGACTTCAATAAAAACTTTTGACGATTTCGAAAAGATCGCCTTACCTGACGTCTTGCACTATTGATCCAAAATCGTCCGGGCAGAAGAAGACGACTTGTTCCCCCCGATCCAAATCGAGTCCACCTCACGGCGAGGGCGAGGCAGACTGAAAATGACGTGGAAGCCACCGCCATTAATGGAAACTCCGATCTCCCACTTCTCCTGTCCTGTCCCGGCTCTCAACGATCCCCATCTATCCTTCCCTTCCAAACCCAATGTAACACGATGATAGACCTCAGGGCCAAAGAAACGACCTGATCGATCAGGAAACAATGACGGCAGCCAAGTACTAATAGAGTACATTACACATCTCCCTCCCGTCCGTCGATTCACACGAATTGGGGCCGTCGGCCGTCGGCCGTCGTCAATGGAGGTGGACTTCCAAAATGTGACTCTTCACTGATTGATCCGTACCCCGACGGGATCACAACAGAACGTTTCCAAAAATGGTTGTGTACGCCATGGGCACCTTGCAGCCAGGCTCGTTCGGAATTTTTTTATATTGCGTTTTACATCATCGCCCCGTGTGTCCCGACGTAGGAACCCCAGAAGAGAGAAAATGTAGACAAGAGTTGTGTCGCGATCGGTGATGTGGTAGTATCATTCAGCTCTACTCTGTACGGGATCGCTGGATGGATATGTCTACTACTATCGGGCTTTCCACGTGTGGACGAGCCGCTTGACAGGGACTTGGCAGTTCAATTGATGTTTTCATCTGTTTACGGATCCTTTGTGCTAAATTCGCGACCGCTCATACCATCGTGGACCACTTTTTTCCCGGCATTTACATATATACTGCAGAGCGGTCTCCCTCGGGTCCTCTCCTGAACCGCCGCATCATAGCTTCCAGTTCTCATCCAATCACGCCATGGATCCTCAGCTTCAATCCCCTTTCTTCAGTCGCCTGCCAGGAGAACTACGTGACCAGATTTGGACGTACGCCCTCACCAGCTCAGACGCAATTGTCGACCCTACAATACCGCCCTATCCGCGCACGAACTTCCAACCAAAACCCAGTCTCGGAGTTTCCCTACTGCGCACATGTAAGCGAATTCATGCTGAGATTTCTGTCGCGCCGCTGTACTCTCGAAATCGTTTCCGCTTTACGAATGCACATACAATGCACCACTTTCTATCGGCGAACCGCGACAACCCAGCCCCAATCGTGGACGTGGAGATTGACATGAGAGAGGTCACCGATGCCAACGCCCACAACGAGAGAGAATTGATCCGATATCTCTCCTGGACCAGGGAGGACGACGTTCTTTGGGCTCAAAAATTGGGCGGTCTTTGTGTCGATGCTCCACATCTTAAGACCCTGCGCTTGAATATCGAGAGGTGGCGTTTTTCTGAATCTCTGCGGACCGTTCAGTTGGTACAAGACATTCTTAGAGGACCTCGGAACCTCGACCATTGTATCGTGACTGGAGCAGATGGGAGCGAGATATTGTTCGGTGCCAAAGAAAAGTACATTGACAAGTGGGGCCCCGTGATCTTTACTGGAATCATGCTCTTTGGGAAACTTGCCGGGTTGGTGCAATGGATAGCGGGGTGTGTGAGAGGAGAAAAGGACCAGATGATTGTGCGGTGGTCAAAAGAGAAGAAGGCTGTCAGTCTCGAGGTCATATGCAAGGAAGCTTTTACCCAGGAGTTTGGGTGGGCTGGATACGAAGGGGCCATGGCTGCCACGGCTCAAACTGCTGAGAGAGGGTGCTGCTCGCTGGTGCAGTACGAGCGAAGGTGGCACTCTGGATCATGGCCAACGGGCGGATGACCTCGGGACGGGTATAGATCTGGTGCAATTGGGGTCGGTTATGACTTTCTCAGTCCCATCTCCTTCTGATGATCGGTCTAGCTGGATCCCAAGGACCGTGGATTTCGTTCTTGTACTTCTGCAGACCAAGAAGCCACCAACTACAGATACCCATTGCAAGAAGAACCAAGAAACTTCCAGCAACACTTCCGACAATAGCAGCCGTCCATCTCCCGCCGCTGATGGTCACGCCAACACCACTTCCGGCGCCCATCACGAGCAGGATTGTGATTATCACATGTGCGCGGAACGACACATGTCTTAGGTGGCGTAGAAAGACCGGAAACAGGCCAAACACTTCAATTGAGAAGAGCGTGAGCGAGAAAACGTGGGTGGTCGAAGTGAGACGGGAGGCGAGGACTGTGGATGCCATCAAAGCAGCATTGGTTGAGAGAGAGGCTGGGAACCTGCGATGTGGTTGGTTAAGTCGAGTCCGAGGCAGCTGGAAGAGAAAGAGCTTACTTTGCGCCCACGCCTCCTCCGTAGTCGAAGAATGCGACATTGATACACATGAGCCAAGTGCTCATCGCCCAGATGGAATCACTAGTGGTTGATTTCGTGAGAGATTTGAGAATCGGGCTCAATCCAAGAAGCGCGCAGTATATCAGTATTGCGGATTTCACTGTAGCCACGCGTTGCTGGTTTCGGGGCGATAGTGGAGGCGTACTGACTCCATAAGGAGGAAGACTGCTGTACGCTGCAAAGGTTGACGCGCCTGTGGGATGTCCTTGCATAGAATGCGATGTTCCAGGTCGTGAGCCTACATGTGACACACTTAATGGTCCTATGCTTGACGCTTCCTGTTCCTTCGCGATGCCAGCACTTATGGTAGAGCTCGCGCAACTTGCATCTTCTCCGTCCTGCACTGCCTGCTCACCCAATTCTGCTTTCCTTTGTGCCTTCTCCTCTTGCGTGACCCAGAAATCCCAAAGCATCCATCCGACCACTGTTCCAAAGCTGCCCCAACTAACCACGGTCAGGGGACTGACGCGTTCTTGAAAAATGCCGGTGAAGCAGCAGACGAAGATGGTGACGCTACACACATGCTGAACAATCACTGTAGAGTCGGCGACCAGTCGCCAAAATTCATAGGGTTGGAGTCGAGGGTTTCGTTGGAGATGATCAAGGAATGTGTCCTCGTCTGTGTAATTGTCTGGATCTGGGTCGCAGGATGGGAATCAGTGTGTGACCTCGAGATCGGCTGCAAAACTCAATACTCACAGCTTTGCCTCACCCACAGAAGCTTCCTCCACGTCCCTTTCCTCCTTCTGCTCGAGTTTCGCGTGGCATCCTTGAGTCGCTTCGCATAAAAAGCGTCTTCTGGCGCAAGTCGCGAGGGATCGGTCTTCCTCGAGATGTGGCCATTCATGGTCGCCGTTCAGAGCTCACTGTGAATCTGAAAGCGCATTATGGATCAAAAGAGTGTGATCCTCGGGAAACTGGTGCTGGTACTGTGTTCGAGGCGTGGAGGAGCTGCTCCATAGGTAGAGGCACGGCGGTATTCGCGGAATTTGTCCGCAGTACTTTTTCTCCAAATTCTCAACTCTAATACTACAACAAGAAGACATGCCTATCATTGAGAATAATATCTCCGATACCATCATACATTACTTCGAATTTTCCGAGTACGTCACAGCCAGAAGAAAATTCGCAAAAAGCTTTAAGTTGGATCCGATAGCTCTTCATCATAATCTAGTCTTGGGTCTCAAGAATTCACCTACCATCGAAACCTGATTATGCTCAATTCATCGAGTAGACGAAAACTACAGAAAGAAGTACATACTCTCTGCCGACGATAAATCTCCGCTAACCCCTATTCCATTTGCTGCAGGCCCTTCGGCTGTGTTTACTTGTAATCTTACATATAACTTGCGTAAGGTAGAAATTGGGTCGGAGAGAAGGGACGCATGCTACCTAGCACAATGGCACCTTCCTAGTAAATTGACAGACCTTATTATTCAATACAAATAGACAAACATAGTCTCTGCCCTGGGTACCTAGTACATACATACCTTCGGCATCCAACCTTAGAAGTGTGAGCGACTTGTCAAGCAGGGAACAAGGAAAGTGACAAAGGCTCCATAACTTGGTCAGATGCTTGAAGTCGTGCGATGAAAAGTACCTTGTTAGCATAATCCCCCACAAAAGCTTTCGCAATGCGAATGCAATCGATGAGACATAATTTCATTACCCTAACTATCTGTTCGGAATCATTCACCTCCACGGCATTATCTTTCAAAGTGTCCCACTACACCCGCGCATGCGTAACGTTTGCTTTATAAATTTTCGTGCGATAACGAGGGGGTATCAGTAATCCAACCTGGAACTCATCACACCGTCCGACAACCTGTCATGCTGGTATAGGCTTGCACCTATTTAAACAGCGCTTTGCCCTAGACCGACCGTCGGACCGGCTCCATTACCAGTAGTCAATCCCTCGTTCGCCGCAGTGCCGACACCATTGCCTTGATCCTTCACGTGAGATTTCTCACCAACGTGGCCCTTGGTGCTACCATGGTGAGCTGGGTCATCGTCATAGTCGCGAATGCGAAGACCGAGACGTGATGGCGCGATATTCTTGTGGCCGAACAAGAGAAGAGCTCCGAAAACTGGCTTTGCAAGAACGTCGAGGACGCCGTAGAACGCTGCCTCAGAGTCTGGCGAAATGACATTGCCTCCTTCGCACAGACCCCAAGCAATCGGATACAGGATCCAGAGGAAAGCAGTCAATGAGCCACACGTGAGGAAGACGCGTCCAATGTCGGAGCCGAGGTTATTGGCGTGCTTTCGTGCCTCAAATGCCAGGACGTACACGATATACGCAAGAGCAGCGCAGCCTGTTGGAGTTAATGATTGTTGTCATGTTACTTTGCCGACGAGCGAACGCTTACCGAAAGCAAAGTATCCCCATTTGTACGAGCTGACAACGAGAGCACCGACGAGACCAGTGACAATCATTACCCAATCAACGAGAATAACCCAGATCAACGTCGGCCATGGCATGCCGGCGGTCAAGAGAAGATCCATAAGCAGGAGTGGAGTGGTAATCATCCAATCGATGTACCTGACGTAGAAGATTTCTCGGTATACGCCAGAAACCACTGGGTTTGAGCGTCTGTACTGAACGGCAATGGGGGTAAAACCCAAATTGCTGGCCATTGAGAAATAGGCAATCGCTGCAACCATGGTGATAGCCGCTGTGATGTAATGGAAGATTCGATCCTGCCTTGGCTTCATGTGTCCCAAGGCTAGGAAAGCAGTTGTGCATACGATCATGAGCGCTGTTACCGCCCAGTACCAATTACTCCCGTGAGTGGTAATGGCAATGTCAGCGGTGGCACCGTTGACGGTGTTGCCTTGGAGGACATTAGCAATTGATAGGCAATGTATGTGTTCGACTTGCCATTGATACGCAGCGCCTCGTTGGAACGCTTCTCGAACATTTTGAACAGCTTGGTAGAAAATTCTTCGAGGTGTTTGTGGAACACTGAAGGCTTGATAGGAAGTGGACGAGAGGATTCTATTTGAGGACTCGGAGAAAGATTGACACTCTAGTCGCAAGCGCGATCAGTATGATTTCATACATCAAGTTTGCGGGAGCCTTGCTCTGCACCCTTCTGTGACGACAATCGAATGTCCAGAAATTACTGGCGAGTTATTGCCGAAGCCAGTAGCCCTGCAGAGGCGTTCGGAGAACATACCATAGTAATCTTGCATTGACCAGTCACCACACCACTCTAGTATGCAAGATTAGGCCCGATGTCAGCCAACCATGTTGCGGGAGATTAACGAGCTAGGTCAGAATAGTGCTGCATCTTCGAAAGCAATCGATATCAAAGCGTGGAAACGACTCGCATGTCGGAGCAGACCGCGAGGCAAGGACAAGAGTCGTCGTCCATGGATCTGTGAATGAGATGGATGATGAGTGCAGTCGTCCAATCAACCGGCCATCTCCATGATCTGATAGCAGGATGGAAGAAGAGAATGGAAACTGGTTTCAACCATCATTGACACTCTACGCCTTGCCCATCGTACTCTGCATGCGGATCGACGCGGGATAGCAAATTTGGTCCCAACTCATCATAAAGTCATCACGGGACGCCAGTATTCTATTCGTGAAGCGGAGCTTGCGCTTTCAAGGATTCGTCCACGGTGGTGGACAAATTGCTCTGCTGATACACAAGGTGATCCAATCTGTGAAATCATGATGTCAATGTCGATCGTGCTGCCACAACGGTGCCGATGAGGAACTAAGAGCAACGGTCTGCACTCTTCAGAGCTTGGGTCCACAAGCGGTTATCTGCGTCTGATATGGCTGCGTTAGCTTGAGCTTGCTTCGACGTCGTGACAAGAGATCGTGATGCTGAGGTGGGAATAATGAGCTGTTCAGGATATTCATCGGGCTCTCCGACGTTTGCAGAGCGGTGGAGCGGCTGGAGTCGAACCCGTGGTAGTGGATACGTATGTCGTTGACGGAATGCTTGAGATGGAATGTCTCTTTCATCACCATAATTCGTGTCTAGGGTGCTTGAGCTGTCGTTGCCCTTCAGCCCTGTCACTTCTCCTCATTTCGCCAAGTCTGATGATCCCGACCTCTTTCGGCTTCCCGAACAAGATTGTAGAGCGCGGATCAAAGAAGCTGCCTTTCGATCTCAAGTTTCTCAACACCATTCATCACGAGGATCGCCACTCGTGACATTTCATCAGACCGCCCTTCGTTCCGAGGTCATTCGATTGGCAGAGCCAGTCCCTAGCCTCGCGATCTGCAAGCCGATTTAGAACAAGCTTTTTGTGGAGAGCACCCTTGTCTTGCCGGCTGCAGGAATCTTGGTCATTTTCGATATTCATTATTCACCTCGAGGCTATGTTACATTACTCAGGTGAGCCTAGATTCTTGATGGCTAGCTTCCAACTTGCGACTCGATGGGTACGGTAGTGAGTAGAGTAGTAAGCAGTTCCGTTCGTGCGGCATGTGCGGGAATTCTCGCAAGCAGGATCTGCAATAATGCCTCTTAATATTCTCGAGCGTCACGGTTACCAAAATTGTGTGTCGCATGAAGACTGTCATTGCTGTCACGGACATGTCAGAATTTTTTCGAGTCCGGGGCCCGAGGGATACAAGCTGGAAGGTTCTTGAAGTGGAACACGATCCGTGGCAGATCATGTTCGTTCATTACTGGTTCGCATCGCCTGTGTCTAACCAGCGCGGATTTCCGCGATCATCGTGACTGTGAAGCACACCCCTGGTCTAGGGATCAATTTAGAAGAATGCGGGGGATCGTTTACTACGTACATGGTAGTAGAAAAGCCTGGGGTCAGTCTGAGACAGGGTTTGGAATCTAATCTACGATACTACCCTAACATGACTGAGGCTTGGCGAGTGTCGAAGCAATACGAAGTTGACGAGTTGCGCAATGTAGTATCAACAATGTGCATGAGATTTGCAAGTCATGTATTCAGAATGGGTATCTTCTCTTCCGTAATGTATTTGCGAGCATTACTGACCCTGATGATCCTCCTCCCAACGCCGAGTATATGCATGATCCCAATGACAACCGCCTTTGCACTCGTACGGGCTGATAGCACACAACTATTCATTGATACAAAAATCCTTCAGCCTAACATGGCGATTGTTCTGTTCCTCGCGTTCTCCGCTAAAGTGCCCTTGCCCGCTGCCTTGCCAGCATGGATTTCCCTGAACTTCTCCACGTTTCTTTGTCCCTTAATCTGCTCCTCAGTGAACCAGTTGCCGTGCAATCCATATGGCACCCTTTGAGGCAAGGTAATTCGGCATATGACAGTCCGCATATCCCTTGCGTCCAAGGCCCAGAGTTCAGACGTGGCGGTCGATGGACACTCCCCGTTAGAATCTAGTTGTGATTCATCGAATGCATAAAATAGTAGGAATCCATCATCTTCGGATGAAGCAGTTGTGTATGGTACGAATCGTGCCTCTTGAGCGAACCAACCGGGTGGCATACGGAAACAGCGTACTGGATCGTTGGCGTCGACTTCGTTATCTAACAATACCTGGGCTACATCCCTGGTGTCGACGCACCCGGTCACCGCTCGAGGTGGCTCTTCCATTCCCCGAGAGATGAGCTCCAGCGCATCGATCTTGGCGATTACATCAATCTTGGCTGCTTTACCTAGAGCGGCGCCAAATGAAGAATTCAAGACGCTGCATCCATAAATGTAGCGTGCCGAAGACATCTCTTTGACTGGATTCACGGTCGGAAACTCGAAGGGTATAGCGGACAAGGCGAACTGATAGGTAATGGCGTTGTCGGCATTTGAAGACATGTCGAAGCGGTAGTAGTACAAACGGCACTGATCTTCCTCGATATCTGGGTCAATGGACTGGGCTCGAAGCGAAGAATGTTTTGATATTAAAGGTGTGGTTTCGAGATCCATCGATTCGAGGTCACGGGCCCGATCGAATGCATAGCCTGAAATGTATGAGCCACGCTCAATAACTTCATCTTCGACTTTTTGCTCCCCACCGACCCCGTGAACAAATCGATCGTAGTCGTACTTCTCGAAGAAAGGCATGGACTTTTTCACTTGTTCAACTGTCTTGCGAGTTGGGCGAGGAGCAGCGATGTTGCCGGCGCTGAAAACGAGCGTGGCTGAGGTCAGGCGGCAAACCATCATGTTGACAGCTGTGGTTCTTCCTTGACTGTCGTGGTCATCCCAAGTATTTGCGGTATGGAAGATACAGCAAGCAGAAGTTTCGAACCAACGGATACGCGAGGGATCGTATCGGGGAAAGACGCCAAATCTGGAAGGTTGTGAGGAATCATACGCCACCACAGGTTTGTTTCTTATGAGGTTGAACGGATCCAGGCTAAGTGGCAGATCCATCATCACGGTGTGTTGCCGGGAGACTCCAAAATCGTGAATCATTTTCGCGCCTGACATGCCTGGAACTGTAGCGTTGAGTAATTTCTCCTGTCGTGGTGAGGAGTCTGACGGGATGACCGAGTAGTGGACGTAAGGCGCAATGAACGTGCAGTGGTATACTATCAATTCTTTTGTCGCAGGGTCGATCTTTGGATGTCCAGTAGTCCATTCATTCATGAAACTGAACAATCCTTTTCCTCCAAAGCCCGGTTCCAAGCTCTTCGCGGCAGCTTCACCTTCAGCCTTGTGGCCATCATACCAGCCCACAGTCTCCAGACCTGGGAGCTGTACTCTGATGGGTGGTCCACTCTCGCAGCTGGCCAACGCTCGCCCATCATGGAAGTAAATACCAGTGTTGGCGACGCTAATCTTTTTGATTGACTGCTTGGATGCTGGCAAGTGAGACAACAAAACCAGAAGTAGAGTCCTGAAGATATGGAGGATAATTTTCACCAGACTTGATGCGGGATTCACGAGAGTGGCTATACTTGGCAGTATTGGTGTTGCCAGTGTCGGCGACGAGACGCTGGCTAGCAAACAGTCGGTGAGAATGAATTGGTTTACGAATTCTGGGATGATTTGTCCATCGTGTTTGGACGACCTCTGAAAGGCAACGCCTGACAGCATACCGTCGCCATCGAACCAGTGGGCGTCGCGTGCTAAGTTGTCATTGGAAAATGGGTTCCCGCCATTTCTGACATACTGTCCACCAACGAGCTCGTCTGGAATGCGGCCTGAGTAGGAACATGGCGTGAGTGTTCTTGTCTGGTGTATGGGTGCAAAATTGCCAGAAAGGTACCTGTTTGACGGTTAGTGAGTGTTCCGACAACCACTGACATGATGCGTACGGGTGCCTGTCCCTTCTCAACGCTGCAATGGACATTCTCGACGCAAGGGGGGTATGCGTTGCAGTTGCCACAATCCCTTCATTTGACAGGTAGAGCGTATTTCTCACTTTCGCGGGCTCTTCACTGCATCTTGAGACTTGAGCGGGAGTTCATGCGAACGAGGGCGGAGGCCATTGATGGTGAGCACGGAGAAGGACCGATAGAGGGCGGGCGAGGCTGGGGTGGGCGATGACGAGATGTTCCCCTCACGGACACTGTACCATGATTATTGTGGTTCGGGTTCCCAGTCTTCCAAATGATGCTCCTCGGACCTTGATGCGGCAAGGGGCTGGCATTTCCGAAGCAGCACGCAGGCTCCCCAAACTCACCCAGGGCAAATCCCTGTGAGACGCGAACGCGCATGCAAGGAATTTAATATGGTAAGATGGCAGCAAGGAACACCATCGCCGTTGACTGTAACATGCTCTCACTGTAAACGCATCGCTTGCCAAGCTTCACATTCCAACATGGAAGAGACTCGTCGCTTCTTCACTCATGACGAGGAAGAGGGCATCCAATTCCTCCAGCACTCGCAAAAGTTGTTATAAATCAAAGGTGCTTGGAGGTCGCCGTGATGGTAATGTCTCAAGCGAGTCCGTTTCCCGGCAGTCATGACGTTTCTTCAACGGCGGGTGTGGTGGCCGTGCCAACCGCCTCTCCTCCCTGAGCTAGGTGCGACTTTGACGCGATTCCCATCCATTCCCAGATGCCGCCTGCACCGGCCTTCCGAGTTTCCTTCAGACTAGCTGCTCAGTACTGACATTTGCCAAGCCGCTGCCTGTCTACTGTGCCTGCAGCTCTGCTGGCTGTTCAAAGGGACCGTGACCGTGTCCTCATGGCGAGGTGTTACAAACAACAGCCTTTGCGCCATGGGTTGTGACTATGCTCTTGTGTAAGTCCTACCAATCATGCCTTCCCCGCCCACGCTCCGCACACTGATGTCCATGTCAGGCATGTCAAATACACGATTCCGCCCGCCATTGCCCTGTCCGTCCTCTACCGCCCCTTGATGACATATCTCGATGTTTACAAAATTCTGTTCCTCATCACTGTCAGCCACTTCTGTCCACGCATCTCACCTATGCTGCTAATCCAGACAAAAGATTGCCGTCGTCTCAACAATACCATGGGATTCCTACTTGATACGTCACAGGATCTGGACCTACCCTCCGAATGCCATTGTCGGTCCCACTTTGTTCGACATCCCAGCTGAAGAGGTCTTCTTTTTTGTTATCCAAACCTACACCACCTCCCTCCTCTACCTGATCCTGAACAAGGCCACCTTCCATCCCGTTTATCTGAGCTCAGAGCGAGAAGGAGGCAGTCCAGCGGATCTAGACACAAGACAATGGCGGCTTCAGAAATATGCGGGACAGGCTGTGCTGCTGCTGGGCCTGAGTGCAGCCTGGGCCATGTTTAACGCCGCAGGCACTGGCACATACATGGGGCTTATAGTTGGATGGGCTTTCCCTTTTCTGTTATTCTTATGGTAAATCTAGCTCATGACCGTTGTGTGGACCGACCTGACAGTAGACAGGACCTTAGCATATCAGCTCCTCATAGGACTCCCTTGGACCAATACGGTGCTCCCGGTTCTGCTGCCTACAGTATACCTCTGGATCGTTGACACAATTGCTCTGCGGAGAGGCACTTGGGTTATTGAAAGCGGAACCAAATTAGGTATCCACCTATGGCCAGGACTAGAGATTGAAGAAGCTTTCTTCTTCTTGGCAACGAACATGCTGATTGTTTTTGGAATGGTCGCATTTGACAATGCTCTCGCAGTTCTGCATACCTTCTGCCCCTCTGATTGGGTTGCTCCGCATTTCCCGTCTGCGATACTGCTGATGAGAGCTCTCTTGACACCGGTATCGCAGTATGATGATGAAAGAATAGCTGGCCTTCGGGAGGCTGTTTCCCGATTGCGAAAGAAAAGTCGTAGCTTCTACTTAGCATCAGGCGCATTCCAAGGGAAGCTGAGAATCGACCTGATCATCCTGTACTCATTCTGTCGAGTCGCAGATGATCTCGTCGACGATACAGAGTCGGTAGAAGAGGCCAGGATGTGGATTGACAAAATGCAGGAATATTTGGATATGAATTACAGCACCGAGGTCGACCGCGAGTCTATCCGTGACTTCGTGGAGAAGAACTTCCCAGCTCAAGCCAGATCTGCGCTTTTGTTGTTGCCAACCTCGATACTATCCAAGCAACCGCTTTATGACCTGCTGAAGGGTTTCGAAATGGATCTGGAATTCTCAACTGCGGCCGAAGACAATAAGTTTCCCATCGAAACGGTGGCAGATTTAGATCTTTACGGCGCCAGAGTTGCAGGGACCGTAGCCGAGTTGTGTCTTGACCTCGTCTTTGCGGATTGTCCTCATCAGACGAGCCTCGAAGAACGAACCCGTGTTCTTCGTGCTGGAGCGCTGATGGGCATTGCCCTTCAATTTGTGAATATCTCGCGAGACATCTCCGTGGACGCCGAGATGAACCGAGTATACATACCTTCTCAATGGTTGTCGGACGAAGGTCTAACACCCGAAGATGTGATCAAGAATCCAACAGGCCCCAAGATAGAGTCGTTACGGAAAAGATTGCTGGAGAGAGCCTTCATCTTGTACGAAGACTCAAAGGACGCCCTAGACAAGCTGCCTTTCCAGGCTAAAGGGCCAATGCGTGTGGCTGTGGAGAGCTACATGGAGATTGGAAGAGTGCTCGGTGAAGGAAAGTTTCCAACCAAACGGGGAAAGGCCACGGTCCCGAAACTGCGTAGAATGATTGTGGCATGGCGAGCATTGTCTTGAAATCTGACGTATAATGTGATAACTGGTGATACCCGATTGTAGTTAATGACAAACCTGCGGCGTCGAAAGACTGCTGGCGAACATTGGACGTGTCTTCGGCTTTTAGCCAGACCTTCGAACAGAGAGAGAATATTCCTATTCATGTAAGGAGTGACATCTGCAAGCAAGGCTCGCATGTGACAGAGCCTGGCTGCAGGGCAAGTCATGACGCGCTACTCACAGCTCATCTGTTTTTAACATAACAATGCAACGTTCCCTCCCAACAATTCATAATGTCGGGACAGAGCAGGTGACCATGACAGAAAAAGGGAATCAGAAAACGGCCATCGTAATTGGTAATGTCCTTGCTTGCGCGCCCAGATTCCAGGCTGACAATAGGAACTTACAGGTGCTGGAGTTGGCGGCGTTGCGACGGCTGCCCGCCTTGCGAAAGCCGGCTTCAAGGTTACGGTAGTGGAGAAGAACGATTTCACTGGCGGCCGCTGTTCTCTGCTTCACCACGATGGCTATGTAATTTGCAAATTCTCACATTGCTTTGACAAGACCAAGACTGATTTCAACAGCGCTTCGACCAAGGACCTTCGCTCCTCCTACTGCCTCATCTCTTCGCCGAAACATATCGGGACCTCGACACCACTTTGCCGAAAGAAGGTGTTGATATCGTGCAGTGCACTCCCAACTATAATATCTGGTTTGGCGATGGCGAGAACTTCCAGCTCTCGACGGATCTTGCGACAATGAAGACGGAGATTGAGAAATGGGAAGGAAAAGACGGTTTCGAGCGATATCTGGCTTTCCTTGACGAGTCGCACAAACATTACGAACTCAGTGTCACGCATGTGCTGAGGAGAAACTTCACATCGCTATTGAGCATGTGTAGGCCAAGCTTTTTGAGGCATCTGATTGCACTGCATCCATTCGAGAGTATTTACTCAAGAGCGAGCAGATACTTCTGGACGGAACGAATGAGGAGGGTCTTCACTTTCGGGAGCATGTATATGGGTATGAGTCCATTCGAAGCCCCCGGGACGTATAGTTTGCTGCAATACACGGAACTGGCCGAAGGCATCTGGTATCCCAAGGGAGGTTTCCACAAGGTAGATCTATGGTCGTGTTGTTGACTGCGTGCCTCAATTGACAAGACAATAGGTGATCGAAGGTCTAGTGAGAGTGGGAGAACGATTCGGCGTCGAGTACCGCCTCTCAGCTCCAATATCCAAGATTGCCTTGTCTGCAGACAACAAGAGGGCAACAGGTGTAGTGCTCGAGGACGGATCAACTCTCACAGCAGACACTATTGTCTGCAATGCGGACCTTATCTACGCTTACAACAACCTATTACCACCAACATCGTATGCGAAAAGTCTTAACAAGCGAGATACATCGTGCTCGTCTATATCCTTCTACTGGGGTCTTTCACGGACGGTACCTGAACTCTCAGCCCACAACATCTTCCTGGCGGACGAATACAAGAACAGCTTCGATTCAATTTTCAAAGATCATTTGATTCCCCAGGATCCCTCTTTCTACGTCAATGTACCAAGTCGAGTGGATGCCACAGCGGCGCCTCCAGGATGCGACAGCATAGTCATTCTTGTTCCTGTAGGTCATCTCATATCTGATGCTTCAGCAACTCACAACGGATCTCTGGATTCACCCGGAAAGACAAACCAGGATTGGCCCACACTGAGATCGCGTGCCCGGGCTCAAATTCTTAAAACTATCAGGTCACGGATAGGGGTGGATCTAAGTCCACTGATCATTCACGAACAGACCAACGATCCGCTGACGTGGAAGCAAACGTTCAACCTTGATCGCGGTGCGATCCTCGGTCTAAGCCACAGCTTCTTCAACGTACTCTCCTTCAGGCCAAAGACGCGACATGAAGGTGGCATCAAGGGCTTGTATTTCGTTGGTGCCAGTACTCATCCAGGCACCGGTGTTCCGATCTGTCTTGCCGGTGGGAAGATAGTCGCGACTCAGATACTCGAGGATCAAGGGCTTGACGTCCCCTGGCCCGCGGGTGGCATGTTGGAACCAGCAGTCAGCGCAACACTCAAGGAGAAGAAGGAGATTGACGAGATCCACCGCCCTCTCACAATTCTCGGATGGCTCATCAGGATCGTGATCGGTGTTCTGGTGGTTGGTCTTTTTGTCGCTCTGTGGATCAATGCCATGTGGATGGATAGCATGGCGTGGACCCCTATCCCTTGGGCAGAGGAACATGTTTACCAAGGTCCTGAGGTTAGCGGTCAGATCTGGGAAGGAACTTGGTTTGGCAGGATGGTCGAGAAATTCTACGAAGCTGCCGGTGGTATGTAGGTAATGATGTTGGAAAGCTTCACTGCATCACCCCCATCTAACATGATCTCTTGGGTACTTTGGTGGTTACCCGTCCTTCACCGAATATCTTCAAGCTCCTCGCCTGGTTCGGCCCGTTCTAACCAAAATTATAGATGTATGTCTAATGTCTTATTGCTACAGGGTAATCACTGTACGTGACATAGAGATCGGAATGAAAAAGAGCGCGATGCTAATTCGATCCAATCAGATTCTACGTAAGAGACAATGTCCTGGACAGGTAGAATATTATTAGTCCGGAGTAATTGCCGTGCGACTTTTATTTGGCCAGATGCCACGGAACCTACCTATCTAGCCGGATACCACGGAACATCCGAAGAATAGCTCACCGAGAGTGACCGCCTCTATAATATACGGATGTGGCCTATGTGTCGAAAACGACGTTACTATAGTGGATTGAAGTGCTGAAGTTTACTACCTACCCTGGTTATGCAGGTAGGAGCGGAAACTTCTCCATCGAATCACTACTACGGTACCTGGCCAGATAAACTTTGGCATAGCGTCACGCCATAGTACTGAGGAAGCCAGCGGCAAGAATATTGGTACGTTGATTCCTCTACACCAATAAAGTATTTTTACATAGCTTACACGTAGCTGCTACCAAGACTGTTCATCATGCATCTATCCTTTCTCCTTCCCTTGGTAGCGCTCAGCTCCTTGATTTCCGCGAAAACCAGGGGCTGTACTCAATACATGATAACATTCTATGCCGGTCAGCCTTCCTTTCCTCGAGTCACGAACAGTATCTGTACCTGACATACCTAGATGGGATCGCCAACGCAGCATCGTGGGGAGCGGTTGAACTTCAGTTCCAGCAGTGGGTGTCAACATTTCATTGTCGTGGGAGCTGCGGTCCAACCACCAACGGTGCTATCACTATCCCATATGGAGCCACGTACATTGGCGTGCGCAAGGTTTGCGTGGCCGCGAGAGTACCTAATGGTAATCGTGTCTACACCTTCTCTACTTCATTCTCACGTGGATAAGGCGGTGCTAATGACGACAGGCGTCAATCTTCCAAAGCCCATGGGGAATTTGCAATCCTACTGGAAAAGGGAATGTAATGTCCGCTGCGATGGGGATTGCGGCTTTGATGTAAGATCTTCCTTTTCATTCAACCTAACATGACTAATACTCTCTTGCAGTTCGGCGGCTGCTAGGGGTTGAATCGATATGAGGCAACGTGCTTATGCTTTCCGTGAGCTTATCTATGAATGTTACTTAGCCCGACGGTCAAAGGCCTCATAGCGCCAGACGAAAGAACAAACAAAAGGTTGTTGAACACTTGAGTGAATCGAACAGATAGACTTGACACGATTCTCCCAATCTGCTGGTTATAACTTGACAGGTGTTTTCCCCCAAGATCTATAACACATCTGATATCGGATTCGCCCATCCTGATGTGAGCATGTCGCTCCACCCATGATAACCCTAACCTACCTGCCATACGGCTTTATCACTTGATCATCCCATTCCGTGCACACGTCTTCCTTCGAACTGTCGAAACGCCTCTCTCATGATACCGAATACAGCCATGGTGTGTGCTTCGTGGTCACGACTTGCCTCATCACGAACTTTTTGGGAGCAGTCTGTGCATTACTATATCGTCCATAACATATTCCTACAGGCCTAAACTACAGTGATCGACCAAGATTAACAAGCCGCATGCAAACACAATCCTCCTTCACATCATTGCTTTTGTATCTCCATCTGCACATCCATGATTCCGCATTCGTTCAATTGCACCCCATCCATCACACCCCATCCATCACACCCCATCCATCACACCCCATTCATCTGACTCTGTTCTGGAAAGCGAGTCCAAAGTTGATGAGCCCGAAGACGGAGATCAGACTCAACATGGTCGGCAACGGCTTCCCACTCTTGATAGCTCGTGGAATGGAAGACCCAGCCAAGACGACCGAAGCGAGAAGGGCAAGCTCGACACCGTAGGGCTGGCGGTTGCGGATTCGAAGGCCGCCGAGGACGTACTGGAATAGGTGGCAATCGTTAGTCTTTTGGTCCAATACCTACGACATCCGGGAGTGAGATTTGGAGGCACGCACGAGAAGACCGACGGAGCAGCCTGCGACGACCGACGGGATGGACCCCGTGCGGACGTATCCGGTGATACCCCCGCCGGCGACGAGGAAACCGACGAGGAGGGCGATTTGGTCCTGAGACTGTGATGGTGTTAGCTGGGATGTCAGGGGAGCGTGAGGCTGAGGAAATGCGGAGAAGCTCTGGAATCGGGGGACGAGGTTGCGCATAGAGGATTGGTTGAGGCGCCTGGATTCTATGAGGTGGAGGACCGACGTACCATTGTGAGGAATTGATCTTGCTAGTAGAGATGTCGAGTACTGAGTAGTTGTAGAGTTGTAATCGAGAGAGACGATGTCGCCCTCCCTGTCGTAATCGAGGTCCCCACATTCAGAGCAGGGCAGGGGTTCACGCGGGAAGCCATCTCGCTCGAAAAGGTGTCCAGATGTACATTCACTACTCCGATACCTTATCCACCATCCACCGATCCACAGACCTCCCACACCCGTCAAGATGCCTCCAAGGAAGCGGGAACAAACACCAGCTACCTCCTCCTCCTCCCCCGCCAAGGCGTCCACAACAACACAAGCCGCCCGCCCGTCCACGCCTTCAAAGAAGACCACCTCGTCGTCGTCGTCCGCCCAGCAAATCGTCGATGGCATATGGAAGAACTACGTGACCAAAACGCCGCAGCGCGTGAAGCTGCTTGACGCCTTCATGGCCTTCCTGGCCGCCGTCGGCGCTCTCCAATTCGTCTACTGCGTCATTGTCGGGAACTTTGTGAGTTTTTGCGTGTTCCTTTCCTCTTGCAACCACCATGGACCTCTAGGATTGCTATTGGGGCCAGAGAAGAGAAAGACGATTCACAGTGCAGCCCATATGGCAATTGAAGTGGTTTGGTGTAGGCTAATCAAATCGTGTTCCACAGCCCTTCAACGCCTTCCTCGCCGGCTTCAGCTCCACGGTCGGTCAATTCGTCCTCACAGCCTCCCTCCGCATGCAAACGAACCCCGAGAACCGCAAGGAATTCAAGAGTATATCGGACGAACGGTTAGTCCCCCCTCTCCACAGAGACTTGCAGATTGGATCCAACCTCGATTGCAAGGACACATCTTCCCATCAAATGTGGGTCTTTGAATACTGACAGACGGACGTACAGGGCATTCGCGGATTTCATCTTCGGCAGCATGCTTCTCCATTTCTTCTGCGTGAACTTCATCAATTGAACGGGGGATTCCTTTTGCGCCGTCACGTTCCTACCTACTGTTTTTGGAAAAAGAAGGCCTGGCGTTTTCCGTGGGAGGAATCGCAAAAGGAATGGGCGTGGAAGAGGCATGTACGTGTATATGTATGGTTGGAACTTGTATTCGGAGATGGAGATACTTCCAGTGAGCTCAAAAATCATCTGCATGTTGGGTCTCTTCGACTCGGAACCGAAAACCATGTACACGATGGACTTGACACGACGAATTGCCATCGTGGAACCACATGCCAATTTCGAACTACATTTTCCCCCTTCTGAAAGCACTCTGTTTTTATAGACCACTGGCTCTGACCTCGCGTTCGGCACATAACGTCCCGCTTCAGGCGCACTCCACTAGGTGTGTGCACAACAGAAGGCCAATCTGTGCGAGAAAGTCGTGAGTACAGGTCATGGGAAATAAATCTAGGATTATCTTCGACGCACACATGGCCAGACTAGTTGAAAGCGAGGGCAACCTTGCAAACTCGTGCATACATTTCCACCAAACTCCATGCCCGAACCACAGCGCCTCGCAGAAAAGAGAGCCGTTCACAAGTTCCATTACCCATGACACATGCCTTGTATTACTACTCCTTTATCCTCTCGCTTTCAATATCTCCGACTCCATTGCTGCCATTCTCGAGTACCCCAAAGCTTTCCCTCACCGCGTCGCCGAAGCGTCGAATAGCCTCTTGGATCTTCTCAAAGGGAGCCGCTGCAAACGTCGCACGGAAGAAGAGCGTATCGTGATTCTCGTCGGCGTTGGCGTAGAACCACGAACCGCGCATGACTAGCGCACCGTGGTTGATGGAGGACATGAAGAGTTCCTCATCGATCTGCTCGATGGACTTTGTGGACGCGTGGGGATGTTTGCGCCAATCGATCTTCATCCAGTGCTGGATGGGTGAAGGTTAGTTAGTATATGCGACAACAAGACCACGGGGAAGAAGAAAAAGAAGAAAGTTTTTTTTTTTGGTTAGACTCACAAACATGCCGGCCATGGGTGGGACCCAGCTCACAAACTCCCTGGGCAAGTATTTCTCGCAAGCGTCTAGGATGACATCTCTCCTCTTCGTGTACTCCAGTCGAATGTGGATCAACCAGTCGAGATAGCCTGGATGACCCCAGTGCTCGTCCAGCAGTTTGAAGAGGAGCATTTGACTCATTCCGCTGGGTCCTTGGGTACTGACGTCGGCATGCATGCGGTATCTCTCAATGATCTGCTCCGATCCCGTCACCCAACCGACGCGAGATCCGGGAGAGATGACCTTGGAGAAGGAGTCCATCCGCATGACCCGTCCATCGACGTCCATACTTAGGTAGCTCGGTACCAGCGCCTTCAGAAACTCTTCGTGCGAGGCTGGAAGGGGAGCCTCGGGCTGATTCGGACCCGTGTACGGTTGCATTTGCAGAAAGTAGTACGGCTCGTCTTCCAAGATGTACACGTCGTGCTTCTGACATACCCTGTAGATCTGCTTCCGTCTCTCGGTGCCTTGAGTGGCGCCCGTGGGGTTTTGACCTGTCGGTACCGTGTATAAAACGAACGGCTTCTTGGCACCATTGTGAGCAGTGGGATCCCACTCACGCAAGAGCGTGTCCAAGGCTGTGGGCAGAAGACCTTGCTCGTCCATCTTGACTCCGGCGACTTTGATGCCCAGAGGTGCTGCCGTCTCTACTGCCGTGGCAAATGTGTACTCTTCCGACATGATCCAATCTCCCCTCTCGCAAAACATTCGCAATGCCATGTCCAGACCTGAGGTGCTTCCGATGGTCATGTTGCAATCCCAATCAGCGTATGGCGGTGCATGGACCAATTCCGTGTGCTCTGTGATCCATCTCAGCAACTGCGCGGTGCCGGTTCCTTGTCCGTATTGCAGTCCGACGGTCAGGTCCATGATCGACTTTTCCTGCGCCATGTCATGTTTCCCAATGGTGAGGGTGACGCCACTGTCAGCGGTCTCCTGCTCAGAGAAGTGGCCAATCGAGGGGACTTTGAGAGAGAGATTTTCGAAGGGGAAGTACTCGGAGGATGGAAGGCCGCCACCAAGCGTGATGAGGCCAGGCCTGGACAGGTATTGAGCGGCGACTTTGAGAGAGTTGGCTTTGCGACTTTTGGCTTCTACGGTGAGGCGATGGTCCCATCTCTTTGCTTTCGGTTTCGATTTCAAGGTGGTGTGGCTCTTGAACTGGCTGGACCTTGAGGGCGCAGCTGGACCCCATTGAGACTTCTCGGCTCTCTTTCTGCGACCGTAGATATCGTTGACTCGAAGAGGAAGGGAGAAGGGATCGCGGATGGTATGGCCCTGTGTATCGCTGACCGCCTCTACTTCGATTGGGCCAGGAGGCGCCATTCTGATGTGAGTCTAGGCGTGATGAGCAGTGTGCGAATTGTATGCAGTGGAAAGGTTGGCATTGGTGAAATATTATGTGTTTGGTCTACCTAGTCAGTGATGCGAGATCGGGACGTTCACAAATCGGTTGGAGTGGGGATGTCTTAATGTAGGGCGCGTTTTTTTCTTGGTATAGATAGAAAGACAAGAGAAAAGATGTTGGCTCTGGGGAACCAAAGGGAGCCGCTTATAAGCGGAACAATGACATGGCCGTCGCAGATTTCGGCGTGCAGACCGCCTAGGTTTGATGGAACAAACGATTGGTAAAGCCAGGGCGAAGTCCATCTCGCTCTGCTCACACGACCTGGGCGGCGAACTGCTTGTGACGAGTGCACGCTTCTTGCTCGCCTTCGTTTTGTCAATAAAACGACAGGTGCGGACAAACTAACGAAGGCGATGAAACGGCGACAGGATTCGAGGGGAATTGCCCGCCTTATATGCGCTCAGGCTGATGGGTGAGTTCACGGGGATGGTGCAGCCGAGGAAGAGCCGCATTTCCCGATCGGGCAGTCCACTTGCCGCGCGGGCAATTTGGTCATCTTCCCCTCGTCGAACGCTCTCCACACGCCTGCCGATTATCATGGACAATTGCAAGTTCTTGTCACAATCCGAGTTCGTTCAAGCACATCTATCAACCTAGGTATACGCTAAATATAGTATTTTAACCAAGGCGAGTTTGTTATGGTTAAGTATTGGGAGACGGTGTTGATTGCGTTGGCATCTCCACCACACGATCATGGCATGGCTCGAGGTTCATGTAACTCATTTGGAGTTCACGATATCTGTTCCATCTTTATGGATGGACTCCTCAAAATCTGGATGGAATTCAATTACTGACCCTACACAGCCTTCATCACAGAATTTCCGATGGGACGATGTTTTCAACACAAGACTGGGCATCTAGTCGGGCAACATCATCACTCGCTACCAGATCATTGATTCTCTACAGTACGCCAGTGCTATATGCCCCCGCTCGCTATGCATCAAGGTAAGATATCGTACAATCGTCACCATGCCCTCTAAAGCCTAAACTAGCAGACCGGATGTCAAGGTAGCGACTACCAAAAGTCTCTCACCAAAAATCGAATCGTTCCGTACTCGCCTAATGAACACCATGATATACCATGATCAAAGCAGCCATATCGCATCCCTAATCTTCACGCTTCTTGATCATGCCTCGAATCCGCTCCACCATCTCGCCAATTCCATAGGGCTTGCTGATGACATCGTCCATGCCTGCTGATATCATATCATCCTTCTGCTCTTCTCTCACGTTCGCTGTTACGCCGAGAATGGGAATGTGTGATACTTGGCCCTCGGATTCCAATTTCCTGATGGCTTTTGTTGCTGCATTCCCATCCATCACGGGCATCTCCTGATCCATGAGTATGATGTCGAAGACTTCTGACCGATCGGAAGCGCTACTGTCTGGGTTGGAGACTTTGAAAACGGCTTCGACAGCCTCACGACCATTGTTCGCGGTCGTGACCTTGAACGATTTCGATTCCAGCTTCCTTCGTAAGATCCTTTGGTTGATCATGTTGTCTTCTACGAGCAATAGCCGTGGGCTGCTGGTGGCTTGGGATGTTGCAGAGGATGGCTGTTCAGAGTCAGTTTGTTTTTGGAGCATAACCAATCGGTCTGAAGTTGTTCGACTGGAGTCTGCTGTCTTGGGCCCACTCGGTCTTCTACCGGGGCCACGCTTTTCATCGCCAGGAGTTTCGTCGTCTACCTTTGCTGCAATATTTGCTGTATGTTCCCATTTGCCATCCTGGACCTTTTGGGCTCCAGCCTCGGCCACATGATCTGATGGTGGATGGTTGAGATCGTGCTGGGATTCAGCATCTCGCACCATCTGTATAGGCATATCCTCGCCGTGCTGGGTCTTCATTTTCTCCTGTATCTCCGTGTCCAGGAGTCGGTCGTGTTTGGGAGGAGCCGAGCCTTTGGGTATTTCCGCTCGACGGACTTTGAAGAAGAAACCAAATGTGGACCCTTCATCTTCGATCGAGCTAACGCCAATCTCACCTCCATGTAGTTGGCATAGTTTCCTGCTGATATTGAGGCCTTAAACGAACCCGTTAGTCTAGTATCCAAACAAAGGAGTGGGGCGATGATCTGTAACTTACCCAGTCCGGACCCGCCATAAATTTCCTCGGTCTTCGGGGTCGCTTGCTTGAACCTCTGAAACAACTTCTTCTGGTTCTCAGTGCTGATTCCAATGCCAGTATCCTTGACAGCACAGAGTATGTACAATGCCTCTCCATTTCCCCACTCGGAGGTGTTTGTACCATCTATGCGGTATCCGATCTCGTCGGTGTCGAAGAATACTACATTAGGGGGATAAGAAGTGGGACGATCCACAGAAGCGCCAACAGCTACTGTGATGATTTTTTCCCGGTTGGTTGTTTTGGCCATGAACTTGATCGAGTTGGTAACAAGGTTGACAAGGACTTGACTTATTCGAACTAGATCAGCCTTCACCCAGTCAACGTGGAAATCGTCGTAAGAGTAATCCACCTTATACTCAAACTTCATGTTCTGTTTGCGAAGCTCGGGCTGAAACATCTTCAAAGAATCGGCAAGCTGTCGTTTTGGTTGTACACTCTTTGGGGTTAGAGAGAGCATGGAGCTGTCGAGCTTGGAGAAGGAAAGTATGTCATCGATCAATGTTTTTTGATGCGAGACACATAGCATTATAGTCTCTGCAGCTTCTTTGATTGAAGCTATGGAAACCATGCTCTTTCCCTTGTCCGGCAATGAATTGGAGCCTTCGTCAACGGTATCAAGGATGTCTTCGGCACAATGGAGACAAGCTGAAAGTGGATTGCGAATCTCGTGCGAGATCATGTCAATGAACCTCTCTTGCTGCTCTTTTCTATCGCGAGCTTCTTGGGCGGCTTTTTCTTGCGCCAGTTCCTGTGCCTTTTGTGAAGAGATATCGACCATCGCACAGATGAAGCCACCATATCGCGTCAAACTTGCTTGTCTCAAGTTGTCATCCCCTAAAGGTGAGAGGAGAAGTAGACGCCATGGGTTGTCTTGGCCTTGACACCGAAATTCACATTCCATCTGCTTTCCTGATTTGAACGCATCGTTGTAGGCTTTCATCACGCGATCGTAGTCATCGGCGTGTATGGTCCGAGGCCATGACTGGAACGATTTGGAAGGATCGGGCGTCGTGGTCAGGTCATAGAACTGCTGGTTTACAAACACTGCTTCTGCTTTATGATCGAGTATCGCTAGACCAGTCGGGAGCATCGCAGCAAAGCGCTGGAAGAATGGGTGCTGATCGAGTGGAATCTCATCGGTGCGCTTGCGTGTTGGGCTAGGTCGTTTTGCAGTGACTGACCCTTCATGATTCTCGACGGCCTCTGACCCTTCAACATTCTCAAGCGGTTCTGGCACTGCTCGTTGTGATGTTGAAGGCCGGGGAAAAAATTGAGCAACAGTTCCAGAAGCCAGTGTGTCTGGGCTGTCCCATATTGGACTTAACAGGCTGTTGTATTCCAAACCGTCTTTTGGATTTCCCGGCAAGAACAAAGCGCCATCCAGGTTGCGTCGGGTTCTGCCATGCATTGCTGTCCGTATGGCACCAAGCGCTTGGTCTGACAAGCTTTTATTCTGGGCTTTTCCTTGTTGCAAAGGCACCGGAGAGATGTTTTCCCAGGCATCATTATATATCAGCACTAAATCATTGCCCCAAAAGATAGCCGCAGGATTTGGCAGAGAATTAATGAAGACGGAGAACGATCTCAGACTCGCAGGCCAGTCTTTTGGATTTCCCAGTGATGATTTCTCCCTGAAAGCACATGTGAGTATAGTTCCCCAGACAGAGGCTGACTGCTTAATCACCAAAGCTCATCGCTGTAGCCCGGTAGACCTTCTAACCCGACCTTGGAGTCACCCAGGCCATCGAAGAGGACCTGTTTCCCAACCATGGTATTGGCCAGAGAAATCGTGGGTAAGAAAGAGATGCAGGTGGTTTGTTGGTGGAAGTGGCTTTGGTAAGGCCAGAGCCAGGGCCACGGCCCGCCAGGCTTTGTCCAGCTGTGCAGAATCGCGCTTGACCACGCGAAATGAAGTCATCGCAGGGCGCATTGCCAATTCTCAGGGCACGCGATCCAGCACGAGCTGGGCTGCTGGGCAGCTGGGCAGTGGACAGTCACATATTAGGAGGATGTACATTGTCTGAGACCGTCTCGGCTGCACGGCACGACACGCTACATCATTTGGCCCGAGCAATATCTCGTGGTTATTAATTGTTGATGCTGGGAAACGCAAACGATATTGAATGCACTTTCCATCCACCGGCACGGGGTTGCAGGTGGTTTGGCCCTTCCTGCTGACAAAGCATTCCTACGGGTCACGGGTTGCGGGTCTTCCCGTTCACAAGATCCATCATGATCTTACAAGATTGAGACCACATCGTTTTTATCTTTACTCCTCAGCCATACACCCTCAAGACATCGTGGCGCCGGTCCTTGGTGGAAGTGAGTCGCCGCTACGAGCCCATGGTCTCGATTGAGGGGCAGGTCTGGTGTGTGACTGTGCATCAGTTGGGAATTTTCAAGTCACAAGACATTGGAACTGGGATACCTTGAACGGATCCGAAGAGGCGGACAAGATTAAGAATTGTTGGTCTCCAAACCTTGACGCCTAGGTTTTGATATCAGATCCCACTAGAACGCTCATAGTCCAGGGCTATAGCCAGATATAACGATAATTACAGGTATATAAGACATCGACATTCGTATCGTAGGCCAGCCCTCAAGGCAGCAGGTTTGCTGGGTTTCCAGAACCAAACTTCCGCTGCACCCTCCATAGTCCACATACCATCCTAACCCTCTTTTACGCAGATCGCGCTTGCCATTATCAGGTTGTCGAAGCCATGGCCTTGTTGTCGCATGCCATTCAATCATGCTTTCCAACTCCTCCGTTCTGCGCGGCCTTCACGGCGTCACCATTGGCGATCTTCTCATTTGCCTTGAGCTGCGCCGTCGGTATCGTTAAGCAGTTGATTCCAAGATACTCGCAAATGCTCGTAATCACCAAATGTGCCCATCTTCCGTAAACGATCACAGCGAAGACAAAGTAAGCCCTAAGGTAGAACAATTCCCACTCGTGTGTGATTGGGCGTAATCCCAAGAAGGCAGGCACGTTCGCAAGCAAAGCTCCTCCAGCGAGTGGAGTAATGAGAACCGTCCAGTACGGGAATGGTTGCTTGGTAAGATGAGCAAGAATGATTTTGGTAGTCATACGGCCGAACACCAGAGACATTGTCAGACAGAAAAGAACGAGATGGTTTTCCTTAAGGATGAAGGAGTGAGAGCTTCCGAGCCATGCTACTGTGCTTGCTGTGAAGACGATCATAGGCGTCCATTCCAGGAAAAGGGGTGCCATGTTCTGTCCTCGCGATTTTCGCGCCACGTAGACATTGTACACGCACGCAGGCCAATGGGCGATGCAGAAAGCTCCAAATATGATCGGAATCCAAAGGTCCCGAATGGTGGTGTTGGGCTCTATAAGGTGGGAGAAGGAGGGAAGGACCGAAATTATAGGTTGCTTCCAAACATCAGGACCATAGATTCCAGACACGATCATCATGGCCGTTGCAATGATGAGACCCTCTGCATATTTGTTAGCCATAGTTTGGAGAGTGGCTGTCTCGATCCTACCAGTCGGCCCATTGAAGTAGCCCAAGTAAAGAGTGTGTGTATGGTATGTCTCCCATGTTGAGAAAAACATAGGGAGGCAGGGTACGAGAGCCGTAAAGGCCCCTGTTTTGGAGGGCCCGAAGCCCATGGCTGCTGCCTCGAGCAAGCTTGCCAAAGTACAATTTAATGAGTCGATGCCGTGACTGGTACATGTCAGCGTTTGCGAGCGAGTAGTGTCCGATCCCATTACTCACTCAAACAGCTCGCCCAATGGACTCGAAGTTCCTGTCCTTCTGGCTTGCTTCCCATCCACATTATCCAAAGTCGAATACATCCAAACCCCCACGGCAAAACTGATATACACCCAGCCAGGCGCCGGACCGACCATGTCCGGCACATACCAGACCATCAAGGCGACATTGCCCAGTATGAAAAAGAAGCCCAGAAGCGTCACCAGGTTCGGCGCCAGCCAAAGGGGTAACAGTTCCACGAATCCATTCCAGTAGTGTTTGAGTATGTATCTCGAAATGTACGATTTATCAATGCTGGAGTACTTGTAGGACTTGAGATGTACGAGGGCTTCGTCGGACACACATTCATGCGCCGCGACTCCTACACGGATCGGAAACCCACGGTCAGCATCGCCGTAGCTGGTGCGAAATATGCACATAGGGCCACTCACTCTTGTTCTTGGTGCCCATCTCGGTGGGAGCGGTAACGGGAAGTGGAAGGGACGCCAGTTTGATGTCGGTGTGGAGGATAAGCTTGTGTGTTGAGAAGAAAATGCCGGCCGAAGTGTACAGGGTCTTACAATAAACCCATAGTGTACAGATCCACGTTATAAAGTATGTAGGGGCTGTTTCTGGTTCTGTTTAACCTAGAGAACTTCGTCCATCTTGCATAAGATCTTCGGGCGGTTTAGTGGAGCTGATCAGGGTCCGTGGTTAGGCTTCGTCAACCTTGAAAGTCGGACCCAGCCAGGGGAGCAGGGGTTCAGCCAGACACGTGAAAGACACTTGATGGACAACGAACATCACATTCGATTGTACGGATCTATCAGTGTGGCTATTAACGCCGTCAATTGGTCACGCTGGGTTTCGCTCTCTATTCAGTATTCATGATGCTACCATCGCATGATGCAAAGATATTATCTAGAAACGAGTTAAGATATCAAAAACAATTCGCACTGATTCATTTCATTTCTCTAAAATATATTTCCCTTGTTGTAGAGTTTGATGAATTAATTTTCGACTTAGGAATGAAGTGGCCAATTGATGACGTTCATAGCCACACTGATAGACGAATGTACAGACGTGGTTCTCAAGTCGATCGCGTCAATGTCAGAATCACTTACGCCGCTGTGGTCTCGCTTTTCAATCTGAGGTGATGGCAAGAGTAGCTCGATGACTTTTGTGAAAGTGGTCCATTCTTGCCAGTGTAAGTACTTCAGAGTACCTGGATCCCCAGGAATCACTATGTTGTCCAAAGATTTAGTGACTGCTAACTATCGATGATTATCAATGACTTTCTGGGGATATTATTATTCTCGATCGCCAGAAATTCATCAATGTCAATCTTGATCCAAAGGTTCTAAGACTGCTTTGGTTGTAGCTCGAGGATCACAGACTTGATGAACCCACAGTGAGACGACCTTTCAATTTAAAAATGGGACATCACAAGCGGGGGCCATATCCACAGTCAACGAGACGTGAGGAATTGCTCATATGCCAGTAGCAGAAATGTATTGTCTCTTGCCCAACTTCATCAGTCTGCTGATAGAACCTCTGCCTAAGCTCATACCCGATGATTCATTATCCCATTAATCATGCGCCGGAGCCCATATAACTTTTGGTATGGGAAAAGAGCACTGCATACACCCTGGTGTCGAAAACATAAAATGAGGCTAGCTTACAGAGATATCACAAAGAACCTCAACTTATGTACCTCTACTCCTCGTTCATCCATGTCGTAGTCAGACGTTCAGCGAGTGGCGAAGGCCTTTGTAACGGTACGCTTGAGCGCGAGTTCCTATATCGCTTATTAGTCCTTGAGGGTTTCCTGGATCTGTGTTTTTCGACATACCTTCTTCTTCAAGTCCTCTGCGGCAGCATCCTCAACCTCCAATTGTGCCATCGCCTCGCTGAGCGAATCCTCGATCTTCTTGCGCTGGTTCTGCTTGAGCTTCAAACTTGACGTTGGGTCCGAGATCATCTCCTCAACACGTGCAATGTATGCCTCGAGCTGTTGTCGGGACTCGAATTTCTTGCTGAAGGCCTCATCGCTGGTCTTGAATTTGGCTGCGTCGTTGACCATGTTCTCGATCTCAGCCGATGAGAGCTTACCAACCGAATTGGAGATGGTGATGTTGGCACTGCGTCCGGAGGTTTTCTCAGTGGCGGTGACCTTGAGGATACCATTGACGTCGACTTCGAAGACGACCTCGAGAACAGCCTCACCAGCGCGCTGTATGGGTGTTAGCGGATTTGGGGAGATCGTGAAAGGTGGGTTTAGCTTGCCATAGGAGGGATTGGAGCGAGAGTGAACTCTCCTGAAAGTGATGTCAGTAACTCATCAGTGGCGATTGGAGGGATCCCATACCCAATGAAGTATTGTCTGTAGGCATTGGTCAGTTGAAGTCAGAACCTGTGGAGTGATAAGAGAACATACCTTCACAGTTGACGCGTTCACCCTGAAATCTTCAAATCTGTCAGTCAACTCATACGCATTGAGCATTAAGCCCAGGAAAAAGTACTTACACCGGGAATTGTACTGTTTGCTGCAGGACAGTTAGCATATCATCCAGAAAGTGAGGAAAGGGGTATACGAACCTGATTATCCGCAACCTACAGACGTGATTGGTGGTTAGCAAGTGATATATACAATGAGAAGTGAGCTCAGAAGAGGAGCGCTAAGTGAAATCTTTCCACCTGTCCTCATCGCATTTGTTCCAGTGGGCCCACCGAAGCAAATGCGATGCCATCATTGAAACCACAAGCTCAATTGATTAGCGATGTCGATAAATTCCTGGAAACGCCAAGGGAAGATGTTGCCAGAAATTTACTGACGTGGATGACAGGTAGGAAGTGGGCAATTGATTAGCAATATCGATAAATTCCTGGAAACACTAAGGGAAGATATTGCCAGAAATTTACCGACGTGGATGACGGATAGGAAGTGGGCAATTGAATAGCGATGTCGATAAATTCCTGGAAACACCAAGGGAAGATATTGCCAGAAATTTACCGACGTGGATGACAGATAGGAAGTGGGCAATTGAATAGCGATGTCGATAAATTCCTGGAAACGCCAAGGGAGGATATTGCCAGAAATTTACCGACGTGGATGACAGATAGGAAGTGGGCAATTGAATAGCGATGTCGATAAATTCCTGGAAACGCCAAGGGAGGATATTGCCAGAAAATTATCGATATGGATCACAGGTTGGAAGTGAGCCATCGGAAAGGACAGGTCCAATTCGGCAGCGTGAAAAGCAAAAGAATCCATATATGAAACTCACAGTAGTGAATGTACGCTTCTGTTCATTAAGTTAGCATGCGACCAAGTTTCAGGGAGAGGCCTTAAAGGCTTGATAGAATTGGAGAACCATGGCAGTGTCCCCAAAAACCTATCAAGCCCGTCTCAAGTGAACTTGCCTTCAAAGTTGGTACAGTATTTCCTCTGGAGTAAAGTTAGCAAGATAAATCGGTTGAACAAAGCTTGTACATACCGTGGGACGACTGGGGCAAAGATATTTCCTTCCATGGCAACACCTCTGTTCATTCTACATTAGCATTTGGCCCGATTGATCTAAAAGGTTGTGGCCTACAAGCTCAACTACAGAGATGTTAGCCCCATTGTTTTTATGACTCGACCAATCACAACTCACAGGAACGACATCAAGCAGGAGAAGGTCAGCGGTCTCGGCAGATGTTGCCTTCCCAGAAAGGATACCAGCCTGGACAGCAGCACCGTACGCAACAGCCTCATCAGGGTTGATGCTCTTCTCGAGCTTCTTGTTGTTGAAGAACTCCGAAAGAAGCTTCTGTATCCTAGGAATACGGGTGGAACCACCAACGAGCACGATCTCGTCAACCTTGCTCTTCTCAAGATTTGCGTCCTTGAGAACCTGCTCAACGGGCTGGAGAGTGCCAGAGAAAGCCTTGGAGTTGAGGTCCTCGAAGCGGGCACGTGTGATAGTGGCGGTAAAATCCTCGCCGTCGAAAAGAGAGTCGATTTCAACAGTGGTGGATGAGGCGCTGGAAAGAGTACGCTTGGCACGTTCACAAGCGGTACGCAACCTACGCAGAGCACGAGCATCCTTAGAAAAATCCTTTTTGGTCTTCTTGATGAATTCTTTCTTAAAATGCTCCAGAAGGTTGTTGTCAAAATCTTCGCCCCCTAAATGTGTACTGAATCGATCAGTACATGTCCTGGCATAGTTTATAGGTGTGTATTTGCTTACTCGCCGGCAGTGGCCTTGACAGTGAAGACACCGCCCTGGATGTGAAGAAGGGAGACATCGAAAGTTCCTCCACCAAGATCGTAGATCAATACATTTCGCTCCTTCTCGGACTTTCCGGAGCCGAGACCGTAGGCGATGGCGGCGGCGGTAGGCTCGTTGATGATACGCAGGACGTTGAGACCGGAGATGGAACCGGCATCCTTGGTGGCTTGACGCTGGTTGTCGTTGAAGTAAGCTGGGACGGTGACGACAGCCTTCTCGACCTTCTTTCCGAGCTTGACCTCAGCAACTTCCTTCATCTACTTGGTGTAAGCACAAGGTCCCAAAGTGAGCGCGCAGTTGAATCAATTGACCTTCCCAAGAACCATAGCGGAGATTTCCTGCGGCGAAAAAGTTTTGGTCTCACCAAGGTAGTCCACTTGCACAAATGGGGTGCCCTCGCGATCGACAACCTTGAATGGCCAGGACTCAACATCTTTCTTCACGGTCTCATCGTCGAATCTACGACCAATCAAACGCCTGCGCAATTGTCAGGTTCTGCCTTCCCTTTTGTGTTGTCGCTTCCTCGACTCACTTGATGTCAAAAATGGTGTTGGCTGGGTTCATGGCCGCCTGGTTCTTTGCGGCCTCACCGATCAATCGCTCCTCAGCTGTGAAAGAAACGAAAGAAGGTGTTGTAAAGCTTCCCTGCTCATTGGCGACTACAAGTATATGAGTATTATTGATCGAGTATCGTGCGGGCAAAGTACGTGGGTGGACGCACTGATTTCTACGCTGTTGCCCTCGTAAACGGCGACACACGAGTATGTGGTACCTAAAAGCGGTCAGTAAAGATGCGCGACCTCAAACGGGCGAGGAATTCCAATTGACGCACCGAGATCGATACCGATCGCACCGTCGTAGGTCTCTTCGTAAGACATGTTGCTGTGTGTAGAGGACGAGGAGAGGTGATGTGGGGAGATTTAAAGGTTGGTACAACTTCGAAATTTTCTACGGCAGGTTATTTCTCAGCGCGCACGGACATGTCTTTGTTGGTTGTCGCTAATCACGGGTCACGGCACAGTGCAGCATCAGTATAATAATAGTGAGTCTCTGGTTGCCCAGGAACCGTTATTTCTTGAAACAACTTAGTCACTATTAAGTCAGGATAATTGTCGATTATTTTCTGGCGATTTTACCTTTCTGAATCGCCAGGATTTTATCGATATCGATGTTGATTTATAGATGACAAGACTGTTTGAGTTGTAGCTCGAGGGGTACAGAATTCGGCATGAATATCTCTTTATCTCAAGGGCTAGAGATCTGGCTGCTGGTGATAGAAAAGTTTCCAGATCAATCTCATCCGGCATCAATGGTAACCATAGCTCACGCTGTTATACAAGATTCTTCCGTGATTCCAGACCAATGGAAATTACCATAAGAATTCACCGTATACCGTGGACTATAGTATACCCAGCTCTCTCTACGGAGAGGTGCCGTCCCTAGACTACCTTAGCCTTTCCGTACATAAACTCCCTCCCGATAAAGGCAAAAAGGTCCTGTTGAAAAGACCTTAGAGGATCGAATCCCAAAGCCACTCGTCCCGGCGTATTTGTCGGATAAGTAATTAAGCAGCCATGACCGTTCGTTCCGTAGACTCCTTTCAGGCCCCTATCATTCGTCTATAAGTAAGATGTACTATGGTTTCAAGGCGAATAAATGTTAGCAGCAAGGCACTCAACAGGCGTCTTCTAATGGACTCTACGAGCATTTCGAGACCGTAACGACCTTGCTGCTGATTTGCAGCTAACATTCATTTCCGTTGAGGCCATAGCAAGATTGTCGAGTAGGTTATTCCGAGAAGGGTTAACCGTCTCTTTTCTTCCTTTTCTCGCCGAAGGAGACAGAGGCAAAATTCCCTACTCTTCGCGATAATAAGCCGGAAAATCCCGCTAGTAACCTAAAGGAGTACCTACCTATATTCGTAAATTGAAGAGAAAAACGCCGTTAGAATCGTAAACCTAACACGAAATCGCGCACCTGCGAGATATGGAGAAAGAACCCTTCCGTTACGTAAGAAGTCGCTTCTCCGTACGCGTCGAACGTACGGGGGAGATGGAACCCTCAATGCTTTCACTCTGGCTCTCTCGCAACGAGACGAGAGATTCCCAGGTGTCACCAGCATTGAGGCGTAACATCCGTCTTCAACATCCAAGAGCACAGAATTCGTGAACTCGCAGTTACGGTAAACACTGGCAGTGTCGTGGGATCGAGAAATCAAAACATGGAATTCATTTTTTGCATATCTCATGGGCTCGAATAGCATTCTGAGGAGCACGCAAATCAAGCCGTCTCAAGATCCCCGGCATACCTGACAATCCCGAAATGCCAATCCGAATGACAAAGAAAGTCCCTAGACCATTCCAGTAACTCCTTCTAGACCTGATGCATGCTGCCAAAAATTCCAAACGCCCTTTCAGCATAGTTTGGTCCATAAATCATGTCTCATGGTGCTTCGTTCTCATGTTCACCATTATCGTGTCCGCCAATCTAGACAGTGTTGTCGTGAAAGTAGAAGTTGATGTCGCGAGGCCGTCTCGTGTTTCTCTTGACAAAATCCTCGTCACCTTGCGGGCGTTCGCGCTTGGTATTTCCTGTAAGCATGCTTTGCAGGCTGATACACACGCTCTCCACGTTGTGCACAGGACTCCAGGCTGCTTTGTCGAGTAGGTCAAGGCAGATTATACCATTCGAGTAGATGTGAGGGTGTAGGGGTATCTTGTGGGTCGAATCTTGGAGGAACACAACTTCTGGGGCTTCTTTGAACGACATTAGCAGCTTCATGCCATAGGGAAGGGGATTTCTGCGACCCACCGATTGGATAGCTCGGGCTGAATCTGAATTCAAGTCGGTACGTCTCGTTCTTGTATATGGGGTTGTCGTCCAAGACTTGAATGTCCATAGTCCAGATGTCTAGCTTCTCACCAGAGACCAATGTGATACCTGGCGCTGTCCCCTCTTTGAGCTGAGATTTGGGTCAGCACCAAGTTTACGTCGCGCGTTTGTACGCGCTCACCTTACTGAGCTCTTTGAGCAATCTCTTGGACGCGAAGTTCGACATTGCTTAATGCTGATCTAGAGGCGGCAAAGCGATCTGGACTGTAGAGCAAGAGTGCTCAGGCAGGCGGCATGTAAGAACTACTGCGCAGTGTTGACCCGAAGGCGCAAGCGGTGGTTCAAACAGCCTGATGCAAGTAGTACCTGCCCCACGTCACGAGTTGGGAGAATGCGGCAGCAATCCTGAGGTCAAAGAAAAGCCACTGCAACACGTATAGATCTTCCGTGCATCCAAGTGTCCTCCGGGCGGAAATCTTTACCGGTCCGGGTGCCAGAACGTTGTTTGCCAGTAGCACCATCATAAACGAGGTATGAAGAAATTTATGGAGAAATTCATCCGAAGGAGTAATGTTTTCATATTCTCGGTCGTCTGGAACCGGCGAAGTGCCAATCAATACAGCGCCAATATTCTCAAGCACAAATATCAGTACTCCAAAGCTCCATGCCAGTATCCAGATAAACACCAAGGCCGTCAAGTGTTTTCAGGCCGTCAAGTGTCGCATAGCGTACAAAAGAAATCAAGCTCATAAACAAACTCTACAAATTTCTCATTAATAGAATTGTCCTTTCTGAAAACTCTCAACGCTAATATCACCAAGCTTTCCTTCGACCTTAGGGGCCACAACAGGGACAGGGGCGTCCTGGGTCATGGTGCCTGTTCGGCTATTTGGGGCGCTGACGTTGGTAGTCATCGTTTGTGCTCTGCTCTCTGGAGGACTTCCCGACTGACTTCCGCTCGTAATCTGAGCTCTCTTCTGAATTTGCTCTAGATAAGGACTGGGAAGGTAGCCCATCCTTCCGTCGCGAGCTCGACATCGCCACCATTCGGACGGATTTCCCATGGGATCTGTCTTGCTCAAGACAGCGACAAAATCGCCCTTCTTGACAGCAAGGTCCACACCCTGTACGGAATTGTTGTTTGCCTCAGGAGTAAAGTCATACATGACACGGCAAAATTGCAATTTCGTTGGATCCATGGCCGCATCTTCTTCGTAAAGTTGCGGGTTTGCTTCTCTCCGCGCTTTCTCTGCCTCCTCTTGTCCACGTGCCATTGCTTTGATGAGCTTTCCCATGAGATATGGCAGACCAAATACTGCGACCATGAACATGATAAAGGGCTTCTTGGATGGAGTTGGCGCAGGAGACCCATCAGGTAATTTCCCTGTAAACGCCGCAAATTTCGCTGGAGTCAGCTCTTTCGAGGATGCTGGTGGTGGTCGACCTGTGAGTTTGGCGATCGCTGTTCGAATCCACCGCATAATAGTGAATATTCCGAGCACAGATCCAAGTGTCTGTCGGAGAGTTCCAAATTGCTCTGCAACCGATACCATGGCTACATTTATCTATTAGTTCTTTGAAGTTTATAAGAGATGTCGTGAATACGTACCAAAAAATGACGAGTGGGTGGCCATATACGTGCTTTCCAGCATTTGGGTGAATCCTCCAAAAGCAGCAACTATGCTCTCGATGAGCTGGAACGTAGCCTGCGTGCTTTGGCTGAAGGACTGCGTCAGGCTGGGGTTATTTGGATCTCCAGGCATGCCTCCCATTCCAGCACCGTACATCCCACCCATACCTCCCATGCGTCCGTACATCCCGCCTCCGTATCCTCCCACCGCGCCCATTCCCCCTCCATATATTGACCCCATGGTGCCATAACCACCGATACCAGTACCGTATCCTCCCATGCCGCTGTACGGAGAAGAGTAGCTGTTCATACCACCAGCGCCATAGCCATAGGGAGTCGATCCGTATGGTCTGTTTTGGGCCCCGTAGCCGGAGTAATTGGATGCCGTCTGGTTGACGGCCGAGGCGAGTGCAGATGATCTTTGGGGTAATGCAGGAGGATTTGAGGAGGGGACGTCTGTAGATGTGGACGTAGAAGTATTGTTTATTGCTGGACTGGACGGTATCGCTGTATCTCATTAGTTGTGTCGGTCAGAAAAGCAGCATCTCCGAGCAATCTCACCACTAGAGGTTCCTCCAGCACCCGCCCGTTCCCACGGCTTTGGCGGCGAGGCCATCACTTGACTGAATTGTTATGTACAGCTCATGAGCTATTCCTGCATGCGCTCTCGCAGCGCAAGGACTTTCTTGGGTCGCTTCTTCCAATAGTGAGAAGTTGTGCCAAGGTAGACGACAGTCGAATGTTGCGGGGGATAAGGCGTGCCCCAGAGATGTTGTGAAGTCTGGGATTTCTCGTGTTGTCCGTTATAGCGGGGACGATTGTATGGTTGAGAACACAGGAAAGGTTGTGATTCGAAGGGTCTGGGTCTTCTGGTGAAACTCGAATTGGATAGATTGGGGTAGAATCAGCTGCCATGGCAGTTTTCGGGCGAGGCAAATTGAGGCCGACCCCAACCTTGCCTCGGTCTTGGTGCTAGAGGTAGGTACAGGGCCACAACATTGGTCACGGCTTTCTCTCCATTATTATATCCTGCTTCTTCCTGACTCCCATTCCCGCCCGACCTACTCATTGATGTTCTGCTCCTGAAGGCAGCTGGCGCTGTGATGGCATTTTCGGCAAGAGCATGGTGAGAAAGAGAATGTTGCACAGGCAGCTAGAACGACATCATATCAGTAAGCACAAGTCATGACGGACAGCTCAACATTTCCAGCGATCATAGGATTGAAGTGAGAGGAAGTTTCGCCCCGAACCTGGGAGTCCGGTAGAATGAAAGGTACTTCAAGCTCCACGCTGCGGCGGTAAGATACATGTGCGTATCGGGAAAGAAATGAGCGAGGCCGAAAAGTCACAAGAGGCTGCATTCAGGGATAGATATCGTTGGGTGTCAAAACAATTGAAGGCTCTCATGATGATTCTGACTATATAGGCCGGCGGAAAGTCACTCAGCCTGGCTTGCTAGCTCGAGGTCGAGGTCGAATCTAGCAATGTTCAACGTGAGCCACTATCGTAGTGCAAATCCCGTTGACTCTCTCCACGCCCATTTTCCTGGTAGTAAATCATGCACACCCAGCGTCCGCACTGGAATTCCCCACGGCCTGAATCGCAACAAACGCCGATCGACCGTCGCTATGCAGTCAATGCAGTTTGACGAGATATGAGCAACGCAAGTGTCGGGTCACCTCTACATGATGGAGACCGTCATTGGGGAAATGAAAAGACCGAGCTCGCTGTGACTCCAAAGTCTGCAAGCTCTGTAATTCTTGCTGTAGAGATGCCCGCGCTGAAATCGAAATCGTCAGGCAACTCTCGAATCATAACGTTATCGTTATTGAAAATGACGGCCATCTTTTTAAAGCTGACCGTCGGTCGAACAAAGTAATTTGAGCTGCCGCCCTGGACGAAGCCATGGACTGTAGACTTGCATCTGTCTGCGTGTTAGCATGATGGACGGCTACGAGGTTTTGATACATAGGATTGGACAGCCAGCGCCACATTTTCTGGCATCGAGCGAGATTCTCGCGAAGCTTGGCAGGATACCTCACAGTAGTATGGCTAAAAATCTTCCGACCTTCAACTCGAACCGTGACAATAGTCATAGGGATAAATCGGGTCTTTCTGGTGGATGGGCGTTAACTCACCTGGTGTTTCCGGGATCTAGCACCTCAAGAATATCGAATTCTCCACACCCGCTATCCCAGCATGAACAAGCACCGTACTGCTGAGTACGGGGTATCTTTGCATTCAACGCCCAGATCGCGGGCATGTTCTGATTCCAGCCACTCGTACCATCATCTGGCATTTGAAATTCGAAGAAAAACGCTTTCTGTGCACCAGCGAAGCCTTTATATGCAACAGCACCAGGACGCGAGTATCCACAATCACCACTCTTTTCGCAGGCCACATCGGAGAAGATAGCGATTTCATCGAGGCCTGAGTCAAGGCTGCCGCCGAAGAGCTCAGGTGAAGCTGTTCCACTCTTGCCGTCCGCGGATGCGTAGGAAAGAGAATTTCCGAATTTCGTATCCCAGACTCCAGAACCTTGCCCACCCCGGTTGTTCAGGAAGGTGATGCCGCTGGAGCGCTTTTCGTCAGAATTGAAGTACGCTACTTGAACCCAATCACCGAATGCAGATGTACTAGACCCTGGTGCTTTGGAGAGCGTTGCTGGCTCGGCTGCGGGCTGTGATGGTGCATCCGGTGCTGGTGGAGGTGCCGGTTCTGATACAGAATCAGTATTCGTTTGCAACAATGACGAGGCACAGTGTAACAATCCGCCAAATCGCGCGAGGGCTATCCTACGAAACCACAATGGCTTCAATGCTTCAATTGCCCTGGAAACTCCATGAATCACGGTATCGGTTGCAGATCTGAAGTCTCTCTTGGGAACGATCTCGTGGATATTTTCTGGCGAGTTCGGAAAATGAACTTGCTAGAAACTTATCAACCTCGATCTCAAGCGATACGAGCCATTTCCAACTCAGCTGTATTTCCAGGGATTTAGGAATAATCTCTCTGCCGCGAAGTCCTCGCGCAGTCCATAGACTTTTTACAGGTTTCTGAGACTTACCAGCTGGAGCCGGGACTGGCGGTGCCGCTGTAGGAGCAGCGGGCGCTGGATCCGGACATGATCCAGCCACGGTGACGGTGACGGGTACCATTTGGGTTGGCGCTGGTGCCGGCCTGCCATCATAAGTGTTCACCCAGGAAACGACGTCACCGTTGATCGTAGCGACGACCATGTCTCCCACCGCACGCTTGTCTGGTCCACAGCCTGCGGTGACTGTTATTGTTGGAGCAGCCGGTAAGGCCGGAGCACCGCCATCGTATTGGTTGGTCCATGAGACCACTTGCCCGTTGATGGTGGCAACCACTTTGTCTCCCACAGCACGTTTCAGCTTCTGGTTTTCCACGAAGTCAGCATGATCGCTGCGACGTGTGCGCCTTGGCGTTCCTTGAGTCGGTTTGTATGCTGCGAACTGGCGAAGAACCAGTGGGCCACGGAAGTGGAGTGAGACCTGTGTACAGTGTGAGCTCAATGCCGAGAATTAGTGAGAGTTAGATGGATTAGTGGGACGATAACATGGAGCAAATGTGCCTCGACAATCGGGAGACGATACGAGTATGCTTGACTTGTTATGCCAAAACATCACGTCTGCACTCACATCTTCGTCGAAAGGAGCGAGCGGTCCAGAAAATGTTCGTGTTGCTTTGCTGCAAGTTCCTGTCGCGGAATCCATGTTCACCACCTCGTTGTAGGCGCCAGCGCCTCCAAGCCCGTGGTAAGCAAGGCGCTCAGTGCTTGCGGCGTACCTTACGCCCAGTCAGCTGGTTATCGAGTCCCATGCACTCTCACACGTACCAGTTTCCATTGATAAGATTGCCCGTCGCAGCAACGCTAGAAAGTAGAAGGAAAGGAGTGAACTTGGACATTGTCGCAACCAAAATGAAGTTGTAAAATGAGTGTGGTATTGGAAGAGAATGTGGGTTGTTGTTATGTGAAGGAGAGATGCATTCAGTGGAGATTGGTAGGTATCGTTGGTCAAAGGAGTGGCTGCGGTCAGGAACTGGTGATGGAGTTTCAAGGTGATGTCGATACCAGCGACAGCAGCCGTGTGATGATACTGGAGTCAAGTCACGGTGTTACAAGCGGGACTGCAATTGTGGGGTAACGTAGAATGCCCCATTTTACCTACTTGGTCGATTGGTCTGAGCCAGAAATCAGTCCTCCGTGGTTCCTGCCCATCGAAAACTCCCACCATCTGCAAATGCGCACGCAGGTGAATTTGCACGCTGAATCAAATCGAGCTTGCGGTCCGTATTCACATCACTCTTCCGCTATAACATTACCGCCTGGGAGACTGGCACGATTGGAAAGCTCCCGAGTACTGGTCGCCGGGTCACCATCAGCGATCGTGTATTGCTTCTGGCCTCTGAAGGCTCTGTCGTGCGGCTGTTCACCAAAAAAGTACGTTGTACATTTGTCTTGTCTATTTTCCGCGGCCAAGTCGATCATTAATCTATATGCCGGAAGTCAGCAAGTCAACTCCTGCGAGGTCTCATTCTTCTTTTTCCAACCTCCATTGCGGGCATAGCCTTGATCAGTTCTGCCAGTGGGAACCTCGAGTGCAGCAAACCTCGATGGGCTACTCTTGGTGGTCCGTCCGGTACCCGTCACGCAGCAATGATCAGCAACTTTGTCCTACCTGATTGCTGCCTTGACGATAGGCTCCGTGCTACACCACATTCAGAACAACGACTCTCTTGTTTTTCCAATACCATTACCGAACATGCTCTTTTCACTGCCATGTCCGACTACTAGAAGCATATCAGTGAGCCAGATTTCAAAAGGGGAACATTATCTTCATTGGCAAAGAGCGGACGGTAGTAGTATTGACCGACTCGGAGTGTTATTTCGAGAACTGGTACAGACCACGTGGATTGGTATTTGATGAGGTGCAACCGACAGGTTGAATCGCGCAGTCGTCCACCGAGTCTGTATCTGAGACATCCCTTCTACACGTAGACAGAGTAAAATTTGTTCACCCCAATACTTGAAGATGGTCGTAGACTCATAGCTGGTTGGGCGTGCATGTGGCCGAGAAGCGGAGAAAGTACGGCTATCTATACCACGAATCGTAGACAACTGGTCCACGAGGGAAAAGAAGTATATCGACGGTTTATTCAGGCCCTGCGTGGCAACGATCATGCTTGGGCCTGAGGTACAACCTCAGCGGCGTCAGCGCTGGACAAGCAAGATGCCTTCACCCGTGAGCCGACAACCTAAGAAGCCACAAACGCAGTGACGATGTCTTCAATTGCCCAGCTTCAGTACTAGGACCAGCGAATCCAGGCTCCTGAAAACATCACCGCCATGCCTGACTGACGCAAGTTCCTTTTTCTGCTTGAGACTGGGGCATCGTCGCCCAGAACACCCATTCTTGATTCGTCTCATGACCCAGTCGAAAACCCATCTCTTTGCGTATTGCGCAAGGCCTAAATTTAAGGCTGGCTCGAAGTCATTGTCCCTGGGCTACAACGGCACTGGTCCCATCTGATTCAATGGCGCCCTCACAGAAGACCGTGGATGGCAATTTTTCCACCACACAGACAATTGCGGGAAACTAGAGCCTGACCATTCAACGGCTGACGCTTTCATGAATATCATACTCTTGGCTTGTAGCCTTCCCTTAAACATGGATCAAATATCCCCAACACCAATGCTATGCAGATTGACCAAGATCAAGGACGAACGTTTCGAGGACGTGAAAGAATGCCGAAGCCACCACTACGAACCCAGCCCATTGAGCTCGCCTAATGACCTTTTCATTCTCGCACACTTGGCCTTCAGTAGCTTCACGCTCTCGATGAAGAGCTCTTCGCTCTCGTACTGGCCTACAGATTCGATCCGAAAGATGAAATGGTCTCTCACTCTACCAAGTCGAACTTTGTCCTTGAACTCGTCATGGCGCAGAACTTCTCGGGACACCGTGTCGCGCATGGGGTCTCCAACGATAGGTCGAAGTTGGCCTTCCATACCAGTGTACATTCCGTCCTTCTCTTGAGATTCGGCCCTCGTCACTTGCTGTAGATTTATGACGCCTCGTGGGAAACAGTGCTGGAATTTTTTGGCGGCATCGCCGACAATGGGCTTCAAGATGTCGATTTGTGGCAGCAGGCGATACGAAGCTGTGGCTACTGGGGAGAATTTAGCGTGGTCGGCGCCAATGCCTTTGTGACAGTGCATGGTAAGGTCTATGACCTGGCCAGGTCGTAGTTTGGCGATGAGAATGTCTGGATGAACGGACTTGACCTCCGTGCCTTCCTCCTCTTTGAAGAAATCTTTTTGGCGTCCTGTGTTTATGAAGCGCATTTGATGCGCGTAGACTTCATAGTAGATTAGCATTGATGCCATTCCAAAGCAACGCGCCTTTCACTCACCATTCGAGTTGTTGTAGAGCTTTTTGGGGTCGTTTTCGCCTTGCCTATACAATTGCTTGCCGTTCTCTTTCCATGTACACTCCACTTTTAATTCCAGAATGACTGTGTTGTAGTCGCTCAATCTGCTCTCTGTCTCCCCAGACGTTGCTTTCTTGACCCATTTCATCCATCTTAGCCCTTCTGGATTGGCTTGAAGGGGAATAAGACCCAGGCGCTGCGCCAGGACTTCATCTTGTATTATGGAGGTATTGTTATTGATGTAGACGTTTTCGATACACAAAGAGGGCACTTCGGCGAGAAGTATCCGGCGAAAGGCGTTCGCAATGCTGGCGTCTACTCCAATTACCGAGAAGGTGGAATCGAAAGGCGTCGACTCATGGATCTTGATTTGAAGCTGGCTCTTGAATTTGGCTGCGGTCCATTCGTCAGATTCGCCGGGGAAGTACTGAGGATATTCATTGGTCTGGACATGACGAATCTTCTCGGCTTGGAATTCGACGAGCTTCCGCCTATCCAGCATCCCCTCATTTGCATCCGGGCGCGCCATTGTATTGTGGATTGCACAATGTGTCGCGAGTCGTATCGAAAAAAAGTTTGAAGCGTGAACCTGATGCCCCACATGCCCGCTAATCGAGTCCGGGGGAGAACCTGGGCCTGGGCGTAGCTTTCAGAATAGCCGTAGAGTCAATGGACCCGAACCCGAACAAACTAGTCCACCTTCCGCCAAACCTTGACGTCCTCGACTTCGAATGGAACGAATTGGCCACAAACTCTCCATTCCACCGTCCTTTCCTCTGCTCCAATCGTGTACGGAGTCCGAATCAACCCATCGAACATGTCCGTCAACATCACCCGCTTGGCTGGCCACACGGCGAAGCGGCTGTGTCTCCGTCCTAAAGTCTTCACATCGCGAATTCCACGACCTCTCGCCCGCCCTATCTCCTCCACTGTACAGAGAAATGCAGAAGAAGCGGATCTCGGCCGCACTCGAATGATACCAGTGGACATGAGTTTCAACCAGCCCATTGAGGACGAATCGCTAAACATGAACATGGCGAATGACGCATCTGACGACCCGAATCAGCGCAAAATAAGGCATTACACAGTCAATTTCGGTCCTCAGCACCCAGCCGCCCACGGTGTGCTACGTCTTATCTTGGAACTTAATGGAGAAGAAATTGTCCGCGCTGATCCTCACGTTGGGCTCCTACATCGCGGGACCGAGAAGCTCATTGAATACCGCACATATCTTCAGGCCCTTCCATACTTCGATCGTTTCGATTATGTCAGTATGATGACCAATGAGCAATGTTTCTCTCTCGGTGTGGAGAAGCTACTGAATATAGAGATCCCAGAGAGGGCCAAGTGGATACGGACAATGTTCGCAGAAATCACACGCATATTGAACCATCTCATGTCCGTTTTGTCTCATGCTATGGATGTGGGTGCACTTACACCATTCTTGTGGGGATTTGAGGAGCGAGAGAAGCTTATGGTAAGCCTTGTCACTCTCGAGAGCATGGTATGTCGATTAACAAAACCAGGAATTCTACGAACGTGTCTCTGGTGCCCGCCTCCACTCGGCGTACGTTCGACCAGGTGGCGTTTCACAGGACATTCCAGTCGGGCTCTTAGACGATATATACCAATGGGCTACCCAATTTGGTGACCGAATTGACGAAACCGAAGAATTGCTTACTGACAATCGAATCTGGATTGGCCGGACTAAAGGCGTAGGCGTTGTGTCAGCTGCGGATGCGCTGAACTACTCATTCAGTGGTGTTATGCTCCGCGGCTCCGGTGTCCCATGGGATATCCGTAAAAGCCAGCCATATGATGCTTACGACCAGGTTGAGTTCGACGTTCCCGTTGGCGTGAATGGTGATTGCTACGACCGGTACTTGTGCCGAATGGAAGAATTCAGACAGTCGTTACGTATCATTCACCAATGCCTGAACAAGATGCCAACTGGACCCATCAAGGTCGAGGATTACAAAATCGCACCGCCGCCTCGAGCAGCAATGAAGGAGAATATGGAAGCATTGATTCATCATTTCCTACTTTTCAGCAAAGGCTATTCGGTGCCTCCCGGAGAGACCTACTCAGCAATCGAGGCGCCAAAGGGCGAGATGGGAGTGTACTTAGTTAGTGATGGAAGCGAGAGACCATACAGGTGTAAGGTCAGAGCTCCCGGTTTTGCGCATTTGAGCTGCTTCGATCAAATCTCGAGGGGGCATCTGCTGGCTGATGCGGTCGCCATCATTGGAACCATGGATCTAGTGTTCGGTAAGTGTCCTGCGCCTGGCGTCGAGGTTCCATACATTCTCGCTAACACAAATCACAGGTGAAGTCGATCGGTAATCTCATCTTGAGAGCACAAACATTCGGTCTACATACAATGTATATCAATTCACATTGCATGTTGAGTGAGATATCCTCTGGCTCTACCACAAATCACCCGAGAAACATGCGCCTGCTTGTATCTTCCCGCCGCTTCTGTTGACTTGATTGATGGTGGATGGATACTTGAGTAATGTCTAGCCTAAGCAAAAAATAATCGTGTATGACAAGGCTGCATTGACCGAAGCCCGTTGGTACAACAAAATCTAGGCACCAGCGCGAAGTCGTCAAAACCAATGCCCTTTCCACGCGGGTTTCTGTTAGCTCTACACTTTCTGGCTTGGCTTTTGCTTTGATCAATCGGCATTTTGACCTTCAGGTTCATTGGAAGACCATGGCGATGAGGGCTAGTTCTCTTTACTCTCGGTTTCATGGTAACAATGACTCATTCTGTTATCTTAGCGTATGATTGGGAATTGTAAGGTTAATACCACAATGCCCGAGTTTTCCGCGTCACCAAAACGCATGATTATGAAGTTGAAATCGAATTTCGTCCATGAATTTTTTGACCTTGCCACCGTTGTCCTGACTTGCCACTTGAATCATTACGCCGTTCCCAATCCTTGTATTTTACTGTTCCAGAACGGGATCTCATTCGTGAGATTTTTTAAGTGTTGTATCTGCACCCTGCAACACAAAATCCGCTGACTGCAGCGGTTGACAAATGCTCTATGACCGAGCAGAATGGCTTCCCAGCCATACCAGCGCTCCCTCCTCGGACTGGATCGGCGCCGACAGCTCGTGACCTGTCCCCAAGGCGTGGTTCGACTGCTGAAGATCTTCTGAGCTCTAATGACCAGCGCGATGCGATCAGCCTACCTGAATTCTCGACCAGTCAATCGCTGAGAGGACGACTTGTACAAAGACGATTGTCCAATGTCCCAAACGAAAGCAATGATGAGCTCACTCGAAATCTCTCACTCAACACGTACACCCTCGTAAGACAGGAACCCAGATGGTACGATTCGATCGCGAAGATGTGGGAGAACGAGGTTAGCATCAAGGTAGATGCGAGGTATCGTCGAGACCATCTAGGTAAGATACTTTCTCCACGAACAATCGCAAGGTCTACATGTCTTTTGCACCACTGCTGACCTAAGTCTGCATCTCAGCCCTTGAAAGGACTTTTATGGGATATCTACGAACTTCGCTTGCCTTATCGATGACAGGTGTCACGATAGCACAACTATTCCGTCTGCAGCACAGCTACAATCCAGATAGGGATTTTGGATTTTTTGTGACGGGCATTCCACTAGCAGCGTGCTTCATATCGTCTGCGATCATTCTGTTGTTACTAGGGGCTATCAGATTCTGGAGACAGCAGAATGCCATGGTTCGTGGCAAGGTCATTGCTGGCGGATGGGAAGTCAATGCTATCATGATTGGAAGCATACTGGTGGGCTTTCTGATACCAGGGAACGTTGTGATTTCCAACTACTGACAGACTCTAGCTATGTATCACTCTATTCACGATAGTTGCCGGAGTGTCGATCGACAAGGGAATTGAGAAGAGGTGACAGTGGTGGGAGTAGGAGGTAGGGGCGGCCGAGGCCCGAGGAGCTGTAGAGGCTCGACCACAAGCGTCTACCGTATATAAGCGAAGGTGCCAGTCCGCCAGCGTGTCTATGTTCACGAGGAGGACCAGGTATTTGGAGGCCCTGAGTCTTAGCCTTAGCAAGGCTGTGTGGCGGAGCAAATTTCTTTGCAAACTGCAGGCGTAACGTTCAAACGCTCTCGATGACTATGTTTTGAATTCAAGAATGCGATAATGCCCCGCCAGATAAAGACGTGGACACTTGGCACGGAGTCTGCGATGTAGATAGCTGACCTGCATGCATTTCCAGTTACCTCTATCTGGTGCAGGGATAATGTGGCCCAGAAAGTGCGGGGATCTCATCCAATTATCAAATTTCCTTTTCATTTAATGGTCCTGAAAACTCCAGGACGTTGCCTCCACGGACGACGGTATCGTATGCTCCACACGCGCAGATTTCGTTTAGGTCCGACCAGCAATACCATGAATATAATTACGGTACATCATCGGCCGTGCCCTACCCTGAAACCCATGATGATGCCAGAATTCGCCCAGAGTCTGGCCCGATTTAGAAGAACAGTTCAAGATACAACCTGGTTTCAGCATTATCACCGATAGTGTACCGTAGTACTGAACAAGCCCCACATATAAGTGTCGAGAAAGATTTGATTGGTGTTTCCGCTCATAGCAGACGCTAAGATTTTCGAAAAACTGGTTGCGATCCAAGCACAGAGCTGGAGTGCCTGACTAATTACGCCACTGCTGCGCGAAACGCATTTATGGTGTGCACTGTTGAAAGAATGCGCATAATAGCTGCCTGACCTCAACACCTGAACCCAGCCGTCTCTCACGACCGCCTGTATACATCTCGTGTAGCCACCCACAACCTTTTTCTCTGCCGTGAGAAACGTCGCCGAGACACAAACACCCTCCAACCCGCGCCTGTCGCTGCTTGGCCACAGACGACCAACAATGGCCATCTCCAAGTCACGCCGGATACAGATCCTGCTGGCCATAGACGGTGCCTTCTTCTTCATCGAGTTGATCGTCGGCTATACCGTCCACAGTCTTGCTCTGGTCGCCGACTCGTTCCATATGCTGAACGATGTCCTGTCCCTTTGTGTCGGCCTATGGGCAGTGCAAGTTGCGGGCAACAAGACAAGGTCGAGCCAGTACACTTACGGTGTAAGTATCAACCTACAGCCAAGCATGGACGAGTACTGATAGGCACAACAGTGGCAACGCGCCGAAACTTTGGGTGCTCTCGTCAACGGCGTGTTTCTCGTAGCCCTCTGCCTCTCCATCTTCCTTGAAGCTATACAGCGCTTCTTTGAGCCGCAGGAAGTCTCTCATCCCATGCTAGTAATGATCGTTGGCTGCTTCGGTCTTGCCTCCAACATCGTCGGGCTCTTCCTATTCCATGATCACGGACATTCGCATGGTGGCCATTCGCATGGCCCAAAAGCGGGACATTCGCATTCTCACGGACACAACGAACTAGCTGACGCTGAGGAAGGACATGCCCATTCACACGAGCACGAGCATGACACATCTGAATCTACCGCATACGAGAGTGGAAATGTCGCAGACGTACTTCCGGATGATCAAGTTGATGGCCTGTCATCTCCTAGCAACTACAAGAAGTTGTACAGGAATTCGGGAGAAGTGTCGTTCTCCCCAACTATCTCAAGCACTTCTACCATGGTACGCACTCCAGGCCAGAGACGCCAACATAGCCGATCACGATCACGGGGATTCTCTTCACTAGACGATATTCCTGTCCATCCAGCGTCTTTCCGGAACGAGATCATAGCGGCCAGCAGACTGGAAGATGTGGAATCGGCCTCAGGTACCGACACGGAGGAGGACGTCAGTGCTGAGGCTCCTGATGAACAAACGCCTCTCCTGTCAAAGCCCTCCAGTCATGGGAAGCCGCAGAAAGCTCTTGGCGGTTCTGTGCACAAGTCCCACAACCATGCCAACCCGAAGGAATCCAGTAAGGGCGGACACGGACACTCTCATGCCGATTTAAACATGCGTGGCGTCTTCCTCCATGTCATGGGCGATGCATTGGGGAACATCGGCGTTATAGCTTCTGCCCTCTTCATCTGGCTGACCGACTTTTCGTGGCGCTTCTATACTGATCCCGGTATCTCTCTGATCATCACAGTAATCATCCTTTGTTCCGCCATTCCACTCTGCAAGGCCGCGTCTCGCATTCTGCTCCAGGCTGTGCCTGCTGGCCTCGACATTGAAGATATAAAGGAGGACATCACTGCTTTCGCGGATATTGTATCCTGCCATCATCTCCATGTTTGGCAACTCAATGACACCAAGCTTGTTGCATCTCTCCACGTCCAAGTTGCCTTCGAGTTCAAAGACCAAGGATCTCAACGGTATATGGAACTCGCACGCCAGATTCGAAAATGCCTTCATGAGTATGGCATCCACAGTTCGACTATTCAACCCGAATTCTGCTGCGAGGCGACACACGGGCATCGCATGGTCGAGAATGCGATGGCCGCCGACAATGAAGTCGTCGAGTCAGAATCTCGCCGTGATAGCGAGACAAACGACGACCCAGAATGTTTACTTGATTGCGACGATGACTGCGCAGACGGATCAGGATGCTGTCCGCCTGGTGAGGTGGCTCAGGCTCCTCCCGCAAACGCAAGCGCAAACGGCTCCAAAGCACCGAGTTCGAAGGCCAGTTCACAAAGGTAGGCTGTGCAGGGTGCTCGCATCATGCGGAAATCTCGGGGTCGGTGGCACTGTAATCTTGGCATGGGTATGGGATATGGGGGGGCACGATTTTCTTTGTCAATTTGTGTGTTTGTGTTTGTATGTTGACATGATCTCCGGCGCTATTCGAGGCGAAATGGGCATTCCCTGCAAAGGATAGAGGAGGAGGCAACACTACTTAGACTCATTAAATGGGAATCCGGAGGGGGGGTTATGTCAGCATCTATCGGGGGGATATGTGAGAAGCGAAAAATGAAGATGTAGTATTAGTGAATGTCAGCCAGCGATTGTGGAGATGGGTACTAACTGTACTCGATCCTCAACCCCTGCCTGGGACTAGAATGTACGTTTTTAAAATAGATGATCACCGACGGGATGCATGCATGCTCAGTCGTCTTCTTTTCTCTCTTCTCTCGTATTCCGATGTCAGAAGTCGTTAGCCCCCGAGCCCACACTGACTCAGGGTCACAAGAAATGGAACGTCAAGGTACCGCCGGGGCGCCGTGTATGAAGGTGATCTCGAGGGATGATGAATATTACCTTACCTGTACTCTATCTAACTTATCGCCAAACGAACGGGTGGTGGTGGTCAGAAGATATTCGTCGTCACTGAGAGCCAAATATTCTCTTCGTCGTGCCCTCTTTCTCTATCGACCTCCGTCCGTCGTTCAATCCATCCACACTTGGAAAATGAGAATTTTGGGGTTGTGCATGCATGCATGCATGGTGGTAGGTAGGTAAACATGAAAATGGCCATACCTATCCCTCTGGCCTCCCAGCCCGGAAAATCTCTCGACTCGACGGACTGCAGTGGTAGAGAGAGGTATGTATGTATGGTTGATATATAATATTATTATATGTGGTGACTGACCAACCACGAAAGCCCCCCCCTCTCCCCTCCTACAAGAAAAAACCAGCAATGAACCAAAGATTGCCAGCGGCTTGCCGTTCTCAACTTGGATTTGGGGAGGGGGTTGGGGTTCATAAAAAAGCCCGCTGGCTACTCGCGATTTTCACTCACACTGATAATCCTATTTCTCCAGCGAAGACATCAAGGAGAGAGCCTGAGATCGCGCCATGCACACAAGCCCAACATAGATACGGAGCAAATCGCTACATCCATCAAGCTTTTCATTTCAATCTTCTTCAAGTTGTGACGACAGCACGATCACAAGCCACGGATGGTTTCACGTCCACGAAGAACGAAATGGGGTTGGAAAAAGCTCGTTGAATGACTGACCTTCCGGATCTGTGTACCTAGATCCCTTTGCTTTTGCTTTCAAAAGTTCCCACACACGCCACGCCCCTCACCACTGAGCCAATGCCTACAACTTAAAGATAGAAAAAGATGAGATGCTGTCGTATTGACGCCCATACCATGCCATGCCATGCCATGCCAATGTGAATGTGAATGTGAATGTGAATGCGACCGCGATGCACCATGATGGCTAAAAACTCACTATTCCGTCCAGAAACCGACACCCAACTGCACGCACGCTCAATCGACAACCCCCCAGGAAAAATGGAGCAAGACAGAAGCGATCCAGAATATTTACGCGTGTGGGAAGGGAGGTAGGTATCCATATCCTCCTCGCCACCTCAATGCCTCGATCCAAAACCCAGCCCACGTAAGCTCATTCATCCTCCTTCAAGATCCCGCTAACCATCATGCACGCTAACCCTCCCTCGCCAACCAGAACACCAGAGATTTAAGAAAAGATAGAGAAGTGAATGTTCGGACATAAGGAATTATTACATTAGATCCACTGCTGTCCCCGACTCTCATGCCGTGGCGGCTGAGGGGGTCCCTGCTGTAGCATTGGCGGCTGAGCGTTGGACCATTGCTGAGGCGGTGGTGCCCCACGTATTGGGATCTGCTGGTAACCATTTGGTGGCATTTGTTGTGGTTGTAGAGGATGACCTGGTTGGCGATATGGAGATTGACCTCGTCGCGGGTCTGGACCGCCTGGTCCATAATGATTTGGATCTCGTTGTTGCTGAAGAGGATAGCCATTGTGAACGTGTGGTGGGCCTTGTTGTTGCTGGCTGTAAGGCTTGGGAGGCTGTGCGTTTGGCCATGGCTGATTTGGTGGTAGCATTTGATTCGGCGGCAGCATTTGATGTGGCGGTAGCATTTGATTTGGTGGTAGCATTTGATTTGGTTGCATCACCTGCGGAAGCCGCTGAGGCGATTCTTGTCGCTGGCGTGGAGGTCCTTGCTGGTGGTGTGCAGGACTGCCGACGGGTTTGCGATGACTGAATGAACTACCAGCACGATCCAAGCCTGGCTTCTCTCGGGATACTCCGCCACCATTCTGGTCCGAGGGAGTTGCCACGTTCACAGCGGCATCCTGAGTCGTCATCTGAGCATTCTGATTTTGCAGCACTTGCTCCCCTGCGCGATCTAATATGGGCGACGCTTGTTCGATGAAAGGTGACGCTGGGATGGTGGCTAATGGCGGGTTGCCACGGGATTGATCTCGAGAAGTTGGATTTAACAGGCCGTTCTGCTGGTCATTACTTCGATAGCCTTTGTCATAAGCTCCATGATAACCATTACTAGGTGGCCCAGCGTATTGATCCATTGGTCGTGATTGCCCTTGGACTGCTCCAATCTGATTCGAACGTCCTTGAGTAGCTTCTGCCATTTGACTAAGCGTTGCTTGATCGAGGTCCGCCTGGCCACGCCGTAATTCGTGAGCTTGATTTAGTTTGGTGCGTGGCTTCTGCGATGGAGCATGCGCGAAATTTGGAGGGGGCCCTACAGGACCCGGAGGTGGAGACCTTGTGGTCATAGCCTTCAACTCTGGAGGAACTTGCCGTTCTGGTGATGGTGCCTCTGCACTGTAGTCGGAAGAGCTATCGAGCGTGGCTCCACGAGCTCTGTTCTCTCCTACAAATTGTCCGTGTGGAGGTGGAAGTGGTGGAGAGATCTCATCGCTATATGCCTGTGCTCTTTGAGAGAGAGCAGAGGGTGTATCCCGAACGAACCTATCCCGGGAGCCATGTGCCTCGGATGCAGATCTTCGATGCTGCAGGGACAAATCTGGAGGTGCGGTGCCTGTCCGGGACGGAGTAGAATAGCCTTGCGGTGTGCTTCTTCCAGAAGGAGCATCATCAAAGCGCAATGTGTTGCTACGACTCCGTGCTGGCAGACTCGCTCTGCTAATACTCTTGCGGTGTCCGAGGGCGTCGATGCCACCATCAGAGACAGCAAGCATGCGTTTCGAGGTCAATTCTTTCATGTTCTTGCGCCATTCTCGCTCCCCCCATCTGCTGCTATTTTCTGCGTGGATCAGAGCAGCCACGTCTAATATTTCAAGGTAGCCATATCGCCGATCCTTGGGCATGGCAAACATAAGACCTCGCTGATCTAGGACATCCGCTATCAACCGGTTCGGCCGTCCATATAGTGCAAACGTGTCCCACACTGGAAACAAGAATCGCAACAGCATTTCAAACCCAGAGACTGCAGGGTGGGTCTCTGGCATGACAAAAACCAATCCCTCCGTCACGGATTCTTGCTTTGAGTGAATGGTGATTTTTCCCTCGACCTTCACCAGCGTCGATTGATCAATCAGTGGTTTCGATTGTGGGTATATTGCGTAAGCTGAGTATGCATTCGAGATTGTTGCGATCGGCGTTGTCTTCTTAGTGACCTTGCTGGTTTCGTAGAACTTGAGATCGCCTTTCAAAACCGGAGCTTTGTCATACATGTTCTTCTTGGCCGATCTCTTCTGCATCTTCTGGTATTCTTTCTCATCAGGAGGTGTAATCACAAACCAGCAGCGTCTCCATGGAGTCCCAGCGCCGAAACGGACACGAGCCCAATCCTCGTGCTTGAACTTGCTTCGCTCCATTATTTGACGGATGTTGTTCAGCTGTTTTCCTTTCCCGGCAATGAGAGATCCAGTGTAGGCCTCTTGCAACGTCGCGTGCTCGTACATAGCCAGACGTATACCAGCAGTCCATTGTGTCAGAGCATTGAGTGAGTTGAAGTGGAGAAGGTAGCGGTTATTGGCTGCCGTCGATATGCTTAGCACATTCTGGAGTCTCGCACCTTCATGCTCGTTCATGGGCAGTGTTTCGAGCTTGCGAGCGTTAGCCTATTCCCTAACCTGGGCGTGGCATGCCTGATCTCACCATCTTTATAGATGCGTCGGCCAAATTGATGAAGGTAGGTGTAACCTCTCCATCTTCTCCGGCACTGTCCAACTCGGCTGCGTCCCATAAGGACAAGACTGTGCCGACCAATTGCTGCCACGGTTAGTCGTGTTCTCGGGTTTGCTTCAAAACAACATACAGCGAAGCACTCCTGCCATGCCCTGTTTGCGCTCGGCCTCCCACGGCCGTCTAGATCGTGCAGTTTCAAGAAATAGCCCTCCTGGTATAGCTTGTTCGAATGGCTGTTCAGAAAAGTGAAAATAGGCTGCAGTTCAGGCGGAGTGTCATTTGCAACCTCCATAAGCGGCGGCTGATATGTTTGCACCATGGAGGCAGGTCGCGAGGAGGGCCTGCTTCCAGAGGCGGCCCTTGTGCGTTGAGCGGCGTTCGGCGACGGCGAGGTTTGATTAGAGAGGTCGTGGATGTCTGCGGAGGGGGATCCGGGGGTGTTGATCAAGGTCTGTGGTGAGGCTGAGTCGCTGGCTTTGTTAGGCACGACTTGGACATCAGCCGCTTTTGGGGGGCTAGAATCCACAGGCGAGGACGGTGAAGGCGATGGAGATTGGAGACTCCACTGGGAGAGAAAGCTGGAGACTATTGTTTGCAAAGAATTAGCACACACGTCTTAATGACAGGCATTGCGGCGGAATATGCTGATTGTAAGCACCCATGTACTTTCTGTTACTTGTCTTGGGGAGAGCAAGGTACCCACCTCGGCTTCGTCGGGCCATGGCTGTTTGCTGGCTGAGGCCAAGCTGGGGGCGCTGCGAACGGCTAGGAAGCTGATGACTCGCTGATTAAACAAGGCAAAGGAGTTGGAATGTACTGCGGGCCGTGGAATCCGTGGTGTAGTAGAGCAGCAAGTAGGCGGAGCTCAAGGCACGGGCAGCTACGTAGAGACAGAGGACAGAGGCAGAGGCAGAGGCAGAGATGGGCAGCCAGAAGTGTTTGCATAGAACGCTCACTTCTAGATATGGCGCGAGAGTCAAGAAGAGGGAGAGGAGCCGACTGACTATTGAATCCAGGTGACGACGCGGCATCCGAGCCTGCCGACTGGATTTACCTCATGTGGCTTAAGCCTGGCCAGGAGCTGAAGGATGTGGACGTGGATGTGGTCGTGTAGAAAGGCCCGTGTGGAGTGCCGGTACTACTTCTAGAATACAAGTAGAGTAGCGCGCAGATCCTGAGATATAATACCTATAATACCTATAATACCGACAGAACATGGGGCTATAATTACCATAACCCACCAACACCTTCTGGTGCTTCCGACTCCCCGATCGTGGTTGCGCAGCTTCGACCCACGGAGAAGAAGAAAGCACGACGGTTAGGGCTGCTGGGTCTGTGTAGTCCTCGCAAATCCCAACAAAGGCTTCGTGGGCCGTGGCAGAAGATAGCCCCAGCTTCTCCATTGTTTCCTGCCACGCCCTCAACCACAACATAAAATCTGGTCCGACCTCGCTTGTTGCTTACTATTCCATTGGAGCCGCAGCTGTTCCTGGGTCATGGACGTGGGTTGACGTCAAACTTGCTGCACCGGGCACGTATCCAGTCTCGCGAGGAAATCCGGGCTCGAGGTCGTCGTGGTCGTAAGCCAGGTATGATATGATGACTGGAGTCTGGGACTTCTGCAGCCCAATCAAATCTCCTGCTTCTATCGTAAGACTTACCGGGACACCATCAGGCGAAGTCAGCATCGTCGCCGAGCATTCCGGCATGGACTGGTAAAAACTGGAGAGGAACCCTCCAGCATGCATTGTCTGTGGTCATCATAGCCCGCGAAGATCCCGTGCGGCATAAGACAGAGGACGCGTCCAGGTACTTCCCCGGCCCACCGGGTTCGGACAAATCTGACACGCATTCCTAGTGGCATCACAAAGCTTCAACACATCTCAATCCATATACCACCCGAAGCATTCTCATGGAGGAACTGGACATGCCAGCATCCACTTGAGGCACTGTAAACAATCCTAGAGTCCTCGCTCTCGCTCATTCATGGTTGGCAAATAGAAGGTCACAATCCCTCCAGGCTCGTCATTACCGTGTACTACGCCGTCATTGTCCTGTTTGGTATGCCTGACTTCCAACTGTGCGGGGTGAAACGCTCACCCATTCTAGAACCTGTCCGAGCCATAGATATGGGCTCGAGAAGGGTATAGTACGTACGAAAAAGACGTACCAAATTGGTACGCAATCTAAGCCTAATTGACTGGAGTTGTAGAGAGATTGATAGGGGGTTTGAGGTACTCACCGTCACCTCCCTATTTATACTATAATTTTACTACTAGTGTTAGAAACCTCTACATTGTACCTAGAAATTATAATTCTAAAATTTAAATATACGTTATTAAGTATGAATATTCTAAAAATAGATCTTAAACTACCTAGGTAGTAGTTTACTATTGGGCTGAATTAAAGGCCGATTTATTGCCGGTAGAAAAACTATAAACCCTACGTCACCAATGCGTTCAAGCATGCCAAATTTGTACGTCTTTTTCGTACGCGCAATACTTGCCCGACGATTTTTCTTTGACAAGGTGTCTGGATTCTTTCAAGTCACATGCTATCATCTAGGATATCAAGGAAGTTCGGGAAGATCTCTGGCATCGGACTGATTGAGCAGCGTTTATAACGCGTTCATCTCGCGTCTGCCATTTCCGCTTCGCATCCGATAGATCGACTTGCGGATGTCTCTCTAATCAAGATGGGTCAAGAATATCAGGAACGAATGGTCGGACGAGCATCTCCTTACGCTCAACGCGATTGCTTATCAAAGACGAAATCTCATAGTCTCGACGGCACTATCCAACTTACTTGGCCAATCTGATAATTCCCATGTTAATAATCACTGCTCTCTAATGCATCCAACTCCTTCCTCAAAACCTGATTCGGCTGTAACGTCTCTCCCCTCTGTCCCTCTCCTTCAAATCCTCAATATCCCTCAACCTCTTTCCCAAACTCCGGATCCTCTTCTCCCTCTCTGATTTGCCCTTTCCCTCTTCCATTTCCCCCTCTACCAATTCCTCTTTCTCTTCGCCCATCTTCATCTCCCCCGTCCCGCCCTTCTCCCTCACAGCCACACTCGCTTTACCCAACAAATTCAGACCCCAGCTCTCCACCGCGTCAGCGCCAAGGACATTCCAAGTCGCAATCGCCGCAGCCCCGTCCATGCCAATCCCCCAGATCAGATCTCTCCTAGCCGCTTCACAAATCATCTTCTGCCCCGTTTTTAGTAAAATCGTTTTCATGTCCGGGTTCTGAGTAAACTTGGCTCAGTTTCCTTCCTCGCCCACTTTCCGACGGAAAAGTGACCACTCGCGATCGCCAAACCCTTCCACGCTTCGGCCGAGGGCTTTTTGTTCTTTGGGAGAAGAGTTGAGGTGGTGAGGACACGTCTTGCGGCTGATACGGGAACTCCTGGCGCCTGGCAACCGACATGGAAACACGGTGTTGTCGACAGATCTGAAATGTTCCCTTCGATGAAGGCGCGAATTCAACTTTGTCTTTCTCTCCAGCGAGCAAAGGTTCCTGGAACGACAAGCGGTGTCTCAATCGGGTATCCGAACCACTCTTCAAACCCATAATCATGTCGTGTAGCCGATCCACAACACTCTGCACCATCGTAACATGGAAGTTGAATTTGAGCCGAAAACAGTCGAGAAGAGAGGGAACAAAAGGATGCGAAATTCCATCTCTACTTCAAGTATCTCGAGCTCGGTCCGCCATCCAGCTCATGAACCTCGCTAACCCCACCTCCTAAAACATTCTGCCCGACATTCCTGTACCCGAGCCCTTCACTAGCCATCTCGTGCTTTTGTGGCTCTGAACTGTCCATTTCAGAAAGTGGCGGCCGCTGGGACGACGACTGCTGAATCGCACCGGTATCAGCGGGTGCTCTCTTCCGTCTGCGGAGGAACCCCCAAAGCGCACCTAGTATAAGTAGCAATCCTGCGACGCCGCCAACGACACCTCCTGCGATGGCTCCTGTGTTGCTCGAGGAATTAGAAGAAGACGCAGGTGCAGTTGAAGAGGTCGCTGAAGCTGTGGGTGAGGAGGAGGAGGAGGACGTCGAAGAAGGCTTGGAATTCGTGACTTGTCCATTGACGATAAATTTGCCTTGACCTTGCGAACAACAGACCGTATTGTTTCGCCCGCAGCAAAGGCTATTATCTTGACATTCCGTCAAAGGGGTATGGGAGTCGCGGACTGGCGTTCCGTTGGGCCTGTATAAGTTCTTAGCACATCCGTTCTTCATTTCCTATTAATATCCTTCGCCACACTTCTTTTCCCAAGCACCTGAAAGCACACACAAACTCACCAGTTCGGATTCCCAGTATTAATTGCATTCGCACCGACACAAAGCTGCAAGCACGTACTCCCCCAAGAAGAATCCGTACAACTCTCCCTCCAAAGATTCGGCGCAACATCATTATGGCAGAGGCCCTGACTCGTGCACGTATCCGGACTCGAATCGTTCAACCGACAACACATACCACCAGTGGTGGCACACGGTAACCAGCGATCATATCCTACATTGCCGAGGCGTAACCTGTTGATATCAGTGCCGTTGGGAAGAAAACAGGCAGCATAGGTCGACGTTAGGAGAGTAGCGAGGACGAGATGTGTTCGGGACATCATGGAGGAAATCAAACTCGAGATAGCGGAGAGAAAGGGAATGACGACGCGAGTGGAGAGGAAATGGAGATCGAGATGAGGATGCAAAAGTCAGTCTTCCACAATTAGCAACAAATGGTAAGTCCTTATCGGCCCTTTGCAGGACGGGCCGTCAATACCAAGCTTTCCAGATCGCAATCACACGTTTCATTGGTCAGATCCCTGGAGAGGCTGAGTCTGGTGTGACTTAGCGCATGCATCTGGCAAGTGCTATAGCTGTCAGGGGTGCGGGCCGCCTAAGCGTCTTGTAATTGTAAACGTACTGTAGAGAACAGTCAAGATCTTTGACTGCTGGGTTGTGCTTGAAGCTGCTTGACGCTCTTATATCGCGTGTGCGACGAGCTCGTCCCACAACACCGCGAATCGTGCTTCAGCCAACGTGAAGAGTTTCGAGGTGTGGGCTCGCGGGACGTTGGCAGGGATGATATGTGCTTGTGGAGAAGTGTCGATCCAAGCGACCATCTGCATGCTGCAATCATTGGCCGATGTTGCGGCAAGATGCTCGGAGATAGCAAAAGAACGGGGATTGGTTACAGGAACGAAGCAAGAACAGATGAAGTCATGCGCAATAATAAGCCGAGCGCGTTGCAAGCTAGCATTGCTTTCAGATTTTATTCTTTGACATTTCAGGAATAGTGAAATCTTGAGGCATGATGCACTCAGTGAGTTGAGACCGCTATCGATAAATTCTGATGTTTTCCAGAGTCGAAAATGGAAATCTTTTATTCGTCGATCTCGATTTCAAGATGAGAAACAGGATCTTGATTGTGAAATGGAGAGGCAAGGGTTGAAAGCCTGGCGTGCCGCGGACTTACGGTTTTATGATCTCGTGTGAAGAATCGAAGAAGCAGGTCGGTATTAAAAGTAATAATACGAAGAGAGGGCGGTTCTAGTATCACCGCAGCCTCGCACTCAAACCCGCAAAAGCGTCGGGACTGTGTCGTCCGTTCATCATCATGTCCGCCCCAAACTGGACACTCTCATTGCTGACGTGTCTATAACCATTCGTGGGTGTTGGAGATATTCCCGTCGACATCCCGTTGGGTTCACCAACATTACCGCCTCCTCCCAAAGCTCCGTCCGTCGAAGCAACAGGCGCAAAAGGATTGTTTCCTCCGGAGGTCACAGAGCTCACAGGCATAGTTACTGAGCGTTTCTGTCCATGAGCAGTGGCGGGTGCTTGGGTTTGTCCAGTTCCAGGCGTCCAATTCATGCTCGCGGGTTGAGAAGTGGCCTGTGAATAGTTGTACAGTGCAAGTATTGAGCTCTTATCTTGTCGAGGCGGCGGATATGTTGCCTGATGCTGTTGTTGTTGAGGAGGATTAATAGGAGGAGCATGAAAAAGTTGCTGCTGCTGAGGGGGCGCCGACGCTGGTGACGCAAATGGCAAGAATGGCATAGTGTTGCTGTGCTGTAATGTATGTGGCTCCTGATATATCGTTTGCTGGTGTGGGTGCGAAGCATTTAGCGACTGAAACGGAGAGGTTTGAGACTGATGAAAAGGTGACGATGCGTTGTTTTGTGGAAAAGCCGGGTTGCCATGAACTGCTTGATGTTGCTGTTGGTGTAACTGCTGCGACTGACCGACCTGAAATGGATTGTGGTTGGTTTGAGGTTGCGCCGCAACCATTTGAACAGAGTGTTGAAGAGGTTGCTGTGCAAGGTTTTGTGCAGAAGTCTGCTGAATGTTGTTTGCACCGAACGAAGAGGACGGATCGAAACTTCTGGTAGAGTTAAAAATCTGTGACCTCGACGTCCTCAAGAACGGGTTTGCCTGTCCTGTTGCCTGTTGTTGGATGGGATCAGATTGCTGTTGCATGGACTGAGGTGGACTTGGCTGGGGAAACTGCTGGTACTGAGTAGGTATCTGCGGCATTGGAGGAGGAGTATAGGTCTGTAAAAATGGGTTAGTTTGCGGCAGGCTCGCATTGTAGCCCCCAGTGGTGTTTGGGAACAGCTGTGAGCTCGCAGCTTGCTGTTGCGACTGTTGGAATTGCTGAAAGTTTTGAGGGATCTGAAACGACTGGTTTTGTGGTAGATGAGTATGCTGCTGAGAAATTTGCATGTTCTGGAACGACTGATCGAGTGCTGTTTGTTGAGTTTGTTGTCCCGATTGAAGAAAAGGATTCGACGAAGTTGTGGACGATACTGCCCGCCCCATGAATGCTCCACGCGCGACCGTCTGACCTTGTGCCGGTGGCGGAGGCAGAGATTTGTGGACATTGATGTCGAATGGGTTGCTCGGTTTGTCGCCCCGAGGCGGTATCCTCGTTTTGTCAATTGTGAGTCCATTCGTGAATCCGTTCGCAAAGTCGATGTCTGCCAGCGGGCTCGGAGGAAGAGGAGTATGTGTCCGCGACGAGCTCTTGCTACCTTCTCCTAGCCTCACCAAGGTTTCCACTGATTTCTCAACATTGCCATCAAGGCCGCGAAGCACTTGCATGTTTCTTCTCTCGTCTGGGAATCCCATATCCCTCAAGTGTGCCAATTTCGTCTCGAGTCCGTCATCCCGACTAGCTCCAACCTCAGCACCTAGAAACTTGGCTGGCTTTTTGTCCTTTGGAGGAGGTGACGGCTCTCGGCCAAACCCGCCCACTCCTGGAGAGTTGGGAGGACTTAGGGTGTTGGAACGGACAGGAAGAGTCGACGATGCGGCGCGTAGGCTCGGGAAATGGAATCTCTTGCTTGGCTTCGGTGGAAGAGGAGGTGGCCGATCGTCCGAGCTTGTACTGCCGGTGTTTTGTCGAGAGCCAGGCGCAGAGTCGACGGAAAATGCTCTATGTTCGTATTTTTGCCTAATGAAGCGCTCCATTACTCCTTCTACCTCGTCGGCGTCAACCGGTATGGATGGCTTGGTATTGCGAGGGTTGTAGGTATGGTTAGAATTGACATTGCCAATACGCCTCATGTTCTGGGCTTTGTCAGTACAGATATTGGATTTGTCTCATCGCTGGGCCCCTTACCTCGACTTGATCGTTGCTCCAGCTGTCCATACTTAGGGATTTGACCTTCGAAACATGGGTGCCGAGCTTGCGGTGCAGCGCGGCGCACCGTATGCAGAGGAATATGCCCAGCTAGTGATTGTAAGCTCGCGTGTCGAGTGATTAAGATTGTAGCAGTGGCTTACGCTCCAGCTTGCCCATCCTAAGCAACAAGCGTTAGCAGGGCAATTGTCCGTATCTGGAGGAATGCATACGAACCTGGATTCCTGGTAGCACAGTCGGCGCACCGGTCGTTGCCCGGGACGGTCTTGATCAACTCCTGCAAACCGCGCTCGTTGCGCACTTGCTGGCGCTTGTTGATGGTGGCCATGTTTGTCCGGTCGGGTTGAGTCTGTCTACGCGGGCCGTTGGGAAGAAGACAGCAGTTGTCGGTCGACGCGGCTCGATTAAAGTTTGGGTATACAGTACCAAGGATCAGGGGGTAAGATGGAAAGCTGAGTCGCCGCTGTCGTGTGTGCTAAGCGCGACCGATCAAGCGACGCCGGAATGATTGTTGGGCTGAGAAGGAGGTCGGGAGAGGAACAATCGACGTTCCTCATGAGTGGCAGGTCGAGATGGATAGGAGGTCAAGACGGGGAAGTGGGTTCAATCTTGTAGCTTATTATAATTATAGAAGCTAGCAATCAGAAGGCGAGATGGTGACAGACGGAGAGCCGAGAACCATTGGAGGAAGACGTAATGCCACATCAGCGACACCTGCTATGCACCCAGGTCTCATCTTATTACGGTGATCTTATGAGTTCACAGGCATCGAGGTTTCCTTGCCAGCCCATGCATACCCCAGATCCATTGCGAGAGGCTGTCCACGGTGCAGAAAATACTGTAGCACCGACGCCTTTGAATGTCCTTCCTTGCACCCTCGGGACTCTCTCTTACGTAGAGCTGCACTAGGACCAATCTATAGCGGAGATGGGCCTTCTACTGGTACGCAAACCTACAAAAAAAAGCGTTTCGCAGTGTCACGACTATAGGTTAGTAGTGTCGAAGTCGCTCCGGGCACGGCGCCTCAACTCTCAGGCATCCTCTCTAGCGTCGGTGAAACTTTATCTTTCTTCCGAAAGGCTTGGCAGCAGAATAATTTTCTCAACTTCAGACGAAGTTTGGTTTTTCTCCTTCAACAATTCCTTCGGGAATCAACGCTTAAACCAACACACGCAACAAAAGCATTTTCAATTGAGGGCACCGTCCTCGGATGCGAGCTTCCATGAGAACGAAAACCGTCATGCGGAGTGGAGAAGAAACATAGCTGATCGATTATGGGTGCGGTGTCTTCCTGTTCGAAAGAACCGTGGGAGAGATCGCAATGATTGGTCGCACATCTCTTTTGGTGATGATCCTTGATGATGGCAATGTTTCAAGGGATGTTCGGCGCGAGTATCTTTGGCATAAATGAAGCAGCATGGCTCAATTTCAAAGCAGCCCATGGATCATGCTCCCAATGAGCATGTTCCAAGTCTTCCTCCTAAAGTTCAAGAAGAGAGGGTTTCAGCATAGTCTCGCTGTGTCGTTGCAGCTGCTGGAGTTTGTGTGAACCAAATGATCAGTCTCTGGATGTGACTGTTTCGTGCCGCCAGTGAAAGGCGAATAGACGACACCGCATGGCTCTATGAGCAATCGTGAGATGTTCTCTTGGAAGTCAAAGCTTCAAGCTCATCAAGCTGGAATGAAAGAAGCCTAGCATTTAGACCATGAAATCTCTGGCTGAAAGAAAGCCCATGGTCTTCCAATTCAAGAGAGGCCGATGAATCTATGGCGGTTAATGATCTCGAACAAGCAGACAAGCAGTGCTTTTGGTCTTCATCGAGGATGTCTGGGTCCTAATCTGAATAGATCCGACCTAAAGATAGCGCCATGATGTTGGACTTGCAGGCTCATGTGAATAGTGTGAGGTTAGGCTATCTAATTCTAGACCAACTTTTCGGGTTTAAAGGAATTTACCGCTCTTTTCCTTTGCACCACTGGAATGCAATATTTCACAATTGAAGCAAACAACCACTACGTCACATGCTAATTTGAATCTAATTCCGCACTTCGCTAGGTCAGTCGTCGCTGACCGCCGCGTTCTATCCTACGTATTTTCTTCCCGCTTCACATCCTCACAACCACCCAACATCAACGGTCAACGGTCAACGGTCAACCACGATCACTTCACACATCGGCTGCTGAAGTCACCATGTCGTACCGACGCCCATATCGTCGAGGAGGCGGAGGAAACCGTGGATCCAGGTTCGGTCCTCGCGCCCATGACAACAACCAATTCGAAGAATTTGATGGCGAAAAGCTTAGCATCAGAGACATCCAGCACCACTTCTGGAAAAGCGAAAGCGATGGAATGACTGGATTTGGCGAGCATGCCACCCTGAACAATGCTGCAGACAACAAACATGGTCTCAGCTACGTTCTTCTCTTCCGCGGCGCCAATCCACGCTGGAAGTCTCACAACATCATATTTGTCAAATCCAATCTCGACATCCTCCCAGAATACTATGAGCGCACAGATGAATGGATTGCACAGTATCCGCGCGATATTATTGAACAGCAGCTTGCTCCCGAGCCTGCGCCAACGACCTCGCGCATGATGACTCGTGATGTCCGTTTGGAGCTGGAAGAAGAAGAAAACGCCACGCCATCAGATGCCGCCGAGCAGCCGAGCAGGCGTTCACGACCGTCTCTCACTGAGCTCGCACCAATCCCGCCCCTCGATTATACCCCAACCGTGAAAGCACCCATCGCTGTTTTCGAGCAAATTGGCGGCAGACAGACCGGTGAAAGCTTCAAGTTTGCAGGCTGGTTTGAGCTTCAGAACGTCGCGATCATTGCTCCTTATTCAGAAGCATTGAAGAAATTGCTCGCACAGAAGTGGCAATCTGATGTGGACAAGAACGGTGAGGTGATCATCAGGGCTCGCGATGAGGACCGTTGGCGAGAAAGCTTTCAGCAAGAATGGGCTGTTGCCAGATTCCGTCCTCTGGAGGGTGATGATGTGCCTCCTGAACTTGTCGTAGAAAAAGCACCACCCAAGAAGTCGGTTAATGATCTGCTCGCGGAGCTGAGACTCGGCAAGGAGAACAGCAAGGGCAATGCTGGATCTACCGACGAAGCAGAGAACGTGACGGACGGCGAGGAGAAGCAAAAGGTGCTTGAACAGAAGCAGAAGAAGCTCGAAGAGAAGCAGAATACTGCTAGGGAGAACGCGGTGAAAGAAGCAGCAGGCGTCGGGAGATGGACTGCCTTTGGCGAAGGTGGGCACAAGGAACATGATGAAGTTCTCAGAGAGAAGAGACGAGAGGATGATCGCATTTATCTCGAGCAGAAGGCCCAGGAAAAGCGTGATGCGGACGCGCCAAGTGACGCAAACAAAAATTCAGAAGAAGCTCTCGAGTAATCTCTATCTCCCTCATTACGACGTGAGTGGGACAAAATTCACAGGCCTAGTACCACACAATGGAAAAGCTAATTGTCGTCAGGATCAGACCAAGCGTCTCTCACATCAAAGACGACGACGTTGATGTGCCTATGTTACTCGTGTAGAGAAATGATGCCAACGGATTGGTGCGAAAATGGTACGCTGAAAGATTCTGTTAGACAACTTTCTGGGAACTGTTTCTGACCACAAAATTAGGACATTCAACCATTACGGTGCTACGAGACGTTCCCCAGCGTTATATTAGAAGCTAGAAGGTATCTACATTCGCGAATTCCAAATCCGAAAAGCCATGTATCAAAAACTAAGGACCAATACTAGGCTAAGTGATCTGAATTTTCTATCTGGCTTGCTCAATATCGTTCCCTAGCTATTCAATCCCAAACCAGCTTTCTCTTTACCGTGCCAGCTCGCCAAAACCGCCACGCAGAAGGTTATGCCTCTCCCGATAACGGCCGTCCCTGGCTCTCTATCTCCCTTTCTGATACTGAAAGCTTTTCGATTTGTCTTTTGGCCTTGATGCAAAGTCTTCGAGCAATTTTATGTTCAAGGCATGCAAGTGTCTATTCTATCACTTGCGCCACAAAATTACGCTCGAACAGATCTCTAAGCTCGTGGGAAGCAAAGCTGAAGACTCACTCTGACGTATCAGCCATGTGTCAATTGATGTGTTCCGTGTTGTGTCTGATGATTTGACTTTTTGATCCGGCAGAACACTTGGAAGTATAGAGATTCGCGACGACGAGCTATTTCTATCCTCAACATATTCTGACAGCTTGGTTTGGCTTGGTATAAACACCGGGAAGCGACATACCCTATGTATCATCTCTGTCCGCAGTCCTGACGCACGCCATTTCTCAAATGTTCAATCAAAGCATCCATCTTCATCTCGAATTAGCGATGTCATTCATTTACCGATTCTCATCGTGGCACAGGAAAAATCCTCCAGTCACTTTACCTGCCGGTCGAGGTTCGCCAACCAATTCTAGCTGTTCGACTCCTTCAGAAAGACGTTGTTATCAATCGCCACCTCCTTCACCTTAATCACTAGTTCTACAACCGTGCCCAAAAAGCAGGCGCCATTCCTTCTCCAGACGGATTCAATGCGCCATATGAGAACTCAGTATGCCACATCTACGACTAGGAAACAACTGTCTCCCTAGTTCACGAGATCTTGACTACGAACTCCCTCTTCGTACCCAAACATCACATCAACGCAAGTGAAGGGTTAGCGAAGTAGTCTCTCATGGAAGGAAACGTTCCACATCCTGCTAGGCGAGAGGAGTATATCCGTATCTTTCTTGGGATTTGATTTCTGTATTTCAGGATCAACATGGCCAACAAATCCACGCTCGCTAGCCTTGGCCGCAATTTGCTACAAGACATTGGTGTGGATGGTTGGGAGATCAAATTCGACTTTCGTGGTGGGCGTTGAGAGTGAGGATGACGAGAAAGGAGGCTTTATCACGACCAAGTATTGGTTGCATGGAATTGATTCGCGAGTATCGATTCTGAAAAAAGCTAGGGAGCTTTGCAGGCACATAGACAAGAGAATCGACGGACAGATTGAAGGTATATGGTCAGTAGAAAAACCGTGAGAGGTAGGAAGAAACCATCAATTCTGATTCAGCGTCTTCGCCGTTGGAAGCTTACGATCCTCGATTGCTGTCCAATGTGTTGATGCCCTTAAAAGATCGCATTCGCTCCCGCGTTTACGAAGCATCGTGTCGAGAAAATGCTTCTCAGAAGAATCTTCTTCAGAGGCCTTGTCCTTCTCTAAAGAATCCGGTTAATTGCTGAATATGTACATATAAAAAATGAAGTTGCAGCCACATACACATAATTACAGTTGCATATAGCCGAAATGCATTGCACGTATATATAATACCGGAGGCGTAATTATAGTCACATATATAGGATCTCATTGGCTAATTGGCGTGTATTTCGTGTCTATAACGTGTATATCTCGTGATCTTCCCGTACTTTCACGTTTTATATAGTTTTACATAATCTAGAGATCCAGTTGTGACCAGCCTTAATCGCTTAAAATTAGTACGAAAAGGCTACATTTTGCTAGTTATAATTGGATAACGTAATTACATAAAAGTTAAGTCGCTAAGTTAGGTAGAAAGCCCCTAAATTTATCGCTTAAACTATCGTATAAACTATCGTATAAACTATCGTATAAACTATCGTATAAACTATCGTATAAACTATTACTTAAACTATCGTACAAACTATTACTCTATTTATCGCTTAATTTATTGCTTATATAGCTTATATTAAGACTCCTCCGCTAGAGGATAGACCTCGCTATCCTAGCCTTACGGTTAGTATAGAGTTTAAGTCCCTCTAAGCTAGTATTAATACCGTATACGATACTATTATTAAGGCTTACGAGAGCTTTAAAGTCCTTACTAGTAACGATAATTACTAGTACGTAGAGTACCGTTATCGTATTACTAAAGACTATTCGTTTAAGGTAAGGTTTTAAAGCCTATCTATATATATTCTAATATTATATAGGCTCGGATTACTATTATTAAAGGCGCTTATAAACCCGTCCTCCGTATTCTTAATCCTTATACTTATCCCTTAGAGACTTACGATAGCTAGCGCGCTACTAATAGTATTAAGTATTATAAAAGGTAGGCCTTTACCCTCGTTACTAATAACTATATAGTAAAGCTAAAGGCTATAAAGATAACTACTAGGCTTAATACGGGATAAAGTATTACGTATAATACGGCTTAGAGAGTAAAGTAGGCTATCGGGCTTAAACTCGATAGAGACGGTAGTTATTAGTTTTAATTAATAGGACTATTACTAAAGACCCTTAAGTAGTATAGTAACCCTCTAGATAATATCCGCGATAGAGCTCTACGTAATAGCTTTAATAGTATCTTTATAAGACTTAAAAAAAGCGAGGAAGGTATTTTTTAAGCCGCCGTAATCCTACTATCGGCGATAGTTTTAGCGTAGCTATATATAAGAGACCTTATAGTTTTTAATAGCGCTTATTACTCCTTAAAGTACGGTAGTATCCTACCTATTACGACGACTATTAACGCTAACGAGAATATACTAGTTCTCGTATAGGCTATCGTACTAACCGAGTTATCTAAGTAGTAGTATTAGTTTTTTAAGCTTCTTCGAGTTTATCTAGTAGGGCCGTATATACCTAATAAGGATAAGTTTAACGAGATTTAGCTTTCTATTATTACTAACCGTAGTAAAGGCCTTAACCCGGCTATCGTAAAGTATTTTATATACCCTATTACTTATTATTACTATTATATATAATACCTAGTAGAGAATATTAAGTATCTTTACGGCTAGGAAGTAGAATCTCTCTTTCGTATAGCCTACTAGATATCTTTAAAAGTAGCTTACTACGCTATAATCGAGAAGATTCGTAAGGTTTACCCTACCGTAGTAATCTATATCGAAAATATCGGAGAAAAAGTATGTTACTATAAAGCCTACGTACTACTTAAGACTTATCCTTAGTATAGCTATACGACTTTAAATATCGGCGAGTTAATAAACTTACGATACCTCGAAGAGAGGAAGATAATATCTCTTTATATACTTAAAGCTATTTAGATAAAAGAGATATAGTTAAATTTTAAGCGCGCTTCTTATTACTACGGTAAAGATATTATTTACGGCTAAAAGTTAACTAAGTTTAGTACCTAGTATTAATACGATCGCTATAAACTTAGCTATAAGATAGTAACCTTTATATTATTATTAACTATAAGCCTAGTACGGCTTTATAAGTCACCCGGTAGTCTAGGCTAGATTATAGACCTTTAAAAAGGATTATACGATTACCTTAAGTAGTAAGACTATCGGCTTCTATACGCTTATATATTTATAGCTATATTATACTAAAAAGTTAATCTAAAATACTTATATAATCCTTACCTTATAGATATATATATACGGTAATATTATCGCGAAACTTACGGTAGATCTATACGCCTAGTTATACTTATAAACCTTATTCCGGATACTTATAATAATAGGTAAAAGGTAAATATAGCAAAAGATAGTATTATAGTAAGACTAATAGCTAGAGAGGGATAATTCTCCTAGTAGAGAATTATAAGTATCTCCTATACCTATATATAGTATAATATATACTATATATAGGCGTTCCTTATAATACGGTTAAGCTAGTCCTTATAACTATCCCCCCCTTTATATATCCTATCCCTAGGGTAGAGTTCGTAGTAATTCGTATATATTTATAAGGCCGCGCGTACGTATCTTACTAGTAACTCGAATACGGCGTACGGGCTTTAAAAAGAACGCGGGCCTATCTTAGAGTCGCGTTCGTAGACTATCTAGGTAGACGCGTTATATAGTACGTATATATATTATAGTAGCTTCGCTAGATCCTAGAATTTTATAATTCCTATCCTAAAATTAAAATACTAGATTTTCTAAAATCTCTATTCTTAGTAAAACGCGTATCGGGCTTCTCGCGGCCCGAGCGTATATACCCTAAATAAAATAAATATTCGCGTCGTAAAATTTTCTTCTCTAGCTTTATCTTTATATTAGCTCCTTCTACTTCCTTAATTCGATAAGTAATATCCTTACTATACCCTCGTAGCCTCCTACTATCTAAAAAAAAAGATAGAAGACCTAGAGTAACTCTACTAGTTAGTCTACGTACGCTACGCCCGCGATCCCGAGCGTATTCTTACTTACTATAAGCCTCTTTTATAGAAGTATAGTTATTATACTACCTTACGCTACGAGTATATCGAGGTATATTATAATCTACGCCTCCGCTACTTATCGAATTATTAATTAATATTTTTTTTTTATAGATACTAACTAAGTTAAATAAATGCGCTAATATCTTATTAGAGACTACTAAACGTATCCGCGCTAGTATATATACGCGTACTACTCGTATATTTATCTTCTTACTAATTTATTTTAGACGAAGAGCCCCTTAAGGACTAGCTAGTACGCTACTATAAGTAGTTCGACCGCTTTATAACTTAGTATATCCCCGCCTAGAAGTAAAAGAGTAAAGGAGGAGCTACTAAAGACCGCGAGGCTAAAAACTCCGCTACTATACTTACTCTACGCGAGGCCGTCGCCTCGACTAATATTTAGTTAGAGCTCGTAAGCTAAATATAAATTTTTATACGTTAGATATTTCCGCCTACGCTTCCTATACTAATCGCGTATAGAACGGCCTCGCTCTACTCCCTTCTCGTAATCCCTAATTCCCTAGAGATTTTATTTTAACTAATTAGCTATAGAGTCTTTTTAGCTAGCGCCTCTTCCGCGAGGACCCTACGGTCGGTATAGACGGTATTAACGACGACGATACAAATACCTATACCCTAGCTCCTACTAAGGAGGTAGAGGAGGAAGAGAAGGATAAGAAGATAGAGGAGTAGGGTTTAGTATAGTATACGGCTCGCTTACGAGCCTAATATTTAAGCGTAGTATATAGCGTCTTAGGCGCTTTAGGGATTTTTTAAAATCCTAGGCTTTATTAGCTAGTACTCCCTTACTACGCCTCGCCGCCTCCTTCTAGCTACTAGCTATATATACCGCTTCGGCGGATTAATAAAAAGAATTCTTCTTATTTATTTTCCCCTCTATAATCTTCTTAAAGTTACCTAGCCTAAGGTCGTTATTACTATATCCTCGCCCGTTACGCCTCTAAGGCTCCCTACTTTAGGCTTACGTACTTCTCGCGTTAAGGTTAGATAGCTCTTAGTACTATACTTATAAGCTTAAACTATCTCTTAGGAGTTATCTATATTTTTCTATAGGATCTACTAGTTGAATTTCTATAGGTAACCTACCTACTTTACTAGGTATTGCCTCCCCTCTATAATCTTCTTAAAGTTACCTAGCCTAAGGTCGTTATTACTATATCCTCGCCCGTTACGCCTCTAAGACTCCCTACCTTAGGCTTACGTACTTCTTATATTAAGGTTAGATAGCTCTTAGTACTATACTTATAAGCTTAAACTATCTCTTAGGAGTTATCTATATTTTTCTATAGGATCTACTAGTTGAATTCCTATAGGTAACCTACCTACTTTACTAGGTATTACCGTACTTTATCTTTACGTCGCGCGTCTAGGATCTCCTTAATTTCCTACTCTTCTTCCCCGTTAATAATTTCTAGGGGTAGTAGGATCTCTTACTTACTACCTTCTCGTAGGTAGTATCTTTCTAAGAGGGAGATACTAAAGACTAGATATATTCTATAATTATTAGGTAGCTATATCTTATAGGCCTAGGACCTAATTAGCTCTAGGATTCGAAAGGGGCCTATTATATATTACGCTAGCTTCTTACTTAGGGTCTTTATATAGAGATTCCTTATAGATACGAGGACTAAATCTCCCTTATTAAATTTTATAGGGATATACTTATTATTATAGCTCTTCGCTTATAATTCGCTCGCTCTCTACTAGCGAGCTACTAGCTTAGCGCGTAATAAGTATAAGGACTAGATACGCTCTTTTACCGCTAGTATTTTATTCCCCTACTTATCGCCGGCTTTAAAGTAGATCTCTAGATAGTAGCTATATAGTATAAAGAATAGGGAGATACCTATAGTAGTATACTTACTATTATTATATATAAACTCCGCGACTAGGAGTAGCGTAGCCTACGTACTCTAATTTTCTGAGTAGAAGGCCCTTAGGTATTCCTAAACTATCTAGTTCTATCTCTCTATTTAACTATCTATCTAAGGGTAGAACGCCGTACTTAATTATCGCTTAATCTTCGTATAGTAGTAGAGTTCGGACTAAAAGACTCTAGTAAATCTAGAGTCTCAATCTAATATAATACCTCTAGGGGCCCTAAACCTAGTAACTACCCTTTCTATAAGAATATTAGCTAGGTCTAAAGCTAAGAGTATCTTAGTAACTATAATATATAGAGCTATCTTTATATAGCGATTAAGTACTACTAAAAGCGTATTATAAGCTCTACCTCTAACCTTACTAGGAGGTATTCTACTTATAAAGTCTATAGTTAACTCCTACTATAGCCTCTTAGGCTACGGTAGGGACTATAGGTCTCTAAACGGGGTATACCGTTTAATCTTTATCTTTTAGTAGACTTTATAAGTCTTAACGTACTCGTCTACGTCGCGAGATATATACGTCTAAAAGTACTTCCGCGCGAGTAGATTATATATTCGTACTACTCTAAAATACCCGGCGAAAGTATTATTATAGTAGCGTCTTAGTAGCTCCTACTTTACTACGGCGTTTTAGGGTACGTATATCTTTTCTCTAAAGTATAAGGTACCTATAGACGTACGTATCTATTAGTATAGCCCGATTAGCTTATCGATTAGCCTTATATAGATACTACGTACGATAGGGTCCGCGCTTTAAATCGACTAGAATTCCCCTAGCCTAGATTCTAGATCTAAATAGGCGTACTTATCTTTTAGGAGGTCTCTAGTAAGAGACCTAGAGGTTATAGGCGCGGTCTCTTTAGCCCGGACCGGGTAGATATTCTATACCTACTTATAGGTATCTTTAGCCCGTCCGCCTTCGTTACTACGTAGTTACGAGCTATTAGCTTTCTTATTAATCCGTACGTCTACTCTATACTCCTTCTAAATAGAAAGACTCTAGATAACTATTACCCTAGGTAGTAACCCTAACTTCTAATATAATATAGGGAGTAGGGTATTCGTATTCGGCGTATACGAACCGTAGTCTAGCCGCCTTAAGGGGGTATCCGCCGGATTCTTAGGTTCTACTCTATATATAATAATAAAATTATATACTAAAAGTAGTATAGTCTAGCGGGCTTACCGGCTATTTAGCTACTATAACTCTACGAAGCCTACGAGGTTATTATAGTCTATAAGAACCTTAATAGGGTAGTAGCTTCCTTCGAGGTAATACCGCTAGTATAAAAAGGCTACGACGATAGCGAGTAGTTCCTACTCGTATATTTTATAGTTCTACTCCGTAGGAAGAAGTTTACGCGATTAGAAAGCGATAGGGTACTATTAGCTACTATCCTATACTTAGGTTAGGATAGCCGTAACTACTACGCTAGAGGCGTTAGTCTCTACTCTAATCCTTAGCTTAGAATTAAAATAGTATAGAAGGGGCGCTTACGTAAACGCTTTCTTTAGCGTAAGGAAAGTATTCTTCGCGTTAGTAGGCTAAAGGAAGGGACTAGTCTACTTCCTATTTTTAGATTCTTTAAATAATACTATAAGCGGTACTATAATACGCGAGTACCTCGCGATAAACCTACGGTAGAAGTTATAGAATCCTAGGAAGGTCTATACCTTAGTATAAGTCTTAGGTTTAGGCTATTCTATAATACTTAAGATACGCTTAGGGTCTATACGTATACCCTACGTATTAATAATATAACCTAGGAACTCTACTTCTTAGGAGAAGAACTTATACTTCTTTAGATTAACGTATAAGCCGAACTACTTAAGGCGACCTAGGACTTCGCGTATATACTATATATAGGTAGTATAGCTAGCGGAGTAGATAAGTATATTATTAAGGTATACTATATATATAGAATCTACTAGTCTACTTAGAGCTTTATTAATATAGGCCTAGAAAGTAGTAGGTATATTAGTAAGTCTAAAAGGTATAACTAAGTATTCGTAGTACCCGTAGCGGGTACGGAACGCCGTCTTCTACTCGTCGCCTAGCCGGATACGGATACGATAATATATATTCTTTATATCTAACTTTATATAGTACTTAGCGCCCTATAGGCGGTCTAGGAGTTCGGAGATAAGAGGGAGCGCGTACCGGTTCTTAATAGTTACCTTATTTAGCCTATAGTAGTCGACGTATAAGCGTAGCTCGCCTCCCTTCTTAGGGATAAATAGGATACCTACTCCCGCTAGGCTAGTTAATAGGCGGATCTAGCTACTTATACTCGCGTTATTAATATATTACCTAAGGATCCCTAGCTTCTTTACTAAGAGGTTATATATCTTCCTAAACGGCGGATCTACCGTAGTTTCGATAGTATACTCTATACCCTCTACGGCTAGTATACTTATAGCCTTACAGTCGTTAAAGATAGAATTAAAGTCCCGGAACTTAGGAGGTAGTTAGATAGGTAGGGTATCCTACTCGAATTCGTCTACGCTTAGGATAGGGGTAATATTCTTACTTCTTAGCTTAAAAATATTTATAGGATTCTTACTTACTAATTCTTCCGCCGAGATAAGACGGACTTAAGTATCGGCGCTCTTAAAACGCTACCGCCTCGCTTCTAGGTCGAGCTCGACCCTCGCGTCTAATAAAGCCGGTATCCCTAAGAGATAGTTAGAACCCTTCTTATCTAGGGCGTAAAATTCTACTTCTACTTGCCTTATAACTTCTAAGGAGTTAGTAGCCTTCTATACGCCTTTATAGGCTTCTTAGTAACTCGTACTATTACTAGCTCCCTAACTTATAGGAGGCGCGGGGATATCTATAGGGATTAGATCTATTTCTAGGGCTAGAAGGGGACTAATAACGTTGACTTTAGCGCCTAAGTCTAGCGTAGTAGTAATATCGTACTCGGATTAGTCCCCTTTTAGGGTAGAAAGGATAGTAATTAACTTTTTTACTATAGTATCTTAGGTACGCGAGGAGGGTACGACACCTATACGTATTAGATTCTTGCTACGTATACTTAATTAGGCCCTAGACTCTTCCTAGTCTTTCCTAGAAGCCTTATAGGCGGATAACTCTACGACTTTAGCGCGCGTCGTCCGCGTAGCTAGGACGACGCCGACTCGTTTCCTATTAGGTTATAGTATTAATTAGCTATAACCTCTATAACCTCCTTTAGCTTTTAGGGCTTAGGGTACTTATTAGCGTAGTAACCGTATTCTCCGTAGTTATAGTATTAGATAGAGGAGAGATCCTTCTCTTTCCTAGGCTATATAGGGGTAGTATTAGTATCGGAGAGCCTACTACCCCCTTATAATACTTAATATTGCCCCTTATTTATAGATATACGGTTACCCTAGGTATTCCTACGCTTAGGATCCCTCTCTAAGGTACGAGAGTTTATTACTTAGCGCTTATTTATCTCTAAGCGTATAGCTAGTACCACGATTACGTCTCGAGTTTTAGGGATATCTTAATAGTTAGAAAGTATTAACCTTATATTAGGGCGTAGCTTATACTAGAGATAGTTTCGTAGCTAGATCGTAGTATAGGGCTCTTCGATCTAGGACTTAAGGCTTATTAAGTAGAAGTTAAAAGATACTATAGACTACTCTACGCCTTACTTACTATCTATATATAGCTATATTACGTCTAGCTAGCGATTCTCCGGGTCCTTAATTAAGTTAAGTAGGAAAGTCTTAAAGTACTCCTAAGTAATTTAGTCCTCTTCTAGGATAGACTCCTTCTTTATCTAAGAGGTATAGGGGGTACCCTTTATAAACTAGAGTACGTATATAATTTTAGAGATCTTACTTCGGAAAGTATTAGGCGTAAGACGGAACGTATTCTCTATACTACGTATCTACTTACGATAAGAGCGTATACTTTTCTCTTCGTATAATTATAACTTCTTAGGTTATAGCTCTTTACTAGGTCGGATATCGGTTAGCGTAGGCGTAGCGCTCGCGTCTCGCGCCGTAGGGGAACTTAGCGTATTATTAAGGTCTTCTATCTAAGCTATTAGCCTTACTAGTTCGACCTACTTCCCCCTAAAGGCTACGGTACGCCTCGCTTTATCTAGCGCGGCGTCTATAGCCTACTTAGAGGCGTCTAGATTATCCTCCTCTTCTATAGCTATATTACTCCTATCTTACGTATCCGGAGCCTTCGAGTTCGATACGGATATCTAGCTAGTACTACGCGTAGATCTCGATAGTTTTAGATTAGAAGCTATCTTTTACTAGATCTATACTAAGTTAAGAGCTATTAGAATTATAATAATAGGTAAAAGGTAAATATAGTAAAAGATAGTATTATAGTAAGACTAATAGCTAGAGAGGGATAATTCCCCTAGTAGGGAATTATAAGTATCTCCTATACCTATATATAGCGTAATATATACTATATATAGGCGTTCCTTATAATACGGTTAAGCCAGTCCTTATAATACTACTATATTACTAAATAAGGCCGCCCGTAAGAAAGGCTATCCTCGTAAAAAGTAGCTTCGAAAGGATAATACTAATACTCGTATCCGTAAGGATTTACGTTACTATAGTAAAATACCGGCTTTAAGATCTACCCGTAAGGCTTTAAAAGTAGCTTTAAATATATTATCTTTAGCCGTACTAAATGCAGCCTTAGTATTTAAAACTAGCTTAAAATTAGCTTTAAAACTAGCTTTAAAACGGGCTTTAAATATAGCTTTAATTATAACTTTAAAAATAGCCTATACGTTATTAATTTTGAGCGCTAAGGCTATAGTTACTATCTCGTTAGAATCCTCGTTAGAATCCTTATTAGATTCTAAGTATTACTCTAGTATTACCTTCGTATCTCGTAAGGATACCGAAGCTATAGTTATAAGTAATAACCCTAATATCGCTAAGGCCGCCGAGATTAGGGTCCCTAAGGGGTCGGGTCGGGTCGGATTTTAGGGGTACCCCCCCCGACCCGCTATAGGGGGGGTAGAAATAGGGGGGGGGCGGGTTTTTAGGTTAGGGAGAGCTTTTACCCCTAACCCGCTAATCGGGGGGAAGTCGGGTTTTTTAAGTTATATATTTTAATACTTAACCTAGGTATTATTAAGATCTAAATAGCTAGAATTATAGAGAAATACCTATTCTATAAGTCTATAAGATTATATAATATAAAATACCTATAGGTCGTCCGTAATTAATAAAACCGTATAAAAAAGTTACGTTTTTTAGCTAAGAACCCGACCCTATTAATTAGGGCGGGTTCTATCGGGGGGAGGATTAGGGCGGGGGGTCCTAGGGACCCCTAGACTCGACCCGAATACCCTCCCTAACCCCCCCTAACCCCCGGGGGTCGGGGGATCCCCTAACCCCTTAGGGACCCTAGCCGAGATCTACTTAAACGGAGGTAATTCTAATACGGATATAGATACTAATAAGGATAAGAATAACGAGAATAATAAAGATAATAAGAATAATTCCTAGGGTCCCTAAGGGGTCGGGGGATCCCCCGACCCCCGGGGGTTAGAAGGAGTCGGGGGGGGTATTCGGGTCGGGTCTAGGGGTACCTAGGGCCCCCCGCCCTAACCTTCCCCCCGATAGAACCCGCCCCAATTAATAGGGTCGGGTTCTTAGCTAAAAAACGTAACTTTTTCGTACGGTTTTATTAATTACGGACGACCTATAGGTATTTTATATTATATAACCTTATAGACCTATAGAATAGGTATTTCTCTATAATTCTAGCTATTTAGATCTTAATAATACCTAGGTTAAGTATTAAAATATATAACTTAAAAAACCCGACTTCCCCCCGATTAGCGGGTTGGGGGTAAAAGCTCCCCCTAACCCGAAAACCCGCCCCCCCCCCTATTTCTACCCCCCCTACGGCGGGTCGGGGGGGTACCCCTAAAACCCGACCTAACCCGACCCCTTAGGGACCCTAATAATTCCTATTCTACTCCTTTATAGGAGCTGATTAGGTTACCTTTACTAGTAAAGCGCTCCGTAGAAGGAGTAGTACTAGAATCGAGTATTTCGGCTAAACGACGGCGAGGTCTATACCGTAATTATAGTAACCTTTATTACGTATATTTACATTACCTAACTCGTCCCTTTTAAGGCTTTAAGGCCGCTGGTTTTATATATAGAATAAGTAGTTTACGTAGTAGTATAATATATTCGAATTTACAGCTAAATCGCTCGAAACTACTATAATAATATCTATATAATTGTCCGTATTAGGCTATAGCGGAGGTACTAAAAACACTATAGTAGTATCTATATAATTATCCGTATTCGGCCTTATAACTATATATATATCTTTATTGAAGTTGCAGTTATATATATATTTATATATGGTTTGCATTTTGTATGCAACTGCAATTATATATATGTGGCTGCAACTTCATTTTTTATATGTATATATTCAGTAATTAACCGCTAAAGAATCCTCTTTAGAGACGTCGTCTTGCGAATCGAATACTAAACCTCTTGATGACCTGAGAAGAGAGTCACTAAAATCGTAGTCATCGCTGTCACCCGCCATTCTGGAGGTTAGAACAAATAGATGTTGGTGATACGACGCGTGTTTCTGTGTTTCGAACTCGAATTCTGGAGCGTGCAGCACGTGATACGATTTCTGCCGCTTCCATGATAGGGCTAGAAGCCTTCGTCTGTGTCTATTTCGACATCCAGTGATGCGAGCGCTGCGAGCACGGTATGAGTCCGAGCAGCCTGTAATCATCAATTTTTTTTGTATGAATCATGGAGTGAGAATTCTGCTGAAAGTCATGTGATATGATTACGCGAACCGCCGCGGCGACAACAAACATCAATTTCGCACGCGGTTTTTTTTCTCCCATTAACAAAGTGTGCGTATCCTCCCCAGTTCCCATGATATCGTGGTCGCGCTAATATTTGCTCTACAGAAGCTCAATTTCAATGAATAACGGTTACTTTTTCCCTCCCTTCGCGCCTCCGGGCTATGCTACACAGCCCCAGATGTTTCGCCAACATCAGGATGCTGAGCAATCAGAAAATGAATCAGACTGCGAGCAGTCTGATTCGGACGAACCATCCCCAGCTGAGTCCAAGAAATTGGCTCAATTGGAACGGCGCTTGGCCGAGCTGGAAAGTCAGAAGGCAAGTGAGAACGTTACCTCGAAGCTCAAGGATTTGAGCCTCAAGGACGATCCTCTTCCCAAAGACAGCTTTGCAGAAGCCATGAGGCGCAAGCCAAAGCCTGCCTATGTTCCTGTTATTAAAACACCCATGGGTAGAGCTAACGCTTTAAAAACTCTCCGAGATCAAACCTCCAAGCCTTACAAGGGCCAGAAGATTCCTGGTACGATTGAAGAGGAGATCGAGCATTGGGTGTTCACAGAGCCAGGTGTGTCTGGGAAGGCAGACCTGTGTCTTCACTACTACAAGCCACCTCGAAAGCCTAAGAAGGGCAAGGGCGTTGGCGTTGCTCCCAAATCCGCGTATGCTCTGCAAGCAGGGTGCACAAAGATTGCTCGTGGTGGGAAATGTTTCCATCAGCATTCAATCATTGTCTGCCCCGAAGAGACCCTGAGATGGGTGACATTCGAGAAGCTTGAGAGTTTGCTGAGGATATCATTTGATATCATGAGGGCGCAAAAGATCACTGCTCTTGATTTCGACGAGGAACTGAAAGAGCTACAGAGCCGTTGGCGGAATGTCCACGGCGTGATCGTGGAGACGGAAGCTCCTACGAAGCCCTTAACAGTTCCTCGTTCGAAACAACAAGAGGAGGCAGATCGACTGAACCAAGTCCGAGACAAACCTCTTCGAGACTACGATCGCGGCCTCGGCAATGATGAATTCATTACTGACGCCGAGAAAGTGAAAGAAGAGAGGCTGATCGAACGTCTTCTGAGCAGAATTCGATGTTCTGTGGAACTCGCTGATGACCCAGAAGCTGCCGATGACGGCTACAAGGCCCACGATGAACTCTGTGCTCGATGCACGGATCCTGTGAACAAGCTTTCGTACATTGCAAAGACTGGGCTTTACTACATTCGGTTTGAGCTCAAAGCCATCCGGGAGAAGGCCAAAGAGGTGCTTCGTGAGAACGAGGCTGCTCCATAAGCCTCGTCTCCTGCGGCAAAGCAACAAGGTAAGAAGCCACCGGTCATTAGAATGGTTGATCCTGCAAAGGCCGCAGCTCGAGAGCAAGCTCCCAAAGCTGCCGCGCAGACAAGCACATCCGACCCAGTTGGCGGCGCAGCTCTGAGGCTGCATCCTCATCCAAATCATCTGAACAGGTGAAGTAGGAGGGCGCAGCCTCTCAGAAGACTCAGGTAGGTTGATTCTCACTCATACTTGCGATCACGTTTGCTAGCCTGAGGGCTGGACTAAGCAGGAATTGCGAAAAGAGTATGAGAAACAAAAATCCGTGCCATATTTCAAATTAGCATGACCTATTCGAAGCTACGTGCTCAAGGTCTCAATCCTTTCTATGCTGCCGAGGGTACATTTGAGGGTGATGAATCTCCTCTTGATCCGCTCTTAGACTGGGCAGAAGAGGATGGTGAAGAGGATGAAGAGCGTCGGGCTTACGAGGTCGGACAGAGCACAAAGTTCGAGAAACTTGCCTCAACGTCCAAGGCCTCACGGCATTAATGTTTAGAACTGACACATAGTAGCCGTAGAAGTAGGAATGATAAGGATTTATGATTTCGACATTGTTTCACACATTGCTAACATGATGACTTTGATGACAGGCCTCGATTGTCCTGCTTTGATTGCCGCCTGGGAACGCATTTCGATTGGCCGACCACTACCTGCGGCGAACGACCTTTGCAGATCGGCCAGTCCCACCTGAATAAGTTACAAACCCACGCAACGAGCGAAAGCGACGGTGTCGCCATGCATGCAATAGACCTTCGCTCACATCTGCCAAAGATGCCTTATAGCCGCATACGTCTCCACTTTGCTGACCTCCAGAGGACGATTGTAGGTCTTCGCCTTCGCGACGTACCATTCCTTGAAATATTCGAGTTCATGTGTGCGCTCACATCCATCTTCATACCGAATACCAAATTCCCATCCCTGCCAGTATTTCCACGTTCTGGCCGAAGGATCGACTATGATTGACCCATCGTCGCGCGTGAAGTATTGGAGCTCCAGGAATTCGTCATCGAAAGCCTCGAGTGAAGCGACATCTTTGCTCAAGACAGCGCTTCTCGTTTCGCACTTTATGCATTGTTCTTCGAGGCACGCTGTCATCTCCTCTGCTGGAGCGTCCGATGGTACCATTGAAGCAATAGATTCCCAACATAAGTTAATGAAGGACTCATTCGATGCTGCAATCTTTTGGCAGGACTGTGCCATGGCTCGGGTTGCTTTAATCTTGGCCTCGACAGCCTTCTTCGCTTCCACAAGCGAAACGATTTGTGTGTACGGTTCGTGCTCCGAGGAATTCTCTATATTTGCAGTAGCTAACAAAAGCTAATACCCACGTCAGATTATGAAAGTAATTTGGGACGGGAGGTGCACACCCCGTTCTGCAATTTTGTCATGTGCGCTTGTAGTGCGCGTCCAAGATCCAGTGTAGCTTGAATGCTCCTTTTGGTACTGTTCTGAAGACGCAGATTATCCTCGCTATAAGGCTGATTTTCGTCCGCTTTGAGTATGCTGAGCTTGATAAACCATGTCAGCATAAGAAATGGACGCCATGCGCGAGTTGAACGTACCTGGCGGTTTAGCGCTGCAACATGGCTCCAAAGCGGTAAGGATTTGTCGATAGACATAATGATATACGATGGGAAGAACGATTGTTGTGCTGCGAAGTATGTTTGGTGTACAGTTTGGTGTCTTTGAAACTCGATTGACTGCGAAAGACTAGGTTGCAATCAGAGTGCTTCATGGCTCTTGCCGATATTCATTGAGGTCGACAGGATAAACGCAAGATGACTTGGTGGCTTCCTCGATGCTTGCTGCTGGCGGTATGGCATGACTGGAATCGTCGACTACAATACAGGGTAGAAAGAATGAACAATCGTGGAGATAATCCCTTGGGACAGGCATGGACTTCATAGTATCAAGCTCAAATCAGCAAAGCCGACGCACAAAACTTGCATCATGTTCTGTAGGCCAAGGTGTCCGATGGGTATTGTAGGGAGATTGAGAAGTTGCGACCCAGCGCTCAACAGGACACTTTCACACGGTAATTGACACTGACGACGACAAGATCATGCTCGTCAGCGAGCCGGGCACCGTCATATATCCGTGTGGATGATTTTCCTAAACCGAAGTCGCCACCATAAATCCAGACCTGAAACGTCAGTCACCATCTTTCAATCGATTTTCACACTCTTACCATTACCGCCTTGCCTATTCCTCCAGTCTACGGCTGCGTCCAGACATTAAGATTCAAACATTTATTACCAACATCCGTCATCGCGAGAGCTTGGTCGCTAATTTCTGGACAGTCGACGCCGAGTTTCGTCGCCGTAATTGTGGCATTTCCTGTAAGTGAGTGGGACAGGAGTAGCGGATCGCATCGCAATTTCCCGACTGGTGATGCTGTGACTCTGCAAACGGGATACCAAGATATGCCTATACATCTAGTTCTCCATCCGAAGCTTGTCCATCTACTGAGCCACTAGTACTTTCGACGGACTGTCCAACCGTCCACGCTCGGTAGAGACGGGATGCCGACATACCGGTGCAATTAGTACAGAACGATGTCCGTGCTCGCTAATTATATCCCACGGCCAAGTAATTCCCAAGACGTTGTGGTCATGTTCGTCAAGATGCCAAGTTTGATATCGGACTAATTGAGATAACATGATTTTTTTGAAATGGGTGATGTTGTCGAAGCGGATATACTTATGTATCATTTATCCGCACGTCATCTCCCAAGAAATCCTTGGTTTCACGGCGCGCAACCACTACAAGTTATGTGGCTCTCATGACCGAGTCCAAATCCATGTACGATACGGGACAGTCTTTGTTTTTTTCTTTGGAATCCCATCGTCTCCGTGGAGTCAAGAATCGTCAGATGTAAGATGGTGGGAGTCTAAGGATGGGGATAGGTATGCTGTCGAGCGTGTGAAGAATCTATCGAGAAGACGAAAAGCGTCCAGGAAACATCGTTCAGAGAGGTCAAAAATGCACAGATTCCATTGGGCCCGGTGAGGCGGGTAATTCGCGTTCGACATTATTTCATCATGAACGCTGCAGTCGGCGGGAAATGTTTGATTGGTTATCTCTCATGGTTCTTTGGTTTTAGTACACGCCTGTGTGGTAGATCATTCATTACAGACGTGGAGTACACGAATCTTACTTACCTCATTCTCGCATCAAGAACTGCCTGCAGCGCCTCCCACACACCACACGCACACGGGAACAATGACCGACCCGTCCAAAGAAGCAAAACCTAGAGCTCGAAAGTCCTTGAAAAAAAAAGCGAAACAGAAAGAGCGGAGGACAGCAAGCGATACCGTGGTTCAATCAGATCAAATCATTGTTATTTTATCTCGAGATACCATGTGCTAATATGTATATATGCGCCACATTACGCTGGGCACATGAGCGCAGGGGAAGAGAAACACCAGGCTCCTCCCTCCCTCCATCCATTCCATCTGTCCATCCCATCTTGCTGAAATAGTAGAAAGATCAAACATTAGCGGACCGAAGCCGTCAGCACAATAAATGCGGTGGCCGAATAATCTTTCGTTGCAAATGCGCCGCGCCGTATGTACAAATAATATAAGCCGCCTTTTGATGAACATGATTCTTACTCACACACTGATAAATCTAGAAACATAGCGAACCGTTCTTGCACCGGAAATGCCGCCAAAAAAGCCGAGGATAAAGTAGAGGACCGGATACTCTCGCAATGCGCAAACAGGGCGCAATTTTATCAGCTGGTGACAAAGAAGCTTGCGACAAAACAAACCGTCGTGAAAAGCGTGGTGAGATCATATAGGAATTCGAATTTCGCATCGCGGTATCCCCATCCGATCATCTTGGCCTTCTCGGTTGGTCGTCGGACTCCATTCTTCGCATCGACGATGAGGAGCTCTTCGCGAGTAGGCATGTCGGGCGGGTCGATGGCGTACGTGAGTGGCACCCAGAAGGCACTCACAATGATGAGCCAGGAAAGTGGCGGCCAGAAGGCATGGGTGAGCAGGCAAAGGACTTTGTCGTGAGCGTTGTCATTTTGCGCAATGCAGCGCGATGACGAGAGGGAGATGGCTGAGAGACAGAAGTACACGTAGATGACGTGGAAAAAGCCATTGTAGTTCAAGAGAACGGCTTTGATTCTTCGGAAGAGGTGGGCCCGAGTACTGGGATCGCGTTCGTTGAGCTCGTCCTTGAGAGAGCCCGTTGGTTTAAAGTTCTGCACTTTTCCACCGAGCCATTTGGGTAGGAAGAAGGATCGAACGACGGAGAGCGAGATGTATGGAGACATCCACAGTTGAGAGCGTGCGCCACGTTGTCCAGTTGCGTAGCCTGCAGGGAGGTAGAGGGCGAGTTCGCAAATACGGTTGATCATCACTGCAGCGAAGCAGGCGCGGACGAGCCATAAGAGCTGGCCAAAGTCTGCGTAGGCGATAAGGGGCTTTCCGGACATGAGGACGATAGGGAGGGCGAAGAGGGAGACCATTAGCGGGATATTGTAGAGCGAAAGGATGGCGAAGAGGAACCCAGAAACACGGGGCATGAACCTCATGCCACTGATGTTTTTACCCCATAGACAGAAGTTGAGTTTGAAGGAGGTATCGACAGTTCCGATTGCCTAATGTGGAATCAAGGTTAGCCAATATGCATGCCCGATTTCATGTTGTGTAACGTACCCATCGTGTTCGCTGCTTCAAGTGACTGGCGAAAGAGTCGGGCACAGTTCCAAATTGCAGGGGCTCGTGAACGTAGGCGGTCTTCCATCCCTTGCCGAGCATCAGGGTTGATGTTGCCACGTCCTCAGCCAGGGATCCCAGGGGAATCATCCCGATGTCTTCGACTGCTTCACGACGGAAAACATAACCGGATCCTGTACACCATGCAACTCCTAGCGCATCTTTGATTGGTTCGCAGATGTGCACGAAGAAATCCAAGCTCTGCGCGAGCGGATCGCCTCTAGGGATGTTGTAGAACAGCTAAACAGCGTGAGCAAGTGCACTTTGAGTTTCGTTCGATGAGCGCGTGATCCTTACCTGAGGAGGACAGGCCATGGCCATCTTAGGATCATTAACCAAATGAGGAAGGAGAGCTCGGAGCCAGTGTCGCTCCGGAATCATGTCTAATGAGTGTGAGTAACGAAGCGTCGGGAAATCCGAGGGGCTCAATTCTTACCAGCGTCCAAGGCGGCGATGTAGGATGATGCGCCACCGTACATGTGGCACACTTCTTCGAAGCCATAGTTCAAGTTCCCAGCCTTGAAGTGATGAGGGACGCCCGGAACCTTCTTTCGGGCGCGGTAGTGCAAATTTTGGTAATTGCATGTTTGGGCGAGATTGGTGATCGCCGATTCCAGATCCTGATCGCCTCCATCGTCCAAAACAACAACGCGGTATCTTTCTCGAGGGTAGTCAATTTCGCAGGCTGCTCGTGCGGTATCGACAATGAGGTCCACCTCTTCCTTGCAGCATGTGATGAACACGTCCACACTTGGTACGTCCTCTCCAACCAAGCGTAATTGTGGTCGATTTCTTGATTTCAGGATGAAGACATTCCAGAGTGTCTGAATCAACAGAGGAATGGCAACGGCAACTTCCGTGCCAATGAATACCCACGCCATAGGGAAAGTCTTGCCTGTCTTTCTTTGTGAAGACAAGACGAATATGATACGCAGTGTAAAGTATGTCCAGTACGCAATCAGCGTCAGGATGCAGAGAATTGGCGATGTTTTGAAGAGAAACAGCTTCCAAGCAGGCATATGAGCGTGGTCGTCCTTCCGGTTGAGCTCGACGACATGCATGTCCCGCAAGCCTGACTTCTCATTGAGTTCTATGGATGACATATTAGGTATTAATGATTTAAAAGCATCGGTGCTGTGCTGTTCGATCGTTAGCAAACGCCCTGGTGCAAGGATATCTGGAGCCGTACATAAGGAGAGTTCTGGTATGGTGTAGGCGACTGAGATCCCGATATGCCCATCAGTGTGGCCTCGCTCTCTGGCCTGCTTCCAGACAGCCATGGTCTCCTTCCCATAGGAGTAGCCGACAAGTCCCTCCCTATCGGTGTTGCGGGAGGGCTCTCGTCGTAGAGGTCGGACAGAGTCCTGTGGCCTTGTGCTCGGCCTAGACCAGGGGGAGCCCTCGCATACGATGGTGTTTGAGGGTAGCTGGCGTTGTAGCTCTCCCTTCTCGACATCGTGTCGGAATCATCTCTTAACGTGTCGGAGCCGTCTTTGTCTAGGGTGGACTCTGGCGAAATGGAGCGTTGGGACTGTCCTGCGTGGTATGATGTGTAAGGAGAATTGAAGGGATTTTGGTGGATGTCGTCCACGCTCTCGTTGCTGAAGGCATTCCCCGTCATGGGACGGCTTGAACACGGTTGATACGACATTGTGATGTTATGGTCACACTTTCATGGTTCGAACGAGGGGAACTATGCAGGAGACAACGGCGGTACCACAAAGGTGAATTAGCAATGGAAGGTCAACGAGAGAGAGAGAGCGCAGGATGGATTGATAATTGAAGGTGAGGACAGGAAGAGTTGAAAGGGGAGAATGGAGATCAAGGCGTGCAAATGAGCGAGCCCGGGCAGTGGGTGGATCTCTATCATGCGTTTGGGGCCGTTGTGGTGGCTGGCGTGTTTTTTCCGTGTCTCGAGGGGGCGAGCGATCATTCCTGGATGCGACGTACCCGCCCACGGTCAGGCACTCAGGGATAGTTTCATGGAGCAATGAGCAGCCCGTGGCTGGCTGCCATGATCTGCCGGGCCCAGAAGACGGAGATGATTGGGATAAGCCAAAATTGGCGGATGGCAAATCCGGACTGTTGGTGGCTGCGGTGGTCGAGCTCTAGGGAGACTTAGGAGACGCCTGATAGCCCGTCAAGATGTGTCGGATCCCCAACACTGCTGGCACACATACGATAGTCGCTGCTGCTATTGTCCTTGACCTCAGGCCTTGAGTTTCCATCCCACACTCGTCTCAATTGCTTATCAACAAACATCAGTTCCATACATAATCGCCGTCCACCTCTTCCGTCCGGTTCCAAGTCGACTGCTCCATCCGCACAGCAACAGCACCACCACTCCCCCCTCCCTCTCCCAGCACGATGAAGGTTACGCACACGCTGTTCAGCGGCGGTCTGCTCCTGCTGCCCGTTGCCGTCACGGTGGGCATCTACGTCGGCCTCAACGTCCAGGAGATCTTCCATTCCGGCTTCAAGGGCTCGTACGGCATCCCATCTGGCTCCGGTCCCCTCGTCCCAACGTCCGGCACAACGACGTACTGCCAGAAATCGATAGGGATCACGCCGCAAAACAAGAGATACACATGTAAGTGTTGCTATTGCTGCTCTGTTCCTGCAGTAGGCGGGCCCCTGTCAGGCATCTAGGTACTCGCACCAGGCGGACTAATGGTTGGCCTGCGTTTCACCAAGCCAACCAGCAAAACTCGTCGTTGGTGCTTGTCGGCGGTCGGAGCTTGTCGATCATCGACGGGACTCCACTTCTTTGATGAGCATGGGAGCCGCCTGTGCATGGCTGATCGGCTAGCCCTGCTGGGACTCGGTGGCTGCTGGGATGCCTTCTGATTCGGAGGGCTCCCCGCCAACCTTGCTGCGCACACAGAATGGACTGAACGCTGACACGATCGTGTGCAGACAACCCCAACCAATGGGGGCTTTCTGATAGTGAAGCCTCGGCCATGTGCATGAACGTACGTATACACTGCTCAGACTTGACCGGAAAGAGTATGCCCATTATCCACGATCCATCCCACTGACTATCGACTGCAGATAACCACGTCCGACAGCGTCTCAGCCGCGTCCGTCCTCGCCGCTCCCTGGACTGCGACCTGGCAATATCCGCAAGGCCCAAGTAAGTCGACGATCCCCATTTCAAATTCACCGTGAGCCGCTTGTCGCCTCGTCCGGTTTGCTTACGCGTTTTGTTGCCGCTCCGAGACTGGGACGGAATGCGCCAAGCCTTCCGCAACCCGCTCTGCATGGCGGCTTAATCTGGCACCGCCCGCTGATCATCATTGTTCCAGGCGACGCTCCCGTGCACGCTTTCCCCAATGCGCAACTCGACATTAGCTCCCTGCCAATTCAATTGTCCTCCTTCACCAGCCTCGAGCTCGACGTCGACTGGCATTATGGCGTCGGCAACGACAACACGACAGTCTCAACCTCCACCGAGTTGGCCACCAACAACTTGAATGCCAACGTGTGTGTGGATATGTTCTTCGGCCCTACTGCCTCCGAGAGTGAAGGCACCACGACCGCGACGTATGAAGTGATGGTGTGGCTTGGCCAATACGGCGCTGCAACACAACCCATCGGCCTTGCGACCGGTCCTCTCCAGAGCGTATCCGTGAACGGAACAGTTTTGTAAGTGCCTTGAAACTTTCGACGCGTGTACCTCATAACGAGTGGGCCCCGAGCTCATTCCAACATCGCCATCCTCCGCACGTATGGACAATCACTGACTCCACAACCAGCAACCTGTACTACGGGTTAAACGGCCTCCAACAAAAGGTCTTCACTTGGCTCGCAACACAAAACACCACGCGCTTCGTTGGTGACATTGGTCCGCTACTCAACAACTTGGCCACCTCGCAAGGCCCGCAGAAAAGCGAGTATCTCGGTTATGTCGCGTTTGGTACCGAAGCATTGTACGCGCCGACAAACATGACCTTCACCGTCAATGAGCTGTCCATGACCTTGAACTCCAAGTGATTTAGCGACCGTTGTTTCTGCGCTTGGTGTTTGGTGTTTGGTGTTTCGGACTATTGATAGAACGGGTTTTTTTGCGATGCTGGACGAGAACACAACTCGCATCGCTAATGATAGACTTAATGATTGTACAGAATACTTATCAAAAGCAAAGATAGCGTGGGTGGTAACAAATAACCCAATACATTATATTTCCTCTCGTCAACGCCCGCGGGCATCCCTAACGCGTCATACCTGTTGTGGAAGGTGGGACCACTTCTGGGCACCATGGAAACGATGAGTGTTGATTTGTCAGCAATTGGCACGTGACGCACCATTTACTCCACCAAAGAGATCTCTTATCGGCAACTTGGAACGTTCAAGCGACTTCGATGATCTGCCGGTAATAAGTTCCACCACTTCTACCACATTCGCATGTCCGTAAAGCCGAGAGAGAGAACGCAACAGAGCGCCGCATCACGACATTCAAGACATCGTCCTCGTAGTAAGATACTATACTATGCATACCATAGTAAGTAGTGCACCAACACAGTATTCCTCGTCTCCAAGCCCAAGCCGGCTTCTCGAGATCCGATTAAGCAAACATAAGACACATGAAGCTTCTAATCACTCAGCCTTGTCCGCCTCCGCATCTTGCACCTGCAGGTGCCCCGATTTCTGCATGGGTGTTCATTACTGGTGATCGTAGTTGTAGTTGTAGCGACCGGGGAAAGGGTCTTTGAGGAGTGGGCTCTGCTTTTGATTGGTTGGTTGATACCTTTGTTTCTCTCTCTCTCTCTCTCTCTTTTTTTTTTTTTTTTTTTTTTTTTGAGGACAACCTGGTCTACCTTCCTGATTGGTTGTTTATGATGATGATGTTTTGGTATCTGGTGAATTGGTGAATCGGCCTTGTGAGGGGTTGTGCGGGGTTGATCAGCTGGCACCGGGGGATTTTTCTTTTTGGCGGGCGGTGTGATAATGGTTGGGATGGGGATGGAGAGATGTGCGTTGGTGGGATGAAGGTTCGTTTGGGATTGCGAATGGGTTTTTTTTTCTGTAACCGGCTTCTCGTGAATCAATTGATATGCCATGTTACTGCGTATCTGATCGATGACAGGTGCGTAGTCAATGAACTGGGCTATGGTAGCTGGTTTTGTCGAGAAGTAAGAAACACTCCACCTGCACAATCCCTCAATGATTCCAGCGCATCAATCTCACCAACCCTACATTCACCACCACCTCGCAAATCGTGCACCTCGTCGCCAATCCCAGAAGGACGTTGCTTGAGACGGGATCTCAGGAAGCGCTGACAAAGAATTTGAGATCAACCTTCGATCGCGAGGTTCCTGCTCATCTGGGCTTTGTGCAGTTGCGGAAAAACGGTTTCCCGGACGACGATGGCTAGGGTACAGCCTCGTGTCAAGGTCAAGACAGAGACGTGGCCAAGGCGCTCCCTCGATGACGGCGATGTTGCCGCGGCGGAAATGTGTGGCTGGTAAAGACTACGGTACGGTAGGTGGCAATTTGTGTGGGATGGGTACGGCTACTAGTACTTGGTATTACTCTGGCGATTCGGTGTTCGATGCTTCAAACTCATGATATAGCTAGGGCATCCATAACATCTTGTTAGCCCAGCCTCCTCCGACTTCACCTCTTTTCTCTTGCGCGAATTGGTTCAACTTGACTCCTGTATCCTTCTATGCCGATGAGGAATCCCAAGATATTCTTCGCGTCACTGATTCTACCCAGATGTAGCGTGGATCTACTGGAGACGACAATTGCAATCATGGCAGCGTGTGTGGCCTTAGTCAGGTCGGCTCATAATGTCGACTTCATAGTCTTGTCTCCCAACCTCACTAGAAATGTGGGAAGTATTGGATGGCAGCGCATCCTGGCTGCAAAGTATCCTCCTCACCAGTTCACAGCTTCGATTTCGTATCCTTATCTTCCAACCTCACCGCCGTGACGAGATGAAAAAGTCACAGGTGCAAGACGACAACGCATACCGATGACAGAATCTACCCCACTTCAAAAACAATGATCTCTCAATTAATACAATCCCAGCCTATATCTCACCAATACACGCGGAAATGTTGGCAGTAAACCAGCTTGCTTGCAAGGCAGTGACAATTTCCAAGCACCAACCATAGAATTGTATAAGTGTTTCATGTATACCTTTCCCAGCAACATGTCTTCCAGTCACCTCTCCATATCTCATTGCCAATATGCGTCGGTTCCTCCACTCCCTCCAAAACGCATTCCACCGTCTATTCCCCTGTTGCCGACGAAAAAAAGAAGGTAAGCCCACCATTCCCTTCTCGCGCCTTTTCTCCCAAAAATTGATTCCTTCCAAACAGCCCCTTCCAAACCCTCCAAACTGGCAACACCAAACCCCTCCACAATCTCCATCGCCACCAATTTCTAACAAACCCACACACCTCCCCTCTCTCGTCAAAACTCCAAAAATCTAACAACCTGTCCCTACTCTCCAGCAGCATCCCAATCCCCGGAATCGACGGCATCGCATCCCTCCACAATCAGCATCTCAACATACATAAACACAACATCCACGCCCCGTCCCATCTCCACACCAAACACCACAGCCACCTCCCACGCCCCGCAAGGCACGTCGTCGTCAACGCAGACCTCGCCCACCACCCTCCCCTGGGGCGATACACCCATAACGACCATCCTCAACCCGCCGCCCACGGTCCCGGACCGCGTCCGACCCATCTCGAACAGCAGCAGGAGGACGAGGTCGGATACGGCGTCGTCCTCGATGCCCCCCTGTGCGAGGGCGTGTCCCTGGGGCGAGAATCCGTGTCCGTGGGAGGAGATGCGGGTTTCGAGTGCTGAGTTGGGAGGGGTGGGGGCTTTGGGTGAGGAGGGGGGAGGGTTTGTGGAGACGAGGGTGGAGGGTGGGGTTGGCGTTGGGGTTGGGAATGGAGTGGGGGATGTTACGATGCCGAGGGGGAGAGGGACGTTTTGAGGGGTTGTGAGGGGGAGGAGGGAGGGGATGGGTTTTTGAGGTGGAGGAGTTGGTGGGGTGGTGGTGTTTATAAGGTGGAGGAGTTGGTGGTGCGGGTTTGATAAGGAGGAGCCGTGTTATTGGGCTTCTACAAGCGGGAGTTTTAGGGACATGGTCTATGAATTCATGAATTACGTCTGTAATGATTGTGATGAGATTCCGATGATATGACTTATGACTTGATGACTGGACCACGGCAGTATGGAGAAAGTGGTATGAATTGTGATGGATGATGCTTGTGATGATATTTAAGGGATTCAGAGGATATGCAATAGGACCTGACAGCTCGCTACGAAATCAGCAAGTGCTTCAGAAATAGACAAAGAATGAAACATCAACATCCAACCCCATTTCTTCCCGGCAACGTCCATTTCAATAGAATGATGAAGCACAGAATCAGCGATATCTCGATGGTTTTCCCCAATTCTGCAAAAGCAAGCCAAGAAACTTCGTTACTCGTGCTTGATATGTCCCCGCCATAAAAGCGGTTGAGAATCTGCAAGTTGTGTAATTGAAAACGAAGCCAGGCATGGATCTTGAGCAGTAGATGGGCTCCCACCTGAGGTAGTGTTTCATGACGGTAGCTAGATACATGGTTCTGAGGATTAATGGTGTCATTATTAATGAAAAGAACTTACGCGCCGATTGAATCCGGTGTATTTCCTGCTTACGACGGAAAAAAAAAACTCGATTCCCACGTCCCGACGCTCTGTTGATTCAAAAGTAAAGAAATTTCCCCTCAGGTAATCCGACAGGATATCAATCAATCAATGCATCCTCCTCCTCTAAAAATAAAGGATGAAACGATCCCTGCACCCGTCTAAGGGGCCCCTTTCCTCTCGCACCAAGCAGCGAAATCCATCTGCTGCTGGCTGTGAGGGATCCCCTTCTTCTCCCTCCACATCCACGCTCGCTTCGCGGCTGGCGGGAGGCACGCCACTCTCTTCTTCTTCTTCTCCTCCTCTCCCATCTCCTTCTTCTTCTTCGCCTTTTCGGCGGCGCGGGCCGGGATCTCTTTCTCGTCGTCTGCGTCGTAGACAGACGAGCCTGTACGAGAGGAGGGGCGAGAGGAGGAGTCGGTGGTGGTAGCGGCAGCAGCGGCGGCGGTGATGGAGGTGTTGGCAACGGCGGAGGAGGCGGCGCGCTGGTCGAGGGTGCTCTACATATTGTGTTAGCTCTTGAATATATGTCACTCGCTGTTCATCGAAGCAAAAGGTGGACTGTTCAAAGCTACTGCAAGCAGAGTTTTGTAGTAGTGATTCGATGGCACTACAAAGCAACACGCAGATACCCCAAGCGACGAGCGCACCGAAGCTGAGTGTCAGAATCATCAAAGGGGGGCTAATACATGCCGTCTGCTGAGCCTGAGCCAGGTGGCCATAGGCCTGGTCGTACGCTGGTCCGTAGCGACTGATGGTGGTGAAGGTTTGCGCTGGGCCGGACATGATGGCGATGGCTGTCTTTACCTAAGTGTGTGTCAGGACTCTACCCAGAAGTGGTGGAACGAAATGAACCTGCGAGATTGAGATGGTTGGCGAGGATTGCTAAAGCTTGACGATGATTGATAGCAATTGGCGAGGTAGTGTTGTGTTCGCGTACTGGTCAAAATCTGCGGCCGAAGTTCTGGATACCTGAACGCAAGCTGTGTAGCAAGTGACCAAAACACTGCCGGAATTCTCTGAGCGCACCCAAATATGAAGTCCAGCCATACATCAATGACCACAGACAATGTCTTTACGCTGGAGAATATCTCTAGCATGAATCGAAAGGAGTTAGCCCCAAGTAGCTTACTATACCGCGAGTTGCCAATTAAGGGGCACCAAAAACTACTAGGTAGCTGGTAACAGCGCCGATACAAGCAACTCAGCTTGATCAGGTATAGACTGAGCAAGTAAGTCAACACAATATCATCGAAACTGGGGCTAGCTCGATGTAAAGCTTCTGCTAGCAAAAAGCAAATGGCAGATACAATTCTGTCTCTGCTTTCTGCAATGACCAGTAACACAAGTACTGAGAGCAAAAATCAGAAGAACCTTGATCCGCAGGAAAGTATCCCAGGACGAGAGACATCGATCTACATCATATTGATGACGATGAGAGTAACACGAAATAATGGCTGCCCTCGGGACTGAACCAGCGACCTGGGCAAGTTGACAAAAAGGGAGGGGTCTCACCAACGAGACGGCCGGGAAGCCAAACCACCAAGCCAAAATCATAAGATCTATCAGCTACCTCCCTTAAAGGAAAATCTGAAAACCTTTACTTAAAAGCCTGACTTGTATGTTGTCCACATTCCACTTGATACAGACGACATATTTCCCGAACGATCACACAAGCCCTCAAATCTTGTCATCTTAGTCGTGAGCTATCAGGACGTTGATCTGGTTGATGATGCGCTCGACTGGTGCAAAAATCTGGACTGTGCATGCAGCCGAATGAGCAGTTTCGAAGTTGAACCACACCGACAATAGAAGAGGGTACCGTGAGAAAGAATCTGTACTTCTCAGTACGCTCCAGTGAACGAAACAAATAAAAAGGAATTGGCCGAGCTAGGATTTGAACCTAGGCTTTCAGCTTGGGGTTCCCGCATTCTCACGTTGCCAGCGTGCAGTCCATCTTGCCAAGTATGGACCGGGGTGAGACCCGCTGATGTGCTAACCACTGCACTACTCAACCATTTCGATGGAAAACTACCGTACCTGAGCCAATCATAGGTCAGGTAGAGGAGAGACGTGGAGACTTGAAGGTGAAGCGAGGAGAAGTAGAGCAAACGTTCGCAGACCCATAACCAGAGAACTCTTGTTCAAGGGTCGTTCGCAGGTTCCATAGGTTGTCAGTCCGGTTACCAATGGCTGTCTGTACATGACCGAGGTCGAGCAAATCGGAAAAGAGACGACCAGAAAAAATTGTCGAGCTTGTTTGGTCGAGGATATTATGGTCCTTGAGCATGTCGATCAGTCTGTTCATATCGAGTATGATTATGAGCCCGCTAAGCATCGTATTTCAAGCAAGAATTAGTCGATTTGCAGTCCATCTCTTTCTGTGTTTGAAGCTTGAAGCCCAAAACGAAAGGAATGGAGAAAAATGAAATCGAAGCTATGAGAATGTCGAGTGAATATGATACAGCGGAAAATAGGCATGTTGACGTGGGGTTGAATCTAGCGTCGAGACGAACAATCTTAGGGAAAAGGAAGCGGACATAAGGGCTATGCACGATTGTGGGAGCCAGTCAGCGAAGGTGTGGGAACCAGACTGTCAAATACTGGGGCTGGTCTTCAAGGCTCGAAGAACTCCGCCAAAGCAGTAGCTTTCATAGGAGGTCCTAGATCAATCAGCAACTCCAGTTTGTATGAAGTATGCGAGCTGTGGCAATGGTTCGCCTGCAGCCAGTCCAAAACAGGTAGCAGGAAATGGGCGGCATTTAATGACAATGGCATCCTGCGAAGCTGGATAGAATGCACGTAACTTTGATAATCGAAGAGCCGTGTGAGCTGGACGGTGAAGAGTAGCAGTCTTGAAGCGGTTGTTCGAGGGACGGTGGAGGGGCTGGACGCCGCCAAAGGGCCGAAGCAGTTTTGCGACCATCAAGTCAGCAATAGAAGAGACAAGCTGACAAGAAGATGGAGACGAAACGGTGGTAGATAAATGGAAGTTGTTGTAAGGTGAGGTGGTAGCTGGAGATGTGTGGTTGCAGGTTCCTTGCAGGTCTCCACACCTAAACTTTACTTCTGGTCTTACTCCCCTGTCGTGGCCCAATTCCACAACATCTTCGCGACAACGATCCCACAAAGCCCCCAACAAAAAGCTGTTACAGCCTATCAAGACCTCTCGATCTCATCTCCGGCCGATCATGGTAGTCCATGTCTTCCAGAATCGCCACTCGCAGGTCTCACCGCCAGGAATACCCGGATACGAGCAGTTACGATGACGGCCATGTACAATTATACATCCCCCTTCACTACCTGCCTCCTCGCGCCATATCTGAAGCCGTCGACGGATGGTATTACTGAAGGATCGGCTCATCAGAAGTAGTTTAGAGTACAGAAGAGTAGGAAACTTATACCCAGCTCCTTGCCTTGACTTGGACCGCCTCACCATCAAATGCCAGCCAGCCAGCACACACATAAGAGCAAAGAGGTGCATCAACGAGCTGAGGTATGCCTTGGAGCCAGCAACGATCGCTGAAGACCTGCTCCCAAGTCACTGCGAAAAGGGCAGCACTCTCAAACTTCCCCTCCAGATCTCGGAGCATCAAGAAGGACCCGGAAGTTTGAGTCAAGCTCCTACGACAAGCTCTGGCAAGGCTCTCACTGAGTCTACCAGAAACTTGAGACCGACGGCATTCAGCCACTGCAAGGAATCACGTACTATTGAGAATGTACGGTGATGCTTGGGACCTGGCACCCGATTCTTGGAGCTCTACAATTGGATCGACGACTTGGCAGGAATCGCAAACTTCAAACGGTCTTCAAAGCGCGCACTCACCATCATGATTGATGATGAGTGCGCACTTTCAAAGCTGCTGGTCGCTTGCTGTTCCTGCACTCGCCGGTCGGAAGAGTCGGGATTATCAGACGGGCAGGCCTTCTTGGACAAAGACATTGACCAGAGATCATCTTACAGCTTCATGCTCGAATTATGTCCGCCGTGCACTTGGGAACCGGCTGCAACAAGGGAGACCTCCGATGGTGCAATACGGCAACGACCGTGGAACAAAGTGCGATAGTAAGGCCGCCACCGCCAACTCTCACCTGCGACGATCGAATTTTTAGCCGAGACACAGGAATACCAGCACAGCGTGTCCACTTGCTTGCTAAACATGAAAGGCGTATCTCAGATCAGGCTTTATTAGAGATGAGACTAATATCGATAGACGGTGACATTGGTTGCCGCTGAGATGTTTGCCATCCGAATTGAGGGTCAGCCGTGTCACTATAAGGATGTCGTCAGCCCTTTGTTGCGACGACAGCATGACGCTTTCACGATCTCTCCATCTGGCCTTCGAGAACGTGTCCTTCCCTCTTACGCCTCCAAACTTGAGAGCCTACAGCCCAAGCTCGAAGTCGATAATCTTCGACTCATCGGCGTTTTGAATCTTGACTTGCCGATCTTCAAAGTTCGATGGTCGCATCTCCACAGGCTTGGCAGAACGGTCATTAATTTTGGGGGTTAAACGATGAACGCCCCTGTGAAAACATGCTTGACTTCGATGCTACAGTATTTGACTTAAAACAACTGTACGAAGCCTGAGAAGTGAAGGTAAGACAAATGAAAATATCCTGAAGCATAACGCGCACTGACGAACAAAGGCGGACGAAAAATGAAAGATGAGTACGAAGACTCAACACGAGAAGCATAGTAACAATGGTGAAAGAGAGATAAGGAAAGGGACTAATAAAAGTAAGCACTTGGACATTTCGGTCTACACACTGCTCTCTTGTCCATCGGACACATCTTCATCGGTTCCAGCCCCATGTCTAGCGCGTGAAGCCGCCTGCTTTATCTTTCCTTTCTCTCATTACGCCTCCGTTTTCCTGCTTTCTTTCTTTCTTGCATCTACCAAAGCATCACATGATTTCCATTTATTTACTATTCTTTCTCGCCTTCACGACAACCGCATGATAGTGACGAGCCGTCAATGCCATGCAGTGAACTTTGACTGAGCTCGACTGACGAAAGCATATTCATCGTAAAGGTAGAGTATCTGAGAAAGAGCTTGGATTGTTCTGTTACCTGTGAGAACTTCCGCGCGTATGAGCATTTTGATGCTGGTAGGTCCTGGCCGATTGCTGTGGGATTGCGACGAGTTTGATGCTGCCAGCTGTGTCGAGCACGTCCAGCAAATTGACCACGTACCATGTCTACCTGGTCGTTGAACTGCACCCGCGCATATCGAAGAAGGATCGGAAATCTCCTCTGACATGACTTTTCTTCTCCTCTGCACAGCTTGTTACTTCACGCCACGCCCACTTGGAGTAATTGGTGAGCAGCTTCAGCAATCGAGCCAGACTTTCAAGTCCTTCTACACTCAATTATTTTGGGTCTTGTGAATTCATCAGGATTGGTCGGAGTCTGCTCCACAGCAAGTCGCCTGCAGGTTCGGCTTGATTGGCGAGAGGACTTATGGCCTTGTCGGTGTCTTTGGCGAGCAAGCCATGCAAGAGTGTCGAGCGTAGCAGCGGAGAGTTCTCGCAGGTTCCATTGTTCGGTCCTCCCATGATCGTCGTCTGCTTCGACCTCACCATGACCCAAATTGTCATCCTCGAGACTCGATGCCCAAGGCTCTGCTGCGATTTCAAGTCTCGAGTCTGCTTTGATCCTCCTCTTTCGGTCAAGGTCCATTTCATCCCTGTCCAGCCACCATCGCTGGCCTGATAGCCAGAAAAGACGCTGGACGAAGAGCTGAAGGGAGCATGCTGTGGCGCCAGCATTTGCGTGGGTAAGCAAATGAATGAGTGGAATTGCAAGTTGTGCTTGATAGGGGCGGATGATTGGACTGGCTCAGCCGCCAGTATCTGAGTGAGTAAGTGAGTGAATGAGTGGAATGGCAAGTTGCGCTTGATAGGGGCGGATGATTGGACTGGCTCAACCTCGAGAGCTGCACTTGTGTTTGCCAATGCCGACGATCCGAAACGAAGCGACTTTGCGTGGTATGATTGCCATTGCTGGTATCCCGTACACAGCTGCTTCGTCTATGCTTGAGTCCTTGTGCATGCGCGCCCATTGCTGGTGTCTGTGGCTCGGTGCCTGTTGTTGGGTCTTTCTCTGATTCTGGCTAGGTATCTGTCCCTGGCTCGGTGTCTGTCTCCGTCTCGGCGTCTGTCTCTGGATCGGTGTCTGTCTCTGGCTCGGTGTCTGTCTCTGGCTCGTGTCTGTTGAGAGGCTTGGTTTGGGTGCCTTCCTTGGCTGCTGGAACACCAGACAGCTTGGATGGAGAGCTTTCGTGGGCTGCAGCAGGCTCTTTCTGCCTAGACTTCAGGTGCCCAAGATACAAGTCTAAGAGACGGGAGCCGAGTAGCTTTGAGCACCGTGAAGCAGTAGTGGACAGTCACGTGAGACATGGCCTGCTTGGTTCACCACTGCTGTAGCGAGTCTGCGACTCTGTGCTGTCATCTGAGTGAAGCCAAACAACTGGCGAGGTTTCAAACAGGAGCACAATGATGGCAGGCAGGGCAGTCGCTCTCACGATCGGGCTGGTGTCTCGTGTAACCCCAATTTTGGGGACACGAAGGCGAGCGGTCGCGGCTCGCTGGACTAGTAATCCAACGTAGCCGAGTGCGCTGCAAAGGCTGTGTGTATTCGCAGTCGGAGGAAAGACCGATCCGCGATTGTCATGAACGAGAGACTGGTGGTCGGCTTCCATGGTCTGCGAGTTGTCGGTCTCTGGAGGAGGCGCGAGGAGTCCTCCTTGCCTCCTTGTTCGCCCACAATGTATTGCTTGGTGGCCGCGAACAGCCGACAGCTTGATCAAGATGTGTTAGAGAGCTGTCTTCACCTTTTATGCGGAGATGAGTGTCACTTACATCTGAAGCGGCACAAAGCCGCAAGTCTGCGACGGGATTCGTTGAGACCCAAGGTCTCACCCGCGAAAAGCCGACAGCTTGATCAAGATGTGTTAGAGAGCTGTCTTCACCTTTTATGCGGAGATGAGTGTCACTTACATCTGAAGCGGCACAAAGCCGCAAGTCTGCGACGGGATTCGTTGAGACCCAAGGTCTCACCCGCGAAAAGCCGACAGCTTGATCAAGATGTATTAGGGAGCTGTCTTCATATCATCATACGGAGATGAGTGTCACTTACATATGGAGCGGCACAAAGCCGCAAGTCTGCGACGGGATTCGTTGAGACCCAAGGTCTCCCCTACGCAAAGGGCCGCCGGAGGTCCAGCGACTGACCGTAGGACAAGATGTCCGGGGATGACGAGTCATCCGCAGTGTACTGCGTTGATGCCGCGAGGCCTGCTTGCGCTGTTAGAGGGAGCTAATCTCATCGGCTGTAGAGACCTAGTATTACTCACATCTAACGCGGCACAAGGCCGCGAGCCTGCGACGGGATTCGTTGTCCCGCAGAGGACTCTATGGCAGGAGTCTTTGAGACCGTGCCAGACGGCCTCTAGTGCAGATCTTGATGGTAGTAATGATTGTGGGTAAGGATAAAGTTGTTGTTGTAGGTGGAGGAAAAATTGTTGTCACTGAAAAGGGAAAATTGCCTGTGCGGCGGTCGAAACGGGTAAGTCACTACACCAACCGACGTCGAGCTGGCTAACGAGAAGACTAGGTAGGCGCCGAGATACAAACCTAGATCGTGGATAGAACTGTCCTTGGGAATGCTCTCTTGCTCCTGAGACTTGAAGAACGCTGCAGGCTATTATGTTACGCATTTTACAGCAAGTCAGGGGGATTGCTTCTGATCACATTATGTCTCTCAAGGACCTCCGGAAACACCTTAGTGCTTCAAAGCTGTCTGTCAATAGGTAAGGACAGAATTGAACACCGAAAGCCTTCTCCTGCACACTGTCTTTCCAAACAGACTCTTCCTGTCGAGCCTTCGCAACCCTTTCGATTTCCTTCCACATCTTCCAACCCACCCAGCCATGTCTACCACTACTGTGCACGATGACGGCGACGGCAACAGAGAGGACGACAAGCGAGCAAGACGTGCTGGAAACAAGCAGGGTCCCAAGGCTTTCAGCAGGCCTGAGGCGAAAGATCAAAACCACAAGCAGGACACATTAGTTATACTAAGCAGGGAGACGGTTCCTTACTCTTCTCCCGGTGAAGCTTCTGGGCCTGCTCAAATACCTGTATCACAGACAGATGCCACGGCTCGCAGAAGAAGAGTCAGAAGCTCACTAAGTTGGGAGACTGTTTCTTGTCCCACTCTCTAATTGATCCAGCTTCCACGCCGAATCAAGTTCCCGCGCCATCCAAGATGATTACTGGTAACCGTCATATAAAGCACAAGACAGCTCAATCTACACGTCTTCTTCAAAGTTCTAGGAGGTGTTCAAATGACTGGGAACGATCAAAGAATGCTTGGAAACTCCAGGATGTTCATTCGTTAAATGGGCTAGTAGCTCCGAATCTCCAGTCTCCATTATCATGAAAAAATGCTAACATAATTTGGCTGAAAGGAACGAACCCCATCTGGCAAAATGACCTTGCCATGCCCCTACTCCTAATACAAGCGGAAAATGGAAGCGCGCTGCAATTGGATGCAAAATCAACCGCACCAATAAGCCTACACCCTGCCATCACATGCTGATCCATACTGCTGTCTTCTTCAAATGGCCCGTCTGCCTCACAAAGCTGGAGACTCGATTTATACCAGACGGCATGTTGTCAGTGTACACCCCGAAATTATTGGTAGGAAGGGGTATATGGCATTCGAGGAGGCAATGAAGAATCGTTCTCAACATAGAGGTGATGACAATGAAGAACAGGATGTGCCCAAGTCTGCCATGCCTAGGCTGATGCAGTCTGGTCTGAGCATGAATAATACAAGCACGAAGAGTCCAGGCCTGGCAAGTGACATGATAAATGGCTCTTCCAAAAGCTTTTCGAGGACGAGGGTATCAACGACGAATGTCTCAGACTTCGACGCTCGAAGCCAGCGGACTAATTGCAGCAGGAATGATTGAAGTCCAAGCTGGCGCAGCTCCTGTCCAGCCATCAGGACTTTCCAAGACTGGGAAAGGACTAGCTATTCCAAGACAAAGCATTCGGTGACGTTGTGCAAGCTTTCAACACTCACAGCACTTGAAAAGCTGGGAGAGATAGGATTAGGACTCGACTTCGCAAGACAGCGCTTGAATTGTTTGCGGCGGTTGTAGGCGCGAGGAGATCAAAGAACGAGGATGACGACGATGATCTCCTTTGACAGATGGACTTGAGATGACGAAGAGATGAGTAAAGAATTCAACCGTGGTGAAGGTGTAGGAGTAGCTCATAAGGTCTGAGGTCTGGATTCATCAATCTATGAAGAAAGTGTTGACGATGGATCCTCGCGCTCGATATGGCCATCAACGACCAAAAAGTGCAGTATGTAGAATTCTGAAAATACGAGTCTCAAAGCACGACGTTGGACCTCCCAAGCATCTGCTTGTGAGCATAGACCAAGGCGATCTCCGCTGGCCGAGATCAAAGAAAATAGGTTAACAGCGCCTTGTTGAGCCATGCCACGGGAAGGACTCTTTGTTTCTTTCCGGTGTCAGCTTGTCAGAGAGTGGTAACCAAGCTTGTCATTTCATGTTTGGCGGGGGTAGCCACTATATAGGTAATCTACTTAAGGTAGCTCCTTCCATAACACAGCTGCAATGCCATCAACACCCAGTCGAAGAGGCAAGGGCAAAAAGGATGCTAATGAGTCTCCAAATGCCGATTGTGGTTTAGAACTCCTGGAGTCATACAGCGATCACAGTATCAAGACTCAGGCCCTCGATTTGAATCTGGATACGGCGATCAGGTTCGAAGGGTTCAAGGCTCGTTATCCGAAGAAAGACTTTGATCTGACTCCTGGTGAGTTCCCTGTTCTGGTTTGACTGCTTGGAGGGTTTGCATCGTTGTACGGGATCTGGGTTTATGTGTCGTGAGTAGATGTTTGTGAGTTTGGTAAATTGGGAGGTTATGATTCGAAATATATTGACACGACAACCAGCTACTCTTGTTATAACGCATGTGGCATGGTTTCCCTCTTCGCTGATCCCATCATAAGCAAGGTCTCCAATCATCGGCCGATGAAGCTTTTGAACTTCCGATGACGTGGGATCCCTAACTTCATTCATCCGATAAATGAAGCTAAACGTGGTCATAGTAATAACATCGAGATGACTATAATAATAGTGATATTATATAAGCTTTTCTAGCTTTCCTATTAGCTAGCATAGTGCTGAGGTTCTAAGCGAAACTATACGTGACCTTGGGGCGGCAGCACGTAATCTTCAGGTCTGTGGCGCAGTGCCTTCGCCACGTACCGCCATCTAGGCACGGGCCACTTTATCCTCGTCATCCACGATGAAGCGATGACATCGGCGGTCTTGGCGCCCGATGATTGGAGAGCTTGATCATAAGATCAAGCCTGGATCTAACATCATTCCAAGAAGAAACACGACACTTCAACCACCTCGTCACTAGTACATCCCAAATGCCCCAGATCCAGATGGTCGCTGGCACCACGAAGCACCAGGCTGCAACCAGAATCCCTCCAAGCGACTCGACATTGCTGAGCACACGAGGGGATGTCGACGGAAGTGGGGAAGAGTGAGGCGAAGAGATTGAGAAGGCCAGCGATGCCGGGGATCTCGCGGTTGACTGGGGACTACTCACTATGCCGGGATCGATATATAACAAGATTCGAGATGATGATGCAAAACTGGACGTCACATGGTCCCAGGACTCTGATAGAGGATCCTTCCATGATGCACGATTGGCGGGACATTTCTCAGCCTTTCAGCAAGAACGAGCTTCGATAATCTGGTAGGCTATCTGAGGATACCGATGCAGAAATTAGCATACTTTTGTTTTGCTTCTTGGTCCCACCATCAGCAAAGGTCTGACAGCCAACTCGTTGATGATCTTTTCATATAGGAGGCGTTTGCCATACCAGGAAGCGCTCATCAATCGCTCATGTGGTATCATAATCAAAACCCGCGTCACGCTATCGTCACATCATATAATAACCCGTCTCAACAATTCCGTGCCTCCCAGGATCCTCCTCCCCGTGATCGGATCGCGTCCCTTTCCACTTTCCCATCTGCCTTCTCGACTGGCACCACCACTGCTTGACTCCTCTTCGGCCCAACCCTCTTCACCAGCTGTGCCTTCCATAAACGCTTCTTGTCGTTCATGGTGGCCTTCTACCCATCGATGTATGCATGTATAGTCGTAGACGTAGCCGGAGGGTGCTGCAGTGGCATTGACGATAACGTTGCCGCAGACGGGGCAAAGATGCGAGCTTTCTGCTGTGGGAGCTGGGACCGTGAAGATAGGCAAAAGCGTTGTTGAGGAAATTGGCGGATTTGTTTTGGATTCCGCTCCAGGCTTTTCCGGCTTGCCCTTTGCTAGACTTACTGAAGATGATGGTGGGAGGCCAGTAATGATCGGTGGAGGCAATTCCAATCCCTCTGCCGCCTTCCGCGACAGTTGGCGCGCGAAATCCGAGGCGTGCCACCACTCGAGGAATTTAAGGGCAAATATGGAGGTTGGAAGGAGGATGCTGAGAGAGGAGAGTAGTCGTGGTCCAACAACACGCGTCATTGTTCTGGGACTGAATATACTCGTCGATTGCCCTGGACGCGCTGCAGCCAGAGGTTTTGCCTGTGTAGCAAGAGCAATTGCTCTGTGATCAGCCTCGCCCAAGCGGCGTATACGAGTTCCAACCAGCCACTGGAAGGGAGAGTGATATTTCGATGTGTCGAAGAGATACGCCAGGTTGAAAGTGAGTAGCGCAAAATAATATGCCGCATTCAGGCTCGGATACACTTTCCGCAGAAACCACTTGTAGCAATACAGAAACCTATCCTTTAATGTTGCATCAGGTGGCAATTGTTCTTGCTGGAATCTCGGTCCTAGAACGGACGTGTGTGCAGCGTGTATATCATAACTTTCGTCGAGTTTCCGCTTCAGGTAAGGCAGTCCTACCATGACAGCCAGATTGCGCCAGACGTCGCTGTCGCGTAATTTGAGCGTTTCTCGGACTTGGCCTGCGGCTCCGAGTTGAGCTCGAGGAATCTCGCCACCTTTGACACGAAGTACGCGTTCTCGCTTCAAGCCATAGAAGTTCTCAGTAAAGCTGCCGCCATAGGTTTTGAGATAGTAGCGCTCGACCACGAGCATGAGCACAGCGTAGAGCTCATCGAAGGAGTTGAGAATGCGGAGGAGGTAGCGAGGATGTCTATGAGTTGCGACGGCGAGGACATAGCGGATAGAGGGTGGTAGCAGGGAGGCGAGTTGCTGTTCTGAGAGGAGTTCTAATGGTTGTTAGTGCTCTGTGTCGTAAGGGCGTGAACTTGGCGCACCAAACAAAGAGGGCTTCAGCTCATCGAGCCCGCCCTGGAGATTGGCCATGAACTCCATGCTGCTGGATTACGCTGGCGAGCTGTAGGCGCAAGAGAGTATCGTCGACCTGAGACGTCCATACCTGCATCGTGAGAGTTTGCCAAATGCGGAAATACCTCGGCTGCCCCGGACTCGCACGTGCCTCTCCAAGGTCTCCCATCTCAACTCCAGCGTCCAGCTTCGCCTCCCCTATTCTCCTACATCAACACCATGGAGTCTTTCCAGACGAGGCAACATCTTCCGGTACATCTCGTACCCGTATCCAAGCCGAACCTGAATCTCACTGCTTGCAGGCTCAGCCTTGGTATAGGATTTGGTCCCAGCCCGCCAATTGAGAACCATTGATCGCATCCAATAACTTTTGTACGAGAATTACTCAAATGAGTCTGCAGTCGGCCGATTTGTCTCGACTGAGATTTGGTTGAGTATAGTTCTTGGCCCATCATGCCACCACGTTCTCCTTTCCCGGCGGACGCAAGGCACAGTGCTCAGGTTTACTGTCAGTCTGGTATGTGACTCGAACAGGCACCAACCTTGGCCCAGCGGACTTACCTCTGCATGCAGACACGTTCGAGTTCAGCTCTGAGCCTGTCGAATCTTGCGATACGAGGTCGTACAGGGTGAGCTTCCCCAACTTTCCACACTTTGAGCTTCTTCAACTCTCAGGTCACACCGGGTCTCATGGTCACATCACGTAGCAATTATCAAATCCAATAATAGCAACCCCCGCCATCTTCGTGTTCTGCACAACTCTTGGCCTACTCTTGCCTTTTGTGTAGCCAACCGATCTTCTTCTCTAGGTATAGTATCCATAGGGCGTCTCGTATACCATCATATACACGGTCTAACTATCACTATACTATTAAGCCGACCCGGCCCGATCCAGACCCAACCCGGCCAGTTCGACTCCGCCCCGAGGAATCCCTAGCTACCCCCTTACGCTACCTAGATTTATGATCTTCACTTGACCGAAAGACAGTATATTAAACCTAGCACCACCAAGAATGTGGCGGTGGTGGAGGTGTAAATACCACATACACAGTATTGAGTCGGATTGAGATCACGTATCTACGGGATCCCCCTGTACAAAGAGCGATGCTGCCTCCATGCTAAATTGCATAAAAGCTCTTCGAGAGCTTGCTTAGAGCTAAATCCACTTCAGGGAAGGTGGTATTGCAGCTACTCCACTGCTCTTGAGTCGTACAAGGGAAGGTTCCGGCTGAGTCGAATCACCATCTTCGTATCCTTTTGTCTTGCACGCGGTGCTTCGAATCAATCCTAATACTCACGCCATTAGCCATGATATGTGGAGAGATAATCTTTCCCATTTTCCGCAGCCAAAAGCCATCGGGAAAAACAACCTGTCAGATGAAATGCCACACGAGCTGAACGCTGCCTGGACGACCAGACGGTGTCTAGCAAAGGTCTGGACTTGAACCCCGAACAAAGTGAGAAGTTAAAATCCGCCTTCTAATTGGCTCAGGCGCTCCGCCAGGATAGTTCTGCATATAGCTCCATGGATGGTGATGTCCGAAGATTGATCTTCCTACCAGATGCAGGACACCGCTCAGACTGACAGGTTCAGTACATGCTCCACGCACGGCCCTGTTATCGACCACGAGGGTCTCGCCAGCATCAGGTCTTTCTCATTGGATGCGGCAGGCCGGCAAAAAGCTTTTGGAGAAGTCGTGCTCGGCTTCCTCAATAAGAAAAACACACCCTATGGATTAAATTCTCGCTTAAGGCAGGTCACTATTCCTGGTATGTCACAACGCCATGGTTCGAGTACAGGTCCCATACCTAAACACATGGTTAGTGTGGACCCGAATTTCTATAAGAATGAGCGGGCCACTATGCCATCAAACAACAGCATCAAGCATCTGCTTCCTCGTTCCATATAATCGTTCCAAATCCCAACTCACCACACAACCACACACGTTCACCATGCGTGCCTCTTCCACCCTCATCGCCTTGTTCGCCGCTCTTGCTACTGCTCTGCCTGCAGCCGAACCTGAAGCAGCGGGACCAACGAAGGAAGCCCCCAATCCACACGATATTAGGATCGACGGTTCATATTCCCTATCCTCCAGAACTCCATAAGCTAACATCATCGAGGATTGAAACTTTCCGGATCCGGCTGTCCCCAAGGCAGTGTTGCAGCTCTCCTCAGTGAGAATGGTCAAGTTGTAACCATTGGCTATGACAAATACATAGCTGCGACAGGCCCCGATATTGCGGCTACTGAAGCCCGCAAGAATTGCCAAGTTTTCTTCAATCTGTTCTACCCGCAAGGCTGGAGCTACACCATTGCCACCAGCGACTTCAGAGGATACGTCGATCAAGAACACACTTGCAGCACTACTCTTGGTGTCACAAATTTCTTTTCTGGAGATCAACAACAGGTATGTCAGGACGCCAACCAAACTACGTGAAGGGTGTGTGTGCTGATCTTACTTTACAGGTGACCGGTACTGCGACAATCCGTGGAAAATTCCACGACAACTATATCCGCACAGCTGCGGTCGCAACTGGAACAACCGTCCATGCCAAATGCGGGGCCAAAGGTCCTACCTTCGTTTCCAACTCTCAAGTCTACGTCAAATGCACCGACAAAAAAGAATCAGCAATGGCTAGTGTTGATTCTCAGGTTGCTAAATTCGAGATCAAGTACAACGTACATTGGAAGAAGTGCCCCTGAATGGTAACTTCGAGCCATGTCTTTCCGTATTGAGGATGAGGTTATGAGGTCGGAAAGTTGGGTGCAAAGTGCATGGGTGATTTTGGTTGTGGTCTACGTGGAGGATTGTCTGGTGTCACTCCCTCAAATCCATTCGTTATCCCTAATGTAGCTTCTCTATCGGGTTGAGTTCAGTCACTCCTTAGATGTAGTCGTCTTGAATCAAATTATATCGATTGAAAGTCCCTCCAAATTTAGATGATCGTTATGAGGTTGACCTAGGCTTGAATAATGAAAATTGATTATACGAGCGCTGTGGAAGCATTGAGCACATGTGCTTACGCGGTTATATGTACAGGGTGTTCGCGTATATGTACAGTCTTGCCAAGAATGTGGGGAATTAAGTACCAGGTCTAAGCTGATATAGTACTGAGATCCCATCTCTTATGCCTTTCCTAACCTACGTAGGTTGATTAGTCTACATTTTAGGGTTTGGTCTTTGCGTTATCCCTCTTTTTGTTTCCTGCAACATCCATCTGGTATAAGGTGGGAGACAAAGGATAAAGTCGTTCGGTGAGGCGAGGGCGAAGGGCGACGACGTTGTGTATAGCTAAGGCCCCCAGCGTAGATCAGTAAACCCTGACATGGAGATGGGTGAAGACCGTATACTACTGTGTACTAGTATGGCTATAGCCTTGCATACAGGGCGCTCCTGTGCACCAAAATAACTAGATTCCTGGGCGATGGTAAGACCGACGGAGTTTGGCCCGATCGGTGAGATATGTACCGTAATCTTACCTATCCGAGTCTTGCACCACCCCGGGCCTCACTACAAATTGCACCTCCTCATCACGCTCATATTCAAAGTAAACGAGACCAAATCTATCATCGTTGTTGCTCGTATCGATGCCGTCCCATGAACCTGACCAGCTTGCCACTTCAGACAACATATCAGCCAGACGCGCCCGGAGCTACCTATCAAGGCACGCGTTGGCAAGTCCGTTTCTCAAAATAGCTATATCCGCATCATGGCAATGACGGTCCTCAAGATAGTGTATCTACAGGATGGGAATCCGATACCCAATGGTTGTTCTCGAGTAAAAACAGTTCCCTTAACTCGGACCTCGTTGGTCCATGATAGGCGTCACCATTTCCACCCCCATAATCCTCGGCACCTGTCTCTCTCGCATGGAGCATTATGATTCGTGTCTTGTACGTGAATCAGCTCTCATTCCACCACGGTCATGGTAGTCCTGGAATTATGTTATTCCTCGGACTTGTAGCATGATTCCAGGACTAGTTGATATCGTGGTTTCCTGCGTAAAAATAGCATCACAACGGACCGAGCATGGACATGGACAGTCGCTTTCACAGTTTCAAGTAGGGTGGTTTAAAAATCGCCTTTTTTCGCAATGCAGCATGATGGATAGCAAAAGTGATAGTTATCAATAAAATCACGTTTCTAGCAGCTACCCGAAATAGCCTATTCTCCGTACTACGTTATCGAGGTAATGGACCGTGCTTACCCGGCCGAGGGGGTTTCAACCGAAGAACGGATATATTCCCCGCCTAAAAGCAGGTCAGATCATCTGTGCGTTACTGTTAATGATTTCTATACTGAAAGCAGCAGATAGATGGCGAATAATAATCAAAGTAGTCAATATCGCTATTTTGATTTCAACCACCCTAGTTTCAACAGCCGTATGAGGCATCTGGGACAATCCGTAGATTTTTCCCCGGCAGTCAGTCCAAGGCTCTTACTAGTTCATTTTCTACAGCCATACCCTTTCGTCCGCTCCTACCGAACTCATCGAATACTCGAACAAAACACGACAAGGCCTATACGAGGAGAGGAATCACCTGCGAAGACACAGAACGCAATTCAAGAGAAGGAGTAGAAGCTCCGGACCAAGAGGAGAAAAGGATGGCAACGGCATGCGTACCCAAGAGAGACCTGGCAAATTGGTCCAGAAGCAGCAGGAAGGGCGACGTCAGGAGCGATCAGGCACATGTGCAAACAGTCCAAGAGCTGGAATGCCCTTTTTCAGGGAATCTGCCAAACAATCTTCGCGGTGGCCTAAAAGATCTTTGGACGGGGCACGCGCTTGGTTGCAGCAGCGGTTGTCTGGGCGAAGATGAGAGCATTGATGACCTGTACAACCAGAGCAGGTACGCAAATTGCTGATTAAAGCAAAGACTCCAATGGCTTCAATCAAAGCCAAACCCATGATGCTCTTGGAAGGCTTGAACCGCTGTAAGTTCGCAGAGTGGGCATGCAAATGACTGAACTGTCTATGTATATGTATGGAGACCTCATCTTTCGCTGGTTCTGAAAGACCTGCTAACGGTCTTATTAGGTGAACAAAAGATCGTGATCACGGTACGGATCATGAAAGACTGGACGTAATTGATCGACTCGAGCAAGGGATGTCACGAATTTCTAGGTGTCATACGACTTGGAGTTGATTGAGCTTCGGTTACCGCCTACTTCTGGCTTGTGGACTATTTTCGGTCTTCATTGCCACCTCGTAAAAATTATGCGTTGCTTAGCCTGACCACCTCTCTAAAGACTCCTCCTTGTAAATTTCATCTTTGCCACCAGAAACAACAGTCGTCAAGCTCTGAGAACCAAACGTTTTGAAACTGGCCTAATGGAGAGTTACGTACACAAGAGCTGCTCCACGGAAAAGAAGCCATAGGCAACATTGTTGTGGCTTCAATTCTGCCCATCTTTAGACATATTTCAGGCTAGCTGCTGATCGAATTCAACGGAAAATCGCCTGGGAAATCAACGAGCCGTTGGACCAACGGAGCTACCGCATCGTATGGATGCCCACGAGGCAAAGAATTAGCGATGTCGATGGAATGCAGGCCATACCCATTGACGAAGTCTGTGGCTAGCTTGTCACACGTGTCACAGAGCGTCAATCAACGAGGCCAAGTATGGCTCTGATCAGACTCTTGGAGGGCTATGGTCAAGCCGATGTGTATTAAGACATTTGCGTGGTATCGACCGGTCTGGTTGGTCATAATTGCTGAGCACAAAACGCTTGGCCTCTCTGACTTCATCCCCATCTATCTTGGCGTGGTAAGACGAGGTAGCAATCCGCCTCGCTTCGGCCATCGTCATTGTCTAACAAGTAACTGCAGCGCAGACTCGTCATAACAACAACCACATTATACTGTTGCGACAATGGTACCAGCGAATGCTCGCTGAAGTCACTGTGAGCAGTTCAAACCCGCCAACCCACGACCGACCTCTCCCTGCTCCCTTGAGTCAGCACCTCAAATTCATTGCCATCAACAGAATCAAACACTCTACAGGAAAAGCTGGTATCCACTTTTTGCAAGGATGATAGGACATCCCACTCTTTGCTCACGAACGGAGCCTCGAGTGACGAAGTTGCCCTATTCTTGACTGCCAAGCAATTGAGAAAGCTTGTGCCATGTCGGCACTCATGATGTTCGAGCCATTGATGATCCCTTGCGCAAATCAGTCACGTTTCAGATACCCGTCAACACTTTCCCGCACGGCGACATCTTGCAGATTAAATGTCTTCGTTGTTCCCATCAATATAGTGAGCTTCTTAGTCATCTCGCCTCAATTCGAGCCTCCTCAATTCATCATTAAACCCCATGGAATTGACCAGATTAGCTAGCATTGCTGATTATGTCTTTAAGTACACCAAGATTATGTGAGCCTCTTCGTGTTTGCAACACAACGACAGCAGAATGATCTACACGTCCTGAACATCATGGCAAGGACATCCCCTTCACGGAGCCTGACTTTGCTATTAGGGGTCGTGCACTGGACCCTTTGGTAAGTGTGCCATGCCTTCATTATGCTCGAGCTTCAAGGGCTGTCTTTCGCTAGAGCGTTTTCTGTTTGCCTTCACGTTCTTCTACTGCATTAAATCTAGCTGCCATTGCTGGACCAGCGTCATAACGAACCACGGCTGGGTTCATTCTTTTGTCCATCTTTTAGCACAAGACACGACCTAATTTTCGTTGTAATATTCATTATGCTGAATTGGAAGTCTCTTCTCCCCAACAGCTTACGTCGGTCGCCAAAATCTTCGGACGATTTTCCGTATCTAGCTCATCAAGATGGGATTTCGCGTTATGTCGAACAAGATCCGACGGTCGTGGAGTGGGTTCGAGATACGATCCCTAATGGAAAACAGACCATCCACTACCTATCGAGTCTTTTTCCATTCTCAAGATGGATTTTCTCCTACAATCTGCGATGGCTGCTCGGAGACATGATTGCTGGCATTACCGTGGGCTTGGTTGTGATACCTCAAGGCATGGCTTACGCAAAGTTAGCTGGACTACCGGTTCAATTTGGCCTGTACACCTCGTTCATGGGGGCACTGGTTTATTGGTGGGTGTCTTCCGTTCTTCTTTGGACTGCTTTAACAAGCTAAACCAGGATCTTCGGGACTTCGAAAGATATCAACATCGGCCCTGTAGCAGTTCTTTCGATGATGACGGGAGAAATCGTGACAGATGCACAGGAGGTTCTTCCAAGAGAGTACGAGAGATATGTGATTGCATCCGCGCTTGCAGTTCTCTCCGGCTTACTGGTGACTCTTGTCGGTCTGTTGCGCCTTGGTTGGTTGGTCAACTTCATCGCTCTGCCTGCTGTGAGTGCCTTCATCACAGGTTCAGGTATCACGATTAGTCTGGGGCAAATTCCCACAATGCTTGGAATGAGAGGAGCGCCATCTGGAGATGCTGCGTATCTGATGTTTATCCATATCTTCACGCATCTGCACGAAGTTAGATTAGATGCTGTGGTCGGCATCTCAGCTTTGGCTAGTCTTTATGCGATCAAGTGGTCAGGTGAGCGGGCCTCCAAGAAATGGCCCGCAAGAAGCAAGCTCTTCTTTTTCTTATCCTGTCTGAGGACGGTGTTCATTCTGCTCTTATTTACATTGATGAGTTTTCTTGTCAACCATCAGCATCGACAGAAGCCGAGATTTTCACTCATCGGCTTTGTCCCAAGTGGTAAGTATCCAGGAGATAGTCATTACCATACTACACTAACAACATCAGGATTTCGCGACGCCGCATTGCCCAAGATGGACGTGACCTTGATCAAAACCTTGATGCCATCTCTCCCTGCGATTCTTGTTGTGCTGTTGATCGAGGTAAATCGTCTCGTATGCCCGTTGTATGATCTTGACTGACCAGCCGCGTTTAGCACATCTCCATTGCAAAATCTTTCGGTAGAATCAACAATTACACGATAGATCCTTCTCAAGAAATCTTGGCCATTGGTGTCTCCAACGCTCTTGGACCTTTCCTAGGTGCATTTCCAGCCGTAAGCATGCATCTTCGAATCCTGACCTACCGCTGGCTGACGTCGCAATAGACAGGTTCATTCACCCGCACAGCTATCAAGTCTAAGGCTGGCGTCAAGACCCCATTTGCTGGCGTGATCGCTGCCGGTCTTGTCCTACTGGCAATCTATGCCCTGACGCCAGTCTTCTTCTACGTGCCTACTTCTTCCCTTGCTGCGATCATTGTTCATGCAGTCGGTGATCTGATTACGCCCCCAAGTACATTGATTATGTACTGGAAGATATCTCCCATTGTATGAGCACCTTTTTCTAGAACACCTTTTGCGGACGCTGATGGCGATGCAGGATCTCATTATTTTTCTCGTCGGACTGACCGTTATCATATTCAGCAGTATCGAAGATGGCGTCTTCGCCATGATTGCCCTATCGGCAGCTCTCCTTCTCTTTCGCATGTTTAAAGCGCGCGGTCGCTTCATGGGTACTGTTCAGATTCAGGTTAAAGCACCTATGAGCGAGGACGGTGGCAAAAGCGATAGCGATGAAGACACGAGCCCCTCAAGTTCTGCTGTCCCTAGCGACTATTGCGCTCCAACAAGGAGGACAGCTACATTGGAATTACCACGAATGACCTTCCTGCCTCTCGGCCACGAAGACGGCTCCAACCCCTCCATCAAATTACGCCAACCAGACTCCGGCATCTTTATCTACCGCTTCTCCCAAGACTTCAACTACACAAACGCGAATAGCTACATCGATCACATGCTCACGTACATCACTTCTCATACCCGCACCACCACCGTCTCAACCGCCACAAGCAACGCCGATCGTCCATGGAACGACCCTCACCTCGGGGGCTTCGGCAGCAAGAGAAAAGCCGATGAAGGCGAAGGACAGGATGAAAAACCGACGTTGAAAGCAGTGGTTCTTGATTTCTCGACGGTCAATCATGTTGATCTCACCAGTGTGCAGTCACTCGTCGATGCGAGGAGTCTGTTGGATAGACATGCAAGGCCGGATATTGTGCACTGGCATTTTGCGAATGTGCAGTCGAGATGGGCGAAGAAGGCCCTGGCGGCTGCGGGCTTTGGGATTCCTCCTGGGGATGAGGAAGGTGGAGCGGCGAGGAAGTGGAGGGCTGTTTATGGCGTTGCTGAACTCGCTTCTCAGGATCGGGATCTGGATAAAGAGCGAGAGAGGAAAGGGATGACGGAGAGGATTTCAAGGGATGTTGAGACGGGACTGGTTTGGCATGATGCGAGAAGTCACCACGACTGTTCTACTGAGGTTACTACCAAAGACGTCGAAGCGGCTGCGGATGGGAGTAAGACCGGAGATCGGATTTCTTTTGAGAAGAATACGGATAGGGTCGGCATGACTGAGAGGCTTGAGGTCGAGAGGGCGCCTGTGATGGGGGTTAATAGACCTTTCTTTCATGTTGATTTGGAGGTTGCGCTTCGGTGTGCCAGGGAGAACATCAATGTCGGATAAGCTAGAGAATAGATTCAGAAATATAATTGGTGTAGATATGTAATGTGCCTACGATTGAGGGCATAGTGCCTATTCACTGTATTGGAATGCTACACGCCATTGACAATGATACCCATCCAGCTCTTGCTAGATACGCTATGCAACTCGCCGCAAGCCGCGCTGATCCCCAGGGGTCAAAGGCCCTTCGTTCATTGTGGTGCACTGCCTCCATCACCTGCTCCCGACGCCACATTCATAACCGTAAGCTGTGCTATGATCGCATTCAGCTTGGTTTCAATTGCCTCTTGACCAGTCGCTTCCTTCTCAAGCTCAGCAATTCGGACGCGCGCAGCCTCCAATTCGGCCTTCACAACACCATGTGCCTCCGCCTCCCGGGAAAGAGTGGCAATCTGCTCGCGCAACGGCTCCAACTCAGCAACTTGAGCAAGAGCAGTCGCCAGATCAGCTTGGACAGCTTTGTGTGCTTCAGAAGCCGTAGAAAGAGTGGCGATGCGTTGACGCAAACCATCGTTCTCATCGCGAGCGGCTTCGAGATTCTGGTAGACGTGTAAGGGCCATCCATCTGACGCTACGTTCGCAGTCTTGGCTTGTGCTTCAGACTCCTCGAGATCGCTGATGCGTGCTCGAGCATCGGCTAGACGTAACGCTAGGTCTGTGAGAGTCAAGGAAAGGGCTTCGTTCTGGACTCGCAGATTTTCCGATTCTGTCCTTGCGGTTTCGAGCGAGCTGCGTGTCTTGGAAAGAATGTCGGCCTCGGCAGCGCGATTCTCAAGTTCGGTGCCTTCCTTGAATTGATCGAGTTCGGTTTGTTTGTACCATCTCCCAGCATCGACGTGATCGCCCTGAAGGGTGAACTCGTAGAATGGTTCGGCCCATCGGACCCCTGTGACTGAGCCAACTTGTCTGCTGAATGTTGTTTTCTCGGGTTCCCTCTTGATATGTTTGAAGGTGGCCTTTTCGCCGACAAGGAATTCTGGTGGTTCTGGTTGCATGTTTCTTGGACGGGGATTACAATGTTTGACAGCAGATTCTTGAGAGATCTTGTTGTTGGAATGGGAGTTCGTACTTGTCTTTTTCGATGTGATGAAGACGTACATGTCGTGCTGCGGAGGCTCTGTATATATGATCTTCATATGTTGAAAAGTTACAACATGAACAACATTGTGTGCTGGCAACAGTCATCTGCACACTGGATTGCGGCCAGCAACGCATGTTATCTTCTGATCAGCCTTTCTCGTTGCCCGGGGTTCCTGTCTCCGCAAGTATGTACTGTAATAATCAGCTTCATTCTTTTTACATCGTGACATTGCTGTCGTGCTCACCTGGCAGCTTATCTTGACGGCCTCCGGCAAATGCACTCGTGGTTCATATCCCAGTATTCTTCTAGCCTTTTCAATACAGACGTACTCCGTCTGCGTTGCATCTTTGATGCTTCCTCGTGTCAAAGGCCCTTCACTGCCCTTGATCCAATCCAACCATTCCGATACTAACCCCATCCAATGAGCTACTCTAGCAGGGATAGTCACCTCAAACTTTGGCACATGCCCAAATGCTGCCCAAACAGCGAGGCAGAAAGCGCGGAAAGTGACGGGCTCGCCATTTGAGATGAAGAAGGCTTCACCAGCAGCTGTGCCGCTTGTGAGAAGATTCTCCAGGGCGAGGACATGTGCATCGGCCACATTGGAGACGTAGACAAAGTCCCAGAGATTAGTAGCGTCACCGATGATCCAAGGCGTCTCATTTCTGGCAATACATTGATACATGCTTGGAAAGAAATTGTAGTCTCCGGGACCGAAAATAACGGATGGTCTCAGAGCTGTTGTCTTGAACGTGGATGTGTTCGCCGCAAGAACGAGATTCTCTGCTTCTGTCTAGTGAAAGGGTTAGTGGGTCTCAGACGTGCCTAAGGCAAGAGCCCGACCTTTGATTGTCCATATACCAATGTAGCATGGCCAGTCGGAGCACTCTCATTTTCATTTGGGTGATTGCGCGTTTTGTCATCCATTACAACAGTGCAAGAACTTGTGTAAATGAAACTCTTCACTCCAACCGCTTTTGAAGCCTCGAGAACGTTCTTAGTTCCATTGACGTTGATGTTGAATGTTCGGGCTCGAATCTCCTTGCTCGGATTATGTCTTGAACTTCCCACTGTGATGTACCCTGCGGTGTGTATGACAATACTAGGCTTTGCGTTCTCGAAGCCATCTAGAACTTGTAGGCCGTCTGTAATGTCTGCTTCAATGACTCGAACGTTGGGATTGGAGACAGCGAATGATGCTGGAATGTGGATATCAAGAATGCTGATATCTAAATCAGGATATTTCTCGAGCAGCCGACGAACAATCCATGAGCCAAGGAAGCCACAGCCGCCGGTTATTAGGACACGGTGGCCATCGAGCCAAGATGGTGTTGGGGAAGCCATTCCTGTTCTGATGAATATCTTAGGAGAAAATATCGACTTGATGGTACTGCACAGAATTTTTGGACCGATCTTGACCAAAAGTTGTGCCAAAGGCAACTACTCAATGGATTCATACAGTCGCTTCGATTCACCTAGAGGTTGGGAGAGGAAGCCCATAGCGGAGGCGAAGGGAAAACAGAATGTAGGAACTGTAGTGGGCCTAGAGGAGATTCCTGATTACGCTGATTAGGTAGTTGACGGCAAAACCAAAGATTACTAATGGTGGTTGTCTGTACTGTACAACCACTCTTTACATATCACGTGCAGACGCCATTACGCCGCTTTAGGCTGGCTGCTGTAACGCGGCGACTGGAGCTCCATCAAGAACAACCACATTCCGACCCAACCTCCATCAGCTCGCCCATAATACACTTCCATCGTCCCCGACGAACATCTCCCCGTATACCTTCCTTCACAGCGAATCAAAATACCCATCACCGCAAACATGAGTTCGACAGACCCGGAGAGAGATCACGCTCTCAACGAATACAAGACCAAGCTACTAGACTCAAGAGAATGGGAGGCTAAGCTGAAGGCATTACGACTGGAGATCAAGGGCTTATCGAGGGAATATGACATCTCGGAGGACAACATCAAGGCGTTACAAAGCGTGGGACAAATAATAGGCGAGGTACTGAAGCAGTTGGATGATGAGAGATGTAGGCTATCATCCGTGATGCACTTCACTTCCATGTACTAATAGCCGCGCAGTCATTGTCAAAGCATCTTCTGGGCCCCGATACGTTGTTGGCTGCCGGTCAAAGGTTGACAAGGCGAAACTCAAACAAGGCACACGAGTTGCGCTCGACATGACCACCCTGACGATAATGCGCATGCTTCCTCGCGAAGTCGACCCTCTCGTCTACAACATGTCGCTGGAAGATCCTGGTCAAGTCAGCTTTGGCGGTATCGGTGGTCTCAATGAACAGATCCGAGAGTTGCGTGAGGTCATTGAGCTACCACTCAAGAATCCAGAACTCTTCCTACGGGTCGGCATCAAACCACCGAAGGGTGTATTACTCTATGGACCGCCTGGGACTGGAAAGACTCTGTTGGCTCGTGCTGTGGCGAGCAGTTTAGAGACTAATTTCCTCAAGGTTGTCTCCTCGGCCATTGTTGACAAGTATATCGGTGAATCGGCGCGTCTCATCCGGGAGATGTTTGGCTATGCAAAGGAGCACGAGCCCTGTATCATCTTCATGGACGAAATCGATGCCATTGGTGGTCGTAGGTTCTCGGAAGGCACATCTGCAGATCGAGAAATTCAGCGAACCTTGATGGAATTGCTGAACCAGCTTGATGGCTTCGACTATCTAGGAAAGACCAAAATTATCATGGCTACGAATCGACCCGACACTCTCGACCCTGCCCTCCTACGTGCTGGACGTCTCGACAGGAAGATTGAGATTCCACTGCCCAATGAAGTTGGACGATTGGAGGTGTTGAAGATTCACGCGCAAGGTGTGCAGACTGAGGGAGAGATCGACTTTGAGAGTGTGGTCAAGATGAGCGATGGCTTCAATGGCGCTGATCTACGAAACGTGGTCACAGAAGCGTAAGTCCGCCTGCATGCCATGCTTATCAAGTCCACTCACTAACACATCACGCAGCGGTCTCTTTGCAATCAAAGACTACCGGGACGCCATTAACCAAGACGACTTTAACAAAGCCGTGCGCAAGATGGCCGAATCGAAGAAATTGGAGGGCAAGCTAGAATACCAGAAGCTCTAAGCAATCACGGCATCATCATTACAATGGTTGGGTCATGCATTGAGGTCTCGGCGTCGTAGGCTCTGGCACATAGAAGCGGGTCTAGCGCTGTATAAATACTCTAGTATCCATGAGTTTAGCCGCCATCTAATGCGCTTCCTATTTTACAGGGAGCTTGTATAATGCTATAATTGGTTCCTCCATATCTTTGAAAAGCGCTGCTGCATCTGCTCGCGATAACCGTAACTCGACCTCATTGAAGTAGTTCGGTTTCGGTGATGTTTTCGTGAAGCCGACCTTCTCGAACAAGCTGATACTCGTCTGGTTCTCAGCGTCGATCTTGACTCGCAGAAATTTCAGGGAGGCATTTCCTTTCTTTGAATATTCATACAGGATACCGGAGGTATTTGTGATGATGTACCAAAGGAAAGTCAGAAGAATGGCTTTCCCATAACCCTTCCCTCGTGCTTCTGGAGCAGCTATCATGATCTCAATTTCCCCAATCACCTGTCTCACCCCTTTCTCCCCAGACCCATCCCGTCCCTCATCCCCATCATCCTCACTCAGAAATAAATTCACATCCCCAATCATCCTCCCATCCCCATCACCAAGTCCTCCCTGAACCACCAACCCTTCCTCCTCACCTTTCCGCTCCCCCTGCCTGCCTAGCGGTAAACAAGTGATGAACGTCAGTTTATCTCCATCCTCCCTCCAACTCTCCTGCATCGCGTATTCCTCTTCTAGCGACAAGGGTTCGGACGCCGTCAGTTTCTGGAGGTCGGGCGATTGCATCCAGGTGTGGTACTGCGGGACGTGGTGGGGTGAGTAGGGGACTAGGAGGATTTTGGGGGTCAGGAGGGAGGTTGTTGCGTTGAGTTTCATTTTTAATTTTTTTGGCTGCGGTTTGGTGTGGAGTTTGAAGGGCGTGTTTTGGGGTTCGATTTAGTGAAGGTGGAGGGTTTGGGGATGTGAGGTTGCTCTTGCTGTGAAGACCTTTGGGTTGGTGGTTTTCGGCGTAGGTTGTTTTTCGAGTCTTGATTGGTGGAAGCGAAGGCTGGGTGATGTCTGGACGGATTCGTTGCTTCTATAGAAATTCGGTTTTGGAAGACAAAGATGTCATGTGAAAATCACGAGGTGGTGCTCTTGAGGGACTCTTAGCGGCACAGCGCCTTCACCAATTCTATGTCACTCAAGGAGCATCCTATACTGAACTAGGATCCGTAAGTTAGAAATGAGGACAGAAAATTCTGGCGATACCGAAAGTAAAATTTCCCAGGCACTTATCGATACTGCATCGCCGATCTTAAGTAAGTACTGGTATTCGCCGAGGTCAAATAAGATATCGTGAGGTTCTGAAGACAAAAGACAGAGGGATGTAGATTTGATGGAGCCACCATGGTAGCATCAAATTCTACGGCAAGACCTTGCCCCAATCGCGGCTAAGCCGCTTTCCATCATCTGTACTCTTGTTCTTAGATTATCAGGATTCCGAACCTTATGCACTTGTGCCCAAAGACATTCGCTCCAACCTTGCTCCCCTCGTCTGGGTAATATCACACGTGACCCTTATTGTATCTCGAACAAACCAGGCTCCTTGCCGTCATCTCGCTGCTCAGAACCCTCAACCAGCATGAGAAAGCAGACCATGAACGCCAGAAAGTATCCTTTACAAGCCGTATGTGTGTGTATGTGTGAATCACAACGATGTCACTCCTCAGTCTTCTTCTGCTTCTTCCTGCTCTTCTTCGTCTCCTTGCCGGAATCGAAATCAGCAATCTTATCGATGCCTTCAATCTCTAGATCACCTCTTCCAGGTCTACCGAAAATCTGCAACGGCGTTTCCAAAGGCGCCATCTGTTTGATGCCAACGCCATCTTCAGCCCGAATTTCTAATCTCTTGGCATTTTGTATGATCTCCGCCACGCCCTTATCGTCTGAGATTTCTTTTCCAGCCTGGTCGTGTTCCTCTCGCGTCATCGCCCGACTGCGCTCGTAAATAGCCTCTTCGACCGTGCCACGAAGGATCAGCGTCTCCACGAAAACCGGCTTGGTCTGCCCGATTCGATGAGCACGTTTGATAGCCTGGGCCTCGGTGTGCGGTTTGAAAGGAGGATTGACAAAGAAAACCCTGGAGGCCTTGTTGATGTTCAGCCCCCAGGCTCCGTGGGCCAGGTCCATCAACAAGACTCGAACAGAGTCGTCGGTGTCAAAGGTAACAACATATTTCGAACGTAGGTCGATTCTGAGGTGACGTGAATAAATCAGGTGTTTGATATGCATAAGCTCGAGACATTGGGCGAGATACCAAGCCGTGTTATCGCAATCGTAGAATATCAGGATCTTCTCCTCATGCTGTAGAGCCATGACTCGACTGAGCAAGTAGCTGACCTTGCTGGAAACCGTGCCAATAATGGACGGCTTCGCGAGAAGTGAATCACCAGAAAGAGCTCGCTGATCGACAGAATCTGACCGTTTGCGTTTGGTAACTTTCGTGACAGTAGCTTCAACCGATGGAGCAGACGACTTCTCACTGCCGTTTCCACTCGATGGTTCTCTTTTTGCACTCGGCGTATTCCCGTTTGATTTGCTGCCTTTGAGCCCAGCTGTGCCCCTTCTCTTTGTTGGAAGAAAATTACTGTTCAATTTGTCTCCTCCTTGAAGTCCTGATATCGGGACCCCAATCTTGGTCACCTCTTCTCCTTTCTTCTTCCTCGAAATGGAGTTTTGATCCTGCTGACTAGCTGCGATAAGCCCAGCTGTTTCAGCGACTCCAAGTGCCTCTAGACCTTCAGCAGGATTTTCGTCGAATAATTGATCGTTGATGAGTCTTTGGGCGGATTTGAGCTGCGTCCCACCTATCATAGAAGGACTGTCATCGCCATTCAACGACCACGCCTTAGTCGAGGTGCTCAAAGCGCGAGGTTTATTCTCTTCCGGCCACGAGTCAACAAACATTCCTAGCTCGTGGGTTAGGCTTAACGCGTTCCAGCACTGGGATTTGATAACCATTTTGGCAAACTCGAGACATCCTTTCAGTGTGTTACGGTCCTCTTCAGAAGCTTTGGTACCTTCTTTTAGGAGATAACGTTCTCCTATGTCTATTGAACTTTGGACGTCCTGTGCTGACCAACCTGTCCAGAAAAAGGCACTTCGTCTCAAGTTTTGGATCAGACTATGGCGTGCGGCCACGGCTTTGGGGTGAAACAAGTAATCGGCATCTTCTCTTTCACTGGTCACCGCATTGCCTGTAATGACCAAGATGAAAAGATTGATCGTCAGAGTGTCGTAGAAGGAGGGTTCTAGAAATTTCACCTTGTGATCCAAGGGTGGCAGCATGACGTCTCTGCTTACATCCTCTGGTCTTGTTTTCACAACCAAGTTTCTCAAGGTCATTTCCATGGTTCGTGAAAATGCGCTGTAAGTTCGTCCTTTCGATTCGTGACGGAACGCGTAGTCCTCCCACTCAATCTTCTGGCCATTCTCTGAGCCACACCATGGACGGACACCAAGAAAGTTGGCAGCAAGAACGCCTATGCTCCTAGCGGCGCCTTTTGATTCTTCGGCTTTGAAAAAGAGCTTCCGTCGATCTAGTGCAGCAGCAAGCTTATCCTCCATGGCTGTTGGACTGGAAAATGATGTTGTCGTGTCAGCATCTTCTTCTAGCAAGGGTGCCAACTCTTCAGCTTCGACATTTGAGGCCAAATCAACATCCACGCCGAAAAGTCTTTCCTTCGCCGGGGTCCCACTCACGACCCATCTCCGGTCTGCCGTGACAAGCTCGGTGGCCACTTTCACGGCATTGGTCGCGGTCGAGGAGAATTCATGACCCTCGTCGACGATGATCCGCAAGAAATGTAATTGCTTCAACGGCGAAGAGTAAACGTCATCAGGGTTGAAACAAGAGCAGTCTCGGATACGACTAGCACCAATATAAGGACAGTGGCATCCGGCACGAATATTTGACGCATTCCTGCCCAAATCGTCCACACCGTCCTTGACTTCTGACTCGAACCTCGATTTACTGAACAGAATCACATCATAGTCCATCAGACGTTTTGCCGATGGTAGTCGATCCTCATTGCTTTCGAGGACCAATATGCGCAGACCGTCCTCGCCTTCCATGACGTGCTTTTGCACTTCCGCCTGCCATTGGTGTAGCAAATTACGAGGGACAACAATGATTGTTGCACTACATAGAGCAAGTCTTCGAGGTGGAGGAAGGTCTACATTACGTCTGGCGGAACGTCGAGGCTGAGATGGGATTTCATAGGCTGCACGCTCTTCGTCAATCATTGCAGCAATCTTGCTCATATCAATATCTCTGAATCGAGGAACCCATCGAAAGTGCGATTTTAATGGTACTGCAGCTCTATTGGCCGTCGCCGCTGCCATTCGAGATAGACTGCCGATCTGCTCTCGGACGCGCGGTCCCGTCACTCGATCGGGGGGGATTCGTGGGAGATGATGCTTTGTAGCAAGTATCAGTGCTAAGCACATGATTGTTTTTCCTAAGCCCATGGATTCTGCCAAGATGCCGCCGCGAATCGATTCGTACTGGGGAGCTTCCCTACGGAAGGTGGTCTCTCGCGCATTGTAGTAAAAGATTTTGCCGTCAGGAGCTGTCCTTTCCTCGAAGCGCGGATCCAGGTGAGTTTGAGGAGATGCTTCTTTTTCAATCATCAGAGCTACTGATCTAGCTTGGTAACCATATAATTTCGCCTTTAAGCCAGGCACCTGCGGTTCGTTGTCCAACAATTCAACCAAGCTTATCCTGGAATAGCGGTCTGCGATAGCTTCGTCAGTTGGATTCGGGGAGGGCAGCTTATTGAACATCCAGAATAGGGAATTGTCGATTCCGGTGGCCCACATGTCGAATTTTGGTCTCATTTCTGGGCTTTGAGCGTGCCAGAGAGTAGATGAAATACTGCATCTCGATGCAAGGTCCCACAATGATGATCGTAATGTCTTGCTCTCTCGGTCCACGGTTGCTTGTGCGACATCATCAGGAAGCAGAAAGAATCTGAATGCCACCATTCGAGTATTGAACGGAGCAATCGTGTACGTCGCGCGGATCCAGTTCGCATTATAAAGCTTTTGAACGTTCTTGAGGAAAGAGCCGGTGATGAAGGGACAAAATTGGTTTGGATCTTGAACTTCGATCCATGAAGAAGATGAGCTGGCATTATCCGGCACGGAGACTGAAGAAGCGATGACGCCCAGCGCAATGTAGGAGTCGAGTGGGACACCCAAATCGCGATTCTCCTGTCGTAGAGGTTGGGGACCCTCATCAGCTGACGCGAATGGAGCGAAGATATCGGCAACTTGTCTGGTTGGTATTAAGACGGGCTTCACATCTGCGTTCAGCGAGGCTGTGTAGCCGGGGGCGATCTCGAAATCCATGCTGGCAACCGGCCGAGTGTAGATAAGATGAGACTGCAAGTGACATCCGTCTCACCGTCAGTGATCAGTCCCGCATGTCAAAGCTGGAAATGGCCAGGGAGATGGAGCTTTCATGAGAGATGATGGATGTGCTTGTCAATTGCAGCTTGAATAGAGGTGGCACAGTGGTGGTACGTCTCGCAATCGCCGATCCATCTCCGATCTCCGAGAACTCTGCAGGGCGAGTAACACTCATCACGTGAATTAGCGAGCGTTAGTCATCACCTCATCCGGGACCCGACGAGGCTGCATGGTGAAGTCCGGTTTGGATGACTGAACTGGTGTCGAACATCCTCTTACGAACATCATTCTACAACATTTTCTGTCTAGCATACCGCGAGCCACCGTATGCGCTTACCATTCACCATAGTCTAACTTTTCTCCATAGCCTATCGTCATTCGAAATGGTTGTCGACAGCCTTTGGAAACCCGTAAAACAAGGACTACTGGAGATGTATAGACTACAGACCTTACCTTCGACAAGGCTCATGAAAATCGAGTAACCTTTCGGTAACGGTGAGTTGATGAAGACGATGCGGCGAGTAGAATGTGACTTTCAATTATTCCGCATTACCGGTGCTATACGTGTGTACCTCGCTCAACTCGACCATATATACAGAATCCCGTTCCTTTATCGTTGAGCGCCTCATTCATGTATGTTTCATGCATAATATTCAAGTCAAATTATAGCGCATATAACAATTTACTCCTGCACCGCGCCCAATCCCTCTCGGTCCCTACTCTTCTTCCTTAGTACATTTTTCAATCCACCTCTCTTCTTCTCAGGTGTCTGCGTCGGTGTCTGCATTGGTGCGTGCATCAGTTCCTCAGGCTCACTGACCATACTACTCCTCATCGAACTGTTACTCTGCCTCTGAAACTGGCCCGTCTCGATTTCCTGCCGTCCTCTATCAAGAACAGCATTGTGTTTTGCCAACTGCGCTTCTGAAGCTCCTGTACGACGATCAATGTTGGAGTTTAAGGCACCACGGAGGGTTTCTAACGGCACGGTTAGAAATGTTGCAATCTCATCCTTGGATGAACTGAACGGTACTGACCTCCAGCGCCATGAATTCCTGCTGCCGCGACTTTCAGAGACTGAAGCGTGCTTTGAGGACGCCCTCCATTATATGCTGACTGTTCCCTAGCTGGTTGACCATTCAGACCAGGTTGTCCTAGCGATGGCTCGACGGGAGGTCTTGGTCTTGAGCTGTTCTGCGGGTTGACCAGATCATTGCGGTATGGTTGATAAAAACCTTGACTAGCATTTGGTGAGGTACTAGCAAACTCCTGGGTACCAACGGCCACAGGAACAGGGACGCTTGGAATAGTCCGCGCACGGCTTCCTTGCGCATTGCCAGGGACAGGAGGCACGGGAACATCCTCGTAGGAGAACCGTCCACGCTGTGTTCCGTCGCTCTGAGGAGAGACAGGTCCATATGCACCTTGTGGTGGCGATGATCTCGCAGGATACGAGAAGTTCTGATGTCCAGATGGGCTCACAGCTCCATCGTGTCGGTCGTTCGAAAGTCTTCTTGTATGATGGCCTTGTTCCAATGCCTGAGTATTGGGACTCTTGCTCCTCCTCAAATTTTTGTCAGGAATCCGTGGTGAATGATTGCCAGCTATACCTGATCCAACTCCGCTACTGCCCCCCTGGTAGTCTTGTCCCTGTGCTGGTGCTTGTCCGTGTTCCCTCAATTCTTCTTCTTGGATCTCTTTACTTAGCGGCCTTGCGCTCATTTCTTGAGGACTTGTCGTTTCATCCTTTGTAACAACCACTTCTCGCCCTGCAGGCACGGATACTTCATCCCCGCCTAGTGTCGTGACAGTTGTAGTAGTTGTGGTTGTAGTAGTCGTGATTACCCTTCCACTCGCAGTGTCGAATTGCTGCTTCGTAGGCATGTTCTGTCTCACAGCATCTGACTTCGTCATGGTAGGGATATTCTCGCGGCTTGACTGAGTGGAGTTGCCAACATCGCTGCCACCGTATGCGGAGTCTGGGTCAAGTAGATCGGGATCGCGCTGGCGAGCTTGTATATTGGCAGGGCTATTTGTTATATTATTATGTGCATAACTCGTTTCGTTATCATGGCTCTTGTCCTTTTTGAAGAAGTTTGAGAGGCGCGACTTCTTCTTCGTCTCTAGCTGAACCGGGGATTGGACTGAAGCCATTCTGTATGTTATTATCAAGGGCAGTTGAGCGAACTGGTCAAGGAGTAAAACTTGGTTGACTTTCTGTACCTAAGTAAGGCAGGTAAGTAATGGCGGGATGTTCGGGGTCCTTGTCCCCTCAAACCAGTTATGACCATCATCCATGGACCCCTTCTCTATGATGTAAAGCTGCATTAAGCCACTGAGGCTGACCTTGTGGCGCCGGTCCGCACAGCCACGGTTGCTTTGGGAGGAGATTTTAATCGTCAGGGATTGAAGGGCAGAAATGGGGTATTGAGTTTGATAGTGTTCCATAGTTTCACGCCTTGCAGCAGGCCAAGAATATGTTGCTTTCAAGATGGCTTACCATAAAATTAACATGTATGAAGCTCTAGCGAGACGAAAAACAAGAATCGCTGGACCTTATCGCGATCTGCTTGGGCTTATGCCGTGCTGCGTGCAGCTATCGTCGAAGGGCATTGCATTGATGGCCACCTGCGCTGGACGGGATTTTGAGATCCACGTGAATGTAAAAGAATCCACGCGTGAGTGAAGACCACGATTGAGAAAGAATTGACCAAGACCTTCCAGGAACCCAAGCCTTCAAGTCGCTAAAGTCGACAACATCAAAACGCAACGCCAGGCATTGAACGCCTCTAATGAAAACGCGGGGAGATGTGTTGTTTCCGTTCCCGAATTTGACCCGTCTTACTCTATATCCGCCAAGAAGAAGTGATGAGATAACGAGACTGATCGCTCCAACCCTCGGCTTGACAGTATGAAGTAAGCCCTCGGAGCCTGCTCGTAATCCAATCGGACATCTCAATGACAATGGGAGTGGATGGTCAGAGCCTCATGCGGAACAACTCCACGGCACAACTCCGATCTGCCACGAGTTCTTTCGTCCCACCCACCGGGAGGACCACGGTTATGTGAGGTGAACACCCAGAATGGCCTGTCCACACCTCAAGTGCTCAGTTCAACCCCCTCCATCTCTCTCATCAGAACTGCCATCTGCGCTCGCTTTGCAGCTTCGGCAACCAGAGCGTAATTGCCAATGAACGTGGAGGTCTCTTGAGCTGTAGAGCCAGCCGCTGATCGGTCTGATTTGTAGTTGTAATTTGATGGTTGGACTTGGGATTGCTGTTGCTGTTGCGTATGCTGGGGCTGCTGCGGCAGTTGCTGGGCGTGTTGAGGGGCCATTTGAGATGGTGGGAAGGGCGCGAAGTATTGAGATTGCTGGGAGGTCGGCGAAGGTAGAGGCGCCGAAGCTGTTTCGCGAGAAGGGATCAGAGAATTGCCGGTGGAGGTTTGGACAGCCGAGACTGGTTGTGATGGCAATTGAGGTCTTCGTGCGTCCATTGTCGGATTGGTTTGTGGTCAGAGAAATACGGAAGATGCAGAATCTGGCAGCGAGTTCTGAGATTGAAGGCGACCTGGCGGCGAGATGTCCGTTTGCGAGGCTAGGTGACGTGTTTTGGACAAGGCTGCGGCGAAGAATGGAGGCACAGTGGAGGCCCTGGAGGGTTTAAGAATTCGGAGAGGGAGGCCGATGGAGTGGAAAGGGGGATAATGTCGATCAGGATCAACAGCAAGATGAAGTGTTTTCACATATGTCAGATTGCTGGGTGCTTAGAAGTGCATACGACCCGTACTTGTACTCACTCGTGCCTCGGGAAGTATCTTACCTCCATGGTCGGCGGAGTGATATAATTTGAACCCCCGCGGTCACCAGCTCTTACTCCGGAGTACCATCCGCTTTCACAATGAGCGGCCGACATTAGCCGAGCCGATACCCTAAGTCCTGTTTCTTCTATCGTATTACTTGTTAAGGTGTCAATATAGGATTAATTAGAGGGTGCTACTAAGCTACGGTACTTCTCATTTCTCTCTAATTTCTATCGAAGGTCAAGGGCGTATTCGCAAGTATACCTCTTCCAAGAAAAAACGTCCCTGACGGCATCCACATGGTCATCCACCTTGTCCGTTGACGCGCGACGGTGTGCTCCAAATTTTCCTCAAGTGCTAGGCCTCGAACGAGGAATTCCCCGAGTCGCGGATCATGACCTAATTACCGAGACGAGCACGATGCGAACCAGGTTCTGAGAATCCCAAGTTTCCAAGAAACATACAAACGCATGTGCTCGTCACAGCCGCCAGTGTCTGATGGAGTTCGGGTTCGAATTTGGAGAAGACACCTAGCAGGTGGAGAGTGGAGACACGTAAGAGATCTATCTGGGGTAAATCACCGAGCTAAGCCCGTGCAAGCCACCAAAATTACATCGTCCATCTTCGGAATACAGGAACGCTCGATATGCCGGTAAGTTGCATCTACCCCTAGATTTTTGCTGTGTAGAACTGATAGCGACTCCTCTTTACAGCTTATAACAATCTCCGGCTACCCATGTGCAGGCAAGACGTATCGCAGCAACCAGCTTCGGGAATACTTCGAGTCCAAAATCAGTGCCTCCAGTGATCCGCGAATATCCAAGATCAAGGTTCACCAGATCAACGATGAATCTCTGGGAGTCTCGCGACACGTATATCATACTGCTCGCGACGAGAAGGATGCCAGAGCCGAGGAGATGTCTGCGATAAAAAGAGTCTTAACCCGCGACAGTATCGTGATAGCAGACGGCCTCAACTATATCAAAGGCTTCCGCTACCAGCTAAACTGCGAAGCGAAAGCCGTACAAACACCCAGCTGCGTGATACACGTTGGAGTTCCCCCGGATAAATGTCGTGAGCACCACAAGATTCGGATAGAGCGTGGTGTTGAGGACTGCTATGCGGAAGAAGATTTTGAGAACCTCATATTTCGATATGAAGAACCAAATGGTATGGCAAGATGGGACAGTCCGCTCTTTACTACTGTATACGAAGACGAGACACCTCCGTTTGAACAGATATGGGAGGCTATGGTTGGAAACGATGGGCAGGCGAAAATAGTTCGACCAAATGCCGCGACAGTTCTTGTATGTCCCCCAGCAAGTCTATCGTGAGTGTTACTGACAATGATTGCAGAAACCCGCAACAGCACAAAACTATCTTTACGAACTAGACAAGGCCACCTCGGACATTGTCACACAAATTGTCTCATGGCAGAAAGATCACCCTGGAGAAGACGGTGGTGAAATCGCCATTGCAGAAACTACGTCTCCGATACAGCTGCCTGTTACTCCTCTGAACCTGCCGCAGCTTCAACGCATACGCAGACAGTTCATCACTTTGAATCGACAGCACACACTCGAGAAGAGCCGGATCAAGCAACTGTTTGTCGACCATCTGAATGACTCTTTCCATGGTTGAGCAGGATAAAGGAGGTTGGAGGACATCACGGCGGCAGCACGCAATGATTGATGAGATAAAGCATTCAAATGGCATATCTGCTTTCCTCGTCCCGGCGGCTCGTTGCATCGAAGCAAGCCGCGAATGCGATCGCGCAACGAGAGAGTGACCGTGCTCTTACTGCAAAGACACGGGTCTTAACGATATCTCGAAGAAGCTGTTGAAGAAGCAAATCGTAGAGTCGGCGCAGACTCGCTAGTGACCGTGTATTGGACCACGCCAGTACGTCTGTAGCCTAGCATTGCTGGAGCATGCTTGTATACAAGGTATCTCGTAAGATTACTTCGGGGAATGGGCCATCGAGGCCATGTTCTCGATAATTCCTGAGGACTCGTATGGAGATATAGTCCAAAAGAGATGGAGCGAATCTGCGAAGCTCGTTCGTGATCTACATACATTGCCTCCGACATGTCCTGCATTGCCTGCAATCACCTCGGCGTGCCACTCCGTCCTAAAGCTAAGGGGTGAGGGTCTTCGTCGTGGTCGTGGTCAGACTGGGAGCAAAATTCCTTTTTTTCTTGCTCTTCTGCGTTACATCTATGGCTCTTGAATCCGGATTCGTGTACCTCCAGGAATAAATATACCCCCATAGCATAAATGCATTTTTCATGAGTCATACCTACTGGTGACTTGGACCAGGTACGAGTAGCGGGAGCGGGAGCGGGTCAGCATTTAAGCCGATATTGGTCCGTGCCATTAGAGGTGAGGTCTGGAACCCGCGATGATGATTGTTAAGCATGTCTGCCAAGCCTGGGGATGAAGCCTGGGAAGCCAAGTCGTTGCCTGAAGTACTTTAATGTCTCGAAAAGAGAACGCCATAATACAAAAGGTCAAGCGTTCGACATCCGTCAACATGGCACAAGAAAAGCCGCCATCGATTGACTCTTTGCTCCCGCCTGAAACTATAAAACGCGAGGTAAATCTTTCATGGAAGCACTTGATGGCATGCAGAAAGTAATACCTGGCTGACAAGCCAGATCCTCAGTTTTCGGAGCAACGAGCTTCTATTTCAGTCTGCATGCTGAGAAAAGCCTTTCAATTACGTTCGTCGAAGAATGAAATATCGTCGGCTTGCCGCAAACCAACGCTACCACATCCCTCATCAGAACGCCTCCAAACTTCACGAAACGACTATGACACTATCACCGCCTGTGATCACTCAGATGCGAAGGAGAAACACAAGACCGTTCTATATTTGGCATATGGATCAAACCTATGTTACCAGACTTTCCAAGGGACTCGTGGTATCAAGCCCATTTCACAGATGAACGTTGTCGTGCCTAGTCTACGAATGACGTTCGACCTTCCGGGAATTGCTTACGCGGAACCTTGCTTCGCCAACTCAGCAATACGAGACCCTACGAAACCACCTCCGAAATCAGATTACAACAAAGATCAATGGAAGAAAGGCATGGTTGGCGTAGTCTATGAAGTCACAATATCAGACTACGCTCACATCATTGCCACAGAAGGGGGCGGATCATCATATCAGGACATCTTGGTGGATTGCCATCCTTTGGAAGACGGTGTTGATATCGTCCCCGAGATTCCCATTACACCTGCGTTCAAAGCACATACGCTTTTCGCACCAGCACTTCCGCCCTCAGCGCCCAGCAAGGATCTAGGTGCGAGTGCTCGGTTCCAACGTCCAGATCCAGCTTACGCCCAAGCATCGGCGCGATATCTCAAACTGATCACAGATGGAGCGGATGAACATGGGATGCCGAAAGAGTATAAAGATTATCTCCATGGTCTGCAGCCGTATACCATTACGTCTCAAAAGCAGCTATTGGGACAATTCATCTTTTTATCTATATATATGCCCTTCATTCTGCTGATCTTTGCCATTGGGAGGATGGTGCAGGACAAGAAAGGGAGGTCGCCGAAATGGTATACTGAGCTATTACAGGGGTTTTTCGTTAGCACGTGGAGGACTTATGATGGATTTTTCAAGCCGTTGTTTGGGGATGGGGAGAGGACTCAGGAGAGGCGGAAACACAAGCATAAGCACCCGAGGAAAGGAATGGGAGATGAGGAAGAGGCGATGGAGACGCAGGAATTGAGCCCAGAATATAGCATCCTGTGACCTACTTGGCCAATCGGCCAGCTGCGGAAGCTACTGCGCATTTCAGTCGCATATCTATAGGAATTGGAGAGGTAATGCCCAAATCCTCAGAAGTGTAGATTATGGCTGGGCCTTTCGAGCTAAACCTAATGTCTGTTCTTTCGGAACTGGAGGCTACAGCGGAAATTGATCACCACCCGAGGCCTGCAGCTGTCGTGAGGGTCACAAAGCTCCATCCCACAAAGCCAGTACGCTGCACAAGCCAATGTTCGATTTGCATCAAATGGACGTGGCCACTAAGTACGGTTTCAATCACAGAAGTCAAGGGTCAATCCAGGTCTTCATTGGTCATTCAGCTGATTGCTCTAGAAATCCTATATTTTTCGAGATGTGAGGCAGGCAATAGAGATCTGGACTCTGGCAATACAACTCGGAGCTGCACTAATAATCCGCAATTTACTGGTGACGGAGTTGTAGGTCACCACCTTGTGCGCTTCGATGCTTTTAGATTCTTGGCTAATGTTTCCATCATCAATTACTGGTGGGGTGGCCAACACGACCGACATCTCACAATCTTCCCTTCCTTTCGTCTTGCAAACCCTTGAGCACAGGCTTCATGTCATTCACTCTGTCCCAGAGACTGCCTTGTCCGAGCTTCATACCCCTCTCCTGCTCTTCACTGAACCACTGCTCCGCGCTTCTCACTCTTTCGGGGAATATCTCGTCAAGGAGCTCATAATTCCTCCTTATCACCCCAGCATTCCCTCCCGAGTTCGCCCACAAATTCCAGAACCCACTGAAATTGTCCCGCATGCTCATATGTGCTGGATCTTTGGGATCGGAATTGTATCCGCAAGGACTATCCGCCATGAACGCCATCGGTCCCGTCTTCCAATACTCTTCAAGCGAGGTGTCGATATACCTTGCGGGATGTCCAGAGACCTTTTCAAACGCCTGCGCCAAGTCATGGTAAGCGATGTGATCAATAGCCACCTCCAAACCCATCCCGTTAGCCCTCTCTTGATGATCAAACAACCACCTCACATACACCTCACAATCTTCCAGCGAAACATGTGGGACGGCACCCTCCCCGAGCGGCATCCTCCACGTCACGACACCATCCTCCACAGTCGGCGTCATGATCGTCTTCGCAGCGATGGTCATGGCAATATACGGCCCAGTCGTGAACAGAGCAGCACCCATCTTCTTCCCATTCTCCTTGGTCTGCTGCAACACCCACTCTCCCATCCTTCCCTTACCATCGTAATGTCCGCACCGATACTTGGCCTCATATCCACCCTTCTTCAACCCATAATCCAAATTCCCGTACACGATAAATTTGATGCCACATTCCAGTGCTAATTCATAGCTTCGAATCGTCCAATACGTTTCCGTCTTTTCGCCGCAGTTGAAACCGTCAATGTTGATGAAGGCGAGGGTACAGCCTGCGTATCCTCTGCGGAGATCTTGTTCGGAGGCGAAGGTGCCTTCGACCAGTTCGACGTTGCCGAGAGAGAGGAGAGATTGGGCTTGTGGGGAGGTTGTGTCTCGTGTGAGGATACGGACGGTGTAGGCGTTGTCTTTGACGAGACCTTTGACGATTGGGCGACCTTGAGCGCCTGTGCCGCCTATGATGAAGACTTTTGGTGATGACATTGTGGCATGTGAGCAATGACTTCAGCTGGATGCTACCATGATTTCTCGCGATCAGGGAACGCGTTTATACTGGCAAGGCTGGGATTTGTGATTACTGATCGTGACCCAAATACTAGGAACAAGATCTATGTAACTGACCATTCACTGGCTGTGTCCCCGAGCGAGGTGCTTTGCATGTTGAGTGATCACGTATAGCGTGCGCGCTGTTATTTACTTGATTACTGATAGAGACAAACTATTGGCCCCTCACTTCTGCTGACCTCTGGAGAATGATCGTCCTCCATAGTCTTCATCGCCGCTACTATCTAGCGGTAATGCTGACTACATGATCATAATGATCGAAATCACGGTGGGTTTGTTGATAAAGTGCTCCTGGACAAATTCTACCATCTGTACTTTGAGATATTCATTTGCGGTTCTGCGCAAATGAATTCTGAGGATCGTGAGGTATTTAAAGGGATCGAGCTCGTGCTGGTGGAGCTTAGAGAGGCATTGTCTGGAGACCAAGGATATCTCGAGGCTTGATGACACCACGATGTGGATGCTTGCATCCGAGTCTCTGATTATTAACGACAAACATGGACTCGTCGAGCAGGAGGCAAAGGCGGAGCTTTAGATGCAGAGTTGAAATGAGGCAGGGCAGACGCGTGCACTCTTTCAAGGGGAGGGCCAGGTAAAGGTCTTCCTTTGATAGAGAGAGAGGATTAGCTTCATAGCTTATTTATACAAATGGAAGATTAGTGACGTTCTTGTCTGAAATAGGTAGATTTAACGGGAATGGATCATGCCGTGTACTTTCTGCTCTACTCCGAAGGGCGGCTCTGGGGATTATTGTTAGCATGGGCATGAGGTGGGCTTATAGTGAATTGTCGAGGAGATCAAAAGGGCTGATTCAACCTTGAGATGGAAGAGCATCGAACTTAAATCAGATCCAATCCTTGAATAGAAATTAGTTGAAGAAGGCGTGATGGTCAAGATGTGCGTTCTTGGGAGGGCGCGGATCAAGCTGGTTTGTTAATCGTCTGCTGTATGTTGGGTTTTGCGCATCGAATCTTCTCCCATCATTTGCTCTCGTGTAATTGGCATTTGAGACTCGAAGCATGAAGCTGAGAAAGTGTTTTCGTTTTTTCAATGCTTTCAACGCGTCGAAACGATTTGGGGTGCTCTGATTGCCCTCCAAAGGTTGGTAAGATATGTGGAGAGCCGAGGCCGAGACTCGCTACGGCTGCTCCCAACAGCCACGACATCATGCCGACTCTCCATCGCACGATCTTCACCCTCGGTGCCTCAGCCATGGCGCGTAGTGTACGACTGATGCATCCAGGTCTCACTGTGTGGATGAAGCAACTTCCAGTTTGGAACCATTCCAATCAAGTACTCAGGCGCGGGCTTTCCGAGCTGTCGAGGACCTTCGTCGCCGCATCAAATCAAAAATCTGCAAACGAGTCTGTAATACATTTTGCAGTGGTTCTTTTTAAGCCTCATGGAAGACCGACGGCAAAGCAGATGTCAGCTCAACGAGCCTGGAATGCGATACTAGAACAGCTGGGGCTCAGGCAAGAAACTTACTATCAGGCTGACAAACTCGTAGTTCAGTAGTTTACGCATACCGACCCTTCCAGAAGTTCCGCGAGCACGTTGCTATCATCCTCTGTTCCAATCCTGTTCACCCATCGTCCCGCAATTCAGCCGGAATAGATCCTGATTCGGTACACGCTGGATTATACGAAATGGACATCACAGCCCGTGCGGTAGATGTCAATGAGATATGTGTGTTCGCGTGATACATTCATCGTGTACTCCAAAGATCCACATTTTCGAGGCGGAAGGCAAAAGATGCATGTTTGTAAGGCGGCGGGGGAACTGGCATCAGCGTTGCAGTCGCCGCAAGAGATAGGATCCCTATTCGTCATGTCGAGAGCGGAACGGCATGTTATCGAGCTGCAGGAGATTTGTCTACCTGGGAAATGAAACCATGAGCGCAGGGAAATGGGCAGAAGAGACAGGAGCTCATACAAGGCTGATTGGTATATTGGCAAGGTTCATTGTACTGGACAGTCACTGATGCTCGATTGTAATGCGCGTTATGCGAATCTTGATAGCATATGGGATTGCCCCCGAGAAGGGGGGAAGAGTATACGCGCATAATGAGCTTTCCAGGACTCTGTCCGTGAGCCCTTGATTGGGGACTGTACTGCACCTGTAATTGTACACGGTCCTTTGGCAATGGTCTTCTGAATGACAGTCACAAGACTTTAGGGACGGTAAGTCTGCCTCAGTTCTTGCTCACAATTTGTACCAGAACCCAGGCTCGGGTTCCGGAACAGCCTCTTTATCCCAGTACGCCAATGAAAACCCTCTCCTTTCTGGCAAGCATTGGCCAAGGACGGCAAAGCCGCTCAGGATTTGAATAGCAAAAGAAGCAGCATACCCTTCTGGAACGGGCCAAGGGCCAAAAGAGCTTCACTCCAGTATACGACTTTGAAGTTGAACTTGGTTTCTTTGTTCTGTCTAACGATACTGTTGCACTTGTGAATATTGGTGGAAGCGCAGGTGATGTACTCATGGATGTGATGAAGCTTCTCCCTGGATTGAGAGCCCAACTTCTACCAAAATGGCTTGCTGAGACATTGCAGAGTGTGTAGGTGCCAGAAGGCGTTGAGGCTGTGGCCTACAGCTTTTTGGAACACGAACAGCCTATCAAAGGTACCAACATTGGCAGACCTTGGTAAATTGGCGCTAATCTTGTATTCAGATGCTGCTTGTCACCTGTTCCACCAAATCTTTCTGAACTAGCCAGAGTCAGCAGCAAGGACAATTCTGCGAAGCGCTTCGTCAGCATCGAAGACGGACCGTGTCAAGATACTGATCATGGAGATGATACCTTCGGCTGCTCGGACACCTCTCCACGTCGCACTCATAGTTATACAAATGGCTCAATGGGTGATGGCTTACAGTTCGAGAAGCAATGGAGGGCCTTGATGGACGAAGCAGGCTCGCAAGTGACGAAACTGTTCAGATCGAAGTCGGCTAACACAATCGTCGAAGCTGTGCCCAAGATAGCGTCCAAGTCCGAAGCTGTAGAGCACAAAGCCTCAAATCAACAGATACTCCCCGTACCAAACTTTCGATCCACGGGATCACTGAACATAGGGAGATGTTTCCACTTATTAGCTTCCCAGTGAGAGGTTGTTCTCTTCTCACGCAAGGGCCGGACAAAGTACTCTACACGGTGTGACTAGCAAGGTCTCACACATGCCTTTGGATGTACAACCTTCCAGTATCAGACAAAGGATCGATACCTCAGAATCATTTTTCATGAAGATCAAGTGTAGCTCTGTTGACACTTCTCAAAAGGAGAGGGCCATAGAGTGACCCTCTGGTCAGTCACTTGTAATGCGGTGTGTAGTACTATGTTGATCACGCGGCTTGTATCTACCATTGAGGCATCCTCGTGTGGTACAGGTCGTGAGAAGGCCGGCACCATTGACGTAAGAGTTGGCCGGGTCGCAGAGCCAGAGTGGCTATATTATTCTCTATCAAGCCCTCATCAGCATACAGGATCAACACTTCTACAACATCACACATTCTCACTCACTACATCACTCCCGTCGGTACAGCACCTGATGCCTGTCGCTTCTTGGAACAGCTACTGATCATATTAGGTATACCAGACGATCGAATCAAATCCCTCAACAAACCACAATTCTCACATTTCGTGCAATCAGGTATCAGTAGTCTTGTCCCCATGTCTTCTCATCACTGACCCAACGTTTAGCAACATGAAGTCCTTCAACATCAAGGCCATTGTCGCCACTCTCGTCTCTCTCCTCTTCTTCGCCAAGGCAGACGATGCCCTCTATGTCACCCTTTGCAACAACATCAACTATGGCGGATGCCAAGATGTGAGGCCACACCGCTATCGCTGCTACACGCTAGACAAGGCCACGATGGCTGTGTCCTCAATCAAGTTCTCGGGACCTCGAGTCATCGCATGCCAATTGTTTGAAGGAACCGACTGCACCGGCGCAGCAAGTGGGTGGCTGCTAAAGAGCAACCCAAATCTGGGCACCCTCAACTACCAAGATGTTGGCAATAGCTATATGTGCCAGTGAGGTTACTGCAACTTGGGGCGGAAGGACACATGGCGGGCTGCACTGGTAATGGTCTTTCGAAAATGCTATGATGGAAAGGTCAGTATCTGGACGCTATCTCGCTCTTTCACTGCTGGCTAGGCTGGATCACACAGTCTGACTTAATCGGTCCCTTAATTGCGAGTCAACTCGGGAGCACATCATGAATGCGAAAAGTTGTAAAGGATTGAAAATGGCCTCTTTCGCTCCCTTCTCCCCATACACACCATACCCAGTGAAGCTTGCAAATATTCTATTTTGCTGCAATGCAATGAAGTCCCTCAAGTATGCGTAGTGTTGACGTCTTGATCGCAAGAGTGACTTCCAACACGTCCCACCATCTTTTTACTTTGCCCATCACACCACTCAAAGAATCATTCATTCGGTTCTCGTCTAAACCCACCTCATCAACATTCGGACCACGCCCAGTGAGTAAACCATATCCTCTTTCAAGTCTATTGAACACTAGACTTGTGCAGAATCCACAACAGCACAACACTCAACCAGGCACCTTCACTACACTCAACCCTCTCCGCTGAGCAAGTCAAGGTGACCACACCGGTTCCCATCTCATATCACTACCAGCTGACAAATACCTCGAGCAAGATGCAACCACCATCGAAAATGTTGGCCGTCCTCGCTGCCGTTACGCTTGCCTTCCCCTTCGCTCAGCACGTCAAAGCCGCACCTGCACATCACAGATCTGGTGTAGTTCAATTCCGTTCGAGTCGTCACCAGCTTGATGAACCAATTCACAACCCGGTACACCTCGACCTGTGCGCCGGCTACTATCTTGAGAACCCTTGCACATTCAACGTCGTCCTGCCCCAAGGAAAGTGCGTAGTGGTCCCTCGAAATGCGGCCTTCTCTTCCTTGAGCTACAACGAGCAAGCTACCTGTACGCTGTTCACTGGCAAGATTTGCGATGCTGTCCAGGCAGAATACAATGAGGAGTCCATTGTTCTCCCCTACGATGTGATCTCCGACCTCTCGCGCGTTGGCTGGGCCAAGAAAGTGAGGAGCATCTACTGCAAATGGAGCGATGCTGCGTTCAAGGTCAAAGGGCGTAGCTCGCTCTCCATCACTGCGCCAGTAAAGGGTTCTGCTACTGCAGTCCAGGCCGTCAAGGTCAATGACACTGTTCCCAGAACTGCTGCTCTGGCTCATCACCGCGACCATGACTTGATGCACATCACACTCTACGACAAGATTCAGTTCGAAGACGATGGCACACCTGGCTCTGGTTACGAATTCGTGATGGAGCCGAACCTTTGCATCAAGCTTCGTGACGTCCAATTCGAGCGCAAGACTTCCTCGATCAAGTTCGAACGAGGACCTGTCTGCACGTTTTTCGCAAACGGCGATTGCAACGGTGGTCCGACACTGGTCCTAGCTATCCAGGAAACGAATTTGAAGCCCTTCCACACCGACGATTGGAAGACGTGGAATGATCGAATCTCCTTTTCTTGCCAATGGAAGAACGACCTTCAAGCTTAACGTCCAGCCTACTACGAGGTCAGCATCGCTCATACTTCAGCCAATGAGCGGGAGCAGGAGATACTTGGAGCAGCCAGCTATTAGCTTACGCATGGTTGATGAGTACGATAAAAGTGAATTTTGTATCATCTATCACATTTCAGCGAGGACAGACATGCGCCGTTCACAAGACGTCATCAAATTCGGTCAAATCAACTTCGCTGCTTTCCATGGGGATGATTGGAAGCCTTGAGACGATAGGATCAGCAGCTATACATGCCTGTGTAACCACTTCTTCCAAGCTCTAAGCATATAGCGTGGTGGCACGAGGTCCAACTCGAGAGTTCTATAGGAACACTACATATTTGAACCACTGTCTTATGCATCCTTCTTGCCAACAACATGCCTTTCAGCGGTGATAATATTTGACAACCATATCCCCATCCTGCAATTCCTCACCCAAGTCAAAGGTCCACAGCTCCTCCATTCTTCATCCATTCCCTACCGAATAGAAATGGTATCGGTTTCTTACCGAGTGCGATTGTATCCATTTCTTACCGAGTAGGATTATATCCCCCCTATCCACTTGCATGAGACCCCACCTTTTCATTCTCTCGTTCTCTCGTTCGTTCCTTCGCCGCACGCATGCATGCAGGAAAACGGCGGTGTAATCGGGACTGGGCGGCTCCCTCCTCGCATCGCTCGCGAAATGAGCGTTTGGAATCCACTAGCCGTCTGCTCAGTAACGCGGAATTCACTCATGGGGATGGCCGATAGCGGCACCTGTACGTGTTCTGGGAGATTTGGGGGTTCCGTCGGAGGAAAGTCCGGTGTGTACCTACTAGTGTGTCGTGTTCGTATGGAACCATGTAGTCTTACCTGATGATTCATGAGTGAGGATCTTGACATTGTTGTTTTGCGGTGGAGGAACGGTACGCTAAGGTACTCGAGCTGAAGGTTTTGATTTGGAGTTCAAGTAAGATACATATTTCATGTTTTGCGTTGTTGTTATTGAAGAAGCGAGACGAGACGAGACGAGAACGAAAGAAACTGGCATCAACTCAACCTTCACCTTAGAACCTAGCGATCCCGGATCGGGAAATCGCTCAATGGTCGGGTCTGCAGATTGATGCAGATGCAGATGCCAACCCCAATCGCGCATAAAAGCAAGGTCAACGGAAAAGCCTCCCCACTCCCCACCAACAGCGGCCCAGCAGCAGACCCATCGTCGCTACAGAACCAACCAACCAACCAACCCCTCCACCACCATCACCAGATTCAGCAGTCCTGCAATGCACTTCCCCTCCCCCAATACACACACACATCACATAATACAACCCCAAAACAGACAAAATTACCCCAAATTACCCACCCACTACTACCCCACCTCCATGACGAGGCGAAAACCGCTCGTAACCACTCCCCGGCGAAATATCTCTCTCGAGGTCTTCGCGCGTGCTGCGTGGACAGGGTTGGATACGTCGGTGTCGGTGCCACTAGGTACTGACTGATCCGAGAAATGCAGGACTTTTTGTTTTCATGTTTTTTTTTTCACTGAGGGGTTTAGATCATGCGTGCGTGCGTGTAGGCGTGCATGCATGCAGACAGCTGGGAGTGTTGGTTCTCTTTTTCTCTCAAGTGAGTGAGTGGGTGACTGGGTGAGCGTAGGGCTAGATGATTTGGGAGATATTTTATTATTGGCTGGTCTGTCGGTCGGATGAAGGATAAATTGTGAGGTGCGTCGATGAGGGAGTTGAGCGTGTGTACCTTAGCTGCTGTCTTCGTCTTCGTCGTCTTCGTCGTAGTGTAGGAACACCCAAACCCCAAACTTCCCTGGGTGCCGCCAGGCTAGAAGAGGGATGCTGGATGGATAGTGGGGATGGGATCGAGATGGGTTGCATAAGGTTTGACACGAGACGCAAGATAGATTGGACGCGAAATTCGTCTGCAGGTGCAACAAGGAAGGATCATGAGAGGATCATTCCTGACCGGGTACTTCGTGCGTGTGCACGTTGACTCTCTTGAGAACGAGGAATGGGTATTCTTTTGTTTGCGTGGTGAGGAAAGAAGAGGGCTGGCTGTGATAATAATGGATGGATGGATTTTTGTTTTTATTGCTCATGCTTTCTTACTTGTGACTCTATGTACTAGTACCCAGTGAGCGACAGCTCTACTCCCAGCCGCCCGGAACGCGAACAGCGTCAATCATCTCATGCCCAAAACTCATCCACGTCTCATCTTTCGTCGTCATTGCGCAGTCGTGATTCGTAAAAGGGGAGAAATGGGTACCATGGCATGCGAACGCCAGAGGGTAGACTGGGAAATATATGTGGTATACGTCAAGAATTCGAAGGAAAAGGAGGATTAGCATGGAAGGGTATTTTTCGAGGATTAAAAATAAGACGCTGGAACGCAAGGACACCGGAGATGCGATGGTGAGTTAGGAAATATAGACAGTTGGCCGCCTTCCGCGTGAAGACAACTTCTCACATGCCCTTGCCATTGATATCGACGTCGAAGCCGTCTCTCTTCGCTTTCAACGCTTTGGCGAGCATGAGCTCTCTCATCCAGTCAATTCGATCGTCTTTGGATTTGACAGCGAAGTGGTGTGTCTTGCCTTGGAGAGCTCGTTCGGGTACGAGCTGGAACTCAAAGGCATCTTTCAGGATGTCCTTCTTGTCACCGCCCGCGATCTTGAGCGCCTTGAATCTGGCAGCGAGTTTGTTCGACGAGATGGTGCTGCAGCCGACCTCGTATTGGTCAATGTTGAGAGTGTCCAGAGGCGTGGATTCGGCAATGTCGTTGCGATGCATTGCGAGGCGATTGCCGGTCAGGCGGAAATGGTGGTCGTTCCACTCGTGACGCAACATTTTCGTTTTGCGCTTCTTCATCCATCCCGCGTGGTTAACTCCGGGGTAACGTGGGTCGATCACAGGCTCGTCTGTGCTCTCTGGAATCACTCCAAGATCATTGCTTCCCATGGTGTTCTTGGATGATCGTCTGGAGCTCGATTCTTCACCATTGCCAGATATCGGGCTGAAAACCTCGTTCTCTTGGAGACTTGGCAGTTGAAATGATGGTCGTCGATGGCCCTGTGAGGATGGCCCTCGTGCGACAGGATCGCGCAAGAACATGTTAGGCGGTACAGACTGTGAGGTCTCACGTGCCACTGGGCCGATTGGTTGCGCGAAAAAGGGGACGTCCATTTCCGAGGCTGGAGTGCCGAATCGATAAGGAAGACCACCTGGGGTCATCGCCGTCACGCATGGCGACATTGTGTCCGCGAAAGCGTCGTTCGTGACCATGCCCGAGGTGAGGTCAATGTAAGCTCCAGCAGAATTGGATCGAGGAATCTGTAAGCGTGGAAGGGCCTGGAGAGTGGCGAGTGGTGGATGTGAGACAACAGGTTGGAGAGGCGGAAACATCTGTAGGGGCTCCTCGACAGATGGTGGCGATGGCGTCGTTCCTGCGTGTGGCTCGATACCTTGAAGAGCGAGGAAATGCTTCACATTTTCTTGGGCGTCACGCTTCTCAACCTGCTTGAGAGTGTCCTCAACCAGCGCCACATATGGTTGTTCACCAGGACCAAGTAGATCTGAAGATGCGACGATAGATGGACCTACGAGGGAGGGTGAGACCGCAGTGGGTGACGTAGCAATCCTTGGTCGGTAGTTGCCTGGCATCAGATTCTGTGCGCTAAGTGCGTTACCCGGATTGCCAGACATGAGGATGTGGCCGCCCTTCTCCGGCGAGATTGGAAACATGTTTTCTTCTCGGATCTTTTGGAGAAGTTTCTGTTGCTTCTTCCACTTCGAACAATTCTCTCCCTTCTCGCATCTATGTGGTCTTGGTACGAGCTGTTCGATTGCGACAATGGAAACAGAGTCAGCTGGTGTGATCGGATCGTTGTTGCGGTACTTTCTGCGTCTCCGCTGTCCAAGTGCTGGCGGAATGCCTGCCTCTTCGCAAACCTGGTTACGATTTCTATTCGAGGACCTTGAACCCTGGGAGCTTCGGTTGCTAGTGTCCTCGAATGGAGTTGGCACTGGGCTGATCCTGCCATCACCTTCGCGTAGGGTGCATATTTTGTTCCAAGTGTCGTGGCGTTTCCCAAACTGATCAATGCCCAATTCTTTCAAATCTGTAAACTGCAAGTCCATCAGTACTTTCCCGGTAATGTCGTGATATTCGAACTTGTCGACAATGGCAGATTCAACACCGGAATTGTTCATCCATAGCGAGACCTGCTGAGTAGTCCACGTGCTTGGGGAACCCATTCGCCAGTCGTCATAAGACGTCGTAAACTTGGCAGCCTCAGGAGCAATGGTAGTGGCCGGCGTGACGTCGACTTCGTGGCTGGGATAGTTGTTGTCATTATAGTTGTCAAAAGCCGTGTCGATCCTAAGGTCCTGTTTGTCCGCCAACAACGGCGACAATTGCAGCGCATAATCAAAAGACAATTCAGAAGGATTGGATGCGCGGAATAGATGTGGTCCGCGTGGTCCTTCAACAGAGCGTCTGAAGTCCTGCTGGAAAAAGGAAGAAGCAGTTCGATTCACAGACAATGGTGTCGATACTTCTTCGTAAGTTGATATGGTAGAACGACTTCTTCGCCGGTCATTCTTACCTACGGTTTTAGCGCCCACAATTACATCAATGGCGGTCGATACATGCATACCGATTCCAAACTGCTGTGATCTCCTAGATCTTCTTCGAATTCACTCCATTCATCTTCGTCGGATTGATCGTGTTCGTCCCATATTTCTGTAACTTCTGATATCGGTCGATGCTTGCGGGACTCGGGCAGCGCCAACAATGTGGGAGTCTCCACCTCGGGTACGACTGACAACAGTGATTGTCTGTTTGCCAATTGTGTATCAATTGAGAACAGCGGAGTCGTCTTTCCTCGAGAGAACATTTCGACCTCGCCCTCCAAAGGGCTAATTGGAGTCAATGGGATCTGTGGAGGAATTTAGCACAAGAGTGGGCACAGAAACATGGACGGTAACGCACCATGGCGATTTATGAAATGTGGGAATAGACGCTGCACGATAGGACAAGTGCTGGCTGGTAATACCAGACACACCCGCATCTATGTGCCCGTGTTACGAGGTAATGTGCTTGGAAGGAAATATATCAAGATGCAAACTATGAAATCAGGAACATGGAGTAGTAGCCGCCCTGCGGGCATGAGCGACGGGTTTGCTTTAGTAGGATCGGAGTCCTCGTTGTGCATGAGGCCCTGCAGCGCCGCAAGCCGGCCGAAGAATGGCGGTAGTTTGCATAGAACGTATTGAGCCTGCGGCCACCGAGCAGAGACCGTCACCGTCCAGTAGCTGTAGACCAGCACCAGCATCACGCCGCTGTGTGATATGGCCAGGAGATGGTGGCCAGGTGCCAGGAGAAGCTGGCGTGCCTGGGAAGTACCTAGCCACATGTCGTCCACCAATTGCGACGCGGTATCACAGGCTAACAGATGTCGATAGAGCAGGGCGCGTAATTGCACATCCACCACAGCGGGATAGCGCAATCACAGAGAGTCGAGCGTCGAGAGCTTTTGGACTCGCCAGCCATCTTGAGTGATTGGGCAGCATTCAGCCTCCGCTTGACCCACAAGCCTCATCTCATCTCCCACTTTGACTCGGGTCGAATCGCTACCCGGTCCGCGACGTGATGTGCAAGTAGTACGATACGTATGTGCGTGATGGGGCTTTGTGTGAACGTGGACTTTGATCCAGAAGCTCTGAGAGGTCTGGAAGGGCGTGTCTCTCTCATGGGGAGCTCTTGGTCTGACCAATGGTTTTGGGCATACTCGTTCCGAAACCGAGTACAACATCCACGACCTAGTAACGAGTCCAGGCCGCATCTCTCTGCTATAGCACCTCCCCACCATGCGATACCATGCCTCTGTGCTCCGAACGGACATGATCACGAGCGCGACTCATAGCGGTCCTTTGCTTCTCCACAGCAGCTGCACTGGCTGGCAATCACGGGCATCGACGGCCAGCTCACCTCTAGGGTCGATATCCGCAACATCACTTGTCCCATCTCGCTTCGTTCCATGAAATCTGCCAGCGATCTTCGTTCGAACCAAACGAGATTCGTGGTCCGGAGTCGACGCTTCATCTACTCCGTATCCTCGCCTCTTCAGAACCGAACAAGGAAGACGACGCCGACTTGCCATAAATAATGCGAGCGAAGCGCGTCCCATCGTTCAGCCAGTCCCAGGAACTTGGAAATATGGCGAGGGATAAAGTGTGATAGACAAGCCTCGCTTACCTATAGACCAGCGCCCACATTTATCCCAACGCTCACTCGAAGCACAAGGTGCGTGCACGATATCCACATCCATTTGTTGTCTGATGCAGCCAGCGAACTCGTTCAATTACAACACTGTCCCTCGTGCTACTTCCTGCCATCTTTTGGGCTCCTGAAGACTTCCAACCCCACGGTCTCGTGTCTGGCATTATGTGCCAATATCTCAAATTGAACGCAACACAACAGCAGGATGATAGGACGGCATCACGTTGAGCGACGAACTCGTTACATCCATTGCTCGGCAATTGCGGGAATCATCAATCTCAGATTGCCATAGCTACAAGCGTATGCGGCATGAACCTCCAGCACTAAGAGCGCTCTTGGGTCCAACGGGGCTAAATGATTTGACAAATGCTTCCCGCACACTATTCTCACTACCAAGGCCATCTAGTAGCAATTCAAACACGTTCGCGCAAGAGTGCAGCGAGTACACCCTGCAATGTGGAGCACAACTCCGAGCTTAGTCCTAGGAGGTACGAAGGTAGTTGCCAGCACACTTCTCATGCAGCCGAATGGTATGTCGTCGAGGTTGAGAACTGCACAACATCAATGAGCGCAACAATCGTGATCATGCTGCAAAGAATTTTCTCAAAATGACTCGATGGCGTTATCGTGTGTCTTCGTTGAGCGACGGTCTGCAAGACTCTCATGTTATCTACCATGTCCGAAGCGAGATCGCGACAGCATGGGATAAGGTTGTAAGACCAGGAATGATGTGCGACTCATTTTCAGGTCCCAGATCGAATGCTGCTAACCATGATCAACGTGGTCCTTGGAGAATCGCGCTGAAATCGCGCTGTGTAACCCAAGCCTGCCTGGTACCTGGCAGCTATGTTCTCAAATCGTTGGCTCGGGATTTCCAATATGGAACCTTGCGATGCAACAGCCTTGCAAAATGCAAATGCCGACACACGAAGCAAATGTCGCAAAAAATTCAGCAGCGCCTGTCCTCTCTTGATGGCGGACAAGAACCATTCCCAGTGGAGCAGCGTGCGTGTAAGATGTAGTAAAAGTCTGAACCTACACCGACAATTGCAGTAAGCTGAGGGACGAGATCATTTTGGCAGTCAGCCTACTCGAGACGATGGGCACGCCGTCTTCCACCATGTCACGGAGGCGGTAAGTATCGGTACGTACTCGTTGGTGGATCTCCGCTCCGACTTTCGCCCTCAGGTGACAGTATATCGTGGTCATAGTACTTTCGACTACCTGTTTAGGTTGCACTTGCAGAAGTTCGAGAGCGAGGTTGGTAACCAATCGGACGATGCCATCGCGACTCAAGTCATGCAGTGGAGAGAACCTGGACAGAAACCACAGCGCACCTAATTATGGACATTTGTAGCTCGAGGCTGGAAGCTAAATGATCCAAATTGCTGTTAGTACTCGACTTGGTTAGTGCTTGACAGCGGTGCGTCCCGCTTGGCCTACCATAGCATTTGCTCAAGGATGGCACGCGCACAGTCTGCTGGAGAGTGGAGATCAGACGCCCACTATCAGCCAATCGTCCCGTCCGTTCCGCAGTCACCAGCACTTCCGTCTCCTCGCTAGGCGTTAATCCTGCTCAACTGCAACTTCTCGACAAGGTTGGGTCTCCTGGTCTCGATCGGCGAGCCGTGCGGTGAGGCATATCAACGGCTGACGTGGGCTGCGAAAAGGGCGTTGATTTGAGAACAGAGAGATGAGGACGTCCGTGTTCTTCGCGACTTTTGCGAGAGAAGGGGATCAAGGACTAAGAAGAAGAAGTCGCCGAGAGCACGGTCGATCTGATCATCGCACGGAGTCTCGTCGCATGGTTACGATCTCCTCCCTCCCTTTGCCCTCGGTCCGGGCGGGCAGTTATCAGCAAAAGCTAATGCATGCAAACGCAATAGCCATGATCCTTCGAGCACGAGGTGCGGAGGTCCTCGATGTTGCACGACAACAGCGACTTCCGTCGTCGTCAAGAAACGGTCTGCGAGCCGAAGACTCTGCGCCATCCCACTTTATCTCCTCCCCGTCGTGATAGAAGGCTGCCGTTTGAGTGGAACCCTTCTGCGCAGTTCGATGAAGATTCCCTGATCCCCCTTGGTAAGCAGAGGCGAAAGCGAGCGGATCGATAGAGAAGCGAAGCCGGCAAAACCCACGGTCTTCCGCTTGGGCCTCCTCATGATCCAGTGAGAGATGGCGGCTACCAAAATAGCTGCATGAGGTATTCAGACCTTGGCAAGCCCGCAGCAAGCCCAGCAGAAAAGACGGTTAATTAGTGACGAGCTCGTCCAATGGATTGCTCAGATGACCCGCCTCCAGGTCGATAAGCTAGTCCTTGCATGGATAAGTGCCCCATCTACCACATATCTATTTTTGTTTAACCTGCATTTCGTCCAGATCTGTCAGTATAAGGTCACGGCCTCTTCCCGACCCATTCTCCACATACGAATCGCTCTGAACCGGCTGGCTGTCGCAGCATCTTTAATAATTATCTTCTTTAATCTCATCTTTCTCCCTCGAGCACTTGCTGGCCAAGCCCACTCGAGTTTAATCCTAGCTGCCCCGGTAATCTTGCGACTCGCGCTGCCTTTCCATACATAATCCATAGTTACTCGTATTTCCCGTTTTGTTCTACCTTCCTTTCACAACTTCACAGTCTTTGCTGCTGTCATAATGCCCAACTCAATGTCGCCTTGCTCGGACAAGTCGTCAGTACACACGTCTGGACCAAACACAGCTGGTTCAAAACAAACACAAACAAAAATGCATCGTCGCTCACGAACAGGTTTGTGCTCGCCCCGCAATATGCAGGGTTCGCTTGACTGACTCCTGCCAGGCTGCTTCACGTGCAGATTACGAAGGAAGAAGTGCGATGAAGGGAAGCCTGGGTGCAAGGCCTGCAGACATCTTGGACTCAAATGCGAATACAAGAGGCCGATGTGGTGGAGCAACAATGAGCAGAGGAGGCAGCAAAAGGAAATGATCAAGAACATCATCAAGCGAACAAAGCTCACGGAGAAGGCCTCGCATCCAGCACTCCTCAACCCAAACTCACCACCATCATTATGCCATTCGACTATGGGAACCGACCAGTTTTCAGACAGCATGGGCAGAAGAGAAGGTTCAATCGAATCTCAGTTCTCCGTGGATTTTGGCTACAATCCATGTCTGCCGCAAGACATGATGTTCGTTCCTGGTCTGCCGATGGACGCTCCTTTTCCACAGTATCCTCACTTTCCCCCATACGAAGTCGATGTCAAGACGGAAACGCAACTGTTCATCAACGACATGCCCACGCGGAAAGATTCGACCATCTCAACATTCAGCACGTTCCAAACACCGCCGACGGGACCTTTTGGGGCAGAAGCTTTCCTGCAACACGAGTCTTCTATTGAGCACCGCCACGAGTTTTACAGCGAGGAGCCAATTGACTTCCAGTATTTCGACTTCAACCATTACCCAGTATCACCGAAGCACCAATCGATAATACAGGTGGATGAGTGCGACCAACAGCTTTTGGACAACTTCATTCAAAATGTCGTGCGACTTCTCTTTCCAGTCATGGAGGTTAACCAGCACGGCTCGCCAACCGAGGCCATCCTGCTCGCTCTGGAGTCGAACAAGGCCTACTTGCACAGCTGCCTCAGCATTTCGGCACTACACTTCAAGTCAACGCAGGGGGTTCGGGGAGAGCAGATCGACAATGACATCCAGCGGCATCGTGGTCTTGCTTTGATGGAACTTTGCGAACAGATGAAACAGGGAAGCAACAACTCGCAGAACCTCGAGGCCACTTTGAGCATGATCTTCCTACAGTGCTCTGTAGCTCGCCCTGAGGACTGTCTTCCCGACATTCCGTGGCACAAGCATCTGGACTGCGCAATCCAATTCGTTCACAGCCTCGACATGCCAAACCAGCTCGTCAGCAACTCTCAGCCTCACCCGCCGTTCAACATGACTGTCACTGCCTGGATCGACATTCTCGGTGCCTCAATGCTCGGACGCAAGCCTCTTCTTGCAGACACTTACCGTGAGAAGCACGTCGCAAACGCAACGGCTGGACTCGCCGAGCTTATGGGATGCGAAGACCGCATCATGTTCATCATTTCGGAAATTGCTTGCCTCGAGGCATTCAAGCTTGAAGGAAGCTGCATGGATGACATTCAACTCTGTGGCTTCATTCAGGTACTCGGCGACAAGATCACTACGTATGAAAGCGAGGCAGATCCCATTGCCAACGCCTACAATACCCATGGTGCCCTCAGCGCGAAGCAGCTCAGCACAAACATGACCGCCGTCTTCCGCATTGCAGCACGCCTCTACCTTTGCAGCCTTGTTCCAAACTACGACCGTCAAGCACCGAATATCACCAACCTCGTCAACAACTTTGCCGATGCGATGGAATACATCCCTATGGGCGAGCATGGCTTCGATCGCTCCCTCGTGTGGCCTCTACTTGTCGCTGGCTCTGCCTGTCTTCCACCCTCGACCCTCCGCCAAATCTTCGCCAACCGCATTGCAGCCATGGGCGACGCTGCCGAGTGTGGATCGATTGCCAACGTTCGCGAGCTGTTGAAGGAGACATGGAGAGTCAACGACGATGCCCTGTCACGAGGCGACGGACAGAATGTCCACTGGCGTGACGTGATGCGAACACAAGGATGGGATTTCCTGCTCCTTTAGATCTTCTCCTGGTGAGGATTTCTAACACCACCGCCACCACGACGAATGGACACCTAGTCCCCTTTTCTTTTCTTTTTCTTTTTTTGCAGTTATCATTAATTTTTTTCTAATGCATTATACCCATCTGTAACCTATGAGTTGCAAACCCACAAAGCAACATGCGCGCGATCGTTCAGCAAGCATAGAAGCGAGCATATATCGGATTCCATTTGGAGCGGGATGGGGCCATCAGGAAGGAATGGGAATAGGAAGGAACCCAGGGAAACGACTCGTCACGGCCTATCATCAACATCGCAAATTTTCCTTGTTCATTTCCCTTCTCGGACGAAGCTGCGTTTGGAGCTGGGATACGAAGGAGTTGTTGGGAGATTGGAGGTACCAGCAGTGGATGAAAAAGGTCCAGTCGTTGGATCTGATGCAATTGTATTTAATAACTTCCGTCGGCTTGAGCGCTTTTCAGAGTGCGACGAGCTGATACGAAAGGTTGAGAAATGAAACCAAAATTTCAAAACATTACGTCTTCCATCTCCTTCGTGATAGTTCTGAACGTTCTCGGTCCTTCCTTCAATTCATCGCCCCTTTTGAATCTTGCAACAAGCTCTGCGTTCACGAACTGGCAATTAAGTATCAATACCGACAAGAGTCTGCCGAAGTCACATCTCCAAGCCGACAGGGCGATCGATTCACTGATCTCGAGAAAGTTACTGGTCACTCTTTGAGCTCCAACGACTATCTGATCTTTCCGGACACGTCACTTACAACTGAGCCTTTTCTCTGAACCTAATTAACACATATTCCCTTATCCGCTAGGTAACAACAACCAAACCATTTCCTCCACCGTCAATACCAGAAAGCTATCCCATGCCAATCAGTCCTCCATAGCCGCCGCCGCCTCCTATTCCTCACATAATCCTCACTTCTTCGACTTCTGCGTCTTCCTGCAGGTCGACTCCCTTGCTTCCGTGCACGCGTCCTCCACATGGTGCCACCGTGGCACAGAGTCGAGACTCGTTCCATTATTGCCGTATGGCGTCGGCGTCTCTTCTCGTGTCGCTTCTCTGATCCCTGTCATCTCTCTTCTTTCTCTCCCGAGATCATGTCCTCGTCACGCCTCCTCAGCTCCCAATGATTCTTCCTCTCGTGCCTCGCTATGCTTCTTCCTCCCCTGTACCTCGTGTCAGTGAGTCCGTCACCCTCCCGTCCGCCTACCCGCACTGGCCCTTGTCCGAACCGAATCCCGAACCCAACGTTGAGGATCACCGACGGAACAATTGTTACTACTTTCTCCATGCTTTACCCATTATTGAACCGACTACTGTACTGCTTTCCAGCGACAATGGATATCGAGATTTCACAGCATCCGACAAGAGTGACATCATGTTCCCATAACGATAGTGGCCTTGCACAGAAACCGTCGCGCGCCGATGGTGGAAGGTAGTACTACTAAGTAGCCCCATTGTTCTTCATCCCAGGACAGTGCAGCTACCTATGTATGCATCAGGTGAAGCCACGGCATACTACCGATATGATGCAAGTAGCCGTTGTACAGAAATAGCCACCTCATTTGGGATGTGGTACGAAGCAGCCTATCGCGATGGAGCGCGAAACCAAGACAATCGCATCCTGCTTTCACGTGGCCAGAAAGGCTTTTGTGTCGAGTAGTCGTACCCGAACCTCCGAGGGAGAGGTCGGGAATTGACAAGCATCGGGGATTTGGCAATACATTGAGGCTTTCGCGGCATTCAACGCGAACGAGGATGGAGCCGTCGGCGCGGCGTTGTCTTTGGCTGGACTTGATGCTGTCGCGATCTCACACCTCCTCCTCCACATGCCGATTCTCAATACTTCCTGCGCAGACATCTGGCAAACTTGGGCATTGGAAAGCCCCATTGAGAATGACTATTAGCATTATATACAGGCACACATAACGGTCTATTCGATATCCGATTGCCCGACTTCAGCCGAAAGAGATTGCAACAGGCGCCAATATAGAACAGACGATCGTCGAGCCCACGGCTGCCCATCGTCTTCCAGAAATTCTAGAATCTACACCTAGCAGTGACGTGATATCTAGAGCATGGATTGGTGCTTCGGCGAGGGCAATCATTAAATGAAATTTAATGTCCTAATCACAGGAACCAATCGGGGCCCAGATCTTTAGAAGCCTGACGTAGGGCCAAGCCAGATCATTTCGTACCTGATGGGCCTACAACGTGATTTTCCGGAAGGGCTGATATCTGAAGACGGTATGTATGTGAGACAAGCCGGCAATTCCAGCGTCTCGGACGAGTTTTTGCTTCTTGAAGGCATCGTGAAGGACATATTTGTTGGTGACTGAGAGAGGGACTTTTGTTTCTAGTGCGTGCGCACTGCAGGCGAGTTCTCTCCTGTAGGTCTTCTAGCCGAAAGGAAACTCTACGAGGCGGGAGGCCATCTCATGCTAATTATAGACCAGGGAACGGAAGAGCGACACGGACAAAGTCCCCACCTTTGCAAGTTCTTTAGTTAACCAAAGGGAAGAGAGCTGTTGCGAGAAAACACTCCTCGACACTCGCTCAGCAAACCCGTGAAGCGACAGTATCGCAATTGTTGATCCCTCACATCACAATGGCCACCACTACTACGAGACGCCCCTCTCCACCAAGCACCCTCTCCACATCAGCAACAACCCCGGAAACTCAACCCTCGCTCGAATCGCCCCCTCTCTCCACCCCTCAAGCCCGCGCTCGCTTCGAGTTCGAGCCCGGGAAATCAAACGATGGCACAAAAGTGCTGATGCTGGAATGGGAGGACACGACGGAAACAAAGTCGATAGCCGGATCCTGGACTGTGTCGTGGGAAGGCAAGTCCCATGTCCTACCTGCTGAGGAGAGATCTGGCGATGCGGGCGTGGATCAAACGCACCGGCTGTTCTTTTTGCTGCCACCGCGTGTCAGCGTGCCGGCCATCGTCACCTTGACCATGGAAGGGCACGGCGGAGGCGAGAAGGTTGTCTGGAAGACGAATCCTTTGCCCGCTATTTTCCCGCCGGGCTTGTACGAGCGTGCCCTGAGTCCCGGGGCTGGGGGAGTGAAGAGGCCTGTAAAGGGCGTTTTGCATACGTTATGGGCTAAGAAGAGACTGGCAACGTTGCAAGGCGAAATTGTGAGGGAAGAACGCGATTTCCCAGAGGGCATTGGCTTGGACATGGCGTTGAAGGAGAAGGAATGGATCGAGACTACATTCGGCATCACAGCTACAGCACCGGCAATTCCTCTGCCTGCTCCCTTGAGCTTGAAGGGTCTCAATGATATCCCGCTCAGTCCTTCGGCACCACTAAGTCCAGGAGGGTCGCGGCTGTCAGAAAGGTTGAAGGGCTTGAAGCTACAAACAGGAGCACCGGCTTCGGCACTCGGTCGAGGACCTCTAAGTCCGGACGAAGGCGACATTGCCGTGTCATCATTTGCCGCTTTCAAAGGGGAGCCTCCTACATTGTCGACTCTAGCCGCCAAGCCCGCGCAAGTCCCACAACAACAGCCGGTCCAACTGTCAAAGACGCCGCTAGTCAATCTCCAGCCGCAGCCGTGGCGGAAGACAGCGGGTGGTTTGAACAGCTTGGCCGGTATGTTGAGTGGTGGTGCACATGACGAATCTCAAGAGGAAGAGGCGGAAGAGAGAGACCTGTTTGCAATGCCGCTGTCTCCCAGGAGTCCGGACATGACGAAATCGCCATTCAGTTTTGACATCGCCGATGTCAGAGAGTATGTCAAGACGACTTCGTGACCATTGATGGTGGGAGATGGTGGCCTGGTGCTTCAGAATGGACTGACTTTCTGGGAAAGCACGCTGGATGCGCCCTCACGCTGCGGAGTCCTTTCGCATCGATCCTAATATTAATGGCGTTTGTATGAAAGAGGTTGCTGATGGATATTTTCTCGTTGGCGGAGAGAAGAGTTGAGTCACCGAGATGCAGTTCGGAAGAGGAAGAGAACAGAGGATGAGCGTGGGACGAATACCTACAAAGAGTTACCAGACATCCCGTGGGCGAAAGAGGAGGGCGAAAGATATAATTGCATTGCTAGTAAGATTTGGATACACTTCGGAATTCCCCATTTCATTCCCACCCAACTGGAAGGAAGGGCCTTTTTAGAACTATCTTTGGTTTGTTTGTTTGTTGCAATCAAACGTCTAGCCCACCTCACGCCGGGCCAGATCGATCCGATCCGTTTTTACGTCGCCTTGTCTTCTTTTTTTTTTCATGTACTAAAACCAATCTATCTCATTGAGAAGCGGAATGTTTGTTTATAGAGACTGTAGAATTTGAGATCTAGTACAGTGCAGTTCCTACCTTCCTAGCTAACGTCGTCGTCGTCGTTGCAGTGTCGTCGCCACCGTCACCGTCGTATTATACCCCTTCAGCTTAATTGGAAAGCGCTGCAGCAATGTGAACCCAAGTCTTTCGCACCACTCTCACCACATCTCGCCATCAGGTATTCCATAGTAACATCGAGTATCGAATCATGCTCTCCCATGTGCAGAGAGAAACGACGTGGGCTCAGCCCTGATGACAGACACTTCGAGGAATCCTCTGGGTCTCTCGCGTTGGGTGTACCTAGTGTGAAATCGGCTGGCTGTCCCTATTTTGTAATATAAGGCTTGTAGGTGTAGAAGAAGAAGAAGAAGAAGAAGAAGATAATATTCTGTCACACAAAAGCTTGCAGGCGTAGTAGAAGAAGAAGAAGAAGAAGAAGAAGAAGAAGAAGAAGAAGAAGAAGAAGAAGAAGAAGAAGAAGAAGAAGAAGAAGAAGAAGAAGAAGAAGAAGAAGAAGAAGAAGAAGAAGAAGAAGAAGAAGAAGAAGAAGAAGAAGAAGAAGAAGAAGAAGAAGAAGAAGAAGAAGAAGAAGAAGAAGAAGAAGAAGAAGAAGAAGAAGAAGAAGAAGAAGAAGAAGAAGAAGAAGAAGAAGAAGAAGAAGAAGAAGAAAAGATATGGATTCACACGAGGCGGACGGACCTCTGCTGCCGCCTTTCCTTTCCCAGGAGCTGGTCGATGGGTTTGGGACGGGATGTGGAAGAGTGCTGCTGGCTGGTTTTGGTTTGGGTGTGTTGGGGAAACAAGATATTGGCTCGACTGGCCTCTACTGGCCAGTGAAAAAAAAATATGAGAGTAAGGAGAGATCTCGGGTGTTGTATTGTTGTACTCTTACCGGTGCTGAGCACAGCACCAAAATTGTCGTTGTTCGGGCAAGTAAATTCCATCCCGGTTCGCAGTCGACGATTTCCCTTTCGTTCCGTGTCCGTTTTGCGGGGTTTTCGGTATGTCCGATCGAGAAGTCTTTTCTGGTTTGGGGATTGGCGAGGTGGGTGATGTCGAGAGGCTCCTTTGTCTGTATCGTGCGCGTGCTGTGTTGATGGGATGGTTTGGTGTTGGGGGGACTCTTGGTTCTTTCATCCTTTTTTTTTCGATATTCTGGGGAGAGCGGGTGAGGGGGGATGAGATTGGATATGGATTGTTTGGGGCTTGTTTGCTTGCTTGCTTGTTTGCTATCTATCTGTCTAGATTGTGTGTCTGAGGAGATCAATGGATGCTACTTATCAAGTCTCGAATACAAGGAAAACCAGAAATTTCGCGCATCCTCGAGGTTCGATTCAACGGCGGCCCATGGCTCGTGCAAGTAAGATGGCAGCGCGACTGTTACTTGGTCTTTTATTCTAAGAGTTGATTTTGACGTCGAAGTTGCTTTCATGACTCTCGATATGGATGGAACAGTGGACATGACAAGTCCATTCTTACCCTTCAACCACTTTCAATAGAGAGGTGATCTCTCGTAGTGCCGCAAATCATAAGACCCTTCTCGCTTGGCTCTGATCTCGACAAGGAGGAAACTCCAGAAGCCCTGGAGTTTGATCAGAATGGAGAGTATGTAGAATATATACAGTCATTGACAATAATGCATGAAAATGTCGCTGCTTGTATCTTACATTTCCCATGCTGCATAAACTAGTCCTCACTCAGTCTATTATGCAAGCGGCGGGAACAGCACACCCTCAAGACCTCCGCCAATGGGGACTTTGCTCTTCCCATAGGTGAAATCCGTGTCCGGTTTCGCGAAGTCCAGAGTCCTCCTCTCCTCGTCCACACCGAGCATATCTAGCAAAAGAGCCGCCTTGGTAGGCATGTATGGCTGCAACAAGATGCCGGCGATACGCAATGCCTCTGTACATAGATAGAGCACTTCGTCCAATTTCTCAGCCGCTTGAGGGTCTGGCTGAGTCTTCAGCTGCTTGGCTAATTGCCATGGCTCCTGCTCTGTGATGTAGACGTTTGCCTGTATAAAGTGATTAGTGGCCACAGTGAGCCTAAAGGGTCTTGGAGGTTTCACCTTGTACAGGAGACGCACAATGCGCTTCAGGGCTAGCCCAACCTGATAGGTATTCATCATCACGCCAGCTTCTCTGGCGACATTGTTCATTTCCGTCGAGTATATGGCGTCACTCGACCGGCATGGTCCTCGTTGTTCCATGTTGGTAATCACGCTCTGCAGGTTCCAGCCTTTGCCTCTTACCAGTCGACTCGCAAGGTTCCCGAGTTGACCTTGTAGTATGACCCTATGTCGTTCCAGAATGTAGTCGTTCGTGTAGTCGGCATCTTGCGCGATGCCACCATCGTGAGCGAGATAGAATCGCATGACATCCATGCCGAATCTGTCTAGAGCGAAGAATGGGTTCACGACGTTGCCGGTTGATTTCGCCATCTTCTCCTTTCCTAGTGTCCAGTGTGCGTGTGTGAGGATGTTCGAGGGGAGAGGGAGGTCGAGCGCCATGAGAAAGGCAGGCCAGTATATGCAGTGGAATCTTGAGAGCGGTGTCAGAGGTGAACGAAATGTCTAAGCGGTGTCAACATACCGGGTGATATCCTTCCCAATGACGTGAACATCCGCAGGCCACCCTCCATCGAACGGTTTATCCGGCGACCATGGATATCCTGCCTTCGTGATGTAGCTTACGAGAGCGTCGAGCCAAACGTAAATCGTCTGGGAAGGATCGTCTGGCACAGGAATTCCCCAAGTAAGCCTGCTGTTTGGCCGCGATATAGATAGGTCTTCCAATCCTGCTTTCACTGCGTTTTCAATGTCCAGATGCCGTGTTCTTGGTATGATCCAACCAGGTTTAGCCTTGTACAATTTTAGGAGTTCATCTCGGAATGCTGAGAGTCGGAAGTGGTAGTTTTTCTCCTCTGTCCACTCCACTTCCTTTCCAGTTTCCATAGATGCCTGCTCTCGTTAGGAAGTGGACTGTTCCCAAGGCGCCTAATTTACCGTACCATGTGTTTCCGCCCTGTTGCAGGCTCAACCACTAGGTGGACGGCCGAAGGTGGGTAAAAGGTCTCATCACTGACGGAGTACCAGCCCTTATGCTTTGAGGTATATAGGAGTCCCTTCTGCTCGAGAATGAACTACATATCATCAGCTTTTGATTACTCTTCCCATACCCCGATTCACTGGTTTCATACCCAAGCATATTGCACTGCTTCTTTGTGGCTTGCATCCGTGGTCCGAATGAAATGGTCGTATGATACGCCCGCTTGAGCTGCTAGGTCCTAAATGAATCAACATGAGACACTTGATAGATGGACAGTGTTTTCTACCTTGAACATAGCTGCACCTTTGTCACAGAATGGCAGTGGGTCACTTCGTGCCTTTTCTGCTGCTTGCTGGATCTAATCGGACCAGAGGTCAACCAACATCAAAGTGTCAGATCAAGTGTCCTTTGTACCTTCAATCCATGCTCGTCTGTTCCTGTCAACATCAATGCCTTGCGTCCCCCAAGAATCTTCCAGCGTTTGATGATATCCGTAAGAACCATCGTGTACATATGGCCAATATGAGGTGCTGAGACTCGATCAGCGGGCTACAGGCTGACTACGGCAATCCTCAGGCGTCTATACCGGCATTGACATAAAAAATTGGCGTAGTCACGTAGAACGGCTTCGATTTGGGTACATCCATGGGCTGGGAGAGGCTGATTTTGAAGGGAGCATCCTTTCGTCTTGCCGATATTGTCGCGAATCTACGTCGGCATGATGAACAGACCCATCTCGTCTCTCTACCTGCTCTAAGCAGATATTGAGCAGAAGAATTGAGTGTTGGGCGCATTGGAGCAAAATTGATGCTGCAGAAATTCCCATGCGACGCGATCTATGTAACATATCCAAAAATAGCCGAGTTATCGGCCTTGGCGTTGAATACGCCGTCTCCATTCCGCATCTCCAACAACATTCCCACTCATCACTTAACCCACCACCGGCGATGATGAAGCCTCGTTACATTCTAATCATAATCCCTTTGTGTTGAGAAACACGCGCCACGATGGTATCTTCTATCAACCTCGGCCACAACCCACGAATATATACGTGCTAAGTGGGATCTCACTTACAGCGCTCGATTATTTTCCGCCAAGTCCGAGGCAGAAAAGAAACCTCCAATACTTTCCAATGATCTGACGACAGAGTGGCTTGGGAGACCTGGCCGTCTGATTTTGCGCCGGCCCCGAGTTGGCGACACTTCCCCTTCACGATCTTATTCATGCCCTTTTTCGGCCACCTCTGCCAGGAGTAATACAATCATGGAACAGTCAATTCCCTCACCAAGGATCGCCACAATCCAATGGCTGCATCTCGTGCACCACATCCCTTATGTTCCTAAAGATACAATTATGGAAAGAATGTTTTGCAGTTTCCAGTCTGTACGAACTTTCAATAATGCAGTTATTGTCGAACAAACACGTATTCAGCAACTCAACATTCCCTCAAGGCTCCAAATAATGCAGATCTTATTGAGATTTGGTCAATAAGCCCTTCGATTTAGATCCTGCTCCAGACTTCCTGAGACACTCTGGCCACCAAAAACCTTACAAGCAACTTTATGCAACAGCGCCACCAACATCCCTCTTTTCACCACGATGAAGTCTGCCAACATCTTCTTCGCGTCCTTCGTGGTCACAAGTACTATCGTTGCGATGCCTATCCCGAAGGCAAGCCCGGAACCAGGTCCTGCTTACTGTCATCTGTTCGGTCAGCCATGCATGAAACTTGAACGAAGCATTGAGAGGATATCTCAATTACTTGCTCGCGCTGCGAACAACTGTTCACTTGAACCACCGCCCTCCACGGAACCTCGAAACGATGCACACATCACAAAAAATCTCCTGAGCAGCGCCATCAATCAAAGTCTCGGCGAAATCGACAATCATCAAGCCAAACGCTCTCCTGACCCACGGTACTGCTGGAGATTTGGTCAGCCGTGTATGAAAAGGAGCGATAGCACGAACAGACCCATGATCGTCTGAGTGAACAAGCCTTGGATTTCCGTGATCTAGAGGGAGTCACAATCACATCTTGAGCGGTAGTTCAACGCAGACATTTCTTCCTCAAGCATTCGATCGGACATGAACAGTCTCGGTCAGAGACAGCGGCCTCATCAGCCTGACGCCACCAAAAAGGCCCGACTTGACTATATTCCAAAGCATGCACAGCACACTCAGCCCAGGCCTTATCTGCGTGCGACGAGTGCCTCAATGCCAGCGCAATCATCGTGCCGTCTGGAACAGGCACCTTGCGTTGAAGAGGTCTCGAGTCTGCCAGTCAAGTCAAGGAGCATCAACAATCCGCTTTACATCTTCGTCAAGTTCCGTCTCTACACCCTCAATTCTAGATCCATCCACTGGCAAGTCTTGGGAGTGGACATGTCTTCGTTCTTGACTCTTTCGTTCGGTGGCGCAATGCTGCAGGCTGATGCTGATCACTTGATTTATCCTATTGATGGCTTCAGTTGATGCAGGAAGAAGACGGACTTCCAACTCTACTGTATCTCTCCACTAAGACTCTTTCGTTCGGTGGCGCAATGCTGCAGGCTGATGCTGATCACTTGATTTATCTTATTGATGGCTTCAGTTGATGCAGGAAGAAGACGGACTTCCAACTCTACTGTATCTCTCCACTAAGCATTGTCGTCGATATCGACTTCAAGAGCGGAGACTGGCCGGATGCTTGCACGACGTCAACCATCGCCTCACCACATTCTAGCCACTGGACCAGCTCGTACCGCTCGTAAACACCACGAGTTGTGCCATCAAAAGGCAAGCTGAGGATCAGTCCTGTTAGCGCACAGAAATATTGATGAAGATGAGGATGCAGGCGAGGAACGACGGCAACAGTTCGCGATTTGGAGGAATTGATCTTGGCGTTTCTGTGTGGGGATCTCATAGATCTCACGCGTTTCGGTGATCTGGCGATGGAAGAACTCTGTTCGATTAATAATTGCATATGGCAATCTGCTGTTTATGCATAGGAAGATGTGGTCAATTGAGCAATACTCACCTTCTCTTCTCCTCAACATGGTCTGGTCAAACTTTTGCACCGCAAATCTTGTAAAACCTTCTACCTGACTTCTCTGTGATGAAACCGTGATGGGGTCTCCTCACGAAACAGTTATTTGTATGATGATGAAGTAATTCCAAGAAAGTTGACGAAGAGATAGTGTCGTGGATGTAAACTTTGTGACATGGTCACTCCTGATTCGAGTAGCTCAACCAAAGACTGAGGATGATTCATGCCATTGTGGGATGAACATGGTACAGGGCTAGTAGTCATCCACAACATCATAGTTCCACATTTCCACAATTCTTTGATGCATGAATGACTTGAATCTGAGCGGCCAAAGCAGGCACGGGATTGAAGAAATAGCTGCGAGGCTGAGGTCACGACACGAGACGAGTCATCACGTGCCATCAGAGTTTGAGTGCTAGTAGTAGCACTACTCCACAAGAACCTGAATCCAAACGTGTAACCAAACCACCTCCCAAATCTTCGCTAACACTTATGCAACAGCTTTGCCTGACATCGTTAGCAAGAATCTCTTCTGGCAACAAGAGATTTTCGGCTCTGTTCAGCTACCCGTAGTCCCGTACCAGGCCGGCCGCAAAACCGGCCGCCGAGGAGAGGACTCGGGGCGGTTGGGGCGCTTGTGCGTCGCCCGAATGGAAATGGAATCCTTTCGATCCTCGATCTCCTGGCGCCGCAACAACATGGCGCTTCCTTCCATCGGCATTCGGCAGGTCGATCCGGCAGTTCCGTTGTCAGTCTGGCTTTCCGCTTGCTGATGTGCTTGCGTTCCTGCCTCGATGAATTCTTTTCGGGCGTTAGTTCACCTACAGGTTTCCCTTGGTCGCTTGCTTTCAGATGATCTCGGAGACTTCGCAAGTCGGCGTCGCACACGATCTATCGCTCGTCACTCACCCTGGTCTTCGCATCTCTAGTCTATTGAGGAATAGCGCGCGGACACTCCCATCTCGGGGCTTCGTTCCCAGCTTCCGCTCTACCTTTGCGCTGGTATTTGTGGACGGAGCTATCTCCAAGGTCACACCGTTACAGGCATTGCCATTAATGGAACGAACGACGATCAGCTTGCATTTTGTTCATCTAGAGTAGCCCGAAAGTTGCAGCAGGTCAATCATCGTCCCTTAGAACTTGCCATGTCCAATTTGGATGATACAACGTACTCCAGGTCCTTACAATGTCTTCGACCAAAGAACTTCTTGCGGCCCGTGCCACCAAGCTGCTCTCGCGGCTCCTGGCAGACAACTCCGACCCCATTCTTCTATGCTAAGCCACCCGGCGCTGCGGTGGCGACTCAATTTCAAGCAGTTCGACGGATATACCGCATCACATCGATGTCTTGTGCTACCGACTCATTGCAAAGTTGGGCAACGAGACGGCTGCACAGACGGACGATCTCTCTTCAATCGGGCTAATTTTAACTTCAGGCATGTGAGGTATCGACCCTACGGACCGCAAATGTGTTCATTGTACTTGGTCCCGCTTCCCAGCCTTTGTAAGTTTGAAGCCTGATGTTGCTAGCTCTTGACCAGAATAGATGCCACGATCACAACAAAACCGTACAAAGACAATGTTCTTGATCTAGGGTCCTTTTCATGTCATGGCTAGGGGACCACGATCCGAATTATTGGTAAAAGACATTTCGGCACTTCACCTTTTCCTCCTGCCGGTGCTTCTTTTCTGCCGCTGTCGTTGGGAGGCGCTGCCACAAATTTACTGACGAAAACTCGAGCCCACCCCAATTCGTCGCCCCTGTCACTTTACGATTGGGGCCCGGCTGTCGGTATACATACATATATTTCTCACAAAATCTCTCCTTTTCTACTGGCTTGATCGTGATAGGTATTGTCCTTCGACTTGCAGCATCAGGCTCTTCAGACGAAGTCCTATCCACAAGCTCAGCCTCTCGAATCATCAGGACTCAACAAGTCTTCACCCCGCATTTCAGGCTATTCGATTTGAGCCATCATTCAGGCCACAGATTCATAGCAATTTGCTTGGTTGCAACAGCTTTAGGGCAGGATCCTCCTTGCAGATTAGAGCGTCTCCGAAAACCCTCGCCTCTTGGTACATCATCCACTCGAATCCAATACAACCGCCCCACATTGGCCATAATCGAAAGCTAAGGCTGAGTCCTCCAAACCTTATTCTCATTGGCGTACTGCTAGGACAGCGACTTTTCTCGTCTCGCACTACATGCATCGTCGAGCAACACTGTCCACAGCCTTTCATATCGCATTGCTTCATAGAATTGTGGCCCGCTCCGCATATTTGAAAGCATAATCATAGCCTACTCAGACATTGCGAGCATAAACATACGACCGCTCCTTGATCGCCGCCACGCCTGTGTCAGCGGTACGAGAACTTGACAAAGATACTGTTGGCACATACATACTGTGACATGTTTGTGCGATCAACGATTTGTGAATCATGCTTTCCTCCAGAGGTATAAAGGCTCTATGGACCTCCATTCTCACCCGAGTATCAACCTCCTCAGATACTGACACAATCATGAACAAGCACGAAGAAACTCGACCTCTAGTCAGGCGAGTTCCATTTCCTGCAGGCAATGATTTACACCGAGCTGCACGACTTCGATGCGCAATGGCCTGCCGCGAATACAATAATCGAGCCGAGGACTGCAGCCCCGAAGAGCGTGCTGTTCTATGGAATTCGTGAGTAGCTGTTCAGCACACGTTTGGTTCGAAGAATTCTTGCTGAAGGACTGTAGAATCGTTTGTCCCAAAGGGCAGGCCCAGGCTTCGGGATTTCCTCCGCCATTGCGTTCGCCGAGCACAGTTACCGCAACCTTCGTGCAGGCTGACCCGGATAATACTGGCCACGAGGCTAGCTCCTCCGCCAACAGGGCATTCCTTGAGTCATTGCCCACTTCCCCGGCTTCTTCCCATTCGTTAGAATACCATCTTCATGATTATGAACATGCAGGACATCAAGCAGCATCAAGGCCGGGATCTTCCTCCACATCAAAGATGCATTCTCCTCCGCCTAGTCCAGGATCTCACTCGTTCACTAAAACATCGCACAATACCGGAATTGCAAGTCTTCGTGTATCAACGAACACGCCACCAGCTTCACGCAAAGCCAGCCCTTCGAGTTTCCCTGGTCGAGGAGACGCGCATGTTTGCGAAGAGGTGGCAGTGAGTGCGTCTGCAGCTAATCCCTTTGACGTGAACGTGCCATACATCAAGCCGCCGCTATACATCGACTACGGTACCAACCTTTCCATCGGCGCAACAACGTTCATCAACAGGAATTTCACAGTCCTTGATTCGCCGATTCTGCGAGTGAGCATAGGAGAGGGGTGTCTAATCGGTCCAAACACCACTCTTGCTAGCATTACACACCCGCTCGGTAAGTCTTGCTGTGCTCTACGATGTTACTCGCGTCGAAAAGTCAAGCCGTCATACAGGGCTGAAGGTGACACATCGCTGATTGTCGAGGTAGACGCAAACGAGCGCGCAGGCCCCCTCGGCGCCCCTAGCTTTGCGAGCGAGATATCTATCGGGAATAACTGTTGGATTGGCGCAAGCGTCCAGATTCTTGATGGGGTGAAAATCGGAGATGGGTGTGTGATTGGTGCCGGCAGTGTCGTAACCAAGGTAAGCTTATGCACTGTTCTTACCTCTGATTGAAGTCCCGTCAGTACTTTGCAACCCTTGATTGCAGTGTTGATAAGATCTCACATGCCTTCTGCCAGTCAACGCTCAGCGCAAATCTATCCACCAATCACAGTTCAGCTCTAAAAAGTAAAATCCCAGGCTAATGCAAGGACTCTAGGACATACCGGCAGGTCATCTTGCGCTAGGCACTCCAGCTCGCATCAACAGAAGGGTAACGTCTGATGCGGCGGATCGTCAAAATGCCATCGATTCCGCAACGGTGCTACCCGTGGTGCCCACTACGTATCACAGCGAGACGGACGACCCTGCAGAAAGAGGGACGGCGATAATATTATCTCCCAGGCCTATCTTGAGCCCGTCTGACCTTGTCACACATGACGAAGTGTGTCACTGTCGTGGTCAGGAATTGCAGCGCAAAGTCGAGCGTCTTGAGAAGGCTGTCGCACTGCTCAGCATCATCCTACTTGTCTGCGCTGCGAAGAGTCTGTTTACTTAGACCCTTCCTACGGACGTCGATTTCCGCCTTGGGAGTTATTGTTGCATCCCACTTTTACATTGATGTCTTTGCAGTAGATTTTTCTAGCGAGGGTGTTCCGGTGTTCCTATATGCACGAAGGAGTTGAGCAACAGTGTTGGAGATCTCTTGACATCGGGATTTGCGCAGCATTCGCAGAGCGACACTTTGGCGCTGCATCGTTGAAAGATTCGGAAGGTCATTTAAGATTACTCACCGGGGTCGTGGGTGGTGTTGGTATTGCTCAAGTATTAGAAAAGGCGTGTCAGGAAAAGTCATTGGTTGGTCAATTCCTTTAGCTTCTTTGCCTCGTTCTCGTTCCAGCACAGCAGGGGTTTTGCGGGATGGGCAACAGGCACGTTGGTGATGCATAACATACTAGTAGTTAGAAGCAAGACATAGGTCTCCCTGTTTGAGGCAGGAACAAGCGGACATTACCGCCTCCCGTCACCTCTGACTCGTTTTTGATAGAAGTCGAAGCCGCCCGAGCTCCTTAGCATAATGCATCATAACGCTAACTCCATTCCTCAGTGTCTCTCGCCACAAGCACACGCAATGTCCCAATATGCGTCCGTAGCCTCGTCCGCCTCGCTTTAACAACAGGTACCAAGACCGTCATGATTCTGATGGTATGAAGAGATAGAGTCTGGTTAGCTCCGCCCCTTACTCCCCCGTATCTCACTTTCGCAATCGCGAGCCCGAGAATCTGCACCCGAGTAATTTGACGCCGAGAACGCGGCTCTGACCGCCTTCATGCCGTGCCACAACGATGAATTTTGGGTACTCGCACTACCCCGCGTCGCGCCCTGTCGCGTCTCATCTCTGACTGAATTTTTCATCCGCGTGGAGCGTAGATCGAGAGATTTGGATGTGGAGAACGATGGATCCCGCCTGCGAGTGCTGAAATATATCGCGTGAGCGCGCTTGTCCAATGGTGTACTTCAGGATCTTTGCGTCGGATGAGCATGGGAGCGAAGTTTTGTGATTGACGTGTCATTGAATTGCTGAAGAGAGGTAGCCATCGAGCCATGCACGCAATGCATGCGTGGCAGAAGCTTTCTGCACCTTACCACCGGAAATTTACTGGTGCCGATGCTCTAGTCAGATCCTTGTTGTGGGGAATGCAATTGAGCCCTAAATAGACGAGCCGGTGTTCGCCGTCGGTGAAGGTCAGTTGACACGAATGGTTCGGGTGTGTAGCTATCACCTATCAAATACGTGACCGTTGTTGGCATTGAACGCGCAATGGTGCAGCTCAAGCAGAGCATGAGCAACCTGACAAAGTCGACCCTGCTGGTAGAAAAGTTGTCGCTAATACGCTCACAGTCCACAGTAGCTCGTCGAAATTACTACACAGTTCGCGCTTGCAGGAAATGATACAGCAGATGCTGCACAACGAGGCTGACGGGCTTTTAAGACCCTGAGAGAATAGAGATGTAGTCTCCGAGAAACCCGGCATATTGGTTTGGTGAAACCATCCTCGACTCCTTCCCGTCTATCCGCGCCGCTGTCGAGCATGAGAGCTGAGAGCACAGGGATATTCCCCAAGCTATGGTCTCGTGTAACATCCTATAAATCCTTCCCGCAAAGACAAAAACGACAACACGATCCGATCATTCTGGACCCGAAGATTGCCTCGGGAAGAAGGCTCATCGTGCACATTACCCAAGAGCTTGGTTTCGTGCAACCCTCATCGAAAACCACACGCCGCTTGTCGAATCCTTTCCGTCTGGTCCGCGCCGCCGTCAAGCATGTCGTCGCTGTAATGGCCACGGAGAGGGTATGGTATGATCCCCAAAGGAAGACGGGTGTCGCTCCGCGCCGCTGTTACATGCGTAATGCAGATGTCTGCTTTGTTCTCGTTGCTTCCGCGGCGCGGATTCATGGGACGAGAAGCCTTGTGCCGCGCGGAGCTGCTGATGAATATTCTTGATGTGACGACGTTGGCACAGCGGTCGTGCCATCGAAGTTCGTGCGGAAGAAGCGATGAGGTGAAGTGGGAGGTTGGTAGATGAGAAGCCCGGATTGATCTGGGAAAGGGAGCAAGTCAGAAGCGACGGCTCCTCTGTTGTGACATGATGATTTTTCACTGGTACTTCATTTTCTTGAGATTCTTCTCTTATATCTATAATCCTTCTTGTATGGCTTCTCTGATGGAATATAGCCTACTCTGCCACCAAAACTGAGGAAACATAGCAAATGTGCGATCTTCGGACTCGAGTCAGATGTGTCGCCACAAGCCCACCAGTCCAGGAGAAGAATGAAGCAAGCCCCTAGGCGAGATGGATGCTTCATGGATCGAAGGGATTATTGACATGCAACAAGGTGGGTATGAAAACGACTCTTACAGCCTTCATCGTATAACAAGTTTCGCAAGTATTACCGCAGGACATATCCGTCTAAATAGCGATGGCGCTCGAGTTCTGGCAATCTCAGGGACAGATGTCGTCAGGACCTCTCGTACTCATGGAAAAAATTCGGAGAGCTCTTCTTCGGTAAACAGATTGTTGAATCCTGGCCTGCTGACTCATTCAAGAGTTGGCTCATGGATCGTCCATCAAATTTCGCTTCCTCTCCCATCTCCTTTTCCTCAACTCTGCGTCCTCCACAACTCACTCTTCTTGCCTCGCCCTGTCCTCCATGACTCTCGCCCTTGCTCCATTCGACTCGCCTTTCTCACTGTCATCCTGCTGCCTTCCTTCTGCTCCTATCTCCATCTGGCCTCCCTGTCTCTGCATATTCGTCCTCACATCCTTCGTAAATCCGCTCACGCTCGCCTTCATCATGTTCTTCAAGTCCATCCTGATCAGCCTCAGCTTGACCTTCCATCTCTTGACTTGCCCGGACCTCTTCCATTCTCGCTCTTCTTCCGAGACGTCGAATTCTTGACATTCGTCACGACAAACCAACATGCCTTCCCCGGGTCCCGCTTCCTCGGCCTGGTTGTCTCTCCACCGCACCGACTTCACCTTCCGCACTGGCTTGATGCTAGTCGACTCATCGGGGACATCCGTCGTTATCGTGTCTGCGGAGGAATCTGTGGTTTCGGCTATCGGTGTCGTGGCAGATGTCATAGAATAAATTGTTGGGAGCGGCAGGGATTGATGACTCATGCCATTGCCTGGTCTGGGGACATGTTTTACAGATCGCGTTGCCCAAGGGGCCTTGATGAATTCTTAAGCTGTCCTGGAGTATGTGTGCGCTGGCATCGGTCATGTCGCCGCTCTCCATGGTTCTTATATTTAGTCGATGGGGGCACGAAGAAGCATTAACACTACTAGGGTGGTATGGTGAGCAGGTCTTTTGCAATCTATTAGTAGCGTGATATAGAGCAAATCGGGAAGCTGCCAGATGTATCACGTTACTCGCAATCGCTTAAAATACTGTAGGCTGCTTTTTTGCTTCTGTAATCGGAAGGACGCTGTCATGATCACCGAGGACAGAGCCGAGGACAGTGCCCATTTACCCTTAATTGGGGCCCGGCTATCCCTGTTTCGGTATTGACTCGATTTTTACATCAATCTGGCGGAAAGTCAGCCGGTAATCATCATATTTAGAACAGCGCGGAGCGCGCTATTTTGACCACGCCCACCCTAAATACTACAGCACGCATCCTGGGGTTACAGAGCTTTTAGCCGCGTTAATTCATATTGCATGCGCTATGTTGGGAGGGGCTGTGATAAAAGCCATCAAACAACCGCGCCTGCGGGGTCAACAACCACATTGGCTAGCGGGTCTAGCCGGCGAAAACAAGCACGTCAGCCGTCACGAACGTTGATTATGCACCTCTCCACTTCTATGATATTTTGGGTTCGAGACAGCTTGGACAGACGCAACTGGAAGGACCGGCATATCTAGCAACTACGATGACCTGCCCCACTCAAAGGCATATCTTTCAAAAACGTAGCTGGCTAATATGCATGATGATTTCCCCAATCGCGAACTATGAACCGAGTGGTTCAATGACAATCAGAGCCTAGTGGAGGCATGGGGAGTACCTCCATATTTTGGGGTCCGGGTTCCTTGGATACTGCCATTTAAATGTCATCTGAGGACTGAGGTCGGTCATGACCGGCTCCTCCACATGTTGCTCATGTCTGTTTTTGGTATCCTCCTCGTGTACGATGTCGAAACAATCAGCGTGGAGGTCATTGCCAAAGCCTAAGCTATAAGCTAATATGCCAAGAGAAGTCAAGACTCGAGATGCACCATAAGCGTGTGAGCCAGCTCTTCAAGCTGGTGCCGCCGCAATGATCATACCGACATACATAAATCTCTATGCTCCTGCCTCGTCTCGTTGTCGATACGGCGTGGTTTGGCCTGTGCTTTTGACTATCTCTTTATACAACTTGGTCCCAGAATTTTTCCGCAGGATCTGAGCAGCGAAGACTCGCGATGATTGTGTCGCATGATGTAGAAGGCCATGAAAGAGAGAGAGAAGCAATGGCCGGATTTGCATACAGCGACGAGTGATGAACATTTGTAGGTGAGCGTGTATGCGCGAAATAGTCGGGCGAAGACGGAGAGTGGATCTATGTTGGCAGATCGCCATGAGAATAGTGGCAGGCGGAGTACTGGAGCAGACCAGCTGCAACGGCAAGGATTGAGATATCGCTGTGGAATTGCTCGCTCTTATCAGGATCCGGTAGGCCTTGCTATTTGCCGATCTGAGGTACCAGAAGCACCACTTCTCTTTCATTTGTAAATGATCCTGTCATGGCGGATTCTTGCGTGTTGGTGGTGCTACAAAACTTCGTGGTCGGATCCAATCGTGAATCCATGCTATTCTTAGTCATCACATGCTCAGGCTTCAAGGCCAATCTCATCCGTCGTGTAAGTCGAAATTCGAAGCCCAATTCAAAGTTCAGACTTTCTTCGTATCAAGCACGGCAAAAGCAAGATTTTGCTCCATCTGCTTCGGTCTTGCTCACTTTGAGTCCATCATGTCAGGTTCCCTGCGATCTCCCACTCGAAGTCGGCCAGCAAGACTCAACTCTCGAATGCCCCCATTCGACCAAGGTTTGCCGCTGGCTTCACGCACCGAAGTCCCTTTCCCTCCCAAATGCTCATAACATGTGAGTCCTTGCTATTTGTGTCTTTTTTCAAGCTTCATCTTCATTTCCTCCAAAGCCATATCCTCCTGCTTCAACATGAATTTGCCAGTTCGAGCTTTGCGCTCCGAGAACAGAGCGATGAGCTCGACCTCCCAAGCGCAATAGGCTTCGTCCTCCTGATGAGACATCTTGATAATCTCAATATGGGCCCCTGTGCTCTCTAGAAGCTTGTTGATTTCCTCCTGGGCCTTCCTAAGATAATTCATGAAGCCTTCCTCTGTGATCTTGCAAAAAATATAATCCCATTCATAAGTCTTGATCTCTGACATTTCTTTTACAATACTTTCGCGTTCCGAGTCGTACTGTCGATGGAATCATCTCGTCTCGTCCTCAAGACGCGCCTCCGCCTTCATCTTGTCCACTAGAGAAGCAAGATGGTCGGATGCCAAGGCTAAGTACTTGGATTGGAGCGATAAGATCCCGTCGTGAATCTGCTTGTAGTACAAGAATACACTCGCAGAGAAGAGTTCGCTCAAGGCGGCCGCTATCTTCGCTGCGGTGGATAAGTCTTGAAAGACGGCAGTCACGTAGATCAGGATCTCCTCTTTGGTCCTGCCTTTGCAGAGAAGTTGAGGTGCTTTAGCGAGGATTCTTGCATATTCCGCGCTGATGTGCTTTTTGTGTTGCAGGTAGATTTTCTTTTCGGTCCATCCGATCTTTTCGCCGGTTATGTGGTGTTTGCGTGGGAAGTATCTGCATTCCGTTCGCTGGTCAGGGTGAGAATTTACTACCTGGTCCTGCTCTACAGCTTTTGCAGCAGTCTTTGTTTCGCTGTTCGAGTCGTCCTCGACAAGTCCGGATAGTCGAAGTTGCTCATCACCATGCTCGTATTGGCTCAAGAATTCTTCTGTTCGACTCTGGATCTTCTCCATGGCATCAAAGTATGTTTGTGCCTCGGCGCTTGAGAGAAAATTTGGCCCACGACGATTCTCTTGAATTGCGTGCATGGCACGCTCCATCGAATCATTGACCAATGGCTCGGAGTAGTGTTGTAGTATCTCTTTTCGGGATCTCCCACGTTGCACGACCTTGGCGTTCGACTCTCGCCAAATGCCATGGAGGCTGTCTTCGTGTTGGGCGAGGACGAGCAAGATTTTCTGGTGATGCATCTTGATGTGATTTGGGAGAGCCCGAGGGGAATCCAAAGGTTGATGTGTATTGGAGGAGTCAGAAGGTGATTCGATCGTTGATGTGACTTGGGTATACACGAAGATGAGTTGAGCTTTTAGCAGTGGCAGATCTCTCAAGTCGAAAGTTCACGGTGCTGCACTATGAGGACGAAAAGTTTAAGCACTTATACTGGGGTTGTCAAAGCGATCTCGAAGCGACATCAAAACGCTCTCAAAGCGAGGCAGTATCGACCGAGTAGCTAGTGGTGGGTCTTACCAAACCAAACCCCGGAGGTTAGGTGAGAAGGTTGGGCGAACCATGGCTGCGAGCGCTAATTTATTTCAGTGAAAATACACAGTGATGCGGAAAAGCTAAGGCAACCTAGGAGAGCTATGAGGATAAGTATGCCCAGGGCTCATTTGTATCTGTCAGCATATACAGTTCTCGTCAACATTCCTCCGTGGCAAAGATGCAAATGAGTACTGCGTTTGCCTTCCACATCAGGGTACATCATTAATCATGGTCCTGGTCACTTCGACATCTTCATACAGACCCACTTTCCTGATGTACCGAACCTGCATGAAATTCAAGCGATTTGGATTTACAAAGTTGGTAGCATCGTGACGAAGACATGAGCAGAGTCAAACCTTAGCAAGCTAAGAAGTCTTGAAGGCTCCCGATTTGTTCCTATCACTGTCCTCAAACCTCACGCGCTGGTGTATATGAGATGAGATAGAAAGAGAGTTTGGTGAGCAGATGCAATACAATTACAAGTAAACACTGTAAAAGCTTCTGCATCTTCTACATCAGAGATGTCGACGTGTACAGCACCGGATTCGAAAGAACGCGGCCACGGGAATTCAGCTTCTTCCAAGACAGTAATGTCCAATGCTTCCACGAGGCGGAAAGCTGCATTCCGACTGATGCCGGAAGGACTACAAGTAGGAATTTAAAAGTCCCAACGCGGTTGCTGCTAGATGCAAGTCGGATAGCTAGTCAGTATGAATGAAACAAGCAGATAGCGGAATGTAGTAACACATCGAGGTTCAGATAGAGGATGTATGAGTAATGAAGAGGTCATACAAGCTTGAGCAGAATTCCTATTACAGACAGCGAGATTTGTCTCACTGAGTTAACATTCCTCTGGAGGTCCCAGTCTTGAATAAGAGATACATACCGAGAATAATCGGCTGCCAGCATTTTGGATTTGAAGGTTGGTATAGACATGTCAATAGTGATTCCGGAATCGACGAATAGGAAAAACTCTGTCGGCCACAGGGACGCAATATGCTTCTATATTTTGTCATGGTGTTCCACTCGAAGAGTCACAGCCTATTCTACTATCCAAATACGACCCAGCAAAATGCATAAACATAAACCATCCTGACATAATCGACTTGTTTGTGATTCTCCCATACTTTGTCAACAGTCTTGATATGCCGAAATATTTGAATACCTCACCATAATCGACAGACATTCCATAAACCAGAATATCAGGTCAGTATGCAACGACAAACAAAACGCCATCGTCGTCAAGAGCCGTTTATCTGATTGTATCCCCCCGAATCAAATACCGTCCGACCAAATCTTCAATTCATCACGTTGCCCCAAGACATCGGCCGCGCTCAGACACAAAAAACGTGACGTTCCAGAAAACCCACTGCACCCACTTCCTTTCCTCATCTCTCCAAGGCTCCAACTCCCGTCTTCAACTCATCTCCCTCATCTCAAGCCTCATCTCCCCTTAAATATCCAAGCACTCACATCCCCAATCCCATCCCATCCCATCCCACCCCACCCGACATTCCCACCTCCCTTCCCCCTCCCCATTGGCCCAACCCCCGTGAACTCCCAGCGCTTAAGCACACGCGCCACACCGTCTCCAGCGCCTCTGATTGGCTACCGAAACCACGACGGGAAGAGACGATCCCCCCCGGACCCGGACCTGGAAATACCGTAGAACTCGCTCAAAGACAAACAGTGCCCTGTCCCTGCAATAGTCCGTGCATGGCTCTCGCGGGAGACAGGGAAAGCGACTGTTTTGTCTTCGAGCGAGTTCTACGGTATGCGAACATGGGAATCGGCCCGTGATGAATGCTCATTGCTTACAGGTTTGCGCCGTCTATTTACAGCGTGGAACAATCGAGCTTGGATGAAGAATCCTTTTTTGTTTTCTCTAGCCTCTGGGATTGCTGGGTACTTTCGACTGCGCCGAGAATCGGTGTGAACAAGGGCTGGAAAAGGCATCCATGTCTGATTTGGGCGTTCGTTGGTAATGCGAGAGGAAAATCCATCACCATCATACCTCTTCGCCTCGCTTCATCAACCCACGTTCCAATCGACTCAGACCAAAAACCTTACCTACAGAGCAAAGAAACCTTATACCACCGCAAAATCCAAACACTCAACCCGAACCAGCACAAACCCAACCCCAACCCCAAACTTATCGGCACCATTACCAGTCACCATCACCAAACTCCCAAGAAACCCGCTTCCCGCTTTCCGTTTCCCATTAGCTATCCCTCTAACATAGCCGTATGTCCTACGAGTAGCACCTAGTTCCCACCAACCAACGTCATATCCAACCAATCCCCATCCCCCATCATCACCCCCAAAAACGCTAATCCACACTGTGACACGGTTCCCGGCACCCACAGACCGTCACCATCTTCTAGAACCCCCGAACTCCCGAACTCAGGACTAAGCCCAAACCCAAACCTAAGCCCAAACCTAAGCCCGGCCCACTTTCTTTCCCACCCGTTCGCGCCCAACGACCAATCACCAATCACCAATCAGCAATGCGAACCCGCCTTTACCATCACCGTCGCAAACCTGTGACCAAGGTCCAACCAAACTACTTACTGACTACTGTCTGGCGTGGAGAGGATGGGAATGCGACAACACTAGTAGCTACATTTTTTCCGCGGTGATCTTAACATCCTCGTGGTTTGGCGAACGGATCAATTCCAGTGGGATCATTGGATCGGGTCGTTCCTCGCCGCCCGACGCGGTTTTGAGGGGAACAAAAAATGGAAGCACGGTACCAGTTCGAGTTCGAGGGACGACGGTGATGACAAGACCCGGCGCGGGAACGTGTCGTCGTGTAACGGAATGACTTTACTTTACGATGTAAAAGCATGCATCATTGGATCCCGTCGGCGTCGATGATTTTCGTGGAACGAAAACAAAGGCAGGCGAAAACAGCGGCGGATACGAGGAACAATTACACAGAAGAGAGTAATGGCAAAATTATCGTTCGTATTTATAGACGGTGAGTATATCCAAAAAAAAAAAAACAGAAAAAGACCTCAGTGGTAGCTAGCTAGCTGTGCATGCTATAACGCGCAACGGAAAAACAACAACAAAAAAACAGATCCTCATAACATATCCCTTTCCCATTCCGCATCCCCCCATGCCCTCGGTGTAAATGCAAGTCGGACACCTCGACCAAAAAAACACCAGACAATAATTGTAGTTAATGTTACGATCCACCAAGCAAGGCCAGACCCATCCCCCGTGGCCGCTCCAATAAATGGGATGAAGCACGCTCAATCCGAGTGAAAAGAAGTGAAATGGCGTAACAAAAAAAAGCAAGACCCACAAAAAAATATTTTCCATCCATTCCCGGCGGCGGCAGCAGCAGCGTCGTTAGATCATGTCTTTTACGCACACAGAAAAAAAAGGTTATGGTATCGCAAATGGGGGGTCCTCCAGAGGCTACGAAAGCAAAGATGGTCACCGAAAGCAGGTGGTGATGATCAAATCACTCAGTGGAAGTTGCCGTCGAATCAGCCGTGGCCAAGCTGCTCCCACTGTCCGTCCTCCTCTTCTTGCTGGCAGGGACAGGGTCTACAATTGGTGTCCGTGAATAATGCGTCACCGTCCTCGTGACGACTCGTCGCACGCTGACGCCTACGCTTTTGTTCTCTGTGTCCCACGAGTCTCTGGGGCTCATTGCGCTGGTTGTGTATGGAGAGTATATAGTCGCGGCCGATCCCAGCGGCGAGCGTACCGAGGCGGGCGAGTATGGAGACTGCGGTATTTGGAGCCGTCTTGGTGTTCGTGCGGAATGTGTTCGTGGAAAGCCAGGCGTGGGTGGGATGGTTGTGTTGATTGCTTCGGGACGTTCGTGCCTTTTCATGCCTTGGTTGGCTCCTATGGCTGCATCGTCTCCCTTCAAGGCAGTTCCTTTTTCTGAGATATTGCCGTGAGAGGACGAGCAGCTGCTTGATCTTGAAGAGCTTTTTGATAATGGCGAGGAAGGTCGGGACGATTTGGCCGGCGCAGTGCTGGTAAAGGATGTAGAAGTCATGGTGCTCGTGTTTGAGTTTGTAGAGGCGTTCGTGGATACAGACTCGGAGGAGGCAGCAGAAGTGAGTGCTGGTTTGGTCTCAGGAAAGGTGAATCGTTTCGAGGTAGCTGGGCCTGCAGACATTGGGCTCATGAGCTGGGTGGGGGATAGCTTGGAGAGGAAGTCAAGGTAGGCGGCAGGAGGAGTGATGGGCGTCTTCAAGCTCTCTTCTTGCTTGATATAGGTTGGAGTCGCAGCAAGAGGACTTCGAAGCTCTGAAGGATACCCGGCCGACAGCGGTGTCTTGAGGGCTGAGAGCTGGGGTTTCTGTTGCGTGGTCGCCATGATGGAGTAGTCAGCCAGAGAAGTATCTGAACAGAAGTCAGAGAGGTGTGCTGTGACGGTACTCTAAAGCGAGAGTGAGTACATGCAAGAAAGAAAGGCTCAATGTGGGAGGGGAGAGCGAAAAGAGAAGAGTTGCAAGCTCAGGCGCATGGGAGCGGGCAGGGAAATGACAGCTAATTGACCTTTTGCGTACCTGTGGCTTGTCGTCTCCGGTGCGCACCAATGTCCAGCTCGAAGCTTCAGATGCTCTTGTCACGAAGACAGTCGGCGCTTCGAGGCAGTCGGAGAGGGCAAGGGTCGGTCCAATGCACTGACGCACTTTGGATGCGCGAGGCTGCCGAGTGGTCTATGTTAAGAAACGTTTTAACCGCCGTCCTAGAGCCAAAGAGGTCAAGCCCAGATGCGAGGCGCGGATGCGGAACCTGCTTGGTGGGACCTCGTTGGTCGGAGGGCAATCGAGAAGCTGCCGGTCTGGCACACGAAGGCTGCGATGTGCGTGTGATTCGCTGGCCTGCTTGCAGCGGAAAATAGACTGCTTCACAGTATGGCCTGGCGAATGTATTCCAAGCACTGCGAGATGGCGATTCCGGATCAACCGACGCGGTGACAAGGCGAAAGAGTAGCGGTGATGGGATTGGAGAGGGAGCGCGAGGGATGTTGGAATCGATGGCAGATGACGGCGGGCAATGTCCTTGTATTTTATCTATTCTTGATTTCGTGTGGCAATGTAACAGAAGGAATGGAGAGTCGAATATAGCAAAGGGGCAGGCAAGGGACCAGTGAATCAGAAATAGCTGCTAATAGAGCTGAATGCAGAAGACGCGAGATCGGATATCCCGTGCAAAGGTCCTGCGGCAATCCTAACGTGCTATATATGCTGCCTTGAGGAATCCCTCAAGCCTCAGTCACGCAACTGTAATTACATTCAACCTTCGCAGGCCCGCAGGCAAGCCAAACGCGCGCGAGCTCTCTCCTCGAAATGGACGTCTGCAAACGGCGTGACGCCAAAGGGTTTATTCAAAAAGACCTACGAGAGCCCCTCCCGTGATTGTACACAACAAAATGTGAGTAGGCGCCTCTCTCCGCCAGCGCATCGCCATGAGGAATAGCTCAGATGTGGCATATATCCCCTCCACATATATCACGATTGGGGATGCAGCCGATGCAGCGGGTGACCCACGAAACTCGTCCAATAATGCGCGGTCCCAGGATTACCCAGTTGACAGCTGCAGCCCGCTTGTACATCAACCTTAATCCCTCCACTGCACTTGACTAACCGCTGACATCCATCGCGGGAAAAAAGCAGCATGTGCTGTATCGCTGCATAGAACATCGCGGGAGAAGGATTCTCCTTCATGATGGTAGTGCGCCATCAGCCGCTGACCGAAAAGGCGGCCAGATATATGACAACAGCTGCAACTCGATGTACAATATTCAATATGTCTCTGTACTCGCAGAGATTCAGCGTCTAAAATTCCATGTATGGGTTGACCGCATCACCAACCATGATGGTCGGTTTCTGAGCCTCTGGGGAGCCCTCTTCTGCCATCCGAACATGGCACGTATGCTGCCCAAAATATACCCTGCCGTCGATACGCCGTGTCTTCGCCAAGGTGCTGAATGGCTCTTGATTCCTCGCAGCTGTCTCTTGGTCGATACACACCATCTGACACCTTCGACATGACCCCAAGAATTGAAAATGCTGTGCTCCAATCTGCATCATGTGCCAATGATCTTCGACATAGGGTTCCTGAAATCCTGGTGTTGATCTATGGTGTTCCGCCACGACGATGTTGGCACGAAAGACTTCCGCATGAACTGCCTTACCGCCAGCAATCTTGATTTGTTCATTCAGGCGGTTGAGGCTCGACCTCGAGATGGTGAGGATAGGACTCTCATTCGAGAGCAAGATTGGATACGGCGGGTACACTGCGGCCACTTGCGCTTTTTCTGGAAAGGTGCCCGGGATCTCGCGTGCTTTCCGGCCTTGGAAAGGCTGTAGATGTGCTTTGGCGTGTCTAGCTGATCCCAGAGAACCGTTAGCCGGGAATCTGGCAAGCTGGCAAGCCACTCCGAGAGCTTGTGTAAAGAAATCGGTGATGATGGATGATTGGTAGATCCGGGCGGCTACAACGTCCTCACAGACCTTGGCGTCTTTCAGCGCAAAGTCGTCGGAGGAGAAGAGGGACGGGTCGAGGGAAAGTGGAACCGATATGGGAGCAATCCCCGCAGTCTGGTCAGAAAAGCTGATTCGTAGCACTCCCTTGACCAGATCAATTGAAGGCCTGATTAGTGCCATCCGCGGGTATCGTTTTTGACTCAAGGCTGTACCCGAGCCAGGACGCACAAGACACCATTCCCTGTCCCACGCCAGGCCTTCTTTGCTGATCATCCAAGCTGTTTGCGGAGGCACCCTCCATCCTGCACAGCTCTTAATAGGATAGACTGACAAGCTTTCAACATACCAGCGCTGATCTTTGAGCGACGGCAATGTGACCACGTCCGGCATTGGGACTGCAGACTCTACAAAGAACTCGTGCATGAACTCGATGAACTTCTTAACGTCTTCGATGGTGCTCATAGCTCCCAAGCTCAATCGGATCATACCAGTCGGCTTTCCGTACATTACGTCTTCCTCGTTGCCGCAGCGGTGGCCAGCAGAAAAGTTCCGCTTCATTTCCCATGGCTCTAATTGCAAAGACGAAGCCATGCCGCCAGGATTGCACAGCCCCCCTGTCCGCAGATGTATGTTGCGGATGGACGCAAGCTTCTCAACCTCAGAATTGGTCACCCATCCGCCGCGAGCATTACGGACATTGAACGCGACGATCGGACCTTGTGAGCTGGTGTCGTGGTAATCAGATGATATGTCTTTGTAAATTCGGCAGACCCTTCGACCATTGGCGTGACGAAGCGCTGACAGACTATCATGCAACTTCTTTGCTAAGAACGCGCAATGCTTGGACACGCGGCTCAAGGATCCATAAAGGTCACGATGAACGTCGAGAGCAGAGTGAAGTGCCAGGATGTTATGCACAGGGAGTGTGCCATCTTCTAGTCGCTCGTGGACCGATGTCACTTTCTTCGAATGCCATTGCTCTTTCATGCAGACAACCATATCCACAGTACCACCTCCAAAGTACTTTCTTGAATGGAATACGTGAGCAGATGATCGACGAACAATCAGTGCCCCAAGATCAGGAAATCCGAATATTTTATACAAACTCAAGACAGTGAAATCGGGAGCGGTGGAAGGATCGCTCAAGTCTAAAGGAGACGTTGAGACTAAGGCAGCAGCGTCCAGCAAGCTATACGTGGACTTGAGCTGTCGAAGCTGCCGGCACCAGTCCAGAGGCAAGCGGCGACCATTCATGTTTGACTGTGCCGGATAGGCGACGAGTCTTTGCATATGCAGGCTCTCGTCCTGCGCAGCAACTTGTATCCATTTCTCAACCTCTTGATCCGACCCAAAGCACACATGCTCTTCCGCATGTTCTCTTGCCCCAATCAAGCTTGTATGCGAGTCTCTGTGATATCCATACCAGTATCCCTCCGTGCTGTCTCTAAAGGCATCCACCACGAGCTTGATACCAGCTGTGGCGTTAGCCACAAATATCACATCGAACTCGTCTGGGTCGGCGTGGAAGAGATCGAGCAAGCGTAGACGGGCATCCTCGATCCGTTTGGAAGTATTCTGGGAAGCGCTCGAAGCCGAGTGGGGATTGCCGTACAAATTAGATATCATATCGGCAGAGAAGCGCTCCATGAGAGATCTGGAAGGTATAGTTGTTCCAGCATGATCAAGATATGTAGTGCCTTGGTATACTATTAGCAAAGGCTTTCAATGGAAGCTGCATATTGACCTTTCAGCATGGGATACTCGTGTTCCTTGAATTCCTCCACGCGACTATTGTAGCCTTCCCCACTAGTGTCGGCCATAATCAAGCAGGTTGGAAGCCGTCGGTTGTTGATATGAAGGCGACAGTTTCAATCGTGTCATGAAGCAAAGAAAGTATCTCAGACGAAAATTATCAGGATCAAGAGGGAATGAGTAATTGAAGTGCATTGGAGTCCATGGGGAGAATATTCTCGTAGGGACGAGGCAAACAAGGTAGCTTGGGGCTGCCCACGGCGGGCTCCGCGTCCCGATTATGGGCTCGCGCGAGCTCTCACGGAAGTGAAGAGAGAATGGAAGACCTCATAAACGAGCGTGGGCAGCTTCCTGTAGCTGTACAATCACTATCGCCCGGCGTGGTCGAGTACTGTGTCAAGTGGCGCTGTTGTTGTGGTGAGTTCACATGCAGCTGGAAAAGTAGGTATGGCGACCTAGTCGATCGCAATGCCAGAAGACCGAATGAGCCTTCGGAATTCCCTAGTCAAAAATCGACGATGGCCAGCTCGCAGCATGTCATTTCATATACAGAACTTGCCGCTCTTGGTTGACACGGTGTATGCGAAATTTGGATATTACGATGGGCGAACAAGTGAGAAGATGTCTGATGACTTCGGAGTATAGGTCAATTCATACATAGGTTTTGTGCAACTTCTGCTACTTAATATATGACAGCAATGGGTATAGGGTCATTCAATCATCCTAGCAAGGCCGTTCCAGACACAGTGTGAGTTTTCAGATTTCTCTGAGCACAGAACTTTGTTGGACATGCCGATTCCTCTCCTCGACATGATTGAACCAGCATCTGCCACCGGAGAGACTCGGAAACGGTATTCAAGCCTTCTTCTTCTGCGCATTCTTCTTTTCGTCTCGCGTCTTATTCATCGCTGCGATTTCAGCCTCTTCTTGGTGTTGCGCGTACCATTGACCACCCTGCAATATCAAGATCCCAATCAGCACGAGCGCGAGAATGGTGTTGCTGGCAGCCAGAACCCTGAGAGAGTCTTCCCTCCCGATAATGTAGCCCTCCTCACCCGGTGATCCTCCCGCAGCAGCGACCGACTCTCCCTCGACCAACTCCATAGCGCCGTAGATGCCTCCAGTGACGACACGGAAGCCTTTGATGATGTTGGCAATGTAGACTGTGATTCCACACATGTAAAGCACCAGCGACGCGCCATCGAAGAGCTTGTTTGCCTCGGAAGGTTTGTAGAGCTTAACGATAAACCCTAGGAAGCCGGTGCCAATAACGATATGCAGGATGCGTGATATGAGAGGAGGACTGGCGTGCAGAAACTTGACATGGTTCTCGAGCAGGACGTAGTAAGGTTCCCGGTCGAGGGGGGTGGACCAGAGGACATTGTAGTCGTACGGCAGGAAGGTGAACAGAACGCCGAGGAAAAAACAGACGGCTAGTGCAGTGTCAGCAGGATCAAGCCACGAATCGAATGACGCGGCCACAAAGGCTGAGGCGAGTGTATGAGGTTGTTGGCGGTACGTACGGCCTACGATAAGCAGCGTCGCAAACGAGTTTGTTTGCGTGGGCATGCTGGCGGAACTGATTGGCGATGGGGGAACAGTGCTGAAGGATGCAGCGATCGATTGAGGGTTTCAAATTGAGGAGACGCTGTCCTGAAGAGAAGAAGGAAAAGAGTGGAGCGTGAAGAGATGGCGGTCGCCGCAAGCGATACTGGTGTACTATTGCCAAATTGCTTTTGCGGTGATGCTCGCACGATGGGTAGAATCTGATTGGGACTTTCGAGTCCAGTCACGTCTGATAGCAGCAAGACTATACCTAGGAATTGCCCTATGAGACGGGAACGAGAGGACAGAAAAGGTAAACAAGGGTGCCGGGGTGCTGGGGTGCTGAGGTGCTTCCGTCTGCCTGAGGTGCCTGCAGGTGTCCATCCCATCCTCTACCAACTTTTCTCCCAATGGAATGTTCCCCGCTTCCACCACTTCTACTCCCTACACCTAGCGCTCTTGCATACTCTATTGCGAACAACTTCAGATTGGACGTCAGCAAACATCGCACCATCTTTCCCACCTGCGAACTCGGACTTGGTCAACTGAAGCTTCCGACTTGTCCGGCTGCGTCGAGAATGCGACTCGCGTCTTCTCCAGCACCGTCACGAGATGATGGTCTCTGTCGAACTGGTCCTTACTCGCTTCGATGACCGCTAGCAACACATTCCCTAGCAGACCATGCGCATCACACGGATACCCGTTCGCCGTCTCTGATGTATACATCTTGGCCGACTCATCGGTCAACTCTGTCCACGAAGGTATCGGACTTGCTAACGCATTCTCAGCGCCCACTCAATTCCTAGACCTATGGCTATCGAGTACGATCAAGCGTCGCTCGTTATGGACATCACTATAAACGCGGGCACTGCACCGTTTCTTATTCTCCCTTGCCATCGCCATACACCTCACTCTTCTGGGGAAGTGGGTCTGCATGAGATTTATACAATGGTCTCTTGGGGAGCCACGACGCAGGAGACCTGCCTTCTGTATCTAGCGAGTCGAATGTATTCTTCGCATGCTAGTGTCCTCAATGGTATCGTGTCGAAGAAGGTGGGGCTGAAAAGCGTTCATAGACATGGTCTCGAAACTCACAGACCTGAAGTTCTCCAATCCTCTCTCGGGCCACGGGGTGTCTGCTTGTACATCACATTGTCTCGGATCTCCCGCTGTTAGGAAATCCACCTCTGCACTGGGGTTCGTTCGATCTGACTCAATCAATGCACATCATATACCTTGGTTCAATATATTTGAATCGAAGACAGCCTCAAACCTAACACCTCGTCTAAAATCGACAAATGGCTATACCCCACAATCCTGGAAGCGATGGCCCGACTAGGTCGATCTACATCTGCCATGAACGTCGTGATCCGATCCGTCCGACGCCTTCACCTTGCTCCAGGCTTACTCGCCAGGGCTTGTACTGTTCAGGAACGGCGAGGAATTTCGAAGCTTCGTTGTATATAGTCTGTACAGAACGACCATCAAGTAGAGAACGCTAGCTTCTGTAGACGTCTGTGTCAGCTCACCAGCTCGTCCGATGCTCTTCACTTGACGTATCTTGAATTCAATCACACTCCTTTTCCACAACAACATGAAGTTCACGAATTCCTGCCTGGCTGGTCTCTCATACACAATCTGTGCACTTGCTCGACCACTAGAGCGTGCCAACAATACTACCAATGCTTCCAGTCTTCGAGATGTGGCTTCCGTCGGCTACGCGACTATGAACGGAGGGTGAGCATTGTCTCCCTTGTTTCGTGCAACCAGGACTGATCGTTTACAGAACAAGCGGCGGCAAAGCTGGCGCAGTCATCAATGTTGCCTCGACTGCTGCGTTGGAAAAGGCTTGCGCCCAAGCTGGACCAGCAATTATTGTGGTGTCAGGTAAAATCTCTTCACCTGCCAAGATCAGAGTCAGTTCAAATAAGTCTATCATTGGAAAGGATTCGCAGGCCGGTACGTCATCGAGGAGTTCGTCGCTTGCTTGTACACTAATTCCACAACACTAGAGCTCGCTGGGGTTGGACTATTGGTTTTGAAGCAAAAGAACGTAATTATCCGGAACTTGAAAATCCACCATGTCCAAGCAAAAAATGGCGACGCCATAACAATCCAGGCTTCCACAAATGTCTGGGTTGACCACGTTGATCTATCGTCTGACAAAACTCACGGCAAAGATTACTACGACGGTCTGATCGATATGACGCACGGTTCAGACTATGTCACAATCAGCAACTCACGCATCCACGACCACTACAAAGCGTCGCTGGTGGGACACTCGGAAAAGAATGTGGAAGAGGACCGCGGAAAGCTGCATGTCACATATGCCTACAACTACTGGGAGAACATTAATTCGAGAGCTCCCTCCTTGCGCTTCGGATCTGCTCACATCTTCGACAGCGTCTTTGTCAACGTGAATGATGGCATCAACGTTCGAAAGGGCGCTCAGGTTCTTGTAGAGAACGATGCATTTGTGGGCTCCTCAAAGCCGCTGTACACTGTTGATGCAACGGGATCTGCAGTAGAGAGGGACAACGATTTTGGAGCAAGCGACATGACTGCGTTCAAGGCTGGAAAGGTCAAAAGTGACCTCAAGACTGGGTCATTCAAAAGTGCGCCATACAAGTACACATTGCAGAGCACCGAGGAGATGAAGAAGACGCTGCCCAAGACTGCAGGAAACACTCTTTCATTCTGAGGCGATTTTAACAGTACAATGACGTCTGCATCTAGCGTAGGAACATAGTGATACCCCAAACAATTCAAAGCTAATTCAAAGGCATGTCCAATCTTGTCGCTGTGAGGCCCACACCCAGTTCGCTCCAGCTCTCTCGCGTTATGTGCTGATACCAATATCCTTTCATTTTATCCCAAGGTGAGAGGGCGGTACGATTTTATGCCATTGACAAGCGCAAGCGGTTTCTTTGAAGATGTGGACGTAACTATTCCATCAAAATGTATTGTCGTCTCGTGAAACACAAAGAAATCTTGATACTCATACGCCGTGTCTACGATTCTACAAGTCCACACGACGACGAATGATACTGCCCAACCCAAGCCCAAAAGCCCCCACAACCCCCAATAAGACACAACCAAAAGCCCCAGCCAAGCAGTCGACGAGCAGTCGACGACCTCGGGAGTAGCAAAACAAAAAATGGCAGACAGACGATAGAAGACGTCGTCTCCAAACGCACCCCTGTCTTCCCACCAACCCATGTACTCGTAGTATCCCGAACACCAAGAACCTCGAGGATTCCCCTTCCCCCCTTGAGAACCTTGGAACACATCAACCCCTTCAAAACCTCAGTTCTTCCTTTTTCGTGAACGGTGGACGATTCAGGTGACACTGACATTGACTAACCCAGCAACCTGGAACGTGTACAACGTACGCCGCTCTGATTCCCGAATGAATCGGTGCAAAGAAGCAAGTAAGCGAGTATGAATCTTCAAGTTTCGAACTCGATTCAATGCACACCCATACACACCCAGAAGAAGAATTGGATTGCGTTATGCGTTACAGCAAAATAACCCAGCGAAACCACAATCCTCGGGCTTCATTGGATAATCCACCATTTCAACGAACAAGAAAAAACACACAATAAAGAACCCGAAAAAAACCCCAAAGACCAAAATCTCACCTAAACCCCCCCCAAAAAAGGTCGAAATACAATACTCAGTAACGACCTAGCTAGTCCAACTCCACAACTTTCATCCAAGATCTAATTCCGATTCTAGGTCAGGGATATCCAACACTCACATCCGCATCCACGTGACCAACACAAACACCAACCCCGACACTGCACCAACCCATGAGCACACCCCCCTCCAGCATTACGCATTAAGCATTACTACGCATTACGCAATACGTACCACAGTACGTAAGCCAGGCGCGGGACGATCACCACGGACCCAGGGCCAGAACATGGAACAAGGCTGTAGCTGTAACTCCCAGTCCCAAAACGACCACGACGAGGAGGAGAGAGAGGCCACCTGGCCACGGACGCACCGTGCCACCGTCGTCGCGAAGATCCTCGAACCGAAAATGGGGCGGGCATGGGCCAGGGAGAATCAGGATCAGGGTCAGCGTCGGGAGATCCTCGAGGTCAAGGAGGGGATACGTGGTGGTGATCAGGATCATCGTCAGGATCATCGTCAATCCCCCACTGCACGCAGCACAACAAGGGTTTTTCTTCTCAGGCGGTGGACGGTGGACGGTTCTGGAGAGAGAGAGAGAGCACCGTGCGATCTCCATTTGTAATGTAAATGACTCGGAACTTCGAACATGATTCTAGAGCGCCAAGATCTCTCCCTCTACGCTCCTGTGACTTCGTGTGCGTGCGTGAATGTTTCAGCCTTGAAGGGTACCGACGGTGTATGACGACAGGTCATGGAAGTAAAAAGATGTTTTGAAACTACAAGTTCCTTGAGGAAAGCAGGCCAAACAAAGAGAGAGATAATAGAAGAGTAGAAATGAAAACATCTTCATTTTTCTACCGCGATCGCCCACGCACCCACACCCACACCCACACCTCTGCCAGCCAGCCAGATACGTTCGACTCCACCAGATCCCCCAGACATTACCACGACCAACAGTTCACCGTCTCCACACCCAGTATATATTTACAGAGAAATAAAAAAACAGCATCCCTCCCATAGATGGCCAGGTCCACGAGGTGAGATGAAACTCCGCTGGCAGAACATTCCAAAACAGTCAAAAGATTAGAGGAAAATGTACCGATGCAACGCTCCAAAGGTCCGCAAAAATCCGAGTCAAACCCGGGCCCCAATCTTGAATAGCGGAAATACTTGGTATGCTCATGTGTTTTCCCCGTTTTCCGCTGTATATGTATACCATCCTCGCAATATAGACAAGTTCCCAATCCGCTCAATAACGCGCTTAGATCCAGTATATGCTCCTTATGCACGCATGACGAGTGGTGTGATTATCGTATTCAGTCGATCGTTCCACTGTGCTTGTCATGCAGAGTATGTCACGTCTCCGTCTTGGCACCTTTCCTCTTTCTCAAAACTTTGCCCCAATCCTCCTCATCCTCGTCATCGGTTTTGTTGACAGATGGGGACTTCTTGCCGCCGGGATATATCACAGCGTTAAGGAATCCACCGCTGCTCTTCTTTTTCAAAATGGTGTTGGCCGGCTGAGCAGCGGTGCTGCCAGCAGTGATGGTGGATCCCCCATCGGGAAAGGAGACTGGTTTGTAGCGAGAGGGCTGTCCAATGGTGCTGCGCTCAGATGGCGCAACTGAGGCGGCGTATCCTGGAGCGAAGGGTGGCAGATTGCCCATGGTAGGTAGGTTAAAATTAGTCATATTCATAGCACGACCATTGGGCTGCATGAAACCGGACTGTGATGCCATGCTCATGGTGCGAGCTTGGTGTAGTGGATGTCGAGGTCCAACACCGCCACTAGCAGCAACAGACATTGGACGGTTGCCGTACTGGTTGCCTCCCGCCATGAATGGTTGTCCCATGATTGACTGATTACTCATCATCGGCGCGACACCCATCATGGACTGACCGCTGCCCATGACAGATCCGCCTCCCATGCCGAGATGCATGTTTTGGCTTTGCAGCTCATACAACTGCTGTTGCAAGGCAATCTGCTGTTGCAGTGCAGCAATCTGTTGCTGCTGCTGCTGAAACTGAGGATCCACTGGCATGCCGTATCCACTCATTTGACCCATTGGCATTTGAGGGCCCATGCCAGGCATCGCACTCATCTGGCCAGTAGCAGGAAGGTATCCCATGCCATTTGGTCCATTGGGACTACCTCGCCTTGCTGCCTTTCCTCTCTCTTCGTCTACGATTATACCAATTAGACCATTAGGTGGCAGGTTGGCGTTGCGAGGGGGCGGACCTCGTGGCGCAGCTCCGTACTGTAACATGGCTCCTGGGTTATTGAATTTGAGCTGTTCGCGATTGCCTCCCTGTACGAGATCTGCGCCCACGTACGGCAGATCCTGAGGGTTTACACGTGGTGCAAATATCGGTAGGTTGCTCTGTCTGGCCTTACTATTCGGACGGCCACCTGCTGAATCGGGCCGAGGGATTTGATTGCTGACGAAAGAGTTGGAACTGTTTCGCGGATCCGGAGGACGATTATGGTTGGGGAAGTTGTGTGCTTGAAGGATAGCCAGGGGAACATCGTCGTCTTCGTCATCGCTGCCAGCATTGGATTGTGTCAAGCCCAAGTTCGGAGCGCTCATGTTGTTGCGTGAAAAGCCCGGACGAGCAGGACTTGAGTGATCGCCAATGTCCTTTTTCATTCTCTGTCGCCATATTGCGTGTTGAGCTTCCTTGTGCGCTTGGAGTTTGCGCTTTTGTGCTTGGACTTCCTCGTCATCAGAATCATCCTCGTAGTCATCATCAGACTCGCTCTCAACCGGAGCTTTGCCATTACCGACAACCTTCTTTTCTTGTTCCTTGAGAGCTGCGAATTGCGCAGCAGTCATGACACCTGTCTGAGATTCCGATTTGATATGCGTTGGTAGCCCAAGCATGCTACGATTTTCGGTCTGACGGATGGCGCTGACAACTGAAGACCCAAAATCTGACTCCTCCTCCTTTTCTCTGGTAGGAAGCATTTTCGTGGCGCGTGGAGTTGTGCTGTTCGAAGATGACCCCTGAAGGTTACTAGAAACAGGAGTGATGTCCCTGCTGTGGCCCACGAAGGATGGAGAATCGTGAAGTGGAGTACTCGAACCTGAGGAGCCGGCGGAAGGCGTCTTTAGTGAGTTGTCAGAAGAAGAATGCGAGACGACCTTGCCTTGTGGTGCAAAGAGACCTTTGTCCATGTTGTCGTCAGCTCTGCTCAGAGGACTTCCTTCATAGCCGCTGTTCCTGCTGTTTGGGCCTTCACGCACCGACCTCACTGATTCTCGCACCAGCCGAGCGTCTGCATCTTCATTGCCGTCAGGGGAACGGTTGAACGAGGGCTGATTACGAAGTTCGTGGTTTGGGAGAGGGGGACTGAGCTCGTCTGAGGACGAGTCACCGACGCGCAAGAGTGAAAAGGTCTTCAGAGCGTTGGGAGTATCTTTATGAGGCGGCGGTGGCGGCGGTGGTTCATCGTAGACAGGGGATTCGCTGAGTTGGGGAGAAGCCATCAGCTTGTCGGTCGAATTGCGGCGGTTCCAAAAAGGGGATTGCTGCGAATCCCGTTTTGGAAGATCGGCCTCCTAAGCAGTTTATTAGCTCATCAACGCTTCAACTCAACAACATTGAGGGATCTCACATAATTAATTCTCAAAGCTGCTGGGGGCTGCCGAACACTGGAAGGTTGCTCATTCGCCCTGCCCCGACGATTGGACGAGCTCAATCCACTGAACATGTCGTCGTCAAACCCTGTATCAAGATCTTCTGAGAAGTTCAACCAATTTGGCGAAGATTGTGCCTGGACAATGTCAATTTTACTTGGACCCGCAAAACTGAAACATCAATCTTTGAGCTGACCTTTTTCAAGACGGGTTCTGCGGGTGAGTGCAGTGTCGATGAAGAGCTGTATCGTGTGGCTGGAGGATCAAATATCCTTGACTTTGAGGTAGCTGCACTGCTATTACTGCCTCTGTAGACATGGTGATCAGCTACTCTTATTTTCAAAAAAAAGAGGTTTCGTGGTAATTGAAGAGGTATTGATGACTTCAAGCATGTGGGAATGCGCAACAAGTTGCCGCTTAAGACTTACCTATTGGAAGAATTCGAGTCTTCGTCATAGGAGGACTGTCGCGCAGCTTGGTACGGTATGTTTGGTGCATCCAGAGTTCCAATCGACTTTCTGTGAGCCTCGTCTCGAGGGATCACCCGAAAACCAGTCGACGGCGTGGTGGCAAGGTTGCCCTCACCTGTCACGTCTAAGCTATTCCCAGCAGATTTCCTCCGCGTGAAAGCCTTGATGCCGAACGGAGGCATTGGGATTACGATATTGCAGCAAGTTCCGATAGCGAGCGAATGTACACAAGCTAACCTTGGACGTATGGCGAATGCGACGAGTGCTAGTTATCTGCCAGACATTGATATCGCGTCATCAAGTCATTTGTATCGTAGCAGTCGTCTCGAGGTATGGATGTTGCGTGTAATTACAAATTATGGCTTCGAGTCGCGCAGTTGGAGGGAAGTCTAAATTGGAATGGGACGAGTACAGAAGCGAAAGGTCGTGGGAGAGAGAGGCCTGTCAACGGCGGGGGTATCGTCAGTATTGGAGCCAGTATGCAGTCGAAATGTAGCAATAGCCAGCATGGAGATGCGGCCGTATATGACAGTAGACGGCAGGAGAAAGATGTATGCGTCGACGAGGTTGGTGCAGGTGAATTGTCGGTTGACTGTGGAAAGGGGAAAGCCGCAGGCGTTGGAAAAGGGCGGAGAGAGGTCGTGAAGGCAGAAGGTAAGAATGCTAAGACAGTGTCTTGAGACTAGGCGTTTGTTTGCGTGGACAGTCTCGTTGTGTGTCTGAAATGTTGGGTGGAAGAATGGTTGTGAGTGATAGGGTGTGGTGTTTTGACTTTTCGAGTGGCTCGCGGCTTCTCTCTCAGCAGGCTGAGTTGCAGGCCGAGTTGCAGGCCGGACCGAATGGAACAAGGAAGAGGGAGGAGGGAGGAGGGAGGAAGGGCGGCACTTACTTTTGTCAAGGAAAGTGGAAGAGACTCGCAGCTTCTCGTGCAGCAGAATCACGGAGGGTATGTAGCTCCGGACAAGATGTTTTGTTCCAAGGTTGGAGGTTTAGTGGTGGATTAGTGGTGGTAGCGGTAGGGTCTTCTGTCTTCGGGCGGCGCTGAGTCGCTGACAGGTACGTCCTAGGGCGGGCAAACAGGGAGGGAGCCTGAGGATGCCACTAGCTGAGGATGAGGCGCATACGAGTCCCTACGTAACCAAGCCTCCGAGTCCGGGCGCGAATTGGACGAGAATGAGATTGCGAGTAATTATGTATTGCTGTTACGCTATGGAATGGGCATGTAGCAGTACGAGTACCGACCACCGCTGCCGCGTCTCTGTGCACTTGTGTGCAGCTGCCATGATGCAGTCACATCACGTACCATACTCCATGAGTCCATAGTACCACACTCTTGAAAATGTGCAGCAGAGAACCGAATCCAGCTCGAGCCCTGGAGATCCGCAGAGCCTCCCCCTGCTTCGGCTCGAGCCCCGTCTGAACTCTGGACGAGTCAAAAGGACATGGGCATGCTCGGGCATCCTGAGAAGCTGAACTGCCAACACTGCTGTTGTTTGCCTTCGCCCTCACTGCCCATCCACGACTGTGACATCTTCATCATCATGATTCGCAGCGACGGAAACGTCGCCTTGTCAGAAACATCCGGCCCCTCAGCAGAAACAGGCCATGGCTTTCGCCAGATCGCGCCACGCATCTCCACCCAAGCACAGCCAGCCACTTTGACATGCTGGGGAGTGCTCCTTGGCGTCAACGGAATCCCGTCCCTCCTCTGCCTCACAACAGCAAGAACCTACTCCTACCCATTGCGGCTTTGATCTGCCATCTCACAATGTCCTTGGCATCCGAGGCACTCTCAGGCTTCCAGAAGGGCCAGGCCTACGACCAGAACCGGCCGTCGTATCCTCCCCAAGTCGTTGCCAAACTTCTGCAAGCCCTGCACATCGAGGGTGTTGCTGGCGCCGAGGTGCTCGATTTGGCCGCCGGCACCGGAAAATTCACAGAGTTGCTGGCCAAACGAGACGAACAGTTTCAAATAACCGCAGTCGAACCGCACGATGATATGAGAAACGAATTGGAGAAGAAACAACTGCCCAAAGTCAACGTTCTGAACGGTCTGGCCACACAAATCCCGTTGCCTGATGAAAGCGTCGATGCCGTGATCATAGCCCAGGTGCGTAGTTCCATCATCAACGCCCTTCTTCTTGAATTCAATTCCATGGCATTCGATAGCTTCCTTCACACGCCTTTGTTTGGTCCAGTGTGACGCTCTCGGGCGGGACATTTCACCGGTGCAACCAGAAGATCCCGTTATCAGGACACCCAGTCTCATCCACGTTGCTGGCGATGAGCCCCACAACGCCATCCACTTGACACACTTTTGGAGAGGCAGACTATGAGAGTCACCGACTTTCTCGGGACGAAGTGAAGACACGAAAGTGTTTCACCATTAATCTCCCGGGGCTGATCATCGTTTGCGCAACTCCTTGTTTTCGATGATGCGAAGAAGCTTGGGCGTTGAAAACCGACTTGCTGTTCAGTCAACGCGTGGCACGTTGCTCTCTCGGTACCATAGTATCACAAGTCCAAACAAGCGTCGAAAATCTTTTCTATCCCCATCGTTCTCCACGAGACATTAAAACAATTTGCTGAAAGGCTGTCAGGCATTTCATTGGTTTGCGACACAGGATGCGCTGAAAGAGCTGCACCGCGTTATCAGACTCGCGGGCGTTCTTGGCTTGGTTTGGAATATTGAGGACTGTGAGTCCTGATCCAGTCGTCCTATGTCGGCGTCTGATTCGAGTACCTAGACAATCAAACCCAGGAGGCCACCAAGACCACAAACTGGGAGGCCAAGCTTAACGAATTCATCTGGACCTTCAAGGACGAAGCGCCACGATTCCGTAACTCCCAATGGAGAGGAATTTTTGACAACCAGATCAAGTCTACGCCATTTACGATCACGGCATTTGCAAGCCCGCTGTTCTCACTTCCTCTAGGGGAGGACGAGGTAAAGTGGACCGTATGGTTGACCAAGGAGAAGATCTGGAATAGATTCAGTACCTTAAGCCAGATCGCCATCCTAGAGGGTGAGGCATTGAAGGTGAGTCTATTGCTCTCCAGCATTCAGCGCATGCTTTCTTCCAGGTTGCTTGAAAGATTCTCGACGCCCATGTTTCTGCAGCCGTACTTCAGTAAGACCGTTCATTGATTGTCTTCGGACAAGGGCCTCGAAGATTCTGATAAAGCTCGTGGTGGTCGACACATTGCTAGCAAGATATCTCTAAGAGACCCAGTCGCTAGAACGCCGGCACTTCAGTCTTGCTTCCAACAGATGGTTTACCAAGGTTGTGTGCGTGGCATTCGCTAGAATGGCGAGATTGGGTTGCTGCTGGTTTATCTGGACTTCATGGTCTTGAGCATGACGTTGTCCATCTGGTCCGTCCTGTTCTGGGCTTTTCCACCACGGGTGGCATGTCAATACGTCTGTCCGCCTGGATGCACGCCGGCTGCAGACAGCATTGATGATTCTGATCTCTCCGGCGCATGATCGCCGATATGTTGCTGACGACAACATTCATCGACCATGTTGTCCATCTTGCTCTGTTTGCTGAGACCTGGCTTTGGTTGAGTCTATCGCACAAGTCACTGTGATGTACGAGTCTACCTTCTCTGCCGCTGGCTGTGGTGAGCCTGGTCTTACAGGCTGTCATGTCGTTCCGTCCGACAGGCTTGACTGTCGCCGCTGAGTGTCTTTTTGTGGCTTATGGCGGAATGCCCTGATCAGCCATGAGAAAGACGGAGTGACCCATTTAAACCTTCCTGGAATCGAAGCAGGAGTTTTAATGCTTCTCTGCCCTGTCCTTACTGTTGCTGCTATGGCGGCGATTGTATACCGATAGAGTTGCGCAAATGACTGACGCGCCTTTGCAGAATGCCCGGAAAGTGTTCGACGAAGCGCTGGCTGGTGAGGACGTGGAGACCAACGAGAACGGTGAGGTCGCGCTGCATGGTGCAACCTATCTATACTGGACCAGTCGAGTCCCAGATGTGCCGATAGGAAGTGGAGGAGAATAGAGATGATTCGAATGGCTATGCGTGAAGAGGCTCGAAAGGCTGAACTACAGAGGTCAGTCAAGTGCTTGTATGTATCGATATGTTCTCTAATGTGTGCAGTGGAACGAAAAGGTCCTGAGCGCTTCTTCTATGCCCGGCACAGCCTGACGTCTTGACTGGGTTGTAGAGAATTCGCCGCGCGCCCAGTATTACAGCGACTGCGTCACCTTCGTGTCGTAGATGCAATCCTGACGAGATAGGCCGCTGCCGCTGTATGTCGAACTCTTCAAAAGCAGTGTGAATGTTGATCGGTTGGAAAGGTGTTGTTGTCAGTGAAAGATGCCCGACTTAGGTCAACTTCAAGTGCTACCCCAAATCAAACATGGAAGGCACGCTCCGCTCAATATTAACGCAGAAGTCACTGCAAGTAGTAACCAAGCAGATCTAAACTCCAGGATCGGTCACGGCATTACTGACAGTGGCATTGGAGCAGGATGTCATCAAAGTATCACAGCAATGCATCATGGTTGCTGGTGAAGATGCATGCACAATCCCTCAATGGCAGGGCAGTTAACATCTTATAGGAATTTCTTGTGTGGAAGCCCACCAGGAATATAGACGTGTATATTAACCAAATAGGGAGAAAATAATGCCGGGCCCCCGAAAGGGTGAGCCATCAGGTCAAGTAAGTCGAGCACCACCTCATCATCTCAGAACCACGCTAACCAGGTTAACAGTTTGAAACAATACAGAGAAGTGAATAATATCCCAAAGACTCGTACGGTTCATCATTAACAGATCTAGGATTAGCATGGCCCCTGCACTAAGGATGACACGCTCAATCAAAGAGATGCTCAAGTAGTTTTTTTTGCATTTTTTTTTCCGGACTTTGCTTTGAACCGATACACAGAGTGAGTGGGTGGCTCTCGGAGGGTAGGGGCAGTGTCTGTATCGTACAGCTCCTGGTAAGGAAGGTCTGAGTTCAACTCGCGACGGGACTTCAAATCATCCCTTTTTGCTTCGAAACTAGCCCGGCAAGACCGCCACGCTGATGCCACAGACTGCGAACGTGAAAGATACCGCAAGGTGATCCCTCCAGCCACTCACAATTGTCCTATTGCATCCCAAATTTTCCACAGGGACGGGCGTAGCCGTTAATCGCGTTGTTGTGAGGGCTGCATCGATCCCCTTCCAATTGCTGAGACCTCGGGATTCAACCTTAGATCATGTCTCTACGATATTCACGCTCACAAGACAACCTGAATATCTCAAAGACTGTCCTGGAATGTCATTGTCCACATCTTCGAGCACTAACATACCTCCACTGGAATCAAGACCATCCCAAGGCCACTTGCAAACGATGTTCACACTACTCGTTGCCCAATTTTACTTCAGTGATCTTGTAGCACTTCTTCTTCCGTCAAACTACCAGCCATTCGCTCTTTGGGCTGGGGCTTCCCGGCATAAAACCGACGGCATCATTATAGCGCGGTACCTGACGATGACCAAGAGATACAAGAAGGCGATCGGCAACTCGCATGAAGCCTAGCACGGCAGTTGGGCTGCTGGCTCGAAATGGAATACACATTGCAGAATCGGGCACCGAAACTTTCCAGCTACAGCCGCCACGCTCGCGCGGGTACTCACTGGCGGACCATGGCATGTAAATTCAGCCTTCACAGTATGCCCATTTCTCCTTGATTCACTCAACTCCACATTGCGATTGGGCCAGTTCGATGACATTAGCATTAAGTCGCTGCTCACAACAAGGCTACTTGACTATTTACATTCAAGCGGTCAGGCTCAATTGATGGTAATTGAACCATCGTTTCTTCTGGCGTTGGTTGCGTTTCCATCACTGATATTGGTCACCACAGTTTACGCAGCGCCCTTTGAACCAGGAGCCGTTGTGTCCTTCCGCCACCGTATACATAGCGACCTTAACTAAGAACCGACTCGGTCAAGCTGATGCCACCGCGCCGTACCCAGCGGTCTTATCTGCAGCTGGTTTGCCTCCATGCTTTCGTCGCTATCTGAAAGTTGACTGTAGGCCTTGATGGGCTCATAATAGTTGAAAACGGATGAGATGTTTCGGCGCTACACTGGATCCATGTTATCTGTGGCGGCATGATTTATCGAAGAGTTGATTGAATGTCTTGGCAAGCCATCGTTGGACCACGTCACATCACTCATTTCGAGATCCGCCCACATGCTTTGACCTTCAAGCACTTACAAGTCTCAGCTTCCTCACCCTAGCGCAACCAGAAGAACCCGGAAATAGCAGTGATGAGCAGGCTCAAAGCGAGTTCGATGTGTATGAGATGAGGAATCCCTTTCGAGGTCAGTCATCTCACATCTTAAGGAACGTCCATATCAGGCTTCGCGAGGTGAAAATTCTCCCTCATCTTCACATTTCCTCTGTTTCGACATCCAACAGATTTAGCATTTAAGCTCACCTTTTCAACTTACGTTCCGCTACTCCACACTTCCGAGTCCCGGAAGCAAACGAAGGCCACTATCACCAACGGTTAGCTGGCTGCCACCCTTAAAAAACAACGCTACGAAGCGCCCGTCTAATGGGCTCCAAGTACAAAGCGGCTCTACGTCTCGCATAGTCTGTGTGCACTGAGGCATTCACTAAGCTTCGATTCTTCAAGCTTGTAACTTCTATTGGTCTGTACTACAACTTCTTAATTATGGCTGTGGAGGACAAGTCGTTCAATCCTCAAAGGAATTGGAGAGTGGGGTATGGACTCTTCGAGGTTTGTGCAGCATGCTATCCTGTGCACGACGGTGTGACTGGATCACGGTGGTTGTTTGGCTCCAGATATGCTCGTGGCTATCTTGCCGCGAGATCCCAACTACAAACGAGATCTTTGGCATGTCTCTGTGCGTTCTACTGGAAACCACGTCTAATTTCGTTACCAGGAAGACACGATCACGACATCGCACGATGATGGTCTCAGATGGCTGTTGACATTACTCAATCCGCGCTCGTGGCTATCCTGCTGCGAGACCCCAACTACGATCGGGATGCTTGCGAGGGAAAGGTTAGCAAACACAGACCTCGGAGATGATGCTATCATCATGCGAGATAACAATCTCAAGGTCTGCCGGAAGCACACGGATACTTGCTTGCCTCGGTATCTCGTTCCTCCTCATCGTATCATTAGACACGCCTAGGGTGACTATATGGCCAACAGTGGGCGCGAAGTTGAACTTCAATGCAACAGCTAGATCGAGTCGGAGGCTGTCCTCGTCGTAGCTAGTGCCACCGTATACCTACGCACAGCGAAGTCTTTGGAAGCAGTTCTCGGAGATATTATTAAAATTCGTGGACACCGTGGTCTCAAGCTATTCGAGTATGGTCGCTATTGAGGGAAGAGGTGGTGGGTATCGTCGCCCTATTTATTACTATTACAACGGCAAAGGCTGAGACCGAACACTGTGTCGTGGATTAAAAGTCATTTTCACCTCTTCATAGGCTTATGCTCGACGTTTCGGCCCGCTGCCGAGTATGATAGCAAGAAGATCGAAATATCGTCTCTTCGTCATGGGTCACGATCTTTGCTATGGTGCCATTTCATTCATGCTCGACGCAACATTTCTCTTCGTCAATCACAATGCATCTTCGTACTTCGCATCGCATCTACTTTAAGGTCATCTCGAAAATTGTCCAAACAACCATTGACCAGAGAAACCCGTAGTCGTCAGCTACAATCAATCCCATCCAGTGATCGAAACCACCAAGACTTACATGATCAACAAAAACGCTTTGACCCGCCGATCCAGAGGGATAGCTGTCGTGGCCGTGGCCGGGAAGAGGAAGGATTTCATTGTGATGTCCAGAGGTGGAGGACGAGACATGGTTAAAGAATTGGGATAGAAACCTGGTGATATACTTGTCGCCCTTGGAGGTCGGCTCGAATTCCGCTAATGGGTGCAAGGAGAGCATAGGCAGATGGATACAGTGCACGGAGTGAGAAGCTTAAGTAGATTTTCCAAGTTTTGCTTTTTGCGTGATTGATCGCAGCATTCCTTCTTACTCAGCGATCGTTCGCGAACGATACCCTCTTCATAGAATGATTTCGTCTCCTCAAAGATTACCCCATCCGGACTTGACTTGATGAAGAATTTTCGCGTGAAGGCAGTTTTTATAGTGAATCAACATAGCTGAGTGTCTAGAACACGTTGATGTCAGTTCTAGTTTGAGAAAATCAGGAGTTGCGGTTAGTCCCAAAAGCAAGTTCCCCTCGAACGTGATTTCTTAGACCCAAGATGGAAAAGCGCGAAATGAAGTTCCAGTCCGGATATCCAGGCTGTTTTCAAATCCCTGAAGGGATTCGATTGAGGCTTGGATAATGTCCGAGAAGCCCGTCTATTACTTTGCCACCCTCCAATTCGGTCTTGAATTTAGCTTGATGTCATCAGCAGATATGTGGCTCAACGATACTCTTATTCTTGATTCCAAAGCGGAAGAAATCCAAGACATGCCATCGCGCGATGGGGGACATCCGTGGTTCACACTAAGATCGGGCCTCAGTACCTCTATGTGAAGTTGAGGATCTTCAGCCTCCCCACACCCGTTGCCGTGCCAAATTGCATGTCAACAAATCCCAAACATCGAATTCTCGCAGCGCTAAGGAGAAGAACAAGCGATCATTGAGATATCATGGCGCGGGGGAAGAGCCAATCTGAACGGTCGGGGTACGGGGAGCCGGTTTTTAGAGTTTCCCAACGCTTCCTTTTGGTCACTGATGGTTCTAACTTCTGTTCTTCTGCTCAGGGCTGTGCGTGAGACTCCCATCTCTGTCCCAGCAACGAGTCTGCACGTATCCACGGGGCGGTTCTGTATATAAGCTGTACTACATCCACAAACCCTCCATCACGCAGTTCATCCTCATCTCTCAGTCTCCTTACACCCACTCACAATCCCTTCACTTCGCAAACCACCAATTAAATCCGACTTCAGCCTTCTTGCCCTCCCCACTACCATCAAAAATGCACTTCTCAACCCTCCTCACCCTCACCCTCACCACCCTCGCAGCCGCAACACCCTACCACGGCCAGTACGGATATCCCGCCAACACCAACACCACCGCTGCCCCGTTGCCAGACACGTACGTAAACCCCACCTCGACCCCTACTAAACCAACAGCTAAATTCGACCTCCCCCTCATCAACTCAACAACAACAGGAACAACAGCCACGCAAGCCGTCGTAAAACCATCCGGCACCGGCGCTCCTCCGTCGTCAACCCTTGTCCCGTTCACGGGTGCATCGGCACCTGTGAAGGAGGCGAGTTTGGCATTGGTGGTGCTTGCTGGTGTTGTCGTCGTGTGGTTCTAGCGCATTGCTGGGCGCAGGTTGCTGATGAGCGGAGTGTCGAAAACGTGTGTCTCTCGGGCGTTTTTGGGAACAATTTGGGACAGGGGGGATACAGGATCGGAGTTCTGGGACGGGGAACCCCATGGCTATGGGAGATGACTGCACGCTCTTAATTGGCTTTGTATGAATAGATGATGGACGGACTCGATCTGGGGATGGCCGTCAAGTTTTTCCGATCTTGATTTTCCTCTTGCGGAGATGTGTCGGTTGGAAACGATCTGATTTTCCTTTGCTTGGGATGTGTCGGTTGGTAGGACTTGATGGTTGCTCTTCTTGATTATAGGGTTGGGTGAAGGAGCAATATAATCTAATGGCGTTGGCTCCAGCTTTGGGTCTACAGTGTTCTTCAATCGTCGAAGTGGTGCCTCGAATCATATGACCCCTCCATCGGTAAGAGATCAGCATGAACAAAAGGTTTGTCGAACGAATTTGTTAGTTTGCCAGAAGTTTGACGCTGTTAGTCTTTGATATGGTCATTATAAATCGCTTCTAGATAATGAGCAAAGTTCAAAGGCTCAACGGGGTACCGCAACAGATTTATATCCTCTAAGTTCAGCTGCAATGTCAGTCAGACCAAGTACAGAAGAGTGGATGCTGCAAATTCTGTTCTATACAAGAACGCCTTGCCATGCATTGATGCCAAATTCAATGGCTCCCTGTAAACGCTGCGATAACCCTCTGTGAAATGATAAATTCGTCTAATGTCTAATTTTGCGCTTTAATCATGAAGATCTCGTTCAGAGCCTTCTGATCCGTAGTCGCCATTCTCTTTTGCTGGATATATCTCTGTCTCGTGGCAAACCGTGCACTTAGTGCTTGCTGGGCTGCTGCTTGTGCTGCCGAGGGCGGATCTGGTGACGAGTCTGAGTCTGAGGAATTCGACAATGATGCTTTTTTGAGAGCCTTTTGCTCTCGGCGTATCCGCCTTGCCTCTTTCCGGGCGCGCTTTTCGGCCTTTAAGCGTTTCTTCTCTGCCTTTTCCGGTGTGATTGAACTTTGTGCCCTTGAATCTGCTGATGTGGACGTGACCTCAGACTTCCTCCTCTTCTCTTTCTTTGCTTTCTTCTCTGCTTTCTTGCTCGTCTCTTCACTGTCAACGATAGCTTCCCTCCTCTTGCTCTTCTTTTCAGCTTTAGCATTGCCCCCCTCCTCACCATCTCTTTTCCTTTTCTTCTCGCTCGAATCTTCAACATCACCCTTCTTAGCCGCATCCACCTTCGCTTCATGTGCCAACCGCACTTTATCAAGCCTCTCCGCTTCCTCAACACTAACGACATCCTCGATCTTATCCCCCACCAGAAACCCACCCCTCACAAACATGCCATTACCATACCTCTCCCTTCCTACACTGCCTAACAAAACGTCCTTTCTAGATTTGCCTTCTTTCTCCAGCTGTTCCTGTGTCTTCCCATTCAACCGCCCAAGTAATCCCTGAAACATGTCCAGTCCAAAGACATCAGTATCCGCTCGTCCTTTCTGTGCGCCGATTCCAAGATTGTCGTCGCGCAAGACGACGCGGATGTGAGAGTGCGAGGCTTGTGTGAAATGGGCTCTGTGCGTTGCATCTTTTGAACCGAGTGTACTGCCGGGGGTCCAGCCTAGGGAGGAGAGCATGCGATGGCCGAAGCCCGTGGTTGATTTGGCCCATTGCGTGTTGTTCGGGTCCTGGGAGATTTTGGTTTTGCTGAAAGTGTATGTTAGTATGTGACATATATAGAAGAGAAAAGTTTCGTACTTTTTGGGGCCAGCGAGACCCATTGTGAGCGTTGTGAAGAGGGCTTTGAGGTTTGGGAGTCGGCGATTAAGATGATGGAATTAGACATTTGTGATGCTCGGCATTTGCCGAGAATTTAATACCGCCAAGAGATCTTGACCTAGAATGGACAGTGTCAACTCGAGAACAATTAATGATGAATTACTGGGAACTCCTCTCTAAAGATTCGAGGGATATTGCAATGACCCTTGGGAATTATTCTATATGCGTACATTTTTCGGGATCGGAACAACTGAAGATCACAGGAATTCTTATGTTCCGGCTCGCGTAATCTTGCCTTGCCAACCACCTCCATATCAACAACAGCAACAACAATACTTCGAGAGATCCAAACATATTCGAAGCATTGAATCCAGATCAAACTCGCAAAATGGCGCCAACAGCCTCCCGCCAGCCAAAAGCCACCACCAAAAATCGCGCACCCTCACCCGAGACCCAGACTTCATCCCAAGGCTCACTGCCAGGCGATTCCCAAGGAGCAGTGGAAGTGCAAGAGGTGATTGAGAAGGCTCTGAAGCAGGTGTGCACACTCGATTACTTCCCCATAGGACTCACCCAAATACTAACCTCCTATAACCATAGAACAAAAACAAACACTCCAAACGCACCCAAGAGATCCAAACGCAGTACAAGTCCAAAGTGACCAAATCCAGGAAAGGAATCGATGGGGTAGTGACACAGTATGAGAAAGATCTGTGAGACTACCCGTTAGCCTCGTTGCCTATCTCCCACTTGCTTAAACTATTCATCATCACTCTTCCAGCTAACAAGGCGAAGCAAAACGCTCCGCGCAGCCCAAGCCAAGAAACTCGCGGCCCTACTCAAGCGAAAAGTAGCGGTTGAGCAGAAGATGTTGGAGTCTATCAAGAGGTTAGAAGATGCCTACACAGCAGGAGCTAGAGGAGTGCAGCGTGTCGCTAGTGATCGAAGACTAGAAATCGAGAAGGCTGCTGGAGATATCAAGGTTGTTGGGATAGTTTGAGCGTTCTTCTAGATATGTGGGTGCTGCAAACGATGCGCGACGTGAAGTCAGGTCCAATTTGAGATCCGCTTCCCAAGACTGGGGTGAACACCGAAGTTCGAGATGATGCTGGCATAGCTAATATCATCACATACTCACTTGTCTGCGTAGCAAAATATTCATCTCGCAGATCAGCATTTTCATCACACCACAAGAGGGAGAAGAAAGATTGACTGTACGATCGCCCTCACAATCCAAATGCCCGTGTATCTACAAGATCGCCAAACGTCAGTCATCCAGCACATACACCTACAACATCTCCATCTGATCTAGAAGCACTCTATGTCTTGATCCCATTCAGTTGCTGCTGTCCATTGAGATGCGACTGAGGTGGCTCTCCGCCCTTCCGAGCATGTCCATTAGGCGGCTGCGTACTCCCGTTAGCACCATTGACTTGCGGAGGAGGCGGTACAGGTCCGAATGGTTTCCTCGCCTGCGCGCCCGCTACAGCATTCGCCTCGATCCGCTCCTCTTCTGTATCATCATCATAAGACCCCTCCTCTCCACTCTCATCTTCATACTCAGCGTCATCGTCCTCCTCGTACTCGCTCTCCGTTCCTTCATCATCTACAGCTCCGTCCAATTGTCCTTGTTGCTGCTCAAGCGCCATATTGACCTGACCCCTACCCTGTGCTTGCATTCCCCTACACAGCTTTTCCAAATTTGCGTTTTGTCGACGCAGGAGATCCAGTTCCTTGTGTGTCCGTTGGCGTTCTTCTGCCATTTTGACTATATTTTGATTCGTGGCCTCGTGCTTACGGCTGAGTGTTAGGTTTTCCTTCTCTAGTCTCTTAGTCTTCTTGCTCATTTCTTCCATCTCGCGACGGAAGGTGAGGAACAGGTCATTGGAATTATTCAGCGTATCTTCGACCTGCTAAAGTGTATCAGCACTGATCTTTTGGGCTCATCATGGGTCAGCATGGGCATCGTGACTATGGCTACTCAAATGATTGGACCGTAGAAAGCCTCAGTGATCAATTGGCGAGCCGGGTTCAGTGCATGGGAGAAGGCAAAAAGTGACCACCTTGCGACAAACATACCTGCTTGAATTTTTCCACGTAAATGTTGAGCTGACTCCTCAATTCCGTCTCCGTTTGCGAGAAGGTCGACACCTGGCGGGTGAGCTGATGCGATTTGGACGATTCCATTTCTTGCGTCTTGCGCTGTTGCTCCAACATGGCTATATGTGCCAGAATTTCGAGATCGCGTTGGCGGAGTGTTGCTTGGAAATGCAGTTCTCTGAGCTCATACTGATCTACGAAGCTCTTGAACTTACTCTTGAAAAGTTCATCGGTTTCAAGAGTTTCTTGTGGCTCTTCAGGCATATTGCTATTCTCTATGACGTCTTCAACATCCAACACCATTTGTTCTAGACGGTCGTGCAATTCTTCTCGCATCTTGGATTCGACATCACGAAGTTGTTGGACATCGGCCTATTACGTATAAGAACAGAGCTTCGCGAACCATTGGACCGTAACATACCCTAAGCTTGCGGTTCTCGTTGCTTGTCTCGCGCGACAACTTCTCTAGCTTCTCTTTGAGACTGTTCGCTTTGCTGAGCTCCGACTTAGCAGTATCCTTCTCCTTTTGCAGCTGGTCCGCACGCTTTTTTGATTTTTGATGGTCACGCTCCAGGCGCTTCATTTCGCCGACTAGTGCTGTGAACCGTTTTTGGATCTCATTGACACGGGCGAGAGGGTCCTTATAGCCATTCAAGTGCTGCGTCAAGTCCCGATTCGCCTTTTTGACTTCACGCTCTGTTGCAGCCGTTAGCTCCATCCATCATCCAAATGCCCCTCCTCCAGACGCACCAATCTCAGCCTCTTGCTCTTTGTCTCCTGCCACATCTCTTTCTAAGCGAGCCATGGTCTGTTCCAGCAACTTATTGGTGTCCACAGGGTCGGTGTTCTTTTTCCCTTTTCCCTTTCTCGCGGCCGGAGGAGCGGGTGCGGCGGGCTGCGCGCCGTTGTTCGAAGCGTTTGCCATCTTAGCTGGTAAAGCAGAGGCTTCGGCACGGAAAGAGTCTTGGTGGGATTGGGTAGAGTCGCGGCGGGTGTGGATAGGTGCTGTTTGGTGTTGATGCTGGGCCGCGGACATGTGGCTCTTACGGATGACGGCCTGGAAAGAATAAAACTCCCTCTCTCAACACCACAAGCTCGTTCTCCACGCAAAGTCCTGGTCGTGGCCAAGGCGCTGGTGGCATTGGAAGGGGAATGCCCAAGGTGAGATGTAGTTTCAAGACGTCAGACTGCTAAACTAAGACAGTGTCAACCGAGGCAGAGAGCAGTAGCAACCAGGCAGGATACGCGGTACGATTTATTGTATGCTGATATCTCGTGTAGGCTCCGTTGGTATGGGTCGCGTGTGGTTACTTTGTCCTTGAGACGAGTATTCTGAGTCTTGTCCTCCGCTTGCCAGGTATTGCCTCGTAATAATTGTTTGCTGTCATCAGGTCTATGCCTAATGGAGCATATCCAATACACATACTGGCCAATGCCACCTACGTGACCTGTCCTGTGGCGCTGCTTCCGCTTTTTTTGTGCATATTCTCTGGTTACCAGGAACTGGACGTAGTCGGCATTTGATCTTACTGTAACACAATTGTTCAAGGTCGCACCGTACCTGACTTTGCCCGTGCCAAATATCCCGTCTGCTTTTCACCCGCACAGCCACCTCGAGTTCAGCAAATACCCGCGACGACCATCTTCCATGGAGGCGACAGCTGTTCCTTGAAACTCACCATACCCGTTCTTCCTGTGCTCATAACAGAGCTCATCATGCTCTCAGCGCGACGGCCGGCAGCATGGGGTCTTCGGAAAGCAGCAGTACTATCATTGCGGCCTGCCAATAGATCTTATGCCTCCATTACTGATCTAAGCAAATTTCCAAAGCCTGGAGAAAGACTCCATGGATTCACATTGCAACGCGCCCAGTATATTCCAGAGTTGGAGCTGACAGCTCTTCATCTACAGCACGACAAGACGGGAGCTGATTATCTGCATGTTGCCAGAGATGACTCGAACAATGTCTTTTCAATTGGGTTTAAAACGAATCCCCCGGACGCAACTGGAGTACCACATATCCTGGAGCATACGACGCTATGTGGGAGTGAGAAGTAAGTATGGAGGCCTTTCATATGGCTAGAAGACTGAAATTGGCACTGGTGAGAATCCTAGCCTTTCATGTTTGAATCATGTTTTGCTCCGGAGCATACAGCCTGTACTAAAAACATGTCCACCTTTGCTGGATAGAGCTTTGGGCTCAGGATGTCTAAATGTACCCTGCTCTACACACTCTGCATTACTGTTGCTGATCCTCATCTAGATACCCCGTTCGCGACCCTTTCTTCAAGATGCTCCCTCGCTCTCTCTCCAATTTCATGAACGCTTTTACCTCCTCTGATCATACAACATACCCTTTCGCCACGACTAATGCTCAGGACTTCCGTAACTTAATGTCTGTTTACCTCGACGCTACACTACGTCCACTGCTGAACGCAAACGATTTCACACAAGAAGGATGGAGGATAGGTCCTGAGAACCCGTTGGCTGCAAAGGATGGATCGTCTACAGATTCAAAGCTTGTCTTCAAGGGTGTTGTGTACAATGAGATGAAAGGACAGATGTCGGATGCTAGCTATTTGTATTACATACGATTCCACGAGCATCTAATTCCGTCGCTGAACAATTCTGGTGGCGATCCTCAGAAAATCACGGATCTGACACACGAGCAATTAAAAGCGTTCCACGCTGCACATTATCACCCAAGCAATGCCAAACTGTTCACCTACGGTGACATGTCTTTGGAGGAGCACGCAAAGTATATTGGAGAGCAGTTGTCAAACTTTTCAAAAATACCCATCGACCATGATATCAAGCAGCCCATCGATCTCTCTGGTGGTCCACAGGAAGTCACAGTGCCAGGTCCTACAGATCCCTTGATCCCAGCTGAAGCACAGTACAAGACATCGGTCACATGGGTCATCAACCGCACTGAGGACATGGTCGAGCGCTTCTCGTTGAGCATTCTCACTTCGCTTCTCCTCGATGGCTACGGCTCGCCATTCTACAAGCTCATTGAGCAGGGTCTAGGCTCGGACTTCACACCAAATACCGGATTCAGTCCAAATGGGATGGGTGCGACATTTTCGGTGGGTCTTACCGGAGTTGAAAAGGAGGCCGTGCCAAAGGTCAAGGAGGCCATCATCGAGATTCTCAGGGAAACCAAAAAGAATGGCTTCGAGACAATCAAAATCGAGGGCATCCTTCACCAGTTGGAAATTTCGCTCAAGCGAAAGTCTGCCAATTTCGGTATGGGTATCATGTCACGAGTCGAGGGAGACTGGCATAACGGCGTCGATCCATTTGATGCTTTAGCTTGGCAAAAAACTGTGGACGGGTTCAAAGCCAAGTATGCTCAAGAAGGCTATCTGGAAGGACTCTTGAAGAAATACATGCTGGATGGCAACACCATGACGTTTACCATGGAACCATCCTCCAATTACGGTACGGATCTTGCTGAGGAGGAAGCGTCACGTTTGGCATCGAAGATAGCGGATGTGACGAAGCAATTCTCCAGCGCGAAGGAGGCTGCTGAGCATCTAGCTAAACGCGAGCTGGAGCTACTTGATGCTCAGGAAAGCGCACGTAACCAGGACCTGAGCTGTTTGCCGACTGTGCACGTTGACGACATCCCAAGGGCGAAGCCAGAAAAACAACTTAGGCATTCGCAAGTCGGGAAAGTCAACGTCCAGTGGCGCGAGGCTGCCACGAACGGCCTCACATATTTCCGAGCCGTCCACCGCTTCGACAATCTCCCAGACGAGCTTCGGCAGCTCATTCCGCTATTCAGCGATGCCCTGATGCGTCTGGGAACAAAGAAGATGAGCATGGAGAAGCTGGAAGAGCAGATCAAGCTGAAGACTGGTGGTGTCTCGATTGGCTACCACTCGTCAACATCACCGGCGTCTTTGGATGGGTATGAAGAAGGTCTGGTACTCTCTGGCTATGCCCTGGACCAGAATGTGCCCGCCATGTACGACTTGTTCCGCACACTCATCCTCGACACCGATTTCGACAGCCCCGAAGCTGAGAAGCGGATCCGAGAACTGATATCATCATCGGCCAGTAGTGCCATGGACTCAGTTGCCGAATCAGGTCACGCGTATGCTCGAAAGCATGCCATGTCCAGCCTGACGCCGGAAGGTCGGCTCAGGGAGCAGATTTCTGGCCTCGCTCAGGTCAAGCTAACCACACGTCTCGCTACTTTGACCCAGCCAGGCTCTTTGGCAGACATAATCTCAAAGCTAAAAATACTGCAGTCAATTGCCATCTCGAATGATTCGTCTCTCAGGACGGCAATCATCTGCGACCCTGTCAGTGCTTCCTTTAACGAACGCAAGTTGGCTAATTTTCTTTCTGGACTGCCAAGTAAGGTGCGCTCAGTCCAGCGAGACAACTTGACTTCCTCGTTCATGAGTATCAAGAATTCGAAATCTTTCTTCCCGCTTCCATATCAAGTATACTACTCCGGCGTCGCCCTTCGAACCGTACCGTACACATCGCCCCAAGGAGCGCCCCTGCAAGTCTTGGCTCAACTGCTCACGCATAAACATCTACATCATGAAATCCGGGAGAAAGGTGGTGCGTACGGTGGTGGAGCTTTTGCTCAAGGTCTCGGTGGCGTTTTCGGCTTCTACTCTTATCGTGATCCCAACCCTCAAAATACCCTCAATATCATCAAGGGTGCTGGAGAGTGGGCAAGAGACAGGACGTGGACCGATCGAGATGTTGAAGAAGCCAAATTGAGTGTCTTCCAATCCATGGACGCACCCGAAAGTGTCTCCCAGGAAGGAATGACGCAATTTTTGAGCGGCGTCGATCATACTATGCAACAGACTCGCCGTGAACAACTTCTCGACGTTTCCATCGCTGATGTCAAGGATGCGGCTGAGAAATGGCTTGTCGGCACCGAAGGCCGATCTGTGACTGTCCTCGGTGAACGCCAGGACTGGGTGAAGGAGCCGGAGTGGCAACTCATCTCTGTCAAGCCTGAGAAACAGTCGGACGAGTCACAATGACAATTAGCCGAAGGACGGCGGAGGGAAAACAACAAGGACACGGCACTGTATGCTTCCTCTGCCGCGACTAGCGCGGTTGTGTTGGGCCAAAGTGCTCAAGTGAATGCGACGAAAGATAGTTCCAAAGAGGTCGATCCTGATGCAACTGCATCTGCACTGTCGGGCTCAGGATCATCCGGTTCGAGCCACTTCCCGTCGCGACCATCTGAGGAGGATGATCCTAATGACGTAAAAAGAAACATACACTTTGCTGCTGAAGAAAGCTTCATGACTATTGCTCTTGCCAAAGGAGATCAGGAAAAGACATCCAAAGGCAAAGGAAGCCATCCTGATTCTGGTCTGATGGAAAAGGCCAGCCATGGATCGAAGCGTGATGGTGGTGAGGGAACACCGGCTTCCTCGGGGTCTGGCTCGTCGGGATCGGTACATGGTAATGGGTCCACGTCAGACGCTGCTACTGGCGGAGGTGGTGGAGGAACTGGCGGAGCTGTCAGCAACATTATCGATTTCATCTCTCATCTGTAGTCAAGCACGGCTGCTTGCGGGAACAGAAAGAGGGTGTATTCTCGATACTGAAACAGGTTTTGTAAAAATATGTATAAATTACAAATTCACTCTTCTCCGCCCTTTTGATGTTGGCATTCTTTGTGCTAAAGCTCTTGAACAACAACTCCGCTGGATGCGTCTCTCATACATGATCGAGCTAAGTTCCTGCTTCTTTTGCCAATTTGTAGGGAATAGCGTTCGACAGCAGCAACATCACTGCACGCTCTGATCTAGGTAGTGTAGTGGACAAGCGGATATATCCTGCCTCGATCCGACAAAGCGTTCGTCTCCTCAAAGTTTTGCTTTTCCATGAGTTTCAGGCGGAAAGTCTTCAATAGAGGGAAGCCCACGTATCTTAATCCTGCCTCTGTAACCAAGCATAACGCCTTCGTGAGATGTATGTTGATGCGCTGAGTAAGGGCCGTACCCGATCAGTGATATTACCTAAGGTACTAGTAAGTGCTGGCGCCAAGTCCGATTTCCCCCGGAACTCTTGAAACTGTCGTTCCTCCGCATCGTTGCTTCACGAGGTTGTCGGTCTTCTCCCCCGGCAAATCGAGCTTTACTTCTGCTTTCTGCTTTCTGCAGCCCTGTTGTACAACGTTCCGTGGGTGGCTTTTTCGCTGGGTGGTGAAAGTTCTCGTGCGTTGGAGTAGGCGTAGAAAGCAATGGAGTTTGATCTGCTTCGAGTTTATGATGTCAAGACAGGAGGTTGCCAATCTCTCTGGTGTAGCCCTATCCCCTATCCCAATTGGATCTCCGTGCACAGTCTCTCATTCGCCAGTTAGAGCCGCAACAATCTGTCCACCTCCTCTGCATCTGTGATCGTCGCTTCCCGCTACTTCCGCTGCGCCTGTTATACATCATGCTGTAATACCCGTCTTGTTATTCCTTCATTCGCCAATGCAATCTCTAGACGTACACAACCTCACTCAAGCTGTAGCTGCTCTTGAAAGTCGCCATGGGTCTTGGAGTGTTGGAGGATCACAAACTCAAGCATGTCCCAGGTACGAACTGAGTTGAGCCTCAAGGAGTGAATGCAGAGCTGACAAAATGCTGCAGGAACATCTATCGTTGCAGACGATGAAGCCCGACGTCTTGAGACGAATACCACTCTGAATCCGAACCTCAAATACGACCCCACTGGAACCATAATTCTTGTCCCGCAACCTTCAGACGACCCCAATGATCCCCTGGTAGGCGCAACACCAGCCAACAGAGACGTCGCTCCCACTAACGGACACAGAATTGGCCGCGATGGCGGCGCGATCTCATACTGTTCCTCATCTCGCTCCTGGGTATCATCGCATCTACCCTTTCGCCCTTGCTCGCCGCTGATAGTGTAAGCCTTGCCTTACACTACCGCCGTACCTTCAACCAAGTTGCACTCCTCACTGGGTACCATCTGCTTGGAGTCGGCATCGGCGGCTTCATATTTGTACCCTCGTCGCGCATATGGGGCAAACGCCACGCCTTCATAATAGGCACAATCATAATTATATTCAGCTCCGTGTGGGGAGGCAAAGCTGGTGGCAGCTTTGCCAGCATGACCTGGGCTCGAGTGTTCCAGGGAATTGGTCTCGCGCCATTCGAGGCACTTGTCAACGCCGCCGTTGGTGATTTGTACTATGTACACGAAAGAGGCACACGAATGGCCATCTCCAATTTTGCTGTGTTTGGAGGCGCATTCATGACTCCAGTCGTGGTGGGGAAGATGGCACACACCATGGGCTGGGAGTGGTCATTCTATTTCATCGCTATCTTTGCTGGCGCCTTTTTGCCCATACTCTTCTTCTTCGTGCCGGAAACAGCATACAGGAGAGATGCACGCTTCAATTCTGACTCCCATGTTGGTCTGTGCGACATGAACCAGAGTGGGACAGTGGACAGTGTTCATAGCGACATGGATAAAAGAGCTCCAATGTCAGATCCAACAGATATCCTGCCGGAACCTACCTCGGCGCGTACGCAAAAGATCACATACCGCGAGACTTTGAGGCTCTTCAATGGCCGCAAGTCAGATGAATCTTTGTGGAAGCTTGCTCTCCGTCCTCTGCCTCTCTTCGTCCACCCTGGCATTCTTTGGGCCTGCCTCATACAAGGCACCCTGATTGGCTGGACTGTCTTTCTCGGTATCATTCTAGGCGCCATTATGCTCGGTCCACCACTTTTCTTCAGTGAAGTGCAGACGGGATACATGTACACCGGTGCCTTTCTTGGTGCTATTATCGGATTCGTCATATCAGGCTTACTAGCAGACTCGATTCCGAACTGGATGACGAAGAAAAATCGGGGCGTATATGAGCCAGAGTTCAGATTGCCCTTGGTCATTCCGATGCTCATTCTTGGTTGTGCTGGGCTGTATGGATTTGGCATAACCTCTGAAAACACACGTCGCTATCGATGGTTCTGGCCCGATTTTTTCTTCGCTCTGGAAGTCGCTGGAATGGTTATTGGCGCCGTCGCATCGTCCACGTATATCGTTGATGCCCATCGTACGTTTCTGCCAATCTCATATTTATGGTGTTATACATGACTGACTTCCACGCAGGCGACATTTCCATTGAAGCCTTTACTTGCATGATGATCTTCAAGAACATCTTCTCTTTTGGCCTGACCTACAAAGGCTACGACTGGCTGGTTCAAGGGGGCATATCTCACGTATTCAATGTTGTTGCCTCGGTGCAGATCGGCATTTGCGCGCTCACCATTCCACTGTACTTTCTCGGCAAGCGAAACCGGAGTTACTTTGCTAGGCACGATATTCTCGAAATCACGGGTTTGAGATGAAGGTGGTACGAGAAGACTCAACTTCTCAAGACATACGATCGAGTTCTCAATGACATAGACATATACTGTTGGGCGCAATGTAATAGCTTGGATTTTGTAGCGCCTTCCATTTGGCTATGGGTAGATGTTAGACATTTCGATAATACAACTGCTGATGTGTTTTTAGCTCAAGCTCAGGTCAACCCATTCCTTATCGAACATAAGCGTCAGGTTGAATCAAGTAATTTTGTATTCGAGTCAGCCAGACTGTTGCATACCAACGAGACATTAGGAGCGCCGAGAGAAACCAGTCCATTGGATAAGATCTTGATCGCTTCGACGTAGATAATGTGGGAGGTGTATAAATGCGCCGTCGTTGCGGAAATGAATGAGGGCGTGTGAACAGAGGCGACGACCAAGCTAACACTATAATCGTGCTGCCCAAAACGGCAAACTCATCCTAAACCACAAGCAGCCCAGATGTTCCAAACATAACCTCCCAGCATGGCATTGTGTCCATGATCCAGTCTCAACATCCCGGCATTGGTTCAAAAACTCCAATCAATGCTGACTCATGACCTACGATCCTTCCAATACAGCATCGTCATCTCCAAACCTAACACACCACCACCAGCAGCAACTACTCCCACACACGCGGCAGACTCTCCCTCCTCCTCAACAATAATACCCCGGATCCCCAACCAGCTCCTCAACAGCATCCTTGGCCTCCAGCAACACTTGCTCAACATCCTCTACACACTCCGGAATCGCGCGCCTGTAGAGACCAGCTAGACCGTCCATGTAAGCCGGTGTCTGTCCGCGCCGTCGATACGTCGTTTCGAGGGGGATGTAGGCGCGGAATTCGGGGGAGAGGATCTGTCCGCGGATGTTGGAGGGGAGATTGAGGAACGAGACTTGTTTTTTGGGTGCGGTGGGTGTGGGCTTGGTCTTTGTGTTGGTCTTCTTGTTGCGTTCGGGTGGGGTTGTGTGCTTGTCGGAGGAGCAGTCGTGGGAGGCGGTCTTTGTCTTGGTTTTGGTGGTGCGTTTTTTGGTGGATTTGGGAAAGGCCATGGTTTTCTTGTCTTCTGAGTGATGGTGATTGTACGGTTGTTTTTGTGGCTTGGATGAGAAATGTGGTTTGTGTGGGTTGGGAGAGAGGTGTTATGCATTTGTGATGGGAAGCTGGGAGGATTTGGGTGAGGTAGTTGTAGACTGCTAGTTAGTGTATTAATAGGTTGAGGTTATCAACACTGGGATTGTGTTTCTGTGCTGTCGCAGCATTGATCCTTGGTCAACACTGGGTGTTGAGAGACGAGGGCATTTCGTATCTCAATATTTGCTCAGTTTTATCCGCTCCCATCTCTTCTTGAAACTCATTTATTCTGAGCTCGAATATCATTGAGCTCATTCCCGTGATCTTCGCACGTCCTGTGTCCTGCTTCGTGATGGCGATGTCTAGGTGTCATAAGAACGCTCAGGAATACTCGACTTTGCTATAAATTATCGATACTTACCTAGTCAGCAGGGCGCAAGCTCTAGCCATACCTGATTTGATGTTATAACATGTCACAAAGCCTGACATATGCGGACCCTTTCCTGACGGGTTCAACTTCATCTGTCACCTCTGGAAACGACGAACTTGAAGCTTGTGCTGTACAAACCATGCTCAACTTGCTCGGCGCTGCGCTATTACAGGCATGTGAGCCTTTGTAAGTCCCTGCTCTTCAGAATGTCGAGGCCACGCAAAGGAAATGCTTCGAGTCACCCTCAAAGAGACAACTCTATGGGGGATGGAAGCCGGCTTGTGACCAAGACCTTGAAGGAAATTAGATCTGATAAATTTACAGCGTGACAAAGCAGCAAATCGAGGTCATCATTTTCAGCATGTAGACTTGCGTCCTAGTTGTTCTACGCCACATCGCGATTGCAGGTGGAGAGATTTGACCCGATGCCAATCAAGGCTTTGATTAGCAGGAACAATAACTAAGTAGCATTGATATACTCGAAGATAGAAGAAACATTGGTACAATTTCTCATTGAGGCTGGCACTTCTAAACGTTCAATGAATGAAGAGAAGGTAATGTAGCAAAAGAACGGACGCGACGCGTATTGCGTTTTATAGAGTGCGTCGCTGCTCTCCGACATCGGCTCTTGCTATTGCTTTTTCGATGACAATTATTCGCATGTAGAGGAAATCTCTCCTTCTTTCGCAATAGCGATGACCGTACGGAGTATCTAGTTGCCTTGCTGATCTGGGCAAAGTCCGCCAGGCGCCTTTATCATGACTGATTGGGTCGAGGTCCAGGTCTCGGGCAAACGGATCTGCGATTCATGAAAGAGGAGTTTCCAACGTGCAGGTGGTGATGCAGCATCGTCTCTATGGCGTTGCCTTCGGTCTAATTCCTATCTTGTGATATCTTCTATCTTGTTGGGGGCCGTCATGCTCAGACTCTACGCCTGCTAACTCCGACTGCTCACTAGATCCCAGACATCCTCAACTATCGAATTGCACTTGATATTAGCCATGTAAGTGCTACGGCTCCATGTCTACAGCTACTTTCTAACCACCGTGAAGGTCCCTCCTCTACAGACTCGGTCTCGGCGTTTCGGAATCAGGCCTCGAGCCAGCAGCTCGTCCCGGAGCCATCATCCTCTCCCAATTCCTCTTCAACTACCTCATCACCCAGCCACGACTTCCGAAGATTGCCTACGGCATCGACAACAATGCAAACCCACGTCCAGACCTAGCAGAAAAGGGACCCCAAGCAGTGAAAGAAGGAAAAATATCCCAGAAGCAGCTCGACCGTCTCCATCGTCTTCAAGCCGCGCATAACAACGGGCTCGAGAACCTGCCCTTGTTCTCGCTCGCTATATGCTTCGCCCTGATCGCGAAGGTACCTGGAAGCTTCGTCAACAGATTTGGCTTGACTTATACTTTGGCGAGAGTGGCATATGTGCTCAACTATTACTACGTTGAGACTGAGGCTGCTAGCCGGGTTAGGACGGTTTTGTGGTGGATCGGTAACCTTTCCTGTGCCACGACCATCAATAAGGCGGCAAATGTGTATGGCAGCAATGCATTGATCTAGGTCGATTCCGAATGGAGTGTAGAGGCATCGTAACGAATACCGGCGAGTGCATATGATGATAGTGTGGGAATTCTACACAATATATGGTAATGCTTCCATCGCTCGGACTTCTTCATGTTAACCTAACTCTCCCACGATCCCTAAGCCTATGAATGTCAGCTTCATCCCTTGCCATGCACAAAATGTCGGATGTACTACAGAGAAACAAGCAACTGGGATATTTACTTTCTGCTCAACAAGTGAAAATAACAATAGATCACAAAATTCATTCAAACTCTCCTTGAGCTAAGTGCCGGTTGGCAGCAAAGGCGAAGAAACATTCCTAGCTGTTCCCCCATATCCATCGGACATCCTCACTGGGTGCAGCACTTCTACGAAAAGAAGGCATCAAATGTTTCCGAGCAATCCTAACCTCCACCCATTCATCCTGCAATCTTCTCACAGCAACACTCGTGGCGTATTCAACGTCTACCTTTATCATGGGTAATGCTGATGTTAGGGTTTCCGCCCAGAGATGGATTTGAATGGGGTTTGGAACGTATTTGGCATCCCAGAGTCCTCGGTTCCAGTCGGCGTTTAGTTTTGGAGTGTAGGTGTCGAGGAGGATTTGTTGCCGGATTTCTCGTGGGAGGGTGAGGAAATTTGGGTTTGTTGCTTGGGGTGTCTTAGCAAGGAGTGAAACCTGGGGAGGAGAGACTTACGATTTGTTGACGCCATTTTGTTTTTGGTGATCATGGTGTGAGGCAGGGGAATCGTACAGCGCGACAAATCGGTGCTTATGTTCAAGATGAAAAGATACATGAAGTATATCGGTTTTTGGTCTTCGCGCTTTCAGTGTTTTTGTCTACAAGTGTTCTGCAGGGTGGATTATCGATTTGTATTTCCTTGAGCAAACACAAGCGGACTTGAACACCGTACTCCTAATGCCGTAGTCGCCATGGACGCTCGGAAGTGCAAGATGGAGCTGCGTGGTTCGGTGGCGATTGTTCTGGTAGCGTGGGTCAATGCTCTCGTAAATACAACGTTCGTAGCCGTATCAACATGGTGTTTCGTAGGCATCGAAGAGTCCGAAGCTCCAAAGGGAGGGCGAGGCATGTTGCCATTCTGTGCTGTAGGATCGAGGTGGCTACACTTGGTCGGCGACTTTATGGCTTGAGCCATATTGGGCTCAAGCTTACGATTTGTCGCAGCGACGAAAGAAAATGTTGTAGGATGGTAAAAACTGCCATTTTCCTTTCATTCGCTTCGAATTTGAATATGTGTTTGTAGCATAAGCGAATGGGATATCAAGTTAATGCTTGATATGCAAAGAAGCCCACCATGTGGGTTGGCTTTTACTGGTATAACAGCATTCCGGACTTTTTCTAACAAGTGCGCACGAGGACATCCTTTGGATCTCTATTGCAAAGTCAGTCAAGAGATCACCAGCATCTGGATTATACAAGACAGCTTCAGGTCCGAATTCGGTCGAATCAATCATCCAATCTGCTGGTTGTCTTCATCAATCAAATATTTCCAGGTCTGCCACGGATGCGTCACTTGCCTCGTATCCAAAAACCTTGTTACCATGGCAATCATGACAGGATGAGTTTTCGGTTGCAGTATAGTGCGAACAAAATGTTGAGAGTATCTTTGATATTACAGTACCTTTTCAGGGGTGGTACCTGCAGAGTGGATGAGCAAATGGTGTTTCGTGGTGGATACAAGAACCATAAGAACCAACTGTTCTATCCGAACAACAAGCAATCTAGAGATCCAAAAGAGCAGATTCACCTTCTGCTACTTCCAGCCCAGATTGCAGTCGACGAAGCAGCTCAGTACACCTCTCATTCCTAACCTCAACCTGCCAAGCGAAAGGCTTCGATCTATTAACCATGTCCGCTGCGAAATCAAGTTGAACCTCTCGCCACCTCCGTAGGTCGTATTTGTGCCATGGCCGGGTCTAAGCACCTCTATGCAACAAGCCCTGTAGTGAAACATCGACCTTGTATCTTGTACTTCGCATAGAAATAATCTTTCGCTTGGTGGCGTTGGAGACGTCTTCGTCTCGTTAGCATTGGTGATTACAAACACTGAACTGCGCCCTGGTGCAGCTGCAAAAATGGACATCTTAAAGAACCTGTTCAGACCAATAAACGGGCTTTTGAAGCTGTTGAAAACATTATTTTTATTCGGCAAATCCGATATCCCCGCTGCGACTCTACCAACGGTCTGTCTTCTGGTTGCTTTAGATTTGGTTGCTAATTGTTAGAACAGATAGCAATCGCTCTTGTACTTGCTGGACCTTCAGACCCAACACTATTAGCGAAAGCAGTCATCTGGAATCAATTGCACTTACTTACTTTTCAGGTACCTAAAGCCCTGTACGCTCCAGTCTCAACTTCAACTCAACTACTGACATGGACATAGGTTAGAAACCAGGTCAGTGATACACTCAGTCATCCACTGATCCTCCTCTAAGATAGCTAGATCGATGGCGTTGAAGAAGACCGGATAGCGAAACCTGACCGACCTCTGCCCTCTGGTCGCATAACACTAGGAGAAGCCCGAGCGCTATATTACAGTCTCTTCGCATTGATGGTGATTGCAGGCATTTCTCTCAACACACTACCGTGTACGATTACATATTCGGTGGCTATTGTGGTATACAACGAAGGAGGCCTCGCCGCTATTCCTGTTGTGAAGAACGTCTTCGGAGCTATTGGTCTCGCATGTTACTGCTGGGGCACTACCATCATCCTGGGTAGGAGCTCCGGATCCTGATGACTTACTCATGCTGAAAGGCTTTTAGACCACGGCAGGGAGCCCCAGGGTTCGAAGGGCCTCGCTGTTCTGATGATATGTGCCATATTTGCCACTACCGTAAGTCGTTCTCAAACGTCTTAAGAAACCCCGCCCTGATCTTAGTGATACAGGGCCACGCTCAAGATTTTCGCGATCGCTCAGCTGACGCACTGATGGGGCGGAAAACCATCCCACTGCTTCTACCTCAAGGAGTAGCGCGTTGGTCGCTCGCGGCTTTGATCCTAGCATGGACGGTGGGATTGATTGCTTTATGGCAGCCACCAACGATAGCCAGTGTGATCTTTTTCCTTTTGGGTATGCGATGTCTCAGTGGATATCTCTGGAGCTACGAAGAAAGAGACGATTACGTGTCGTATTGCTGGTATGGAGTAAGTCTGAAATTTTATGCTATATCTCACAAGTGGATGCTGAGATCTTTGCTCTAGTTTTGGCTTCTTGCAAGCAACTTGTTGCCAATCTTCCCTCGTCTGCGAGGCGATTTCGACTAAAAAGGTTTGCTTGGAAGGAATCGACAAGAGACACGATATCGAAGGTGGATATTGGCTTGGTACAGTTCTGGGGCTGGTCCTCCTTGATTTCGAATTCTGTAAACTGCCGGGAATAGATGGGCCTCCTCATGACGAATGTTGCGTATACCTTACAGAGACTTTAGCAATTCAAAATCTCATATTGTTGCCCCGAGTAGCACCTTAGAACAAGAGTACCATAAATACCTTCTTCCTGCAGCTCTTATATACGAGACTGACTATAAAGGCCAACGGTGATACGCCACCGGTGGCATCCTTCGGAAACACTACGAGGTCGGGTTCAACAAGGTCCGGATATCTCGCGTACTTCAGGTGGGGAGTTATGCCTTTCTTCAAAAGTCGTCCGAAAACTTGAAGGCCATCGATGAAAAAGATAATCAAAGATTCGTCAAGTAAAGCTCTATCTCCCTAGCAACATGTATCCCAAGGAAAGAAAAGGGAGTGGTGAAAAGTGAGAGGGGGAAGTTGGGGTATTACTACTCTTAGTAGCGTGCGGCCTGCCGGAGCGTCCGGACGGGAGCTTTTTCGGCCCCAACCCCGACCGCGTCACTGCGCGACATCGCTTTAGGGACGGTGGGGACAAAAAGGCTAGGGCCGATGCTGAGATATTCACCCGTCTCCGCTTCTGTGCTACAATCTACCGCAAGGCGATTTTGTCCCTAAAGCGATCTCGCTTGACACGTACATAATCTTAGCGTTACTGACAAAGCTGTATTATACCATGAGCAGATTTTCAACAAGGCCACTCTGGACCTCATGGGGTCATTCAGCGGGCAAGCTCCGATCTGGTTCCCATTTCCTGCGAATCACCGCTAACAATCATGTATACGACAGGAACAGTGATTGGTACGCGACCGAACCGTCTGCGTATCTCGTAGTTCATCACCAACAAACATGCCAGGGACGACGAATTTGCAAGAAGCAATTATTCCCTCGAAGAAGACGTTGATTGGGACGATGAGGCTGAGGATTGGCAATGGGTATATGGACGACAAGAAATCTTTCATCCGACTCCGACTTCAGCGATGCCATCCCTATACATCCAGCCCGAGCCATAGGTGTTCTGCTTGCCAGATTCAGCTTTCGAGAACGCACCGAGTCTCTTCTCTTATAAAGTTATCCATCAGGAAGAACATCGGTTTCAGCTCTCCTGTCCGATGCGATTGCCTGTCGGTATACAAGTAGGGGACGTCCTCAGTAGGCGAGGGAGCAAAAACCACGGTTCGACATGTCTTGGAACGTGGAGCAATCATAGTCCACTTTTAGCGATCGCAGGTCGGACAGCCTGCTCAACACGAGCGCAATCATTCGAATGCGCAACGACTTGATTTGCTTGTTATACGTATGCCTTTAATTACCAACATGCAAGAAAGTCATGAGCCCAACTGCTTTCACATCCTTCACAAAGGGCAAGCTCAAGCGTCCAACCCAGGTCAAGATATAAGGCGATGAGTGCTCTTCCATTTTTTCCCATCCAAAAACATATCATGGCTGCTCGTACGTCTTCTACTGTCACCTTCCAAGCGACTCCTAGCAATGGTCAAGCAACAGTGCTACCGCACGTCGAGAAGCCAGGACCATTGATACAATATCTAGAGACCCCACTAACGAACATATCAACAACACCAACTGCAAACCCAACACACAAAGAGCTTGACAAACAATTCGGCAATACCAAATTCGTTTTCGAGGTCGGTAGAGGTAGGGACTTCGCAACGAGCAGCTGGGTCGGAAAAGACCTATTAAGATCCGTATGGAAGGACCCATCCTCCTTGGGTAATAATGACGGAGCATCCGTCAAATCGGCCATGGCCGCACACATGCGAGAATGCGAGATCATCGTCAGGCTGGCAAAGGAAGATCCGAAACAACCCGAGACTCCCGCCGCTCTGTACGAGATATTCGAGTACTTTGCTGGTGTCGTGACCGTCGACGAAGACTACTTTGCATCACCCGAAGCAGACCAAGGAGAGAAGATGGAGGGCGAGAAGGACGTCGATCGCTATCCTGGAGTTGGCTATTCCTTGCAACGCTTGACGGTGCGGTTTCTATGGGGATCAGGCGACTGGGACACTCTGGGCCAAGTGCCATCCTCGTGCCAGCACGCTCTCGAGCCGCTGATTGGGTTACAAAAGGCCTTGGTGACCTTGGAGCTTGAGGGCGTTGATGAATATTTCGCGGGACGATTCGCGCGAGGTCTTGCTGAAGCAGATGTGGAGAAAAGGTACCTGGAGGGAACTTTTGTGACAAAGGAGTATGAAGACGTTGTGAAGGAGATTATCAGGAAGGGAGAAGGAGAGTTCAATTGGGAGGATGGGGAAAAGCCAATGGTTGCACGAAAATTGGTACGGAAAACACTTGCGTTCGACGTGGGACGTGGTTGTTTTTTGTGAAAGGGCTCGTATGGCCTAGCCATGTCTTCTTTCATGTAGCTCAGAATTCAGACTCAGATTTCTTGAGATCATACATCCTTCTATCCTCTGACATGGTCGATCGTAAGGGGGAATATTTGCGCTAATACATCATTAACAATCGTCACAGCAAACCTTTGTTCATGCCGTCTCCATGGAAAGAGTCTCGCCCATGGTCTCCAATGGTTCTCCCGTTCCACCGTATGTTTTCGGCACCGATGGACCGAGTTCGGTGGCCAATTGATTAGGATAGCTCATAACGGTGAACTTCTTGACGGTTTCTTTGGCTAGGACGAGTTTCATAGCAGTGAACCTTGACAACGTCAGTGAAGAGATTCGACACGACTTGAACTCATCAACTCACATCCACTGCATGACTAGCGGTACCGAGACGAAGAACTTCCTTGACATGGTTTCGGGATAGTAAGCGCTGAAGATCTCGATTGCTACGCATGGTCAGCATGGAGCTGCAATCGTGCAGCTCATCGCAGTCCGGAACGTACCCTTGCTGGAAGCAGCCTTGACAAGCGGATCCTGCCTTATAAATGAGACGTTCATGTATTCGTGCACCTGGATGCCCTGGTACGGATCTGGACCTTGTCCGTAATCTGGAATAGGTTTCGAGGCAGACGCGAGGTTGAGTTTTGAAATTCCGAGCTCCATGAGCGCGATTCGCCAGCGCATGAATCTTGAAGGTCGTCAGTTGAAGCTTCATCTGCCTGCCAACTGCCTGAACATACGCATCGAGATCGCCAAACGTCTTCTTATTGTCCTTGACGGCGCCATATATGTTCCATGTGCAGATGTCCTTGTCGTTCACGCTGCCAGGGACCTTCTCCAGTACTGTAACATATCCCAATCCAGCGAACTTGTCCTGGGGAAATTTGTCTTCCAAGCACTTTTCAGGTTGGAATTCCTTCCTCCATTTCAACGCTTTAGATAGCTGCTCCTTTGCTTTGCCCACGTCGTTGGCATTGGCGCGCAGGAACTTTTGGAGTATAAGTTTGGTGTGGAAGGAGCCTGCGGGGTCCAATTTGATGCCGTATATGTCAGCGTGTCCGGCGGTCTCGAGGATTGCAGGCAGTTGGGTCAGGAATTGCGATAATGGATGCTCGGGAGTAAGTTCGGGCCATGGAAGAGCGGAAACTTCGGCCATACTTGATATGAATTCACTTCAATGTCTCTAGACAAGGGACGGATACGAGTTGTGCACAGCAAAGGAAGACTCTGTGGTCGTTGTTGGTAAATAGAAGCGATTCTGCGAAAGCCGCACTCCGAGTTCAAGAATCCGACGCAAATATTGCAGCCATAGAGCCGAGGTGGTCAACAAACACACCGACCTCGCTAGGGCGCTAGCTACGCTAGCCCTGTGCATTCTCCCCTGTTATCGATTCCTATGAAGAATTGAATCCCCTTTCGTTTCCCTCCAGCTTGTGAACACGTTTTGAAGAAATTCTTGTCCTTTGGGTAACACTTGTTCACGTCTAATTAGTCTGCTAGCCCGAAACAGCGTAAAGGAGAGTTGCAGAACTTACAAAGTATTCATCGTAACATTCGTCGGGCTTGCAGCAAGATTGGGTGTAGCCTGTTTTTCTGTAGACGGGTGGGTTTTGATTTCCGACTTTGGAGCAGGCAGTGATTCTAGCATTGGTAGGGCCGGTGCAGATTTTTGCTGAGCTAGGAAATAAGTTAGCGAAGGAGCATTCGTGCCGTTAGAGGTATAGTTACGAACCTTGAGCCTGCGAGGGCTGCTACAGCTATGAGGATGGATGATAAGTGCATATTGAGTCGATATTGGATGAAATGTCGAGAGTAATGGACAGAGTGCGATGTGGAAAGTGATAGTGAGGCAATACGGTGATTATAAGCGTTGATACTTTGGGTCGGTAGCTTGTCAGTTCTTAAACTTCCATATGAATAGCCTAAGCATGGCAATCAATTAAAATAAAAGGATCATGGCAAGTGACGCGTCACGCTTTGCTTTGCCTACCAAAAATCTAATTATACGTATATAGATTAAAGGCTGCAGGCTATGTTGTCAGCGATCAGCCCGGACTTGTACTATAGTCTTCGGCCAAATTAGTATTGATACGTCTAGAGTCTCCAATGGATCGGGGGACTACCCCGTAGGTCGGCCTGTCCATGCCTAACATGATTCCGCTCTCATCGCCTGCTCTTAGTAGTACCGTAGGAATTGGCGAGTGCGGAAACTGTACCGAGATCCCATCGAGACGGAGAAGTCTGATTGGCGTAACAAGTTATACGGAAAAGCGAGGCACTAGCGACACTCGCCAATTCCTACAGTGCTGGCTTGAAATGTAGTCTTACCATCCTGCAGGTACACCTTGTCGACATGTGAATTGTGCCAACAGGCGAGCCACTGCAGGTGCGGAGGTACTCCATGCCGTCACCACTACCGCCTGTCACCAGAAGCCATGAAATCAACGTCTACGAGCAGCTCGTCTGTTTCTTCCTATCTTGATTTCCCTCCCTCATGGACTGTCCTGTAGCATTGGATAGCGTCGTATACCTCTTCATTGGCTTCTCGGTCCTTTACATTGTTGCCCTGTCCATACATCGACTCTATTGGTCGCCAATAAGCCAATTCCCAGGTCCGAAAGCTGCAGCTCTCACTTTCTGGTAGGCACATGGGTTTCAATTTCCCCCTTCTGTTCACTTCTCGATTTTCTTCGCGTTTGCTGCTCGTCTTCGCATCTTGATCTATCGGAAACCGGGTGGTTGGGAAAGAATAAGCATGCTTCTCAACAATTTATCGGTGCATCCATGTCGGTACATAACTGAGCCGTTCGCCAAGCCAGACCAAATATAGAACATCTGTCTTTCGGATTCTGAAACACCTTCTTCCATCGTCTGACAATACTGCTCAGGTATGAATTTTACTTCGATGTATACTTGCAGGGAAAGTATGCCTGGAAGATACAGGAACTGCATCAAAGATATGGGCCCATCGTGAGGATCAATCCGGAGGAGTTGCACATAGATGATGCCGGATTCTATGATCAGATCTATGTTGGTAACAGGAAAACCGACAAGTGGCATTGGAGTGCCAAAATGTTTGGGTGAGTCAACTTGGCCATGACGAGTGCAGCTTTTCCTTAAAAATAGTTAGGACCAAGACTGCTGCTGTTGGGTAAGCAAGCTGGACTGCAGTCGCATGGCGCAAGGCTGATGGTGCCATAAGGACTACCGATCATGATCTGCATCGTATGAGGCGTACAGCTTTGAACCCCTTCTTCTCGAAGCAATCAGTTGGCCATTGGGAAGATATCATACAACTTAGCATCGACCGCTTGTACTCTCGACTCAGCTGTTTAGCAGAGTCTGCTCTCCCAGTAAACCTGAGTGACGCCTTTACAGCTGTATCAGGCGATGTCATCTCGAGTTACACCTTTGGAGAGTCTTACAACTTGGTTGAGCAGGAGGATTTTGCACCGGAGTGGAGAAAGTTGATGCTTGTACGTGCTGAAATGTCTCAGCCTGATACTCTTTGGATCACATCTGACATTGTGAGTACAGGAGCTCAGCAAAAACACCCACCTCATGAAACAATTTGGCTGGGCCTACGTTTTACTCACAAGACTGCCAGAAGCGCTTGTAGGACTCTTGCATCCGCTTTCGAGAGCGCTTTTCAAGCTCAGAAATGGTGAGAATGGTGATTATCGATGATGGCCACCAAATCTGACACGACGCAGGAATTTCCAACCAGATAAGAGCCACAAAGAGAATCGATGCTAAAGCAGACACCGACACTCGTCAGACCATATTCCATGGACTACTCTTTGGCAACCTCCCTGAAAGCGAGAAGAGTGCGGCACGCTTGACAGATGAAGGTCTAACAATCATCGGTGCCGGGACAGTCACCACAGCACACACTTTATCCACCATATTCTTCCACCTCCTCTCCGAACCTACATTATCATCAAGACTCCAAAAAGAACTAGCCACAGCATCCCAGAAAAAGGCCTCTCTCCGCTGGGACGATCTCGCCAATCTGCCCTACCTCTCCGCAATCGTCTCAGAAGGACTCCGCCTATCCTTCGGAGTCTCGCACAGGCTCCAAAGGATATCACCCGACACCGCACTCCAATACAGGGACTGGACCATCCCCCGCGGCACACCCGTCTCCATGACGCAAATGTTCATCATGCAAGATCCAACCATCTTCCCCCGTCCAAGGGAATTCATACCGGAGCGCTGGCTCGACGACCCCGAACTACGAGGCGACCGATTCACGGATACGAACTTCCCGCCGCCGCGCTTGGCGAAGAAGTTTCTCGTACCCTTCAGTCGCGGGTCGCGGGCTTGTCTGGGTATGAATCTGGCGTACGCAGAGATCTACCTGACGATTGGGACGCTACTACTGCGGCGGCCTGCGGGGTTGGTGTTCGAGTTGTTTGAGACGGATGGGAGGGATGTGGAGACTGTTCATGATTTCTTTAATCCGTGTCCGCGGTTGGATTCGGAGGGGGTCAGGGTGAGGGTTATGAAAAGTGATGTTGCGGAGAGTGGAGGAGGAGTCATGGATCGTTCGATGGTTGAGAAAAGTTTGTAGGAAGGTTTAGCCCTTGATACTGGGATCTGCGATGGGGGTTAGGGTTATAGAATCTAATTCACAATGCTATGCCAGCGTTGATAAGACGCGCGGATTTTGACATGATGGCGTCCCTTGCCTGAATGGGTCGGTGATAAAATCCCAGCGAACTCTAGGACAGAAAAGTCCCCGAGGACGCCGAAGCTGATTCCTGTAAATATGGCACCACGAGGTATTACAAGTCTAGTCGAGGAATTCGGCATCAAGCGTAGGTAGCAGAGAAAGGTCGAAAACATGGATGATGCCCATAGACAGAGTGTCACCGCATTGTTAATGTCAGACCAGTAAAAACTGTTCGAAGTCTAGATTCCATGCGATCAAAAGGACAAAGGAATATGTGACACTCCCATCCACCACTAATGCCATGCCTCCCAATTCCACCAGTCGGTCATCAGTCGGTGATGGACCAATTCATTCACATGTACCGCAACCCCTCATCTATATATATCCATGATACTTCGCTACCAAAAATATCCCAATCCTTCTCACCCACTAATCATCTTCTTCGCTTGTACCAACACAGCCTTCACCGACGCAGTTCTCTCCTCCGCGATATCCTTCTCCAGCCCACCGTCCTTGTCAAGAACACTCTTGACCAACTCCTTCATAGGTATATTGGCAAAGGCGAGTATAGCTTTCGCCCTCAACATGCGCATAGACTCGTTGAGTGTGGAGTAGCTCGCGTCGAACAGCAGCTGCTGGGATTTCTCCTCAAAGACGGCGGCATCTGCTGCCAAGCCAGGGATCCCATCCACGCCGTCGACGGAACTCTGGTCTATTTTCTCGAAGAACGATTCCATGGCTTCGAAAGCAGGGGCGTAGACGGCGTTCGTCCTCACGCGGATGGCCTTTGTCGTGACGTCCAAGACTTGATTCGCTCTGATGCTGAGACCTGGGTTGAGAACGTCAGTTTTTGCTTCCTTCGAAAAAAGCATGCACAAGTCCCTACCTTTCCCATCGGACTTGGATTTGGAAAGTCTCTTGAAGATCTCCGCGGGATCGAAGGATAGTTGCAGTGCCTCCACGGCACCAGCGAGAATCTGGTCGCGTAATTTGCCGTCTTTCTTGCCGTTTCCGGCATCCACGTCCATGGCGTCGTCGTCTTCCGAGGTGAGATCGTTTACCAGTGGCGATACAATGCTGAATACTTCTTTATTCCAATCCGTCGTTTCGATGGTCTTGAGTGCTGCAGCGATTTTGCCCAAAGCCGGTATCGCGTGTTGTTGGTATTGCTTGTTCTGGCGTTTCGCTTCTCGGAGGGAGATCTGAAGTATCATTAACCGAGATCACGATAGAAGATTGTTCGTCAGATATCGAGGTACTCACTTTGACCACTTCGGGACTGATTTTAGTGCGGAACTCTTCATCCTTCACTGACTTGACGAATTCCGCAAAAGCCTTCACGACCACTTCCTTTCCATCCCACGTCTTTCCGTCAAGAGCCTTTCGCAGTGCAGGCCAGATGATCTCGGCCTGAGCCTTGGGGATCCCATCGATACCAGAAGCAAGTGCTTCAGTGGCGGCCGATACTGCTCGAGCAGATGCGTGCTTAAGATTCCAGCGTGGAGAATCCAGGAGTTCTAAAGCTAGTTCCATAATCTCCTTCAGGTACAAAGAGACAGCCCGCGAGCCACCGACATTGTCTTCCCACGTCTTGTCAGCGAGATGCCTGACGTCCTCTTGGCCATCGTACTTGGAGACGAAGGTGAATGGAAGAATATCGGCTGCCAGATCACCGAAACGATCAGTCGCGTGTTTGGAGACTGCATGTATGATGTCTGCTGACACACCTCGATGGCGCTCATCTTCTGATGTGAGGTAGAGTTTCTTAGAGAACGACATGAGTTGCAGAATCTGCTTGTTAGACGCGACTCGAGCAGTGTATCCCGCCGCAGCAGCGTACGAGCTTGACACCGTATCGTTGCGGTCCAAAACAGCCTTTTCAATCAGTTTGAGAAAACGATCTGCATAGGGATTGTAAAGCTGGCGGTGCCTCGTACTCAAAGACACTAATATCCTGCTGCAGCCAACTTTCGAAGGTAGTCCTACGGAAGATTTCATGGCACTTTCAATTGCAACTGCAGTCTTCGCCATCGCATCGTCGTCCAACATGTCCAGCAGCCTCTCTACTGCCTCCATCATGGGACTGGCACGAATGCTATTGATTCGCATACCGTCGATTTTCTCCTCTGTCAGATTGTATTTCGACGCGTTGAGATGGATGTAATTGATGGCTTCCGGTTCCAGAGTGCTCAGGAGACCCAGCATACGCTCGACCAGTTCGGGAATGAACGGACGTAGTATTTTTCCGCTGCCTTTCTTGATGATCTGCAGCAAAGTGTGCAAAGCAAACCCTTGGACGTCTTTGGCGCTTGATTCCAGTCCGGATCCGGACAGGAGGAAAGGCAAGACGTTCTTCAGCATACCATCAGCACTCTTCGCTGACGATTCTCCTGCTTCGAGACTTCTGACCAAAATACCGGTCAGGACGCGAGCCAAGGATGCTGCAGCCACTCGAACAGAATCTTTGATGTCGTCCATGACCTTGAATGTTTGCGTCCATATCTGGGAGAGGTACTTCTCGTATTTGGTGAATTGTCGACCTTGCACCAGGTCAGCAATGGCAGCGCAAGACGCTTGTCTCACTCGCCACTCTCTAACAAGAATATTGTGCAGCAAGTCCTCCATTATGGCGTCAAAATTAGTCTCGATAGTGGTGTTCGAGTCCTTGACAAGCGCATTCCATATATCATTCATGGACCGCTGGACATTAGGATTTGGATCAAAGCGGTATCGATACAATTTTGGGTACAGCTTAGGATTCTCAGCGAGATAACCGTCGACGCTGGAGTCCGAGAAGACGTTGCTCAGGCCGAATCTGCCAAATGCTGCTCGGCTGGACCAAATGGCGTTGTTGGCAGCTAAAGACATGAAGCGATACACAAGACTTGAGTCCCCGACTTCAGCAGCCAAGCTGAGGATGTCCTTGTAGGTAGTGACAGAGCCGTCACCAGTCGGCAGCGCTCCCGGCTCGAAAAGTTGGGTATCTTCTGTGACGTTGCCTGCAAGATTTGTTTTGTTTTCCGAGAACGACCCGACGAGATCTCGAACAAGATCATCCTTGAGCGCTCTATCTCCCTTCTCATAGACAATACCCAAGCCTCGAGAAGAGGCTTCTTGAACAAGCTCGTCGCGATCCGACAGACAGTGCTTGAAAGCGGCTTGACAAGCTCGGAGGCTTTCTTGTACTTCTGGCAACGGACCACAGAATTGAACAAGACAGAGCAGCCAGATGACAGAGGCCTTGCGGAGGGAAGGCTTTGACGCTCTACAGTCCTTTATCGTTCGATCGAGTGTGCGCTTTAAGGTGCCTGTTTTGGTATTTGTTGGCAATGGGCAGTCGGTGTCCAGTTCCAACTTTAGAACAGTGCTATCCCAGCCTGAAGCAAAACAGCAAAGAGCTTCGCCAACAGAAAAGTGTGCCTCCATCTGGCGGATCTCATGAAGTTTGTAGATTTTCTCATCGAGTAAGTGAGTTGGAGAACCTTCCGTCAAATCCTCCGGGAGGCAGACAGCAAGTCGACCCAAAGCGCTGATAGCCTTTTCACTGCCAGCTTGCGCCTTATCCGATATCTTTTCAATCATTGATTTGATCGTTTCAGCATCTAGTTGCAATTCCTTCTGGAAGACAGGGAAAATACTGAGCTGCTCGACCACACTGTAAGCTGCATCAAGAAGAGTCACATCTGATGAATCTTTCAAGATCGATACCACAGTTTGTTGCAAGCTCTCCAGAGACTTTTTCAGATCAGCGTCAAGAGATTCCCGAAGAGCGAGCCGGCTCATTGTGAACCCAAGTGCTTTAAGGGTGCCATTGACCTCGTTGATACCTGAGCCAACGGCGGATGTCCAGCGTTGAGCAATTTGGACAAGGGATTGAATGGTGGACGAAAGCCCTTTGGTCTGCTCAGAGGCTACCAAAATACCGAAACTCCTCGCTGCAGCAGTACGAATCTTTTCACTGTTTGATTTGAGTGACGGCAGGAGGTCGTTTTGTATCGCGGGAAATTCGTATCTCTCTATGAAGACCGTAGGACAAAGGGTAAGCAGTGACAAGAATATGTTGTGGGACTCCTCAATCCCAACACCGCGATCATATATCAATCCATCAAAACTCGTTCTCATCAGACCCGCAAGAGCCAATGTTGTGTCTTTTTCGTCGGTCGAGACGAGCTTTTGTATGTACTCTTTGCCACTCTGGCGTGAATTTAGGTCTGTCGAAGTTGCGGTCTCGATTTTGCGCTCCCAATCGACATCAATATCAAAGGCGATCCCGCTGGATGTCAGCGCTTGGCTACAGAAGACACGATGGCAGTAGCTGATAGCTGGAGAAAACGCTGAGCGCTTTGCCCGCAGAAAGCCTTCGATGTGTGGCGTTGCATCGTGGGCAAAATCGTCTCCGTGAGTATGATAGAATGGGAAGATCGTTTTGAAAAGCTCGGTGAAATTCGGGAATTCGACATCTGAGTATTTGGATATTCCAGAAGGTTGCTCAGAAGTAGGTTTCGCCCATAGTTCGTGTCTATCAGCATTGAGCATTCGAAACCAATAAGGACTAAGGCCTTTCTTCCCCTCTTCGGCAACTTCCTGGCTCTCCCCAGGAACGCCTCCAACAGCCAGGATGTTGATCCACCGAGCTATGGTATTTCTGTACGGCAAACACCGGTTGGCAAAGCGTACGGCAACGTAGCGAGTGCTTCTCCGATATTTCGTGTCTTGTCCAGCAGTGTTATCTGCAGGCTTCATTCGTTCAAGTAGAATCTGGGACAGATCATACTCTTCTTGCTCTGCAGCATCCTCCATGATAATGTCCCCGTCAGCTCCTTTCTTAGCCACGCCTTCTCGCAACTTCGGTTTGAGCGAAAAAGCCCCTAGCAAATTCGATAGCCCTTCCTCAATCGACACAGCAGTCTCACTTCCAGACCCGTCCTCGCTAAGAGACTGAAAGAACCACTCGAGTAGCTCGAGATCTCTTTTTCCACCAGCCTTAGCCGACAAACCAATCAGCTCGTAAGCAAGCCGTCGAAGCTCAAGGTCGACAGCAGGTTCCGGAGTTGGCCAACCTTGTCCCACGATGAAATCTGTCAATCTCTGGACAAGAAGACCAGTCACCTGTGCTAGCTCTTCAGGTTTCGCGTGTCGAAGATAGAATCTTGCAAAGGTGAAGATGGCGGAGTGAAGCTTTGCGGCCTCTCTTCCCTTGACCGTGCTTTCGCCTACTGCTAGTCCACGTTCCACGACTTTCGTGAATTCGCCGGTAAAACTGGTGCTCACCAGCGAGCGGGCCAAGATTGAAAGGATCTTGACTTGCAGCGCAGGTGTTACAGCTGGATTGCTTGAGCCTCCAAGATACAGACCGTATAGCTGTGCGATGAGTGATTTATCGTCGATGTCGACATTTGATACCGTTCGTTTGGTGATGTCCTCGCCACGATCCACGATGTTTGAATTAGTGTCTGCCGATGCAAATAGAGCAGGTAGGAAACGCTCATCATCATTGAAGGCCCCACTCGCGAGGAATTGCAGAGCAGAGATCTTGGTTTTGCTGAGTAGAAGACCGCCTTGCGTGGTCGGATCCCATATTTCAGATTTTCCATATCCAGTCAGAAAGTCGAACTCGGGCTCAGACAAACCTGGAGGAATGCCCTTGCCCCCGTCCACAGGTTTACGAATGCTGGACAGCAGCAAAAGCTTGCCAAACCACACAGCCAAGGTTTTCGCATCGTCGTCCGAAATCTCCAGCGTTTTCCGCAATTCGTCGTCCTCTTTTGATCCTTTTGGTGGGAGTTTGTATTGCTGTAAAGCCTGCAACAACAATTGGAATAAAGTTGCTCCATTTTTGTTCGGCTCAGAAATATCTGCGGAGATTCCTTTGAACAAGACTGGAAGCAAATCGCCTCTTTGCGAATCCGAGAGTCGAACAACACCTTGCTGGATGTATAAGAGGTCAAAGTGACGAACAAGCGCGGACTGAGGATGTTCTTTGAACTGCTTCAGCAATGCGGCAACTGGAAGCTGTATCGACGGGGCTTTGATGCGAGTATTGACATGCTGGCATATCGAAATGACTTTATTCCTCACGCTCAGATGTTCGGAAGTCAGCTTCAAGAGGAGTGGCGAGAGATAGGTTTTGAGCAATCCCTCGAGTTTATCATCGGAACTTGCGAGGGCAATCCGCATTTCCACCTTGTTCACCAAAGAGAGCTCGCGCTCTTCGGCAGACGCAGACGCCATGATGGCGATAGATGGTTGTTAGATGATGGGTTGGATCTGGATTTGTGAAAAGGAGCGATGGGAAATGGGAGTGTTCAACGATTTGTCATGGCGTTCAGAATGTGTTGGAATGCGAGCGCAAGAATTCGGGACGGGTTAGGCAGGACAGTACACGCGTGCATTGATGGTGATGATGGTGGCTAGGAGAGTAGACCTCCATGAGTCGTGGTCGTGATCAGGATAGAAGACCTTGATCCCTGTGCTATACAATTTGACGACATCAAAATTCTCGTCGGCACTGGACGAACATGAACGAGCTGCAAGTCGCAAGAAGCGCCTTATGAACGGAAACTTCCAACTTCCACATGAACCACTTAGGAGCCCCTGCATCATTCCAGACAAACCTTCGTCTCCCATCGTGCATCATTCTTTGAGGCCGCCCACTACACTTGCCCAAACCACCAAACCCTCAGCTATCCCCCTCTCACCGAAAAATCCACATCTCCATCAAACATGTTCCTCCCAGAGGAGACCAAGATAACAGTCCTCATCTCCGGCTCAGGCACAAACCTGCAAGCCCTCATCGACGCCCAGTCCCAGAACAGCCTTCCCGCAAAATCAGAAATCGTCCGCGTCATCTCCAACAAGAAATCCGCTTATGGGATCACGCGGGCCCAGGCCGCCAATATCCCGACCTCCTACCACAACTTGTTGAAGTACAAGCGGGATGAGCGGTATGCTGGCGACGAGAAGGCGTACAGAAGGGCTTACGATGAAGATTTGGCCAAGCTGGTGTTGAGGGACGGGCCGCATTTGGTGGTTTGCGCGGGTTTCATGCATGTTCTGGGGGATGCATTTTTGGGGCCTTTGGAGGAAGCGGGCGTGAAGATTATCAATTTGCACCCTGGTATGTTTTTTCTGTCTTTTTCTCTTGTGCATTCTTGCTTCAATATGGCATGTCATGTTGAAATGCTGGGTAAAAGACGCTGCACGTAGCATTGGCTGATGGTGACTTCTTTCAACAGCCCTTCGCGCCCAGTACAATGGAACAAATGCCATCGAGCGCGCCCACGCAGACTTCATGGAGGGCAAGATCTCGAAAACGGGAGTTATGATACATTATGTAGGTTTCCGTCCTATCAGTTTCTAAATCTAGATCCTACATGCATATGATATCATCTTGAGTCTCTCCTACACGGCCAAGACTCAATGTTATACCATTAAGCCAAATTTATCGCCCTTCTTCTAACATCCAAAAGGTGATTGATGTCGTCGACATGGGCGATCCGATCCTCCAAATCGAGATCCCCCTGACACACCCCGAAGATGATAACATCGAGGTGTTGACGGAGAGGATACATGAAATTGAGCACAGTGCTATTGTTGAAGGTACAAAGGTGGCAATTGAGAAGATCCGGGAAAATAGGAAAGCGTCGTGAGCTTGGGCTGTTGCTGGCGCGGTCCATTGCGACATGGACAGTAGACATATTCACCCTCCAAAGCGAAAAGGCTTTTTCGGAACGGTGTCGATCTAGTATCAAGAACCCTGGTCGTGGACTGTTCGAAGACGTGCAGCGACACACCAAGATTGCGCTCACCTCTGTGAGTGGGGAAGACATCACAACGCTTGTATCTTCAAATCTTGGAATCGGTATCCTCGTTGCGCGCTCGCTTCCCTGGCTCGATGGAGATTAGGTATATGTTGATAACCCATCAAAAGATTCATCAGTATCTCTTTCTCCTCGCCGACAGACTTCATACTGCTGATCGCTTCCGCATCAGTCGGAGTCGTATTTCGGGTATTCGCCAAGCAAGACATCGCTAGGCTCTGGTCCTTTATTATTTCGAACTGGACTCGTTAGCACTTGCCATGGTCGGGGGACGATAGAAAATACCCCACTCAGCTTCCACCCTCAAAAATATCCAGACCCATCTCCTAAATACTTCCAAGGCCTCCATTAAAAATATGCCACCTTCAAGGTCGTTGTAATGGTCCAGGTGTGGACTCAATTTGATGCTCCACGTGCACCTAAGCAAGAAGTCCAGAACAATGACAAAATAGTATATCTCCTTCGCATGGAAATAGCGATGTCTCCTCAGAGCCCATGGGTGCTCGTTCGAATTCCGCTGTGAGGAAAACAGTGTTAGGTCCCAATCTTTAGTGACGTCCCAGTAGAACGAATACATCGAGTTGAGCAGGACGAAGAAAAGCCAGACTCTGAACAAAGCCGTCTCACTGATGCCGTATTTCCCGGGAGTATAACTTCGCTGCATCGCGCTCAGTATAATAACAGGGAAAGCAGTGGAATACTTCAGAGCGTTGGCAAGATTTTGACCTCCCCACCCGTGTTCCGTGAGCCCTCCTTTAGCGTTGGCGCGTTGGACGCGGGAATATTCAATTAGACATTGGCGCAATCGAATCAAGGAGGGTATGCACAGGATCAGTGGAACCATGAATTGACCTCCGCAAAGTCTGTCTGGCTTCCCTGTTGAGCTTCGGCCTCGGGAGAAGAACATGCAGAGTGCTACAAAAAGATCTCCAAGCACTTTGGCGTAACTCGTCAAGGCATCAGCCATGAGAATATCGCCAAATTTCCCATCCTCGGCTTCTGCTATGCCTCCGATGCTTATCCTGCGTAGCGTGGAGAGGAATCGGTACCGGCCTGAGCCAGATAGTATGGAAAACGGGAGGCAGAAGCAGAGGACGAGGATTAGGAGGTAGAGGTTCGGTAGGATCTCCCAGGACAAGACGGACGCGGCATTTCCACGAGTAATGCCCCAGAAGAGGAGGATACTGAGGATCAGAGGGACTGTGAGGAGGATAGCTAGGCGGTAGGTAGAGAGGTGGTGGGAAGGCAGCGTTGGTGAATGGCGTCCTGGATAGCGAATGAGAGACGGGACATCCTGCGAAATTGTTAGTAAACAAAGGTGCCTGGAGGGGGCGATTCATCTTTAACGTACTATCTTGATTAGGTGTAAATAGTGAAGGTTCACAGCCCATGCCCAGACGCCTACTGGTGGTCAGCATGGTCGAAGGCGCAAAGGGAGAGCTGTTTCTACCTAGCACGATAATCAGGGCAACGCGGTATGGCAGCGGAAGGAAGAGACTGAATGAATCGAGTGTAGGCTCAACAGATGGATCGCCATCCATGGTGTCTGCCGAGTGTGTGTATGCGTCCAAAGGACTTGGAAACAGAGGCCAGCGAGACTCCGAGTCTCTTCACGCGACAACAAGTTCCACATGCACAACTCTGACCCTGAATGGAATTACAGATTGGCGATCGACACAAGGAATCAGCCACACCTACACACCAGGCTCCCTAGCCGTATGCCAGCCTCAGTGTGGCTGCGACGTGTCGGATCTTATCAGATGGCCCAAGAAGGCGATTCTTCACAGGAGGCACACCGGCGCTATTCCACTTCCAACCCACGGCGATGATTTCCTAGCTATGCCGAGCGCCAAGTCGGGTAGAATCTGTGAGGTCGAATAGGAAATTATCCATAACAAAGCTGAGCTGGCCAGCACCGGGCATAAGTCCAAGTATGGCGTATCACAGTCCATACACGGCATAAACTGCCCGTTGTGGCTCATGCGCGTACGAGGCGCAGACTCGTCATTCTTCCCTCACGCCTGACCCTGCAGGTTGCAAAGCTTGGAGGAAACTACCGACGAGGCATTGCTTGACTGGCCTATACTCCATCATGTCCTTGTTCCTGGCGGCGACAATCCAACAGCCCAAAGACATCCCTACATGATTCCCAAGCAGACATGTATTTTTACAACTGCTCGACAAGACAGCCATGAGACGTCTCCAAGCCCCACCTCACGGCGCGATCCGTCGACAACGAGCACATCAATCAGGAGCCATCACCTTCTGCCTGCTTCTACTGACCGTCTCCATATTCGCCCTCTATAGCATTCTTACTCCCAATCGCCTGCAGCATGGCACCTCTCAGACCATACAACGGAGATCACTCGACGATGCGCCAGAGAAGGATTTGGACGTCTGTAAACCTGCACGCGACCACCGTCTCAGAAGGCTAACCGTTCGAACAGTGCCGACTCGTACACGGAACCCCAGACAAATGCGATTTTGTCAAGAAGAACTGTCCTGACGAACAGGCTGGTCTATTCCCATACCTCGAATTCTACTACTGCAATACACCCGCCGCAAAACCATTTGCATTTGCCACAATCGTGCTATGGATGTGCATTCTGTTCAGTACAATTGGCATAGCCGCAAGCGACTTCTTCTGCATCAATCTGAGTACAATTGCCACACTATTAGGACTCAGCGAGAGTCTGGCGGGAGTCACATTCCTGGCATTCGGCAATGGCAGTCCGGATGTCTTCTCCACCTTCTCCGCTATGAGCACGAACAGCGGCAGTCTGGCTATAGGCGAGCTCATCGGAGCTGCCAGTTTCATTACTGCTGTCGTGGCCGGCGCAATGGCATTTGTACGACCCTTCAAGGTTGCGAAAAAGAGCTTCGTTCGAGACGTGGCATTCTTCATCGTTGCTGCGTCGCTGAGCATGGTCTTCCTCTATGATGGGACATTATATCTATGGGAAGCGGCGGCCATGGTTGGCATCTATGTCTTCTACGTTATTTTTGTCGTTTTATGGCATTGGTGGTTCACCAGACGGCGCAAGAGAAGAGAGCGAGAGGCTGCTGCTCGCACACAATACGTCACTCCTGGATCAGAGGTCGCATTTCCAGCGTACCATGATGAGGACGAAACAGATGCGCCCGCCCGACCGATCCCTTCGCGGGGCGTTTCAGGGGAGGACTTTTCGGCTTTAGAGCGTGGTCGCGGCCTTGCTGGGGATGCAGCCGCCGATTACGATAATGAGGAGGAAGAAGAGCTTGAAGACCGTCGGAAACACTGGCTCGGGGAGATCAACAGTGACATGCGACTCAACAGGCGGAGAGATAGAAGGCTCACTCATAACCCTGTTCGGCCCAGTCTTATCGGCGCGCTGGAGTTCAGCTCTGTCTTGTCTGGTCTGCACAAGTCTGGGAACATACAATCCATACCTTTGAACTTACGTCGTTACTCAGATGATGCGAGGCATATTGAGGGCTCGATGAATGCCGACGCGCACTCGGCCGTCTCGGAACCACATTCACGGGCGCCATACGAGGTGGAAAGAGAGGACGATACATCGCCGGCAGCCACAAGACCATTTTTAGATGTTGGAGGCGGTCTCGGGGGAAGGTCGCGGGCTGTCTCAGCTCCAGATGCGGATGCCTTACGATTGAATACCGTGAACATTCCCACAATCGATCTCCTTGCACCTCTTACCGAAGACGAAGTCTCCTCAACGAAATCGTATGGAGCATCGACAGAGAATAGCACATTACCGGCTTCACATTCGCCTACACTATCGGTGACTCCACCTGGCTCTCATCAAGCATCGCGAGCCACGAGCCCGGTTCCAATGGGCCGAGCTGGTTCACCTTCTGATTTACTTACCATTCCAGGTGCTGCCCCTCATGCGAGGACTGTGGACTCACCCTCGACAATACCAATGCAACTTCCAAGGCTGAATATCCCGCAATCAGAATCTCTCCATCGAGACGGTCTTCCTTCGATTTCGCCCAATATGTCGCCAAGAATATCCGGAAGAGTGCCTCCAGTCAGTGAGTCACCTCTGTCAGAATTTCCGTTCGACCTAGCATTCGATATAACTGGAGAAAATCCAATCAAATGGTGGCCGTATAAGATACTCCCTTCTCCTCTGGAACTTTGGGCCACTCTTTTTCCGACTTTGTGCGGATGGAAAACCAAAAACTGGTGGGCGAGATTGTTAGGGTTGATCGCTGCGCCGAGTGTCTTCTTGTTGACCATTACTCTCCCTGTGGTCGAGATTGAGTCGGAGGAACAAGAGCCAGATGATGATATACCCGATCTTACCTTGCCAGGTGGCACCTCGCACCTCTCGGACGAAGCGACCCAACGCGACCGGTCGCATACCAACCTATCCATCATTGTCGATCCAGCCGAGCCCATACAAGAAGGAGCAAGCTCTTATCACGAAACCTCAATTGGCTTCAGCCAAGCACTACAGACAGGTCTTGGGGGGCATGGCACAACAGCAACCATCGCAGCATCAACAGAACACCGTCATCAACTCCACGACCACGCTCCCCTTCACCCTCACCACCGCTCTCACTCTCAGGCCATCCTGTCTCCATCGGAGAGAACGATGATGCAATCACCAGAGCAACTTCCAGCGGCACCCGAGCTGCAAAGACCGAGTGCAAAAGATTGGTGCAGGTGGCTGGTCATCCTCCAAGCATATATATCACCATTGTTCATCGTCGTCATTTTCTGGGCCAAATTTGATATGGAAGACCCCAGATCTCTAATCAAACCCACCCTCATCGCGGTTGCCTGCTCTACAGCAGCCACAGCGTTCGTTCTCCTCACCTCGACGGCCGCTCACGCCCCAAAATGGCGCGTCATCATGTGTTTCCTCGGATTCATAGTAAGCATCACGTGGATCTCGACCATTGCAGACGAAGTCGTCGGCGTCCTCAAGACCATCGGTGTCATCCTCAACATCAGCGACGCCATCCTCGGGCTCACCATCTTCGCCGTCGGCAACTCGCTCGGCGATCTAGTGGCAGACTACACAGTCGCCAAACTCGGATACCCGGTCATGGCCCTCTCAGCCTGTTTCGGAGGCCCGATGCTCAACATCCTCCTCGGTGTCGGTCTGTCGGGACTGTACCTGACGATCAAGGGGGCGAAGGACAAACAGCACAAGCACCCCGACAGGGAGCTGAAGTTCAAACCTTACCACATCGATGTTTCGCGGACGTTGATGATCAGCGGGGCCACGCTGCTCGTCACGCTCGTGGGTCTGTTGGTCGTTGTGCCGTTGAGGAGATGGAAGATGGATCGGTTCATTGGGTGGGGGTTGATTGTTATTTGGAGCGTCAGTACGGTTAGTAATGTGCTCGTTGAGGTTTTGGGGGTGGGCATGGATCGGTGATGATGATGACCATTTAAACAAGGAGTAAGAGATGGTGTTTGGATTGGATGGGTTGGGATAGGGATTGGAGTTTGTGGACGGAGTGTGTGGTTCGATCACTGGATACCCTGTCTGTTCTTTCGGTTTTGGTTTCTGACCTGATGTGTGTGTGGAGAGCAAGCAATATACTACACGGAATCGATAATTTTTTTTCACCCAAATCTATCATTACTTACCTCGTGTGAACAACCACTATCTCATCACATGGATCCTCACTTATGTCATCGAAGTGCACGGAATCAAGCACTTCGACAATCATCCAGTAGACATGGTACGCATTGATTTTGACAGAAGAATGAAGAATTGCCGGTGCCGTGCTATGAATACAATTATCCCTTATCCCTGACCCTTACCCTTTCCCTTACCCTCCGCCGTGTATCCGTTCAAGTTACAAAGAGGAATCCCATCCTACATCCCGAAAGTCGATTCGGGGAGGGCGGGGGTACCAGACCCTCTACCTCTACCTCTACCTCATCATCGCCCCGAAACCGAAACCGGGGACTCTCGGGGAAAGAGGTCTAGAAAAGTGGCGGAATCCGGATATATGAGTACAGTACATGGAAGGGGGGGGAAAAACAAGAAACTATCCGCAGCAGTGAGTTTGAACAGGGGAATCGAGTTGTCAGAACGAACAAATGAAAAGGCGCCTTCCCTTCGTTTCCTTTCACCCGCTTCTTCTTACATCATCTTCCCCTTCAAAATCCCTTCCTGAAATCATCCACCACAAATGGGTGGGGGTATCGTCACACAAGCCCGGCCGGATTCTCGTTCAACGTCTACAGATCCATGCCTTCGACAAACAACACAACCTCTCCCCTATCGTTCCTCTTCATTCTCAGAATCTTCCACAGATCCTTCTCCGCCTCGGCGCTCTTGGAACCCCTCTCGCGGTGATATCTCTTCAGGGCCTTGTTGATGCTGCATCCCTTCTCGCTCTCAGGTCCCTTGGTGACGAGGGACATGAACGTTTGAGCGTGGGAGTACATCTTGTCCGGATGGACGATCAAAGCCTGGTCGTTGGCCTCATCGCCTGAAGCGTCCATGCGCTTGTACTCGATTTCTCTCTGTTGGCGTTTCGCTGGGTTCTCCCCGGACTTTTCGCTCGTCGCATCTGCGATCGAGGAGTCCTTTCTGGGCCGTCGACGGACCCATTGACCCCCTGATTTCACCAGTTCGCCTTGGAGACGAGATGCCTTCTTTTTCTCCTTGGCCATCTTCTCTTCTTTGGTCTTGGTCTTGGTCTTGTCCTTGTCCTTCTTCTTTTCCTTCTCCTTGGTACGGCCGCGCTCTTTTTCTTCGCGCGAATGTTTTGTGCGTTTGACAGGACTGTTGGGAGAGGAGGCGTCAATGCCATCCATGTCTGGGGGACTGAGTGGGAATTCAGTTCTAGGAAGTAGACGGTTTAAGCCTCCTGTGAGACCGGAATGCAAGACTGGTGTGGCGTCGGTCATGTCGACATCTCCATTGGCGGCGAAGTGTGCTGTAGAGAGATCCAACTCTTCTGGGTGGCCCCTCTTCCGTTTCCTATTCGACTCTTTTGTGGCACTGTCCACGGAAACATTGGAGATGTTTCGAGAGTGACCTCGGTGGGGAGCGGGTGTGACGAAGGAGTGTTCGGTCGGCGACATTGGCAATTGGGTGTGAGAATCGAAGCGTTCATGGCCATAGGCATGCTTAAGCAATTCGCGTTTCATGTACTCGCGTGCCTCGTCAAAAGTCTCCTGAGCAGGATCAGTTGGGTCAGTGTCCATGTCCTCGGAGTCGTCATCTTCGGATGAGTCTGAGCTCGATTCATATTCTTGGTCGTCGATCAGTCGTGAATCGTCTTCTGGTGGGGGAGAATCCAAAGGCCCAACCGCCGATGCATTGTCTACCAAGAAGTCGAAGACATTGAAACCTGGAGGTGGGCTGGGAGCGCGTGGAGGGGCATCAACAACGGCGACGCGGTTGTCGACTTCTTCGTCGACGTAGGCTTTGCGCACCAGTTGTTGGTTGTTGACAGGAGTAGCACCGTTCTGCTTCTGCTTGGGGCCCTTCCTCTTCTCTTTGTACAGGGCTCCTTGGTATTTCTGGGCTTCGGAGATACAGCTCTGGTCTCAGTCAGTGGCCTGAAGGGTCTTCACTCCGAGCGGGCAATATACAGTGTGTGCGCGATAGTCCAGGCCTTGGAAGTGGACTGAGCAGTCTAGACAGGTGAAGGTGCAGCCGCGACATTGGTTCCGGTGCTGGTCGAGTTTCTTCTTGGTGAGGACGTCGTTGCAGGCCTCGCAGGAGAAGGAGACCATGATGCAGCAAGGGCAAGCTGAGTCGCTGGAGTGGGTAGTCGGTAGTGGGTAGTGGATCGTGGACAGGCAGGCGGGGGGAGCAAAGGAGGGGCTTATGCTGCTGTAGTACTTTATGCGGTATTCAATCAGCAAGAAACGAGAGACTGAAGCGACGTTTGATGTGTTGTCTCCCTCCGTCTCTGCCAACTCAATCTGCTACATGCTCTGTCCCTGACGTCCTGCATGAGGCCCATGACTCGCGGCCATACTACGGTATATATACAGGGTCAGCTCCTCCACCAGAGATATCCCTCGTTTGTTTCCCGCGGTTGAACCTTCGACAACCCAGCCTATAAGAGCCCTCTTATGCTCATCACATCAATCGTGCCACCGCCGTGCTGATCCCTGGGCACCTTGGTCTCGCCATCGACTTGCCTTGGACCGCCATGCATTCTATCAGGGTGGGGAATAGATTGACTCGAGATACCGGATGCCGAGACTGTCGTAAGATACAGATACGATATCAGTCCACGACGACAGGACTCATCAACAGAGTTTCAACAGCGAGGTACCGCCACACGGGCTCGAATTAGAAGCGCCACAGCAAATTTGGAGGACTGGCAGATTCATGAATGAAGAGAACAACAATGTAAAGCTTGATGGAATTGAAAAGGCTTGTTCCTGTACGCCAACGCTAAAACGCATTCAATTTCATATCATGACAATCCGAGCACAAGAACAAATGCTGCACTCCACCGGCCTGACCGCCTTTGACAATTCCTTTGCCCATTGACCAGACTCATCTGCCTTGTTCCTCAATTGTGTCGGAAATCCCCTCCAGCCGTCAACGCTGCTATTCCTCGAGCCATTCCAGTTGGTACGTGAGGCTCGTGCCCATTTCTCCCTGGCAGTGCCCCAAGACGAGCCCGGATCGACCCTGTGTTAGCGCTGTGGAGAACAGACGCTGGAGTGAAGCCGTTCTGAGGGACTGGAGCGAGACTCCGACTGCTTCGTCGCCGTCCGAGAGTGGGCTGCAGTCCAGGTCCATGCTCGCTACTTGATGCTGTGTTGCTTACTGGCGCTGATCTGTTGGCATTTGTCCCTGGTGGCGGACCATCTGCTGGACCCTCACCGTGACTTGACATCGATTGAGCCGGACGGGGCCGTCTTTGAAAGGGATTGTTATGCCGCTCGTTGATGCGTTCCTCGGCCAGCTCAAGCGCTCGACGTCTCACCAGCTCGTTCGCCCGCCGCCGTCTCTCATCCTCCGATAATGTTGGTACCGTGTTTGGTGAGTATCGCTGTCCCACGGCAAGATCTGGCTGATTGGGATTCAGCATCCGTGCCAATGCCGCTTCTCTCATAAGCTGGCCCTGAAGCTGAGTCTGATGAAGTCTCCGGGAGGATGGCTGAGGACGGAGGTGTAGACGAGAAGCCTGGGGTCTGACTTGCGGAGCTAAGACATCGGCCTCTTCGCGAAATTCCATCTGAGAGGGCCACTGACGGAGCGTGCGATTAGAGCCTCGAGCTCGTAAAGGAGATTGCTCTGGCACCTCTCGAACATTGACAACAGACGGCTGTTGGCGAAGCGTCCGAGTAGAGTCACGAGCACGCAATGTTGCTGTCGATGACTGTTCACGAAGTCGCTGAGATGATTGGCGAGGTCGGATGCTCGCAGCTCTAGCATTGAAGAATGGATTGTTGTGCTGCCAAGTTCGGGCTGTGTTCAGACCAGGAGCCATAGGACTGAGTGGTGGAGGTGCTGAGAATGGCATCCTTCCAGCAGATCCTCGTCGACCGGCAGCAGAAGGAGGACGGCTGTTGACGCGACTTGCAGGCCGTTCAATGTTATCACCGGCGCGCGAAGCTGGAAGTCGGCTTGCGGGTCTCTCGATTAGGTCGCCTGCACGAGCAGCTTGCATCGGGGACATGGTCTGACTCGCAATCCGTGTCCTTGCTATGCCGGTGGGGGAAGATCGGCCAGCGGGAACAGTCTCGGAAGAAGGGGTATTAATGCGGGTAGACACGTCGGAATTTGATGAATTGCTGTTCGAGTGCAGCGGAGTTCGGAGCGAACCAGAGGCTGGTCGCTCAATGATATGTCGCGTATTTGATGAGGCTGAAGCGTTGGATGTGTTTTCTTGGGTAACTCGATAGCGAGAAGTGTTGTGGGCGAGTGGCGTAGCTCGAGAGAAAGGGCCAGGACTAGGCATGATGGGATAGCCCGTTATTCGATTCCTGTTTCCAGTTCGCGGTCTGGCCAAGGGTGTGCGAGCTAGTGTACGGAGATGCTCAAACTCAGCAAATGGTGGGCGGCTGTCAACGTCTTCTACCTGTAGATCGTTCTGATGCTGAGCAAACAATTGTCCAAACACAGGATTATATTCGCGCTGTCGGATGAGTTGCTCATGCTGAGCAGATTGCGAGGATAGATCTGTATCATCGCTTTCATTGTCCTGATTTGCGAGCACTGGCTGTGCTCGAGATAACAGAGGTCGTGAAATAGTATGTCGTAATCGTATACGGGAATTTTGTTGCCGAAGACGAGGCCGGATCATGCTGGTGTCGCCTTGTTGATCGGTCTCGGAAACATCATCATCAGCATCGTTGTCTTCGTAATGGTCATTGGCGGATATCGTCGAGCCTCGGCGGCGAAGAGTACGGAGAACTTGAGGATATCTGCCGGGTCCTGTCCGTGAAAGAGGCCTGCGAAGGGCGTTCGGTCTATCTGCAATAGGCGTTAGAGAACCGGTGTTCCGATTTCGTTCAATAGAGTTCGTGATCGGCTCCCACCCAACTGTCGTCCTTCCTCCATCACTCTCATCCCCCCACTGTAGATCCTCCTCGTCATTTGGCTGCTGACCATGGAGTCTCTCATAGACCCAATTGTCCGGATGATCGCTGATTTCTGTGGAAGCGGCATTGGACGTAGCACTTGATTCTACAGAGCTCCGGCGTTGGCGAGGTCGTACTCTACGGGTTTGATCACCAGCAGTATCTCGACGACGTCTTCGTCCAACAGGGACAGGGAGCTCGTCTTCCTCTTCTCCTTCAGTCTCTGCAGCTGTGGCAGTGGATACGCTTGGTGGGGTCTCCGAAATGACTCTGCGGTTCCTGCTTGTAATAACTGGCTGTGAATCATCCGTTAATTCGCTGACAGCTCGCACTCTTGCGCCCGAGTGGGCCACAGTAGCGCTCATGTCAGTCACAACTCGGCGCCGTCTCCCGTTGGGTACAGGACCCTCGTCTTCGGTAGCATCCTCGTCGTCCTCATCCTCGTCTTCTTCAATAATCACGGGCTCTACAGAGGCTCGCGATGACGACGTGTATGTGGAGCTAGAAGTGCTCCCTGATACAGACAAAGGACGATCATCAGGTTCAATGAAATCGTTCATTGATGAATCATCGTCTTCTTCTTCTTCTTCTTCTTCCTCCTCCAGTTCTTCGAGAGTATGCATCTCGCTTGGAGCGTCGGATGCAATGCTTGCCGAATACGATCGCCTTCGACTATGAGCTGCGCTGTGAGCGGCTGGACGTCGAACTCCATAATCGTGGCCATACTCAAGGAACCGCTGCAGAGCCGCAGAGCCATTTTCACGGTAAAATTCGTCGAGGGGAGCATCTCGCTCTGCCTGTTCCTCGTCATCAAACTCGTCGAATTCAGCATCGTCGGCCATGTCGATTTCCAAGTCGACATCCAATTCGCCGCCATGTTCACTAAGCATGCCATGGCTCGAGAGTTCTGAAAGCCCATCGTTCTCCCATACACCGGTGCCGTTTTCGTCGAAGGGAAGACCGCAACGTTCACACATGCCCTCTTCAAGCTCCCACGAACAGTACGGACAACGGTCTACACCATCTTCGACATCTCGTAAAGCGGATCGTGGTATTCGTAGGCCAACTCTTCGGAAGAATCCTTTCCATAATCCTCCTTTCCGAGGATCTGGATTATCCTTATCTTGCTGGATGTCATCGGCATGTTCTTTCTGCCATTTCGTGTGCTGTTCGAGAGTTTCGTCGGGCGGGAGGAGTTCGACCTTTCTCACGATAGAGTGGGTCAATTCGCGCACCTATAGCTATTAGCTCTGTTGCACGAGTGGATCGGAGTCTACTATACCAGGAAAGCAGGTGCCGGGGGTTCGTGAAGTCTGGTTCGGCATTCGGGACATGACTGTGGCGCGTGTGTCTTGAACGACTTGCACAAGCACTATTGACGTTAGAGAGCAGCACTGGGCTCATTGCCTCCGACTTACTGTATAACAGTATGTGTGACCGCAAGACGTGGTGTAAGGCTCATAGAGTAAACCATAGCATATCTTGCAAGTAATCAATGATCGAAGAGTGTCGAACTCGCTTTTGAGCGCTTTGAGAAGCTGTCGGACGTCAGTAACGTGCTTTTAAAGCATACTTGGTGTAGTGAAGTGCCATGCCTGATCATTCGAACTCAGAGCCGGCATGGAAGAGGCCTCTTGTGATGATTTGCGAGTTGGCGCCTTCGCTACCAGGCTGTCTCTACTTCCACGAGATGACGATTTGGAGCTGTCAAAACTCTTGTGAGAAGCCATAGCTCTGGCAACGGGCTCTTCGCTCGGAGGTCGACTCTGGGGTGTGGTTCTAATTGTTTGGCTGCTGGAAGCAACAGCAGGTGAGGTGGTGGAACTGGTTGGCAGCGGGAGGCTTCCTGCCGCCTTTAACGGATCGCGGCTTTCCATGTCCGGGTAAATCACTATGGAGAAATGGAGGGTGTGAGGCGGGTTCTTCTCATTGTTCCCGTGTTTGCTGAATGTAGTTTTGTGCTGGAGTGCATGAGAGAGGTAGAGACACGCGAGAGCTGAGGTCGAAGTTGATCCCCGCTTGTGGATATAGACGAATCAGACCAGGCTCACCTCAGGAGTCAGGACCTACCTAGAACAACACCAGTCCACTGTCTTGCATCCGCTCCTGTGCCTCTCTGCAAGCAGCTGCTTTGTATTCTTCACGTGTCTCTTCTCTCTCGCCTTCGTCAAATCAAGAGTTTTGGGCGGCCAGATGTCCGCAAACACGACTGCTAATACACTGCGCCTGATTTCTAGCCTTTCAATTGAAAACGGAACTGAGTAGTAAATTCCCAACCTTAATTCCGTTGCGGCGCTTTCAAATGGGTTCGGAGTGAACAGGTCTTTCCTGTAACATTCCACTCAAGATAGTCCCGCCGCTGGTGGAGAAACAAAATTAGCCCTGGCTTGCGGATGTCAACCGGAATCGAGATTGCTGGACCTCTTTGGGTGGACATGAATACACTATTGTCTTCCAAAATACTTAAAGCGCTTGATTACCACTCCTGCCGGCACCTGTTCCTTCGACTTGTCCCAGATGTGCTGATAGTCGCCTGACGTGCATTCGATCATAGGTATTCAATATTTCAATTTGCAAGGAAAGACTCGTAATGGTCATGATCTCGTTTCTTTCATGCAAGCCAAAAGGTAAAGCCTGAACGCCGAAATACACAAAAACCCCGAATAAATTCTCCTTACAACCGCCAGCAATCAGCAACCCTCTATTCTATGAACATCCAATTACTCCGCATAAGCCAACGACTTCAATGGTATCGCACCATCATGATGTCTTTTAGTCAAGACGAGCACGCTTCGACGGAGACTCAGCTTTGACCGCGACGTAGACGGCAGAGTCTTTGAGCTTGGGAAACTCGACCTCTTCAAGATGGCCAGCAACCACTTGGTTTTCTGGGACAATCTCATGATTGGTATGTGCTAGGAAGTCTTCCTGTTCTTGCAAAAAGGCCTTGATCGCCTCGGTGTCAAACTTCTTTCCGGCAAACCGTCTCTCTCGGACCTTCTTTAGTTGAGCACGAATTCTCTCCTCGAGCATCTCAAGGCGGTATTCCGCGAATTGCCCGTAGAGAGCCGAGAGATCGGAAATTGGTCGGACTGAAGTGAGAACAGTATCATCTCTCATGTGAGGACATTTGGGTCTGAATGATGTGACGCTCGTGATTCGTTCTTGAGCACCAAGAGCTCGAAGGGCCTGATGGTTGATATACCGGCCTTGGAGAACGACGGCGCAGCCCTGCGCTCGTTAGCCGCCTGCTTAGTCGTGAAGCGTGATTTACGAACCATTTGAGGTCCTCGAACTTTCAGGATGTCGCCATCCCCTGTGCACAAAGCGGTCTCGCCTCCGACCATGCCAGTGCAGTCGCTCAGCATTAGCACACAGACGAAAGGATAACTGTCTGTGTGCCAGCCGACCACAGGTTTGTCGTCTTCCCAAGGACATCCAGCGATGCCTTCATCTTCTTCAAAAAGACGTTTTTGAGTCGCGATCTCCTCTTTCTCTAACTGGGTATCCTTGTCCGACTTGACTGAGAAGTTGATGTGGCCAATTTCAAAATCCATTTCGGGTATAAGATCGACTCCGGCGATCTTGGAAATGATAGCAAGCGTCTCTGGATGGTTCCAAGCGTCGTAAGTGAACGGAGCGTATCTATACATGTCAGTTTCTGTACTAAAGATAAGTAGTGTAGGCGACCTACTTCGGAGCATAACCGCGGACCTGGCTGGCTGCTATGTTACTTTGATAGCCGCAGTGCTTCATAACATCGGGAAGCAAAATCTCGGATCTCATCTGCTGTATTGCCTCATTGGAGAACAGCTTGAAGGGTTGGGAGACGGCCACTGGAGAAACTCCCATATCCGCCGAATAGCCCAGGTCAGTCATCATGATTACTTGTTCAGGTGGCGTGAAGGTCAGATGCTTTGATGGATCGAAATCTTGTGGTTTGCTATCTTCCTTTGTGTTCTCGATGATAGGCTTGAAGCTAGGTGTGGCGAAGTTCATAGCGCCCATCGTGGGCATAGTCTGAACGGTGGTCATACCGATGGAATAAAGAGAGGAAATGAGGGCGATGATTGCGAAGAAAGTGTGGAGGAAGTTCTTGTGGCACGACTCGTTTCTCGGCCTGGTATTTGGTGCAAGAACCTAAAGGTGTGTAATTGTATTGGTAGTAGAGCCAATCAAGAAGGTTATCGGACAGGGTGTTAAAGGAAAAGAGTAGGATGGAAAGAAATTGAGGCGACTATCTTGTCCTTGTGACAATCTCAGTCGACAGGTCTGCTTGGTTACACGGACGATAAGAAGGATAAGGATGTTGTATTCTGATGATCGTCTCGATGACAACTCCTTACATCGGTCGAGCTGTGATATTTGAAACAATTCAACAGAGATGGCACATGGCATACTTCCGTTAATGGTCTAATGAGATCCAACCCCAGGGAGGCCTGACACCAATCACGCAAAGATCTTAGCAAAAATAATCCAGGACTGAGTAACTCTCTCAGGAAATACGAAAAAGGTGTGGAGGAGACTTGCTAAAGGTTGATCCTAGCACGGGTAGCCCATTATAGTCCAAGACCAAAGACACTTATCTTATCTGTCCGCTCCGGTCCGAGGGCCTCTCATTGGCACGCCGAAGCCCTTTCCTCGTTCTTCTGAATGACAAAGTATCAATGATAGTATGTGCTCCGCAAGCTCATTGTAATATTGAGTTGATTAAGGAAGTAGAGTCCGTCCTACCCTAGACCAATGTCACTGGTGAGCGACCATGCTCCATTTCATGCACGAAGTCGCCAGCTGGGTGCAAGGTGGACGGACCTAGACCGCGGAGTGAAGACTGATGAAGTCGATCCTGGACGATCATCGACCACTGTTACACCAAAGAGCCTCCTGAGCAGGAACTCGACAGTGATAGCATACAACAGACGACGACGAGGTCGTGAGAACGGGTTTCCTGCCGCCAAGTTCCGGCCAGTGAGGATGGAGATTCCAGGCTTGAAGTTCTCATTGCAGTGGCGCTCGCCAATCATGAACATTTGCGTTTCATGTCACCCTGGACTGGGCTGAAGTTATGAGCTTGAGGCGAGGTGTGGAGGGGCACATTGAATCAAATGTGGAGGATGGAAATCAGAAGAGAGGTGTATGGATTGAATGACCAGATCTGGTTAATCGCAGATCCCTTAATAAGACGATAGGAACCCAGATCCGGAACACACCTTGCATAGCAATGTTCGGCACTTGTGAGACCAGCGCCGTGGCAACTGCTTCATGCGACTCATGATACGATGGAGATTGCTGCCTCTCTGCAGAAACCATCCAGGGATGTTGTTCAACGTAATCGTGCCACTGTCGGATGCAGGTTGAGAGGATTTGGAAGACCGAATCTTCCATCGCACTATAGCTTCGTCTCTCCAGATTAGCACCGGCTCTGCCCCCGTCCTCAATCGTGAGGTCCAGGTTGATGGGGTTACTCTAAGCCGGTCTCGGAGCGTCAGGCCAAAGTTGTTGCTCCAAATTTGCCGGTGGTTGCTCTTCACTGTCTTCAGGCGAGCAAGGGACGGCGACGCGGCGTGAAAGATGGATCACCACAAACGGACTGCAACAATCTGGCGAAAGAGAAGCAAGGAGATGAGGTTGTTGAGAGATTCTTTGTCTCCGCGTCTCCAGGCATGTCGTGTCACTTCGTTCGCGGGTTAAATCTCGTGACCCTGAGGGCGTGTGCAGGCGGCGGCGATCATTTCCGTCCGATTTACTTCGCCTGTTGGACTTCACCACTATTTCACGATTGATCAAGCCTTGCGCAACCGACATGTCTTCCGAAGGAGATAACGAATCGCCTTGGTCGAAAGACAAAGCAAAGAAATTCGAAACGTACGCCCGCGCTCTGCACGCCGTCCCGATCCACGGCCTCTGCTTCATATCTGGCGTAGTCCCTCTAACTTCCTATCAGCAAACCTCATAGCAAGTACTATGATCCCTGTCAGGACGCAGCTTCGCGTAGCATCAAATGTCTCCAGAGGAACGCGGGCGATAAGGAGATGTGCCAAGATTTCTTCCAGTAAGAGTGCGCATGTTGTACTTTGACGGGGGTTCTATCAATGCCACGTCGAGGCACGTCTTTCTTACTTACCAATAGCTAATCTATTGCCAAGGGCGTATCGAGACTGCAAGAAGGAATGGGTTAGTCATCACCGATCGTCCAAAATTCCTATTACAACAGAATACACCTCAGTAACACCTTCGTCATCAGATAGAACAACGGAGAGCCAACTCGAAGGGATGGTTCGGTTGAGATATAAAGTATATGAGGAGGACGTACTGCAAACATGAATGCGAAGGAGTAACGCAATCGGAGATGCTATCGGACAAGCCTGGAAGTGCTCCTGTTTGACCATGCAGCACGATGTAGGATATCAGATACATAGGGAGATAGGTTATAGCTGTACAGCAATGTTCATGCCCTCTACGAGGACAATCGATCTCAGATATGTGAACTGGAAGGCCTCGCTGTGAACTTGGTGATATCCTACAAATGGCTACTAGTTGGCGATCGGTTTGCAGCTGGGATTATCATGTCCTTCCAGTCTATTATCAACGAGATCATGCAGCGAATCAAAAACTTGACTTGAAAACCGAAAATTGTGCTCCTTTTTACGTTCGCATATCATGCCGTTGGAATTTTGAATACTCATCATTTCGATATCGGAACTGATGGCGATACACTCCCGCATCTTGAATTAAAGACACCTCACAGTATTTATTGATAACCATTTTGACTAAAATCCACCAATCTTTGGATGCCAAACAAGAGACTGCGGATTTGGAGCAAGCTTTGCCGCTTTACGTCCTAGACTGGAGACATCACTGGCACTGGGTCGTAATTGTACGCGAACTTTTCAGAACGCTGGATGCACAACTCGGTGGTTGATCTTCTTAATCGCCTTGCCCACAGCAGCTTCGCCTCATCTATTAAACATGCCCCCGAAATATGAACAGTACAAGAGTCTGGTCGATGGCTACGAAAAACACCCCGATCAAGGCCTGAAAGCTGTGAAAAAGAAGCTGAATAGAGACCCCAACGATGAGGTCCTACTTGTATGTTTGTCTGACGTCGTAACAAGTCGTAGAATTTGATTTTTTGATACTCATAAATCTCCAGCTCGCCCAAACACGCTTCCTGCAACGGCTCGGTCGAGACGATGAGGCTCTCCGCAGTTGCGATTCCATTAAATTGTCATCGAAAGACGCACTGGAGGTTGCTGTGATTGTTGAAATTCAGGACATCACAGCACAATGTCAGGAAGCTTTAGGAACGTTCTCTCATGCCGGCGGAGCGAAATTGTCAAGTCTTTGGAAGGACGCGCTCGACCAGACGCCGAAGCACCGTATAAAAGAGGTTTACGAGAAGATGTACAGGGTGGCACTCTCTAAAAAGCACTGGGATATTGCTCAGCAATTGTTTGCACGTCTACAAAAAGAGAATCCCAAGTTGTCTCGATACCACTTTGCATGGGTCGCGCTCTCACAGTTCCAAGCTGAAAGACTACCGACAGACGATAGAATGGGTCAGAACCTCAAGCTATTAGCTTTCAGAAGCTTAAAAGCCGCGGTGGAAAACACAATTGCCAAGAAGGACACTCCAAGAAGAGTCATTTCAGCCAGCGAACTCAGACTGGTGGCTGAGATCTACCGGAAGCAGGGTTTTGATGCAGAGCTGTTGGATATACTGAACAGCGCTGACACCGGGATCGAATCCTCCGTGGGCAAGAATGATGTTGAGTTCATTCGTGTCAAATTCGACATTCTCGAGAAATTGGGACGTTGGGATGAACTCGCCTCATTATGCACTTCTAGCCTTGAAAAGCTATGCCATCAACAGGAGATAACGACATCTGTGGCTGAGGATATTCCAACCAGTCTTGCCTGGGCGGATGACTGGTACATCTGGGAAAAGACAATCATCTCGAATTCGAGATCGGGACAAGCAAGCAAGGAAGTCAGCAGGCTCATAGAGCGCTACCTGGTCCTGAACACCAAGAACAGAAACGCTGGAAGAGCCTCCCTCCTCAGCCAGTCGATCAACAACAAACCAGGGCTGTTGGATGAGTGCAAACGATTCTTTGACTTGCACAAGTCAAATCGATCCTGCTTCGAAGATCTGCGACAATTTCTATTGGTACTGAGCAAAGATGAGCAGGATACGTTCATGTCTCACGCTATTACAGCGAGCAATTTGGCAGAACCAATTTCAACCAAAAACGAGGTACGAAGAGTCGAGAACGTTCTTTTAGTCTTCAGGCCAAGATCAATACGGACAAACTTCTTGCAATATGCAATGCGATACTTGAGAGAGAATTTGTCGATGTTGATTCCAGGAAAAAAAAGGCACGATTCCAATGCTACCTTTGTATAGATCGCTGACTTACAGAAGAAAGAGGCTTCAACATGGATACTTGCAGCCGTTAATTCACTGAAGATCTCGTACATGCTGAGCATATCTAAACCTGGAGATGCCGATGATCCACAGAGGATCGATGATTTCGTTCTGAAATGTCTAAGAGTTTACAGATACTCGGCCAGCATACCAACGGATTCCGGCGACGATGCCTCATTTCTGGCGGTCATGGCTTTACTGAGGTTCAGAGACGAGGGGAGAAGCCTTATCAAAGCCGCGTATCTTATGGAATACCTACACGCCATTTCATCAGATAACTCTACGGGCACTCTTATAGCCCTGTTGGTTTTTCAATTGACCGGCCTGGGTTCAATCACTATCTCCGCTTTCCAGCAAATGAGCTTACGAGAGGTGCAGTTCGATACACTCAGCCACCTACTGTACTCTCGAATCTCCACCTTTCACCCCTACAGCGTTGAACTCCGCAGTACTCGCTCCGTAGATGAAAGACACAAGGACCCCTTCTTGGGTATATCATTCGCCCTACAATGGCCGCGCAAAGCCATCGGTACAACCACGGAGTTTATGTCCAAGGATCTGGAAAATGTTTACTTTGATAAGATTATGGAGTTTTCTGCATTCATAGAGAGAATTGAGACAAGTTTCACACCGATCTTGCTGCAATTGGAGCGTCGCCGGGTCGCCAGATTGACGGACCGATCCTCTGCCATCATGGACGATTTTCTCGTGCACTTCGACAGAGCCAAATCCGACAATCGCGACTTTTACAGCGTTCCGACTTTTGAGAGCTCCGCCGCTGAGCCGCTCGAGAAACTGATTTTCCCAGGACCAAGAGTAAACGTAAGTGCATCCAGAAGTGCCTTTCCTTTTTGATTTCAAGGTCCAACCTCTGTAGAGTCTGGCGAGAGCAAGAGGCTAAGGCCAGAACCTGACCGATACAAACCATCAGCTGAGCTCAAGACTGAATATGTTCATCATGCTGACTAAGTGCTTAGGGATACTGGCTCGCATGGTGGACCAGAAACGACTTATTGCAGACCATGACGTCCAGCAAGTCTGCGCTACCAGCATCCCAACAACGCATATTTCTCGATAGCATTCGATTTCTCCAAGAAAACGCAGATCGCAAATTGCAAGAATTGACAGTACATGAGTTAAAAATCTACGATGGTTGGGAAGTAATCCAACCTATCATTGTCCATATTTTCCAAGACGCAAAATCTCCGCATGCTTCAAAAGATCTGAAAAAAGACTTCCTGCTTGTGTCCGACTTCCTCAACGCTTCGAGACTTGCTTTCACTACCACCGAAGCTCCAGTCCTGCCAGATTGGACCTATTACCACGGCCGATTTCTCTACCTTGAGCTGTTCAAAGCATTTGATCAGCTCTGCGACAGGGTCATTGCTGTTTCGAAGTTGAAAACACACCATGATTATGGTAAAATACCAATTGAGACTGTTCTGAGCATTAAGAAGGACTCCAGGGTTACTGGTACATTGCTCCAGTCACAGGCGAAGGATTTGAAACGGGGCCTAGAAAAAACTGGATCGTCTCTTTTAATGGAAATGCTTAGAGAAGACAGGAACGGCGTTGGAGAAGCGCTGGAAGAGCTTCTTGGGCCAGATACGGTGAAAGAGTATACTAACAAGTTTTTAGAGAGCGTGGTGGAGTCGCTGGATGGTATCTTGAAGGTCAAGCTCTAAGCCGAGATTGTGGCTAGAGCGTAAATTCTCAAGATAGAGATTGAAATTAGTATGGCTGATTCTGGCGTTATTTTTAGCCATGACGTTTAGAAAGTGGTGACCGGAACTCTAGTATGCCTATATCATGAGGACTTCATGATGAGTCAAGTCTGTTGAATTACACTTCCGTGATAACCTCAACGCATAGTCGGACCGTTGGGCATAATCCATACCAAGGCGCGGTAACAAATGAGTCAAGTATGCAGCAGGTCAGAGAATAGATGACTCGGAGTGTTCTGATCGCATGGGCAGGGATGTCACGTGCGCTACCAAATTTCGAGTGCGCGCCCGCGCCGCGAGTGTGTATACAAATTTTACAGGCCCAAAGGCAACCCAACCTTTCCCTTGACCCAGATACAGCAAAGATGGCACCCTCATACGACCACCTCCCCGAGGAGATTGAAATCGACGAAAATGAAATCGACATGTCGGACCTTATCGAACAGTTCGAAGTTCAAATGGATGAAGGGTTAGACACGTTCGTGGTTATTGATGGGCTACCAAAGGTCAACGAGGACGCGAAGGAGAAGCTCGTCAAGTTTCTTCTCCGGAAATTGAACACCGTCGCAAAGGCAAAGGAGGGCGTATACATGCCTATGGGAGAAGGAGGACAGACTGAAGGGTTAGAGGCACCGGCGAACCCACACCAGACCTTTGCGACTTCGTCTAACCAATTGATAGATTTGCCTTCCTCGAATTCAACTCCGCCAAAGAAGCCACTGCCGTTGTGAAAGCTTTCGACCGCACCGCCCTCGACAAGAAGCACACCATCTCTGTGAACAAGCTCACAGACATCGACCGATACGGACGGGAGGGAAGAATCGATGAGGAATACACGGAGCCTGAGATCAAGCCATTTGAGGAGAAGGAACATTTGAGATCATGGATTGGTGACCCGGACTGCCGCGACCAGATTGTTATGTTTAGGGGCAACAGTGTTGGTGTCTTCTGGAACGAGAAGGATGACCAGCCAGAACAGATTGTGGACAGACAGCACTGGACCGAATACTTTGTACAATGGACGCCTCAGGGAACATATCTCACATCAATGCACGCCCAGGGTATACAGCTGTGGGGAGGCAAGTCATGGACCAGACTTCACAGATTTCCTCACCCTGGTGTCAACCTGGTCGACTTCTCTCCAAACGAAAAGTATGTCACCACCTGGTCACACCGTGCCATGCAAATTGATGAGAATCACCCAGTGCTTTCCATCGACGACGATGGAGCCAACTATGTGATCTGGGATGTGGCCACTGGCAAGCCACTCCGTTCTTTCAAGACTCTGGACGTCGCTACTGGCCAGGTTGATGATCAGGGCACAGCTATCAAGAGAAAGCCCCAATGGCCAGCGTTTAAATGGTCTGCCGACGACAAATACGTCGCCCGGATGACCCATGGACAGCATATTTCCCTTTACGAACTCCCAAGCATGCGTTTGCTTGACCGTCAAACCATCAAGATTGAAGGAGTCCAAGATTTCGAATGGTCGCCTGCGACAGCACGCCGCGATGGCATAAAGGACACTTATGAGCAACTTCTCTGCTTCTGGACCCCCGAACTCGGCAGCAACCCAGCGAAAGTCGGCCTGATGAGCATTCCTTCAAAGGAGATTGTGAGGACGCGGAATCTTTTCAACGTCTCTGATGCCAAACTTCACTGGCAATCGGAGGGTGAATACTTGTGTGTTAAGGTCGATCGGCATTCAAAGTCCAAGAAATCGCTGGCTACAAATCTCGAAATCTTTCGCATCCGGGAGAAGAACATTCCTGTCGAGGTGGTTGACTCGCTAAAGGATACGGTCATCAACTTCGCATGGGAGCCCAAAGGCGATCGGTTCGTGCTGATCACTGCTGGCGAGATTCCTGCGGCCACTGCTGTGCCACCGAAGACTGCTGTGTCCTTCTTTTGCCCAGAAAAGGCCAAAGGACCGGTCCCTGGTAACTTCAAGCACATTCGTACTATTGACAAGAAGAACAGCAACGCCATTTACTGGTCGCCGAAGGGTCGATTTGTTGTTGTAGGAACTGTCCACTCTCAGCAGAGTTTCGAGCTTGATTTCTGGGATCTCGACTTCGAAGGTGAGAAGGACGAGAAGGACAAGGACCTTACGGCCAATTTGCAACTCATGAACACCGCTGAGCATTACGGCATCACGGATGCTGAGTGGGATCCGACTGGGAGATATGTGGCCACAGTCTCAAGTTTCTGGAAACACCAGGTATGACTCTTGGTACATATTTTCAAAGAGGAGATGACTAACAATATTAGGCCGAAAATGGTTATCACTTGTACGACTTCAAAGGCACACTTCTCCGAGAAGAGGCCATTGAGCAGTTCAAGCAGTTTTCGTGGCGCCCACGCCCGGCCAGTCTCCTGTCCAAGGAGGAGCAGAAGAAAGTCCGCAAGAACCTACGAGATTACAGCAAGGCCTTCGACGAGGAGGACTACAACAAGAAGAACCAGGCCAACAAGGAGATTGTGGATCGACGGCGCAGATTGCTGTCCGAATGGATGGCGTGGCGTCAACATGTCATCGAGGAGCTGGGCGCGGAGTCTGCTGAAGCACACAGGGCCGAGGAGGCCAAGCATGGCGATGACGATGCGGAGGTTATTGAGGAGATTGTCGAAGAGATCATTGATGAGACGGAGGAGGTTATTCAGTAGATGGGTCGTGCTTGTGGAATGGACGCTCAGCCTACTTCCTTGAACATGTTAAAAAAATGTCAACATATCCCAAGTTTTGGCCTATTCATGCCGATTCAGCAGATTTCACGCGTTGCCGATTTATCTCTTGTGATAAAGCTTCCTCTGACTACACATCGTCCAAGCACATACATCGCTTTCAGTCTCGATATGCACGATCCCGTGATGGAAGAAATGGTTGCTTGCAGACACGACTTTTTTGCTCATATGGCAGTAACCCTTATGGTCTACTATCCGTCTACTTATGATTGATCCTTTTGTGCAGGTAGAGTCCTCAATCCTTGCATTCTCTTTCCTTTGCACCTGCTTATCTCGGCAGACATTTATCTGCTTATACGATTGATATTGATGCTGATATCGCATCTGCGCGGAATTAATTGAAGTCGATCGGTTTTTCTCGTTCTGGTTGCGGAAGTGCCTTTGACTTCTGCTCTGCACTGTCAAGCTACTCAGTTTGGAGTCAGTGGTTGGAGGGTCTTGAGCAGTGCTGTCTTAGTTCATGTCTCAGAGAACGTGGGTTGGCCACTTGTTAAGCAACCGAATCGCGCCGTCCAAATGCGGCGGGGGAGGTGATGCTCAGCGTCCTCGAATCAGGGCGCATGGCGTTTGGCGATTTCGAGGTCTCACCAGTCCTCCCTTTCCGAGTGAAATTGCGAGAGCGCTCGCGCGATCGTACCATGATGAGATCAGTCACTCGAAACACTCAATTTCTCCAGAAAGCAACCACAGAATTTGCAAACTGAGGCGGTGTAGCATTTGTGTATGACGGCCGATCCTCACCGTGAAAGACGTAGACTTCCACCTTTTCTCCCGCACCAGCAACGGATGGCAGCTGAATTTTCATGTGACTGGCCTCGATAAACAGAGCCTGTCTCATTAGATCGAAGAAGACGTCTTCGCTCGGATGTCGGACCTTCATCGCTACTAGGATAACAGCCTTGGGTGACTTCTTCTGAAGCGCTGACAGAGTCCGTACCAGAGCAGGGCTGCTGTCAGAATTGTAAGTGCAATCGGCCACGAGAATGAGGTCGTAAGTCTTTGACTGAACCATTTTGGGTAAAGGTTCTTCCCAATTCAGTGGTTGAAACGAAACCGAAGAGGACATAGCGGGAAATACGTTGTCGATGTTCCGTTGGGCGATCTCTGCTGCTTCGGGAAGATCTGTGAGGAGAACATCGCAATCCGGGACCGTCTGAGCCAACGTGATTCCAACAATGCCACAGCCAGAACCCAGCTCGATCACATGAAGCTTTTTAAAGGTCGCGGCACTGATGGTCTGCTCCACCAAAGGAATGCCTTCTGCTTGAAGAGCCACCATGCGATCCAGGTAGGCGGAGAGCGCGAGACCACCATCCCTAAAGATGGTCAGCGGAAAGCCGAGGAAGTTAACCAAAAAGAACCTACCACAAGTGTCTGGCTATACTTTCGCCGGTCTCTTCCCACATACTGAGAGTTCGGTTACTCAAAGGAGTGAAACGTCTCTCTACAGACTTTGATGCTTCGAATATCCCTTGAGGAGGATTCAAGACGTCGCTCCAAGCAGAAATGATACTGGTCATGTCCGAACCGTCATCATGCCTTTGGAAATGATCGGACATGGGAGCGTTTCTCGCATGTACATGTACTCTTGCAGGCCAGTCAATGTGATTTTGCTCAAAGTCGAGCGCTATCGGCAGGGCTCGCATACCGGCTACCCACTTGACAGTTTTCCGAAGATAGATATCCCCATCGTACCTGTCCGAACGGAGAGTAGCAGCGAGCAGAAGGTCATCCGGATAGAAGGTCTCTCCCAAATCGGTGGTGATGGTGATAACGAGGTTGATGACGCTGCCAGGGCCAGCCTTTACATGCAGTTTGGGTGTCTTTAGAAAGCGAATGTAACGCATCTTGCGGTCGCTGAGATGCCAGCGCGGACACGGGCAGAAGAGGGATTGTCAAGGAATTCTGCAGGCCAGAGAGAGAGGGAAAAAGTGAGTGGAAGGAGGCTGTTCTAGACCCCATGTGCGGCTGGGAAATGTTTCTAGCAATGTATGGCATCCATGCTTCGGGATCTTGGATAGACTAGGAAGATGACGATGCGCATCTATTCAGATCTAGTATGCCGATGCTAGATGGAGGAGAGGGCTATGATAGGGTGGGCATTGGCAATGGGCGACAGTCGTACTCGGTGCCATACAGCAGTGTTTAGGGCCGAGAATAATGCCATGAGGTGGCACTGTGACTGTGACTGTGACTGTGGCAGAGGGACTGAGGGAACGAAACGTTGTCAGCCCGGTGTGGGGAATACTCGTACCCGGGCGCCATCAGAGGTCCGGAATCATGGAAGCGAAAAGCATGACCTGGCCATATCTACGATAGGGTGTCCCATGCTCACAATTAATTCTCCTTGTTTAGCCGCAAAGCTAGCTCTTGCTTCTCCATCGCTCGTCTTCCCAAAGTCTCGCCATAGCAACGACTCTCGATTGTCCATGTCTCACCCCGTACTGACACATGCCCTCGCCAATCCCCAATTCCTCGTGGCCTGCTCTGGGTAGGTCGATCATCGACCTCCGCGTCCATTCTGCCCTCCATCTCACATCCTAAACCATGTACCGCCGCGACGATCCTCGGTTTCGCAGAAGGCTCGATCAATTCTCTCAGAACGTTGAATCTGCAACCGAGCACGCCCAGGAGAATCTCTACACATTTTCGCAAAACTATGTCACACCTTGCTTCGCATCAATTGGCAATGGCTTGCGCTCATGCACAAGCTGCTGTTTTCCAGTCGATGACACCCGCCGAAGACGTCAGCGAGGCCGATCAAGAGGAGTAGCCGAGTCCAGCTTTGATTTCTACGACGATTGGGATGAGGAGGAGAACGATCCTTTGTCGTGGACGAACAGTAGCGACGAATTAGACAGGCTGTTGGCAGGTCCTCAGCCTGGCCGAGAACGAGCTATGAGCTACGGCGCACGCATGGGAGATGGACGAGCACGGCGGAAGAGCATAACGCACGCTGGACCAGATCCGAACGTAATCACCGCTTCACATTACATTGGATTCCTGGATCGATTGCCGTTCGTTGGAAGAAAAGGACTGCGCTACAAACCATCGGCTGCCGATTTACAAGAACACCCTGGCGCACGACGAGATGTGAACACTGCGATTGAAGAAGAGCCGTTGATGGAGGACAGCGATGAGGAGACCGAGATACACAAGCACAGAAAGCACAAGCGGAATAGGAGTAATACGACATATTCTGGGCGTACAACTTCTTCACTCAGTTCGCGTGGCGATCTGTTCCCCAGTGAGGATGAAGACGATGCTGTTCCACTCGATGACGAGTTTGATATAGCTCTGGAACGTCGAACGACAGGCTCAGGAGGTGATGGAGACAGTAGACGATCGAGATCGGGAAAGAGCAAGTCCAACTCGAGATTATCGATAAGGACAGTGTCATCAAAGAGCATGCATAGCACGGAACATAGAACGTCCAGTCTCAAGAAAGTCGATGAACCGCCCAGCCCTGAGATTTCTTCCTTGACCGATCTGAAATTGGAGGAGGAACGGGCCCGGATCGAAGAAGAACAGGCTGTCGAAAAGAAGCGCGAAGCTGCAAAGAGGCTTGCGCTCCAACGAGGCCTGAGCAGTGGTGAGGAGAGCAAAACAGAAACTCCAATTTCTACGCCGCTTCCAGTCGAAGAGTTGACAACCGTCCCATTTCCGGCTTACGACCCCACTGCTGGACCAACGGCATCTCAAGAAGATACCGATGTACACCTTAAATATGCCGAACCTCCTGAGCCGATGCCTACCTCACCGACTCTTCCAACCTCACAACTATCTGGTGAGCCATTGTCGCCGCCCTTGGACGTAAATTCACGACGTGATTCATGGGTATGAGATAATGCATCTTGGGAGGATTAGACGTTTATCATTTCTTGTATATACCATTCAAAATTCACTGAGGGAGCGTACTTGGAGCTCTGTTACGATCACGACATCATGGCACGTTTGGAGTACTCGGGAAGCTGCATCGATCGCAGTAGGATGTTAAGGTACGCGATTGGGATAATTGATAGTTCTGCCTTCTGGGCTCAGGAGTGCAGCTTCGTAACAGTTAATTGAGCGATATTGGCTTTCTTCTACCTATTCCCCACGATTTCATGTAGGATCCTGATTAACCTCTTTTCGACGAAGCAGACTGGGACGGCTATCTTCTCATTTTGGAATCAAAGTCACCTCATCGATCGAATACACGGCATAAGAAAGGCATCATCCACACCCTACCTGGTTCGAAAGTACTCTTGATCATCTGAACGAAGCTAGGAATCTGCTCCGAGTCCCCGACTCTCGGATTCCTCTAGCTTCACACCTCATGTGACGATTTTTCAGCTGTTTCCCATGGAATCAATGGATGGGAGTCTATCTCTCTTGATCCTAGCTTGGCAGACTTCGTAGACCGTAGGAATAATTTGTTCTAGAAGTCCCGCAGCTCAGCCACGCCATATGCACAGCCACTCTGCCCCTCATATCGCCCCCGCCAATTGGAGGGCAATCAGGGATGCAAGCCTTGCCCTCAGCAGCTCAGCTCAGCTCTCTCGCCGCCAAGTCAAACAAAGTCGGTTGTGCAAGCATTCCAAGCTTTGTGATAGGCAGTTCCGACATCTGGGTCTAGAAGGAACACCTCCTGCCCCACTATAGCGTCACGCGTCATGCTACTATGTGGGAGATTGCAGGTGCTCAACATGCGGGCATATAAATACTGCTTGCGGGCGGCATGGACCTGACGACAACACCAACAAGAATCCTCTCACCATCTACGACTCTCCAAAGAAGACAAGTGTGTGTGCTCATTTCATGTGTTGCAGAAGCATCGCTGACAATTGCAGATTCAGTCAACAAGACGAACAGATACACACGACCCCACCATGGATTTTCTCAAGCAAGCACAGGAGGCCGCTGGCAAATACACCGGCGGTCAAGGTCAACAGCAAGGCCAGCAAAACACCTCGCAATCTACATCCAGCTACAGCCAGGGTCAAGGTCAGGGTCAGGGCCAGCAATCCAGCAGTTCTGGCGGTGGTTTCCTAGGCGGCATAACCGACAAGTTCAACACGGCCGCCGGAGGAGGACGCGAGAGCGAGAAGAACGAGGACATGCTTGACAAGTACGTGGCCCCTCTCGCAGAAACGCCCGATATCCGTACGTACCATCGTTGACTAACATGTCGTGGCAGAGGCATCGACTTTGTTCAAGAGAAGTTCTTGGGGCAGGGACCACAGGATAATGAGAGCGCTCTTGAGCAGGCCAAGGACGAGAAGATTTCGGACTTCATTCGGGGCCAGTACAAGTCGACTACTGGCAAGGATATCCCCATCAAGGACAAGGAGACACGATTTGATTAGAGCGTGTGTGTGCTGGCAGATGATGTCTTCAGCAGAGGTGCAAGATCGCATGACTTGCGAATGGCTGCTATACCTATACCTACCGTGATTGATGAGTAAATACAGAATATGCTTGCTACTTTACAATAGTTGGGGCAACACGATTGTCCTTCCACTTCCTCTCGGAACTTCAAGACTGACACGTTGACTCTTTTCTTTGCATCAAGCGTCTATTCGCCATTCTTCTAGAAATTGTTCTTACCACCCTTCCAGCGAGATTTGACTTTGTACCACATGGTCCGCCCTCTTACACCGTTTGCTGTCACACAAAGTGACGTACGATGGCGTCGTCTGAGCTGGCTAGCAGCGACGCGATCCCGTAGCTCAAAGACTCAGAAACTCGCAGTCGCTATTGGTGTTTATCATTTTTGCGCGTCCAATGGTCACATGTTGATCAATTTGTTCGCTTGCTCTGATCCACGTGGCCATGGTTTGAATCACGATCATGGGAACCGACAAGGAGGTATGGATTCCAACGCTCATTCATGTGCAGGCGAGCCCGCTGCGTCTTCTTTGACGAAGGTGTCTCTTGAATAAGACGGTCTTATAGTGAGCGTGGATTTTTAAGTTCGCAAGGTCAGATTAGTCTTGAAATAGGCAGTTTTTTTCAAGTGAACGTGGATCTGAAGTTGGCAGCGTCAGATCGGTCTTCAAAGTTTGATTGGTACGGCATTCGATATGGGGCGCCCAAAGGTGGTGCGTTGCCGATCGGTATCAATCCTGCCAAATGAACTCCTCGTGGTAGGATCGTCCTTGATTGATGCTGTCGCCTTGCCATGCTTACCAGCAGAGCCAGGGCCTGTGGTTTAGGCAGGAATGGCTACTCATCTCTGCCCTGTATCGGGCGATGCATAGTGTTCAGAGAAAGTTGGTTGAGCGAGTGGGCGGATGGGCGATCGAGGCAAGTACATCTCGGTTTCCTTCTGGCTCAACCAGAGAGTTCGTTGTTCGAGAGGGCGATTGGGCGATCAGAACAAGTACATCATCTCGGTTTCTTTCTTGCTCAAAGTAGCATCGCACTGGATTGCTGGGTTTTTGTTCAAAGCGCTTTAACAGCCTCCTCTTCCCTTGCCTCCTCCTTCGTGTCTTTCACCACATCTCCCTCCCCATCTCTTCCTCTCTCCTGAGACTCGGCCTTGCTCAACGGCCATGGCCTCGGCCATTTGCAAGACCCATGAAGCAATTGCAATAACCCTTGGAACAGTCTCCACTTGCACCTGCTGACATGTTACACTTTAAGACGCATTAGTATGAGACTTGTACGTGTCCTCAGGGATTCGGAATTGGCTTATGGTTAGAGTACAGCTGGTGGGGTCGCAGTTTGATTTGGGTTTGTTTTAGGGAGCTGCATTTGGCAGAGCTGAGGCGCTGATTCCTGCGACGAGAAGGGATAGGGACGTGAGGATTGTGACTTTCATTTTGGTGATTGTAGGTTGAGATGGAGGTCAGTTGGTGCCCGCGGGTGGTGGAAAGGATAGCTAAATTAGCCGGTCGACGCAACGCTTTATATGTGTCGGATCTCTTCGGCGGTGTGGACAACTGAATCTGAATCTCGACACGTCGATCAATCCATAGCACAGCCTACCACAATACCTATTTTAAGGCTCCCTTGGGTACCGTGGCATCTGGCCAAACAAGTGTTAATAGAGTGTTACGGAGAATACTTCACAGTAATTAAGATACATACCCAGTACACTTCTCATACGTTGTAGAATCTGGTTGGTCGTAAATAGCGTCATGTGCTTGCGATCTCACCACGGCAGGTCCATCAAATATTGTGTGTTTGGCTGGATACCACGGACCGACGAGCCAATGTCCTTTCTGCTGGCGATCACGGTAATTGAGTCTCGGCGAGAAGCCCACCTCCACGAGAGGTTCTGATACGACCTCTACCTCCATCTGCTTTCTTTTGCCTACTCACAATGACTTCATCAAATCCATGTTCTTCTATCTCTAGGAAGTCACGATAGTCCTGTAAACTTGGTAGCTCCTAATTCATTAATTCGTCCATAGCCTGACCGCTCGATCTTTTCCGCCGCTGCCTACTCTCAGGCCATCTGTTTGGGTCAGCCTGCGTTCGATCCTGGAGTACGTCTAGGTTACTTACCGACGCTCCAATCCACGGCATACACCTAGTTGCTAGTCAGCTTATATGTAGAGCGAACCAGGTCGCCCGGGTTCTTACCTCGTCTGCATGGCCAGGGAGGTCATTTGCGATCTTGCCAGTCCGAACATCCCACGCCTTGAGTGTGGTATCTTTGCTAGAACTGACCAGCAGTCTGGAGTCTACGAGCGAAGATCATCAATTTCACTTTCGCTACTATGATAGGAGATTACTTACCTGCGGAGAATGCACATTGATAAACTGGGGCGACGTGGCCTCGAAAGGTTAAGATGAACTTCCCATCTCTCGCATTCCACAGCTTCACACTGTTGTCAAACGAGCATGACGCAATGTAGAGGCCATCTGGGCTGAATTGGGCACGTTAGCGTGTAACGGGCTCCTCGGCTTGGGAACTGCTCACCTGAACGTGACAAAATTGACTTGCTTCTGGTGACCTAACATCTTCGCGACAGGTTTTGTGGGCGAAGGACCAAAAGGATCCCATAGCATTAGCACCTAAGAATGCTGTTAGACCTATCCCGCTCCACTCGATGATGTCTATCAACATTTACGCACGTTGTCATCACTCGCGCTGACGAGATGCTCTGTCAGTTTGCCGTTCAGAGTAGCGGCCTTCTCGAACCGCGCCTTAGCCTTTGCTACCCTCTCTTCCTCGGAACCTGGCTTCTGGCCTTTGTGATCGAAGTACCCGGTTCGTAGGGCAAAATCTGTGCTCTATATCAGAGTCAGTCATGTTTTTTTTACGATGGTGATTGCTGGGGTCTCTAACTCACCAAAGCTAGAGAATTCACCCAATGTCCGTGACTGTTCAAGGTGTGAATCAATGTGCCTTTTTTACCGTCCCAAATTTTAACACTAGTCAGATTAGAATACGGAAAGATGCTTTGACAAGCTCAAACATAGTGATAACAGCTTACGTCTTATCCTGGCTCGATGTGTATATGTTACCAGTCCCGCCCCATCTGACACAACTTACTGAAGCTTTGTGTCCACTGAGTACTATGTCTGCAGTCCTGGCAACGACATCCCAGATTCGAACCGTGGCATCCTTTGACGCAGAAGCAAGTCGAGGACGGCCAGTTTGTTGCAGATGATATGGTTCCCAGCATAGTGCACGTACGAAGGCGGTGTGGCCTTTCATAGCCCCACCCAACGGCTTTCCATCGCTGCCAAAAACCCTAACAGTGCGATCATTACTGCCTGTTGCAATCATCGATCCACATGGAGACCAACAGACACACAGAACCCAACTTGTGTGACCACTCAGCGTATGTTTCGGTGTATTTGTATCGGTGTCCCATATGCGCGCTGTGGAGTCACCAGAACCAGTCACGAAAAGTGAAGACGTGGCGGGAGAGAACTGGGCCGTCAGAATTGGTTCTCCATGGCCATTGATACTAGAAGCACATCGTGACACAGCTTTTACTCGGAAGACGGCCTGAGGCGAGTATGAGAGAACCAATTCTTCTTCCGTACTTATGATTCCAGGTTTCACTAGGCCCGAGTAGATATCCCCATTCTCTGCCAGTGCCTGCTTTTGCTCCTCTGATGTGCCTTTCTTCCGCTCATGAAAGAACCTGTACGGTATCCGGTCATGCGCGTCGGTGTGTCCTTGCAGGGAATTCAGAAGAAGCTCTAGATTCTTTACAGAGGCCTGAGCTAGAGGGACAGATATTGAGGGTCCGGTGGACTCGCCCGTGGCTCTATCGACAAAGCTTACGCGCACACTGCCGTCGGGAATGATTTCGGGAGCTGCTTGGATTGAAGACTTCTCTAGAGCTTCTCGCCTTTGGCGTTTCGAAGGGGGAGGAAGCACCTGTCACGACCTCAGCATTTTCCAATGGTTCGTGTGGACTTATCATGTTCACCGTTGCCATCTGTGCAAGCCGAGCCTGTCGGATGTAAATATATATCCGGTGGTAGCAAAGATCGCGAAAGCCACGAGTTTTACTCTTGAAGTACTCGCAAGGAAAAAAGTCCGGTTCAGCAGGTCAGTTTGCCCTGTCTGCCCTGTGCTATCGATAAGAGAATCTACATGACTCGAGCTCGAGACCCAAACTCAGGGGCAGAACCTCGGGCTCGGGCTTCCATTAGGTATTTCACATTTCACATTGTATGTTTGGTTAGAAGGCTGAGTCAGATATAACGTCAAAACACAATTTTCTCTGCTATCGAGTTCAAGACTCATTCTTGCACATACAATCGGAGAATCTTCCTGGCTGGAAATCTCAATAGCATCTCATACGAGACATTCATCTGATGTCACCCTCGCTGTTCGTTCCGGCAAAGTCATCCACTACTCAGTCCACTATGATTGATTGAGTACATCCATCGAAAGCAGGAAAGGATCCTTGTACTGTGCTAAAGTCTCGATATCACATTGCTCGACCCACAGGATAAGCGCAACCCAAGGAACATATTGCAGATGACGCTTTCCGTGTCTCGTTTGGGCATCATTGTGCATTTTACTTGGCTCCAGGAGTATCCTGTGGGAATTTCACGGCAAGATGAGCGGTTCGGTCCAAAGCATGTACATATTGTGGCATAAGTACGTTGCGAGAATGCGGATCTCGGTCGACCACAAGTCCTTGATTACACGGAGTCTTACCACTGCACTCAAATCATCTCAGATCACCCAGCATCACGGCCTCCAACTCACCTAGCCAGTCTAAGCAACTTCACTATCCCTGCCAATACTCTCAGCCTTGCGTGTCATGGACTACAGATCAGAAATCTTCAGCGACAGCTGGCGAGCTGCGTACCAAATTGAGACGCCGCCCGATGCAACGAAATTCGAATACTCCACACATGGTAGGGCCGATACCTATGAAGCAGCGCCCAATTTCACGAGGTCAAAACCAAATTCCGTCCTCCCTGACGACTTCTCTGCCGGACTCGACCCTCAGTACCAAAACATTAGTATCTTCGAGAACGTGAACCCTCAAAACTTGAGCCTCGTCGCTAGCTTCGAAAATGAGGACTATTTCTCTTGCAAGGCTCACTCCACTGCACATCTATCGCCAAAATCCCACCGCGATCCATTCAGCGCCATCAGAAAGTCTTCACCGCCATCTATCAAAGATGCTCCTATCAAAGTCACAAAGCGAAGACCAGGACGGCCAAGTACAAAGCTTTCATGCGAGACAGTCTCCAAATCAAGTATTTCGCCGACAGATCCGGCCATGCGCAAACCTCACAATCAAATCGAAAGGAAATATCGCCATTCTCTCAACGCTGAAATGGCACTGCTACGATTGGCGGTACCGAAAATCGCGGAATGGGATGCAAATCCGAAAGCTACACTGAAGCCATCGAAGGCTTTGGTTCTGGCTTCGGCTGTTAGCTACATTCAGGAACTGGAGAAAGAAAGGGATGCATTGAAAAGGCCGTAGTGCTTACTGTGATGTATAGTGAAAAAAATAACCAGCGCAGGAAGGGCATATCACTGCTATATTATCTCGTTCTAATGATCATTATCATGACTATTTCTCTTACCAAGCCATCATCTCAACTCGTCATCGCCGCGGCCATGCCAGTCGAGAGCGATTCGCGCTATCTGGATTTGAAGCCTTGGGTCAATACATAATGATAAGAGGAGGGTGTTCCTAGGGCAGTAACGGAAACATTGAGTCTATGAACCGGATGTAGAGATAGCAAAATCTTTATGCCGTATCACATGTCCGTGCTCCGAGATCGGCTTGATCGAGCGCTCGCGTGTGTTTCGCGTCTTCCTCAATTTCGACCTTTTCCCTCTCGCAACTGTTAACCTGATCTCGTCAGTCGTTGGCAGTCGGCTTCAATGGCGCCTCCCAGCCGCTCAGCGTCGACTTCGTTCGCGTCGGCCAGCGGTTCGTACCCATTCATCTCGTACAATGACAACACAACTACCACATCGCGGCCACGCACAGGTCGAAGAAGTGCAGGTCGACCATCTACAGCTCGTCCAAGAACAGGCGCCTCTACCATAGCTTTGCAGAACCAAGAGCTCGTCTGCGCCGTCACCGAGTCCCGTGGCATATCGCCCACAGTGGGCCTTGCCTTCATTAACCTCGACACTGGTGAGGTCGCGTTGAGTCAGATCAGTGACAGTCAGACATACGTTCGCACCATGCACAAAATCACTGTGTACGCACCATCGCAGATCATCATCCCCGCCACTGCCGCCAATCCACCATCAAAGCTGTTCTCCATCATCGAGGAACATATCGAACAAATCAACGCGAACCTGGTTTGCGTTGACCGTCGATATTATGCTGAAACTACTGGCATTGAATCCATTCATCAGCTGGCTTTCGCCGAAGACGTGGAGGCAATCAAGATATCCATTGGTGGCAACTTCTACGCCGTGTGCTGTTTTGCTGCCGCTCTCAAGTATATTGAATTTCAGATGGGCAAGACATTTCAGTTTCATTCTCTTCGCGTCAAATATGAGCCCCCGGAGTCCTCGATGATGATTGACATTTCCACGATCTGTTCGCTAGAACTCATCCAAAATTTGCAAAATCCAAAGTCAAGGCACTGCTTGTATGGCCTGCTCCATGAGACGTTCACTCCGATGGGCGGTCGAATGCTTAGAAGCAATATCTTGCAGCCCTCGACCAGCTCAGACACAATATTGAAACGGTACGATTCGGTCGAGGAGCTGACTGTCAATGAAGACATGTTCTTCGCCGTGAGACAAGGCTGGTCGAATGAACACGCCTCCCTTTACCTGCTGCTAACAAGCTACAGCTTTGAAGCCGTTCCTCGATGTCGAGAAACTTCTCAGCTCGGTTTGCAGTGTCGAGACAACATCTGTACTACACATCGTGCTAACGTGATTCAAGCTTATTCTGATTCCCACAAAATCTCCCATTGCCTTTATGGAGCAGTCTGTGAACCAAATCATTGCGCTGAAACAGTTTCTACTTGCTCTTGGACCGACATACGAAGCCCTGGCCAGCGCGAAAACAACATTGATGGCCGGCATTCGTGAAGTGGGTGTTCACCAAACGTCGTAAGAGGCACACTGCTTAAACGATGCGCAGAATTGCTCGCCTGCCAATACGGATCCCATTTTCGAACTTATCAGCGAGGTTATTAATGAGGATACACAATTTGCCAAGGGTCCCCTTGAGTTGAGAAACCAGCGGATCTATGCGGTGAAGGTGAGCGGCATAGTTTACGACGTCACATGGATCGGCTACTAATGAGGGCTATTCCAGTCCGGCGCCCATGGACTGCTCGACGTTGCTCGACAGACATACAAAGAGTCTGTTGAGGATGCTTACCGTATGGTTGAAGAGCTCGGCACAGCTCACAACCTACCACTTGAGCTGAAATTCGAGCAAGCTCGACAATTTTACATGAGAGTGCCTGCTCAAGAACTCGAGAATGGTCCACTTCCGCCTGATTTCATCCACTGCTTCAAGAAGAAGAACCTCGTCGAATGTCAAACTCTAGGACTGGTCAAGCTGAACCAAAAGATCGCAGATTGCCACATCGAAGTCCTGGAAATGAGCAACAACGTCGTTCAAAAGCTGACGGAGGAGATTCGAACTCGAATGTACGCTTTGTTCAAGGCTTGTGAGAGTATCGCTTTGCTTGACATGCTCGCATCGTTCGCCCACATTGCTACAACTCAGGGCTATGTGCGACCCCAGCTCACTGACACTCTGGCTATTCAAGCTGGTCGGCATGCTTTGAGAGAGAAATTTCACAATCAGAAATACATCCCCAATGACGTCTATGCGACACAGCAAGCCCGGTTCCAGATCATCACCGGCTGCAACATGTCCGGGAAATCGACCTACATTCGAAGCATCGCTCTAATGACGGTCATGGCACAGATCGGGTCCTTTGTGCCAGCCAGCTACGCGTCCTTTCCTATCATGGGTCAACTCTTCGCCAGGGTGAACATGGACGACTCGATCGAAGCAAACGTCAGCACATTCGCCTCCGAAATGCGAGAGACGGCCTTCATTCTACGCAACATCGATCGTCGCTCCATGGCCATCATCGACGAACTAGGTAGAGGCACAAGTACAAGGGACGGTCTCGCCATAGCCCTCGCAATCGCCGAAGCTCTCGTCGAGAGTCGAGCCCTCGTCTGGTTCGCGACCCACTTCCGCGACCTCGCGACCATCATGGCCGAACGAAACGGTGTCATCAACCTTCATCTCGCAGTCGACACGGGCACCGCCGCCTCCGAGGACCCGAATAGTATGACCATGCTCTACAAGATCGCAGAAGGCGCAGTGCAAGAACAGCACTACGGTCTCAAGCTCGCCCGCGTACTCCCTTTCCCGCCAAAAGTCTTGGAGACAGCAGAAGAGGTGGCGGCGAAGCTGGAGAGTCACGTCGCCAAACGCAAGAAGACGAGTGCCCTCATTATCAAAGAGAGGAAGCGGAAACTGATTCTGCACTTGAAGGAGCACTTGACGCAGGCGAGGAATGGGGTCATGGAGGGAGAGGTTCTCGCTAATTGGTTGAAGGAATTGCAAAAGGAGTTTGTGGTGAGGATGACTGCTATAGATGCTGAGGCGGCCGAGGCGGCCGAGGCGATGGAGGAGGAAGATGGAGAAACTGTTGTTGATGAGTAGAGGGAGGGCATGAACGGAGGCTTGAGGCATTATTACAAGATCAAGATCGAATTGATGGTTGCTCTTCGGACATTTCTGCTGCAGATCCTTGTCTATGCTGACACGCGGTTCGTGAAATCGAATCCTGTGTCTACATGTCTTCATTGACAAGCTCTCAGCCCTACACAGATGGCGGTATATCCCTGACAAGTATTTTCTTGCGTGGAAGTAGTCGGTGTCCGTGTGGCATGTAATGACCTCAAACATCATCAAGAACAGCTCTGAAATTGCTTTTCTTCCTTGGCGACGATCTCAGAATGGAGGTTCATCTACCTTCTCATGGTTCTGTTTTGGACATGGCACCCTGCGGTCTCAGCTCCAGCTGTTCTGCCTTTTCCTCCGTCTTCCCCGCATCTGCCTTTTTGTCCTTCTCTTTCTGTCTCTTCTCCTTCCTCCCTTTCTTGCCCTTCCCCTCCTTGGGCTCCTCATCCTCCTTCTCCTCAGCCGTCGGCTCAACCTTGATCGGATTCGGATTCCCCTTCCACTCCAACCTCCGCGGCGTCATATACTCCTTCAGCACCTCATCCGTAACCAGCGCCCTCGCCTCCTGGAACGCCTTGACATACTGCTGCATCAGTTCAATGCACAATTTCTTCAGATCCCCCGTCAGCAGTTTCCCACTCCTGTACTCATCGTATATCTCCTTCAGTTTCTCGTCGTCCTCGTAGAAGTACGTCAGATACTGGTAGGCGACGTCGATGTCTGGGTTCCCTCCTAGCTCGCGATGGAGTTCTAGCGTCTCTTGTCCGCCTGAGAAGGCGTGCTGGTTTATCTTCTTCTTGATCTGATTGGGAGTGTCGGCCATGAATATTGCGGAATTGGGGTTGCTGGCGCTCATTTTGCCGCCGGCGCCTTGCAGCGCTGTGAGGAATTTCGAGTGTATGAGAGCGGGTTTGGGGCCCGGGAAGCGCATGCGGTGGCAGTTTTCTCGGACGAGGCGGAAGTAGGGATCTTGATCGATGGCGCAAGGGATCAAACATGGAATCTTGGCGGTCTTTTTCGAGCGGAGATCGGAGTTTGGGTCGTCGCCCCAGATTTCGGGGTAGGAGGTTGCGAACGCGGCGACGCATTGAAGGGAGGGGAAGAAGAGGCGGCCAACGTTTGTTGATTCGTCGAATCCGAAGGCGCCTCGTACTTGGTTGAAAGTGATTGCTTTGGAGAACTCCCAGGCGTTGAGGAGCATGTGTCCACCGAAATATTTCGTGTCCTGGTATATGAACGTCTTCTTTTTGTCGAAGCCCATGGAGATGATGTCCTTTGCATTGTCGCGCGCGAATTGCATGCAGTCTTCTAGAGTGAGGTTCTCTTTGAAAAGCGCTTTCTCGTCATCGGTCAACATGATGACGAGCGGCACGTCGAAGGTGTCCTGCAGCCATTTTGTGAATTCGAACGGTATGGTATGGCCTATATGCATAGAGTCGGAGCTTGGCCCGCGTCCAGTGTAGAGAAAGAAAGGCTCTCCTCTCTCATATCGATTTAGAATAAGCTCAAAGTCTCGGTGACTGAAGAAAAGACCTCTCCGTAGCCAGCGGTGAGGTTTCTTGCCAGTGAGCTTCTCGAACCTGTCGAGCAGTTCCTTGTCGAGCAATTTGGTGTTCCACTGTTTGGAGATTGCGACATAGTCAAATTCCTTCTCTTTGCCTTCAGCATCAGTGCCAGCAGACACGTTCCATGGATCGAGGTGTTGTTCAGTCGCCATTAGTGATAGGTGCTGTGCGGAGGTTTATGCTATGTGACGCTGTAAATTTACAATACATACACGTGATTTCGCCCCCACGCGGGGCACGAAACGAGACTTATATCGATAGAACTAAGACCCTGGCGTTATTCTACCAAATTTCCGATTCCGAAGCTTTGACAATGTTTATCACGATAGAAACCCACAAAATGCAGTTCGATATCGACAAACTCCCAATATAATTCCTTCGCGCTGCTATAAACCTTCGGAACACGGAGCATGGTTCGATAATCAGGAAAACGAAAGTGAATCCAGCTCGTAAATGTTCCTTCCCTTTCTGAGCTCCAAAAGTACCTGTACAACCACACGGCGCTTCGGGCCGGGCCATTCTAACCACTTTTGACCACGCTGAGAAGCCTGAGATGCCGGGCTATTCTCGAAGCATGGGTGGCATCCTCTCCATCTCGCAACGTGACCAGGAAAAGATCGCCCATGGAAGGATTGCGGGCCGAGAAGATTTCTCTGCAAGGTCGATCTGTCACTTGGTGCGATCATCTACTCTCCGTCTTGAGAAAGCGGTACGAAGACTCCCACGTACGGCTAGATACTATGGCTAATTCAACTGGGAAAGGACATAGTACGGGCTCATGGCTGCAACAGGGAGCAAAGTCTGATACAATGGCGATAATCCATACACAATCAAAGAATAGTGTACATCCAACAAAATCCCGTGGATCTAGATTTATGGCAGCTTAAGAACTCTCCACAACTTACTCGTGCGGTCAGGTCCGGAGCAATAGCCATTAGACTTACTTACACGACAAGAACAGAACATACTCTTCCATCTAGTCACATCCAGTGCTAATTCAGTCGGCACAGCGAGACCGTTGATACGGACTATCGAACTTCATAATTACCCAAGAAACTGCTTGACGGCTTCAAGCCTCTCTTTGAAGCGGAGTTTGATTAGTACCTGCAACGAAAAAGGCCGACCGCCAAAAATCTATCAATATCAACGTCCAGTGAGGAAGATTGCTCAGGTTTGAAATTATCGACGAACTTGTAGGTCTCAACATTGAGCGATTCAAATCAGCTCTCAGTCACATCTTATTCATATAGGATTGTTGATCTAAAGAGTTGCTTCTGCTGGATATCCTGCCAAAAGGACAGGATGTTTGTTGCTGGTGCGTATCTGAGCGACCTGATGGAAAGTAAGTTGATACAGCCGTTCATGTTATCTCACACTTCTCGTTGTTTCTATATTTCAGACATAATACTCGAGCGGCAGAATACAGCTGTGAAGGAAAGTTTGAGATCAACCCGTCATGCGGTGCTGGGTTGAGACAAATCTGTACTACCAATAGTAATCGGAATTGTTAAGGAAACAAATCCATGGTTCGTGGATGTGATTGTGCTTCCAAAATAGAATCTCCTATCTTGGATCGCTCTTCTTTTTTTGTGCCCGAGAACTTCGAAAATGATATACGCGTAGCAACCAGTACGCCTAGGCAATCAAAATCCTAGGGCTAAGTAAACTATTCTTGGTATTACTGTTGAGTGATAAACTCGGCACGCGCGACGTTATGAAAGTGATGTTCGCGGAAAAGAGGAACCGGAGCATGAACGCCTTTCAAAGTCACGTAACCTACGTGCTTACCAAGCTCATATATCGTGCTACCAGAAGCTTATGAATGATGTGTTCTTGCGTCGTGTGAACAATTCCGCTGCCGAACAAAGGACGTCAGTTTTGGCTCGTGAGCACAGGCGGGCTGTGAAGCAGTCACCGAATGCGGAGGCGGTGGGAGGCCGAGCTTGCGATATTTCATCATGTAGCACATCAATAGTGAGATGTTTATTGCCGCACACGGGGCACATGTGGTGTGACGATCAGAAGCTACCTTGCCTAGTTATAACCGCCAGAAGCTATCCAGAATGCCGACCAGATGGCCATACCTTAGTTATAACCGCCAGAAGCTATCCAGAATGCCGACCAGATGGCCATACCTGTAGAGCTGGACGATGGATCAATGCCATTATCTATGTTAGAGGTGGTGATGAGAAAGTCATACGCCGCACCCGACGAGTCGAGCAACGGCTGTTCATTTCAGGGTTCTCCGATACTTCCTGGTTGGCATAGGGCTCTAGCTACGACGTTGGTTGTTGGGCGGTGGTAGATAGTCGGAGGCCGAGGAGGGGATCGCTGCTGTTTGCATGGTAGTGCGGAATTGTGTACTAGTAGAGCCGTTACAGAGGCGCGACTCGAGCAAAATACGTGCCGCGAATCGGGAATTAGGATGCAAGCAGATGATTGGAGGGGAACAAAGCTACTACTAGTACAGCTTCACCCTGGAGTCCGACAGTGAGAAGACGTGTTCGGGCCGTGACCAGGTAAATGTCTCTCTACATTTACCCCAAAGGCCGATGTGGGAGGTCTCGAGCATTCCACTGGGTCGCCGACGAAGGCGCGTCGTAGTCATGCCGAGCACGCGTGATGGAGTGCAGTCCACGGGGTACATCCAACGTACCGTGGTATAGCCCGCAGGGTCATGGAGTGGAGGCTTGGATGCTTAGAACCCTTAGACGGGCAGATCAAACGAGTCCCTTGATTGTCTCGATTGCGCCTTGTTATCTAATCGTGGGATCGTGATAAGCATCGCTGGTACCTAGTCGGAGTCATGAGTGGACTTCGAAGTCTCCCAAGACCCTGCGAGACATACTCGTAGACCCATGATCCCCAATCACCTCTCTGCTCTCTGTATCCTTCCAGAGATCCTCTCTTGTCCAACCTCCATATCTGCCCCTGGAGTTGATTCCGTCTGCCTCCTCTCTCGCCGCCGCACCTCTTTCGGTATCAGCTCAATCAGCTGGAGCCGTAGCTGTTAGTATTCCTATACTGCTGGGACCGCTGTTGAACACATTCGCCGCATCCACTCACAGCACGCCAACCACCACTCGCTTGATCCTCGACCTCGCCCTCCTGACGACTCGACATCTTACACCTATCTACAGCTCCCGCCGGTTTTTCCTGACGCCGTTGAGCTCTGCCCGCCGCCAGTGCTGTAGACCTCCTCCCGTTGTACTCGACCAACCTTCAGCCGGCCTTGCATCAAGCCCTTGCCCTGTTAAGGGGGATCCACCGATCAGAGCAGCGTTGAGAAGACAGATGTGCAGCCAGATCGAAGCGGCTCTGTACCCACAGCTTCGCCGATAGAGGCAGTTGCCAAACGCCGCTGGTGGACTCAACAACGACACATTCGCGCTCCGCCATCGTGCTTAGAGACAAGCGTCGCCATGGACCGACATTCGCTGCGTCGGGTCGCCCCACCAGCAGAGCAGCCGACTATCATCGGCGAGTTCAAAAGGCTCAATGAGATTGGGAAAGGCAGCTTCGCCATGGTCTACAGAGGTGTCCATGCTGTAAGTCGGAATCTGCTCCGAGTATCACAGGCATCGCAAGCTGGCCAGCCTGAATGGCGGCGTCGCTGACACTTCGATTGTCCTTTATCCATGCAAGTCACTGACTGACATCTTACAGCAGAAAGGATCTCTTGTCGCGATCAAGTCCGTAAATGTCACTAAGCTCAGCAAGAAGCTTCAAGATAATCTCGAAGCTGAGGTTAAGATTCTGCGAGATCTCCATCATCCTCATATCGTGGCCCTCTTCGATTGCCGTCGGACAAAAGTCCAAGTACATCTGGTTATGGAATTCTGCGAGCTGGGAGATCTGTCTTTGTTCATAAAGAAGCGATCATCGCTCTCAGAACACGAGGCCACAAAGGACATGATACAGAAATATCCGCTCCCGGCAGTTGGCGGTCTTAACGAGGTGGTTGTCAGGCACTTCGTGCAGCAGATCGCAAGTGCTCTGGAATTTATGCGAGTCAAAGATCTCCTACATCGTGACATCAAACCACAGAACCTGCTTCTGGTACCATCTCGATTGTGGTATGAGAAGAACCAGGGACGTACCGCTGTGATGATCGACGAGAAGTCCATAATTCCAGCAAGAGGCATCGAATCGCTCCCCATTCTCAAAATTGCAGATTTCGGCTTCGCACGTTTTCTGCCGAGCTTGGAGCTTGCCGAGACCTTATGCGGCTCTCCTCTGTACATGGCGCCTGAAATTCTCCGGTATGAGCGTTATGACGCCAAAGCGGATCTGTGGTCCGTGGGGACTGTACTCCACGAAATGATGGTTGGCAAGCCTCCGTTCCGTGCCAGCAACCACGTGGAGTTGTTAAAGAAGATCGAGCAGAACGATGACCGTATCAAATTTCCAGCCGGCTTGGTGATCAGTTCGGGAATGAAGAAATTGATTCGGTCGTTATTGAAGCGCAATCCAACCGAGCGAGTGGCTTATGAAGTATTCTTCCACGATGAGGTTGTCATTTCCGAAATTCCTGGCTTGGTGGGTGAGGATCGGCCACGAGAACCACTCGCACAGAATCTTGCTTCACGAATTTCTCGAACAAGGCCGTCAGAAACATTATCGAGCAGTCCGAAGACCAGACATCTCGACCCGGAGATCAGCCTACGATCAGAAGCTCCACATGTCCCGAGTTCGTCACGGCCCTCTCGCCCATCGTCACGGGTAGAGACTTACCACACTCCGCCGAAAGGAAGCCCCATTGAGGATAGAAGGCTTTCGACAGAGGCTCAATATAATGTACCTCGTGAGCGTCGTCCAACCTTGACCAGTGCCGCTACTGCCCCTGCCAAGACACAAGAGAAAGCTGTCTCAGCAGCTACCGTTGAGCGACGAAACAGCCGTGCGACTCCGCCCCCAGGCACGTCAATGTTGAAAGAGCATCTCGATCGTGAACGTGGGCGGATTCCGGACGAGAGGAGCCAGAGGGAGGCTAGAGAACGCGCAGCACAAGATATTGCCTTTGAGCGAGATTATGTCCTGGTTGAAAAGCGACAAGTCGAGGTCAATGCATTTGCTGATGAGCTTGCTCTGAGCCCTCACGTCGGAAATACGCAAGGAGCTATGGTTCGAAGAGCTACTACTGCCGGTGTTCCACTCTCCTCCACAGCACCAGTGTCAAATCAAACTCGTCAAGGTTCGATGCAGGTCGTTGGCCGGCAGGGGACTGTGCATCAGCGTGGTGGCTCATATGAGCGTCGTTATGGGCGCTCTCCTACTTCAGCCACATCAGCGATCTCCAAGGCTTTGAACATGGCGAATTTCCGACTTTTCGGGATGGGATTCTCGCCACCAACGGGGAAAGGTCCTTCTCCTCCACCACAAGGATATGCGCCATTTCCCACCTATCCGACTGAACAAAGTAGTATGCTCATGATTGGTGCTGGCACTCGAACCATGGACTCTCGCGATGACGATACGCGGACGAAAGACAAAATCGAGGATCTAGCGCAGAGGAGTCATGTCGTCTGGGGTTTTGCCGATGTCAAATATCAGCAACTCCTTCCGAGTCGCCCAATCAGTTCCCATGGTCTAGGCATGGCTGAGGGACGAAAAGGTCGTCAGTTTCCTGAAGCAGTAGCAGTAGAGGAGCCCGATTTGCCCGCTGATCAAGTTCTCGTCATCGCAGAAGAGGCTCTTGTCCTTCTCGTTAAGGTCCTGGCAATACTTACCAAAATAATGAGCGTGTCTGCCGCGTGGTTTCGGCATAGTCGAGCCGATGTTGGCATGGACTCACCTCGATCTGCCCCAACGAAGTCTACCAACGCCACTGCTGCTGCTGTGAAGATCAATCAGGTTGTCCAGTGGGCGCGCACGCAGTTCAATGATGGACTGGAGAAGTCGGAATTTGTCAGCAGAAAGCTTGTCGATGCGCAGAAGCAATTGCCTCTAGACCATCCCGGCCATCCAAGCAACCATCCAGAGCCATCTGAAATCTCGGGAGGCAGTGTTGCCACTTCCACTGACCAAGTCATGTTGACAACTGGGATCACGGCAGAAAAACTCATGTATGATCGTGCCTTGGAGATGAGCAGGACCGCAGCCGTCAACGAACTTACACATGAAGATTTCGAAGGCAGCGAGCTCTCGTACCGTACTGCGATTTGGATGTTAGAGGCCATACTGGATAACGATGATGATCGCTCATTCCAGAGCAAGAGCAATTCGAAGCAGGATGAGAACACTGACGAAGACTTGATCAATGGTCTGGAGTCCGAGGATAGAGCCACGGTGAAGAAACGTGAGTGACCCATCTGATTTCTAGTGGCTCACAGAACTAACGTTAGGCAGTTCTGGAAGGATTGCGAATTCGTCTCCATAGCATTCAGAAGAAGATTCATGCCCAGAAGCAGATGCAGGCAAAGCGCTCCTCGGTCGCATCTACACCATCCGGTTACACTCCGCCGAATCGTTTTTCTCCAGCGGCAACGCCGCAGCTCGCGAACACGCCTCCGCGATGAACACCTCACAAGTTCCCTTAGACAGTATATTTCTCCGTCTTTCTCAGCGCATTGACTAGCATTTGGCGTTTGGCACAGGAATCCGGGCGACATTAATGTACTTTATCCTTTCTTTCTTTTTTGACATAGTCGATTCTCACTCGGGCACTACTCTGCACCACGACGCAGGTTTCCAGCTTTGGCTCGACTGCGGACTATCAGGTTCATACACGAGGCCCTTTTTGACACCAACGTACGGATCTACCAACGTGGTCTTTGCACATCCTCTGGCGGCTCTTTTGATCGCAACAGTATATTTTCATTACCAAGGCGCTTCGGATGGATTGGAATGGGATGGCTTGAGTTTCCACTTACGAAATCACGGGCTATGAAGGCGCACAGGAGTTGTTTCAGCATCGGAGACATGAGGCTATTCCATGGAATTGGGAACGCAAATTGCATAGAATCGATGGACGGGGACGACGATATCCTTTCAAGCCTCAGAGAGAATGCCTTGATGTACATAGGGGCTGCTTAGCCTGTTGCTGTTCGGTTTTGAATACAATCTTGAATGTGAATTTACAATCGCGGAATCCGTGAGTCGATGGCAGCTTTTGTGAATGTGTAATGTCAATCGTCATGTGGTGACGGCGAGACCATGGCTAGAAATGTAAGATTATCATTTCTCGATTGAACGCGTCAGTTTGGAACTCGGATTTGATCTGGGAGTAAAGAACTCATGCGCCCTCTCTTATTGAGAGCTCTGTCCCGGCTGAAGAATAAAAAATGACTCGGGATTCGATAGACGCCAGGCTGCGTGTGATTCGTAGTGACTGTTTCTATCATTAAGGCCTCAACACCCGACTTTCAGCCTGGCGAAGAGCATACCCGAAATCCATGTCAGATGTCAGTAACGCTGTCGACTGGGAGATGGGTGAGGCTGGTACGGCGGACTCGAAGTGCACAAAGAAGTCGCGTCAAAACTGTTTTCCGCGCTTGCTGGGCACTCGGTCACAAATGCAACTCGAGCAAGTTTACCATGGAACATTCCAATGGCAGAGCGCATGATGTTCATGCTATGCCCCCGCAGGCTATCTGTGATCTATACCGGCATTACCAGAAATTGGACAATGCCTCCATTGACTCGGATGTCAGGATCGTGGACTTTCAGCGCGGTCTGTCCGTAGAGCAGCAAGAAAGAATCGTTCCTGTAGACACCATCGCGTCCGAGACCATTGTAGAGGCCGAGAAGGGATTCAAAAATACCAATGGAGACACCATGGACACCGAGAATGGCCCCTCTCCTCATTCGTGCACCGTCTATGAGCACAAGGATTTTCCAGGCAAGTCGTGTATATGGACATGAAGAATATGACACTCACGTTTACAGGCCTTCGACTTCTACCCTCCCTCCTCCCTCCAGAGTGTCAGCTCCTAATGCTGGACAGTATAATGCACCGGGACCTATCCAATCCACTCCACACCATAAACCTGTCTCAGGACTACACGATTCCTTACCCTCCTGCATATCCGCCCAAAGAGCGAGCCTCATTCTTCAAATATCCACAATTTAATCCCTCTGGAACTCAAATCTTACAGCCTGTGAATCCGCTATCCATGAACAAGCCCTTGAATATTGCACAATTTCTGCAAAAGAAATTGCGGTGGCTCACATTAGGGGACCAATATAACTGGACAACACGTTCCTACCCGATGGAGTCACCAACTCCATTTCCCTCGGATATTGCCGCTTTGGTTACGACCCTGTTTAAGAAAGCATTCGTTCCAGAGAGTGGCGTTGTGCTGCTCTACAGCCCAAAGGATTACATGCCAGTACATCGAGATGTCTCTGAACAATGCGAACACAAACTAGCAAGTTTCACTCTAGGATGTGATGGTCTATTCATCATTTCGCGCGACAAGGACTCATCCGCTTTGAACGGCGAAGAACAGGAGATGGTTGTCATACGTGTCAGGAGTGGCGACGTGGTGGAGATGGGAGGGGAAACGAGATGGGCCTGGCATGCTATGCCGAAAGTCATGGCTAATACATGCCCAGAATTTATGCACGACTGGCCGGTGAGACAAGACCAAGGCACACCGCGGGAGTACGAGAAATGGAAAGGCTACATGAAGGGCAAAAGGCTCAACATCTCTTGTCGTCAGGTGTGGGATTGAACAGGGTAGCTGATCAGAGATACCTCATTGTCACCAGATGAAGACATCAGTCCGACCCTTCTTTCAATGATGAAGAGGCTCAGGCGGGTCCTTGGTTTAGTGCTGCTCCCGGGAACCACCCGTCAAAATCATCGAGAAGGTGGTGAACTTCGACGCCATGCCGTGATTGCCAAAGGCAAAGATCGTCATCAGCTTCTTCTGTTCCATCTACCGCCACAAGTCTTATGCCCTCGGGATCACCAACAGAATTGACTTCTTCCAAAGTGTTGGATCTGGCGGACGAGTCGGAGTTCGATTCCAAGTTTTTAGTCCCGCTTGGACTCGTTCCTCAGCTCCTGTCGAGATTGGGTCCCTTGAATCTTGAGATAGATGAATTCACAGCACAATCTCACTTACGAATTCACGCTGTTTCGGTGGAGTGGTTTGATCTGTACTCCTACTGTAAGTAATGGCGACATCTAGCTCAAAACCAGGTCGCTGAACATCAAAACAGTAACAAGCGTAGTCAGATAATTTGGAGGGAGCAAGTCCATTTGGAAGAGGAATGTTTACAAGCGCCTTGTCATTCAGCTAGCGAATGTCGCCATCACATGCGGTAGTATACAGGGAAGCTTGTTGGCTTGTGGGATCCCGCTAAGTGCTATCTTGCATGATACCTCGGTTGCAGTCGCGGCCGTTGATATCTGCGGTTCATGAGATCGAGACTCTGCCACACCATCGCGAAGCTCACTGCAATTGTCAATCTCAGAACTTGCCGTGGAGGTGGACTACCTTGCCTACGGTTGGGAAAATGACTGACCCTAATCTCGAAGATCGCCAGGAACCGCATCGAAGACTACAAATTTCCGGTGTTGTCTTTTGCTGAGGATCACGGGTCGGGTTCAACAAGGTCCGGACACACCGCTTACTTTAGATGAGAAGATATGCCTTTCTTTGATGATTGATTCCGACACCGAGAAGATATTTAATGGGGAAGGTGAACCAAAACTCTATTAAAGCTCCATATATCTACTAATTGATTCCATATAGATTTGCCGTCGATCTGATGTCAATAAAGAGCACACTCAGTTCTTGCACAGAATTACAGATCAAAAATATCATGCAAGTCGGAGGCTTAAGAATTCTCCGAAGCACATAAACATCCTACGGGTCTTCATCCAGTCAAAGGGCCCGACTTAGCTAAAATTGCTCCATCGCACGTGCCTCTAGCCTTAAGCTGATACGATCTCTGGGCCTCGATGAGGGTCGGGCCGTACATGTGATTCTAGAACCTTGCTCACATCAAATGATCAAGAGCGAAGCGCAACTACTGAACCTAGTCTCGAAACATGGAACTGCAGAGTACGGTAAATGGGAAGGATGCCAGCTCTTGGTGGTCGCTCCCGCCAAACATTGACTCGTCCTGTTTCGCATGTTAGCCTCGACAAAAGGGTCTACCATCTACTTTCTTGGCTTCGCAGTCGGACTACTCTGGCCTCCTTCTTCGCCTGTCATGGTTTCAACTTTACTCCCGTCCAGGATCGGTCCACTCACGCTGTTGGTTGTCATCTTTTACTTTTTGATCAACTTGCAAGGGATTTGTGCGTCCAATCAGCAATGCAAAGAGGTCGAATTCAGCGTGTCTGGCACGGCTGAAAATCGCAACATCACTACCGCGCCCTTGGGTAATGTTACAGCGCTCGCTCTGGCCATAAAAGCTGACAAATTTCCTCGTGTTACCATATCCGGGAAACAAACCCTTGTTGGCTGGTACTGTACTCCTGCAGTTGTCAATGAGAATAACCACCAACTACAAGTTTTACTGGGCTCCATTACCACAAATAGAGAGGCATACACCGCTCTAGGTGGTACTGGTCTATATGGCTTTCCTAGCTACGAACCTGAACTCTATTCTTGGGTTCAATATGCTGGAAGCAAAGGCTATCCGACTCTCTCGTTGGATAGACTCGGATCAGGGAAGTCCTCGCATCCAGATCCAGGTGTAGTTGTACAGGGTGCCTACGAGTGAGTTTCCTTGTCTCCACCATCGACGGCGAGCACTAACGATTGGTTCAGATATGCTCTCTACCACGACCTGGCACAACAGATTCGAAAAGGAACGACTGGATCCCTGGATCGCAAATACTCAACACTGATATTCGTCGGCAACTCCTACGGTTCCGTCACCGGAAACAATCTAGCCGCTCGTTACCCAGACGATTTCGATGCGTTCGTCCTTACCGGATTCTCCAAGTCTGTCCTGCCTTCTCTGGCTGGCGTTGCACTACAAAACGTTATGCCTGCGTCGACTGTTTGGCCCGCGCGGTTCGCGAAATTGAGCGGCGCTTACCTCACATCCCCACATGCGTCCAGTCGAACAGATTCCTTCTTCGGCGACCCCAAGTTCGTCGACTTCGATCCCGTCGTGGCGCAACTGTACTGGGCGCGAGAGGACGTCGTCAGTACCGGTCAATTCATAAGCACGTACGCAGATATCACTCGTGCGCCCGCGTACAAGGGAAGGGTTCTGGTTGTGACCGGGGAGCAAGACCAGGCATTCTGTGGACCTGGGAGCTCGAAAGTTGGCAAGGCCCGATGTGGGACTCTGCTAGAGGAGACGGGGAGTTTGTTTCCTAATGCCGAGTATAACTTTAAGAGTATTGAGAGGACTGGGCATGCCATCTTTTTCCACCGCTCGGTGCGGAAGACTTTTGATATCATCGATCAATTCCTCGATGGAGAGAGGTTGGAGGGGTAGGATCGAGATCAGGGCTATGATGAACTTTGCTTGTTTCATTAACCTTGGATGCGGTTTGTCTTGGCGGGCTTTTCGCCAAAACCTGGAAGGTCAGACTCCATTGCTTTTCTGGCTTTCCATGAGCCTGTTCGTCTGCAATTTGTGGTCAATACAGATGATTATTTGTAATCCTGAAAGACTCCTAGACCTCGTAATAAATCCATTGCCTCACATCCACAATCAGACCGAGTTGCTAGGTGGTGGGGGAAATCTGGGTCAAAGTGTACACATTCCTGGCGACGGCAGTACGACAGTGACAAGCTCTTTTGGTATTTCCCATAAGCTCATATGTATAAAAAAATTCCATTGTCCGGTCTCTCCGTTCGTCAATCCATTATCATCTTCTCCGACTACGTTGACAATCCCCAGCGTACGACATCCCAATAGATTCTTGAACTCCTCCGGGACTTTTCGGCACCATTATGAACTTCATCCCAAATCATTAACTTGCAAGCAGCACAATGTCTCCAGTCGTTTTTATCGGCACCATTACCGTACAATTCCAGATCTCTTGCCCGACGCAGAATGCCCACTCCCACTCCCGCTTCCGGGGATAGGCATTGTCAAAGCGGTGTTACAACATTGCATAAGAACGATTCGTTGGGACCCCCCTGGTAATTTCTGAGTCTGAGACGATATCACACACTGCGTGAGCGGGATTTCCGAACAGTGGGCTAGGCATTCAGGGTATGAGTCATAGCATCGTCCGTCTGCTGCCATTGTGGTGAAGGCGAGGAAGAGGGCTGAGAGGAGGGCCGTGAGGGAGAGTTTGACGTGCATGATTTGGAGGTGGGTGCTGGTCGGAACGAGTGTACACGTGATGTAGCAGCGGTGTCTTCTTGATGGTTGTGAGGTTTTGGAGCTGGATTGCTGCAAAACTGCACGCACACCTGCTTTCGCTTTAAATGCTTTCTCATCTTTTGTACCCCACTATCACTGCATTTATTTTGGAAGCTCTATTCTCACTGGCAGCTAGACTTGGGTCCGGCTTCATTACGGCGGATCGACGTAGTAATATTCGTTCTGCCAGCTGCTATAAAACCCTAGCACGTCCCAACGCATCAGCGATGTAAGATTACACCGGCACTCTGAGGAAATGGGACTTACCTTCCGCTTCTGATATTTCTCCGCTTCCTATTGTCCAAATGTCCCAAGGCCCCTCAATATTACAAGCGGCATGAGCCATTGCCACTGCAGTCGAAATGGCAAAGGATAATTAATATCATCCAGACGTCGTAAGGTAGGCATCCTTGTGCGCGAAGACTTGAAATCTGATCAGCTAGAGAGAAAATCTTGTCACAGAAATTGAGCAACGCAAAAGCAGAGCAGGCGAGAAGGAGCGAGGAACATCATCAAAGAGATGGCAAAGTCGAGTGAAATATTAGATGCCGCGAGTTCGCAGCACACAGAGATCGCATAGCGAAACTCGACGCAGAAGAGAAAGAAGTCCAGAGGCAGGTCGCAGAGGCTGACAAGGTCAAGATTGCAGAACTGAGCAGGAGAATACAATTGATTAGGTTTCAGAAGAGAGGTAAGCTTACAATGCGATGCTTCGAAGTTTTCCAGGCTTCGACTTGACGATGATCGCCACCAGCAATAGGGGCCGGGCCTAAGCTCGAAGCCTTGCCTATTTGGGGACGCGTTCCAACGCGACGCGAGCGAGCACTTAGATTGATTCGATCCCCCATCTCACGCGTCTCCATCTACGCGTCTGTCTGTCTCTATCTTCTTCAAGTCTACACTCGCTGAAGAGTTTCATTGTTCATAATCACTACTGAATTCTGTGTTCCTTTGTATCGACCTTACCCCAACACGTCTTGTTTTGCTAGATCTCATATGGAGTTTTCAGTGCCAGAGCTTGATTGGTCCTTCGAGCGTCGAGAGTGGCCATCTGAGTTTACGTATGTACGCTTCTTCTATTCGCGTTAAGAATCGATAAAGGACGAGACAGACTAACCTCAAATTCAGCGCGTACCATCATGTTTCGGAGATGATTACCATCAGAGGCGACACTGGGGATCAATGCCACGTCCATGGACATATTCTCAATGAACGTGCCTCTGCTCTCTACGAATCCGCGGATTGGGATTCTGGCGATTCACGTGCCGAAATGACTGTCCTAGCAAGCGGCGACGTCCTGCAACTCTTCACCAACTGGATTTACAACGGCGTTCTTCATCTCCCCGAAGAACACGAAGAGAACAACAATCCTCTCACTTTCGAGGCTACCTGCCAGCGCGCTCTGGCAGATGCTCAATGCGGATTACCAATTACATCTCAGCACCGATGGATCAAGCGCGAAGACGAGACTTCATCCGTGGAAGGGATGGAGATTCCACAACTTCGAATGGCGAGGCTGGTTGAACTTTTCGAATTCGCTCGCAGATGGCGTATCGCGGAACTCGAACAGGATATCCTCGAATCCCTCTTCGTCACTCTCAAAGTCGCCCAAAAGCTGCCACGTTGGGATATCGTCAACAGAGCCTTCGACATGCACGAAGACGACGGGTCCGACTTGACCGATTTTCTCCTTGATCTTTTTGTAGCGAATTGGACCTCGGACGTTTCGGTCAGCCTGTTCCAGGTGGAAGAGGGGAAAATGAATACCCATTTCACTGCCACCGTACTGCACAAGATCACTTGTGAGAAGGAGAAAAATGTGCGCGACAGAAAGCACGACACGTGGAGAGCCGTGATAGCAGAAGAGAAATTGAAGGTAGCAGAGCGTGAGTTGGCTCGCCATAAGACAGCACTGACAGGAACGCAAAGACAATTGGCCGCGACTAAGGAAGCATTGGTTGATGCACAAGGAAAGACAGATGCATCACCGGGGGCTGCTGTCAATATCTCCGGACCATCCAAGGAGATGTCAGCCAGTAAGCAGAAGTCTGTCGCGAAGGGTAAAGGGAAAGCGGTGGAGAAGGCGAGGGCAAAGCCACTGGCGAAGGCAAAGCCGCTGGCAAAGGCAAGGCCGAGTGCCGCAAATGTGCAACCAGCGGTAAAGGAGGAGCCCGTGGCCAACAATAAGCGACCGAGGGAGGAAGATGCAGGGGATAGCTCTGAAATGTTCCAAGAGTCTTGTAAAAGGAATTGCCGAGAACTACGTCCTAGGAGTGGTGCTTTGAAGCTGGAGGATTGAGCATGAGGTACCAAGCATAGTGATAGCTTACCTCTTGCGGCGTTGGATCATGTCTTGTAATTTACTGTACTTATATTTTGGAAATTGAAACATTACAAAGGACTGGTGACATTGGATGAGTTCATGGCAATTCTTGAATGGGAAATCTTCAGAGATTCTTGCCTACTTGATGCCGATATGAGGTGCTGTGAAATCAATCAAAGACCGCCAAATATCCGGATGTGATGGTGTATCCCTCCATATATGCAACGCCAGTGCTCATCAGAGCAGTAAGCAATGCCATCCCACGAAGAACCAAAGCACCCTTGTCTCCAACATCACACGCCTAACAGTGCCAGATGAACCAGTTCGTCAATCTCTCTGTGCCCTCCATCCTTTATGCCCCTGCGCCACCACCGTATGTCTCAGCAAACTTGAACCGCTTCCGCTCTCTAGTTCCATCCCACAACACGGCGCGAGCCAGAGGCATTTCCAGCTGTTGCTCGACGTGGTAGAGCTCGTTGACGTGGAACGGTCGCTTGCCGGCCTTCTTCGCGCTCCAGACTGTGAGGATATCCTTGTTCCTGTTATCCACTGCTAGCGTCTTGCGTGGTATGGTCGCATCTTTGAATTGAGAGCCTTCGCGAATAGGGTGAAGTTGACCCCAGCCGTCTTCGGACTCTGACGATGTCTGGTCGTCCATCGTCGAGTCGGAGTTTGGTGATGAGCCCAACGACTGGCTGGAATCCGCTTCGTCGTCGCGCGCCTTTTGCATGGCTGGTGAGAGTGGCGGACCGTAGACCGGCAGAACTTTCAAGCGTCGCTTCGTTCGCCATGCCCAGCGTCTGAGATAGTCGACCACACAATCAGGCAGAAGTAGCTGGTTGAAGACCTCGTAGGTGGCGGTCCGCGCTGCGACTCGATCCTTTGCCTCTGTATCTTTCAGGCTTCGATTGAGGTGCATAAATCCATGTTCGATCTTGCAATTGATGATGTTAGACCTGTATAGGCAGTAGGGTGATTCTTTAGTTCCGATGATCTGACAGTTTTCGAAATTGCAATGCGTCGTCCAGTGGTAATCCCCGGATGTCAGGAGGCAATTGACGAGAGTACACTGTGCGAGTTCGCAGTTGTGGAGCACGGAGTCGTACAGGACCGATTTGTTTATATAGCACTTTTCAGCATAGATGCGGCTGTAAGTGTTGCCGATGTAGTCCTTTTGTTTGACAAAGGCGTTGCGAATCGGGTTGGGCGGGTCCTCGAGGAAGTCGACCAAGGTATCGTCCATGGTGGCTATTGTTGGGATCGAATGACGATGTATCTTTCTTAACAAATAATGTCAATGGTTGATGGATCCAGAGAGACTTATTATTGTCAATTGCTGTGTTGTAACCGGGCGGGATGCGCGACCGCAAACAAAGGACGAATAACACTTGAAGACACGGCTACCCGTCTGGAGGGATCGTGGGTCTCGTGTGAGAAGTTCTCGGCTAGAGGTGGATAGCGATAATTCTCGAGCGGTTCAGACTGAGGATGACTAGAAGATAAGCCACATTGGTTTACAGGATGGTCGAACTGAGATTTGACGATGGATCGATGCTAGAAGTGCGGCGTTGCTTCTCGGGGTTGTGAACGGAGGACGGGAAGAGAAGGAAACGGCTGTCGACTGTCGGGACTGAAATAACGTGGCATCAACCTCGTGATTTCAAGACAGTTTGATACTCCAAGTTGAGAGCACAGTCGCAATGATGTTGGAATCTCAACTTAGTCAAACCAATAGACCGATGTACAATTTCCTCTCTGCAAATATCGATTGGACGATCATTCCATTTCTTGGGATCGGCCGTCAATTGAACCAAGACCCGAGCATACTTCTACCTACGAATCAAAGTCGGCCAAAAAAGTCCATCTCCGCTCCTCTCGAGCACCTCACCCTTGCTCTTCAATTCCGCACTTCACTTGCTCCGGCTCGATCACGCATCATGACCGTGTTCCTCTCAACTCCCTTTCCGCCATACTTTTCCAGGTCGAAAGTTTTCTCGGATATCGGCTTGAAACCATAACGTGCATATAGAGGTCTCCCGGCCTCCGATGCTTCCAAGTAAGCTTCGATCCCTTCTTCATCAACCGCATCGAGATAACGCTTCATTAAAAGACCACCCGCACCACGTCTATGGTGATCCGGATGAGTGCTTATGACATGAAGGAAGCCCATGCGCGTTTTCCCAAGAAACTTCCTTCGCTGCTCACCTAAGTAGCCAAAGAAGTCATTCCAAGCATCAGCATTGGCATCCGGAGGCGGAGGAGACTTGCTTGATAGCTCTTCTAACTCCTTCTCAGATGCATGAGCAGGAGTAAATTCCCAGTGCGCACTGGCTATCACTGTGTTTGTGGCGGGGTCGGTGACGGTGGCAAAGTGATTGCCTTTGTTTTTCTTGATTGCCAGACGGCACTTTTCCGATGATGAGACGACGTACTCATCAGAGGGGACTGGGTTTGGAGAAAGGAGTGGGCCTATGCCACTAGTATTTCGGAAGGCGAGATATCTGGGCTGCTTTAGCGTTGGTGATCAATCAGGCGGGCCGCTATGATTTACTGGATACGCAGAGTTTCCTCCACGTCTTTATCTTGTAGAGATGTCACTTGGAGAGACATGTTGTCTATACGCACAAGGAGAGCTGAGCAGGCGTGAGAGATGAGGAGGAGTGAGAAGTAAGGAGGAGTGAGAGGCGTAAGACGGTCAGAGACAGTCGACGCCAAAGACGTAACTAAAGCCACAGCCGGTCCTTTTACTGTATCATGCTTGTATTGACGTCCCTTCGAACCATGATGCAGACATTCGGTTGCAGTATTCAATCGGGCGATTGATATTGATATAGATGTGGAGATGCTTCCAGACTGTCCTCGGAGAAAAGTACCGAACAGATTCTGAATTGTATAGAATAAGATATGAGGACAAAAGCAAACCCAACTTCGCCAGTGAGGTGCGTGTGCTCACATCCCTGCTGACTAAATCACTTCTGATCGTCATTGCCTATCATCTGTTCGCCTTGCTCTTGAATAATTGATAGACACCAAACAACCACGGAATACAGCCGCCAAAACACCGTGACTCGTGTGAAACAGGAGCTGCTGTGTCTCGTTAACAAGACGCCGTAACATTGAGCGACAGAAGGCTGGAAACACCAGAAAGTCCTTCCCTCCAAGCAGTCCAGATGAGCAAACAACACTGATTGTTGACAAAACACGATCCCACTCCTCCACAACAGTGAAGAAAACCCGAAGGCACGCTGGTCGCTTCTACAGAACAATACACCAAACTCAATCAATCTCATCATGGCCGACGAACCGCTTTCCTACTTCATCGAGCTCACGGGAGCCTCTCCAGCGCAAGCCCAACAATACATGAGTCTCGCCGACGATGTTGTGGAGCAAGCCATTCAACTCTACTTCGAGACTGGCGGTTCTCTGGCCACTGAAGCTCCGCCAACGTCTGCACCACCACAATCGGCCCCGCGCCCGCCTCCCAACCGATCGAGAGGATATACTGAGGACGAAGATGGCGTTGTGCATCTTGAGTCCGATGAAGAAGAGGAAGAGGAACACGATGACGATTTCGACATGGACGGAACTGGCGAGACTGCTCCAGCTGCAGGCCACAGTGTGGAAGACGACGAGGCCATTGCCCGGAGAATGCAGGAAGAAATGTATGCAGCAGCCGGACGTGATCCTGAAGGTGTGAGGGCGCCTATAGCCAGACAGACACAAACACTGGTTGGGCCAGGTTCCGAATCATACGGCAATGATGATGATATAGAGGCGATGATAGCTCATCACAGTGCTCAACGAGCGGCACGCGCTCAGAGAAATGCGGGCGCATCATCTCGTACGTCCTATGTTCGGTTCAGACGACACCATGCTAACAAATGCAGGCGGAGGGATCTTCACACAGCAAGATGTTCAATCGTCGGTTTGGGAAGACCGAGACGCTGACCCAGAAACACGCGCTGCTGCTCTTGCTCGTGCCACCGGTGGTCGCTCAACTGCTTCCAATAAGGCTGCCTCCTTGGCTGAAATGTTCCGACCTCCCTTCGAAATAATCCAACGCATTCCACTCGAACATGCCCGTGAAGAGGGAAAAGACAAAAAGAAATGGATATTGGTCAACGTGCAAGATCCATCGATTTTTGATTGCCAAGTGCTCAACCGAGATCTATGGAAAGACGAGCGCGTGGTGGCAGTGATCAAAGAGAGCTTCATCTTCCTACAATATTCGAAAGAGGATCCTCGTGGGCAGAGCTACATGCAATACTATTTCGCTGCCAGCCGAGATGTGCAAGATGCGTACCCTCATATCGCGATCATCGATCCCAGAACAGGCGAGCAAGTCAAAACATGGTCCGGCCGACCTGTGCCACAAGCAGGGGAGTTTCTTGAGGCGTTGGTGGAATTCTTGGACCGCTACAGCTTGGACGACATGAAGAAGAACCCAGTCGCAAAGAGAAAGGCGGATCAATCGAAGAAGATCGATGTTACTCGTCTGAGTGAGGAGGAGCAATTAGAACTGGCAATGCAGGCCTCGCTCGGGAATGGTGGTGCGAGTCTGGCACCAAAGGTCGATGACCCTGACGATCTGACCAAAAGTATGGATTTCGGATCAGCGAGCGGAAAGGGCAAGGCTGTGGAAGGAGCAGAGGTAACCCCAAGCACGGCCGCAGCACCTGCATCACCCTTCTCGCTCATACCTTCGGATCGTCCACATATCGAGCCACCACCGGGTCCAGAGACCACTCGCATTCAGTTCCGCCAAGCCCAGGGCCGCATCGTGCGTCGATTCGGTCTGGACGAGCCAGTGTCACGCATTTTCGAGTGGCTGAAAGCAGAGCCGGCTGAGGGCAAGGCTGGGATAGAGTTCGACCTCATGTTCATGGGCAAGAATTTGATGGATTTAATTGACCAGACGATCGAGGAGGCCGGCCTGAAGAACGGCAGCGTAAATATGGAGTACCTGGGTCAGGATGAAGAATAGCTCTTGGTCCACTACAATGGCACTTCCCACATATCATGAACCACATATAATACTAGTAGCTGATGAACATGGCGGGCAATGGACGGCGTTTGATAAGACATACCCCACATGTGGACCACCTCAACAGGGTGAATGACTTGGCATGAATGGCAGGCGATGCGCGGGACTAGATTTATTGAGCACCTTGTTCCACGACCGAAGGTAGATGCACTCGGGCATTGCGCTTTTAATACTACTACGGTTTACAATGATTTGCGCCCTGGTATCGTGCATCCCGATCATTTTCGCGAAAGGACGTATTCAGCATCGCTCGACTTTGATCAATCTTTCAGCTGCTTCCGCTTTTTCGTCGCTGGGGATCAAGAAAGATTCAATAATCCATATAAGATCATCTCATAACAAAGACAAATTGAACGACATGGATCCAGCTTCGAGAACCATAGATTCCCACCCATCGTTTTGATTTGCATTGCCAGAAATTCATCCACTTCCATCCTGAAAAGAGGCATCATATTTTAAAGATAAGATTTGCATTTCAAGAAAAGGCATTGAACCTTGGCTTCCCTTCTAAGACGGAAACTCACGGAATGGAAAAAGAGGTCATCATGAAAATCATGGATTTGCTATTTAATTCCATCTACGTTCAACCAGGTTGTACGTCTGAGTACTTCCGGTTTGCTGGGTGCAAGAAGTATCTTGACCCGTTTGCATTGAACTTCACTATCCATCTTGGTGGAAGTGATGGATCTTGGCTGTGTGACGGCTGTGTGGACATTCTTCGAATGCCACCGCCGGTCTATTTACAACAAACCCGGGTGTACGTCTGAGATCCTTTGGTTTCCCATGTGGACGTAGTATTTTGACCCGTTTGCATTTAACATCACTGACCATCCTGGTGGAAGTGATGGGTCTTGGGTTTGTGACTGCTGCGTGGACATTCCTTGAATGCCACCACCGAAATTGTACATTTCCGGTGTGGGTAGCATGCTTTCGTGACTATGATGTCGACCGTTGACCATCTCTGCAGGAGGGTGTGGCCAAGGACCTCGCGTCGCGATATCCCAGTTTTGAAGTTGGGCCCTCCAGGTTCGAAGAGCAACGTATTCATCCATCTGGTAGCGATTGATGACCGATAGATCACCAACTTTGACACGAAGTTCAAATTCTTGCATCTTGGAATAGCTCCACATAGGAAGCTCGGTGTATCCAGGACGTGACGGACCAGCGCTTGGCGCAGGTTGACTTGGACCAGCATAAGAGCTTGGTGCAGCGTGTGTGCTTGAGCTAAACTGACCCACACTTTGTGCGGAGTACGGGCTTGAGCTGAACTGACCCACACTTTGTGCGGAGTACGGGCTTGAGCTGAACTGACCCACACTTTGTGCAGGTTGACTTGGAGAGGGGATATTGCCCCATGCGCTTCGCGCTGGTGGCTCGCTTGCAACGAGATGGGTGCCAATCGTTGCTGTGGGATCAATGATACCATACGCGTTGTGGACGAGTGGACGAGCATTAGATGAAGCACCGCGACCTGAGCCACGGTTGCCACCTCGTGCTCCACCTCGTCCCCGACCGTGATGGTATCGTTGTGCGCGCTCTTTTGCAGTGCCGGCGCCTGTCTCTTGGTTACGCCTGCAGGCCGCTTCGTCAGCGAGCTGCTTGCGCTTTTTGTTCGCGAGATCTTTGAGATCTGCGATGTTTGACGATCCGAGGACCAAGATCAAATTTCTTGAGTGGTAACCATCACCCTTGGGACATTCTTCTCCAGGGTGAGACTCCTTGCATATAATGCATGGACCTTGGCAAACGGTGTGGTCATAATGAGTCTCCGTTCGAGGCTCGCCACAAGTAGAGCAATAGGGTCTCCACTGTTCCCTATTCTTTGGCATTGGTAGTCCATTCTTCGCGAAGAAGGGTGGAAGCGGTATGACCTCGCTGAACTTGCCATGCCGGTTTCCATGCTCATTCAAAGAAGATGCCTGTGTGGACGGGCCTGAAGACTTCGCTTTGCCTGTGCTGTTTGTGTTCCCACCATTACTTTCTGGTGCGGAGGTACTTGAGAGCTCTGCACCATTACCTTGAATAGGCAGTTGACCTGTCGAGAATGTCAGTGCTTGATATGAAGCTTCAGGAGCAGTTGCAGATGAAGTTTGTGTGGATGTCTTTAGTGCAGAACCATTTAATGGCTCATGCTGTTGTTTTGAGTTGCCAGAGGCACCAGTAGATTCATGGAAATTGGCTTCAGCGCCGACGCGGTCAGCTAAATGGCACATCAGTTGGAAGTCTATCGACACTGTCAAGCATTGTTCTTACCGTCAGTCATGGTAGCGTCGGAGAGAATGAAAGGTCCTAGATCGGGATTGTCCCACCAATCTGTAAGGTCTTGGGTCTCCATCTTTCCTGGAGATGAAGGAGTAAGGGATTTTCGCCAAAGACGCGACCGTGTTGTGCTCCAAAAAAGTCGCGCTAAGTCGACACGTGACGTCGACGACGACATGAGCACTTCATTGGAACCTGCTACAGCACTTCTAGATCCATGACGCTTAAGAGTCATCCATCATCGCTCTGATTCCTCACAAGCCTCTGTGTCCCTTGAGTAGCTCGTCTCCGATCTGACAGCATGTTCAATATCGCGCAAGTTGTAAGAACACTGCTTTGGTGTATGTAGAACCTGACTTCTTTTGAACCTTTCGCTGACACCCTCGACAGCGGATTGCCATATCGCGCAGCTTAAAACAGCCATCTTTGAGTTTGTGAATTCCTCTTTCTCCTAATTCTTCTTTCTGTTTTCCTAGCTCTTGAAGTTAACTTATCACCAAAGAGGTCTCCTAACGTCTCAAGTTGATCATATACGCTGATCATCTGAAGCTACTGGACAATAATGGAAGCTCTGGATCAGCTCTAGAACGTAATCCTTGGAGCTGGTTTTATCTCATGCTGCATGCTGTAGTCGTCCTGGCCAGAACTCAGTCAAGAGCTTGCACGGATATGAACCCCGATACGATTAATCAGTCTTGGGCTGGTTTTGAGCTGTCTCGTCTTCTCGGGTTCTATATGACCAGCTCGTGAATTAACAAGCATGGCAATCCAATCTCGTGATAAAATTGAGAAATAATGCTCCGTCAACTTGGGCGAAGTTAGTTTGCAGGAGCTACCCTCAGCGGCATGTCGTCATTTCACGAGAAACACACATTTGGAAGCTGTTCGACCTGCGTTTTAGCGATTCAGAGGAGAACAAAAAAAGCACAGGACCTGTCAAGATCGAATACGCCGGGATGACTACAACAGACGATTTAGTTTCGACTTCCTCTGTATCCGCAATAGACAGTCTATCGATCTCACATATGCGATTATGAGGCACAAATGTCTTCCCTGCAATTGACACAAGCAGTAGATCGATCCTGGAGATTGTGGCTGTATTGATGGGTCGACTGATGATTGGGAGTGGATGGGATGAGGTGCGAACAGCCAAGCATTAAACCTAAGGCTGGTGCGCAAAAACCCTGTACTACTAGTGATCCTACCTGGATCGAGATTCAACTTCAGCACTGCCCATTGCTTTAGCAGCTATATTTCCTCTCCCAAAGTTCATCCAGAACCATAATGATCAAAGCTCTATCCTCTAGCTAAAACATTCGAGAGTACAAATACTCGACTAAGGAAGTGGCGCTGCAGCCTCCGCGTCCCAATCGCCCCACTCTCTCCTCGAGCCAACGACAGCACCGACTCAATCCAGTAGTACATTCGGAAGAGGGTCTAAGGATATTCATCTACCTCTACCTTCGGCTGAGTCGCTAAAAGAGGAGGGCTGCAATCTGTAGGTATGGATCGGCATATTCAGAGCTTGAATCCCGACTCGCAGGTCTTCGACATTCTTATTTTGAAGACGTGGGAACACTCAAACATGGTAAAGGAAGTTGATAATCGATGCAAGTGGATCCATTGATTGCAAGGGGAGTTCATTTGATAGTACAAGAGTAAAGATACATGACGCAAGGAGTATGCGATCTTGATCAGCGGCAGCTTTCTCGTCAACTAGTGCCATGGTGGACCTCCCTAGACCGCCTTCCCTCAAGCCAAGCTACTTGTCGTGCCAGTGCAACTATGTAAACACCTTTTCCAGCTTTATTCCGCATTTGCAATTCCACAACAAGGACAATACACCCTCCCAGCCGAGCCACGTCTTGAACTACTAAACTCATTACTGCATCGTCTACAGGTGATTGGCAACAAGGGTTTCTTCCCTCCTCTCCATAGCTCCTGGTTCTCACCCAGCCTCTTCGCCAGATCGTTGCAAAATTCGCCGACGTTGCCAGCCATTGTCTCGAACTCTGGACACCTGTAGAACTCCGAGGTCCGATCTGCAGCAACATGCACGACGACATCGCGGAGACGGCGATCGCTTTCTGGAGTCGAGTCGTAGACGTACTCGATGGTTTCGGCCATGTCGCGGACGGATGACTCTGTGATCGCGAATGTGCGTACAAAGTGTTCGCATGCGAGGTTCTTGAGGTTGGGGATGTTGTACTTTTCCGCAAGCGCGTAGACCTACGGACGTTTGGTTAGAGCAGTGTGTAGACAAGTGTGGCGATGGTTGTAGACTCTGCGCTGCTGAAATGCATCACGCGGTGTTCGTAGCGAGCTCTTTCTTGCAAGTGCCGAACGAATTGCGCTCTCCAACTCGTCTTCGGGCTGAGTCCTCACCTTTGCATGAAACATGTCTTCCAACTCCGCCAAGTCGTCATCGTTCTCGTACGCATAATCGCCGTCGTAGAGTGCTTCGATCATTGCGTCAACGATATAGCTCCGGTCATCCTCTAGATTGATGCTGTTCTCCTTGGCCTCCTGCAAAGACTTAGTCACTGTGACCTTCATCATCCCAGGCACGACGCACCTTGAAGTCGCTGCTGAACAGCGTCGAAAAGTAACCTGAGTGGGTGCTTAACACGAGTCTGTGTACGTGGTAGGTGGAAGTATCGCAAGTAATTGTGAAGTCGGAGAACGCGCCTGATATGCGTAGGTTGGGGAGATTGGCCAACAGTTCGGCGGCGAAGATGTTGAAGGACGGTTTGGTCGCCATGATGCGGATAAGTGGTAGTGGTTTGCGTTGGATCGAAGCAGGAACGCGAGACTCGGATAGTCTATGTCAAATGAAGCGCGACACAAACGCGTCAACGCGACAGTGATGACAATGAGGCGAATGCTAGAGCTTAGAGCGAAAAGACTTGGCATGTAAGCTACAACCTATCGTTCGTATCGTACACAATCTGCCTTTTTCGCAAGTGGATGTATGGAGAAGCTCCACTTGAATGCACTCGACCCATGAATCCCTTCACCACTCTTATCATCGCCAAGCACCAGCTTACCATCCATCATTTCTAACCAAGTTTCTTCTATCATGATAGGAGGGTCTAAGTTCTGGATGAAGTCGATAGCAGCGGTCTGCAGTATGGGCGTGATGCTCACAGACTCCACACCTTGGTTGCCCATTTTTCATCGGCTTTGGAGCAAGTCGCAGGGCCAAATCCATAGCGAAGTCACCAACACGTCTGGACATATCCGCGAAATCCGTGTCTCTTAGCAACTCTGTCGAGCGAGCAGCTGCTGTCTTGACCACAATGCCACGCAATGCCTGATCGTCCTCGGATGTGGTGGAGTAGACGAGCTCGACCACGTCTGCTAACACTTTTGCCTCCAGCTTTTCATCGAGGTGACGATCGAATTTCACGCGCGCCAGATCTTTCAGCCACGGGATGACAAGTCGCTCGGCGATGGCGTAGACCTGGTTTTGAATGTCAGTCTCAATCACTAGCGTTCACAAACACAACTGACTCTGATGTGAAACGTCAACGGATGGTCGACGTAACCGTTCAAGCAGTCCAAGGCCTTTCGCTCTTCGTCAGTAAGCAGCCAGTCGTGATTGCTGTCGAAATGCTCGGGAATTTCGTAGTCTCCGTTGTACAAAGCCTGTATCATAGCTTGCACGACCCATTCATTTTCGGTTCCAAAGTCAATGTGATCGGGTTCTGCATCCTGGGGTTTGTCAGCTCCTGCCAGGCTATCCATCGCGCCAAGGAAGGCAAGGACCAAAAGTGAACATACCTTGGAATGACCCTCACATGTACTCTCGATGAAGGCAGAATGCGAACACATCACAAGCTTGTGGACATGCCAGCGAGACATTGCAGAATAGACTACCAAGTCGGAGAATTTCCTCGTAGTGAGGAAGCTCGAGACGCGGCATTGAAGATCGCTGGCGAGTGTTCGGAAGGCTGAATCTTCATCGAAACTCTTAGAGTCCTCTGCAGGGAAGCCCCCCATGTTGGATCGTGATGATCGGAAATGGAAGTGAGATGAGAAGTGAAGTAAAGTGAAGTTCTGTCGGAAGACTTGAACTTGTTGAGAACGCGACGCGAGGTCACGCGCTCATTATCATCAGAAATTGTGAACTCGAGAACCCCAACTACAGCTCAGGTTTACAATCATTGAGAAGTAGACCTCTTGAAATCATTTGAAGAAAAGTCATCGGCCACGTCCACAAACTGAGCGTGTTGACGTCCAAGTCATGCCGGCAATAGGTTTGATGTCCTTCCAACAAATAGGAGTGATCGAAGATACCTACTGTTCGCTCTACAGCCCAGTAAAACGAGGGCGATGTTCATAGGTTTCTAGCGATCTTCGGAAGTAAACTCGCCAGGAATTCGTCGCTTTCAATCTTGATTAGCAACATTGATCCATCTACGGGCAGCGAACGGATGGCAGCACTACATTTCAGATGTTCAGGAAACATCTAGCCATCAGCCTCGCACATCCAGTGAATGGAGCTTCCAGCTCGTCGATGCCTGTTCTCCTTCATCAACTGCATGCTCTTTACTAAGAATACTCAAATCTTGTCAGATCGGCCAACAATTGCTGCCTGAAGTCTACACTCAAGTCTGAGCGCCCCAGCTCAAAGATGTCTTCCCTTCTCGTTGGCTATATACACGCCTCACTGGTCCTCGTGTGCTGGTGCCGCATAGCGATACTATTGTGATATCAAATGAGGTAGACGGAGAAGCTCAACATTGTGACCTTTCCTTCCACATTTCCGTATTGTGCTTCGTTTGTATCCAGTAGGGATGTGTTCGCAGTATGGCCGTCGAAATATCGTTCATCGGGTTGAGAAGAGTATGGTGAAAAGGTTGAGAGAAGTGTTAGATGGCTGTTCGCAGTCAATACTCTTATCCATCAATACCGATGCGCGGATGGGTAACGAAGCACGCGAGGTGGTGTCTCTTTTGACGACTACCTAGGAAGTCCAACCGCTCTCACAGGAACAGCAGCGTCAAGTTCGCCGTCATCCGATATTTGTGCCCTGCGAGTCAGTAGCCTTAGCTCGAAGATGCTGAAATACCTAGATGATGGGAAGGACTTGGAGGTAGGAAGAGAGTTAAGTCGGAAAGCACGGCACACCACTCGAAGCGAGATGGCGCCGAGACGACGATCGGCTCGAGGTCTTCCACCATCCATTATTCATTGATTTCTCATCTACATTCAGTGTCTATAAGCGCTCTTGACCCTCGTCGGAAACATGGACCTCGAGGCTCCCATTCCAAGTCCCCACCACCTGCTCGATCCCTGACTGATATCTTAATGGCTTCAACAACACCACCCCCTTTCATGAAGGTATCACGAATACCTAATCGAATAAAACATCCAGATTATCAGCTCATGCAAACATAAGATCCTCATCGTTGGAGCCGGCCCATCAGGACTACTTCTAGCACTCCTCCTTGCTCAACACAACATTCCTTCCGTCGTTCTCGAAGGGTACGACTATCTCGACACGCGTCTGCGAGCAACTCAATATGGCGTCCCCGCTACCAGAGTATTTCGTCGCGCTGGGATACTCGAAGATATTCGCGCTGCATCTATCGGGAGTTTTCCGACCATCAAATGGAGAAGAGTGTCTGACAAAAATGTACTCACTGGCATTGATATGTCATGTGTCAAAGACCATCCCGACCGTATGACCATACTCCAGTTGGGCGAGATTATCAAGATCATGTACAGACACTGCCTCGAAAGAGGACAGGGATTGATTGAAATCAAGTTCCAGCATCGCGTGACAGATGTCGGCCAGGATGCAGAAAGGGCCTGGGTTGATGTTGAGGTTGGCAAAGACAAGACAAATGTCAGATTCGAAGCCGACTATGTTGTTGGCTGTGATGGTGCCACAAGCGCTGTGAGGAGATCGCTGTTTGGGCGCGACTGGCCCGGTCAAACCTTTGATTGTCAGTTCATCGTACAGAATGTGAGTTCAATTTATTGGATTTCTTCCATCTAGCATGCCAACAGGTTTCGATATTTGTGTCGCAATCACTCTTCGCAATGAGGTGGTCACTGAACTCGTAGACTATTCCAGAATTCCTTCCAAAAATTCAGGAGCCCGGTTTTTTCGCGTTAAATCCCGGCTAGTCCTTTCGCATACCTGAACCAGTCTGACAACATCTATACAGGTCTTCTACGATGGTTTCGAAAAACATGGCTGGGATGGAGGCAATTACATGGTCGAACCTGATCACTGGGGTCTGGTCGCCAAACGTGGTAAAGGCGGTCTCTGGCGAGTGACCTATGGCGACGTTGCTGGTCTCACCGACGAAGAATATCTCAAACGTCGCGCCTGGCACTTTGAGAATATTCTCCCTGGAAGCCCGAAGCCCGAGGAGTACCGCGTTGAACAGACCAATATGTACAAGATCCACAACCGATGCGTCGACACATTCAGAGTCGGTCGTGTTCTTCTGGCAGCAGATGCTGCTCATGTATGCAACCCGATGGGCGGCTACGGATGCATGACGGCCGTCCTCGATGTTGGAGGCCTTGCAGATTGTCTCGTTGGCTATTACGAAGGCAAGGCTGGCGAAGAGATATTAGACCGATATGCCGAAGTTAGGAGAGACATCTTTCTGAGATACATCGATAAGAGGAGTGTCAAGAATCTCGAGCGGGTGGCGAAGAGTGATCCCATGACTGTCCTCGACACTGACCCATTATTCGGGATATTGAAGGAGCTCGAGGGAGATGAGGTGAGAAGGAGAGAGTTCTTATTGGTGAGTTGAGTAGACCAATAGTATTTGTGCTCGCTGACATTTGGGCAGAAAACATCAAGCATCGAATACGACTTTACAAAGGAGTATCACAGTCAGAACGGCAATCGAGCTTCTGACGCTGCCAGTGAAGATCAACGGTTGCTCTAGGAATAAATGAGTCGCGCAGTGAGAATTGAATGATTACTGTGGGCTGGTAACCTTCTGGTACTCTCTTGCACATACACTATGCAGCATGGGCCTCTCTTAAACTTGCTCTCAGATCGTTTGCGTGAAGGAGGACAGGCTGCAGTGCGTGACAGTGTTTTGCCTCGATATTGAGCTGGCCAACTAACCTTTTTTTCCCATCAGCCCCAATCGTGGTGATGACAGGCACCATCCACGATTATGGTTCGGTATGTGCTTGCTCGATCTCCCGATTCAGTGCTCGAAGTGTAGACTTGTATTGCACGTGGTGAGCAGCACTTGGTTCTGGCTACTTGCGAGAGAGACAATGCGCTGTAGATTTATAGATTTGTCTTCTGATCATGGACCAAATGCGTGGCTGCTGAATTGCATAATGTAGGAGTTCCAAAAAAATTGGCCACACATCGAGCGACTTGAGAAGTGGGACGATCAGCCAATACCGTAAATTGAAGATAGAACGAAATGGTGAACGCAGTCAGAGGCACAGTCAGATTGTTGAGTTTCGATTTTTGCTAGCTAAGGCGACAACAGATATGCAATGTCTCCTGATCCCGACACGATCTGACCATCCTCCAACCGATCCAAGGCACATGGCCAAGCACAATCAGCGCATAGCTGCACCGGAACAAAAGAAGCACCCAACAGCGATCTAATACAACACTGAGGAATGGTCGAAGACGGTGCAGACAAATGGAAAGAAAAGGAAGATGGTTGAGACTCTCTCGGTTTCACCACAAAGGGCTACTCACGTCGGACACCGCGTGAAGGTGGAGCTCGTCGTCCGACTTCCTCCACAGATACCATGAATGTCAACCAAATGGCGCCCAGAGGAAAGAGAGGAGGGAGAAGTGAAGAGAGAGATTGAGGAAGGCGGAGTGAACGGGGAAATCGCCTAGTTTAACGACGTTGCGGTCAGGATGCCTTTCGCTTCGGCCCAAGAAGTAGTTTTGCGACACTTGCAGTCGGAACGAGCTTAACGACCTCTCGAGTCCGAGGCCTTTTAACGACTTGCTGTGAGGGTCGGGTAGTTTTACGTCTAGCGCCGAAGCGCCCGCTGGGGCCATGCCTATGGACGAGACGAGTTTAAGACATCCTGAGTCGGGCAGATTTAACGTCGTGCCCAGGACGGTGCTGATGGTGTGGAGGTGATGGTGGTGATTGGGGATAGATTAACGACATTGCGGTCACGCCTAGTTTAACGACACTCGCGGTCGAGATGAGCTTAACGTCCTCCAAAGACCGAGGCCTTTTAACGACTTGCTATGAAGGTCGGGTAGTTTCACGTCTAGCGCCGAAGCGCCCGCTGGGGCCGTGCCTGTGGACGAGACGAGTTTAAGACATCCTGAGTCAGGCAGATTTAATGTCGTGCCCAGGACAGGGAAGTGCTGGTGGTGATGGTGGTGATGGTGGTGATGGTGGTGATGGTGGTGATGGTGGTGATGGTGGTGATGGTGGTGATGGTGGTGATGGTGGTGATGGTGGTGATGGTGGTGATGGTGGTGATGGTGGTGATGGTGGTGATGGTGGTGGTGGTGGTGATGGTGGTGATGGTGGTGATGGTGGTGATGGTGGTGATGGTGGTGATGGTGGTGATGGTGGTGATGGTGGTGATGGTGGTGATGGTGGTGATGGTGGTGATGGTGGTGATGGTGGTGATGGTGGTGATGGTGGTGATGGTGGTGATGGTGGTGATGGTGGTGATGGTGGTGTGGAAGTGATGGTGGTGTGGAAGTGAAGGTGGTGTGGAAGTGATGGTGGTGTGGAAGTGAAGGTGGTGTGGAAGTGATGGTGGTGTGGAAGTGATGGTGGTGTGGAAGTGATGGTGGTGATGGTGGTATGGAGGTGATGGAGGTGATGGTGGTGAGGAGTGGGGATAGATTAACGACATTGCGGTCACGCTTAGTTTCGCTTCATTTCGGAAGTAGTTTTGCGACACTTGCAGTCGGAACGAGCTTAATGTCCTCTCGAGACCGGCAGTTTAACGACTTGCTAAGAGGTCGGGAAGTTTAACGACGGGCGGAGCTCCCCCTGGGCCGAAGCCCAGGGCCATACCAATGGTCGGTCTGAGTTTAAGACATCCCAGGTCGAGCAGTTTATTGTCATGCCCAGGACGGCGGCGATGCGAAGGTGATAGGAGGTGGTGATGGTGAAAGGTGGTGATGGGAGACGACGGTGATGGTGATGATGAGTGGTGGTGATGGTGATGATGAGTGGTGGTGATGGTGATGATGATGGTGATGATGATGGTGATGATGATGGTGATGGGAGATGGTGATGGGAGATGGTGATGGAAGATGATGATGGAAGATGGTGATGGGTGATGGTGATGGACTGATGGTGATGATGATGGTGATGGGAGATGGTGATGGGAGATGGTGATGGGAGATGGTGATGGAAGATGATGATGGAAGATGGTGATGGGTGATGGTGATGGACTGATGGTGATGGACTGATGGTGATGGACTGATGGTGATGGACTGATGGTGATGGACTGATGGTGATGGACTGATGTTGATTGTACGAAATGTGGAAAATGTGCAAAAATAAACGAAAAGGTGACAAAAAAACTTACGACGACGACGACGCGCAAAGAAACCGGAAGCAGAAAAATCCATTCTGATGATCTGCAAGGACAGAGAAGAACCTGCGAACAATAGCAGAAGGGTGCCGACGCTTCTTTGCATGCTGTCGCTGTGTGAATGTGAAAATTGAAAATGTGTCGGAAAGATTGTGATGGGGGAATACAGGTGAGAAAGGAACTGGGCTGGGCGAGAAGGCTACATCTTCCCTGATGCCACGTCAGCCAGGCAGCAATTTGCTCAGCGTAAGTTTGGTTGTGGAAAGACGTTTCGATATTTAGTCGCGTTGAGTTTTCTCGCCTGGCTTGGGTCTGAAACGTCGGCAAACCCCTCGCAGCCTCGAGAGAGGAAAACACCAGCGATGACCAGAATCTCTGATACCACAATCCTGAGTTACGGCATTGCACTCGGGCAGGGCCTTTGCATGTATTTGGGGGATCTGCTGGGCTGGGGAAAGGTGAAGAAGGTGTGTCGTGGTCGTGTCCATCAATGTTCGCGATAAGCCCCACTTAATAGTTGGGAAAGCTTTACCAGACAAGGTTCCCCTGAAAACGTGCTCAATTCAACCAACATTTGTTTGCCACCAGTGGCCACCCCGGGCCATTGAAAATTCCCTCAAGCCCAGTCAGCAGGGCTGAGCACGTGAAGACAGAACATTCCACCTAGGTCGAACTCGTCACATCGCCAAAGCATATCGTTCAACGGGAGACATATCACAACGGCCATCAGCATCAGTGTCCTCATGGTTGATTTCGAATCGGCAATGGTCTGGCTAGCTAGCACACCAGGAACGTAATTGGAACAAGACTTGGGCGGAGTCCTTCACTAATCAGTTGTCAACACCCGTCGGAACTTGTCATCATCCAAGCTATCTTCGATCACAATCTAGATTGAGTTTGAAAATTCAAGATAAGGATAAAATACGTAGAACCTTTCAAAAATGATTTCCCAGAAGTGTATTGAGATCATGAATTTTCTTTTTCACATGCGCCTCCAATGACCCTTCTCTACACGCTTTCGCAGTATGACTCTTCTGTCATTCAACCTTCGCAAGGAGAATGTTGCCACTGCTATCTATACCTCGATATGGCACACCATCATTGTCCCAGCTGTTCCGAGTTTACATCGCATCAACTTCATCCCAGTCCAAACCCCCTAGCTCGGCTGCTCTCAGCAACTCCGCACTCGCAATGTCCTTCTCTCCCGTCAGAGGGTTCCATTTCACACCTTCTTTCAACCACATCCACCTCAAGTACGCCCTCAATTCTTTGTCCTTGGGCAAAACCCTTTTCCACTCCGGCACAAAGTCCTCTTCACTCGCGCCCCCACCGTTCCAATCGGTTGCAACTGCTCGCAATTCGTCTCTACAGAAAATCCTCCAGCTATCGAAAGCATAAGCTCCGATTCCAGGTAAATGTCCAATTTCAAGCGCGCCCTCACGAGCATCATCGTCCCCTAGAACCTCCATTGGATCGATGCCTTTGTGGGAGTCCGATTTGGGATATTTAGGTGTCATCACTCTTCTCCCTTTAGTAGGCGGATGAAGATTCCACACTCTCGCTAGATCAACGAGAGTAGCGGCGCGCTGGTTGAAAAGCCCCAGAGGCTTGATCATATCACTTAGCGTTGCAGAGTCTGCGTTTTCGAGAGCCTGAGGCGTTGGATATGCTTCAATCACCTCGCGAAACACAGGTATGGCGTATTTACCTCGTGTCTTGTTGAGAAAGATGACTGCGACCAGCAGTTGAAAAGGATCATGGGCGAGTTCTTCCTGGACGAGGCCAAATACAGCATCTGACAAAGGTGGCACATCGATGCAAGAGACTGTTCCTGCTGCTGGTCGCGGCTTTTTTGGTGACGGCGTGTCGAAGAACGAGGAGGCTTTCGCAGTTTTTCGCTTCGACGGCGTGCATAAGGGTTGGCTCTTGGCTGATTTCTCGGGAGAGATTGCTTCGTCAGCGCCGTGCTGAGAAGCATGATAAGGCCTTGGCGGACTCGGATGTCCTCCATCGTTCCTCTCCCACGTAAAATCAACCCCTCTCGTGCTACACTCATCGTATACTGGTCCAGAGTCAGATTTGGCTGGCGCTACGAGTATGTCAGTTGATGTTCTCTTGACTTGTGTGAAGTCCGTTGTGTGTCTCAGAATGAGTTTCCTCAACTTAGGATCAATATTGACAAAAATCTGGCAGCATATTCAAATCACATCGCCAGAACTTGCCGATATCAATCTTGATTTCAGATTCGTCAAATTGGTTCAGTTGCAATGTAAACTCACCTGAATCGGGCACAGCTGAGGATTGTGTTTCGAGGACGATTGCTTGGTCAGAAGGTTGACTGCGCAAATGCTCAATGCCTGGCGAATCAGCATCTGCAGTTAGCTGGGTGTTTGCAACAACCACATCGCTTCCCCGAGCCTTCGCCACCGTAGACGCCTTCGCCTTTGTCTTTCTCGTCTTTCTCGCCTTCCTCCCCTTCTGCGGCTTTTTCATTTCCGTGCCACTTTCTTTGATAGAGCATCGCACCAGGCCCTGTGATTCGCGGAAAGATTGCGTCGGGGTGGGAATGTCCTCCCGGGCCGTTTCCTGTCTGAGTCGACCATTTCGGAGGCGAGTGCGTGCCACTTCACTCGTCCAGTCATCCTCATCGCCCATCGCTTCTTCCTGTTTGAGGACCGCCGTATGCTCTGTTACTATTTGCTCCGCAGCTTCTTCGCTTTTTACTTCCGGCCCATCCTCATCGTCGGCCATGCTGATCGAATCATCGGATTGAAAAAAAGCGATTTGGGACCCATGTTCTTGTTGACGTGTTCTGCTATGTGCGTTGGTCCGGGATCTGTACAAGGTGTCTCTTCTACAGGCATAGCTTCTGGCTTCGACTTTGACTCTGGAGAAGGTTGTGAGTATTCTAGAGCGGTGACCACGGATGCATCGTCAGAACTTGACGTCGCTGGCGATGTCTGAAAGTGATTTATAGCCACCATAGCAATGATATTGCCTTCACCAGCACTGCTCAATACATTTCCCATCGTGGGCAATGATGGATAGAAGTCAGCAGGATATTGAGAGGCGACCATACCAGGTGGCAAAGCTGGCAGTTGCAGTTGCGTGAGTCTCTCAGGTGGTGACATGGCCTCAAGTTGGGATGGCTCAAATTTGACATCATCGGGGTAATCCTCAAGTGGCTTGCTTTGTGGGAATTCCTCTGCGCCTGCCAATTCGTCTTCGGAAAAATCAGAGTCGTCATCGATCATCTGGACATCGGACTCTCCTCTTGGTATCTCCGGAGATTTCGCGTCGGTTACGAGAGTATCACGAACAGGTCTATCTCCCACGGAAGCGATCGATTCATTGTCCACATCCATGATATCGTCCTCAGGCTGGTCTCCAGGGACTCTGCCAAGTTTGTCTTCCAGCCGAGGATAGTGGACATGGTCGTCTTCACCATAAACGCTTTCCGCGACTTCCAGAACATGCTTGCCATCTTCTACTTCCGTTGAAGGACCTCGTATATCATGCCTGAAGATCGAGGGCGACAACGCTAACAGGTTATCCTCGCCGAGCTCTGGAGAGGCTGATCGTGGCAGCTGTGCTGGTCTCGCATTGATCTCCGCCTTCGAATCATCATCCTTCTGTATAGCGTTGACAAGACTGTCCCGCAAAGAGCGATGCCTGTCAGGGTCGAATGATGAGTTCATGCGTGATTGAGATTTGAGACCAGTCTTTCGCTCCCTCTGTTCGAGAGATCTCCTGGGGCTTTGCTGAGTTTTGTTGATATAAGCACTTGCCGTAGCCTCTTGCTCTTCATCGTCAGCGGGAACAAAGAGCTTCGTGTCCAATTCGATGTGTTTTCCGTTTTGGGCGTCCACAGATTGGCTGGGGGTGTCCTCTGGCTCTGGAGTTTGGGTTTGAGCAGGGATAATCGGCTTTGCGACGAGATTAATAAGCTCACTGCTAGCATGAGGGGCAGTAACATTCTGGGCGACAACGTGCCGTACACCAGGAATGAATTCGTCGTCTTCATCGTCTGAGCTTTCGCCCCAGTTGATAGCGGGTGTCTCCACCTCTTCTTCGCCCTCTTCATTTGCATGTTCGGTCTCTTCATCCGAGCCATGGCTTTCACGTTCTTCCTCCTCTTCATCAGAATCCTCTGATGCCATATCATCCACAAATCCCTGCGAAGCTCCTCGAGCACGCCCATATCGATGAGTTGAAGTTTCTACATCGTCTTCTTCTTCTTCAGAATCCCGAAGGTCCTCATCTTCAGCGTCTGCCGAATCATACCCGGAAATATCGTGCAAGATCAGATCTTCTGAATCTTCTCGTGCGACATCTGAAGCGTCGTCTTCGCCCGTGTCTTCATCATCAGCTATGCCCGCAGCGACAGATTTCGCAGGCTCCTCAAGATTATTCCCCTCTTCCTCATCCTTATACTGGTTTGTACCAGCCTCACCAGTATCAGCATTGGGGGGAGTAGTCTTATTGGCCTCATGGTTTTCGGAATCAAGTCTGCCGAAAAATGTCGCAGGAGGCACCTCTACTGCGACCATGACGCGCCGTTCCACTGGTGGAGTATTTTCTGACTGGACATTCTCCTTTTCACTCTCCTCGCCATCTTCCTCGCCGTCCTCCTCTTCACCGGGATCTTTGCTCGCAGTACTGGCTTGACTGCAAGCCATGTTGGATTTCATGCGGGCGATGATATTAGCTTTCGAGCGCTCAAGGATGGAGGCTTGCGATGAAGTATACACATTCTCCGGAGTTGGAGCGACAGGCTCGATGTGAGCTGGAGGCAAAGTTAGTGTTATTGTCTGCGAGAAGCGTTGAGATTTCCTGGCAGGAGGGCTCGCCAAAGCAAGTAGAGTTGAGGAGGCTGGTTCATCTTGTGTCGTAGTCAATTGCGATGCGATTTGTCTCATATCGCGTTCCTCGGGCGATTCTTCATGTTCTAGCTCTTCATCCTGACCAGGCTGTCCAATATGCTCAGGCACTTCATCACGCTCTGGCTCGTCATCGTTCTTCTGCTCCATTTGTTCTGGCTCTTCCACAGGTACGGTCGCCTCCACAAGACCCAAGGCATTCGAGACTGCCGCGTCAGCCGCCCAAACACATTCGCGTCCGCTTTTGGAGCATTCTCCGCAAATTGGACCTATGCGATCACAACGACGATGCTTCACGTTGCATGTCCTGCAAGCCTTTGGCTCTGGAACCAAGCTCTTCGGCTTCTTCTTGTGTGACGAACCTTTAGGTTTTTGTACCGAGACTTCTGTATCTCTGTCCCAAACACATCGAACTTCATGCTTTAAACACTCTCCGCAGTCAGGGTGAACCCGGTCACAAGCTCGATGCTTGAGACGGCATGCTTTACAGGCCGGAGCGCGAACACTTGGCGTTGATGGCCCTGCTGGAATGGCGAGAGCATTATTGTGCTGAGCCACTGACGAGCTCTCTTCCACTGCATTTGATGTAGCAATCTCGCTTTCATTGTGGATGTGGCTGTCTGAGCTGGACATATTCTGTCTGCGTGAGTCGACCATGCCCTCATCTTGCATGTGGGGTGAATGTTCGTTTGCTTGAGCCGGCCTATCCACTTCACGGATCGGTGGTGGGCTTACAGTGCCTGTGGCGTCCCTCCAACGCTTCACGGGCGAGGGAGAACGGTTCTGGAGACGAGCCAGTGCAGCCTGAGCCTCGCGGCGTCGCTTCCGTTGCTGATTCTTTGATTGCTTGCGGCGCTTCCTCTCAGAATCCTGAGTTCCTGTCTGGGATTTACGACGTTGACTTGCATCCTTCTGCTGAGAACGTTGCTGGGAGCGTTGTTCTTCTGCGAGTCGGCGCTGTATGAGGATCTTGTCCAGTTCTCTTCGATGCACCTCTTGTGACCCGGGTGGAGGTAGCACTGGCTCTGGTTGTTCAGACTGTTCTGAATCTCGAAGCTTTTCTTCCTCCAAATATTTTGCTTCCACTTCTCGCCAGTATTCTATGGTGTCGCGTTCATCAACTACCATGTCTCGTTGTTTCTTTTCCCTCCAATAGATTTCCTCCTCAGTACGTCCGCGTTTGTGCGCTCTCGGATTTTTGGAATCAGCAAGATCAGCTTCGGTCGCTTTAGAACGGCGTCGTTTATTTCCTTTCGTGTCATCTTGTCGACGAGGTCGAACTGATGCTTCTTCTAGCTGCTTGGAGACCTCGTGAGCCGACAATCGCTCCCGGTTTGATGGTTTCCCTAGCCTTGATCCCTCGGATTCTAATGTTGTCTTCGGTGGCTTCTCCACAATGAGAGACTTTACGGCCTTTGGTCGCTTCGCATACGGTAATTCTTTGGATCCTGGTAGCTCTCTCAGCCCTGGTGGTCGTCCGTGGCCTGTCGCCTCTTTCTTGGTTAGCGTTTCCTTTGGAGGAGTACACTTCCTTGGTATAGGCTGTTTTGATAGCTGTTGAGGATTATGTGGTAGCTTCTGCATTTCTCTCGACGGCACTGGCACTGGTCCCGAAATTCTGGTCTCGACCTGCGGCACACCTAGTGATGGTCGACTCGATTTTGAACTTGCATCCTTCGTGAGCCTCTGTCGTTTGGGGTTGTGAATGTCTTTAGGCGCGAAGTCTGGAGTTTCCTCTGAACTTGGAGCACGTTTGCGTTTGCCAGCAGCACTGTCCATAGCTCTTGCAAAGACCTCATCCACGAAGGATTTTTGTCCAGTACTCGGGGTTCCTTCTATGCTTTGAACACGATGTTTCTTCCCACTAGTAGTATTTTCAACAGCTCCTACAAACTTCTTTGTCTTAGATAGAGCAATGCCAGGTGTTTCTTTTGTACTTGGAGTAGGCTTGCTCTTCCTAGCAGTAGCGTGGCCCATAGCTCTTGCAAGAGCCTCATCTTCGATTCCTTTTCGCAAGGTATTTGGAGTCCCTTCTGTGCTTATTAACCGCTTGCGTTTCACAGCGGTAACGTTTCCTGCAGCTCTTGCAAACGCGTCTTCAGAGACGCGATCGTCTTCGGTTTGCGGCGTTGGAATGGTAGGAGCCCGAGTGTCAGGAGGGTTGGATATAAGGATCGGAGGAGAGCTAGGCATAACCGAAGGTGATAGTAAAGGTGAAGGTAGGCTAGACGGCAGTTTTGGCTTGGACTTCTTTTTCCTCAAAGTGGCTGGTGCCTTTTGGGTCGGTTGAATATTAGATTCTATCGTAGCAGCTGCTCTTGTTGGCTTTCCTCCTTTCCTAATGCTGGCGAGGAAGCGTCCCAGTCCATTGTCAATAGATTTCCAAGAGTCCTTCGCCCAAAACTGTCGAGCTTGCTCAATATTCATGGTCCTGAAATGGAGGGGGCTCATGTCTCCCAGCTTCGCACAGTGCTGTAGGAGCCCAATAAAGACATCAGGCGGAGCTGTCTCTATGCATCTTCTGAAGTCTTTCCGTTCCACTTTCGTCTGAGCTCCAAAAGCCTCCCACATAAGATCAAGGTCGGTGGGAACAAGCAGTGCTCGCTCTGCTTTTGCTTGTAATGATGTTCCACCCTTGCCTGAGACCTGAGGCAGCACGTTAACCAGTGGCTGAATGACATCTTGCAGCGCGTTGCGATCGACCTGGAGGAAATCGTTCCTACAAGCTTCCTGATTCTCGGGGGGTGTGCCATGCCACGCGAACAGTCGCTCGATAAGGTCGCGATCGAGAATTGGGTCTCGTGGAAGCCATGATTGAGTCATGGTCTTCCAAGAAGGAACGGAAACAGACAAGGCGTCTGCAAAGTAGGACAGAGGGTGGTCAATATCGGGAGGTCGAGGTGCGTGGATCGTTAGGGAGCGGACATGATGTTTGGCGGGAGCGGTGGACAGTCAGAAGCTGCTCGAGATAGACAGTGTTCCTGTAATAAGTTACGAGTGTTCTTAAGGACAGTGGGAGCAATTGATGCCCGGGAATCAACACGCGCGTGGTTCGCGACTGCTCGTAAGAAGGAGCTGAAGTACCGTGATGCTCCACAGAGAAACCCTAGCAAGGGACTAACGGACCCTCGGGCTTGGGTTTCAGCCTTGTACCTTACAGAATGGCGCGTAGCGTTATCCTGAGCATCACGGCATTGTCACTCTCAGTCCTGGGGCAAGGGAAGAATTATCTGCGAACAGATACAATCTACGGATTGAAGTTTGCAAACTTTCCGGCATTTTTGGAATTGGCATCTACCAGAAGTTTGTTATCTCAAACCGGGCATAAACAAGGAAATCGCACAATTTAATCGAACCAGATAGATCAAGAGCGAAGTCATGCAAACAAGAGCACCCGTGATTCTATGCGCAAATATGGTGAGCCCAATGCTCCACAGTACAGTTCATTCAACTCCAATGCCCATCAGGTACGCACGAAGAAGTGAGTGCCATGACTCAGACTGGCTCCACGAATAAGCAGTAGATGTCGAGAGATGACTTTCAAGAGAAGCGAGCACATTGGCTGGGAGGAGTGCCAGTGAAGGGAAACGGGATCAAACAAGAGAACCATTAAAACGAATCATTGAGTAGTGCGTCTGAAGGACTGTCGTCTGAAAGATTGTCGTTGGTCATTCTACCTGTTACGCTACCGTGTCTGCTATATACCTGCCTCATGAAGCAAGACAAGTGAATCACAGATGAACTTTCCCTGGCTGCAGTAGAGGCCGTTACTCTTGCACTTCCACATCGCAGTAGCGCGTACTGGAATCTTCTAGTACATCGCAACTCCCGGATGAAACCACTCAATCAAGAAAGGAGCGAGAATGATTTCTATTTCATCTCCCATTCGTGTCAATATCAATATATCCAACATCATTCTACATATCATACATTTTCTACATTAGACTGCTCCTCGCCCCAATCTCACTCCCGCCCTGCCCACTAGGCAAATCACCACTCCTAGCATCGACGAAAGCATTGTAAATCTTTTGTAGCCGCCTCCTCTCATCAGCAGAGATACTAGGCCTCGTACTGGAAAGAGACGAGAGGATGTGCTGCCATGCAATCGTTGGTTCCTTGTTCCCCGATTCTTCTCCATGTTTGGCCACAGTCAACCCGTTGCCATTCGCTTGGGATTTTTTCTGTGGTGATGCTACAGCAGACGGCGGTAATGAGTCATCACCTGAGTCTGATGGAGCTTGCGAATGTGAGCGCTGGTATCCGTGGTGAAGTATAGGCCTATGCTGGTTTGCAAGGGCTTTCTGTTTTCGTTTCACAGCTTGTAAGTCTCGAATCTTTTGGGCAATGACAGCTCGCTCGGCCAATGCCTTCGATCCCACTTCTTCATCGAAGTCAATATCTTTGTCTCCAAATTTGAAGTGTGAAAATCGTGGTATGCCTTTCGATTCATCCCCGTTCTTGTTTCCCTTGCCGAATTTAGAAGGGTCGAGGTCGTCGTCACCGAGGACATCGTGGACAGCTTCAAGCTGCGCGTTGTAGACGAGAGCCTGTAGATCAGCGCCCGAGTACCCATCCGTTCGCTCGGCAACTTCGCCCCATCTTCTTTCCACTTCCGCCCCAACTTTGACATTTCGTCCGACAGCACGAAGTATATCGATACGATCTTCATAGGCGGGCATACCGCATTCCAAGCTTTTATCCAAACGTCCAGGACGTAGAAGAGCAGGGTCGATGAGGTCAGGTCGAGAAGTAGCAGCCAAAACATAAACACCAGACAGGCCTTCAGCACCATCCATTTGTGTGAGCAGTTGATTCACGACTCGATCCGTGACACCGGTGCTGTCGTGCCCTCTTTTCGGTGCGATGGCATCAAACTCATCAAAGAAGAGGACGCATGGTCTGGCTGCTGATGCGCGCTCGAAAAGGTCACGAACTGACTTTTCCGAAGCACCAATGTACTTGTTGAGAATTTCGGGTCCTTTGACGGAGATAAAGTTGAGGCCTGTTTGTGAGGCGATTGCAGATGCGAGGAGGGTTTTTCCGCATCCTGGGTAACCATAAAGCAGGAGACCAGACCGGAGGCGTAGAGGACACCGAGAGAAGATGGGTGCGTACGTTGTTGGATACTGTAATGTTTCTAAGAGCGTCTGGCGCGTTTCGTGAAGGCCTCCTATCGACGACCATTGCACTGTCGAGGTCTGTAACGTCACATTTCTGAGCGACGCCGGCGTGAATCCTTTAAGTGCAGACGTGTAGTCTTCGGTCATTAGTGTCGGAGTGGGAGGTAGTGCTTGCGAAGCACTCTTATGGTTAATAGATGCCGACGGCGAGATGGTACGAATCAGACATTCTGAACGGGCACGGGACGTGAGGAAAACTAGATCTCCTGGCATGTAGCCATCTGTGCCACCAGCAAGGTCCAGAAAGTCGATATCGCGTGAGACTTTGAAACCAGGCGTGCCATCCGCAGTGCTCGGTCTGCTTCCTACAGACGATTCATCAAGCAGCGGCCGTCCATTGGCCACAGGCTGACTGCCCTGGTAAGCCAACATTTCCAGCACCTTTCTCCTTCCTTCTTTGTTTGGCGCAGACAAGTTAAGGATTTCACGTACAACGTGTCCACCGATGATTACATTGTTGAGCGCTTCCTTGCTCTGCGCTGTCGCGAGCAGAATTACTCCACTATCCATGGAACAGTATTGTCTCACCGCTGAACAGAGACACTCGCTTATATGTCTACTACGTGCATTGTCGCTGCCGACCTCGAGCTCTGTCTCAGTAGGACACAGTCTGTCGAGGTCGTCCAGTATGACAAGGGATCGACCGCCGAGACGCGCACCCCACACAGCGGCACCAAAGACTCGGTTGATCGTTTCTTTGATGGTCGCAATTCGCGTCTCGTCTGTGATCAGTGTTCGGCACGGGAAGTAGATCGTGTGGAACAGATGAGTATTCCTCAACTCAAGTGCAATCAGATGTGCGAGCTTGCTCTTCCCAGCTCCAAGACCTCCAGTGAGAAGAACTGAAGAGGAATGAGACAAATGAGTCATCAGATCCTCGATGATCGAATCAATTCCCACGAGCGTCGGCCGTGATTCTGGTAAGGGTTCACCCGGCGACCAGCCTCGAAGAGCCGTTGTGGGTTTCATGATTTCGGGTAGAACTTCAATACTGAGTGCGCGCTCTGAGCCATGATACCAGGCAAGTGGGATTTTCTTGCTGTCCGTTGCAGCTGGTGCTGGCTCAAACCGCAGTATTCCTCCTGGCCACGCGATTTCTCCTTTCTTTATTGCGGGTAGTATCATTCCGTCAGTCAGTGGCCCGTACAAGAGACCATTTCCTTCTTTTCCAATAAGAACTTTGAGCTTCCTCAAGGCCTCCTCTCGTTCCTGCTTTGATTCTCCGCCAAACTTAAGCCCAGGTTTAGCTTGTGCTGATGATGAGATGAAGGGCAGCAATTTCAACGATTTTACGACCAAGTCTTTCGACTTGTAGTCGTCTGGTTTCATCATTGACGATGGCTTTCCGGCTTGACTCGGAGCGCCTTCTATCCTCACTAGACCACCCACAACCCCATTGCAGGACAGCACTTCGCAGAGCAGTGTAGACAGGCCGATGTGTTGCGAGTCTGGCGCGTCTTCCCACGCTCCAATTCGGGCGATTACTTTGTTCGTAGGCTTTTCAGGCTCCGCAGCATCCTTTTGAGGATCAACTGTTTCCAACAGACCTGCTGGTTTGATGACTGAGACAGTTACCCAAGTGACACCTCTAAGCGCCTTCGTCAATAGAGTATCTCGGTCGACCCAAACTCGCAATCCTTCATCTTTCATAGTCTCATCTTCTTCATCGAACCATTCTCCTCCAAGACCACGATGTATGCCACGGAGAAAGATGACCCCTCGAGACACAGGTTCGCGACTGCTCTTGTGTCGTACGGTGCTCGCATTACTCCTGCCACTCCTTCCACTTCTACCGCCAACACTTCTGCTTTCTCGACCAGAGCTTCTCTCTAATTTTCTAGCCTTTGGCGCCACAATGATCTCCGCATCTGGTCCGATCTTCACAAATGGCGAGTTTCCGGGAGGGTTTGGGACAATGGTTGTTACTACAATATTTGCGGTGGAGGTAGGAGAAAGGTGGAGTGTGATAGGATGTGGTGGGTGCTTATCTGCTTCGGAGGATGAGACATATGCTGGATTAGGAACGGCGCGGACTTGATTAAGAAAGTTGAGTTCGAGGAATTGGGCATGGAGCTCGATCACTGGTGAAGTGGACGGTTAGTGTTTCAGCGCTAGCCATGACATTTTCGACACTCACTCTCCCAGTCCGCCGGCGTCAATGGCTCAATGTTGATAGTATGTGCCTGAGGAGGATCCACATGAAGACTGACACCAACCTGGCAGTGGGTGTAAGCTGCCCCTGTCTGTCGCAATGTTTCCAGCTAGTATACCTTTGCTCCCTCTGTGATGCCCAATAGCCTTGCAAAAGTAGCATCCAGCTCGACTACAGCGACTTCCTGATCTCTTCCCACGGCAGCGCCTCTACTTCCGACTATGCCATCTCTTGACACCAGTGAGGTAAGCTTGCGCTTACTCTGCATGCCCGTCCATCCCACGAATACGGATTTCGACGTGCTCGTTGGAGCTTTGTCTACGTTGTCGGCGGTCCGAATTGCGGATTGGCGATAGCTGAGTTCGACCACTACATTTTGGGCGACCTATTTGGTTCCGTTAGTTGCAGGACGGCAGGCGCTCAAGCTATACTTACTGTGTTCGCATTTGTCAATACAGAGACCAGCGATGGCGGCAGATTCACCAAGCAGCTCCGGGACGACTGCAACAGGGCAATCTCAGCCTGGATAGCACTTTGCTTCCTCGAAGGTGCCATGTTGTCGCTCTGCGCAGGCTGTTTCGGTTGGTGTCCTTGTTGGATATCCTAAATTCCGGCCATTCGGATCTCGTTATGGCCCGTCCGCTTTGTCGCAAGCCTGCCATTGCCGAGGCAGGGAATCAGATGTGTACAGGAGGAACGCATGGAAAATGGAAGACGAGTTCGACAATCGAATGACTGGTGGCTTTTCAAGATCGCTGCTAATATTCTACATGGTTGTGACTGTGACTACATTGGCGATTGCTCCAGTCTTGGTTTAGCAAAGTAACATACGCCCACACGTCTACAGCATTACGGCCTGCCGGGCTTGAGGTTGGGCACTGGCCAATGTCTTAGTCAGCCGAGGCCTACCTACCCAGGGCAGGTACCTAGCTACTCGCGGACGCGTTTCGTGTTCGCGACGCGTGTGAGTTTAGCTCAGCTTTTCGATCCCAGCCCTCGTAAACCCAGTCCCTTCTGCAGCACCGCGACACCCACATCGACCACATACAGAGCCTTGTTGATTGACCTCTATTGTTCTTCGAAGATTGCCATAGCCCCGAGATCATCACACTACTGCGACCGCGATGGCGCTTCTCAATCTTCGTCCTCCGATCAACTACACTGACCAACAAAGTATGCGGACCCTCGCGCGCATTCCACACAGTGACTGACCCCTCCACCAGGCGCATTCGAAGATTTCCTCAAGTCATTCAAGTCCTCCACCGTTGAAGCATCGGATGCCCTGGAAGGTCTAAATCTAGACGGAGATGGCGAGGATTACGATTTCATGGACGACGCAGATGTGCCAAACGACAGGACGCGAAGCAGCCAGCAGGCTCCAAAAGCCAAGTACATGAAATTGCTGCAAGACGTTGCAGACAGAAAAGTCTCAGACATTGTGATTGAGCTGGATGATTTAGAACAGGTGGGATGGAAAGACTTCGGCGCTTAGGACATGGCTCACAGATACGCAGTACGAGAAAACCCTTGGTGACGACGCCAGTACCTTGAAATTGTTATCCTCGATCGAAACGAATGCGCAGCACTACATTGAGATTTTGTCTCGTGCGGTGGACAAAGTAATGCCACAGCCATCAGTAGACTTGAGGTAGGCGAACAAGCCAACACTAAGGCACATTCAACTTACGAGGGATCAGCTATAAAGATGATGTTCTTGACGTTCTTATGGACATGCGAAGCCGAAGAAACCAGCAGCTAGCAGTGGCCGAGGAAAACAATATTGATATCAGCACATTATCCATGTTCCCCCCTGAGCTCACACGGCGATATAATCTCAACATCAAGCCCGTCACGCCTTCAGCATCCAGCAACGAGAGAAGCACAAAAGCAATGGCAGTTCGGCAAGTACGAGGTGAACACTTAGGTCATCTCATCACAATTCGAGGCATTGCAACGCGCGTGTCCGACGTCAAGCCTGCGATTAAAGTCAATGCCTACACTTGCGAAAGCTGTGGTGACGAAGTTTTTCAGCCAGTTTCCGCGAAGCAGTTTACGCCTTTGACCGAGTGCCCGTCCAAGGTATGCAAAGAGAACAACACCAAAGGACAACTCTTCTTGTCCACTCGCGCTTCGAAATTTCTGCCTTTCCAGGAGGTCAAGATTCAGGAGATGGCGGATCAGGTTCCAGTCGGGCACATTCCACGTCAATTGACAGCGCACTGTCACGGGGCTCTAACTAGAACCGTGAACCCGGGAGATGTCGTTGATCTTGCTGGAATCTTTCTGCCAACACCATACACAGGCTTCAAAGCTATTCGAGCCGGTTTGCTCACCGACACATACCTCGAGGTTCAGCACGTAACGCAACACAAGAAGGCTTATGATGATATTGTCCTTGCACAGTCCACAGTTCGCCGAATGAACGAGCTCGAGCGATCTGGTCAATTGTACGAGATGCTTGCGCGGTCCATTGCACCCGAGATTTTTGGTCATATCGATGTCAAGAAAGCGCTGTTGCTACAATTGATCGGTGGAGTGACGAAAGAGATGGGCGACGGTATGCGAATTCGTGGCGACATCAACGTCTGCTTAATGGGTGACCCTGGTGTGGCCAAATCTCAGCTTTTGAAATACATTACAAAGGTTGCACCGCGAGGTGTATACACGACCGGTCGTGGTTCAAGTGGTGTTGGTCTCACAGCTGCGGTCATGCGGGATCCAGTCACAGATGAGATGGTGCTTGAAGGTGGTGCTCTTGTTCTGGCTGATAATGGTATGTGCTGTATCGATGAATTCGATAAAATGGACGACTCGGATCGAACGGCTATTCACGAAGTCATGGAACAACAAACCATTTCCATCTCGAAAGCTGGAATCACCACAACGCTGAACGCGAGAACCTCCATTTTGGCAGCTGCCAACCCGCTTTATGGACGTTACAACCCTCGCATATCACCTGTGGAGAACATCAATTTGCCAGCTGCGTTGCTGAGTAGATTCGACGTCCTTTTCCTCATTCTTGACACTCCTTCCAGAGACTCTGATGAAGAGCTGGCCCGCCACGTCACCTTCGTGCACATCCACAATAAACATCCTGAGGCCGCAACTGGTGTCGTCTTCACGCCTAACGAAGTACGACAGTGGGTCTCGAGAGCCCGGTCATATCGCCCTGTAGTTCCCAAGGAGGTCTCAGATTACATGGTCGGTGCCTACGTGCGCATGCGTCAACAACAAAAGCGTGACGAGTCTACGAAGAGAGCTTTCACTCACACTTCGCCGCGTACGCTCCTCGGTGTTCTGCGTATCTCGCAAGCACTCGCCCGCCTTCGGTTTGCCGATGCCGTGATTACAGAAGATGTGGATGAAGCTCTGCGGTTAGTTGAAGTCTCCAAAGCTTCTCTGTATACCGATGAGAGAGGCAGAGGGGATCAAACCCCAAGCTCTAAGATTTACCACCTCATTCGTGGCATGAAAGATTCTGGAGCTGCGGCTGTTGGCGATGGATCCGGAGAGCTTGACCTGAGGAGAGTCAGAGAGAGAGTGTTGGCGAAGGGCTTTACGGCCGATCAGTTCGATGAGGCAATTGATGAGTACAGTTTGCTTGATGTGAGTCTTCCGCGCTCTTCCACACAGAAACAGCTACTGACCTTACTTGGCAGGTTTGGCAAACTGCTGCTGAGGGTTCACGACTTGTGTTCATCGAAGCGGAAGGTGACGAAGATATGGATTTTTGAGCGATCTGTTTATGGCCTTATGTTGGTGTTTGCGATTGAAGGCGCTCAAGCGGCGTACTGGATTATTCTAGCCGGATACCTTGTGTGGCTCACCACGCATTCTATAGAGCCGGTAGTCTGTCGGAATATTTTCATGTTCCACCTTTCATTGTTGGTTCTGCTGCGGCAATCTTCTTATAACCTTCAAGGAGCCACGTTCCTTTTTGGGTCGATAATATACACCATTTGATCACCCATCAAGGACTTTTTCTTTGCGGTTGGGCTGTTTCACTGACGTTGACAGGTAGTGGACGACTCATCGGGCAGAATATGAGATGAGAACGAATGCCTCGAGGTCTGCTTATAGCAGTGTACATGGAGAAGAAGGATTGGGACGCGGTAACGTCGAGAAGTTGGAAGATGTGAGAACTTGGGCGAGAGATGGATCAATTCGAAATTCGGATAATTATCTAACACTAGTACTCTAGCTTGGAACTTCATTTACTTCAATCATCTCCGTGTTCTAATCTCGATCTTCAACTGATACCATCCTCGAAGGATCGAAAGCTATCGGCAAGTCCAACGATCTCAACCAATACTGGACATTTAACCCGGAATGGCAAAGGCTGATTGCTCCATAGCGAGAAGGCTTGAACATCTACAGATGGCTTGATAGATGTGGCTTCGAAACCACCCGATACTCCTTCATCAATTCCTCGACCTTCTTCTTTTGATCGGCGATCTTTGCAATTCTATTCCTGTCAGTAGAAATCTCGCAGAAGCCACAGAAAGAGAACTTACAGTGTCTGGTGACTCTTGTTCTCTGTCTTCCCAAGCTGCATAATATGAGCCTCGTCAGGTCCGTCTGCCAGCCTTGTCGTGCGCAGATAGCTCCAGATCCTAGCTAGGGGAAACTCCTGAGAAATCCCACCACCGCCATGAGTTTGAATGGCTCGATCCAGCACGGTGCAAGCCATGGTAGGAACTAATATCTTACACATGCCGATCTCAGCACGTGCAGTACTCGCATCACTTTTGTCGATTTTGTCGGCACAATTGAGAACCATAAGACGAGCAGCGTCAATCTCGATTCGAGACTTGGCGATCCAGTCCAGTATCACACCTTGCGAAGCCAGGGGCTGGCCGAATGGGAATCTCGTGTTTGCTCGCGCGATCATGTACCTGCATGGACGTTTAGTGCTCTCGAATTTGTGCGCAAGAAATCATCATGGGCTAACTTACTCCAGTCCACGCTCCGCGCATCCAATCGCACGCATACAGTGATGGATTCTTCCTGGTCCCATTCGACCTTGCATCACTTCAAAGCCACGGCCCTCGCCGAGAATGATGTTCGAGGTTGGAACACGAACATGGTCGAAAATGACCTCGCAATGACCATGAGGGGCATCTTTTTTTGATCAGTATGTGTATGTATGGTAATAGTGTTTTATTGCCTACCATCAAACCCATACACCTTCAAAGGTCGTGTCACCGTAAGACCCGGCGTGTTAGATGGTACAAGAACAATGCTATGTTGCTTGTTTCTATTTGGATTGTGGGCATCCGATTTGCAGAAGACGATGTACCTATATGGTGAGTGATGCGGTCATCTACAGTGTTCGGGCATACTGCTCACAATTTGCAGCGAGGATCTCCAGCTGAGCTAATCCACCATTTCTGCCAAAGGACATCAGTCTCTCGTGCGGCCTTGCAATATCTAGAACCGACTTACCACACCATTGAGGACGTAGCTGTCACCATCTCGTCTCATGTCCAAGGAGACATTTTTCGCGTCGGAAGACGCAACAGCAGGCTCAGTCATCACGTATGACGAGCGGATTTTACCCTCCAGCAATGGCTCGAGCCACTCCTTCTTCTGAGCTTCGTCTCCATACTTGGCAAGTAATTCCATATTACCGGTATCAGGAGCGCTGCAATTCAAGGCCTCGCTCGCGATGTTACTGCGGCCAAGGATCTCACACATAAGGCCATATTCGACATTGGTGAAACCTTCTCCGCCAGTCTTCGCGTAGTGGCCGCTCAGCCATAGATTCCACAGTCCGAGGCTTTTTGCTTTTGTCTTGAGATCTTCTAGAATTGGTGGGATCGTCTTCCATCTCTTGGAATGCTCTTCTGGGAGCAGTGCCTCAAATACCTCGTCTGCTGGGACACCTGACGGGGCGAATCAGCAACAGCACAAGACGGAGAAGACGAAGTAGATGGTCTATCTTCTCACATTCATTCTCGACGAAATGTTTTACCTTCGCGAGATACTCTCTTGCTCTTGGTCGTACACTGCTCTCCACTATCGACGGAATCCTTATGTCTCCCATTTTATGTCAGGCAAATTCGAGAATCGTGTATTTCGTCCGATTCGGTTATATGGAATCTGGATCTCTTGAATAAAAGTTAAGCTGAAGCATGTCTCCAATTGAGTTACTCCATTCATTATTGCGACTTGGGGGTATCTTCACCCTTGATCGGAATTTGTCGGTAATGACCGGAAAAGCAACCACTTACACAACCTGCGTCAACAACGCGGGGAACCAGCATCTCGTGTCTCTTAATGTCCGAACCCGAGAAACCGGCAGCCTGTGAGAAGTCGTCCTCTGTTGCTGTGCTACAGGTAAGGGCCTTACCCCAAAAAAGTCACCAGGAAAGATAATACAAGCGAAGCTCAGCAATCCCGTGTCTTTCAGCGTTACTCCCTAATTGAAGGTTTCGTTTGTCCTCTGAAGAAGAGTCGATTTTGAGTTCGGACACCATGCCAATTCGTAAAGACTCAGGTAACTCTCCATCTCGGCATAAGGTATGCAGGGCCGTCAAGGTAGATGTTTGGATGTACTTCTCGTGGTGATTTCGACAGCAGCTGCACGCATTCACGGTTTCCAGTGAAAGGAGATGCACGCCTGGAAATGGACATGATGTCTAAGCAGGCGAGAATCGATTTTGGGAATGAAGTTCAGATCTGGCTGTTGACTTTGATATCCTGATGATGAGATTGGAGGCCAGGATGACCCAGTACAAGTAGAAGTCGAAATTGTGGGGCCTTCACGTATTGCGGAATTTCTAGTGCTACTGGTACCAAGTAGCAGTGAAAGGAAAATGATGGCGAAGGATCACGTAAGTTCGTCTTGAGCTATCTGGCCCGATTCTACCTGATCTATTGGACAGCTTTGTATCGTGCCTGCTCTCGCTGTCGGCTCTTCCGACAGGCGCGTGGCCTAGATGCAAGGCTGAAGAGCGACTTGTATGTGAACATGTACCAATGATGCCCATTATCTTTTCATTTATCTTTCGCGCCTCCTTTACATGCGCTCCCTTCTTCTCGGCGCGCTGCGGATGATGTTATCAACACGAAGAAGCAACTGTCAATAGATCAGCAAAATTCATCAAGGATTTAGAAGAGCGAGAACATACCTCAGCAGCTTCGCTCGCAGAGCTGACCACCGCTCTCTTCAGCTTGTAGCTCTCTACAACACCGAGTTCCCTCATATCAGCGATACCTCCCCCTGGCCTTAATAGGTCCAGTCCTGAGCTCGTCATGCCAGCATAGATAGCTTTGCGTAATCTGCTCACCAAGTCGCTTGAATCAAAACCAGCGTTGTCGGCCAAGATGGTCGGTAACTGCCGCAGAGCCTTTGCAAAAGCCTCAACTGCGAGCGCTTTCTTACCCTCGACATTTTGCGAAACGTGATCAACAGCCTTGGCCATAACCATCTCCGCACAGCCACCGCCCAAACTTGTCCTAGGCTCCTTGACTGTCTGACTGAGAACGGCCAGAGCATCGTGGAGCGAACGCTCTGCCTCATCGAGAAGCTGTTCTGTTGCTCCTCTCAAGACGACCGTGCAGGCCTTTCCAGCAGCAACGCCCGAGAAGCGCACAAGAGTGTCTTCACCAATGATGACTTCTTCGATCAAGTCGCAGTATCCTAGCTTGACGGTCTCCGGATGGTCGAAAGTCGATGCAATGTCACCACCCGTGACCAATGCTAATCGCTCAATGCCATCAAAATCTGCGTGCTCGATAGCGCAGATGCCCGCGTCAGCGAACAATTGCTCAGGCCAGTTGTAGATAAGCTGTCTGTTTACAAAGCAGTTAATGCCGTGCTTCTTGATGCGCTCTACCTTTTCCCTCATCTTCTCCCGCTCCGCCTTCTCCAGTTCAGCTAGTTTGCCTGTTGAATCGACCTTGACACGCGCGCCAAAGATCTTGACTTTATCTGTGTCCATGGAAGTGTTTGCGACGAGAATTTTTGCGTTTACGACTCGCTTCGGGCAGTTGACACCGATTCGCTTGTCCAGAATGAATCCCTCGTCGAGGTATGAGTCTCTCAGTCTGCCTCCCGCCTTCTTGATGATCTGTATGTTTGTAAGGTCGGTTGAACCTCCAAGCCGTAGGACAGCATCTGTAGCAAGCTTCGCGAAATAGTCCCGATCTTGACTGAGAACTTTGGAGGAAAGAGTTGTGCGTGCAATGTTTTCCAAATCGGTTCTGAACTTGGAGATGTCCTTGCTGTTGTCTACGGCATGCTGTTCGAGTGCTTGTAGGGCGGCATGAGAGGCTATTCGGAAACCTTCGATGATAGTCTGAGGGTGGATTTTCTGGTTAACGAGCTGTTCTGCCTCGCGAAGAAGCTCAGCAGCGAGAACGGTGACTGAGGTGGTTCCATCGCCCACTTCGTCGTCCTGGACCTTCGAGATATTGACCAGGACTTTTGCGGCGGCATTATCGAGGGCTATTGACTTGAGGATGGTGGCTCCGTCGTTCGTTACCATGATCTCGCCGGTGGAGCTGGAATCAGTGTTAGAACAGGTCTGCCAAAGCTTCATAAGCAGTATTTACGCAGATTGTAGAATCTTGTCCATTCCCTTGGGGCCCAGCGTACTCTTTACCAAGTCGCCAACAGCTATGGCGCCCACAAAGGCTGATAACCGGGCGTTTTCGCCCTTCTCTTCTGTCACATCGTCGGCGAAGATTTGGGTGGGATTTTGGTACGACTGTGACAGTTAGTTGCCTGTTCTGTTGGACGTATATTTTTATTCATTCCTATCGCCTGTCTTTCGACTTGTGTGAAGATGTCAGACGGTCAGATGTACGTAAGATGGATCATCTTTCAAGAACTATCAGAAAGGAATACTCGTACCATCTCTGTGTGCACCTGCTTTTAGTATAAGTGAATGGCGGGGGATTGGTCAGACGCGTACCTCGCGATATATTTCGAATTTCTCTTTGGGGAGAACTAAAAGGTCAAAGCTTTAACGATCCCGCAGTCAACAATCGAAGCTGGAAGAAACAATCCCGACATATAGCAATCATGTCCAAAAGAAGAAGAGCCGCTGAGTCCCTCGACGAGATTATCGATTCACCGGCCTCAAAAAGATCCCGTGTCACTGACGAGGACGAGGAAGAGCAGGACTGGGCTGGGAACGGAAATGGCACCAATGGACACCACCTAATGTCTCCGCGCCGAGAAGATCGCGACAAACTCGACATCGACGGCGGCGATGCGGCACTTCATGAAGAGCTGGAAGAGGCTGGCGCCGACGCGGACGCGAACGATGAGGATGAGACTCGGCCAGCGACGTGGAAACAGGCCGCGCCCACCGACGGCTATGACGACTTATACCTCGACACTATCAACCGAAAAGTCCTCGACTTTGATTTCGAGAAGCTCTGTTCCGTGACTCTCTCAAATATCAATGTCTATGCATGTCTCGTCTGCGGGAAGTACTATCAAGGGAGAGGACCGAAATCACAAGCATATTTCCATGCCCTCGAGGATGACCACCACGTCTACGTCAATATGGAGACGAAAAAAGTCTACGTGCTTCCGGAAGGATACGAGGTCAACAGCAAGAGTTTAGACGATATCAAGTTCGTGGTTGACCCTCGCCTCTCCAGGGAAGACGTCTTGCGCCTGGACAAGGAACAGAAGCAGGCCTGGGATTTGTTAGGGAGAAAGTACGTGCCAGGTTTCGTCGGCATGAACAACATCAAGCTGAATGACTACTTCAACGTGGTGATGCATGCGCTGGCACACGTCGCACCCTTGCGGAATTTCTTCATGCTCGAGGATCTCACGAGTCGATCACAACTGGCATCCCGCTTTAGCACTCTTGTCAGGAAAATCTGGAACCCTAGAGCCTTCAAGTCACACGTCTCGCCTCACGAACTACTGCAGGAAATTGCTCTCCGATCGAGCAAGAAATTCACCCTGTCAGAACAATCGGATCCAGTCGAGTTCCTGTCATGGTTTCTGAATAATCTGCATCTCGCGTTGGGTGGCAGTAAGAGCAAACCGGGCACCAGCATTGTGCAAAAGGTCTTTCAAGGTCAGCTTCAGATGGAATCGCAACTCATCACAGCTCGTGCCGATGCCGGTGATCGATTGCGCTTCGAGGATGCCGAAGTCAAAACCGAGAGATCACGCTTTCTCATTCTTACGTTGGATCTACCTCCGGCGCCACTTTTCCAGGACGAACTGGACAAGAACATTATACCGCAGGTACCTCTTGCTGGACCTCAGGGCATCCTCTCCAAATATGATGGCTTCCATGCACAGGAGAAAATGAATCAGCGCCAAAGATACCGATTGCTTCATCCTCTGCCACCGTTCTTGCTTTTCCACATCAAAAGATTTTCCAAAAATAAGTTCGTTTCGGAGCGTAATGGCACTATCGTCACTTTTCCAACGCGGTCACTGGACATGACGCCTTATGTCGTACCCAACCCAGCTATCCATTCACCAAGTGAGCCTATCCTATATGACTTGATTGCCAATATCACCCATGAAGCTGTGAGAATGAGAGATGATAGTGTTGAGGGCGAAACCGAGCGAAAAGTTTGGAGGGTCCAGTTACTGGACAAAAGTCGGGAGGAATGGTTTGAAGTACAGGATCTGTTCGTCGAAAAGGCGAGAACGGAATTGATTGGTACGAAAGAGAGTTATGTTCAGGTTTGGGAACGACGAAGGACGCCCGCGAAGGGCAAAGCAAAGGCGTGAGCTCAGTGTAACGATCACAGGTGCAATCCTCGAGCCTTGGAAGGATGAAACCGACTCCGGATCTATCAGGACGCATTAAATGATTGAAACTGAATCTCGATGCCCTAGTACGTCCTACCAACGTACTTCTTGTGATTGATTATTGCAACGTGTTGATGTGACCAGAGTTCTGGAGATCATGCAAACGATCAATACATCAAGAGGGGCTCAACGAGGAAGGTTACATGCGAACTGTGTGGTAGTTGATACAACGCACTTCCTCCATTTCATGAGCCATGGTTAAGAGCCATGAAAGCTGTCCTAGAAACCGGAAGTACCGGCAAGGCATACCACAATGTCACACGGAATGGTTGATCGGCTTTTGCCTACTCGCTATAAATTGAGACATCTATCAATCTCACGAAGATGCGCTTAATGCTTCATATGCCGCTGTGCGAGTTTCGAATCCTTCTGTAGCTGTACTTTGCCAATCGGGCATCTTAGCTGGCCTCTGACCTTTGGAGGCGCGAAATCTTCCAGATTCATCGTAGGTTCTCCATCAAAGCCATATACTGTCACAGTATCTAATTGAATATGCTCAGGGATCCCCTGAAGATACCGAGAAGGCTCAAAGAGAAGGACAAAAGCGATTGTGGAAGGTCAGTGACAACCAGTTCGTGGATCATATTTTTCAGACACGCCAGATTAGATGGGAGGAGGAAGAGTAATAGACGGAGTTAGCGGATGCGTGGGCCAAGATCAAGAGATCAAAGTAGGAGAAGAGCGAGGGGCCAGGAACGGAGCGCTCAAAGAGACAGGGCGATGAAAGAAGATCCAATGCCCAAGCTTCTCCTTATCTCATCTCTTTCTAGTATGACCAGTCCCAAAACAGTTCGAGTCATTTAGAGCCAGCAATTTTCTGAACAGTGTTGGATCAGTGTTGTGGCCAGGTCCAACGATATTGGCACAGAATCATTTCGAACTTGAGTTCAGCGCGTAAGGCTACTACAAGCGAATTACCGGTGTCAGTGACGCGCATTCGCTTGGACCTGGATTCAACCTCGTTGGAAGATGTTGTGTTTGGCAGTTGCCAATCTTTCCATGAAATGAAATATGCCTTTGTGTGCTTCAACCAATTCATTTCGCTGACCGAGTTTCACGTCTAGCTACCTAGCTGTTCTGCACATCGTCATATTTCTCTTCTTGAATTGCAGTAGCTATCGCGCAGGGTTCTCTAATTGCCTAGTTGATAACTCTTTCTCTCCCTGATCTCCTCCAAATCTACCTCTCCTATCTCTTGTAGTTTTCTCTCTCTTGCCCTCTGCATCGCGGCTTGAACCCCCGGTTGTTTCTGTATCTCATTGTTGACAAGCCAGCTGCTCAACTCTCTTTTCAACCTGTCCATTCCCTTGTCGCCCTCCTGACCTATGAATGGCATGCATTCCAACTGGAGCAGCTTTTGCGAATTCTCTTTCGTTGCACGGGCCAATTGTCTAATTTGAATCGTTGCGTTTTGTAATTCTCCTGGCGAATCCGGCATAGTTGCTGGAGAGGCCAATATCGGACCAAGTTGGTTCATTGCGATGAATGCGGCAAAACTGCTTTGGCGCGCAATCTGTATGATCTGGAACGGTAGATATGAAGCGTGCAAATTGGTGGCTCGAAGGAAAGTGTTGATGTGAGAGGTGAGGAAGTCGGGACTAGGACGGGTAATCATGTAGGCTTCGAAAACGGCGAGAGAGGCGATGGCTAGGAAGCGCCACTGTGCTTCAATTAGCAGCAAGTCCTTTGTGAGGTTGTAGAGGCTATCAGCTCACATAGCGACCATACGGCAACATGCCTAAAATATGCGCCACCACCATCGTGATCAAGGTACCCAGATAGATGAATCCGCTATTCTGTGCACCCTGCAGTACGTAGTCTCCTTTCGACTTGCAGTTTTTCCAATCGGTTGACACCGGTCCAAATTTATCGTAGCCAAAGCGCTTGGCGGGGTCGAGGAGTGCGTCTGCCTTTGCTTTGACGCGGATAAAGGCATCGTTAGCTGTATCTTTCTGGTGCTCAGAGTATCGATCTGGATGTAACTGTGCGGCACTATGGAACGCATTAGTGATACCCACCCTGCAAGGAAAGTTGAAAAGTCTTACAGCTTCCTCAGAGTCTTCTGTAGCGTTCTCTCCCCAACGTCAACTTCCACCCCGAGATATTGGTAATACGTCGGTTCTTGCTGCAGAATCCAGTCGGCCTCGAAGATACAGTAAAGCAGATATATGCCAATCACAGAGCAGTGTATCACCTTCCTGTGCTTTACATATTGAGGTGATCCAGGCTGGGGTGCTGGGTCGCCGGCGCGAAGAGTGATGCGGTAGTAGATAGTCTGGATCCAGCCTGTGACAAGATTCGGTAAGAAATACCAAGCTCCCAGCGATATGATTTGGGAAGACATGATTGATGTTCAAGCTCTAGATATTCCAGCTTTAGAGTCGTTACCAGCCGACGTTGACAAAGGGACACCTGTCAATTAGACGCGAACTTGCTCGAGGTTTATGAGATACAACTGGACAAAGAATGTAGGAGGACAGGTCGAACATCAATTTTTCCAAACGAGAAACTCCCACAGCCGCAGTGGATCGCACTTTATCGAGGCAACCTCACCGTATATTAATTTGATCCCGTCCGTCCTTCCCGTCTGCCAAGATGGATGAGGCTCCTTCGGCAACGGACCGTTCCGCGATGCAGTGCTGTTGTCACAACAGGGAGAAAAGGGCGGCGAGCTCAGCAAGACGCAAAATTCAAGACAATTCTCCGAACGTAATTTTGGTTCAAATGTCTCGAAACTCACGGACGTCATAGAGAGTAGTGGTCTCAAGGGTATCTGAAGTCTTGGATGATTTCCCTCGCATACTTGTTGATCAACAACGTCTTCAAATCGCCCAAAACTGTCAGTCCTACAGAGCGCATTGACGACTTGGGAGCACCATAGCCATCGACTATACATCTACCTTTGTGGCTGCTCACCTGACCAGTTGTTCATGCGGTGGATCTACGGGAATGGCTTTTGGCTAAGAAACACCCTACCTAAAATCACCCACTTGATTTTAGGGACCCGCCCGCTATTGGTGTAGACAAAACGCTGGCAATTGGTCAAACATCGATTCTGGCCGCCCTTCTATAATCTTACCACTACATTACAGCGAAATTATTTAGAGAAAGATATAGAGAGTATAGGTAAAGTCGCTCTCTTATTTCAAAGGTTTTCTAGAATTTAATTGATGGTTGTGGTGCTCAGGAACGCGATTTCAATCGTGAACTTTTGGTGACCAATTACCGGCGTTTTGTCCCACACTGATAGCCCGTTCCCGTTCCCGTTCCCGTTTCCCCTCTATGAAAGCAGTGACGTGCTCGTGGTTGACAGCACGAACACGTACGGCAATAACCCTTTCTTGAAAGGAATGGACAAGACAACCAACTCGTGATGCATATGCCAAGCTTGATATGGTCATTCTACCTAGTTTCTTGATATACCGAGATTTTCCCAAATTCGAGTCTTCAACGTATGTATTGAAGCAATCTATAGTGATGTCAGGTCTAGCCCAGACGCTCCTCATCTACTTTCGAGGAGTCATGCTGCAGACTCTTCTCAAAATCAAACCCAATCTCCTCCAAGGTAGTAACGTTCTTTCTATCATCGCCCTTGGCGATAAAAGCTTTGCGTATTGCTGGGAAGTTCTCACGAGCCCAATATTCCCATGGTCCCCATCGACGAGAGAGCTTGCCCTGACCACCGTTTTCGAGTCCCTCCCGCAATTCAGCCTTCGCGGCCCAATCGTGCATGTAGTTGATATACTCCGCATCTTTAGGAAATTTGAGAGTGTGGAAATCAGCCCCATCCCCTTGCTCAGTGATTGCTGCCGCCTCCCATGCCTCCATTTCTTCTTCAGAGGGTAAAGATAGCCGGCCCGAAAATATACGCGCCAGAACGGACGACTGTGCTTCCGCGAGTGGAAACGGGATGACGCGCTGGGGAAGTGCTAGGAATGACAACGTGGGATGCGGTACATATAGCAAGTGTCGATAAGTGTGCGCGATGTGACTGCCATCGCCAACAGGGTTAGGCGAAAGATTTTTGAGGAAGGGTAAAGTGTACAGATATCCGGTGCAGAAAAGGATAGAGTCTATGTCTCCCTCGATCCGTCCATCGGAAAAGTAGACTGTCTTGGTCTTTGAATCAAATCGAGATATTTGCGATACTGATTCGATTTTTGAGTCCGATGCAAAACCGCCGGCCAGATAAGACTCCGACTTCTGAGATAGGAGAACTTGTTTGCAGAACGGTGAGATTTGTGAGGAAATGTCCAGGCCGGAAGCTGAGTTTCCAACCACGATTACCTTCTTATCGAAAAACGCTTCTGGTCTTCGAAAGTGCTTTGAGTGGGAAATGGTTCCTGGGAAATTCTGATTCCATTCTTCGAGACCAGAAATTTCTGGGATAAAGGGCGTGCTGTAATGACCGGAAGCTACCACAATGGCATTGTAACTCTCACAGAATTCTTCATTGCTAGTGATATCTCGCGAGCAGACCGACCATTCTTCGCTTGTAATCTCATCACCACCGGGAATCGCTCGGAGAAACTCAACACTCTCAACCTGGGTTTGAAATCTGATCAACTGGAGAACAGGTCGTGCGTAGTCCTCAAGATATTGCTGGACTTCGGCATGGCCTGGGAACAACTGTATTGAATCGGAGAACTTGGTATCTCCATACCCCATTAATGACTTAGGAATGTTTGTCTCCAATCTTTCATAGACTGGACTGATAAATATCGCTTCCGTCTTGCTATCACGACGTTGAGACGCCAACGACTTCTGGACGATTGGGCTCTCCAGCCCTACATGAGCATTTACTTGAGGAACCGTAATCATTCCATCCCCGGTCTCCGGGGTGTATCTCCAAAGTCCTCCGACGGTGCTGCGTTGTTCAAAGACTACGATCTTGCTGAAAGCTTTCTCTGCTTGGAAGAACCTGCCATCTGGTTATTTTCTATCTTGCCGCAGACTTCAGGCTAACACAGTCGATCTCCGCCTCCTCTTTCACTGCTGTAATGAATGGCAAGTTTTGATTTCTGAACTGATGCCGACGATTTACTGGCAACCTCGAATGCGAACATCTTCACATTGCCGTTCTGGATCAAGGAAACTGTGGCTTCAAAAGATCAAAGGGACGTACTTGGCTGCTGCAAGGCCAGACGGCCCAGCGCCTATTATAGCAACGCTTTTGGCAGAGACACGGCGGACAGAAGCCATGGTGCTCGATTTAGCTCATGATCGGAAAAAAATATTGTTCGAGCGATGGCGAGGGCGAGCAAGCCGACTTCTAACGGTCGGGGATGCGATCCATGGCGGCATGACTCGTTCACTTAGGTAAGCACTTTTGGGCCAAAAATTTCGTCTCTAATATGCTTTCTACAAAAACGCCTCCCGACCTTCGCTCCTCGACAAACAAATATGGCAGACTTCGATGATTCGTCGAGAACACTCTCCAATGAGAGTGTGCGCTCTGAAGACTTCCTCTCAGATGACGATCTCTCAGACGAGCAAATCGACGCTCTTCTTCAACGAGCAAGCGAGCGCGCAAACTCTGCCCGCTTAGCAGTTCAGACACTCCAACGACCCGCGGCAAAGCTCCCAAAGCTCCATTCTGGCACTCTCCCGACTCCATATGTTCAGACTGTTGGACACATTGCCCGAGCAGAGAAGAAGGCGCTCATTAGCGACGAGCATCGCAGTCTTGCAGAACAGCCAAAGAGGGTCATGGACGAGTCTCTCTACAAGAAGCAAGTTCGTGCGAAAGGTCAGTCAATATCTCTTTCTCTAGGCATAATCCCCATCGCAAAGATGAAAATTTACCCAATCACTTCTTGACGCAGAACCCAACTCCGTTTTGGTAGTTGATTTGCACCCTATGAGAGTATATATTCATAGTTACTCTGAGCGACACTATGAAACCACAGTTCTCGGTTCTTGCTTCACTCGCACTTTACTGACAGGATCGCAGCCAAGGAAACCCTCTCTGATTGGTACAATCTGCCAAAGACGGACCTCACCCCCGAATTGAAGAGAGACCTCCAATTGCTCAACATGCGCTCTGTCCTCGACCCGAAGCGAATGTACAAGAAACAAGGCAAATTCAAGATTCCAGAATACTCGCAAGTCGGTGTCATCGTCGAAGGACCAACCGAGTTCTACAGTGCTCGTCTGCAGAAGGGCGATAGAAAGAAGACGTTCGTGGACTCTGCATTGGCTCGCGAGGCTCAGAATGGTCGTTTCAAGAAGAAATACGACGAGGTCCAAATGTCCAAGACGAGTGGCAAGAAGGCGTTCTACAATGCACTGAGAGCCAAGCGCACCAAGGCCTTCAAGGGTTGAGGGCGGGAACTCACCATCCCCAAGCAAATGTTCATGTGGCAATAGCTGGCTGTACGCTTCTGGCAGTTGCTGTATCTGAAGTTGCAAGCGGTTTGTCAACATCGACTCGGTGTCGGTGTCAACTCCGCGCAGTTGCATCCTACACTGTATCGTCATTGGCGACTTGGTGCGGACTCTCCAACCGGCTTAGTCAACGGCGTGCACGCCTTCTGCCTTTTCATCAAGATTGGGCTGGCTAATTGTTTGAACACTTCGCTTCATTTCGAGCATCGACCAGTTCTGGGCCACAGTATTATTCCGCTGCTAAGCGATGATACATCACACTGCGAAGCACTGCGGACTTTCTTGAGAGACGTTCAAGAAAGGTTACGGTGAAGAGATCACCACGGATCTGAAGTCGGCAGCGATGAACTCAGATGGTTTCTGTGCGACTAGGATCAACGAATACGGTCCTAGGAACGACTGCTCTGCCTGGCCCCTTGCGGTCACCAGAGCCGTGAAACGATAAGTCATTTCCTGACAAGGATGTATTCTGCTCCATGCAATTCTCCCATGTTCTCAGCAGAAGGATGTTTCTGGCGTCCGCGCCTGCAAAGGATTTAAAGCATCTCGTGTTAGTTGATGTTCGTTAGTGTTCTCAAAGCTTTCACACGAAAAAGGCCTTGGGCCGAGCAGACAGCAGGAGATGGACCTCATAGTCAATGGTTGTTGTCAAGATTTTTTGCTCCGAGGCAGAGTCACCGGGCAGATCTGGAAGCAGAACCCTCATTCACATAATCAAAAACTCCACCCCGGCCATCCTTTCTGCATCAGACAGACAGAAAGTACGTGTTCTTTCACGAACACATGGTCCATAGCACACTCAATCGAGCCAGACCAATCTCAATGAGCTATTCTGTCGCTAAAGTCACAGACCATATCTTCAATACCTGGAAGTCCCAAGTTTTGTATAAGCCTTTTCCATTCTCTTTCACTTCTCTCTTGTGCACCATGGTCCAGCATCATCGTGATACCTTAGCCGGTGCCGGACCATTCCTGATTTCATCGCAGTCCTGATCCTCAGCAGGAATTCGCGACAGTCTTCGTTCTTTCAACCGTGAAGAATGTTTTTCAAGAAACACGCTTCTGCATCTCTGACAGGCTGGGGCGTAGAGAAGTGGTGCCCGATCACTTCGATGGGCATGATATGGTGCTCATCAAGCTTCGCAGTACTTCCCGGAAGACCCTCTAGCACCGAGCGGCCTGGTCGATTCGTAAATGCATGGTGGAACACCAGTCGTCGGGTCTTTCGCCTGCCGGTTCGCTTTGTAGCTATTCGATGTCGATATGTAGGCCATTATTGCTCCATCTCGACTCAGCACCACTGCGTTTTCGAACGAGGATGTTGCTACCACTTTTCTCAGACTGGTTTCTTCGACGCTAGTCCAGTAGATATCTACATTCCCATGTTCATTTCCTTCGCTGGTGAAAGTGATCGACTTACCGTCGGGTGAAAAGGATGCGTGATACTCGAAGTGTGGATCGGATGGGAGCGTTCGTTCGTTGGTTCCATCAGAATCTGCTATGTAGAGTTCGAATATTGAGGGGGCAATTTGATTGAGCAGCAGAGAACCTTTCTTTCCTGGAGCAGGAAGAACTGCTTAGTATGGTGTTGCCACTTTTCGTCTTATCCAAATCGCTTCGCATTCAAACCAATGCCGGAATCGAGAGACATTAAGCCTGGTTGGACATACGAGTACACAGCTCTCGAATGGTGAAAGATGTCCGTCGAACCATTCTCGAGTTCAGTTGCAAGTTGATGTAATGGATAGGGTCGATTAAGCTTCGGAAGAAATACTGTACCCTAGCGGCAAGTAAAAAATCAAGGCGTACTCTGCCAATGCATAGGTTGAAAAATAGCAGACACACTCCAAATCCGATCTCAATCAAAGAATCATTGAGTCGTACTAAAGCAGAGTTTTCTACATTCTCTATTTCGTGTTCTAACTTCTCACTAAATTTGGGTAAAGACTAGCGGCGCAACATCACCGCCGCGAGTCATGCTCGCATAACGAAATCGAGTCACAGTCTCGAACAACTTGAAACCCACGCTCGGAGTTCTTCGAGACAAATCACCAGACGGACAGCAAAGGGTCGAAATCCCACATGGAGCTTCGCGCATAATACATTCTCTCTCTTAGCTCATTGGTGCAAATCGTCGACATTCCCTCAGAAACCGACGAGACATCGACACTCCTAAGACAGGCAATTCTCCTCCTCGCATCCCACCATGGCAGATAAGAAAGAGCTCTCGCCGCAACAGCGGTTCGAATTGATCACAGCAAATCTCCAAGAAACACTCAATCCTGAAATCATCAACGACATTGTCAACAATGAAGACCCCACCAAGAACAGACCGCTCAAAGTCTACTGGGGAACAGCTACAACGGGACGCCCTCACTGCGGCTACTTTGTTCCAATCATGAAGCTAGCAGAACTCCTAGCCGCCGGCTGCGAAATCACGGTTCTTCTCGCCGACGTCCACGCCATGCTCGACGCCGATAAATGTCCACCGGAACTCGTCGATTACCGCGTAGACTACTACCAACGCTGCATCCAAGCCGCCCTTTCCAAATCCTTGAAAGTGGACATCTCGAAACTGAAGTTTGTCAAGGGAAGCAGCTACCAGAACAGTCCGGAATATGGCATGGATCTGTGGAGGATATTATCCATAGTCTCGGTACACGACGCCGGGAAAGCGGGCAGCGAGGTCGTGAAGCAGGAGAAGGATGCGAAGATGAGCGGACTCGTTTACCCACTGATGCAGGTTCTGGACGAGGTACATCTGGGCGTGGATGCTCAGTTCGGAGGCGTGGATCAGCGCAAAATCTTCACACTCGCAAAAGACGTGCTTCCCAAAATGGGCCACAGACAATGCGCCCATCTCATGAACCCTATGGTCCCGGGATTACAAGGCGGGAAAATGAGTGCCAGCGACGCGAATTCCAAAATCGACCTGCTGGAAGACGCCGCGTCCGTCAAAAAGAAGATCACCAAAGCTGAAGCAGTACCCAAAGTTGAAGAAGGCAATGGACTACTCTCCTATATCGAACGTGTCCTGCTGCCAGCCAGCAACCTGCTAACCGGCGCGCCTTTGTTCAAAGTGGAGAGAAGAGATCAAGAACCCCTGGAGTACTCGGAGATCTCGAAGATTCGGGAGGACTACAGGAACGACGTCCTGACGCCACAACTGTTGAAATCGGGGGTGGTGGAGGCGTTGAACAATCTGTTGGCACCAATCCAAAAAGAATTTCAAGCATCGCCTGAATGGCAAGAGTTGGTGGACAAAGCTTACCCTCCCCCAGTGGAAGTCAAGAAGGTGAAGAAGGTGAAGAACAAGGGTACCGGACGCCCAGGTGGCGCGAAACCGGAGCAAGAAGTGACTGAAGGGATCGAGAAGTTGGACGTGACTCCCTGAGGTTACAATTTCTGGGACCGATATCAAAACGACTGCATACACGGCGAGCGCTTTCTTCCAGTGGGCAGGAATTCCCCACCGACGACAACCAAAAATGAGGGTACTCAACGAAGATAAATCATGATGAGATGAGGTTATAAATGGACGTGGATCTGTAGCAGTGAAACACGATAGATGTGGTTCTTGAAGCACGGTAGACGTGGGTCTTCCATTTGGCATCAGACTGATCGTCTAGGTAGCTTCAGTATCGCCTGAGAGGACTGCTTCCTCAACTACTCGTGCCATTCCACGTCTCTTCCCTCTTCTTCATCTCTTGTTCCGCTTTGACAAACTCTTGTTCCACGGCTTTCGCGCCTTCCATCCACTTCTCCACGGATCTATCCAAGCTAGCAAGAATCTCTTTCCTTTTGTTATTCTCCGCAATGTATGTCTGTTTCTTCTTCAAGAGTCCTTGCCTCGTCTCCTCCAGTGCCACTCGATCTGCATGTTCATGCTCTATCCGTGCTAGCATTTGGTCGTGTTCTGTAGCTTCAGCGTGCTGTGGATGTAGAGCGAGGAATTCGTCTAGGGGTATCAAAGGTAGTTTTTGGTATGAATGGCTATGAAAGTGTTAATTTGAATTGAATCAATGAAAGCAAGGAGGGTCTCAACATACTCATAGTTCTCGCACACCGTGATCTCTCCTCTTAGATGTCTCTGCTCGTAATACAGGTTCTGTAACTGCAAGTGCAATTTGTCCACCTCTTGCCGTGCATCCGCCGTCTCTTGTTTCGTCTTGCGCGCGTTCAGGATGGCTTTTCGGTTCAGACCGCGGACGACTGCCAGCTGGGAATAGAGGAGCTTTTGCTGAGTCGAGAGATCTTGTTCATACGTCGGTGATGTCTTCGGATCGCGGTTTGCTTGTATCAGGTCTAGGATTGCTATGCATTGCTCGCAGGTGCGGTCTGCAGCTTTGAGGACTGAGCGGAGTTGAGGGTCTTGGACAATGTCGAGAGCGCTCATTTTGAAGACGCTTGCTTGCGGTTCTGACGGGGGGATGGGTGTGATGTCGTGGGTGCTTACGCTGCCTACGCTGATAACTTCTGCAGCGAGCTCGTAATCTGGCGGCGGTGCTTCCAAAGGCGCGTCTGGGAGTATCGCCTCTTCTTCTAGATCGCTGTCGATGATGATCGTCTCCTGTAAGCGAGTCGGGTTTGTTCGTGGGTTTACTAATCCTACTGGTCGTTGTCGTGCTTGGCCTGTAGTTTTTGGTCTGTCAAGGTCGCTGAAATCTGCAGGTGCTTTGTAGTATGAGGAAGCTTCACTAGAAACAGGACTGAGACTCCCTTCGTCAATCAAGGGTTTCTCTGATGAATGAATGCCAGATCGATGGCCTCCACCACCGTAGATTTCGTTATGTGCTACCGGATGCGCTGCGACTGGAAATTGTTGATTCCCGAGGTACAGAGCGCGTTCGGCAGCAGAAGAGTGCCAATTTGGCACATTATTGTTGTTTGCGGCCATAACTTCTCAGGCGAGAAAGGTACGGATTCGGAGATATGCTTTGGGCGCTCAGGCGTCGGAAGAACATCAATTTCGGTCAAAGTGGACCTGCATGAGTTCACAGTAAAGACATCAGTCGGATTTGTCTCTGCACCGTGACGACAAAGTGAACACCGCACATCAAACAGTTTGACAGGGTATCTATCTATCGATTATGGGATGGCAACCTCGGCCTCAGCCTCTTGCTCTCAGCGTATAGGTTTCAGCCTGACCAACACATGGCACCCGCCGGCGACCAGCTTCTGGTAGAGCTTGTCACTCCGACCTTTGTACCATCTTCAGTAGCCGTCTTGTTCACTCCATCCAGGTCTGACATGTACGATCACCGTGCCACCTTTTGGTCGTCCCCGTCCAATAGAGCACGTGCAGCGATCATCTCAGCCTCGTCATACCCATCCCAGCCTCTCTCCTTTGCCGCGCTCCGTCGAACAATTTCCGCAAGTTTGATCGTTGCCATCTCATTCAGCTTTTCGACAGACTTCACAGAAGGGAGTGGCAGATCACTGTACGATAACTCCGAACTGGTGTTCAGAGCTGACTTGGGGGCATTTGGAAGTACTTCAAGGAGCTTCTTGGTGGTCTAGAAGACAAATGTTAGTTGTCGGCGCGCGCGTAGATCAACACATCCTACCAATTTCAATCCATAGTAGCCACGCAGATAATTATCACAGAGCTCAATACTTCGACAATATCTTCTCATTGACTCCGACAGTCCCCTGAGCAAGTCACCAGCATTGCCGGAGGCGTTTGAGACTGTCGAGAGATAGACTAATTCTGCCAAGCGTGCGTGAATCTTTCCGACTGTTAGCGATTGATTTATCGTCGAGAGCGTATGTGCTCACATTCCAGGCGTTTGGTAGGATTAGCAGAACCTCCTCCAAGCAAAATATGGCCTGCTCAAAGGCACTTTGAATGAAGTATAGGTCCGCGAGTTCCGCCCATGATTCGGCGTCCGTAGGCGATACTTGTAGAAATTCCACGAGCAATTGCGTTGCCTCTGCCGTTTTCCCTATCGACCTCAGGAGTGCTATGCGGCGCTTTGCGACTTGCTGGCAACTGTCAGCAGAATTCCTTGATTGTTCCAAGACAGTTACATACAGTATTCGTTGGATCCTCTTCCAGCTTCTCATTATATTCCTTCAGCACCTCCATGATCTCAGCGGGACTATCGGCTTTCGCCTCTGCCCACATTCCCTGGTATGCCATGACCCTTTCATTGCTCTCCCCAAACCTGTCCACAAGCTTGTCCAGTAGTATCCGTGCCGATGTGTCATCACCCGTTCGTAAGCACGAAACATATAGGTTCTCGTACTGGGTCCATTTATCTGGTGTATCGTCCGACGAGAGGATTGAAAGAGGCCATGGTAGCGACGACTTTGAGCTCTCGATTAAGAGAGGGGCTTGCTGAGAGATGCGGAGGGCGGTCTCCGGCGAGATATTAGGCGGTGGATGGACTAGATCGACGGACATTGTTGATTGTTGATTAGTTATGGAGCTTCAAGTCCAATGTTTCTTCTTTGGGTTACGGGAGTAGGCGAGGTGCTACTCCGAGACGTAGTAACCTCCGACCAAGCAGATGACGATCGCGAATGGGGATTTGTAGAACAACAGCAAATCAATAGCCAAAGTTCAAGCAACCCGATATGTTCCCGGTCATTTGAAACCACCATACTCGACCTTCGAATGACAGCATGTCTCTGGATCCGCGACAAAGTAGAAATTCACGCCCAAGCCCCTCCACATCCCACCACCGTTTGCGGTAAATCAAGCTCATACGCTCTACGACCTCCCTTGCCATGTTCGAAAAATCACTCTACGATCTCATCCGAGGGCTGAGAAATCACAAAGGCAACGAGAGGGAATACATTCAGGAAAGCCAGCGAGAATGCCGGAAAGAAATCAAGAGCCAGGACATGAACCTGAAGGCAACGGCACTCTTGAAGCTCACATACCTGGAAATGTTTGGACACGACATGTCATGGGCATCATTCAATGTTCTGGAGGTCATGTCCTCGCAGCAGTATGTGCAGAAAAAGGTTGGCTATCTGGCAGCCATACAGAGTTTCCGCCCAGACACTGAAGTGCTCATGCTGGCCGAGAACCTACTTAAGAAGGTTGGGATCTTGCCACAACAAAGATCGCGGGCATAGCTGATATCTCTTAGGACCTCACATCACCTACGCCTACGATAATTTCCCTTCCGCTGGCTGCGATACCACACGTGATCAATCCTTCCATGGCCAATTCTTTGCTGTCGGATCTTCTACCCCGTCTAACGCATTCTCACGCTACGATACGGAAAAAGACCATTGTCACATTATATCGATTAGCGTTGGTGTATCCAGAGACATTGAGACCAGCGTGGCCGAAGATAAAAGAAAGACTGCAGGATGAAAATGAAGACCCGAGCGTGACTGCGGCCATTGTAAATGTGGTGTGTGAACTAGGTTGGCGGAGACCTCAGGACTTCTTGCCCTTGGCGCCTCGCCTTTTCGATCTGCTTGTTGAGGGTGGTAATAATTGGATGGCCATCAAGATAATAAAACTAGTACGTGAGATCAAGGACGAGGAGTGATATCTGCTGATGGATCGTTCCAGTTCGCGACTTTGACACCTTTGGAACCTCGACTGGTCAAGAAACTACTTCCGCCCCTGACAAACATCATCAAAACGACACCTGCAATGTCATTGCTTTATGAATGCATTAATGGCATAATACAAGGCGGTATTCTTGAAGGGGCCGAAGGTACTGCTGAAGGCGAGGAAGTTGCACGACTGTGTGTAGGCAAGCTTCGGAGTATGCTTGTGGTTGAGGGCGATCCGAATCGTGTGTTATGCTTTTCACAAGGATGGATATATGTGCTGACAATTCACAGTTAAATACGTCGCTCTTCTGGCTTTCCAAAAGATCGTTGCCTCGCATCCACATCTCGTATCACTGCACCAAGACGTGATTCTGGAATGCATTGATCATGCAGACATATCGATACGAATGCGAGCATTGGATCTCGCTGTAGGTATGGTTAACAGCGAAAACTTAACGGCCATCGTGGAAAGACTGCTACAGCAGCTGTTGAACGCGCCGGTGGCCACTGAAGCGGACGACATAACAAATGACCGAGGAATGTACAGTGGCGTTGAGCCTCTTGCTGAATCGGACGACGACGAAGCTGAAGAAGTGATCAGACAGCGGGAGATTCGCTCGAAACAGCCTGCGCCGCTTCCCCCGGATTACCGATTCAACGCTATCAAGAGTATCCTCACGATCTGCTCGCGTGATACTTATGCTAATGTTGGCGACTTCGAATGGTACATTGACGTTCTCGTCAAGCTTGTGAAAGTCTGTCCGTCAACGAAGAGCTCGACGTCGGACGAGAATGATGCGGATGACTCGCTGATCAGGAACGACGTCTCTTACGACATTGGCCATGAACTACAGAATGTCGCTGTTCGAGTGAAGAGTATGAGACCGGAAGCGACTTCTGCGGCCCAGTCATTATTGATGATAGGCTCGCGAGATCATTTCTTCCCGGCCTTCGGCAATGGCGGGCAGGGCGTATTGGAATCTTGTGCGTGGATCGTGGGAGAATATGCCGAGATGATTACAAATCCGACCGGCGTCTTAGACTCTCTGCTACATGCTTCAAGCTCCCAGCTCCCAGATCATGTGCTCACCATCTACATACATGCCGCGCTCAAGATTTTCGCCATGATGAGTGGCAGTCATGAACGCTCATGGACACCTGAACGAAGGACAACGTTGACCCTGTTGATGGCAAGGATCATTTACTTCCTGGAACCTCTTGCGAGTCATCCTGATTTGGATGTTCAGGAGAGAGCAGTCGAGTACCTTGAACTGATGAAGCTTGCTTCCGAGGCAGCTTCCGCGCATGCTGTATCGTACGACGGTGATTTCGCAGAACCACCTCTCCTCCTGACGCAGGCTATTCCTGCTCTTTTTACGGGAATGGAATTGAATCCTGTTTCAACTGCGGCGTTGCAAAAAGTCCCGCCCCCAGCAGACATCGACTTAAACGTGCCGATCAACGACAGCCTACAGTCGATTCTGAAGCAGGCAGAAGTTGACGACATGGCAGAAAATCTCAACGACGAATTTCAGGTTTTCTACAAGCAAAGACTGGATCATACAGCTGCAACCCAAGAATCAATATCAGCGTCCGAGCGTCTCGAGCTCGCCGCGAAAGACGAGTCGTCCTCATATCAGTCCTACCAAGGCAATGCCGAAGTTCAACCTCTCAACGAGATGGAGCTGGCCAGAAAACGAGCGGAACGAAAGGAGCGCTACAAAGATGATCCGTTCTATATCGCGGCTGACGACGAGTCCCGCATGCACAACATCATTCGCAACACGAACGGTGATGATCTGGATATTGATTCAATACCTATCATGGATCTGGATTTAGAGGCACGATCAGGCTCCCGGACACCGGTAGACCTGGAATATCAAGCGCGTCAGAAACGAGCTACTCGGCGGAAACACATCGAGATCACGGGGGATGAAAACCTCGATGGTGATGAATCAGTATCAAGAGGTGGGTCTAGGCCCGATCTCAATAGAGCACCTCCCTCCAGAGCTAAGAAGAGCTTGCTTGAGGTTGACTCCAGTGGTCTTGGATCACTCTCGTTGGAAGACGGCTCCGGGAATGGGGCACTTGATATCGAACAGCGTGAGGCTGAAGAGAAAGCATTACGTGAGGTCGAGAGGTTAAGGCTTGAGATGCAAAGAGCAAGTGAAAGAATCCATGCCAAAGAGGAAAGTGTTGTCGTGAAGAGAAAGAAGAAGAGAGTCAAGCCTGTTGAAAGCATCGAGGCAGCGCCAGAGCAAGAAGGCGGTGTGGGGGTCGCGAAGAAGAAGAAAAAGAAGAAGAAGGTTGTTGGAGGTGAAGAAAGTGGTAATGCGAAGGTTGAAGCTGATGTCATTGCCAAGCCAAAGAAGAAGAAACGGAGACAGCCGGCGGAGATCAGTGAGCCCGGTGGAGAGCTGAATTAATTCACCGTGTTTGAGATGTATCTTCGTCCGCATTATGCCTTCACGAGTGTGCGTGGATATTACTTCTAGGACATGTTGAATACCACAGCACAGTTGGGTTTGTTCGTTCATTGTCCCTCATCACGAATTCCAACCGGCATGCTCATCCACAACTCGGGATCAGTATCGACCCATTTTGAAGACTTTAGGAGTTTCTTTTCTGGCAGGAGTCTGTCGATACCGACTTTGTCTAGCACCCTATTCGCCCGGTAAATTGTTGAAGCTCAGGCTTGAGTATCACATCATGTAAACGTGGTTGCAGCAATTCAACGTCCGTGAGACAGGAATCTACGGTGAATGGGACAGTTCTGAACGCGGTTTCAATCAGCCACCGAGGTCGTCCGACGAGAGAGATATTTGGCCTCGAATAGGTATAGTCTATTTCAGGAGAGATCTGACGGATCGGCGTGCATTTCTGTGGATTGTCACCAGCATGATCCTCGCTTCTCCACACCCACCCAAGTAAAACGGTTAGTTCGAAGATCACAAACAATTCATCGCGCATTTTGAATGTGAAATGTGAAGTCGCCATGAATTGCGCTCATGCCCTAGGCGGTTCTGAAATTCGTCGCACACCTACATAGCCCAGCAGATGTCTCCAGAAGATTGCAGGGACATCGGTCCAGTGTACTCCAAACGCCCAGAAAATGTTATCCTTTCTTTTGTGCCACCACATCTCGAACGACCATTATACAAGGTTTAACCTCCGGTTGTGCTTCCTCATCTTGCCCTTGCGCTAATGTACAGACTCTAGCCATGGTCCACCTCGTTCTAGGGGTTCCGGAATGGAAGTGTAGGTAGCTAGAAGAACATCCGTAGGAGTTCAAAGATGATACCGCCGCATACGACGAATGCGAGGAGTGCTGTGGTGTATGTGTTAGCTCGATTGTCGCTTCGTGCCGCATTGCCTGCATTCCACCCATCCGCTCTCATGGATCCGAGCTTGTGATCAACTCTCGAGCGCCTCGAGGTGTGATCTGGCCACCAAAAAACGTCGAAGAACGAGACAACGTACCGATCCATCCCTTTGACAGAGGCGACTTGAAGTTCTCCTTTGTCGGCTTCTTCCTCAGCGACTCTGGTAGTCCTCGCTTTTGCTCCTCGGTGCGGGCGAACTTTGCGTTGGCTTTGCGCTGGGCTGGTGTTTGTGCCTGCGCGACATTGTTAGCTGGATGTTCTCTTACGATTCTTGTCCGATGAGCATCTGACCATTGTGAAAGATATCTAACTTGTGGGTAGGAGCAAAATCGGTGGTTGATACGTCTTGAAATGTGTTTTTGTAAATAGAGAGAGGAAAGGGGAGAGTAGTATATGAACTGTTGGGGTTCCTCCAATCCGTTATTCGTGTTCGAAGTTGTTCGGTGTCCTCTCTCTCTTGAGGCTACGTGACAGGGATATAGGCGAGCCGAAAAGGCCTCCAAGGGTCCGCCTGGAACGACATCAACTGACGCGCCATTCCGAGTAAAAATTCACTGAGAACATAATGTGGTCGATACGAACAGGGAACTGCTTCAGGAGACTGGCTGCTCCTACGCGCTTCACACCAAAATCACACATCCGGTTCGATTCCACGAAACCGCAATACCAAGCTCCAAACCCGACGCCTGCAACTCCTTCCCCAGATTCTCCTCCCATCAATCCACATGTGAGTGGGGCGATCCTCATATGACCTGGGCTTAGTGCTGATAGCCGTTCCAGCGCGCATTCTACAAAGCGTGGGGTATCCCGTTGGTCAAAGTCTTCCTGGGGGCCATGTTCACGTATCAAGTATTATACTACGGATGGTTGAAACTGGAAAGCATCGAGCAGAAGAAGGAGAAAGATGGTGGGTGAGGACATTGTATGTGCACGGAAGGCAGGTCGCTGATAAGAATGGTAGCAGAGATGAAGCTACTTGAGGGCCAGCTTGCTGAGCTGACGGCTTCGAAGTCGATATGAACATCGAGAGACAGGCAGGAACCAGCCGAAAAGTCGCCCGTACATCACAGGATGTCGCTTCGTAACCTCTTTAATGCTGGAAGAGGAGTCTGGCTTCGAAACAAGAAATTCCAGCGGAGGTGGAAGATACCTCATTGCTGCAATCCGAATTGGGTCAGGATGTCAGAGACTCCTTCCTCGAAATCCAGGCGGGGCCAGGCGGCTGAATCCATGCCGAGAATGGGGATATTGAAGATGGTGGAAGCAGGATGGGCGAAGAATGGTCCAGCCAGAGAAGTATGTTACTGAAAGATTGTCCCGCCAATTGCATGGACATCAAGCATGATTAATAGCATGTTATTCGTTCATACTTCTATCACGATGTTTCTGCCCTATTCACAATACGTGAGAACATTGAATCCGCCACAAACGAGAACAACCGCTCTCATCGAAACTTCATTTTAGAATTCGTGCTCATCTTCTTTAGGAAAGAATGGCATCACACTGGTTACTACACGAGGGACACCAGACTTGGTTTAAACCATTCAATCTCTCGCTATTGAACCTGTTTACGCAGTGTTCGCATGAGTACCGCAGTTTTCTTTTCTCGCCAATGCAAAGGGCTTTGGCCATGTCCCGTCCAAATTCTCCCACACGCTCAACCATGTTGTTGAAGTCCAAATCGTCCCACAGGACTCTGCTGTCGCGTATAGCAGTCCGGATAGCGATATCTCGCAAGCCTCGATTGCTACTCAAAGTGGAGGAGTACACCTCCTCGATAGCGCTCGTGAGATGTTGTGCCTCAGGGATGGCTTTGCATCCAAGCTCAAAATTCTCTTTAGCAAGCTTTCTGAGTAAAAAGATGTCGAACTTATCTCCGAGTGCATAGACCTAATTTTTGGTAAGAATGGCAGTTCGGCGAGAAGCAATACGTACGCTTACCATGGCATGGAATCGCAACGAGGCACTCGGGACGTTGTTGTCGCCGTGGGAATAATCGGCACGATAGATGGCGTCTATCATCGCCTTAACCGCCATGGGGTCATCATCCTCGAGCTTGATCTCTCCTGACTGCGATTCCTAGTTCGTGTATCAGCACTTCACCATTCTCGACATGAACTTCTGTGCGAGTTCTCACCTTGAACCCTCCCCCGCATGCTTTGACGAACCAGGGGGAGAGCGCGCACATGACCACTTTGTGCACTTTATGTGTCTCGTTCCCGCAAATGATGGTTAGATCGGAGAACTCGCCAGATCTCAGCGCTGAAAAAAGACTGGCGTGGAAACTTCTTGCCCAACTAATGCGTGGATCTTCCGACGTCATGGTGCTAGGCAGTCTAGGACCGATTGATGGCGTTGAAAAGCGAAGGCGAAAGTGTGTACAGAGCTCTTACATATAGTCTTTGAAAGGCAGTTGCGTATCTGTTTGTGGTAGAGCAGATTGCTTTCTAACCAAAGCCGAGTAGCCGCTCTTTCAGAGACATCTTGTGTGTTTGCGCAGGCTAACCGATCGAGCTGGGTCTTGTGTGTCAACGTGTGAGGTAGTAATGAAATGACCATGGTGAAAGGTAATGGTCTGCCAAACCCTAGGAGCACCGAGATCTCTCAGTAACGCACCTCGACGTCTTTGCCCATTAGGCGCCTCTCGCATCCAGCCAGCACCAAGCGGGCTCATTGCAAAGCCTCGTTGAATGCATGGAATATCCAGATTGATCACCTCCCAATCGCCAGCTCCTTCCTCCGCGAAATTATGAATCTATGCCGGGCCAATGAGTCAATAGCTGACAACTAGGTGTCGATAATTCCTGCCTTGAAATCATATATGGCTCATCTTCCTCCAGGCTTCCAAAAGAAAAAATTGCAGCTTAGCTCGAATGTCGCATCGCCATACCCATTCGACTTGAGCATTGAGCGAAAAGGCGTCGTCTTGTACAATTCGGGTTCCATCAATCCACGTATACATCGACAGGAGAGAAAGTCGAAGTGGAGGTTGAACAAAGTGCAAAGAACCTCCTGACGTGGGATTCCCTTCCATCGACGAGGATGAAGTAGAAAGGGAAAGCAGAAACCTACTTGCAAAAGAGCGCTCGGTTGAGTCTTCGGTTGAGCACAACACGGGATCCTCAAGACCTCCCTACTCCATCGTCAGGAATCAAATGCTGTCGTCGCGTGTAAGTGACGTAGCTAGTAAGGAGATTTCATTTCCGAGGATACTTTCTCGCAGCAATACGTGCAACCTCAATGATGATGTGCGTCATTCCGATCAATTCGATCGTCTGGGCGTGACAACCGGCCACCTCAAGGATGGATCCATGCTGTGACGAGGAACCTCGTAGCCTCAAGTCAATGATTGAAAAAAATCCTCTCCTCAGCTCACACCTCTTACCTACCTAGGTAACATCCATTCTTCCCCAGCCTCGTGACATAAAACAAACAAACAAACAAACAACACCGCGCCGCGCCGTGCCGTGCCACATTGAATCCCACCCACAAGACCCACCTGCAGAGCCATCTCGACAACGGTGTACAAGAGACGTACCTCCCAACACTCGCGGAAAACCCCACATCACCAACATCACCCCCGAGAACAGCCAATCCACATCCGAATCCCGAAATACTCACACCGCGTTGTTCCCAGTCAGAATGTGAAATTGGGAATTGGGAAATGGATATCGAGGCCAGGGCCGGGAAGCAAATACATGAAAAAATATAGTAAGATTCGTCATAAAGAGTGAGACGACGTGGGCCCGAGATTCAAATGTACCGAGTGGCTCCACGCCGAAAATGGGTCGACTCGTTCCAAACCACTGGCATGAAATCAACAATTGAATACCGGTAATCCTATCTCGTTATTGTCGTCGCCGCAGCCATCACTAAGCCCACCGACTGGCCTCTCCAAGCGCACGTGATGGCGCCTGTCTCGACCCGGAATTTTCTCGCCGGAGGTGAAGGCCGGATGTAAGATATATTTGTAGTGTTATGCCCTGGTTCCCAACTCTTGATTAAAAGTTTGTGTTTGTCTGGCGGGTCGCACAGCATGAGTACCTAGTAGTGACGAGCCCTGCCCGGCCAGTTGGTCCGATGAAGGATCGGTGAAACGTCTCTCGGCTGTCGCAAAACCTGAAACGGGTCCGTTGCAAAAGTGAACAAGCCAGAACCGTCATGCGGCCGGCTGTTGAATCAAGATGACATCAACAGATGTTTGGAATTACGCTCTTTGCTATTAAGATTACATTTTCATATCGCTACTGATAAGCATCGAGGAACGTCAACGCAAGGAGAGAGCGCAGAGGGGAATCTTGAAATATCTTTTATTCATCGCCAATCATTACTTACTCGCGCATTATGAACGTCATGCCCTCGCCTCCTTCAGCAGCCAAGTAGCAATACAAACCATGTCTGCCATAGTCAAAGATGCCCATGAAGTGATCCGCCAACACCGATGCTGCATATAAATCATGTCACCAGGTCCCCAAGACACTCTTTTTTTGTGTATGCATTTTATTCTTGTCGAGCACCAAGTTTGTACAAGCCGTGCCCGTCGCCGTCCTCATCTACAAGGCAAGGCCAAAGATAGCGAATAGACCGAATGCGAAACCTGCAGCGCCAAACTCTTGAGCGACCTTGATGGCAGCGGCAGCGGCGGAGCTGGTGGACGCGGCGGCGGGGCTCGTTGAAGTACCGGAACCACTGGAGGTAGGAGAAGCGGTGGTCTGAGAGGAAGAAGCGCTGGCAGTGGACGACGACGAGGAAGCAGATGCGTTCCTGGTACCGCAGGTGAAGGACTGGCAGAAGGTTTGGCCGGCCAAGTCGTTGGGGTGAGCAGCGGTGCACTGTCCTTTCCAGTTGTCGCACTCGAGAGAAGGCAGTGTCTGAGCGTAATCGGAGATGTTACCGGTTGGACCGGACAAGCATGTGCAGTTGTAAGTCAGGGTGGCCTGGAAACAGTTGTCAGTCAATGTTTGGTAGACGTTGGTAACTTGTCCGGTAGACATACGGCATCGCAGCTGTTGGCCGAGACCTGACCGTTCTGGCACGTCTCTGGGCAAGTGTTCTGCTGAGCGCGACACCAGCTCAATCGCGTAACCATCTCGACAGAAGCTGGATTGACGCTGCAGCAGGAGGTGAAATTGGTCTGAGCAGCGACGGTGCTGGCGAAGGCGCCAATGGCCAGTGCGAGGGTGGAGTACAGCATCGTTGCGGAAGCTTTTGTTGTTGTTGCGGAGGTCTAGAGATGTCTGAGGATTGGGCAGTCAGCGCGTGGACGTTTCGTTGCAAAATGATGTGTGGAGGGAATTGGGGGGACAAGCTTTGGAGGTGGTGAAGCAAGTGGCGGACAGAGCTTGTCTTCACACGGCACACGAGAGTGCACGGTGGGAAGAAGAGTGTTGGGGGTTGGGGATTGGAGTGTGGACCGAGAGCGTCTCGGAACGGGACTTACAGTACTGCGATACAGCTATGGATTGAGCAGAAGCCGGCGACGGGGTGGTCAATTGGGCTCTTTGGGGGATTGTTGATAGTGGTATTGGAGAGTGGCAGAGTTTGGAGCAAGAAGATGGTAGAGGTCGGGAAGGGTAGCCGTACCTTTTGAGCTTTCATGCACCTGCAGCACAGACTCTGGACTCTGGAACTATCTGGCAGGCAATCAGTCAGGAAATTGCCCCCGGCACAGATAAAGATGGCATTGGCATTGGCTGGCAAGCGTTATCAGAGCAGCTGCTATCCGAACCGAGCTAGCAGCCTGAGGTCCTTTGAAGCAGCCAATGTCCAGCGTGTGCTTGCTGGCCAAGGTAGCATTGCTACTATACTTGTCATTCCTCCTCCTCCATCATGGACCGTGGCCGGGCCAATATGACGCTTGCAGTAAACAGCCGTCAGACCCTCCACCCGGGAACACATCTGAAACAAACCGTGGGCCCCTGTGTGAATCCCGCCGTCTCTCGTTGCGTATGGGAATCTCAAAAGCAACTGAGGGACGACAACAAATCCTTCAAGTTCCCGGAAGACGTACAGCCGTTTTCGCACGACGCTCGTAGCCACACCTTTGCGACCTGACGCTACACCCAGAGTACCTAGCTCGTTTGCAGGTGCAGGTGCATCCAGTGCATGTGCATGACAAGCTCATATGGCTTGCGCCACCCTCTCGCTCTGCCAAGCATCGTCGGATCGAAACAACACGACTATTTCATACCGAGTCTTCCAAACAATCACAGAGGCTGGGGAAGTCGCTGCTTGCGCAGATCCTCAACAGCCAGCCGCATCCCCCGCCATTCTGTTTAGACTTGATATCCCGGTCTCCATTGTGCGCTATCGTCAAACTGCAGCACCAGCACCAGCACCAGCACCAAGGTCAAGGTCGTGCTGTGCGGTGCCGTGCCGTGCTTTGGGCGACGCGTAGTCCATGCAGACCTACACTCCAGTGGCAATGGAGAAAGTGCAACACCAGCAAGTCGACTGTCGACCAACTCTTGACGCCTGATACCATGCACTTTGTATTAGCCTGCCTGGATTTTCTTTTTCCTCCCATTCTAATATTGGCCACGATCCTGGACCTCTGCTTGTCATCGCTGGTCACCACCCGTGTTTCCACGATGAACACGAACGTTGGGTTTGTCGTTTTCGGATCGTCGTCTAGCATTCTTTCTGTCGGCTACCACGGTACTGTGGTCCTGTAAAGTAGGTGTCCGGTGATTGTACCGAAGCTTAATATAGCTGCATTTCTTTCCTATACATATTACGTCGGACAACTGCTTCACTCTCGCCAACAAACCATTCCGTACCTGCCTATCATGCGTTACCTATCCCCTCTCATGGCCTTAGCAGCCCTCATACCTAGCTCTAGGTTCTTAAGAATAGTAAGCATTGCACTACTTCCTAACTATTCTATTATCTAGGTCCGTCCGCTGCACCACGCCATAACCTTTTGGTACAGGAGTCGTAGCGTGCAAATTAGTCGACCGACGCGGGAACAACCTAGTCTACAAAAGGTCAGACTACACCGATGTTTGCTGCGGGCAATCATGTACCGACGGGAAATATGTCAGTTTCAATCCTCTTTTACTACCTCTCTTGAATAGTGAGCTAATTAGTTATGAAATAGTGTTATGTGTTCCCCTTCCGCACCGCGGAGGCGCGCCGGGTGGCCTTTAACGCTTGTATAAAGAAGCACGGTTCGGATATACTCATCTTCGGTGACACATACAAGTTAGATTATAATGGGTATTGTCTCCCGCCTTTTTAGAAACCTTAAGTGAGGGTTTGGGTGTGTCTGTTCCGGCGGTATCCTGTAGTTAGATCTTCGGTGGTGGTGATTCCGAGCCTAAAACAGCTGCACTCATTAGGTTTCCGACCATATAGGAAAACGTGTACAGGTCGCAGACCACAAGCTCTGGACCATCATCGCCCAACTTCTTCACTCTTGCTAACAAATTATTCCGTACGTGGTTCTACCTAACATGCATTACCTGTCCCCCCTCATGGCCGTAGCAGCCCTCATACCTGGCTCTAGATTCGTGTCTAAGAATAAATGCTACACCACTTCCTACCTAACCTGCTGTCTAGCGCCCGCCATTGCTCTGGAACTTACGGTACAGGACGCGTAGCCTGCTAATAATCTACCGTCAACGGGGCTCTAGTCTATAAAAGGACAGCCTATACCGATTCTTGCTGCGTGGTCAAGTTGCACGGACGGGAAATATATAAGTTCTGTAAATCCTCTTTTCCATCCATGCCACCTACCTCTCCTCCACTAGCTAGCTAGCTACTTAGTGAGCCAATTAGTGATTAAACAGTGTTTACTTGCCCGGGAACAAAAGCGCGCGAGACAACCTTTTCCAGATTGCGTGACGAATGGAAAGAAAAGAAGTGGTATCGTGATCTTCACTGACAACTCAGTCCCCATCAGTGATGATGGGTATTGTCTCGATCAGTCGAGTAGGTAATTGAGGTTTTGGGTGTGTCTGTAAGGTTCCGGCGGTGCGATCCCGGCGATTCTCTTCTCCGCAATAGACAAAGTTCAATTCACACCTCTTCCTTCACACTTGAATGTATATTCCCATTCCTTCCTTCTTGAACTGCGTGCGTACGTGCGACGGATTCCCGGTGATTGGGAAGTTCGAACAAGCCATTCCGAGGAAGTCGTCAGCTGCTCGACAACATATCAGCGATGGCCGGGAATTAGAGGAGTCGTGATCTTGTCAATGGCAGCATCGCATCCCAACCCATCCAAACCCCCTCGCTCTTTCCCCTTCCCTTCCAACATCAATCACACTCACATCCCAACCCAACCCATACAAACCTCCCTCGCTCTTTCCCTTCCCCCTTCCATATCAACATCAAACACACACAAGTCTCCTCGCTCTTCCCGTTCCAACATCAATGGAAGCGACTGCCTAGAACTGGTGACTTTCGATCAGTATGTTCGGTTGAGAGTAGTAGTGGCTTCTGCGTGTATAAAACCGAGTAAGCACACCTAACCCTCTCCATTGCTGTGTGCCGCCGTGGATGCCACTGTTGGCCATTTGTCAAAGGACATGATGAACGTGCGGGCAGAGTGAGTGGCTCCGAGCTATCTAGAGTCGCTGACACTCGCAAGGGACTGTAATCATTCTTCTTGGGTTCAGTGATGAGGTGTGGCATACAACCTTGGAATATGTCGAGACAGAGTACGTTGTTCAGATAGACTCGTAATGCAAGGGGCTCTGCGTCACTGGGGCTAGTTGACTGCTTGCTTGCTTAAGCCTTTGTTCGACCTCGACAAAGAGCACTCTGAAACTGTCGGCATGAGATTATCAGATCGAGATCGTTGCACAAAACGACAACAGCAATCCGATAAACTATAATCTAGGTGTCTATGAACAATAAAGAAACCAAGGGAGCCAACAGAACCCGATACAGGTGATGACCGAAATAGGGACAAGAGGTAAGCAACCCCATCACCTCACCCGAGCAACAGTCCGGTCACTCCTCGACAGCAAACCAAAGGACCCAGTCAAGCCCTTCAAGTACTTTTCCCCACATCAGAACATGCAACCAGACCCACAGGACCATCAGTGTGCCATTGATCGCAAACGACGGGACCATCCAGATCAATGGATGTTCCAAAAGAAACTCGGGGACGACCTCTGCGCTCACTGGCTTCTTGCCTACAATCACCGCTTCTGCTTCTGCGCCTGCTCGAACTCCTTCGTGAAGACCGCTGCCTCCTGGTAAAGGTCGATGATGCACGCCGCCGACCAAGCTTGAGTCGGGGACTATAGGTACTAGTCAGCTCTCATCCAAATTCGATATCAAACAATGACGGAAGACAGGAGAATCACAATCAGTCTCCTCCGCTGTGGCAAGTGCCCCGCCCAACAAATCAAGCACATGCCCGAAACAAAGTGGAAAAAGCTGTTGCAAGAAAAGGAATTCACATACCGAATCGCCACAGAATGCCCCATCCTTGTTTGTCAGCTCGGCGAGACCCGCCCACTCGGAGGCACGGATAGCATTCATGCAGCCACGGAGGCGGCGGGTAATCTGCTGGAATGATTCTGTCCTTTCTTCTGGTGTCTTGCGCCGCATGAGATCAAATCGCAGCAGTGCGCGGCAGAAATAGCCAGTGGGCCACAGCCACTCAGGACCCTGATGGTAATTGCGTCCCTTGGACGTAGCAAAATCAGTCGAGTCTTCGCCGTTGTTGTAGTAAGGTCTGTAGTTAAGATCAGATGGATCCAGTGTGGCCATGCCCATCGGTCCACGAAGGTATTGGTCGGCGACAGCTAGAGCATAAAGTGCCTTCTCAGGATTGAACAGGTCTGGCGCCACGACCATGGCAATGGGAAAGTTGGGCCGAAGCTGGTAGTCTTCATATGGCTTGCCGGATTTGTAGAGATCCTTGTAGATTCCTCGTCTGTTGACGATGGAAGAATCGACATCGTAGGCACTGTCCTCCTCTTTGGTACGAGGAACATAATAGCACCTCTCGAAGTTCTCCTTGATCAGTGCGGCCCAAGCCTTCCAGCTGATAGTCTTGTCGCTCTTGCCCATGGTGACACCGGAGTATCTATATTCGCCAGCTGCGTGCTTCTCAGCGAGCCAAGCAACGGTGCTGTAAAGCATGCCCGTGATCTCGACGGCGGCACCATCGCGAGGAGTTCCCGGGACGCCCTTTGAACCAGCCTTCTCGCTTTCTCCCATCTTGTCCATCCAGGTGCCGCAGTTGGATTGGTTGCCACCGAACACCATGCCGTTGGACCAGTCAACACCGTACTTGAGGTTGAAGCCTTCGTCCTTCATTTGACTATCGATGTTGGGACCAGCGTCGTACTCACGGAAATCTTGGCCCTCGGCATGCTTTTGTAATGCTTCCTGTATCACATCCTCAATCGTGGAAGACTGAGAGTATGCACGCTTGTCGTCAACAGGGAACCAGGTATCATCATAAGGCAAGAACCGACGTCTCGCAGTCTCTTGGAGGAGCGAAAGACCATTGGGAACGATCTTTGTGTAGTCCTGGATGCACTGGAGGAAGAACCAGATGGAGTCGCGTGAGTTGTAACGAGGTAACGCACCCGAACTCAACAGATTGGGGATCATACCATGTTTGAGCACGCTAGCGAAGGCCAGAATGTGTTCCCTAGCATCGTCCTTGCGTCCAGTAGCGATCATTAATCCTCGGCAAGAGATCATGATGTCGCGTCCCCAACATCTTGCCCAGGAGGATGAGAAATGGGGAAGCCCGGCGGACATGCTAGGCACGACCTTATCAGGCCAGAGAGACGCATTGTCCATGTAACCAATGCATTGAACACTGACCAACGACAAGCTCTGTAGGAACTGCTGGCCCTCTCCAATGTTGGAGCTCATGAGTTGGATACAGCGGTCGACAGCTGCGCTGTACAGGGTTTGGATTACCATGGCGAAGTAGCGAGGAAGAAGGAAGCTTGGAAGCTTGCAGATCGCGTCAAACCGCTCTTTCAACCATGCCGCTGGACCTGCAAGGCTGGCCCATTGAGGTTTCTTCGAGGCTTTGGCAAGTCTGCCGACACAATAGTCAAGAGCCCATGTGCCTTCACGCAGGTGTTGACAGAGAGGATGGCCAAGGTTATTTTCGCCAACAATATGGCGTAGAACACTCCACCAACCCTGTAAGCCAGCATATACCAACTGACCGTGGCCAGGGATGTTGTATGTTCCATCTTTGCCATCTGTGGCATCCCGCTCCTCGGGCTCACACCGGTACAGGAGATAATTGAGATCAGCCAGGTTCAGCTTTGAGCATGCTTGGGCGCCACCGCGAGTGACAAATTTGTCAAGACCTTCTGAGTGCTCTGCACCAGGTATCCAGGTTTCAAAGAGAGCGACACTGCCAGGAGGGAATCTTTCGCCAACATCAATTTTAGTGTTGCCGCCTGTCCATGTGCAAGTGACCCCTCGAAGATCTTTGGTGCGACTCGGGAGGCCTCGCAGCACGCTGTCGTTGAGTGCAGCTGACTTGGCGCCGTCGCTAGCATCAACCTCCAACATCCAGGATCCAAGCAGCTTGGCTTTTGTTCCTGGCAGGTGGACTGGTGGAAAGCCGCCGTTGCCATTGCCGTAGCCTGGGAAAGCAGTATGTGCGATGCAGAAGAAACCCTTCCTTGATTGAGGGTGAACGCGGTGTATTGTGATGTACTCGCGGTCGTGGTGAATGAAAGTTTCATCATATCCATCCTTGCCCATCATGACATGAATCTGATTGAAGAGTTTCTTGATATTGCCGATACCACCTTCCGCGGCAGCGACCTTGAGATCACCGAGATTAGAGTAAGGCGATGTGTACGGTCTCTTTTCATGAACAAGCTCGATCAAAGCTGGGTACACCTCATCGTAGCCATAAACACTGCCAGTGGCCGAGGCGCACATAGCCACGAGAGCGGCATTGGGCAGCGTATCCCGAGCATCGCGTTTCTGCGCAGGCGTCTCGTTATCGTGGGTGCAGTCCATGAACAAGGCGTGCACAGGACTCTGCTTGATGCGGCGGATCATTTCGCGAGCAACGGGGACACCTGATTTGCTTGCCGCGACAGCTCGTTCAACGTTCATAACCTCATCTGTTTCGAAGCTGCCAATAGGTACACCAGCATGACGATGGACCAGTCGACTAAGTTCCTTGGTATCCCAGGCCTGCATGGCCTCGCGAATGAGACAACTGATGGCGAGATGTTCGCAGTAAACGAAGTCCATCTCCTCGGACCCGGAGAAGAGCTCAGCGCAGACAATGAGGTCGGAACGAACCCTACGAGCCTCGTCTAGCATGTACTGCGCGAGCGGCAAGGGAGTGGAGTGGCAGTTGTCGATTCGGAAACCATGGAAATGCTTGGCCATGAGCCGCACATAGGATGCCATACGGTCCCAAAGATAGGGGTTGTCTTCGCGAGTAGCACCGTAGCGAAGTTTGACACAATCCCCCCAGACGATGAGTTCACGGCGTAGGTAGGCTTTGGATTTGGGTCCAGCATTGTCCTTCATGACATCGGCAGCCCACACCCAACCATTGTTGGCAACATCCAGGCTGGTTTCTGGATGCTTGCTAGTTGTCGAGTTTCTCGGCAGACGCGTAAAGTAGGTCTCAATCAGTGGGTTCTTCTTGGTGATTGGGCCCAGCTTTGGTCCGTGATCATCAAGACGGACGTACTTGATCCTATTGTACAGCTGTTCAGTGATTGCTGCGCAATCTGCATCGTATTCCTTATAGTACTGAAGGTTGACCTCTTCCAGGAGCTTGAACATTGTTCCATGAGCAATGCGGTCGTCAGGGGTGACTTGCGTGCGAGAGTCGTATCGTCCCATCAAAGCGCTGAGAAGGGCTGCGCCTCGCTGTGGATTGAGTCGTCGCTGGAATCGGCCGCCCATGCTCTCTGTGCCAGTCATGGCATGGGCCATGAGCCATTCAGCTTTCTGTGCCAACGGCCAGGACTTGACCTCTTCGACGCCACGAATGCCAGCTTTCCCGAAGGCATCTTCTGGGAATTCGACAGCTCCTTCCCTCCAGGCCTGGACAGCAGCCTTGGTGTCGCTTTCAGGATCGCAGATATAGTATTCCCAGAGCCTTATTTTCGCAATACAATGCTCCTTGATGCCGTCCATGATCTTGAGTAGGTCGCCTGTCGAACTGAGCTCGGTTGGATATTTCAAAGAGGTTAGGTTTTCTCCAAACTCCATAAGCGCAGTGTCAAGGGCAAGTGCTGGCTCGAGATGTGGCGCCGTCTTGACACTGTAGCCGGCCTCTGGATGTTCCTGTAGCCACGGACTGTTGTTTGCTGTATGATTTAACACGACATCGATCATGGCCAAAAGACCATGCTGGTCTTCCATGTTTTCTGTCAAATCGGCAATGTCCTTCTCACCACGCGGAAACATTTCGTGGTCGAAGTTCAGCTGATCTGCAATGCTGTATGGCGAGTTTGAGTCTCCTCGGACATTGAGAGGCGTGAAATGGATCATATTGTATCCTCTTTGTGCAATTCCGTTCAATTGAGGCTCCCAATCATCTGGGTATTTGCCCATGAACTTTGAGATACAGGAGAACAGCGCCAAGGCGTCGAGTGGGAGGTGTTTGCCTTGCAACATTGGCCGCGGTGAGACATCGACATAATATGTAGGCGTGCGAGTAGGCCGCGGCGTCTCCACGTCCGTGTGCGAAAAGGGTGGAAGAGGTGTGTATGTAGTGTGGAAATCGAAGGCACCAGCGCATGGTACCAGAATGTCGATGTAGATGGGACGGTTGAAGTCTGGCTTCAATCTGAAAAAAGTCAGCTTCTTTCCATCTACCTTCACCTCCACGGTTCCGGCTGCTGAGTTGTCGCTCAACTCGAGATCGACATGGAAGCATTTCTGGCAATTCCTGAGAGCAACATCGCCATAACGCCGATCCTGAGTTGATCGTGCTATACGAGTGACAAGGTGCAGTTGAGGGACAGAGGCTGGACTCACTTGTATTCTTTGTAACTCTTCCGGTCAAACACTTCATCCTTGCCAGGTATGTTGACCCAAAGACTGCCCTCTCGGCATATCGAGCTCGTGCCCTCAATGACGAACCGGAGTATGTAGTTGGGCTCGGTTGGTGGTGGCAGATAGACGTAGGTTCCTGGGACATCCGGAGCTCCACCATCGGTCAATGGCAGCAGATACACATTGGTTGGAGCTGGCAGGGTCGGCGGAGCCATGTCTCGTCCTGTTGGGTCGGTGTGGGCTAGCTCGACTTCAGTTCGCTTTGGAGGGGCAGGTGCCGCGTGTGGATGGCGGTAGGAGACGGAGTGAGGGAGAGAAGCTCTCGGCGATTGCATAGAAGAATGAGCGGGACCAGGTTACGTGAAGGATCTTGCGTTGATGGTGCTCAGGAAATCAGACAGACAGTAGTAGGGTTGGTTTCGAAAAGACAGAAGAATCGTATGCAGGCTTGTAAGTAGTGGTGGTATGTTAGATTGAGGGCTGTAAGATGAGTTTGTCGACGAGTCAACCTTGGGCAGATGCACGCCAGGTTTTGTTCAGGCCGTCGGATGCAGATGCAGCTTCCTCTCCCGATCTTGCCTTCAATTGGAACTTGGATCGTGGAAGGTGCGGAGGAGGTTGGTCGCGCGTCTTCATAGCTCCAAGGTAGAGTAAGTGCCGTCGCCGTCGCCGTTGAGATGGATCTAGGTAGGTAGCTTGAGGCACCATGACGACTTGGAGCTTGGGCTGCTTGGCCCGTTGAGAGCAAGGGAGGACCAGGGCTGCGCGAGCCTGCGAAATGGAACACCTGCAGCTGCTGACTACTCGAGTCCCGTCCGCGCTGATATAAAAACCCCAAAGTCCCCGGTCATCGCCAGTCCCCGAGTCCATGGCTTTCTGAATCCGCATGTCGTTGTCGTTGCAATCGGCAACGTGCTCATGTTTGATCATCCCCTTCGATCCTGACCCGTTCCCGTTGGGTGGGACTCTTCGGCCCGTGCCTTCTTCGTTCCTCTGCCGTAGGCAAATCGGCATCGCTCCATTTCTCCGCCGGCTTGGAAAGAACAGCTTAAACGAAGCACGTGTACGAGGCAGTCTCCCAAATGTATCGTTGCTGGTCCTGGTAGTTTGTAGTACGATGATATTGGAAGTCGGATCATCGCCGTTGAACTCCTGCCAGTTGTATGCGGCCGGATGCCACAAGCTCTCGGATGTTGTCTTCAAATTCATCAAACGCTACTCTATCTAATCTAAGGCCAAGTCCATGAGTCCGTATGATTCCACAGGTAGGAGAGGAGGCGCCAATTGACTACAGCCACTAGGCACGAAACTGAAAACGTAAAATCATTGTCCATGTGAAGTCGTGGTGGAGCTATCCCTACTCGCTATCATGGTGAGATATGGAACTCGGCCCTTCTAGGAACAAACAAGACCCCCCAACTGGCGGCAAACTTGGTTCCTCAAGGCTTACATGTTCCAATAGCCAGTAGTCCCCCACTCGTTGATAGATGATCATCCTCTTCCGAAAAAGTGCAGGTCTAGCACATGCCAATAAGGATACCTCCCCTTCAACCAAGACCTGCCAATATGAGTGCCAGCGTAAGCCGTATGCGCCGACTATGCCGTCCGCCCACCATCAATCCATAATCTTTGGTTCGATGAGATCGGGAATTTGCTCAGGCTTGATTTTGCCCTCGAGAATATCTTGCCCAGAAATTAGCGTTCATTCATCGCTGGCAGGGAGATTCAACTCACTGTAAACAGCCGTGAAGAGGGGAAACTCGTCCTCTTTGCCCTGGCTCTTCAGGAAGCTGTTTACCTCATATGCAGTACTCGTACCCTGCAGCTTCTGCCCATTCAGTTCTCTCCTCTCAACCTCGTCGATCGGAATCCCCTTCTCAATGCTCATCTTCGCACACCTGAAATTACGTCCGCCCATGCACGAGGTAACCACATCCGCCAAACCGGCGCTCTCTTCTGTGAATGTTTCCGTCTTGCAGGTCGAGAAGAACATCTTGCCAAACCTGACTTCTTCTAGAATGCCGACACGCATCACTGCTGCTTTTGCATTGTCGCCCCAGCCTAAGCCGTCGACCCAACCTGCCGCGAGGGCAACGATGTTTTTCAAAGCGCCGCCCAACGACACACCAGCTACGTCGGACACCATCCGAACATGGAAATAGTGTCGGTGGAATAGCTTTTTGATATTTCCGTGGCTCAATGGAGGATATTGATGGGGCAGTGGATAAAGCTTTAGACCAGAGCTGACGCCATTCACTTTTGCCTCCATTTCATCCTTTTCAGGCTTGCTAAGGTCTTCTTTCGAGGCTGTGGGCGATCCCTTTGGTGTTGGGGGTCTTGAGTCCATCAACGGCGGGTCGTACGCCACCGTTGTTTCCGAGTATTTGCCAGCGGCGATTTCAGACGCAATGTTGGCCCCTGAAAGTGCACCGCAATAAATGTTGAGATTTTGTCCAATGAGTTCCGAAAGCAAGGTAACGCCCTTCTCCGACACCTCTACGCCTTTGATGCACGATATGCCACGCGCGAATGGCACGATCTTGCCCTGCAAATCTTTGCATATCCTCCGAATGAATTGATGTGGGAGGTTGAAAATGAGGATTGTTGAGTCTTTAACCGATTCTTCGAGCGAGGTGGTTGCGATCACATTGTCCGGAAGTGTGATGCCAGGGAGGTACTTGACATTCTCGTGCACTGTGTTAATAAGCTCGGAGAGCTTCTGCGGCTTGCCTGCGGTCGGTGAATCTGGGCGATAGTGTCTCGAACCTTTGGGTATCACGATCTCCTCCTCAAACACCCACATGTGCACATTCTCCTCGTATATATTCGGATGCGCTCGAGTGTTTTCTGCAACGACCTTTGCGATTGTCGAACCCCTGCCGGCAAATGTCAGTATGCGCCGATACTGTCAGGAAGAAGTCGAGTTCGCATGCGCACCAGTTACCAGATCCCACCACAGTGACCTTGTGTCTTTTAGCATAGACTCCCAGAGCCGCCATGTTGCTGTACCGTAGTCGAGCTTTCTTGAATTGGTGAGCAACCTTTTGCGTGGCTAGCGGGTTTGGGAGCACTGGAGAAGAAGCAACTCTTTTCATTCAGAACGCGGAGACGGGTGGGACCTGAGGTTATCATGTGTTTGAAGGAGGAGCCACCCGACTAGTGGAGCAAAGATTGATTGGGACACTTGGGTCCTACCGGCCGGGTGTCTTTTGTTGAGGATGGATCGGTATTCGTAGGGCTCGGGCTTGCATGTGAGTACGTAGGTTGGGCGACGAAAAAGTGGTTGCTACCTATGATGGAATCGGGGTCGGATAGAGACAAAAGAATTACAGCGCGCGTGTACAGGATTTGATATGCGACGACGGTACTTTAAAGCAAGCTTCCTGCTGCCTTTGACTAGTACCAGAATCGGTCATGGGATCCCTCTTGATCATGGCCGGTAAGATCTCCGACTGGACTCGGGAGGCACTCCTTCTGCCTTGCCATGGCTGCGTCGCGAGATCGTCTGTGCAGCAACGTGGTTGGCTCTGGGGAACAAGCGCCACCGTTGTGTAAATAGACCTCGGACGAATGCTGGACCTTCATGCTCTTCGCGCCATCTGAAAGGCAATCAGGCATTGTCAGAAGACTTTGCATGGTGCAAATAAATGCATCTTCCTCTCCACGCACCTGCACACTGAAAGATGCAATCAACACCAGAGTCTGAGGGAACCGCATTGTCTCCAGGTACTTCGAGATGCAGAGATCTTCCCCGCCGTGATGGAGTACGAGTAATAGAGGAGCTACGTACAGCCAATCACAATCATCTGATCAGCGGCCTCAACGTTCAGCCCTTATTCAACAACACCAAGAACGAGTCAAGGATGACGCCTTATCGATAAAGGTTCCGAAGATCATATCTCCCTGTCGTGTGTGTACGGAGTAAATACCGACGGACGCACCGATCTCAAACATTGTTGTGTAAAAGTGTGTCAGCCTCAGTCATCGTATTGCAACATTCCATTGCATATGCTCCGCGGACTGAGCCAAAGGATACTGCTAAGCATAGAGTCTAGACCTTTTCTAAACACTCTCCCACCAGCAGACCAAGCATTGCAGCTTCAGGTTTCACAACTCCACCAGAACATTCCTGTCCGTACCAATTGCTGGCCATTGACCAATCCGCCCACCCCCGCCATTCGCTGTCCAAAATTCTGGCCTACCTCTCACTTCTCCACGACCACCATTATGCCGGCCGCGAAGGTTGAAGAAGCAAAGGCATTGGCTGGCAAACGTGCCGTGGCTGAGCATTTTGATGACAAGATGAGTTATGTGGGCATTGGCTCAGGAACTACCATTCTCTATGTCGTGGATGAGATTGCACGTCTGCTATCTACAAATGAGCGAGCCAAGCAACGGATTCGCTTTGTACCCACGGGGTATCAATCCAGGCAGTCGATAATAACAGCAGGGCTGACACCAATTGCTTTCGATTCACTGCCAGCTGGAGTGGTGTTGGATGTTGCGTTCGATGGCGCAGACGAGGTGGACGACGAGCTGAACTGTATTAAAGGCGGGGGTGCATGTCTTTTTCAGGAGAAACTTGTGGCAGAAAGGGCAAGAAAATTCGTTGCCGTTGCTGGCATGTTCACACTCGTCTTCTCTTGCCCGACCATAAAAGCTGACTGCACAGCTTAGACTACCGCAAACTACAGTCACACCTTTTGACAGGATGGAAAACGATTCCAATCGAGGTCGCCCCATTATCCATCCACAGTGTCCAACACTCCCTCTCCCTCCTTGGCTCCACCGAACACATAGTTCGTCTCGGGCCTATGCTGAAATCTGGGCCTCTCAAAACGGATCAAGACTTCTTCATCATCGATGCGGCCTTCCCCAAGCCTTTGATGACACAAGCTGAGGTTGCAGCTGGTAAGGGCAAGGGAGATGGCAGCGACGGGACATGGGAAGTCAACAACCTAAGCAAGGCTATCAAGGCTATCACTGGCGTGTTAGAAGTGGGTCTGTTTTGTGGCATAGATGGCATTGAAGCGCAAGAGATCTACGAGAAGGGCGGGAAGAATTTGACGGCACATGGAGGACAGAAACCTGTTGCTTGCTACTTTGGCATGGAAGATGGAAGTGTGGTCGAGAGGCATCGTCAGTCAACCTCGTAGACTATTGAGTGATGGAACCTAGTGCTTCAAGTTCCTCTTGTATAGCACGAAGAGCTTGCCTTTGGCATGGGTTGGTCCGACTCCCATACGACCAGGGACCACCGGACGTCAAAGTAAGGTAAAAGCAAGAATTCCGAGCAAGAGACTCGCAGGACCCGATAACTCAGTCTTCACGTTCCCAAGCGGCATAGTGAGGATAAATCACGGGTTAGACGATTCTGCAAGACATTAAGCTCGTCATGTCCCATATCCTGTGTTTTGATCAACGCTGCTCGACTTTCTTGCCATCGCGACAATTCGCCTTCTCCACAGGTCAATCCAACTTGCGTCGCCGAGCGCAGCCATTCGAGATTGTCATCAATTCCTAACCTCAGCAGGAACTCTTCATTTTCCGGATCAGCAAGGAGTAAGTCAAAGGGGGACTATGGGGACACCGTCGATCGTCCCTCGTGTCATGAACAATGTGGCAACTACTTCTTATTGATCCATATCACGATCGGAACAGATTCGCTCGACCGAAATCGAGAATGGCATTGGTGAGTTTCTGGGAGCTGTTGAGAATTGAATTGCCAGAACTTGAACCATCCCGATGTCTGAACAGTTGACTTCTACCTGCAGAATGACTTGCAACTGGAAGTGACAGAGAGGTGCATAAATGAATGGAGCGGCTATGAAATGCATAATGAGTTCAAGATGCTGTCGTTTGGCCATACTGGTGGAGCTTTCTCCAACGGTGCTCCAAAAATTGCGTTGAGGTCTCACGCAGCTCAAAGTCAGTAGATTTTACTAACTGGCGTGTAGTTGTGGACGTGCCGCGCTTCCCAATTGTTTGGAGTCACGCAGCTCATGCCGAAGACTCGAAAAGCCAGCGGCTGGAGCCAGACAGTGCGATGTGGCAATAGGACTTGCATGATCTGGAGTGCGGAGTCTCTCGCAATTGCCCAGAGCTACAAGTCAGAATCTCCCGACCACAAGCGTCAAGGACAACGGCAATAGACCAATCGCTTCGTAAGCATGCGTGGCGGCCTTCTGAGCTCCTAGTATAACCGCTAACACAGGACAATCTCGATCGAGTGGCTGGATGTGAGAGTCGTGATACGATCCGCAACATGATTGCATCAAGTCATTCAACTACTAGCGGGTCGTGGCAGAGCCTTCCAGGTTCCCGCTCATCAATGAGCGGAACGAGCCGACTTCTTCCATGTTGCCTTGCCAGTCTCAACATCTTCGCCATCGACGGCAACGCACATCGCATGGAAAATAGGATCCCTAGCCCCAATTCTAGCTCACAGCTCTGCTATGAGTCGTTTCCCAGTTGAACTTGCTCAACTGATCTTCCCGCTCGTGCTACTGACGATCTATCGCCATGTGACACTTAATGCACAATGGTCAACTGGTCGCGATGCACCATTTTCATATGCTTCTGTACAATCTAACCATCCTGGTTTTGACTAGCTTTCATGTTTCGGAAGAGATGGCGTTGCTTTATGTGGTTGAAGTTGTGTAGCATCACTTGTGCTCTCATACACTCCCTAGCTTATAATCTATATGGGAAAGAGATGAGAGTGAATTGGACATTCAGAGTCGCGAAAAGTTTCCGTCATACATGTTTCGAATGGCTTGTTGACAATCATCTCTCTTATGCCAGCGTAGGTGGAGGCTCCCATTCTGTAGCGAAGATGACTTCCTGATGTCGAAGACTCGCGAACTAGCCTTCCCTCATGCATATGCAAACGCCCCATCCCGTAGCGATGGTGGGCTGTACCTTGCTAAGAACGCATTAGTGGACATAATGTTGGTCAAGCAGATACGAACGACGGTATGGCAATGTTTTTGAATGTAATGTCGGGACCCATTTTTTTCGAGCGATGGGATGGGTGCAATAAGATCTGCCGCCCGCTTGCAGCCTTCTCTTATTGCAAAATCACGGTCAGGATTATCCGGAGCCTGTCTGTTCTCGGATCCTATGGCAACTCTTCAACCTCATGCCCCATCAGGAAGACGCAATTCGTTCTTGCCGGATCAGAGACATCAAGCTTACAACATACAAGATGAATCGCCAGGGACAATTCATTTCCAAGGCGAGATTGGCAATCGGTCAAGGATCTGTCGAAGGAAGTTCGTACTGTGCTTCGACGGCACTGGTAACAAATTCTCCGGTACAGACTCGGACTCGAATATCTTGAAGATATATCGTATGCTTGATCGGGACGATAACACCCAATTCCATTACTACCAGCCTGGAATCGGGACTTATGTTGCCACAAGCTCCTTCTCACACTCTTCGACGTTCGAGAGATTTAAGTCATGGTATGTATCTGGTGCCATAATCGACACTACAGCAGACATTGATAGAAGTTGTCAGGTATGCAAAAGCTAAAGACTCTGCTGTTGGCACGTCCTTCGCCGAGCATGTTATGGGTGGTTACAAGGTAAAGTCCCATCTTTTACCACGTAATACTTTCAATCGAAGCTTCAGACGCGTGGCAATCCAACGATGACTTCCACTCAACTCTGACTTATGTACAAGTTTCTGATGCGGTATTATAACGTTGGCGACGACATCTTTCTTTTCGGCTTCTCTCGAGGAGCATACACGGCTCGATTCCTTGCAGAGATGCTTGATCACGTCGGTCTGCTTTCAGCAGGGAACGAAGAAATGTGTCGCTTTGCATGGAAAGCATTTCAAAAGTGGCAATGTCGAACAGAAGCCACGGATAAGGAGAGGGATCAGAAGAGATTCCTCATGAACTACATGTTTGCCTTCCGTGAGACCTTTTCTCGTCCCGTCCATCGGTAAGGTCAACCGCATCCATTCCTTCAAATGAAAGGCTCACTATTTCCAGTATTCGATTCCTTGGACTCTTCGACACGGTCAATAGTGTCCCACGCTTCGAAAATGCCCTTATGAAACGCTCAAAGTTCCCCTACACAGCACGTAGCACAGCAAAGGTAATCCGACACGCCGTGGCTATTGACGAACGCCGCGCCAAGTTCCGGCAAGACCTCATCTCTGAATTGAAGCCAACAAGAAAAGCGCATTACCGTCGTCGCCATAGGTACATGCATATGTGGGACCAGGCGGAAGTTGACAAGACTATCGAGACCGAAGAACTCAATCGTGGTAGGACGAGTGCAGACTCCCACACTGATCCACTGGAGCCTGCACAACCGAGGTTGCAGGTCCCAAGGTTCAGAGACCCGTCCGAGGTTTCTGGTGTTAGGAGTTTGAGTCCCAACATCAGGCGTGAAGATGATGGTGATGGCCGTAGTCTTGTCACGAATGCGAGTCAGGATTCTCTTGCAGCTATCAGAAGGGACGATGGCATTTGGGCCAGTGATGAGGATTCTGATGGCGAGGAACAAGATATCAAAGAGGTTTGGTTTCCAGGGTGTCATGCCGTAGGTCTTCTCTCCTCCACACTCCCGCGATGCTAGCTGATGATTCTAGGATATTGGGGGTGGATGGCCCCTAAATCGGGGTGAAGACGCAGCATTAAGCCACGTCCCTCTCGTCTGGATGGTCCGCGAAGCAGAAAGAGCCGGTCTCCATTTCGACCCGAGAAAGGTTCGCGCCTTGAATTGTTCACCCCAAGACTACCCCTCCATGCGTCGAAAAACAATAGTACCACAAATCGCCATCGAACCCACGTCGTCCCCAAAGAACGAAATTGCCAACGACATCCACCTCCCAACGTCATCACCAGCCGACGATCTTCCTGCAGAAGTCCCCTCCAACTTCCAACGTCTGCTGATGCATGCAGCAACCCAAGGCCACATCCACGACGTCCTCAAATTCAACCAAGGCGCCTCCTCCCTCTCCGTCCTTTCCTGGAACATCATGGAATACCTCCCCTTCCGCCGCATGGACCTCCAACCGAATGGAACCTGGAAATCCATAACCTGGCCGTTGCCCAAAGGTGAGGTACGCGATATACCCGATGAGGTGGTGATACATAACTCTGTCGTTAGGAGGATGGAATACGATGCGTCGTACAGACCTGGAAATTTGATCGTGGGTGGTGGTGGAAGGGGGATCAGGAAGGCGCCAGAGAGTGAGGGGATGGGAAGGTGGAAAGTTGTTAGGGAGAAGGGGGATTTGGTCGGAGAGTGTTTTGCTAGGGATGGGAGGCCGGTGGGTAGCCAGAGGGGAACGGTCTCGGAGGGGAAAAGTAAGAGAAGGAATTTGACTTAGTGTGTCTTTGGGGAGCGGAGTAGCGTGAGGATATGTTGCTTGAACTCCATACTCTTGACTTCTGCTATCGTCTCGCTCATCGCAATATCATGTATCGAGTTCCCTTTACAGCATCAGATGCATCCGAAATGCGAGTCAACATTTTCTAGCAGCTTAGGCTAGCTAAATTGCTACTCATAGCATATTATCGATGTCCACGATGGTTTTTGAGTCCTATCGATGTGACTTCTCTCAAGGCGGAATAAAATCGATATAGCGACGATGCTATTTTGGTAGAACACATGCTTTTGGTTTTGCAATAACAAAACAGTACTTCAATGGTATCGTTGCCATAGCCATGGCTCGTGAATCATCCAATCATAGACCTGAAGTAAAGAACTCCTGTCTGAACGCCTTAGCCTATGCCGCGCTATATGCGTCTATAATGCGCTGATTTCGTCTATCCTTGCCGAATCTAGAATCTCTGCTTCATCCTCGCGCTGACAGTGCGAAGATTGTTGTATACCTGTTCTAGGTCAGTGAAACTTCGAGATGGCTCGGAGCGACCATCGTACTTTGCCAGGCGGTTTGCCCAGAATCAGGGACACGACAGATTCTCGCGCTACGTGTATGTTGTTGAATCCTCCTAATATATGGATCTTGGAGTCAGCAAGCACTATGCGGGTTTTCGTGCTGTTCTCAATCGCGAACTTCGTCTTCCTGCTCTCATGTCAGCTCCTGTCTTGACTAGGCCGGATCCACACGCACCCGTCCTTTCCAGCAATACGACCGATGGCTCTGCTCTTGTGGTCACCCTCCAATGTCTTGACGTCCTTGATCTCGAAAGTCTCTATGTACACTGGGGAGTGGTTAGCTTCGAGATTCGTGTAAGGTGCGCTGGAAAGCATACAATCGTCCAGTCGCAGAAGAGCAATGGCATCATCCAAGTCAAAGCCAAGAGCGAACGCTCTGACGAAGTCTTCTCCCTTTTGTAATGCTCCCGGATCGGTTGTGGTTTTCGAGGATGTGCGCATCTCCACGGCACGGCTCTTGACGTTCATGCGGACTTGCAATTTTAGGTGTTCTACCAACGGAGTATATATTTTGGGCCAGTTCGCCTTCAGCGGGGCGAATCGGTGCGGTGGAACTGGCACTTTCCTCATTTCCACCCGAAGAACAGTCGTTGTGTCTGAGGAGGGAGCAAAATTGGGTCGGCCATCTGCAGTCTTGGAAGACTCAAGGTACATGCTTGGAAGTTTATTTCTGTCCGAAGGCTCCAGTATCAATGTGGTAGGAGCTGTAGCGGTAGGATCGAGTATTTCGTCGGTATCTGGGTCCATTATGTCCATCTCTTCATCTTCCACTTGCGGGAGGGGTATGTCTTCGGGCGCGCGCAGCGCCGTGGGGGCAGGCATCGTGGATTCAGGATATTGTTTCTCCAGGCGGAAGCTAGATGTCGTAGTGAGATTTGTGCAGTGTCGGCAGCTTCTATTGTTCAGTATTTGTCGTCGTTGTTGGATCTATAAATTTTTAAACACGCCGAAAATGCGTCATGCCTGATTGAGAGAGGATCAAGATGCTGATATCGATGTAGAGCACACGACACCACCACAAATCGTCGCGACAGCGTCAATCTCTCTCACAATGCGATCTAATACACGATAATGCTGCGCAATGTAGGCACGCGAGTCGGTGAGGCATGTAGGCCACATATCGTCGATATACTCGCAGTCACTGCTACCAGAAGCCCGTTCTCAAGACAGAAGATCCTCCAATTCTCCACGCAATCCCCCCTCCAGCGACCTTCCCATACTCCTCAAAAATCTCCTTTTCTTGCAGTATTCTCTTCCAATCCGAGACGGAGGGCATATGAGCACCCTGCGAGGCTGCAGCATCTCGCATCATTTGCGTGGAAACGCTGCGCACATTCAAGATCAAAGAGACGGCGTCAGGCTGGCGAAATAAGAAATAAGAGCTCCGTTAGCAATGGAAAGAACAGAACAACCTCTCCAACTGTGTCAACTCCAAAAGCAGAGTTGTCACCGAAGGCCAAACCAGAAAAGTCTGCCCACAAGAGTGAGAGATCCGTTCCCCCGACCAGCCAACATCTACTCGACAAGCTCCCTCATCTACCCCATATACATCGCCCAACAAAAGAGGAATTACTGGCTGCTGCTTCCGGTGCTTGGGCAAGATTAGGTGTAAGGTTCAAGTGGTTCTCCATAAAGAGTGCGAGGCCCTTCAACATTGATGACATCAGTGCTTTCTTCTCGTGGATTTTTGTAGGACATCTGGTGTGGCTGATTGTGGGTACCACAACTTTCGTCTCATTGCTAGTGTTTGTGGTCAATACAGTCTTTGCACAGGGTGAGCCATGGCGGATTTGGTACATGATTATGGCGTGAGACTAATCTATGGGCAGAAACACTTGCCAGATGGATTGGAAACTACCTTACAAAATCCACCGGTGTCCATGTGATATTTGAATCGGCCGTGGTACCCAAATGGAAGTCCGGTGTGATAAGCTTCCAGAACGTTTTCGTCTCCCGTAGACCTGGACAAGGGAAGGCAAAGGTCACAAAAGGCTCGCAGTCAGAGGCTGCTGCAGCTGCTGCCGCCGCCGCACACCAAGAAGGCAGGACAGACCTCGAGGTGGACGATGGCAACTACACACAATTTGACGTCGCAATCGACACTGTCAATGTCACTCTTTCGTTTGCCAAATGGTTCAACAGCAAGGGCCTATTAGGGGACGTCGAGATCAAGGGTGTCCGAGGAGTAATCGACCGAACACATGTTCGACCGCCCACAGAATACCGGAGTCCACAGTCCTACAAGCATGAGCACCAACTTGGAGATTTTGAGCTCGACTCTTTCAAGATGGAGGACTTGCTTGTGACGATTTACCAGCCTAACAACTTCCGGCCATTCTCAGTGAGTATATTCTCATGCGATCTGCCGCAACTGCGCAAGCAATGGCTGTTCTACGACTTCCTTTCGGCAAATATGATGTCTGGCACCTTTGACAACTCGCTCTTCACGATTCACCCACGGCAAACGCACAATTACACTGGCCAACAACTGAGCCATGGCATGGAGTCTGATGGTGAGGCGACCCAGTGGAAGAAGCATACCCGATTCCGTATTGATGGGCTGAACATTGATCACCTAAACCGTGGTGTTGAGGGTCCTTTCTCTTGGATAGCGCAGGGCAATGTTGATATAGTCTCGGACATCATGTTTCCAAATGACCAAGAAGGGATCGCAAAGGTCATGTCCGATTTTTATGACAGGCTGGAAGCCACAGTGACAACCTCTGCCAGGGAAGGCTTATCAAATGCCCGAGAAAGCCTTTCTAACGCCCGAGAAGGCTTCGCAAATGCCCGCGAGGGATTGCCACTTCAGAGCGGCGAAGACCATGGTGGAAACGTCCATCAGGCTGAACATGATGAGCCTTCGCATCCAACGGCCAACGAGGTCGATAATGATAATGACAACAGATTCATGATCATGGATCTTCGCGTCCATCTCAATGACGTTCGAGCCACCGTTCCTCTGTTCACCAAGGATATCTCTTATGTCAATAACGCCCTTATTCGACCCATTGTTGCCTACATCAATTCAAAACGGACGTTCATCCCCGTAAATTGCAGAGTGGTCAAGAAGATGATGGATTTCAATGGCAGCTGGACCATTTACGATTCGGGCTTGATGGATGACTTGGGACGGGAGGTGAGACCACGTCGCTCTTCTTCTTCTCGATTCACGATACTGACAATGTGACAGGTCTACGAGGCATTCGCCCGCGACGTTCTAGATGACGACCAGCTCCGCCGGAGGAGATTCAAGAAAGTGGGAGTTTGGACGCTGCAACTAGCAGCTCAAGCGTTATTCATTGGCATGGCAGGTAACATAGCTTGAACGGCATCGATGACGAGGCCTTGGGATATTTGCATGGCGTATGGCGCTGTGCCTTGCTGGGCTTATGTGAAGTTAAGAGGAAGGCTTCCTAACGCACAATGCTGGCACGATGGTGGTAACACGTACACACGAAGCATCCTCAATGAAACGTCGACCCATGCCTAATAGTTCCTATTCTAGCTGCAATCATACAAGCAGCTTTATCAATGAGTTGCCACCGTTCACAGTGATGATCTGGGCTTCGCTGTCATCAGCAAAGCTCTTCATAACCTATATCGTCTAATCCCAACGACGCCGTCGATCTCGACAGCGCCATCACCATCTCCCTCCTCGCACCACACTCGATAACACGGCACGATGACTGGATCTAGACTCATGAGAACAGGCGGGAGAGTCTTGGTGCTGTACACAGTGTACTCGGACCTAATAACTCCTCGCCAAGCAGGTACCACGAAATCATCCATGGAACGAATAGGATGCCATATCTGCGGCGGTTCCATTGAAGATGTAAGATTCGACAGTCCATTCGAGAACCACTCTATATCCGCTCCTCGGGGTAATTCGGCAACCTGCGCCACAAAGACTGGCGATGTGAGTGGTAATGCCGTCCTTTTCACAGCAGGGTAGTCGGGTAACAGACTCCTCGTATCGATTTTCCTTTCCGTCTTTCCTGCTCTTTGTGTCTGAGGGCCGTAATTGCGATTGCGGAGGTCCCATACATCTACTTCCTCTTCCTCTTCGTCCTCTTCTCCCTCGTCATCGGTGGTCTGTTGTGAGGCCAGAGTTTGTCGATGTATTCCTCTCCATGCTTTTGTAGCGATGTTGGCGCGCATATTTCCCTCGCTGGAGGAGCAAGAGGAGATGAATGCTACGGCGCCTGTCCAGTATTGAACGTCCATAGCGCGACCGATGCGGAAGAGGTGTTGAAGGGAGAGGATGGTTTGGGCGATGAAGTCCTTTGCTTTTGAAGGTGATGTGGTGGTAAAGGGGAGGATTTTGGAGGTGATCATCTCCAAGCTGGCAGGTATGAGGGGGATTTGTCCTGCTACGTGGATGGTGCGTGGTTGGTGAGTAGTGATGCGGCTGTCATCTTCCTCTTCATCAGACTTCTCTATGACTTTCTCACCTGGGTTCCGCGAAGCCGGTATTGGTTCGAAGGGTATGGAGATGGCCTGTGAGTACGGTCCGATATTCGCGGGAGCCCAATAACTCCTACTCTGCACATGCAAACCTTGCCTCTCTTTCCTTTCTCCCAGATCAGCGATTGCGGATAGTACAACGTCGATTCCTGGTGGTAGTCGGTCACCGCAGGATATCGTGACTCGAGACGGTGGATTTGGAGTTGTGAAGAAGGAACCGTATATTGGATTTAGGAGCGTGAAGTCGGCCATTGATCGTAAGAGGAGAGTTGTCGAGACAAGTAATGAGGCGTCAAGATTCGCGTTTCCAAGATGGGCTGAGAGTCGTTGAAGAATGGCCTTCAGTTGATCTGAGGGTGTTCCTGACGGGTGAGAGATATTTGCGATTTGCAAGAGTCCTTGACGAGGGCGTTGGATGGTCCTGTCCAGACCATCCAAAGCATTCATCGGGCTACCTGATGGCGGAATGGGTATTTCATCTTGCGTTTCGTATTCGTCTGGGTCAATGGCAAGCGTTTCCATAGAGGCCAACAGTTCTCTGAATTCTGTGTCAAGGAGTTCAGGTATCCTCAAATCCGCATGAGCTTTCTCTTGATCCTCCTTCTTGACCAAGCTCAAATCTTTCAACCTCACGACAGCGCTTCCACCCTCCCCACTCACAACCTCCACGTTTCTGGCCTCAATCCTGCCCTTCCATAACGGGTCCGGCCCATCCACGGCCAAAGTTTCAAACTCTCCCCCTTCTCCTAGCACGGCACCTCCCGAGCTTCCTCCAAAGAACCCCATTCTCTTCACCATCTTGCTCACAGTCGCCAGATCGGCAACATTCTTCCACAGAAAGCTCTCGTCCAGCGCTCCAGAGGCGACCTTGATGATCCGCGAATCTTGTCCAACCGCTCTCATATCTTCGAGCAGCGACGTTTGCGTATAAGGTGGCAATGTAGGAAACTGCCACAAATAGGAAAGCGGAATCAGTCCCAGACGCAACGCTATCGATTCGATCCGCGTGCGCTGGTACGTAGAAAGTATAGCCCCCGTACTGATCGCATTGGCATCCGGATGGGCCTCCTTGACCTTCTTCAACAAGGGCACCAAAGACTCCGTCTCATCTTCTTCTTGCGCTTTGCTTCCGTTGATTGTGACTGGAGCGTAATCCCTCTCCATCCTCCCACTCCCTCCCAAAATCTTCTGCCGATATAACGGAATGCCAAGGGCCTCTGCGTAAAGAGGTATGACGGAGTGTCCAACAGTTTGATACATGAAACTATCGATGTCTTCATTTTCGGGTTCTTCTGGTGATGTTTCGGGGTACAAATTTGCCAATGCAACGACCTCGTGGTTATTGGCTTGACAGTGAAGGATGGAAAAGAAAGAGTCTTTCCCGCCGGAAATCAGGGCAATGACTTTGAATCCAGACATGTCTAGAGGCCTGCCGAATATCTGGCTGCTTTTTGGAATCTTTGAGATCCACTATTCAGCCTGCGAGGTTCGCTGAGTAGCAAATTTGTCCCGGACCTTTTTCGAGATGAGAAATTGACTTTAGAGCCAGAATCCATGCTCTTGAGGTTTTGCCAGGCTCGACGAGATTTCGCAGAAGGTAAAATTGATATGTGGTCATGTATGCAACAAAACTCGATGTAGTTCGTGCAAGCAGAAATGGTGGTTAGAGGGGGGGAGGGGGGTTAACTCAGCGCGGGCCGCCTCTTCTTCCAGTCTAGGGCATAAGAATAGCAATACTGACAGACCCTGATTCCTTGCAACTCATAAAGCTCTGATCTTTGGTATAACTCTCGTTAGATCGGGGAAATTATTGTTGGAATCTTGCCAGAATCTTGGCCACGTTGATCATGATTACAGAGCAGCACGTTGATACTTCTAGACGTAGATACCTGGCGTGGTCTATTTTGGCATGGAATAAATTTTCAGAAGAGAGTAGGTAATTCAGTCGGTTTGGTCTACATCTTTGGTGTGCTACAAAAGAAATTCCCAACCATTTATCGTCTTATATCACTTTAGTTACAATACAATCGACAACAGCGCGGAAAGGGCACAGAGGATAAACTCACTAAGGGCATCTTCACTAGATTTCTTTTTGCTTCCTGCAACAGGCTTCGAACTAGATGCCAGTCCCTTTGGTGTTAATAGCGATCGCGTTTGAAGCCCCTTTCGCTTTCACGTTTGAAGCAATAGCTAAAATTTAAAAAATTGTAAGAAAATTATGGAGAGCTCAAAGAACCAGTGGTCAGAATCACAGAAGTAGTCAAGCCGCCGGATACAAGGAATCTGTTGCCCTTCACGTCATCTGTGAGATTCACCGATGTGCCAGAGAACATAGCTGCTCGTCTAGATCTCAGTGTGTAGCCGCTTACAATGAACAACCTTGTAGAGTTGTCTGGGGTGATCTGGCCATCAAGCATAAGCGCAGGAGCGCACCCTTCTGTCAGGAAAGATGGGACACCGTCCACGATTATAGTTGTGAAGCCAGCAGCGTCTCTCGTGCTTGCTGAAGATCGCAAGCCTCTTGCCGATCTCCAGTGATAAATCGACAGGGAGGAAGTATACGTTGTATACGATAGTCACTCAAATGCCTGTCCATGCTGAGGACCAGATACTGGCTGCTCACGGCGATTCCTGGAAAGGGCAGTATGTCCGTGGCAAATTAGGCATCTACCATAGGCACTTGGCTGGCATTGACAGTCATTCTGGGAGCCTCAAATGATCGAGAAAGATGTATGAGATGGCGGCAGCGAGAGCATACAAGCAAGGCAATTGGAGGTATAGAATAGCAGCATCAGCAAAGAATCGAGAGATGGCGGTGTTCAACGCACCAGCTAGTATCGCGCTCATGAGAACTTTGGCTACAATCTGAGCACCAACTTGGACAGGTGGACGCAAAAACATTCGTCTCTCGACGTCGATAGGTAAGTGAGTTCACTGCCCTCGAATGAACCATTTGTAGGCACATCAGCTCAACCCCAGATCGATATCGATGCATGTCCACGGGCAGCAATTTGTTGTCCCAGTTTTGCAAGAAAGTCGACGATGACTCGAGCCCGGCAGTAGCAAAGCATGGTGCAAAAACCATACCCGTGATTTTCCGAAGGTCTCGGAAGTGATACTACTCGTATAGTAGTAGTTTTGGTCATGTTATTAAGAGTTTGAGACACTGTCCCAGATCTCGGTGATTCTCGCAGCACGCAAACAAGTCTGCCCAAAACCCGATCACCACTTCTCGTATGGACGAGCACATGACTGCGAGAAATTTTTCATCGTTGTATCCAGGGACTGATTGAGCAGGATCCAGGGCTGTAAATGCAGGTACGGAGTACAGCTGAGCCTGTCTCCAGCCATGCCGGAGCAGAAATAGGACCGCAAAAAGCCTAGGACCTGAAGGTGGAGGCCCAGTAGTTCGCATTGCGTCCCGTCGTCTTCAGGCGAAAGTGCAGACGTGGACAAGGCTGCAATGTAACCGGGTGTGTCTCTTAGATGCCGCTGTCAATCGAGGAGTCCGCGGACCGCATCCGAGATGTTTCGAGACCCCGTGAAGAAGAAGTTGAGTGGCAAAGCCCAGTCACGCCCGCCCGAGGTCATGAGGTGATGATGGGTGGCGGTCGCGCGTTCCAAAGCAGGAGGGGCCCCTGAACAAGTCCTTGGTTTTGCGCGTTCAGCGAACACTACTCCGTCATGAAACAGCGAGCAGTCTTTGACGCATCATCGTGATGTACACACCTACGCAGACCGGAGGAACAGAAGCAGGCTCAGGGATGGCCTTCAATAGCGCTATTACAGCGCTGCCATCATGAATTTGGCTAGCATACTCCTGTGAGGGGCAGTGATGATGAGGAAGGTTGATGTGGAAGTAGTATGATGCCGTAGCTCTGCTACTACTTCCTTGCTCTCAAGGCATCTCCGGGTAGGTGAAGAACCGGCTAAGAATCACCATCTGCTGTGTGAAATATGATTGCAACTTGATTCAGAAGAGATAGAGGTCAAGAATAATCGTCTGTGCACATTCAATCGTAAGTGAAGCAGAAGTAATGATCATGCTCGTATGCCGTTGAGGCGAGAATCATTGTTACTGGTAGATATGTAAATTCACCTCATGGCCAGCATGAGCGATTGCGTAGCTATGGAGCGAATGCACAACCAAATATAGCAGTACAAGAACAGGGTAGAAGAGAAAAGCTCCACAAAGAAATGTACAGGCCATCCATCCCACGCTGATGGCCATTAGCAATATTTCACAATGCCGACCAAGCTGAAATGCAGCGTTGTGCAGTCAAAACTCCTCCAATACACGTTCCAAGACATGTGCGTCGAACATCTGTCATTTCGACGCTCCAGTTGGATCCAATCACCCACAAGCCACGTGGTGAAAGAAAGCAAGAAGTAAGATGGTACAGAGAAAGGAAAAGACTTTTAGTGACGGGACGCGCCGTGGTTTGCGCCGGTTGCATCCAGTCTAAAGCACAGTGTCCAATCATGACCACATGAGGACAAATTCGTTCAAGGCTCAAGAATGTCGTAAGCGTTCGTAACATCAGCGAGAGCTGAGCATGAGAAGGGAGAACAGGAGGAAAAGACGATGATCTAGTCATCCCTCTTCCGCTTCTTGTTGCTCTTCCTATCCGACATAGAATCACGGTCGGACACTGAACTGGATGAGGATGAAGAGCTCGTGATGTTGGCGCTTGCAGCAAGTGCGGCATCAAACAGCATTGCTCCCATCTGTGAAGCTTCTTGGGTGACATATTGCTCATGCTGCATTGGCATTCGCATGTGCGAGTCCTCGAGGACGCCCATAACGATGGATCCGGTGCCGTGGGTGCGTTGATGCTGGGAGAGATTGTCGCTGCGGGAGAATTTCTTACCACAGTCGGTACATTCAAACGGCTTGTCGTGAGTATGAAGAGATCGATAATGGCGCTTAAGATGTTCTTGACGGCGGAAACGACGGGAGCACAAGGTACACACGAAAGTCTTGGATGGATCTTCCGTCAAAGATTGCTTGCGACCACGTCGGCTGATAGGCTGAGGTGTAGGAGGGGTCTGAGCGTCATCGGAACTGGCGATTGCAGTCTCGTTAGAATTTTGTTGAGCCTGCTGATTTTGTTCGGAAGTGGAGGCAGATCGGCTCTTCGAGTCCTGAGTAGGTGATTGCACTTGCGAGTCGGCATCTTCCTCACCGCGGGCGCGCTTGGACGACCGCTTCTTCGATTTAGGCTTCATGTCGTCTTGAGAGGTGAAGGAGACGTCAGTATCGTATGGAGCCAGGCCGGGTGCAGACAGCTCCTCTTCCAACCCACCAAAAGATTCTTCACTGAGAAGCGACTCCTGGTCGAACGCAGCGAGGTCGGTGCGCTGTCGCTTACTGCCAAGGTAATGCACGTTATCGGAGGCGTGAAAATGTGGATGGACGTCTTCTTCATCGAGTTCGAAAAGTGGCTCAAAGGCTGGGAGGCCGGAGATGGAGAAGCAATGTTGTGTAGTGGTTTTAGGGGCTTCGTTCTTTGGAGAGTAAAGCTCGCCCCTGAGCATCAAATCTTGAGCCTCTTCGTCACCGGGACACAACGTAGGAAGGCTGTTGTAGCTAGATGTGGCGGCTGAGCTCACCGACAAATTGCGTGGATCACAAAAGCTGGTATCGACGTCGCAGCAAGAAGCTGGTGTTGGCGACGGTGAAAGAGAAGGGCAATCATGCGCAGAAAGCAGGTAAGACCCTTGTTGTCCGGAATGGATGAACCCTAAGGCCGAAAAATTAGTCCAAGCTCGGTAAAGTGTTCCCGCTTCAAATTGCAATATCAGATAACCCTATCTCCCCAACGACTGCAACCCGACATCTGTTTGCTACGTAACTATGGATGGACATACCTGGTGTCGTAGGTGGGGAAGCAACATCCCAGTTGTCCTGCGCAAGCATCTCTGAGAACTCTTGTTGACTATCTGGCTTCGCGTCAATGCCTTGACCATGAGAAGAGTTGTAAACTGGTGTAGGAAGGATCTCAGTGCTGGACGGTGGGCTGCTGACGGCACTGCCCGAAGTTGATAATGGAGGCGTAGACGGCGCATAACAGTCGGTATCCAAGGGGAACAGGTAAGACGACTCCTGTGGTAGAACGATTTGAGGCTTTTGATACATTGGCTGTGGTGAGTGAACGGGAGTCATGAGTGGCTGCTGGTATTGGTTGACCTGAGCGTAGTGAACCTGCGAAGATGCCGACTGCGGTCGCTCATAGTTGCCTGACCCGTACATGACCATCTGTTGAGGTTGCTGCATGTGCTGAGGCGGATATGGCAGTCCGTGAGGTAGCGATACGAATTGACCATGTTGGCGGTTGTCGGCCTCTGGGTTGTAAAAGAAAAAAGGCTGTTGGCCGAAGCCAGGTTGTGGGTGTGATGCATAAGATCCCTCCATTGTGGAACTTGTGGACGCTGTGCATGTTAGGAGTTGGTATTCCTTCGACCCAGGCAGAATGAAGCACCTACAGGTCTTGTCTGCGAGTGCAGTTGGTCGAAGGTCTTGCTGTGCTGACTGAAAGTCCGCAACCGAGATGGAGTGTTGGGTTCTTGTAATAGGAATTACAGATTTATTCCGTTTGGACAATGAGATTGCTCTGAGCTGGACCACCAGATATGTCTGAGCAGTAGTAGATTACGCAAGTGGTCAAAGACTTTTGATAGTATGGCGAAGGCCGACACGGTGAAACCGTAGTGGAGGTTGAGTTTACAGGCGGGTTCTAAGGAGAGGCAGGGAACAAAGGATCGCGATGATCTATGTTAACCAAAACAGCACGAGTACAAGAAGTAGAAAATAGAGAGGGCGTATGACGAGGTTGATAAACCGTAAGGAGCAAGAAACGAGCGTGGTGGACAAGCCGCAGGATAAGTAGAAAGCAGCGGATCAGCGATGGACTAGACACGATTAGAGCTTGAAGAAGGAAAGATGGCCAGGAACTCGACGCATTGACTCGGCGGGCTCTCGGGATGGAGACAAGGGCGGTGCACACGGTTGCAGCTCTGAGAAACCTCGTCCTGGAGCTAATGCACTGATTATTTTGTCACCACGATATGACTCGTGGATAGGCCGGTGCCATGTCTGCTGAGAAGCTTAGAGCAGCAAGGGCTGGAAGCTGCGCACAACTTTATGCAGCCGACCTGCCCTGGCATTGGCCGTCCGCCCTGCCCAGGCTTTTCGCTTCATGCCTGTGAAATTGCGAGTGTCAAGACGCACAATTCCGAAAGCAGTCCTAGTCGCCCTCGCCGCCTTTTCCCACTGGCCCGATGTTTGACGGTACCTCCACTCGCGCTGAGCCATACGGCGCGCGCGAAGGTCAGCGTGCTCGCTCTCGAGGTTGTTGACTTCCGCGACCGACGCGTGTGCCTGGAATCCGACGGTGGTGGCAATGTTGTGATTGTCTCTCCGAGCCTCCAACTTTGCCGGTGCTTGCGTTGCTTCTCGGTACGAGCATGTGGAAAGAGGGAACTCGATACAAGACTTCGCAAACCGCCTGCTGCAGCCGGAGCAAAAGGCATGTTGTATCATGCACAAGGACTCTCCTTACCGAGACTTTGCACGACCATGCTGTCCACGTAGGTACTCGAGTCCTGCTAGAGCGGCGGAGCAGATCTCTGAGTGACAACTTGTCCGCGCCGCCCATTCGCCGGGCATCGATAGTTTTCGCCATCTGCAGGTACCCAATGGCACTGGGGAGGCGTGGGAACACTGTGTCTGCCATGTCTCACTGGAGAAATGCTCTTCTGGCTGCTCCAAAGATGTGACGAGAACCTCCACCACGATGGCATGACCTATCGTGCTAGCAATCACTTGTCAAAGCAATCGTTACGGGCGCGACGATTTGTCTCTCAAAGCGCGGGTCGTGATTGTGGAGTGGGATAGGCAATGCTTCCCCGCTCGTTGGACAATCCGATGGGCCCAATAGTAGACCCTTGCTTGCACTAACGCCCGTTGCCTTTCTTCCCAGGTTGACTGGTGTGACTTGGTTTTTCGAGAAGCAAAGATAGAACACCAAGGTTCTCGTGCTGCGGTTCGCCGAAGCCCGTACGAATCCCGTTGTTGTACTCGCGTATCATGGCACAAAGACAAGAGCCTCGGAAGAGAGAGGTCCTGGCAGGCGAGGTCATGCTGGCTCTTGTCGTCGAATGGGCTACATTGAGGTCAAATTTAGAATTCTGATCCTGATGCGTCCATCATCCTCGAGTGATGAGGTATCGAAAGTCGATTGCGAACGAGGAGCGTAATTCTTCTCTCGCGCTACCCATCGATTGTTACGGAGCCTGGTCATGCCTGCATGTGCATCCATATACATAAGATTTATAGAGCGACTATCGAGCAACCAGGTCATGCTTGGAAAACGTTCTGATACAGACGCGCAGTGGAGCCTCCAGCTCACGTCTGCTCCACCTCGTCCAAGACGCATCCTGCATTGTAATAGCAGTCTCTCACGTCGAGCTCGATCTCGATGGGGTCCGACGATTTGTTTCGCCACGCTTGCCAGAAGTCTGACAGTCTTAACCTTGAGATGAAGCTGCTCGACTGTTTTCGCTGGGCGCATGTTACACCGACGAGTGGCGCCCAGAGCTGCAAATCGGCCTGTGACAGGAAAAAGAGTCGCCGTCTCTCCAGAGGTAAGCTCGTAAGATACATCAGCAAGTCTACCAAAGACTGGAGTGAAACTGGACGACTCGGTTGCGCTTTCGCGGCGAGGGATGGATGTTCAGCTGTAGCCGGCTCCGAATGCTGCCTCATCGCTGCAGGCGTATGTACTGGCCTGGAATGTGGCCAGTCAAGAGGAATGCGTGTGCAGCGAGAAAACTTTGGTACAGCGTGCTCTTTGGTGGGACATGACCTCGACATGCATCTGTCCATGTCGCACCATGAATAACTCGCAGAGCAAAGACGCACTTCACACCTTCATAGGAACTCTGGTACGGAGTACATGCTACTACATACTCTTGTCATTCTTGCGCATCGCATTTCACACCATCCATGGTTCCTTCGTGATGTTCGGCGTGTAATTGTCTCTGTCGCCACTGCACTGGCAAAACCCAGACATGTCCTTCGATGCGAGATCAGCTGACAGAGCTACTGTTTCAGCTGGCGACGCGTATGTGACTGGTCGACGATTCTTTGGTTGGCGTTGCCAGATGCATTTTGCCTCGAGAAGTCTCGAGTCTCAACCACCTGAGAGCAACGCACCACTGGCACTACTCGTCCTCAAGGCGACGTCGAGGTCCTTTGTGAAGAAGCATTTCATTCTGCATATCCCATATTCCATTCTCTCATCTCCACAACTGGCTATTTTTGCTTTGCCGGAATATGCCTGCCTCCGGTCCACAAATCACCGTGGCGTATCGATTTCGGGCAAAGCGTCTCGCCGCTTTTTGAGTCTTGCTTATGCTCTTCACAATCCTCGGTCCAACCAAGCAGGCTCGTTAGCGACATGGCGGCAACCTGTTCGAGGGTACCTTGCATCTCATCCCATGCGGTCCGCGACCATGCCCGCTTCGGATAGAAGAGACGATCCGCCTCGACTGTCTCTTCCTCCGCCCACAAATGGTTTTGTAAGCCTACTCGTATGCTCCAGGCGCAGGCGCTGGTCGACTGCTGTGGAGTGTGGACCCAATCGCTCTTCCATCCACTCGCCCGGTTGAACCCACTGCTTACACCACCTCACATTTTTAACGCAGGAACAATGCAGGTACCAAGCCCACAGCATCTTCACTGTACCACCGACCCGCCTTCAAGAATTGTCGATAACTCTGTGGTTTGCTCTGCCACTGACAGGACAAACAAAAGGCGGCACACCATGTGGCAGGCCGGACTCGCCTGGCCCACGCTCGTGGGCTCTCGACTCCACTGATTCTACCCGGTTCAGAGAGACGAGTACAAGGTCAACCCACGACATGGCCCTTGCGGATGGGATGCGGCGAGGGCGTCTTCCCGCCCAGAATACCGGCACCGGGGAAGTGCAAAGGCTTCCTCCTTAGCTCTCACGACTTTGACCTCGTTTAGTCTGCTCAGCTCGTGCGGCTTCCTACATAACACCAATTTTTTACGTTCACGAATTTCCATCATTTGTGCCGGAGAGAATCGATTCAAGTCGGACATCTCTGTCCCGCTGCGTTGTCTTGAAAGTTTCCAGGGTAGCTGCTGATCATAACAAGCAGGCTAAGAGTTGATTTTCACACGGCGATCGGTCTGCACTCGTGAGCGGCGTAAGGCTTTTCGCTGCTGCCACTCTCCCGGGAGCTCTGCGGTTGCGGTTGCGGTAAAACTTAGTGGGCATTGTTCTAGCTGCCTTGAGCAATAATTTACGGCAGATAATCCGCATTAGCAGAGAGCGACCGTGCTATCGTACTTATCTGCATTTGCAAGCCACTTTAACACATTGATTTTCTTCGGAATTCTAGGTCACTGCTGGGAGTTTAGCGTCGATCTTTCTAACTTTCTATGGGGTAAAGCGTAGAATCCTTTCTCCCAGTCACGATCCCCGTATGGTCACTCAGGGTCATTATGGTAAATTAGCTTCCTTTGATCATAGAACTTGTGCGGTTGATGAACCCGGCTTCCGGGATTTAAGATCCTTTGGTTCATTTATCTACATCCTGGATCTAATCGCCTTACGGATACAGGGCCTTTCTTTGGCGTCATGTCTTCCCCTGGTCCCAGCTTTAGCAGTTGGCAACTTGGCGAACTTACACGAGCCCGCTAAGGACTCAGTCATTAGCTGCTACCGCTCTTCAACAGCCGAGGACCTTATGATTCTCATGCATGCAGATGTGAAGGCGGACCAGGTGTCGGGTACAGCAGGTCGATCAACCACATTCGGCCAAATCATTGATATGCAGACAGCAGACCTAAACCTCGGTGATATCACTGCGGGCGTCGATGCACCCATCCTCTCCCATCGGCAATTATCGCAACTCGCCAGGTCATGCTCTGGCCCCATGTATCTAGTCTCCACCAGACCGAGGACATCGTGGCATGGTGGATCGCATTCTGAAACAACTTGTGGGTATGCTGTGGGTGTAGACACAGTGAAACTTCATCCTCATCCTGGGCCTTGTCCTGCAAGGACTAACCCTCTACCCAGTACATAATACGCACTCTATTCCCGCCTTACCACACACAGGACTCGTAGCTGCCAGTCACGACACCAGACTCGATGGTCAACACGTTGCATTTGGGTCGAGTATCACAAGCTGATCGTTGGAGGTGTTTATGCCAGAGAAACGCCGACGAAGACTACGGTCTTATCCGTCAGGAATGGTGCAATTCTCACTGCTTCTTCAAGGCTTCCGCTAGCCATCTTGGGTTTTGGATGCTCACAACTTCTACGGCTCTTCCCTATCCTCTGCATGAGGATGTGTTGTCGGTCACGCTGCTGAACAGTACTGCGAGGGGTTCCAGAGTTCCGTAGAGATTACGCAGGAGGTCGAGGCTACAGACTCGTGCGGTGCATGGAAAAGGAGTCTCACAGTTTTCCATCTTCCCGAAGTGTATCTCCCCGCCTCAATCCTACGTCTTTTTGTCCGAACATGGCATCGACCTAAGAAGGCTATCTTTTAGCATTCCGCTCCAGCTGTCCACCTTCAGGGTCCAGCCTGGGTACTGTCGAGGACTCAAGAGTGAGATCCAGCCAGCGTGTCCCCCTCCCAAGTCCCAACCCATTGAGTAATTAGCTTGCTCAACCCATAGATCCGTTTCCCCACAGTCCTCAGCCCGACGCGTAATCGATATCTAATCGATGGTCTAATGCAACATTCTGGCCCGACGAGAGCTAACGCCTGTCATGATTTAGAACATCATGGTGAAAGGTTCAGGAGTCAGGACCTCGATGATCCCCGCCACGTTCCTGTAGTCCGTGAGTCGCGGAGTAACACCGACGTCGAGACCTCGATCTCGCACGACACTCGCCAGGGAAGGGAATCTCTGTACAACAGAAGATCAAACGGCTTCGGCTAGGCAACCCAGCAAAAGCGCAGCAAGAAGGAAAAAACTGTCTCTAGCCAAAATTAGACCTGTCCACGACCTTTCCAGCTGCGCTGCTTGGAAAAGCGGGATTCCCATGCAGGTACAGGCCGTTTTGGGGATACACAGCCTCAGTACGACGCCAGGATCACTTTTGAATCCTCTTTGCTTTGTTTTCTGACCGCCACCTGGGTTCCGGGATCGCGGTAATGATCTGAACGTCTCGCCCTTTTTTGCGCGCTCTTCAGTCCTGGCTGAATTACCGCGGGTATGGGAAACCCCAGGAATGTGATCGTTGGCAATGATGACGAGCTCGAGGCAAGGGAAAAGCGTCCTGCTCTGATTGAACCGGAGCAAGAGGTGCGTATCAAAGACAGAAAATACATTGATTCGCTACTCCGGTTTTTCACTTTTCGTGTCGTTGCGATTTGTGCCTTGCCTCGCTATTAACGTATACTTCTGCTTTGGGTTTTCTTGCATTGAACTGCTGATCCTGACGATGTTGGTAGCCTTTTGTTTTTTTGGTACTCCGTGTTGGTGTCTTACTGTTTGCAGATGCTTCCCTGCTTCATAGATCCACAAGATGATCTTCCGACACGCTCACTAAATGCGTAATTACAATGCGGTGTAGGGACGCGTTCATTTTGTGGTTGTTCATGCACTGTCCGTCACGGTCTTCTTCGCATTTTACATTTCACGTGGTGCTTCGGATATCCTGTTGTCGCCTTTCCGATGGGCAAGTCATGATCTGTTGGTGTTCACGTCTTTCATCATCTGCTGTTCTCGAGGGTTTTCGCTTCTTGTAGGATGTGCGTTCGTAGTGTTTGGTTCTGGAAGTCGTAAGACCATCACTAAACGAAAACGTGATACAAGATCATGTTGTTATGTCCCTCCCATCCATTCCATCGTCTAACATGTTTAGCTGATCAGATTCGGAATCGGAAGTCTTCACTGGTCGAATTGCAAAGGTTTCTCGACAACGAATTACAAATTGTGCAGACGTATATCGGCATCTGACCTCGACTTTGCCCAACGAAATCGAAAGTGCTTCTAGAAACATCGATCATGCTCAGGACTGGTACTGGCCCGCGGCCATCCCGGCGCAATCGTGGGCTAGGAGGCAAAGCAAACCTCAATATTACAGGCAGCGGACATACGAGCTGGATGCAACCACATATCCGCTGCCACCCGTCTCGAATCCCGGCGGCATTAAAGAGAGATTTGCCAATGACCATGGCAAAGCCGGAACTGTTGCTGCTGTGGTGGTATCGGAACGTCGCTCTACTGAGCTTTCGCCGTGAATTTGTTTTTAATTCTAGGGCTAAGAGACTGTCTGCTATAAAATTGAGATTTACGTGCGACACCGACTTAAGAAACGCTCCTTTTGAGCCACTTTTATGCTATACCTAGTCTCTTCCCTAACGGAGTGGGACTGATATAACCAATCTGTCGCCGTCTTGGAAGGCCTCTCTCTCCCGAACAAAGAGAAAGACTAGGAGAGCGGATCTGCTATTCCGTCCTAGATATCTTACCTTTCCTCTTATCTTGAGTCCCGTAGAGACGGCAAACATCTATAAGCAAAAGGTTAAGATAGCTCCCGGAGGGGCAAGTCTAGGAAGTTTCTCTCTCTCTCCTATTACCTTCCCCCTCTCATCGTAGAAAAAGAAGAGACGAGGGTAAGTCTTCCTTCCTAGCTTAGGTTCTTAGATCTAGATGTTCAGCAGCTGCCTAAGGGGGAAATACTTTCTGTAAGAACGGACGAATTCTAAGCTGTAGGGTATAAGCTAATGAGATATTCATCTCCTCGGGAGTAAGAGATGAAAAGTCTTCCACAAAGTCAAGCAGAATTCGTCTCTTCGTACGAATCAAACGTACGGGGAGACAGAAGCCTCAGAATATGTTACTACTCAGTCTCTCGAGAGCTCGGACGTAGATTGGACTTGCGGGTAAGCCCACGAAGTTTCATACCATAATGACGACGACACGAGCGGATTGGAGGAACCAGGACCAGGAGTCGCGATGGAACGCCAGCCTCAGAACTGCCATCTTGAGAAGGTCTCTATCTCTGAGCAGGAAGGAACATGTCTAGTATGGTTCATGCATCGATCCGGAGGTCTAGGTTTCGACAATTCGGGTAAGTGGACGAATGAAGTGTGTTTGATGCACACATGTATTAAAGTACGGTGAATCGGTGATATCGCTCTTAGGTCAAGGACACCCAGTCGAGCCCCACGAAATACTATCTGCTCCCCTCTTCGGTGTTTCCTCGATGCTTCTACTCAATCTCACCCAGAGCTGGATCCTCCTCTTGCATTGCCAGATCTCCACCCATCGCTGTGCGCGTCCTCTCGCACACCTTTGACCAAGCCGAGCTCCTCCCTGAAGCGGTTCGATTGAGCCTGCTGCCAATCTTGGAAGTGCGCGTAGCTGGGAGATGTCGCCTGGTCAGGACAATCTTCAAGAACGCCTCACATATCAAATATGGGTCCATTGGCACACGGCATTCTTTCCGTGCACCAGCATTGGTGGTACTCGTCGTGAGAGCAGCATGGAGAAGCGATGTTGCAATGGATCGACGTCTACCAGGGTCGCGTCGGAAGCTGGATCTCACTTCACAACCTAACTGTTCTAGCCGGCCAAACAAAGGTCGATGGGTGATGCTTCACCTAAATCCCATCTCGTCTCCTAGACAATTGACAAGACCAAAGTCACACTGACATCCACGTAGAAGCTCGTCTTTCTACAGCGGGCAACCGCTGACATCGTTCGATTTGAGCTTGACTCATGAGTGTCAGCCAGCAGAAAGAATGTCAGTACCTCGATCTTCCGTGATGAAGCCGGACCCAAGCGCAACTGGGAACGGGCTACAAGACCCAATCGGAGCTTACGTATAAATTACTATGTATGTGTGATGCAACAGTAAGGTGACTATGCTATTGCTGTGGAGTGATCAACGTACTAACACTCTTTCCGCCGGCTTTCACAGTACTATGCAGTACTACGTATCGTAGAACGCGGGATGGTCTTCGTAAATAAAGTATAACTAACATTCAATTCCGTCGAGACTACAGTATAAAGAAAGCCAGCATCTACGAATTGGAAAGAAGTCCGCACCACTACAGATGAATTCAATCATGATGTATCTCACTCCATACCTCCTTACTATTCTCCTTACTATAACACCAGTTCCAGCTTTAGTTAAGCGAAATGCGTGCGAACACTTTCAAATATTCTACAAAGTTCCCTGCCCAAACGGAAAATGCCGTAAGACCTAAACTCCTCATTCGCCCTATGTGATACTTGGAACTGACAACTCGTAGCCGGTGGCAACTTAGAACACTGGAGCTGGGCCTTTCACGAAAACAGGCTTAAATACGAGCAATGGGCTAAGGACAATGCAGGCCACTGCCGCGGCTACTGCCTCCCTCCCGAGAGAGAAGATCGAGGCCTTAACGGTTCCACGTTCAGTATGATGTGTCAATCGGCGCGTATACGCAAGAAGAGAGACGATCCTCCACAGGCTATACTGGGACTTGAAAAGGTGGGTAACCACTCGGCATGCGATGTCAATTGTTCGCCTCATAGGGCTTGGCCAGTTGGTCAGAACTGTGATTTTTTCGTGAGTCGTAGCCCGGGAGTTTAGTCACACTGGATTTGCAGTGCTGAATTTGTGGTAGTTTGGCTTTTGCGATTAGTCTGGAGAGAAGAGAGGCAGACTATCCCGTGTATAATGACAGTGGATAATGTCTAAGCCAAGTTGGATAGAGGATTTGTCGACGTGGTTGTACTTCATAGGCACGAATCTTGTGGGTCTTTTGGGGAGAATCCTTGCGAGAAGAATCGAGCATTGAACCGATATGATGGTCGTGGGCGGAATGGATCAACAGATTTGGTCATGGACGATGTGGTTGTGGAGTTCGCCTTCTCATATTCTGTGGAAGTGGTTTGAAGGTGCACGGTCTTGGGTCATACCTAAAGAATCGACGTTACTCTCCAAACCATGGATGCCGACCTATCAGGGGGAGAATTAACGCGGGCAATTGGGCAAGCGAATTCTCAACTTGTCTCGCAGCATCATTGTACCCAACAACGATTAAATAATCTAAAAACTTTTGCAGACGATAAGATCAATAATATTCTTAGATTCTTAAAGTTTTTAGAATTTATTATGTGCGTTGTTGTACTATATGCGGGCGTATTGGTGAGTTTCCTGTGGTGACCAATTGCCCGCGTTAATTCTCCCACTGATAGGCCGACTTTCAAGCAAGAGAATATCGATCTTTCAATTTCTGGGATTCTTTTATGGTTGAGATAATATTTCATAGCTGCAACCAGGCGGATTGTCATGGTCCTCTTAGCGTGTAACCCATCAATCGAATGCAGGTATTCATTTGCATGAAAACAATACCGATCACGCTTTGATAGCAGCCACCACACTGGCAGTGGATCAATAATTCAAGAGCTCTCGGCACGCAAGCTTTTCAGATCTGTGAATCAAAACTTCATACCGCTGACTGACTTCCACTGTTGATCATGCCCGCAATAGTTTCGTGCTTCGCCTTCTGCACTGTCGAGTACGGATCCGCCGAAGCTCCATAATAGGTATTACTTTGTTGAAGTACCAAGTGTCCGAATAGTAATGTCCGGACATATCGCATCCGGGAAAGTTGAGGTACGCCGGGCTCGAAGGATAGCTTCGGTTGGGTCGTGGGCCATTGCGACCACAATCAGCTTGCCCAGCGAGACCTGTTTTTCTTCCAGGTTGACTGCGAAAGAGCGCTGATCGAGTACGCAAACTCTGAACTGCTAAAGTACCGTCGCCATGGTCCACGAGATTAAGGACAACAGTTGGCTCTAAATGACCCCCAGAAAGTGTTGCGACGGGGTCAGGTAACCACATTGACGCTCATTTCATTTCATTGCAGAATTTTCATCAGTACTGACACAGCTTCTACCAGGGCCACGCAGGGCATCCTCAAATCAACGGCAAGCCCACCAAGCAACAGAGAATCACGCAATAAACAAAGCTGTCTGATTCGACAAAAGGTTATGTTCGACCAAGTGTTTCCAACGCCAGCGCCACTTGTCCACCTCTCTCATGGGAGCAGAGGGAGACCAGGTCGCCAGCGTAAAGTGTAAAAAGATCGTTGGTATGCAATTACCATTCGCTCTGGGCGAGGACTGACACTCTTCCCTCATCGAATTAAGAAAGAAGAGTAACAGGGGAAACTGCTTTATAGTCCTCGCCAAAAAAAAAACTGCACGAAATTTGGCATATGGCGCAGGAAGGTCTGGAAGATAATGCGCAGAGAATTAAGCTTGGACCAGCATCATGTGATCATCAAGCTTAGGCCTCCATGGGCAGTTGAACCACGAAAGCAAAATTTTCTCGTTGTGTTTTCTTTCATTGGTGGATGTTTTGTGGCGGTACAGCGTTTTGAGTAATCGTCCAGTAGAACCTTACTGCTTGAGCCACTGTGGCGGTATAGTGCCTCAGGCGTCGGTTGACCAACACCAACACCAATTATAGCCATGGCCCAAAACACTCGAATAAGCGTATCAATTCCCTAGTACTCACTAAGTATTCGCTGCCCTGCCAGACCCCAGTGGAGTTCAAGTTCTGCGAAGCTGGGACAATCTTATCTTCTGCGATGAGTTCTCCTTTGCGGCGGCGACCTTTTCCAATTTCGCGCCACAACCGGAAATTAGCTCAGATACGTGAAGTCATAAATCATTGCCGCTCTCAAGCTCCCATTCCATCGCATCATCATCGTCGTCATCTCTAACTAAGTCGTGATCTAGATACTCATCGTCGACGACAGCCAACGCATCCTTGTTGTTCCAGTTATCCTCATAATGTGAAGTAAGATCGTGTGGTAAAACCGCATCACCCTCTTCCCGACGCAAGCGATTCTTCAAGGCCAATGTCTTGCTTAGCAACTTCCCCTCGCTCAGTCCTGTAAGTAAGAAGCTCTCTGCTCCCCTCTCGGAGTCGCGACAAGGTCTGTTGCTCTTTTTCTACAGCTTTCAAGACTCCTGCTTGAGTTGCGCCTTCACTTAACCTGTCGACAAGTCAATATTTAGACGAGCTTTGAAATGGAGCAGTTTTACTCTTTGTATCTTCGAGCCCGGAGTCTTGCACTGCAGATTGCAGGATATCAGATACTATGAATCAAAACACGTGATTATGGCCGGCCAGGTAATCGCGTGGGTCCGAGTCCTTTTACAACTCAAGCTGCTCTCCGATATTATTTGCAGACTCAGTCATCATTCAAACTCTCTCGCCATGTCCAGCCTTTATGCCAAACACTATTCGGAAGCCAAAAAGCTCTTCGACAAACACGAATATGAAGCATGTATCGAAAAGGCCAAAGATTTCTTAGCGGACCCAGATTTGCCTCGCTATTTCGCAATCAAAACGAGCATGCTTATTGTTTATGCATCCGAAGACTGGAATGAAGCCGAGGTAGGCACTGTGCTCTTCTGCAGTCGACAAGCATACTGTTGGCTTTGGAGTCTCACATTTTGAGTTCCATAATGAAGAAGTTCTGGCGATCTTCCGAATCGATTGCCAGAAACTTATCATTTTTGTTATCGAAATACAGAAGGTGTTTCCAAGTCAGCCACTGTGGAAAATCAGCACTACCTTCGACATTGCTTGTCTAACTAACAAATTTAGATGTATCGCCAGGAAGCGGAGGCAGTCTACAAAGCCGCTATTGAAGCGACCACCGTGCTCAACACCAGCAAAAAGACCGAAGCCACCCTTGCTCTGTTCCGAAAGGATCTTGATGCTTTAGGAGTACACCAGGAGGAGGAACGACAACGTATTCTCGAATGGAAATTATTGCAACGCAGATTGCATCACGAAGAGGGCGAGGAGGACGACGACGACGATGAAGAGGGAGAAGACGACGACGAGGGTCGAGAAATGGAAGACTCAGATCTTTCGAAGGAAAAGAAGGCAGAGAGTCTGGAGGTAGGAGTGGAGGCAGGAGTAGAGGCTACCGCCGGCAAATTGGCAGAATTGGAAATTCGCGAAGCAGTTGTCAAGAAGGCGGAGTCTAAGGGCAATAAATAGAAGACAGGCAAGAAAGGCAAGCACACTCATTAGTCCATCGTTCGCGAAGGCCCCGGTCTTCATTGTCGCTGGAAGTCATGTTTGAAGCAAACAAAATCTGAGTTCTGCAAAACAAAGTCTGGTAGCTCGCAATTCCTAACACTTGATTCAAAATTCAAGTATTGCCGCTGTGATCTCAAAAACACCTTTCTACGGAGGCACGCGGGTGACAAAATAAGCGAAGCTGTCTAGCCACTTTTCTCACCAATTTAACAAGCACGAGAAATGCTTGCTACTCAACCACGGCCGGAATAAAAAATCTGAAGAGATAGATCTCTTTAGAGTACTTAATCAAGTATCTCCTTCAAGATTTAGAAATGAATGCCAATTAGTAGTGGTGTAATCATACCTAGAAATCGTTGATTTTAGTGAGAGAATGGCTCTGGCTGGGCAGTCTCGCTTATTTTGTCACCCGCGTGGGAGGTACTGATACGGCTAACCTCGGGAAAGTGCCATCTCCACCGACAGACGGGAGCTAGTACAATTATCACTACTAAGCCAAAGCGCTGTCAGTCACATGATGCTGATCCAAGCTCTTACGTCTCGCCTCGAAAATTCCACGCTCTCCATCTGTAAATTAATAAGCCAATGACGAAAAGATCAAACAATATGATAGGAAGAGGATGACTTGGTCTTTGACCAGGATTGATATCACCATTCATTATTCCTGAGGCTTTGTCAACAAGAAAAGGTGCGAAAAGAGTCACATGGGGATTCTCTTGTCCAACTCTGGATCGCATGCCATGTCGAGCTTCGATGACTATTCACGCTGTGGACAGTGGCAAGCTAAAGTCTTTGGTTTGGACGCGTTGTTGCCAGACGGTCTTCTATCTGCATTGCAAGAGTATGATATAGCAGCGTGGTACGTGAAACAAAATTGCATGCCAGCGGTTTCTAATGTCATAACCAGAAGTCGCGTGTGGTTCTAGAAATAGCGGCATTGAGCTGAAGATTTATCTGGCAATCGTACCTGGAAGAAATTGTTGTCCTTCCACCAAGTCACTAGGCAAGACAATTCCTGAATATCGTCTCAATGGTTTCATTCAGTACATGTTCCGAGCTGATATCTTTCAATCCCCTCTGCCGTGATGGATGTATAATGCATTGCTTCCGGGTCGCCATGTGCAACACGCTTTTCGTTCGAGACCACGCACGAATCACTCTTCATAATGACCCTGATTCTGCAAAACCTGTCACGCTCCAGCCTAAAAACACATACCAAGCACTCGATCCTTTCCCCCAAAGAGTCTCAATTAGACGAATTCTTGCTTGAGCTTGAGCTCGATGAACCTGAGCTCGAGCCTGAGTTTGAGCCTGAACTCGAGCTTGAGCTTGAACTTGAACTTGAACTTGGACCTGATCTTGGTTGAACCGAGTCCACAAGCTCGCATCTCTAAATTCAATGATTAGGACATCGCACTCTACATCTTCGCCGCCAACCACTTACATTTATGCATTCTTCGAAACCTCCTGGACGACAAGAAGGCAGATTCCATCGACAAGCATTATGTTTCGCTTTGCAGACATCTTTGCACCCATTTCCGGGGATTGGGGGCGTTGGCTGGGCGAGAATGAACCCAAAACAGAGGAAAGTCGTATAAAGAGTGAAGATAGTGGGCTTCATGGTTTTAAAAGTTAAATGCTTTCAAGGAAATTTGTCGTGGCGGTCAAATTGAAAACCACAGCCAGATATATATGTTTGACCCTCTCAGAGACTGTGTATTGTGGACTAAAGGTACAGAGCAGGTCATACGCTGCGCCACAAGTCGTTGGGCATAGATGGCCTCAGCTGTTGCCTTTAGGAAACGTCGACCAAGCATATTTTTTCTCTGCAACATTGTACCACACACGGCACTTTGGCGGAGTCCGTAGACCAAAAGGTCTGCCCAATGATATATGCGGTTGCATGTTAGCATAGAGAAGCTTGGTTACATTGAAGGAGTAAGGCATTGATACACTGGGCATCGCATCTGAAAAGGACAGGCGAAAAATTCCACGATGACTCCACGATCCGCTATTGGTGGACAAACTCCGACAGTCTCGGAGCCTCGACTGCATTGTTAAGATTGCCGCATCGCTGTCGGACTCAACTCTAACCTGGCTGTCGGATCAAGGACACGGCTTATGTGTTACGCAGGAGAGAGAGTGGGATATATGGACAAGACGGTTCTATACAAGGCGTCATCAGCGGCGGTGCTTAAATTGTTTCTTGCTCCGTTTGAAAGTGCGTCATCACATGAAATTTGGGTAGGATGTTCTTCCATAACGAAGTTCCAAGCAGAGTAGCCCAATGCAATGGCTGCGCTTACAGCCTGCCAGTTCTCCCGGGTGAGCGATTCAAACAAGCAACCCAAAGCCAAAGGGCTCATGATGCCAGTCATTAGGGTCCATTGTCAAGTGTCAGTCGGTGGACGTAACGTGTAACGGTGGATCGGTCGGCCATTGCTGAGACCCTCAATATTACCATCCGGACTTTCTTGCTTGAAAGTGCGGTGCTTAGTATCGCATGTTGCGTCGACGGAAAGTGTTCTCTGTACTCGGCCGTGGGGACTAGCGAGTGCTGCATCATGACCAAAAAAGAGCAGAGGGAGCAAAGTATAAGAGCGCGCCGGTCAAGTATTGAGTGGATAGACGAATTGTCACTGTCTGATGGTGTGATACAAGCCCGAATCGAGACTTCAAGACCAGAGACAGAAGCGACGCCTTTCTAGTTCCGAACGTTCCGCGATTCTCCCATCATGTCAAAGGATGGCTGTAACGAGGCGGACAGAGTATCGCAGAGAACGTACCTATAGAACCAAGGTAGGCACTAGTGACCAAGTTAACAGTGCTAGCTTTTGTGTAACAACATCCACCACCCTTCAGCTCGATCGATATTTTCCCTTGGGGAGACTCGCACTCCTGGCTCCATGCTTCGATCAGATCTGCGTCGCGATCCTAGCCTTCTCTAGTCGGTCATGTTCCCTGACCTGGAGTTTCACCGCTCACTGGTTTCGTATGTGCTATTCTGATACCATATCTAGTGGCGGTATAACAAGCAAGTCCGATCTGTGCTCTGAAGCCGATAAGCGCTACTGCGTGGGTAGTGTCTCGATCTCGTCATGTCCAAATCCATGAGCAACTGAGATTTTGCCTTTTGCCAACCAGAAGAGTCCGGCCTTCGCACCTCCCCATCTTCAATATCAGGATAGATGTCTACGTCGTCGATCTTGCTAGTTCAGTGATTACCATGTTTAGGTACTACAAACGATGATTACCGCCATGCCCATACAGTAGAGGTGTTGCCAAAACATAGATACCAACAACCTCTCAATAGCGTCTGCCTTATTGGGAAGATTTGGGCCCGACTTAAGGTCAAAGGACTGACAACGAGGTTAATTTCTCGACGATGAGACGCGGTGATCGTGTGAGCTGATTACTGATGGAGGAATCCCACTCTTACACGAGCGCAGCGGCACGAACGAGGGAAAGTCTGATTGGTACTGTTACCAAAATCACAATTCGCGGAATGGAAAAGCAAAACCATATGTTCTAAAGTGCCAACTCCTGCTTTTACCCTTCTATTGACGATCGGGATATGATTGATATCTAATCTTCTCGTTTGAAAGAATAGCTGAATTGCTTGTGAGATGACCATCGAGTCTGAAATTGTTAAATTGGAACCAAGGCATCTTTCACTCTCCCGGTTATGGAGAGCACGGAGTTGGACTTTAATTTGTATCGTATCGCAGGCACACGGTACGTACTGCCTTACCGCCACTCCCAAGTAGCAGAATCTTCAAGCGATTCAGACTGGTCTAGAACCAGAATGCCATGAACGGGTAGTTATTGATCGCAGGTTGAGCCTCCAGGACAATTGCAGCTATTTGCTGATCCAATCAATCCTGATCGTCGCCGATCTTCTCCAGTTTGCCCATTTCTCGTTTTTCTCCACTCTCACCAATCAGCTTGATTCGATCAATTCTCGTCTTCTCTCCGTCATTTTCGCCGTCCACCACAAATATGACGACGCTGGTGATGTTCTGGAACTTGACAAAGCGAAGCTCTATCTTCGCCGTACCAGTTTCTTCGTCCCAGTCCGAAGGAGAGAGCTCCACGATCTGTGTGGCTGGGATGTCCTCTGCCTCCTCAAACCCAAGATTGTGTGCTCGATTCGAGTAGAAGTGGATGGTCTTCGGTCGCACGGGTGCCTCGTCATCGTCCTCGTCTGCAGGTGGCGGTAGAGAGGTGATATGTACGGTGTGGAGCTTGAGTGTTGACGTGAAAGGAACGAAGAACATGAGTTGCGCGTCTGTGTCCGTCTCTATCCAGTCCTTGCCCGATGCTTCCGACGTTGTGGCTTTGGCCTTGCCTGAGCCTAACGAGGACGGCTTCGCAGTGTCGAATAGCGTCCGTCCAGTACCAAAATCGCTGTCGATGTTGAGTATATCCAGACCCCGGAGGTCGACTTGATCTGTCACGTCCTTGTATCCTCGTGGTAATGAAGCGCCGATCCATGCACCACTACTGCTTCCCTCGCCATTTCCTGAGCCTGACGCGAGAGCGGTCCAGCGATCGATGAGAGAGTTCAGTTTTGCGGTATCTACACCCTTTATTCGCGTATGTTCTTTGCCGTTTTCGAAGTATACGAAGGTGGGCATGCTGGCGGGGATTAGTAACATGTCTTTCGTGGCGCAAGTAAGACGTACGCGGTGATGTTGTACTGCTGTGCAATGGCCTGCTGTCTATCCGTATTGACTTTCGTAAAAGTAACAGCATTTTGGCGGGAGTATTTGGTTGAGAGGCCTTCGTATATTGGAGCTATCTGCTTGCAAGGACCGCACCAATCTGCGTAAACTACATGTCTAGATTTCAGTATAACGTACTTGTTCGTTGCGGGTAATCGTTGCTCACAGTCCACCACTACGCCCTTGGAGGAGGATAACAGAGATTTGAGCTGGTCGGGCGACTGGATTTCCACGAGCTTGGACATAGTTGACGCGTACCTCAGGTGATAGGAGATGTTGGTGGGATGGTTGTTGATGCTTGGCGACTTGCTGGAGAGAGTAGCTCCGTGGTGGGGCGGAAAGGTGATGGAGAGGGAGAGGGGAAGGGGGAGGTGGACAGAGTAAGTTCTCTACTATAGAAACCTTCCAAAATCAAGTGACCGCCCTTTGATATTCGACCTACACAGGACGTATCGGATCTCTGGAGAGTCCATTGCGAGCTCGGTGTTGAATTCGAGGACAGCTTTATCAACAAACTCTCGTAGGGTGACATTTCCAAAGGCAGCAAGTTGACGGATTAGCCAGTGCCAGTACGAATCTTACATCCGCAAACAGCGTCCTCGAATCACCTCAGCCTTGCCATCGCATCGTACTTGAAGCTGTATCCGCATACCAAAAGTTCATTTTATCCATCCTAAATTACATTTCCACATCACATAATCAACTTGCGCCCTCGCCTTCTCTCGCCTTCCACCAAGCGCTCCAGCTGGCATGCGTCCATCCCGTACCAAACCATAGACTTCATGGCAAACGCACTTCCAGGACTACACATTACCGCAAAGGAGACCGATTTCCTCAGAGTTGTAACTCACACCTGGCTCATCCTCCACTCCATACGCAACAGGAACGAGCTCCTCGAGGAGCGAAACCAAAACAAGAAGCCCTACCTCTACGCTCTACGGAGGGTCGCGAACGGATTCATCGCAGTCGGCTCAGGCATAGCTGTAGCCCACGCACTATGGCATCTAACGTCGTAGTCGTTGATTCCACCGCTCGCCGAATAACCATCAAAGTCAATCCCGAGACACAGCTCACCGATATACTCAAGCAAGCCTGCGAGAAGTGGAAACTACCAGCAGAGTTGTACATATTCAAGTACAACAACAAGTCGATAGATCTGTCCCTCACATATCGTGTTGCTGGTCTGCCGTCAGGGGCCAAACTTGAGCTCGTTCAATCCTCGCGTACTCCCTCGGTCGTCAACATTGCCCTGCAGCTGCCTCAGACAGAGAACAACGCCCGGCTCACCGAGAAGTTTCCTTCCGATACAACAATATGGCAAATACTAAGGCGTTTCGAGGCTGGTGTCGCCGGAGGAAGTGCCAATCAATACAACCTTACACAACGAGGCATCGCTCAAACAGCAGAGGGCGGCACGGGACCTGGACGTTTGTTTTACGAGATGCCTACTGTGCAGGTCATGAGCAAGCAACTGAGCACATTCGAAGATTTACAAAAGACCCTTGGGCAATTGGGCATTACTGGAGGAAGTTCGCTGCTACGACTCAGCTTTAAGAACAATGGCAGACCGTTGGAGGACGCCATGAAGCATATTAGCGAGTTTTTCAGAGAAGCTCAAAGCGCGGAACTATCTACAGCTTTGGCAGCAGATGCCGCCGCCGCCGAGGCCTCTACGTTGGCGCCAGTCGCGGAGGCCCAAACTGCTATCCTACCAGAGGCTGAAGCACCACAATCCAGCACAGTGAGTACAGGTTTTTTGTTCCTCCTTTGCATAATGCAGACACGTTCGACAGTGGATACACGGCGGCTTCCTCGATTAAGCGTCCCCTGCCTCTAATTATCACGATACTTTTCTTGAAAAAGAAAAAATTCCTACTGGCTTAAGATCGATATTGATTAGCTCTCGCGACGTTAAGCCACGATATCGCCAGCTACATATGAGCATCGAACTCACCGTACGTGGTGTATCTTGCGGAGCTTTACTCAAGAAATATCAATTCGATGCAGTTTCCGTCGATGCTTTTTCATATCACTAAAGGTCTCGATTCACTTGGCGTGATACCCCAAAGCTAATCCCACGGACTAGAACCAGCCAAGCGACCCAGAGCCAATGTCAGATGTCCTCCCGACAACCGCAGAGCAGACCTCCATGGTAACGTCCCCCGCAACGGCACCAATCTCCTCCGATGTCACTGTAGAACGTCCCGCCTCAGCATCAGGACCAGCTCGCAAAGTGGCTGTGTTCTCTGCCCCTTCAGCGACAGTTCCACAAGCAGCGAACATCCCTCACAACGACAGTGACTTCAGCCATTCAGTCGAACAATTGAAACAACACCAGTCACGCCTCGCAGACCTGGGCAAGAATCGGCGTCTCCCTTCTGATGCCGAAATTGCGGCAGCCGAAAAGGCAAAGGCCGACAAACTGGCAGGCTTGCAGAAAATCACTGTGAGAGTTAGGATGCCGGATCAATCACAGATTCAAAGCGAATTCCATCGCGCTGACACGAGCGCTGATTTATGGGCCTTTGTTCAGCTGGCGCTTCGACATCCCGACCAGGAATTCGGTCTCAAGTACGTGGACGGGAGGGGCCGACATGTATCGCTCAATAAGACTCCGCCAAAGAAACTGATACAGGATCTCGGTTGGACTGGTGCTACGTCACTCTACATGACTTGGGGCGAGAATGTCGATTCGAAGGCTAGAAAGGAGCCCAGTCTCAACGATGACCATCAAGAGCAGGCCAAGGAGCTAAAAATCAATCTTCCACAGCCTGAACCCGAGGCCGAAGAGGAGGCACAAAAGGGTGTGTCTGGCATGTTTAACAGAGTCAAGAAGGCCTCCAATCTGAGTGCTGAAGAGAAGACAGCGAAACTGTCCAAGTTCATGGGTTTTGGGAAGAAGAAGTAAACCCTTTGTTGATCAAGAGGAAGACGGCAAACGGGCATGTTTGATTAGCGTTTCTCATTCTGCATGTGGATAGGCTATACCCCGAGGCTGTACACTTATTGACTAGCGCACGGCGGGACGAATCTATGAATATGCATTGATGATGTGATTGATTCAAATATGAGTTTCGACGACGTTTACTTTGAGGTTCTCTCTGTGCAGGTCAGGGTTCGGGCTTTGCTCAACGGGCTTTGTCAGCATCGAGTCACTCAGTCAATCGAAACCGGTTTGGTGACCGGAACATTTGTTCAAGAATTAAGAAACCCGATCTACTCGGTCTCTTCTTGATTCATTCTTGGAGATTGGAAAGTTACGATGTTCGAACCGCTAATTCTGATGAAGAGGTGTTCTACGAATGCTGACTTGGGATTCAACGGCGTACTTGGGAATCTAACGAGATAGCGGCGTGGTCAGCAAGGTAGGGAGGGTGGCTTTGAGATTAATTCCGTGAAGCCGAGGAATCTTGAGGTGGGGAAACGATAGCAAGGGGGATATGTTGGAGATTCCGTGGGAGTTGACAAGGAGAGACATTTCAGACTCCTGTGTTGACTGGGCTTTGGGGGACTGGATATAAGAAGTTGAGGCTCGAACGGTCTGATGGCGATTGGATGAAGACGCGTACCAGCGAGCGAGATTGTCTGTCTTCTCGTGGTTGAGGATCCGATTCTGATTGGCACTGTGTATGGTGTGAGGGAGAGCGTGGGCGTGAATAGATATCTGGGAATGGTCTTTAGGGTGATTCAGGCAGTTTTGAGTTAAATAGAGGATTGTTCATAATGCTTCTGGTCGAGCCACAATGACATGATGAGCATAAGGATCTCTCTCTCCAACGCTTTGCAACGCCGTGCGGACAACATAATCGAGCTGGGAGAGGGACAAGAAGCACGTTTTGGATTTAGCTCTTGGATATGTGATCAAGCAGCGCCTAGGCATTGCACTTGAGCCGGACTACTCCTACCCATAGAAGCGCCATTGTGTCTTTTTCGTGGACCCCATTCCCTCGGATTCACTGAAAAAAGGACCCATTTACACCGGTACCATGTCAGCATATTGGCCTGTTCGAACATATTGTCCTTGTCCATCAACCACCTCCACAACGACTGCCCGTTTAGTGACCGGCCCTCCTAGCATCGGCAATGATCTTGGTCATCTCCTCGACCTTGGCCTTGGCGCGTCCGAATGTACCCAATCGCTTCTTGGCCAGCTTTCTCGCACGCTTGTCTTTTGAGTTTCGGATGAGTTCGATGACGCGGCGTTCGTCTGGGTGGGTTAGCACGAATCGGCTCGAATCAGAGACTTCTGGTGAACGTACATGGTGCCAGTCCTGAAACTTCACGGACAATGTCGCGGACGCTGTTTTGAATTAGCACATTGAGCATTCCGAGCATCTCCAAGTCTTAGAAACTCACAATGTGGTACGCTTGGTGGCTCTTCCTTTGCTTCGAGAGATTCGTGTAGCGGGTTGGTGTGGGGTTACCTTACTGGTGAGGAGTCAGTAAATTGTCCGCTTTGCGTTGTCCTCTGCCTGATGCCCAATTCCGGAAGCATGACACCCTCAGCAGTAGCTTCCAGCGACATCATGTTTGGTTCAGCCATATGCGAAGGCTTCCGGGGAGGATATGTGGAGGGTCGGTTCAAGAATGAATCGTGATGGCTTGTGCGATTTCCAAGCGTTGGGCAGAGCGAGTTTGTACGTACTGTCCCTTGTTAAGGCCCAGGGCCAATCCAGAGCGTTGCGAGACCTCCTTTGGCATTTTTGCTGAGTTTGTCAGTTGTCGTTGCTACCAGCAAAGGGAATCGTGAGGTCGTTGTGTGGGCTCAAAATTCGAGCGAGCAGGGGTGGTCTAGCGCCACTCTTGGCATCTTATGTAATCCTCTTCCGACATGTGTGATGGATCCAGAATTCCAGATGAAACGGAATCCATTCACAACTTGAGGTCATCCTTATTGGAGCGAAATCAGAGTCAAACCAGTGTCAAAGAATTACCCAGCAGATTGACACGCAGGTAGGCTGCATGAAGCTCAGCCAGAACAAGGCAGAATGCTTGCCATCTGACGAGCATCTTTGGTCTTCTTCAACTATTAAATGACAGCTTCTATGCCCGAATTTGATAGCAAAGCTGCATGTCACTCGCTCTCCACCTCGACTCACAGGAATCATCTCGCCACCGAAGTAAGGCCTATTCATGTCTTCCCAATTGGCCTTTCAATGATCCTACCAGCTTGGTCCAACTTAGTTCAAGATGGGAAGATACCTTCTCCTCTTTTCTGGAATCTGCCTCTGGAATCTGCCTCTTGTATCTTTGAGGTCGTTCATCTTGCACCTGTCAGGCTTTCCGTCATGGAACCTGATGTTACACCACTCAGGTTCGCTAAATCATCTGGCAATCTCAAAATTCTTGGAGAGGTCTATCTGTTGCGCGTTGAGAATCTGCCTGCCATTCTCGGAGCATGTCAACGTGCGTGTCGCACTCGAATTGTCTTTTCGGCACTTGTCTCTTAAAGAGAAGGCTGACGTACATCTATCACTGCGAAACAGGTTTGCAATTGAGACCAAGATGATGAACTGGGCTCTTACAGTAAGAAGTACGCAGGCATGGGCAGGATGGTGGCAGGTTGAATGACTTTGGTCGGAATCATCGAGTGCAATCACAATGTCTAAGCAACTGCATTAGGTTTCCATCCAACAAAACCACTTCGGGGAGAATCACCTAGACGTATTCACACCCTGCCTTTGCTTAGACCTTTTCCACCTCAGGATCTCTACCCATTCACATTCCTCTCCGCATTCCAGTCCCCACAATTTTCGTGACAACGGTACACAATTCACGCTCATGATACAATGTTAATTTGATTGTTTGTTTGATTTATTGCTAGGTGATGATACCCAGGCATTGGGGACGAATAGCAGGCAAAACAAATCCACGAAAGATCTGTTCGCAATGCCATCATCACACCATCCGTCAGCACTACCTTCCAGAAAGACTGCACAAAGAACAAGTCATACCGTGGCTATAAAGCAGGAAATCAGAGAGGATCGAGGAGATAAGGGAAGGAGTCCCATAAACATGACACGTGTGAGAACTCGTAAGCCCGCTCGCTATAATGAACCAGTTTTCGCATATTGATCAGAAGCACAACACCGCAACCTGCCATGTCTAGAAATCCGGGGATGGAAACCCTGCCCTTGTACTTGACTCCACGACTGTGGATCCCCATATTCTTGAGGTGGGAAAGGCTCGTTTCAATCGCCATGTGGGAAGAGACACGTTCCTGTAGCCAGTTAGCACATCATAGAACAAAACTTCAAGACGAGGTCAATGTCGCCAGGTTTCTGACATTTGGTAACGATAAATGGTCAGAAATCCGCTAACATCGATCCTAACTTGATGACGGTCAGTCGAAGAAGTACTCACGGTTCGCAATGCCGCGCATTGTTACTACTGCATGACCTAAGCAGCCGGTGGTGCGGCAGGCTCCTCAGCCTTTGTCTCGGCCTCGGGTGCAGCGGCAGGTGCTTCAGCGGCTTTAGGCTCCTCGGTCTTGGGGGCCTCAGCAGACTCAGTAGGCTCGGCTCCATCTGATGATGTCCACAAGGTAAGATTGTCACGGAGGAGCTGCATGATGAGGGTGCTGTCCCGGTAAGACTCCTCAGACAACGAGTCGAGCTCGGCGATGGCGTCGTCGAAGGCCTGTTTGGCGAGATGGCACGCACGGTCTGGAGAGTTGAGAATCTCGTAGTAGAAAACGGAAAAATTCAAGGCGAGTCCGAGACGGATTGGGTGAGTTGGTGTAAGCTCGGTCTGTGCGACATCGGTGGCGCTCTACAGAATGTTAGAAATTGCATCAAAAGTGCTCGCCGACCTCCGAATAAAGGGCAGAGGTTCGCCTGTTATCCATTCGCAACGATCACTATCGTGAACTTCCTTGCAGACCCAGAATGTGAATCGCCAGCGGATCACCATCTGATGACTCATGTTCGAGGCATTGCGAACGCGGACTTCGTGATATTCGGAGGAAAACATGAAAGACATGGTGCCGCTGTGAGTAGGTGTGGGTGAAACATACCTTGTAAGCCTCGTGGGCAGCAGTGGCAGCGTTCTTGCGCTTCTCGCCGGAGGCGAACTCAGCGAGATAACGATGGTAATCGCCTTTCCTGAGTTACGAACTCGATTAGACGCCGTCCTTCATGCACGGGTGCCTGACAAAATAGTCGCAAACATACATTTTGTGGTAGAAAACTTTGGATTCACCAGTCTCGGCCTTGGGGATCAAACTCTCATCAAGAACGTCAAGTACATCCTGGCAGACCTTCTCGAGCTCGGTCTCGATCTTTTGACGGTAATCGCGGATGGTGCCGACGTGCTTATCGGTGCCCTTTGACTCCTCTTTCTGCTCGATCGAGGAAATGATGCGCCAGGATGCTCGCCGTGTGCCTACGACGTTCTTGTATGCGACTGAGAGGAGGTTGCGCTCATCAACGGTCAATTCTCCGCCAATCTGTTTCTCGAGTTAGAGCGCTCGAAAAGAGGATTGGTACGCGGCGCAGAGGACGAGTGGGACAGGAGAGCGTGCAGTACCTTTGCGACTTCCTGTACTTCTATTAGCTTTGTCATGGCTGAAAGCGACGGTGGTCGATGCTCACCTTCATATACGTGACCATTTCTGCAGTTTATATACGTTAGTACGGCCATTTTGCTGTGACGACGCTTTTGGGACGACGTACCATCGTAGCGCTCAGCCTGTTCGCACAGCCGGGCGAGGAAGGTTTTGCTGTGAATTGTCAATTTGGGTGTTGCAGACGGCACGAGACATGTTCCAGGAGTAGTAGATACCTCTCACGCTGTGAAAGAAGAGGAAGGTTAGCATAGCAACGACCTCATGAACGGCGCATGCAGCTGGGTTGAGGGGCACGTTGATTTCTTCAACGCATGCACGATCTAGCCAGCCTGCAGCGCGCCGGAAAGAAGCACTTACTTCGGTTGTCATGATTTCGAGTATTTGAGGTTGTCAACTGGATTTGGGAGAGCGGTAGGAGTTGGAGTAGAGATTGTTGTTGTGATGAAGTTTGTTGACAGAGGGAGGGGGTCGAGGTGGAAGTCGAGAAGAGTGTTCGGGGAGAAGGTAAAGAGAGAAAGAAAGTCTTAGAAGCAGCGCTAGGGTTTAAACAACAGAGGATACAACTGAACACGCAAATGGTCTGCAAACAGCGCAGAACAATAATAGCACGAATTCGCGGATCTTCACTATCGCGTTACGGGTCCTTCATTTCTTGCCCCCAAAGCACTGTGCATAATACTCGTAATAAAGGCGCCCCCACTGGTGGGCGTCGGCGATCGAGTCCAGCACATGTCCTATAGCTACTTTGGGACATGTAATTCGCCGCGTACTCGAGTTGCTCGCATTCTCCCGGTCAAAGTCATTGTTGTGGTCGACTGCTGGTGCAACCATCCCCGCTTCATTCCTGTTTGCTGGACCTATCCATTCAGCGGCATGGATATCGTGGCTGCGTCCGATATGAGCTCACCATACATTCCGGAGCGTCGTGCTGGCAGATTGCTGGGCCATCACCATTCCGTTGGACAAGGCAGCCATACCTACACATGGCCCATCGGCGGGTAGCATTCCAACGAATCGCGTGTCACTGTTTGGTTACACGGCCACATCCCTGATGTTTCATTTGCAAGTGCCAGGGCTGAGAGGAACAATAACGCTGCGTAGGTATTGATCGTCATGTTTCGTTCCGTGGCCAGTTCCATTGTTTGGCATACTACATACAGAAGCACAGAGACAATCTTGCTTCTTTGATGACTCGAGATATGCTTGTGGCTGTCTTTCTCTCTCTCTTTCACTAACTCAAGGCCATCACTTTTCTCGACGGGGGCGGATTGTCCCTGAAAAAGTATCCGTTGATAAGATGCGAAGCCGCTAAGAATGCGGTGTTTACAATCTACAACTACAAAATACTGCGGGTTTCTTTCAGTCTTTGGCATTGACACGAATCTCTTTACAGCTCGTGCATCCGCTCTGTCCCTTTCAAGCTTGTCGAAATCACGAACGACCGTCCGAGAAGCTTTCTCCTGAGGTTGATGGAATTCTATATACGAACTTGGCAATTCCTGATCGCCATATCGCTAGAAAACTGCCGCTATCGACATCTATCTCAGCGGGTCTTTCGACGACAGTTGGCGTAATTGAACGGACAAGCTCGCTGTGAAGCGAAAACTCGAATGCTAATGACGCCAAGGTTCTGTTTCCGACTGCTTACGATTGAGCCAGACTTCTAACATTATTCTGCTCATTTCGGAGCTCTGAGCTACCTGCAAAGAGATAGGTACGCTACGCTATCGAGGCTACCCAGTGCAGAGCAAGCTATCCTCAACCCGCTGAGCAGTCAACAGGGATGGCCAGACCACAGCAGGGCCATTCATTCTTGCTTATTGCTGGTCGCATAGCAAAGTTACAGATTAGAAGAACGTCTTTCGCTCCAGGATCGACGTCGACAACCTTCCGGCGACTTTGTGTGGTGATTTTGCCAGATGATCATCGATCTTGATCTCAGATTGAACCTCAGTGGACTGTTTACGGCTTCGGGAAAGAAGGACATGAGCTGAACGACACGCGCAAGGCCGTCCGCCCAAAGGCTACATGAGTAGACGCCAAGCACCGAGCAACAGTGCCGCTGTACCTGTGCATACACCACTGAAAGCATATCAGCATGGGTACCAAGAGTAGCTTGACCGCAAAATTCACGTACATCAGCCATTGCAGTGTGGAAAACTTCACGGCCTCTAGACGTTCTCTCAAAACGGCCGTCTCCTGCTCGATTCTCGTCTCTGTCTCCTTGATCTTAAGTTCCTGCACATTTGCCTCTTCGCGTATCCTCCCCTTCTCCAAGTTCAGGTCCAGTCGCACGGAAGCTTGAGTCCGCTGTACTTCGTCGCGTAACCTCGAATTGATCTTGCCCAATTCATTCATCAGACGTTCGTGTGTAGCCCGCGTGAGAGAGGATTCGGTCGCATCGGCATTGAGGAGCTCCGAACGCAGCTTAGCAAAGTCTACCTTCTGAGTGTACGTAACTTTTTCCTGGTCTTCGCGAAGAACCATTGTTCGGGTCAAGTTTTGAATACTGCAAATCTTAGTATTGTCTTAGACAGCTAAAATGATCGTGATACCAACCTTTCCTCGATGACATCGTTCAACACTTTCATCAGTGCGACCGCCTGATCCTCCGTGAATCCCTCATCTTTCAGCTTCTGAACGAACTTCAGAGTATCAAAGTGGTGATTTCGGAAACGAGTTGATGTGGCAGAGAACGCTCTCCTCGATACCAACGACAGTGACTGTGTTGGTCGTTTGGCCAGCAAGCACTGCGTTACGGGCTTTTTGGTTTGGGGCGCTCCCTGAATCCGATCGTGACAGGTACTTTGCAGCCTTGAACATTCGCGGTTGGCAGCGGCAGACGTTGAGAACGCTGCGATCCGCGCCGGACGGACAGCAGTTACTCGCTCCGATATCCTGGGTAGAGCGAAGCGTGGTGCTATCGACGACAGCGGGACCGACATTGCGAAAGGATTGTAACCATTGGATTCGTGTCTCAAAAGCTTGTTGGGGAATTTCGATGGCACAAGTCGGATCTACCCGAGCTTACGGGAGTTCATTCAGGGTTTGAATCCGACGGGCATCAATTTTTCTTCCTCAGGTTCTTCTTTCCACACACAGCAAATCGACTCACGAACGAGCCACTTTCACTTATCAGACTACGAATCGCCATCAATTCATGTGCTGTTCTGCACCAAGATGGAATGAGATCGGTTGTGGAGTGTTCATGCACGACATCAAAGCATCCAAATCTCTTACTCCATCAAGTATCAATTGCTGAGCCGACTCCAAGAATTTCCCAATGGAGTGTCTACTGTCTATGGTCTATTTCCAAGAGCGCATTCTCGAGGGTCGTAAGATCGTCAGCTACTCTCTTGTATCAGGAAATGCTCAAGCTGGCATTTACAGCGACGAACTCTGGTGTCCCAGATTCCTCCTGCGCAACATCTTGGTCTGGAATAAATGCTTCACTCGGGCTATATGACCAAGTATCGGACCAAGCAGTCTTGACATAATTTCTTTACTTCCTGTCCTTCATCAATCCCATTAATCTCCTTTAGTTCTGCCGCGTGCCTTATTCCTCTACTTATGTTTACATCAGATGTAGGACAGCTACCATTCGAACACCCGCGATTGCCAATGAGATATGGAGCCGGGCCGCGTACCTTGGCTGTCAAACCAACAGCTCCATATCCTGCTTTCACCTGTTCCTCCGCTTTATCTCAAGAAGGCAGCGGAACCCTTCTAGGTACACAAGCCAAGACGACTGGCCACGCCATGTAACATAACCGCCTCAGTCACTCCACAAACAAATCGCAGCTTCTCAGAAATCAACACCGAATAGGGGATTATAGAACGAGTTCCATCTCATCGGCTTCTCATCGGAAGAGAGCCCTCCGAGATCTTATACACAAACGTGTGTGCATCTTTTCGTTGATCTTTCTTGCCTGCGGGTTGGTGATCGAAGAAGAGCTACCTTGACGAGTTGTGGTCAATGAGGGAGGTTTGATCCCGACATTACATGACATGGAACTGGATATACCTTCAAGATCCCGTATCTTGTTCAGAGGTCTCGGCACAAAAATTGTCAGCGATGACCTTCACACGACTTGCAGCGCAAACAGTCAGAGCTTTTCTTCTTGGTCGCAAGTTTTGCTTTGGGGCATGACTTTGAGAAGAACCATTTCGATGATCCTATCGCTGCTTCCAGCAGCACAGTGGCAGTATTTTGTTTAAACAATCAAGTGACAGATCACTTCGAGACCACGAGTTGACAATGATCAGGTCGAGTTGACCGGTGATAATTGATGAATGAAGACGAGAGGAACGAAGGACGAGCGCCAGCTGCTCGCCAGCTGAGGAGACGCGCAAGCCTTTTCAGACATATAGCACGGCAGCCTTGTAGGAGTCCAACCCTCACAGGCCAATGAGGGCAGTGTTGTTTCGCCATTGCAGCTGACGCCACGAGTCTCGAGTTGCTCCGCCCATTTTCCAGGCATCGCTCGACGCTTGCTCATCTCTCCGGACTTGAGTGGCTTGTGCGAGAGTCTGTGCAGGACTGAGGCTCGGGTCGTAATTGAAGATAAATCGACATATAGGTAGCCAGCTCCAAACCAGCCGTGCACAACCTTTGCTCCGTCTTGTTCGCTTCTCCCAACTCCCAATACAGGTCCAAATCCTGGCGCTAATCCGCAGGCTGCCTTCCCAATCCCGACAGCAAGACTTCCGCAGCTGCATTGCTTGTCACGACTCCATTGGCGATTATCCGCTCCCTCCGGCCAATATCAGCCCTGCATTGGCGCCATCTCGGCTAGCTCGAGCGGGAGCACTTTCTTGCAATTACGGTCTAACCCTAAATCCCGGCTACCACCAAGAGTCATCACACCCAGATGCACGCTGTGCACCATCATGTCCGGCACTCCCTACAGCACCAGCAGCGGACGGCGGAAGACAGACGAGCACCGCAGAGACAGAGACCGCGACCGTGACAGGGACAGAGACAGCACACGATCGTCGCGGGATAAGGACAAAGACAAAGACAGGGACAGAGATAGAGACAAGGACAAGGACCGTAAGACACGTTCATCGCATTCCTCTCGGAAACCTTCGTCGTCCTCTACCAAGGATCGTACCAGGGACAAATCTCCACGCAGAGAACGACGCAGCCCAAATTCATCTGAAGCTGCCTCCAATCGTAGCAAGATGTCCATTGTTCCAGAAATGGAGAGGCGCCCGTCGCTGGGCAGCACGCGAGTCTCGAGCTATCCGTCGTTTTCCAAGGCGCATAGCAAAGAAGCTGTAGGGAGCAAAGAGAACATCATCAAGGCCCGAACGTCTCCATACACACCAGAACCGACAGATCTCGGCAGCGAAAGAGGTGGGAAAGAGCCTGGTTCCAGACATACGAGTAGCGGTCAGGCCAATGCTCCACCAAGTCCACCTTTGACCAATACGGAACCAGAATTGAGGCATTCCAGGAGCAGCAGTGGCGTAAAGAAGACGCCTTCAAAGATCAGGATTGTCTCGCCGCCTCGGACGAGTAGATTGAGAGCAGAGGCTGGACCTAGACATTCAGATTCCTCCTCTAGTCTGAGGCGGGCACGAGAGAAGGAGAGGGAAAATGTGACTATCAGGGCGAGAGCATCAAGTGAAGCAGCAAAAGAAACTATATCTCCTGAAAGCACGGAATTCTCGAGGTTACGAACTGGTCAAGCTGGCACACATTCGACCACAAATCTATCTAGTCAAACTTGGGAAGATGCCGAATCTGTCGCAACATCTGTACCTCCACCACCCAAGACAGCACCACCAACTATTCCTACAGCAGCTCAATCTTCACCAACATCGATACCCACTTCGTCACCACGTACACCCACACCCCACGAAGCAAGCTTTCCCCATGTCCAGACGCCCAAAAAACCATCACCAATACCGCAAGTTCTTGATCCTAACAGCCCGTTTCCATCGCCATACTCGGCCCAATCTCAAGATTTCGGACCTCCTCCGCCACCGCCTCCGCCACCTGCACCACAGTCCAGCGAGATCCCTCGCGTAGACTATCTTCTACAAAATGGCGGGCTCACACATGCTGTACCAAGAAGGTTTACGTCAGTACTAGCTCCCACTGCCGGCGTCACTGCGCAGTATCCAGGGTTTGTGTCGCCGAGCTCGTTCGGTCCGCAACATACCGATGTCAGGAACATATTTGCTCCGCTGCAAGGCGTGTTGGACAACTATTTGCAAGTCATGTCGAAAAACGGCTCGCTAGCAGTGGCAACTGGATATCGTTCTGTCGCACGAAGGCTACTAGACCGTCTAGAAACAGTGTTCAACCGTAACATTTCCTCTGAAGTATGCCATTGTATCATGTGTGAACAAGATGCTCCAAGTGTAATCTCGGAAGATGAAGACACGGGTCTGAGCTGGGGCGAGGTTCTGGAGCATGTGTCTGGCCGTCGGGATCTGCCATCATGGCCGCCGTTCACCATTGATTCCGACCCACCGGATTTGAGGAAGGTGGCCGAGGCGCCCATGCAAAAGATGGACGTCGATATCGCCCCTGAGTACAGGGACCACTTTATCAGGCAAAGCAAAAAGACAAAGGACGTGGTTCAAGCATGGCTAGCGAGTCAGCCGGAAGCGAAGACTAGTCCGCCACAGGAGGTCGATGATGAGACGTTGATCTTCGCGGTAGTCACCCATTTGGAGCCGGAAAACCAAAAGCTCTTCACAGCTCTTTTGCGAGGCATGGATACACTACCGCCGTCCCGGGCGCCAACACCAGCTATCGGACCAACTTCAGACCTTATGAAGAAAACCGCACTAGCTTTGCAAAGACTGTACAAATTGAGCAAACCTCCAAGAGACGCTGAGTGCGCATTGTTCTTGCTCAAGAACCCGGATTTACATGGAGTTCTTGCAACTCTGGCAGCAATCAGTAGTGGCGAATGGGAAATCCTCGTCTCTGGCAGATTTGATGGGTTCTTGTGGAGTGGAGCTGACACACCAGCAGCTTCCCGAAATGCAACTCCAGCCAACTTCAATCCGAGAATGATGACGCCCGGTATCCCCTCACGGGGTCCTATGCCATACTCGAGAAATGAAACCCCGTTCATTCATGGTCCACAAACTCGAGGTCCAACACCTGGTCCTGGTGGTGCCCCAGTCCAGATGGATGAAGATACTGAGGTGGCCGTCCTAGCCGAAGTCGAACGAGAAATCTACGCAGGCATGGACGCCTTAGAAGATGCTTTTGAAGCCCTTCACGCAAAAGCTGAACAAGTACGCGAAGCCCTCCGCGCCCGCAATGCTGGTCTCAGTATGGCTGCCGCCCGCAGACGTGGTACGATGGGGGACCAGTATAGTCCTATTGCAGTCACAGGAACTCCAAGTGTAGGCATTGGACAGGCGATCTGGGCTGGATATGGTGACGAAGAACAGGACTGGAACGACGATGCCAAAAGCGAGATCCGGCCGGATGATTCGGCCAGTAATATTAGTTTCAATCGGAGGAGAAGGCGGCATCGGGAAAAGGAGCGCAGGACACCAGCTCCAGTTGAAGAGGAGGACGAGGAGAGCGTCATCACGGAGGAGTATGTTAAGCCGAGGAGGAAGTAGCGTAGGGCACTTTTTGATATGCATTCGCGCGGTGTTTTATGGACTACTAGAGCGGGCTTCACCAAGCTAGCGTCCTTGTCTAGGATCTCAAGCCTCCCTCGATTGAGCTTCAGAAATGTTTATTTTGTGGATATCATTATTCAGCGATGGAATGGGAGGGACGGAACATCTGCCTATATACCAAAATTCTGAGATGGGACGACAAGCCTGGGTTTGAGGCTACCAAACACTAGCATTTTACAGCTCCAGAATCCGTATGTTATCGAGAGTGAGTTGACTCGTCATGGTTGTTCCAGCTCCGGTGCGGTCAAGTTGAGAACAGGTGGGCTGTTTTCGATGCGCGCAGATCTGTTCCCAGCCACACAGCCATTTACGTGACGTGGTCTTGAATAGATAAGTATAGACCAGGAGAGCGAGCAAAACACAGGAATAGACCAAGTATGGCACCTGAATTAGGGTGTGGTTCGAGCAAATGCTCACAGGGGTTGATGAGGAAGATTGCAAAGAGGCTTGTGTGTTCGATGACCTTTTTGGATGGAAATATTGCTATTACGTTTCCAGTACCGACTGAGAAGTCATTCATCTTTCAGGACACCATCGACGCCAAGACATTACACCACTGAACCTATGGACATCGCCCCAATCCCATCAGGTACTCTCGCACAACCAATAGAACAAGAGTGGAATGCTCAGCAGTAGTCCGCCAAAATGCAAAGTCGTCGCACCACCCCGCGAGCGTCAAAGCCTCATCCCGGAGCAAATGCTTGCAGCATACAACATGACAGCGGAAGAAACGACATCGCCACAAGCTTGTTTCGAGCAGTCCCTCAATCCGTAGCCGAAGTTCGGGTCGGCGCAGTAGCAGGTCACGTTTCCTCGGGCGCAGTGGAAGGTGGTGGTTGCGATGGAGAGCATGTTGTTGATGCAGGATTGCTTTGGAGGGGGTTAGTGGTGGTGGTGGGTTGGATGGGGATAGCTTGGGATAGGCGAAGAGGGTGGGAGGAGGTAACTTACGCCGCAAGGTGGGATGGAGGAGGGGATTTGTGCTGTTGTGGTGGTTGCCAGGGAAAGCGCGAGGAGGGTGTAGAGATGAATCATGATGAGTGAGTGTCCAATGGAGGAAGTTTCAACAGTTCACTGGGACTGATCGGGAGGAAAGAACATTGAGATGTATACTGATTGAGAGGGAGTCTAGAGGTTCGGGGTAAGATTTCAAGGGCTACACAGGAATTTGCTGAGGATATAGAGGTATGTAGGAGCTGCAGGAATTGAATGCCGGCTGGCTCTAGAAGAATGCTCCTTGTGGCTCTTGCTACCACTTACTTTTGAATCCTGAGTGGAGAATTCAGATTATAGACGGCAGACAAGATGCCTTTTTAAAAGCTCATGGTTGGCTCGAGACTGAGGTCTTACTTCCAATCTCGAGGCATTCCTCTCTTCAAGTTCGGATTGTTATAGTAGATGGCAGTCGATCTGTACTTCCTCAGGTTCGGGACGGAGATCTAGATACTGCGGGCAATGACTCGGCTAGCAAAATCACCGAATGCAGATGTTGGCCATGACCGGAAAGGACTATTTCGTGGTATCAAAGCGTTCGCCTGGGCCTTTCATGAGTCATTAGTGCAGAATGAAATTGAGCAGAGCTTGAGTCTCGGGCAAATGACGAAGGATCATTGTAGACGTGTCTTCTATGTTTTTGTTGTCGTTTTGCAGGCGCGTGAATCTTCTCTGGAAGAGGTCTGTCTGCATGGTCTGACAGGAAAGGGGCGGAGAGAAATGACGTGGGGGGTTGTGAAGCTATCTTGCAACCCCATACCAGGGAGAGCGAACATATACGATCGATGCCACTCTTGTATGCGTTGCTGCAACGACAAAGTGACATGGTCAGCAATAACAATTCCTCTCCGTGAGTGGACAGGGCGAGTCTTTTGTGTTGTCAGGTACGAGACGAGGCATCCTTGCCGGAGCTCTGAGGGCGAATCAATGTTGATGTCCGACCAACAAACAAAACAGCCTGAGCCGGAATACTGCCGTGCCGCGACCGCGACTTATTCGATCCCTCGTAAGCTGCCTGGCTTCTCCGGGCAAGTCATTCCTTTGTTCTAACAATCCTCCGCTCCTTTTGATCAGACTCCCAGTTCCTGAGCGCCTCCAGCTTGGATTTGGCGAATAGCGACTTCCCTCAGCAACGGAAGCTGAAGAGTCGCAGGCCCAGGGTTCAGAGCTCGTACTCCTACAGCGGTGGCCCTGGTCAATATCTTGCGCCTATATACCATGGAAGTCTTGAACGAGAATTGAATTGGAAGACCTGCTGCCTCTGTCGAGCCCTTGGGAAGAAGGAGCTGCGTACTATTTGTACCTGCATGCTTCCCGAACCAAGCTCCACGTCATCTGGACTTTCTGACCGCTCGTTTGGATCTTTGCCGATTGGGGATCGGAAGTAGAGGAAGAATTGCCTGGCTGAGGGGCCGACGAATTGGAGGTGAGTTTGTTGAAGAAACTCCAAAATTGCGAACTGATTATGAATTAGAAACATAAGTCCGTACATTCCACGCCGAGTTTCCAGGGAAACATCCTCGAAATCTTCATGTCAACACCATCCTGATCGCAAACTATTCCCCTGAAGGATTGTCCTCAATCTCTACAGACTCTCAAATCCACGATCATTACGAAGCGAACACGACTATCTCTCAGACCACTCATTTTAACGATCCGAACATCAAGGAATATCTTGGGCTGGAAGGATAAATTACATGACCCTCACCTTTCACTATGGCACACGAAACCATGAACGGAGTCACCGACCCAGAAACTATATACACAAAGCAGAACTGTATTGGTGGCGGCAGTTTTGGCAAAGTTTACAAAGGCGTGGACAAGAGGACTGGGCAAGCTGTTGCGATCAAGGTCATTGATGTAGAAAATGCCGAAGACGAGGTTGACGACATCATCCAGGAAATATCTATCCTCTCAGAACTACACTCGCCTTACGTGACGAAATACTACGGATCCTATCTGAAAGGCTCAGACCTGTGGATTGTTATGGAATTTTGTGCTGGTGGTAGCTGTGGGGATTTGTTGAAGCCAGGACTCATCCCAGAGGACTATATCTGCATCATCATTCGGGAACTATTGATGGGCCTGGAATACTTACACGGTGACAACAAATTGCATAGGGATATCAAGGGTAAATTATACACTCCGCGACATTACACGAAGATGTTAATGAGAGACAGCGGCAAACATTCTTCTTACTGCTAACGGACAAGTCAAGCTCGCCGATTTTGGTGTCTCGGGTCAGCTTTCTCAGACCATGACGAAAAAGAACACTTTCGTTGGAACGCCTTTTTGGATGGCGCCTGAGGTTATTAAGCAGTCTGGATATGATCACAAGGCCGATATCTGGTCCCTTGGGATCACAGCGTTGGAGTTGGCCAATGGTGAGCCACCTTATTCGGAAATACATCCTATGAAAGTTCTGTTCCTCATACCAAAGAACCCACCACCTCAACTGGGGGGTAAATTCAGCGATTCATTCAAGAATTTTGTAGAGCGATGTCTGCGGAAAGAGCCACGAGAGCGTCCTTCAGCAAAAGAGCTTCTAAAAGATCCGTTCATGAAAAAGGCAAAGAAGTTTCAATACTTGACAGAACTGATTGAGCGGCACGAGAGATGGAGAATTACTCACAAAGACAAAGACCAAGACTCAGACGAAGAGGAGGCCAAAGAACCGGAACGACGGAGCCCTGGTAGCGAGGATCTTTGGGATTTTGGAACCATCAAGCCTGGCTTGGGTGGTCGCAACCCTGCTCTCATGGCCATGAGTGAAGCTGCTGCAAATGCCAGGCAGGGCCCCACTTCCGCGAGTGAGACTGGAAGTCCAAGGAAGAGCAGGAGAAGCGATGTTGAGAACCAGCAACGAATTCCGTCTGGAAACACGATCAAGGCTAGACAAGCACCTCCTGGTTTAGCATCTCTACCTTCGCTCAGTCCGACGAGAAAGCCAGTTCCAACCCCTGCTGGCGCGCCATACTCGCCCTCTGCTGCTGCAAGAGTGCCATTACCTCCAAGCCCTGAAAAGGCCAACGTAAGACAGTCATCGCCTCTAAGACAGATTCCCTCGATGCAGGCTTCGCCAGCAAAGCCATCGCCAGTGCCACAAATGAAGCCAGTAGCTTTGGACATGCACGACTACCTGCAGCATTCTATCTTGAAGGACATTTCAGAAATCGACCTTGACGCCACACCTAAAAAGCCGATCTCACTTGGACCACCTATCACTCTCCCGCAAGCCCCCACAACAAGCTCATGGGAGTCACAGAGTGGTAGTCCTTCGAGCTTGGTACCGCGGCAGGACAGTCCATCGAGAGTACCTTCACAACAAAAGCCATTGCCACCAATAGCCCAGCAGCCGTTGCCGATGTTCGCGATTGGTCCGACCTCTATGCAAAAGCAGCCATCGCAGACGGCTGCTCCACCACAACCACCCGCACATTTAGAGCAGAAACCACTCAATGTTTCTCGTAGCTTTCAAAATCTGGCTGTTGATCTCAATAATGACTCCAGGCGGCCGTCTGCTGCTCCATCGTCGCTGCCAGCAGCGCCAGAGTCACGAAAACAGAGCTTTGCAAGCCAGTCGCTACCGCTACCGAGTCCTAGGTCTGCATCCCAGCATCTGCAACAAAATCAGGACAATGTTACAGCATTGACTTCGGTGGTCATACCTGCGCTCGAAAGCGCTCTCCATCGTCGTGCCTACAACCTGAACGCTGCAATCACGCATGGCTTACCCACATCCACCAATTCATCCTCAGCATCAACGCCTCTTGCATCACCCATGTCGACATCCTCGGCCGGTAATGGGCAGAAGACTCGACCCATGACTACGGAGGAGATCCAGAAGTTGCAGCAAACGCATGAGATTGTGCGTAGACTCGTAAGCAGGTGTATCCGTTGCTTCACGGAACTGGACGAGGTGGACGCACGAGCACCTGTGGGCATGGGCGGAGGTGTCGAAGGCTTCTTGGAGGGCTTCTTGGAAGAGGTGCTGGTCAGAGTCGAGGCCGTGGAAGAGGACGAACAGGCTCCGGAGCAGCGGGCTGCCAGGTGAATCGAAAATTGATCATGAGATGTTTCGCCGAAGACGGCGAGAGAAAGAGAGAGCGATGACGCGTGGAGGTAATGATGCTAATGTCTTACGTATTACTGGACTGGGTTCGACGGCTTTTTTCCTTTTGTCAGATGGGGAACGAAATTTGCGTATGCGTAGATTGTGGCATGGATTGAAGGAAAGCGGATGGCGCATTATTGGAGCTGGCATACAGAGTCTGTAACATACCTACCGTCCCTTTCGCGCGCCCGATACCGAGAGAAATCTTTCATACGCAGTGCTTGTGTTCTTCTTTTCAAGTACTATCATCCCTTTTGTGTGGGTATATGTGGTACATGATGTCCTCTATGTGCAATTCGCCGTTCTTGTCGTATGGCCCTATGAATTACCTTCCAAATCATGCCTCAGCCAATCCATGGTGATCCGCTCCCGGCTTTCTATCTGCGTTGGCTGTATCTTCAAAGCCACGTTGCTCAAGATCCATTGATTTCGATTCCGTAGTGAGCGTCGTTAGCGACGACCTGAAAAAGAGAGAATGTGATCGGTGAGCTCCAAGATGATGGTCGTTTATCCGCCTGGACAAGTATGTACTCTAGTTGAGCTTTGCCACATGGCTTCGCGCCTCCAAATCGTGCACGGCTGTTCCAACGGCTGTTCCAACGGCTCTTTCAACGGCTACTTCAACGGCTTCTAACAATTCGCGGGGTTAGTGCCGATCTCTCGATAATCGCGTAAAGGGGAAACCACAATATGCTGATAATATATGTTTATTTGTACTCCTAACATCGTGCGAAATGTACAGCAACCAGCGCAAAAAAAAGCCAACCAAAACAGGCTAAATCAAAAGATGCTCGTCTTGCCGCCATAATGGTCGCCATCGTCGCATCATAATACAAAGTGCTCCTCCCAATGCCCGTTTCCCTTTGTCTCTATATTTCACAATCTACGCAAATGCCATACCCTTCTTAATCTCAGCAATGGCCAATGCTGGGTTCAGTCCCTTGGGACACGTCCGCGAGCAATTGAGAATGGTGTGGCACCGGTATAAAGACATGGAGTTGTTGAGAGCATCTTGGCGCTCGGCGGTCTTCTCGTCTCGCGAATCGGCGATCCAGCGGTAGGATTGGAGGAGGACGGCTGGACCGAGATATTCTTCACTGTTCCACCAGTACGAGGGGCAGGACGTGCTGCAGCAGGCGCAGAGGATACATTCGTAGAGACCGTCGAGCTTCTTACGGTCTTCAATTGACTGTCTGTTTTCTCGGCCCTGTCAATCTTGTTAGCGAGGGAATGCATGAACCTGTTTTGGGTCCAGGCTTACATCTGGTGGCGGCGTTGTGCGTTGAAGGTATGGCTTGATGGATCGATATTGCTTGTAGAACTGTGTCATATCTGGCACGAGATCCTTCACAACGTATGTGTGCGGTAGTGGATAAATGCGAGTTTCCTTATTCGTCTCGGTGGGAATACGGCATAAGCAGGCCAAGGTGTTCACACCGTCGATGTTCATGGCGCAGGAACCGCAAATACCTTCTCTGCAACTTCGTCGGAATGTAAGGGTTGGATCAACCTCATTCTTAATCCTGATTAATGCGTCCAGCATCATGGGTCCGGTTTTGTTCAAGTCGAGGGTATACGACTGCATGCGGGGCTTCTGGGTGGGCTCATCGGGATTCCACCGGTAGATGTGGAAGGTCTTGTTCTTTGCATCTTTGGTGGGTGCGGCTTCCTTGATCGTGGAGGTCTTATTCTCGCTTTCGATGGTGGCATAGGATCGTCTGAGCGCGGGAGTGGGCACTGTGGCACGAAGTCAATCGATCGGCTTGCTGGTGTTTGAGTCTGCCAATTACTTACCTCTGAGGCTCCTGGCCAGGCGTGAGGTAGTACGGAGAGCAGCCATCGTGTGTATTGTGTGTATCGTGTGTCGTTTGTGGTGTCTGAATCTGAGGCAAAGGTGAAGACGGCGGATGTTGTATTGTCAATAGCCGAGGACCGGGACCCAATAGGGTGCTTCGTGATTACCACAACTAGATCGATGACATCTCCATTATACGCTTTGCGCCGTACATTAACTATCGACGAATCATTTCCCTTCAAAGTTACAGCCAACATGCCTCGCCTCATGATTAGAAGCCTCTGGAAAAGTCTTCTGATACCGAGATAATTACCCGCTTCTGCACCTGCCACGCCGTTCCTTCCGATCGGCAGAATTTGCCAAGCATCGTGACTATACTACCCCGGATCGATCCTTGTTTTTTTTTCTCCAGGGGGGCCAAATCTCGCGACTCTCCGAAGCATATCATGATTCAAAGAGTTTGGCTATTGTAGGAGGGTAGCCTGGCTTCCTCGATCACATACCTATCGTCACATTCTCAACACTCGCAATATGTACTCCGACTTAGGGGCTCCGCTCCACGTCTTTATCGACTGGGACGGCACTATCACAAGGCGCGATACACTCGAGGAGGTCGCTAAAGTTGGCTACAAGAAGAATCCGACTACTCGGCCGTGGAGCGATATTGTAGGAGCATATCTCGATGATTACCGTGTTCATCGAGACTCTTACGCCCCTTCTAAGGACCAAAGGAATACAATCAAAGAGGAATCGGCATGGCTTCAAAGTTTGCTTGAAATTGAGACTCGGAGTGTCAAGAGAGTGCAAGATGCCGGACTGTTTCTAGGCGTCACCAAAACGGATATGCTCGTTGCAGCTGCTGAGGCGCTGGACAACAACAATGTGAAGCCAAGAGAGGGCTGGAAAGACCTCTTTTTAGCAGGGCCCTCACCTCTAGGAGACTTTGCTCCAGCTGCTGTACGCGACGGCTTGCGTTTTCATATTTTAAGCGTCAATTGGAGTGCGACTTTCATCAAAGGTTGTATGCTCCATGCTAGCACACTACTGCGATCTGTGGATGACAGGGCGACTCTCACTCCGATAGTATATCTGGCCAACGAGGTTGCCAGTGTCGACAAAGTGGCACACGGCTTGGATAAAGCCAATGTGACAATACGTACAAGCGCAGACAAGGTCCGTATGATTGCGAAAACACTTGAAGAGACTGCATTTGAGAAGAAAGAGACTGGGAAGCCTATCACCGTTTATGTCGGTGACAGCTGCACAGATTTTGACGCACTGATCTATGTAGACTATGGGATCTGCATCCGCGACGATCCAATGGGAAGCGGACAGAAAGAGCTTGCTGAGACGTTTGAGAGGGTGGGTGTACCAGTGAAAGCATTATCTGAGCTAGTTCTGTCTCCGTCTGCTCACGGAGCAAAAACAAAAACGTTGTGGTGGGCAAAGGACTTGAAAGAGATTTCAGATGCTTTGTCGAGGATTCTGGGAACCGCTCGGGACTAGTCGCTAGCAAGCCCGCCGGAGAATCAACTCATCTCGTACACTTTTTTCATGTCGAGATTGGTAAGCCATCGATATTCGGCGCGTTTGAAATTCTCAAGAGTTCATCGTTATTGACCTGTGCGAAAAGGACTGTACAACTGCTGGCTTTATGAATCTCTTGCTGAATGACGGATGCGAGCATACCGATGCGTCGACGAAACTGCTGATCTCCATTCATCGAATTGGCGTGTATGGTCGTTGAGAAATCGGAGAAGATGTGGGTTAAGATCTTCTGGTGAAGCTCAAGATGAAGATCCCGTAAATTTGTGGGGAATTTCCTGTTCGTCGTAAAATCTGTAAGGTTTCATCAAATTGATAAGACTTGAAATGATCAGTTGAATAGGGTTTGTTTTTACCTCCGAGGTTGTGGCGTTTGAGGATAGAGGCAAGATGAGTATGAAGTAGGAAGCGAGAGATTCGTTCAATTCTACTATGATGGGTTTATGTTGGTTGTAGGCCAAAGTATGTTGTCAAGATCACTATGGGAACAGGGAATCGCTATATTTGAACGCAAGGCTATAGTACTGGATCAGAAGACTCTGGTGTTGGATTTCTAAGAGTTCAGCTGGTATGCTATGCATGTGCTAAAAATGGTACCTCACCACACAGCTTTAGAATCCAGTCTATGTCTGCTTGACACTTTGATTCATGAATGTGTACAGATACTGTATCGATGCCAGAATTCGAGCCCAAGTAAGTCTTGGAGCTAGACATCGACTTTCTGTCGTTCGTGTGCTAGTCAAATGGCCTCAACTACCTCGCCCTGCTGCTACTTGCAGTCCGCAGAGATGCTGAGCCCACGAGATTGAAGATTCTAGCCTCAATCGGTAATCTTAGTTTCCCTATTTTGCGGAGCACTCGAGCGTGATGTGTGGCAGATGTTTCCAGGCACATAAATTATCGATCATATCTCCCTGAACCTTCCCAAAGCATCATACCTTCTCCGACTCGACTCTTGCGACTGTTGCTGCATAAGCCATCCCATCTCGTCCCTCGGCATTAAATGGGCATGTCCCACGGCTGGGCCAAGCTTGCACCAAGAAGGCTCAGCGAGTTTTCTGAAAGCGGAAATGAGATGGGTATGTGTTAAGCACTGGACCCGATTTCAAGAGCATCGCATTTGAGGAGAGTCTCATCAGTGTCGGCATGATGTACTTGACTCGGAATCATTTTTGAGGTCCTGGTCGGTGATGAAATTTAGCAAGACTTGCTGAAGCATCTTGCGCGGGAGGCCCAAGGGATTTGTGGGTTGCACCTCGAAACCAATGACGGAAATCTCGTAGAATTTTTAAATTGGACGAGGCCAGAGAGATTTCGACGTCTTTGATTTCTCGGTCTTGCAGAAATTCAATGAAAAACGTTGTACTAGTTGGCAACGAGCCATACATCTCAATTTCGATGACCCGAATACGGCTGTCACACAAAAGACGAATCTAGTAACGGCCACAGGCGCGTCTCATTACGGCCAAGGCAAGACGGATGGCACCAGCTCTATGTCAACGTGCATATTCTGCCGTTGTCAGCCTGTCAACATCCAAGATGACGTGGCCTTATTTGACTTCAGGTTTGGAGTTAGGACATGAAGCCGGTATGTGCTATCCTAGATGGTGATTGAAGTCCTTGGAGGTTGCATGGTTCAATCTTCCGGCCAGGTATGATGTGGTGAGGGATGTGGATGCGTTTCAAGGGTGCCCGGGTGACATTTTGTGTTTCTTCGCGGTTGATGACGAAGCGTTTTGTACGCGCACAGGCGAAGGCTCAACAAGAGGAAGACGGAGGATTAGAGCCTCCCAACAGAGACAACATGATACCAATATCAAATACATCCACCAGTCTTGAAGTCTCCTCCCTCGCGATCCAATTACATGCCGCCAACTGGCTTGCGACTGACTAAGTCCTGGCGCCTCCCTAATCGAACACAGAATGCTCAGAGCGGACCATGAGCTGGAGAATGAGGATACCGCCTCCATTAGCTCGGAATCGCAGCCACAAGAACAGGACAGAAAACGACTCCGGGTGCCTTCACGATCGCCTCATCCTTACCACCGAAGGAATCCTAGCGGAGGGTTAAGCCTCGAATCGGATTCCCCACCGGAGCACGACGAGGAATCTTCGCCCACTCCTACACAAGAGTGGGAGACTGTAGAGAGCGGAGGCATAACGCCTAGGAAACCAAAACGGCCTGTCAGCTTGACTCCAAGCGAAAGTGGAACAGAGGCAGATGATGAAGGGGGCTACAGCTTCATCAAAGCACTCCCAGCCCCACCACTGAAGCCTAGGAAAGGTTTGAGAGATGCAAGAATACCTGGAGTAGACGGAGAAACCACTCCACTCCTGACGCCCACAAAACTAGATGAGGAGGCTTCAAGATTCGTGTTTGACCGACAGGCCTCGACAAGGACAGACAGCGAGCGTGGTTCTACAGACGAGGAAACTCGTGCGGCAAGGGCAAAATTTGTGAAAAGAAGACGGGCTGAACTGCATCGAAGAATATCAGAAGTCGGCCTGCTTGCATTTCTCGGCCTTCTGATATCATGGAACGAGCCTATCCGCAATTCACTACGTTCATGGCATCGAGGTAAGCTACCGCTCCAAGTCCCTGCTTAACATTATTTACTCATTTACAATGTAGCAGAACTCCTCATACATCTGTCCATCGCTGCCTTTCTTTACCTACTATATCCTCTACGCCTTGTCTCGTACGCCTGGCGAAGAACATCTCCGAGGAGAGCCGTCTCACGATGCATACGGGTCCCCTCCGCTTTCGATCCAGCACCTCTTTTATACCCAGTTTTCCTGCCAGCTTTCGTGGCATTGTGTCTCATACCCGTGGAACCTAGCCTCCTGCTGCCAAATCTGGTGCTTGGACTTTCGGCGCTTCCTTCGCAATTGATACCAGGGTGGCGAGGCGAGGCGTATGGCATGCTTCACTGGTTCTTGGCTTCTCTCCCACTCATCGTGTCTGAGCATACGGACATACGGAAGTCACTCTTCCCTGCGGCGCCATACAAGCTCAAGCTCCCCCCTCCTAAGGGACTGCATCCAGAAACGATCATCTCACTATTTGCCCTCCACCAAGCACTTCTTCCTTTCCTCCATTATTTAACGACCACCAGTTTGCTTCCAGCAGAGCTACATTTAATGTCAATTTCTCTTATCAATCTGCTGCTTTTCGCGCAGTCTCCTCAAGCTACTATATTAAAGATCATTCTCTGGACTGGTGGGCTGGGACTTTTCCTCTTCACAGCCCCTGTCATCAAATGGGGTGTCGCTTTGGCCCGTGTACCGCGTTGGCGCTTTCGACGTGCGGGCCGTGTCATACAGGTTCAACAGTCATTTATTTCGACGCTCAACCAAGCTCTGACTCGCAGCCGATCTGTGGGCCATGGACAAATAGCTCTGGAAAGCGATGCGGATGAGGACGATGGAATCGACTCACCCCAGCTGAAAGTCAGCCTCGGTATCTTGAAAACCGAGCTCTTGAATCTGAAGTCAAACATTTTCCCGATGGACAATTCAGCGACGCGGTCTGCTTTTGAAACTTCTCCGGACAAACCATCTCAGCTGTCCAAGGTGCCAAATGGAGTGGTAAATCTTGCCAAACGGAGGCGCAACACGCTTCCCACCATGCCGATAGCTGAGGAATCTCCAAGACGAAGAAGAAGGCCGACTCGCTCAGCCAGTGGACACAAATATACGTCGTTGACTGCGCAACAAGCTGCAATTCGAAGCTGGCTATACGCTGGATATGTATATGCCATCATGGTCCTTCTTATACTTGGACCCATCGCTCACCTTATTGCTCGGCATGCTTTGGACGGTCACGATCCCTTTGGCTGGGCGATAGGCTATTTGGTGGGCAACATTCGCGAAATGCGATTCTTCATCGTAAATTGGTCTGTCGATAAGTGGATCCCGCTGCCACCACTACCAGAACACGACCGCTCCACCAATCTCGGCAGAGCTGAGTACTTTCGAAAAATCATTGTCGGCGAAGCAAATACTCGTCTCTGTATCGCTGCGTATTGTGTGGCAATCCTTGCTATGGGCATGATCACGGTACTGCGTCTGACTAGTGTGGTTGAGGTCGACACCAGGCGGAAGGTGTTCCATGGTATGATGGTTGCGATGTTGTTGCCCACCACGTTCATTGACCCAGCGTTCATCTCGCTGGCTCTCATCATTATTTTGACAGTCTTTTTGATACTAGACCTGCTACGCGCATCACAGCTACCGCCTCTATCGAAACCGCTCGCCCACTTCCTGACGCCATATGTCGACGGACGTGATCTCAGGGGGCCGGTGGTTGTCTCGCATATGTTCCTCCTGATCGGGTGCGCGATACCACTCTGGCTCTCTCTAGCTGGATCAGTGTTTTCGGGCACCTCTCCATGGAAGGATTGGGAGGTCGACACCCGTGATGTGTCTTTTATTGCCGGTATCGTCTGCGTTGGCATGGGCGACGCTGCGGCCTCCCTCGTTGGTCGACGGTACGGACGACATAAGTGGCCTTGGGCTGGAGGAAAGTCCTTTGAAGGCAGTATTGCCTTTGCTGTTGCTGTCACCGTTGGCCTGTCTTCTGGCAAGATTTGGCTACAGCTGGGTCAATGGAATGAGCCTAACCACGTTTGTGGTAGCATTGTGCACACGCTTGGCAAGGCTGGTATTGCCGCTTGTGGCGCGAGTTTCATGGAGGCTGTTCTGACGGGAGGGAACGATAACGTCGTCGTTCCTGTTGTACTTTGGTTATTCGTTAGAGCTTTAGGGGTTTAGATGTAGGCACCCCTGTGTGTAGGCATTTTTGATGTTTTGAAGCATAGCGTGGCATATGGGTCTGTGTGGGAAAAGCTCCTTGCAAGGACGGTCTGGCATGACCTTGCTCTCGGGAGCTCAGGCACCATTGGAATGAATACTCTCGACTCCAGTATGGGCTGTCACGTCACAAAGGGGAAACGCGTACCGCTCCACAATTCCTGCAGAAAGTCCTAAGCAAAGGGAATAAATGAATCTATCAAGATATATCGTGCCAACTATGCCTCGGCTTAGTGCCATGTTATTCGTTCAACGTGGCTCCTGGAATAAAATTCTTCCATCAACCACTAAATACCTCTGAAATCATTACGCTCATGGTGGTGTGTAAGATATGGTTAACAGCCACAGTGACAGCCATGGTTCATCGATCAGAGGTCCACGAGTCTCTCTTCAAGACTTGAGGCTGCCGACATCACGGCCTCACCTCGTTGGATTGATCTTGCTGAACCAGGGTGTGAAGACTTTAGTCAATACAAAAAAATTGGCCTGAGTTCGAGACAACAAATCGTGCGGTCTACTTTGGACTGTTCACTGTGTACATGAAGTGAGGCTCCGAATGAATGGCCCACAGAGGGTTGCGAGACGCTGAAAGAAGCAGGAGCTTTGCTGCTCTGTCGCGAGCCTTGTGTGTACAAAGGGAGAAGGGTCCCGTATGAGCAGGGATACTCGGCCTGTGATATTATTCTCTTCTTCCCGCACTTTCTCGAGGAAATACACCGTTCCTTCTTCCTACGGAAATGAGATGAAGAAGTAGGAGAGGGAGAAAGAAGTAATTGCAGCTACCAACGTGCATAAGGATTCTCTTCCGATTCGTATGATAATTGAGTTCAAGTTCTACCTCCTCTTTGATCAATTTTTAGGACAAGCAAGTTTGATCTTTTTCTATGAAATCTCTTATATTATATGTTCAGCTTATCTAATTAAGATTGTTTTTGTATTAATAGACAGTCCTTACTCTAGGCCATAATCCTATACAGTTTAGACAAAAAGTTACATGAAAATTTGAAAAGGACGCCTCGGAAGAGAGAAAGTTCGCTTTAGAGGATAGAAAGTTCGCCGCTGAAAGACTACTCTCTAGAGAACAAAAGGTAGAGTGGAGCATTCTTTGGAATAAGTATATATCTCCCACCCCCTCGTCTCGGGCGAGAAAACAAGAATCCGACTCTCGAGCGGGCGAAGTACGAGGTACGTAGGAGATAACCGCGTCCCGCCGTTACGGGTTTAACACGAATGAACAAATTACTAATAGGCGCGGTTCGCCTCCCAGTTCGCCTCCCGGTTCGCCTACGCAGTCAGTCCCCAATTTCTCGAAAATGATGTCTTCGAAGCTCCGATTGCAAAAGCGTCCAATGATTCGACCACAATCAAGTCGAGGTCGCCACTGATTTAAGCTGTAGGTGTCACTTCTCCAACCTTACTCGCGAACCCACCTCACAGTCCTACAAGCATCAGCGGCGTTGAACCGCGATTTCCCCACAGCCGAACCACAAGCAAAACGCGGGGATCAATGATCATAATCGGACGGCAACGGCAGGGCCTTGTCATCTGCAGATTCTATCGTGCTTGATTCGCTGCTCACTAGCTTGGCCTCGTACCCGTTGCCCGGAGGCAAGCATTTACCCAGTACTGATAAGCATCCAGACGGGACTGCACAAGCTCGCGTTATGTCCGTGCTCTAGAAGTAGTTAGCCGGCGTTGTTGACACCGAACCGGACCGCGCTTTAAAGTATGGGATCTTCGCTCTCCTTCATCACGTTGCTGCAAGTTTGGTTCCTTCCGTTCCTCACAGTACTCTCGTCTTTCATTGCCTTCCGTGAGGTTGAGGGCAGAGCACGATGACGTCCACTAATCTCGACGAGAAGAGACTGCCCTCGGAAGATGACGCGAAGGCCGAAAACGAGTTTCATGAAGGAATTGATGGCTATGAAGGAACGTCAGACGACCCGGACGCTGGACTGAGTGATGAAGAGCGGGCAGCCATCGTAAGTTGCAGAACCTGGCAGTTCAGCCTTTTCCAACTGAGCTGTATCATTATTTTCTATCAACCCTGCTGGACATTGACATCATGAGTGAACGTCAGATTTTCAACAGAAGATTAAAGGATATTGCGCATTCCTAAGTATCAGTATAGACGCTAACAAAGGCATAGGACAAAAAGCTGATTCGTCAATTGGATCTAAGGCTGATACCATGGGTACAGGTGATCCTCTTTGAGCGCATGGCTGATATGCTAATTATACAAGCTTTCCTTCCTGTATTTAATTTCTTTCTTGGATCGGTACGTCTGAACCTCTCTTGATATGCGGTTTTGTGCTAAAGATGCCAGGACAAACATAGGCAACGCAAAAATCGATGGCTTGGTCACGGATCTTCATATGACCAATAATCAGTACAACATCACTCTTACGGTCTTCTTCATCTCGTATGCCCTTTTTGAGCCTTTGACCAACGTGCTTCTCAAAAAGCTTCGGCCGAGTATATTCATCCCAGCTATCATGGTTCTATGGGGCATCGTGATGGTGTGCATGGGACTTACCCACAATTTTGCTGGCATGGTGACAGCTAGATTCTTTCTAGGACTTGCCGAAGCAGGCCTTTTCCCAGGAGTCAACTACTATCTGAGGTAACTTGCAGTGTCCTTTGATAACGACGCCTCTAACAAACGTTACAGTTGTTGGTATAAGCGTTCAGAGTTTGGCATTCGAGCTGCCGTATTCTTCTCTGCCGCCGCTTTTGCAGGCTCTTTCGGCGGTCTCCTTGCAGCCGCCATTGCGAAAATGAGAGGCATTGGAGGTAAACCTGGATGGGCTTGGATATTCATTCTCGAAGGATTGGCAACCGTGATTGTCGGAATCATCAGTTACTGGATGGTCTTCGATTTCCCAGATAATGCTACGTTCCTCAGCCCCATCGATCGCGCAAGAGTCATTCGACGTTTAAAAGCAGACAACCAGTCTTCTGCTGAACACGAAGAATTTCGCATGGCCTACTTCTGGGCTAGCGTCAAGGACTGGAAGACATGGTGTTTCGCCATCATCTATATGGGAGCGGATGGCGCACTGTACGCCTTTTCGCTCTTCCTTCCTTCTATCATCTCCCAACTTGGCTATAAAGCAACCAAAGCGAATCTGCTCTCCGTTCCTCCTTATGCAGCCGCCGCCATTGTCACAATCGCAGCGGGATGGTACGCAGATAAAACCGGAAGACGGGGTCTTACCAATATCTGCATATCCATATCCGGCATTGTTGGATTCAGTATGCTGCTTGGCTCGACACAGCCTGGCGTCAAATACGCAGGGACTTTCCTCGGAGCAATGGGAATCTATCCATGTATCGCAAACACAATTTCTTGGGCTAGTAACAATGTAGAGGGCGTCTACAAACGAGGTGTGACATTAGGATTCGTCATTGGGTATGCAGTACCAATTCTCTACCAAACTACCTGCTAATGACTTGCATAGATGGGGCAACCTCAACGGTGTTGTGAGCAGCAATATTTATCGCCAATCAGACAGTCCACGTTATCTCCCCGGCCATGGAACAGTTCTCGCCTACCTCGTTTTATTCCTCTTTGGTGGCAGTATCATGACCACGACTTTGCTCCGGTCGGAGAACAAGAAACGTCTTGAAGGGAAACGAAATGACTGGATTGCTGGGAAGAGTCCGTATGAGATTGAGATGCTGGGAGACAGGAGACCCGATTTCAGATATATTGTGTAAATGTGCAATAATTTGGGCAGTTTAGTGGCGGAAGAGGATATGGATGAGAATGAAATACATGACGCAACATACATGATATGAAAAATCAATACACCTCGCCACTCGTCTACCACATTCTATGCCTGTGTCACTCTTTAAACTGCAGCGTAGTTTAAATCTCGAGAAAACACGTGATTGAACTGTGACTGACTCGAGCTACTCTATGTCCCGGCGCGCAAATTTCTGACCCTCAAACATCAACATCACAACCTAAATTCATATTCCGATATTCCCCATGCCGCTAGAAAAACTCAATGGTTTGGAGCTGCCGGCCGCGGCTGATTTTCATGTGCATCTTCGCGATGGTAAAATGATGGAGCTTGTTACTCCTACGATACGGTAGACCTGCACTCGTAAACTTATCACAATTGTGACTCATTTTCTTCAAGGAAAGGTGGAGTGAATACGGTGTATGTGATGGTCAGTGTCCGGTAGCTACAGCAGATATGAAACTTATTTGACGCGCTTCCAGCCCAATCTCGTGCCCCCTCTCACAAAAGTCAAAGATGTCTTGGACTACAAGATACGACTTGAAAAACTTGCTCCAGGCGTCAAGTTCCTCATGTCGCTATATTTGCATACTGATATCACTCCGGAAACTATCATCGAGGCAAAGAAAGCTGGCATCACTGGCGTAAAATCATATCCTGCTGGTATGCACGTTACACGCGATGTGAGACATATGCAGCTGACATAATCCAGGAGTCACAACAAACTCTTCCTCTGGAGTTGTTGATTACCAAGCATTCTTTCCGGTGTTCGAGGTATGCCACGATGATCCAATACCTAAGCATCACCCCGTACAGTTGGTGACTGGAAAGTATCTAGGAAATGGAGAGACAGGACATTCTACTGAATCTGCACGGAGAGAGCCCTTCGACCCCAGGATCAGATGTGACTGTTCTCAATGCCGAAGAGAGATTCCTGCCTACGCTCTTGATGCTACACGAGAAGTTCCCGAAATTAAGGATTATCCTGGAGCATTGCACATCCGCGAAGGCTATCGAGACGGTGAAACAGTGTGGTCCTTCAGTGGTGGCTACGATAACAGGTGATCGCTACAAAATTTGATCATATCAGGACAGGATTGACATGTTTTGCAGCTCATCATCTTTTCCTAACCGTTGACGATGTGGTTGCCGACCCGTTCTGTTTCTGTAAACCTGGTAAGTGCGGCTGTCCTGTTTGCAAGGATTTTTTAATTAGTAAATCTCAAGTCGCAAAAACACCCGAGGATCGTGATGCACTCCTTCGTGCAGCAGTATCCGGCAATCCAAAATTCTTCCTCGGCACCGACTCCGCACCACACTCAGCGATAACCAAGAGAGGTGGTGCCAATGGCAGAGGAAAATCCGCCGCGGGTGTTTTCACCCAGCCATACGCTATCCAGACCGTGCTGAGCGCTTTCGAAGAAGGTATCACCCAAGGCGTCATCAAGGAGGAAGATGTGACAGCAGAGGTATTGGAAGGTTTCTTCAGCGGTTTCGGGCGTGCATTCTATAAGGCGCCTGATTCTTCTAACGAAAGGATCAAGCTCGAACGAAAAGAAGTACTTGTGGACGAGATTCTGTCGTTGGGTGAATTGGAGGTCGTTCCGTTCAGAGCGGGCAAGCCGACCTGGTCTGTCACTTGGATCTGAGGTCAGGGATGATTAGACCTGAGACTACCAAGATTGATTAGCTTATACTCAAGATTGAGTTTGATAGATCTCTGGCCAAGCATACTTCGGGCATTGCCAGAAATTTGGCGATGATTCTAAACTTCAAAGCACATGGCCCCTCCAATCCATCTACACCGGAAACTACACTGAAAAGGATACTGAGACGGAGACACTGCGGAGTGGCAGAAACTTGGACCGGTGGGGAAAGACTGTTCATGCATATTCCAAGGGACCAGTAAAGTGCGCACTCAAACTTTCTCCAAGGCATCAACTGGCTGCATCAAAAAGCTGGCGGGACTTAGACCGATTTTTTTCCAGTCTAAAAGAGCTGTCACCTCTTTCCGAAAAATCATCTGACGATCATTGTGGATGTTCGCTACACATAGTCGCTCCGCCACAATGAGGATTATATCACGTGCGATTTAGGCAGATAGTACGTCGAGATCGCAAATCTTCCCGCGGACGTCGAGTAGCTTACCAACACTTTCGCGGCCCCCTTCTCGCTGGATAGTTCTATCTCTCCCTTTCCCCTTGGTTTTTGTCTTGCACCGAGACATATTCTATCATGCCTTCCCTTTGCTCTCTCTGTTCCTCGATATCATTTCTTGACCTCCCACCCTATCCCTCTTCTCTCGCAGGTCATCAAATCCCTTTCAAGGCCGATAGTGTACTGCTCCCATACCTCACCAAGAGGATTATCACGCCTGAAGGCAAGACAGAACCGTTGCCCGTTGGTTCTCTAGGTCTAGCACATCACCCCTCCCTCCTCGGTCTTCAAACGGCAGCTAAAACCTGCGAGATTTGTGCCCTGATCGAGCAAAGTGTGGATGAAGTGAGAGATACATTGGATTTAGCTAGGCAAGATAAGTTTTATGCTGCTTATGATAAGACAGGCCCGCCGATCTGGGAGTTCTGGTTAAGCAAGAGGAAGCATGGGGAAGACGGGTTTTGTGTTTGGAGTATGGCGGCGGAGAGCGAACAGGCGTATTTGGTTGGAGCAGTTGGATTTGTTGTTGACGATGGTAAGTACAAATACCGCACTGTCTTGGAGAAATCTTCGGCTTTGATAAATGTGCTGGGCAAAATGAGGAGAACTTCCACTGACGGTTGATATCAGAAAGCCCACTCAAAGACTTCTTTCGTGGCCGGATCGTCCACGAAGACCCCATGCATCCAGCTGTACTTAAGAGGATGCAAGCGTGGGTAGCGGCCTGCGACGATGGTCATTCCAAATGCCATCCCGGCGAGGTCTATCTCCCATTTCGTGTTCTTGACTTGGCCGATCCTAATTTGGGTAATAATACCATCCGACTGGTAGAACCTCCTCCCAACACGAAAGGTCATTACGCATCACTTTCGCATTGCTGGGGAAAATCCCAACAATTCACAACCACCAAAGCCACCATGTCTCTACGCAAGTCTGGAATTGAAGTCATGGGTTTGCCCAAGACCTTTCGCGACTCCATTACCATTGCACGATACTTGGACATTCGATATATATGGATCGATTCTCTTTGCATTTGTCAAGATGATGGTGCAGACTGGGAACGTGAAAGCGCGAAAATGGCGAGTATTTATATGAACTCGTACCTCACCATCGCTGCGACTAGAGCCCAAGACGATGCCGAAGGATTTCTAGGCGCTAGAGATACCAGAGTCCATGTACCACTTGCAGTCACTATGCCTACAGAGAACGGCAACGACAAGGACGGTATTGCTGGGACAATCCATCTCTTCAATGTCCCCCTCAATTTCGCTGCCTCTGGCAATTCATACGTCGAGGACAGTAAAGCGCCGCTGAGTCAAAGAGGTTGGGTGGTTCAAGAAAGGTTTCTGGCACCTCGTACTTTACACTTCGGATCGTCTCAAATCAGCTTCGAATGCTTCGAGAAGTTTAGTACAGAAGATGGATACGAACCGACTTTTCCTACCTTTAATATCACAGAGTTAGCGACAAGAGACAAGACTGATTCGAGCGTGACTAAAAAACATTCGTATCGAGGCAGTGAACGGTGGAGATTCACTCTAGGTCTCTATTCAGACAAAGCCTTGAGCCTGGAAAGCGATAAATTGCCAGCCCTCAGCGGATTGGCCAGATCGTTTCAGGAGCGACTGGGGGATACCTATGTCGCTGGGTTGTGGAGGAACAACATCGTGGAAGGCATGTGCTGGCAATCCTTTGGACCTCCACATTCTCGGCCAACAGTTTATCGAGCTCCGAGCTGGAGCTGGGCGAGTATCGACGGTATGATTGCCACCACCTCGCTTGGCAGGTGGGAGGATCTGGTCGACGTGGTTGACGTTCAAGTGCAGATCAGGGGGGAGAATCCATATGGTGAAGTCAGCGGCGGAAGCATTGAACTTCGAGCGCCCCTCGAACGAATCTCAATCCGCCGACATTCCCGAGAAAGACTTGGTCCCGACGACGAAGAACTTTCATTGAAGCATGGCTACCTACGTTGGTGGTTCGGAACAGCCGAGAAAGAGGTCGACGGCGAAGAAATCAAACGCGGTCGATTCGACATCGAAAACGAGACTGGGCTCGATCTTAAGAGCTTGGAGCTGTGTCTGCTGCCACTGGCTGCCGACCTCTCGGACGATCGTCTGCCATGCTTCGCGCTGATTGTTAAGCCCGATGGCGATGGTCGCTATAGGAGAGTCGGATGGTCCTTGGACAGCGGTAAGGAGAAGACCGCGGAATGGAAGGAGGCGAAAGGAAAAGGAGAGCTCCCGAAAGTGATCCTGGTCTAGTCCATGGTCGATCGAGAGTCAGATTCAGACCATTGTATATCATCATGATCAAATCCGTTCAAACCAACATCAATTCAACATCGATATCACTGAGTTGCTAATTGCTATCTTATCGACATTCAACGACTGCTTCTCATCCAATAACGAATACCACTCATCTCACGATCCAACCAGGTTGACATTGTGGAAATAGACCTTGCAAATGCCAAACCCCAAAGCCAGCACCGCGCCAACAACGTTCACGAACCCAGTCCCAACACATTCAGCTTCAACTCAGCATCTTTCGTTCCGAGTATCCCAAGTGGACGAAAGAGACAAAGAAGGTCATTACAAGGAACACTCAAGCCGCAGTATCGCATGAGAAGACGAGTAGTACCCACTGCACTGCAATCACTACCTAGTCCATACCAGCTCAGCTCAATTCACCATACCAATTCACCATACCAATCCACCATCCAACCATAGGCACTTCCAACGCGTGACGCCCCCCGAACACATGCATTACGACACAACCAGACGTGGCTACCACCACCATCCATCAAAAACCCCAGCAACGCAGACCATCCCATCCGAGAAATAACTCGCTCACAGGTCTCAGCACGTCGAGGACGGGAAGCTGGATCAACCACTTGTACCATCGCCAACCCGAACTTGAGTGATGGAGAATACCGTTGTCATGCATGTCTCGGATGGAGATCAAGTCACTCCACGGCGGAAAAGGTCGGCCGCGAAAAAAGGTCGACGACAATGTCGCGAGGACGGGATGCTGCTCCGCATTCGTGACCTCCACTCACTCGTGCGAGATCACGTCGTGCGGTCGCCGCGCTGCAATGGCGAGATGTAATCTTACAAAACCGAAGGTCAAGGGTATTCACAGTATTTGTTTCCACCACGTAAGTAGTAGTTGTACAGAATCAAGTGCTGGAATTCTTCGCCAGACTTTAAATGGTATTTAGCACAGGCGCAGTTATTACACAGATATCATGCCGCTAATACAGTATGCAAATGCTTTAGTATATACAAAGCAGGACCGAGACGGCCCATCCAAATGATATTGACAGAATGCCTCCTCGCTCGCTTATGCTCGATTCTGATTCTTAGACCAGTTATTTGATCCCCAAGTTTCAACGCTCCTTTCCAAGATGCACATCCTCCTTCCATTCCTCCCGCCAGACTCCTCATCATCATCGAGTTCGTGTTGTGACTACGCCAAATATTCTGTTTCAAGTGTAATTGGAACGTTCTTCTTTCTCTCACGTCGGCATGAGCAGACCTGACCTGGCCCCTGCTGCCGCAGCCTTGCTCCGCATCCACATCGAGAATCCAGACTGCTGGTGTCCATACGGTCATGAGCGTCGGCTCTTTAATTCCTCCTCAAATGGCAATATCGTCCGAGTCTACCATGCTGAACACTGCAAAAAAGCCCTCATGAATGCCTGCGCAAAGAATTCCTGCATGGCAAGATAGTGAAACAAGATTCCACCGAGCACAGCCACATGCCAGATGTTGTGACTGCCACCCACGTAATCAAACATACCGGGGAACCACTTCTCGGGAAGCTTCAATGCGTACAGGAGAGCTCCAGTAAGGTAGACGGCGATTGACTTCCAGATAGGTGCATAGAAAAACAATGCCCACGAGAGACCGCGGGTCGCCATGATCTGTACGGCTGGCATGAACCCGGTTGACGCAAGAGAGACGTAAAAACCGACACGAAGCCAGGCCATATCGGCGCGGTTGAAAGTCGGATGCCAAGGAAGTATTGTACCGCCAATGCCAAGTAACGCTGTCAACGTCATCCAAAAGTAACGCGACTTGGGCTCGCAGTAGAATGCTGTATACTCCGTCGTCATTATGGAGGTGGCTACCAGGAAGGAGATGCCAGTGTAGTCGACGCACGCAAAGCGTTCCATGAGGTCCTTCTCGGCAATTGAGTTGAAAGTGTGCCACATGCAGCTGCAGACTAGGCATTTACAAGCCGCGAAGAAAAAAAGTCCGGCGATAAACACGTCGGCGTTGGTAGCAAGAGTGAAGTGGTGGCTCATGGGATAAAAGTAAAACGCTATGCTGAGAACGATAAAAAGACCGATAAGATGAGACCAGATGTTGAAGGACTCATTGGAGGGAGTGAAGACGGAATGGACGCAGGCGAGCTTGGTGTCATTGAATCGGTATCCGCGGAGAATGTGAGGGTTGATTTTCCACGGTTCCGGCAGTTCGTGATAGCGGATGAGACCTCGTTTCTTTGCCACTGCCAGAGCTGCCTCAATGGCGTTTTCCAGCTTCTCTGCAGTCCGCCACGCCCGATCCACGCCTTCCTCCATCACACCTTTTGCGTATTCCACTGTCGTGCCAGCTCTTTTGTGCTGTCGATCCACGAAGTCGTGGAATGTACTGGTGATGCCGGCATCGCGCATGACTTGGGCGCGGGCTTCAACATCGGATAAAAACGATTCCATGAGCTTGACGCCTTCGGAGACCTTTTGCTCCATTGTCTCTTTCCGTGCCAAAGCTTCGTTGTATCGCTCGTCCAAGGTCTCGACCAAGACAGCAGCGCGTCGTTTGCCGGCGTCGAGGACATCGTCACGGACTCGGGCGCAGGCATCCCGGACTGCATGTAGCGTTGACCACGCGCGTTCTATACCCGCGTCCAGATCGATCTGGCCATAGGAATCGAGGAAGTCGAGGCGTCGATTCAACTCAGCGAGGAAACGGTCGACCTATCGAAGATGTCAACACGGGCAGATTGGAAAGCGGGAGGGTCGGTCAATTGTACCATGAGGTGGATGTTGTCCGGTTCCACGGCCCAGGCCATTGGATGGTATGAGGAGTGTCTCCGGCGACGCATGCCTTCGTCGGGTCTCGTGTGCAGACCCGAAGTTGCACCCATGACGGGCTCTTCATGCGTCTCGGTGAGGAGGGCAGCTGTGCAGCTCATCATGGTGGCTCGGGTGAGAGGCTGCGGCTGAGGGAGGAGAAGTGCAATAAGATGATGGTGATGTCAGTTGTAATTCGCCGTCGCTATGTCCAAGCTGTCCGGGAAAGGCAAGGGCGGAGGGTGTGTTATTATTGTATGTATCAGCTATGGGCCGAGTCTTCTAGTTAGGGTTGGGAAACAGCGGAATGAGTAGGAGACGGAGGAGGAATTATTACAAAAGAGGTGTCGGTAAGGACAGTGCTCGCAGGAGAGAAAGGAAATGTAGCATTTGAAGGCGAGAATTGGTTGGGACAGTGACGATGATGCTGTCGGCATCCCCATCCTCGCCAAAAAAAAGGGACGGCCGAGCCCCCAGGCATTCTGCAGGCGCGGCGAATAGAGGCCTGGCACGGCATGCTGACTGCTCCAATCGCCGAGCGAATCAATCGCCACCGCCAAAACATGTGATGCAGACTGGCAGCCGTCTTCAGAGTTTAGACCTGGCATCTTGGTACTTATTCACAGCTCTGGGGCACTGGCGTAGTATCGTACTGAGTAGACAGACAGACGCGAACGCCTTCTCCGTCGTGGCCACGACCACGTTCGGCCAAAGTCGTGCTTATTCGCACATCTGGTACATCCACATGCAAAGCCGCCAGTCACACCAAAAACACGTTGAGAAGACCGTCCATGTGCCGAGAAAACATGACAAGGCCATCTTCTATATCCCTTATTTACCTGTGCCTCAATTGACCTGCCTCACCTGCCCCACGAACCTTTCATCTTCTCGCCCGCTGCGTTCAGTAATGCGTACACTGTTGCAACACCACATCTTGACGGCATGCACCCCATCGTTGGCAATCAATCCGTGGTCTGAGACGATGGCCAGGAAGACGTTGTGCGGAATTCGAATCCATCACCAATTCCGCCTCGTCGGCGCTCCTACTTGTCTGATCAATTACAGATAGATGGACCGTCGGGTACTGCCAGATTATTGCACCGGCGACAACTTGCCAAGTTGCGGAATTCAATTCGGACGTGCCGATCATCGGAGGTTTATTACATCTATGCCCTGGGTTAGCCATCTCTTCACCGTCTTCGTTGTGCTGCTTGTGCATCTGATGCAGATTTCGTCTGACCAGTCCTATTTCAGTCGCCCGCTTTCCTGCAGACATGGCTGATTCCGAATATTCCAGGGTGAGGCCTTTCCTTTACCATCGATGCGTCGGTCCATCTTGGAACTTGGTGGTCAACAGATGCCGTTTGAGAGACTTACAACGAGAAATGGTTTATTTGGAATCAACGGCATGCAAAAATCGTTTCAAGGATTCCATGACGCCTCAACTGTCTTATGCTTAGGCATTTATGGAATTACTAATTGACAATTGATGGATACATGCTCAAGGATCAATTTGCTTATACAGCCACGTGACATTCACCCTATAAAATCATATCGCATCGCGATATCAACTGGAATACCCTCTACTATCTGCTAAGCACAAGCGCACTATCGTCAGACGACTTTAGTCCTTGCCATGAGATGACATTTCTATAGCAGAAAGTCGTTGGCTCTCTCCTTAGCTTCCAGGTTCCGGAATCAGTGCAGATTTTCATTGTGCAGCGCCTGACGATTCAAGTAAATGGTGAAATACGATTGATCCAGGAGGTTAGGGATTACAGAATGGCTTGAGCCAATTCGTTTTATGAACAGCGTGGAACGAAATAATGTACTGACATCACGCCAGAACCAGACGAGCTATCAAAATAGTCTCAATGGCCACATCTCAAAGATGATCGCGAGAATTGATGCAAGACTGCCCAAGCTCGTCAGAATCCAGACAGCCGAAAGTGCCGAATGAGCCTTTAATATACACATGGCGAACGAGCACAGAAGCCTCAAAAGCATACTGGGAAGAGGCTGATGTAACTACAGAACGGAACGCTTCAATCCATCCGCGAACCGCTGGGTACCATCAAACTTCCGTTTCAATACCAGCCTCCCGCTCATGATGTCCAAACAGACCCGTGACTCTCTGCTCCGCATGCGTAACTTTGTCCTTCGCCCATTTCACAGTCCGTGGTCCCTTCCACTGCATCATCCCCCTATTCTTTCTATGCAACTGCTTGCGATGTGTTTTGTAATCTTTCAGCTGCTCGACTGGCCCCCTCTTGCCGTCTGTGCTCAGATCAGAGGATGCACCATCCTGGAACTTGGCTTTGCGCGTCGAGAGTGCTTCCTCGTCGTCTTCAGAGGACGAGTCCGATGAGGACGAGCTGGAGCTCGAGGATGTGGCACTCGATTCGCCATGCACACCACTGGACGAGAGATCGATTTCGTTGTTGTCGTGTGCGCAGTCGAGGACTTCCATCACATCTGCAATGTTGGAGTCTTTGCGAGCCAGGCTATCGTGGTACGGGCTCAATCCCTTCCATAGTAACAGCGTAACAGTGATTTCTCCTACCTTTTCTCCATATTCTTCTAGTGTGTTCTTCTCGCCTCTTGCCAAGTCACCTTTCCATACTGTCAAAGTGATTGTCTGCTCTTTCTCGTCTGGTATCTGGTGTAGCCATAGCACAGCAAATGCCGTCGTCTTGTCGACGAGTGCTGAATGGGAGCGGAACTCAAGCACCAAAGGACTGGAATAGCGCTTGCGGACTCCCAGCCTGGCATTTCTCCCATGCTTCGTCTTCCAACTACCATTACCATCAGCATGGAACTTTCCCCTTCCTAGGGATGTCCGTGCTCTGATGCGCAATCCTTCCAAAGCCTCGTCTTGCATCTTGCCTGTGATCTCTGGTTTGATATCAAGGGTTCCATACTCCCACCCTAGTAAATTTTCGGGCGCTTGCAGCTGCACGCTGCGAAAAACCATACTGATGCGCACTTTGCCATACCCGATGCCGCCGGTAAGTGGCCAGATGCCATTGACCTGGCTTCGATGTCTAAACACGTCGCTCAGCGGTAACATCACCATGCCGAGTAATGCATTGTCTTCGTGTACACGAGCGTCCCGCACGCTGATCATGACCTCCGCACTTCTCCAGTCGCGGATGAATCGTTCACAGCCTGCATTGAAGAATGGTTTCGCGTTCTTCGGCTTCGTCCGAGTCTTGAAAATCTTCTGATGGTTCAGAATGATGGTGCAGAATGACGAAGGAAGGTCGTCGTCTTCTTCTTTCTCATCAGAGTCGGTCTCCCGCTTTGCAACTTGATTTTTGTTAATGGCCTCCAGCTCAAGGCCTGTGATTTGGTGCACTACGATGGAGAGCACGCCAGATGGATAGTCCCTGAGAGGCGGAGTCGCAATGATGATCTGGTCTTCGTGTTCCTTCAAATCCTGTGCCTTTTGTTGTTCCAGCTCCGCCATCTCGTCATGTTTCGCTTCGCGCAATTTGTTCGTGCTCTCTTCATTAACCTTGCGCTTCAAATCCTCGACGTTCTTGAGCTCGGGCTCAGACTTCTGGTGGGACATTTGTTCATCCATGAGGCGCGTCTTCGAGTAGTAACCGACACTCCAGCTGAGTTTGCCAGGCATGCCTTCACCGGCTTTGAGAGCGTGGAAACCATCCTTTCGATCCCACATTCTACCGTTGCTTCTTTCATCTTTCATGATCGACTTCAAGTCTACCTCAATGCGTCCCAGGTCATCATCGGCAGTCACGCGATCCGAGTCCCAGAGCTGTAGCCGTAACCTTTCGCGTACATTGAGCTCCTCCGGTGTAACAAGGATAAAAGCGGTCTCTTCCCAATGTGGTTCCATGTCGGAGAGTATAACCCGACTCGACCAAACGGGCTTCCCGAACTTCGCCCATGCAATAGTAACGTAAGGATCTGCACTTCCTTCACGGCGCGTTAGCTGAGATTATCTCAAAAACGAGTGCTTCAACCAAGATGTAGATCGGTAGAGTTCTGGCAACTTCTGGAACCAAATCTCCGGGATTGTGGAAAGGAGTTGACATTCAGATCGATCTTCAGACAAGGCTGGATCAATAGGGGAAGGATCAGAACCCTACACGTACCATCTTTAAGGAACCCAAGCCCTGGATCTCCTTCCTTAAAATCGAACGCATGCTTGATTTTAACCACAAGAACTCCTCGCGCAGCCGTGTCCTTCTTGAAATCATCGCCCATGAGCATATCCTTAAAGTCCAAAGTGAGAGACTTCGGAGCCACGTACTCAGCCATTGCAGCGTCGACGGCTGATTGTTGCGAGTTAGCGATTGCTGTTCTCCTTTTGGATTCCTGGTGTTGACTTACCCGATTGCACAAAGTTCGAGATTAGAGGAAGATCCATGATGTTCAGTCCACGCTTCGTCAATGGAACACAAGACATGTCGACCTTTGGCTGCCCAAGGAATGTCAGGGTACATAGAGAGAAAAACGGTGGATCTGGTGTCAGTTGCAAACGGAGTCTCATAACACCAACAATGCCCTCGAGCTCAACCCAGATTGGCAATTTAATGTTACCAGGAAGGTAGAATGCGAGGTAGAGATGAGCGTTCTTGGCACGATCTCTCATGCTCTTCTTCTCCGGTCGAGCACGGTAAGCAAAAGCTACTTCGACGTTTACGAACTCCCCCTCTTCAGCCTCCATGCCTTCTTCGGTCTGCTCATTTTCCTGCTCTTCTTGCGCTTTCCTTTCGGACGACTGCTTTTCACTACCTGAAGGATCGTTGTTGCTGTTTATATTCGGAGACTTCTGAACCTCACCTTCACCAGGGACTGTCCGGTCCGACTGCTTAAAGTCTGGCTTCTTTTCAAGTTTGCCGTTCGCGGACACAGACTGAGCAGCAGCGCCTGTAGGCAGCCAACGTATGCCCAATATACGAATAGACTCGCTGCCTTGACCAATGTCATCGACGGATACCATTCGCACAAGACGAGGCAATGAAGCTTGCATCACATCCTGTAAATCTGTCAGTTCTGCTTCTACCTTTCAACAAGTATTATTCTGCTTACTTCGAGAGTATCAGCCAGGGAAGTAAAAAGATCAGGATTTATTAGTGGCCAGACACTTGAAAGAATCTCGTTCAGCCACTGAGTACTCTCCGGGATGTCTTGTTTCGACCGCTGTTTGCCCTGCGTCCTCTCTGCCTCCCAAATATGCCTTTCCCAAACACTTTTTAGTTTTCGATCTGTCCAATCACGTACTGCCCATATGGACAACGCGCCTGATGCTGTTCCGAGCAGTAGCAAGAACACGCTGGACATCGATTTGCCAGCAGATTCTCGTTGCAGCAGTTTGCTCTCGAAATGAGAACCCAGTCCGAAGAGCTTTTCCAGAAGGAGAAGACCAACCATGGCAGCCAGCACAAATCCTAGACCAAGCGTCATAGCTTTGCGATGTATACCCGCGATTTCTTGTCCGCACGCATCATAGTCTGGGGTTGGAAATTGACTCTGCATCCCACGATGAGCTCGCTTCTGCATGACTGACTCCTTCGCAAGCTCTTCATCACTTTTGTTTGCCAGATCTGTGCCTGTCCGCGGAGGAACTACATTGTGTGGCGCATTCTCCAGGTCCTTGCCCGTGAAGTCGTGTATCGTGATGGGCAAATGTGTAATAGGATCCGTGACTTCTCTTTCTGCTCGGTCATTGCCCCGACGCTTCATCTTCTTTCTCTGAGCTTTTGCGTCACGCTCTGCAAGCCCATCTTCTGTCGTGTCTTTGAACTCTTTCTTGGCCTCCTCTTCCTCCTCTTCGGTTTCTTGGCGATCGGTCTCTTCGGGTGCATCGTGATTTGGGTCGTTTTGGTTCTGAGTAGGGTATACATCTGTCTCTGCCGGTTCACCTCGAGTCTCGCCATCTTTCCATGTTTTATATGCCTCTTGTGCCCTCTCCCTTCTACTCGGCTCGTCTTCCTCCCCAGCCGAAGTTCCCGCTTCTCTTTCCTCTTTTATTTTCTTGTATCCTTGTATGGTCGGAATGGTATGATGAGGCGTGTAGGGCGCTTTGAACTTTCGACGTTGAACCTCAGCGTCGTCTATACCAGACATGACTACGGGAACATAAGTAGCTATGCGTATAGGCGGGGGTCAAGCGTGGGGTGATAATGCTGCAAAGTCAATTGAAGGAATAGCTCAGCTTTGTAATTAATGTGAAGCTAGACAACATGAATGTCACAGTTATGTGGTGACAGAGAATGTTAGCAGTCTCAATTGGTGTTTGGGTTGTCCATGCTGCCTTGCTTGTAGGCAAGGCTTGGATGCCCGCTCTGTGACGTACAAAGACAGGGCTTGGTGGCATGACTCGCGTGAGCACTGCAGCAAAGTCACTGATACAGGCAACATAAAATTGGGACATTGGGAGTATCACCGTCGCCGTCTCAAAAATACAGAAGTGAATGCGAGATACATGGTAAGATGAGTAGGTCGAAGAAGAAATTAAGATTGCATTTGGTGGCGTCGTGTGCTAGGCGCGAATCAACTCTAGGTTGGAAATCGTGACAGGGCTGAACCATGAGGTGGGGCGAGGCTGATCGAAAACGCTCCATGACTCAAGACGAGGTGGTCGATATAGCTTGGAGACGTATACATCAAGGATTATCATAGGGCGACGAGATGATTTGGTTGTCTACACTTCCTTGAAATTATTGTTTGTGGCAGTCCACTCACCAGCATCAATGGACACATGTAGTTTCATAAGAAAATCGTCAAGTCAGAGAGGCTAGATCAGCTCGTTGCCACCAGGCATCGAACATGGATGATCAAAATCAATCTCGGCTTTGACAATAATTGCTGCTACATGTTGTTCCCGTCCGCTTCTCGATACTAACCATGCGTTTTATCAACAGAAGAGACTTGCGAAACCGCTCCGACTTCTGTTACGTCCTTCCTGCTCAACGGCCGCGATGAATTCGTCTGGGAATCCGTCTAATAAGGTGTTGGCGAGTAAGGATTTACTGGCCTCCAAATACGTCTCCCTGAAGGTCCTCCACAGTGCCATATCGTTCTTGTTGCCTGATGACTCGGGACGCGGGTAATATGGGTCATTCCAGAAGAAGCCGTCCACCAATTTCTTCAGCCCGTTGTCCGATTCATCTCCAAATCTTTGGCACTGGTTGAAGTCGAGCAACCACATTCCCACCTCCAACTTCCCGCCGTTGTTTCCGATACATGATGAGACAGATGAGGCAGTCATTCCAAGAACGAACTCGATATCGTTGGCGTCGTTTTGAGCGACCCAGTGAAGCACGGCAAGTGAGCGGGCCATGATCTTCGAGTAGTGCTGAGTGTCGAGCCCGAGGTCTTCCATCTCGTTGACATGGAGGGGGAAATTTCGAAGTGTAAATTTCTCGTTGGAGAGTGGTCTCTTCTCTCCTTTCCCCAAACGCCTACCTAAATAGATTCGAACAAGACAATCTGTTTGTTCTTCTCTGCCGAGGAATTCTTTCTTGGACTCTTCGGATCGGAACATGAGAGGTGCATAGACTTCCACCAATGCAGCTCTCACGACTTTTGGAATGGGGTAGATCCGAGACGTAACAAAGCCATGTTTTGGTGGCCCTGGTGCATAGCGATGGCCGCCCACTTCAGGGTCCCAAAACCATGTCGAATCTGGCCCTATGGGATTGGGAAGGATGTCCGGTATGTCTATATCGTCCCTGAACTCTTTCGGCGTACGCTCAAAGGCTTTGATCACTGAAGTATGCTTCTCATGGTCGTTCCTTATCTCAGCATCCTTACCTGGATGATTTGCGAGCTTGAGTGCAGCAGTAGCCTTTGTCTCCAATCTGCAGCGTACACAGGAATCTTGAATTGCGTAAATAGTGCCGCACTGCCCTTGGCCGATTTGTCTATAGGGATCTTCATTCAAGAAGCACGAGTTGTTGGGTATCTTAATAGAATGGCTGTTCGAAAAAATGCCTCGGATGACGGTTCTAGATGAAAGCGTTCGTACCTCATCCTCGGTCCACGTACTCGTATTGAAGGAGGCCATTTCGAGGATACTTCGGGATGTTGTGAATTGTGATGGTAGATATCTGGAAACTTTCGGGGAAAAAATTGGGAGGGGATGGGGTGCCTAAATAGCTGATGGAGAAACATCGCTTTGATATGGCTCGAATGAACCGTGGAATGGTCGCAACGCTGAAGGGACATGAAACGTACTTCCAAACTGTTTTTCAATTCCACGAAAACGTATCAAAATCGAGGAATAGTGCAGGTGATAGTGTGTTACCGACCTCCCACAATCATGAACTGGCCACAGCCCACATCTTGGGCAGCTTGACGTAGAGGCAGGCAAAGATACCTACGATTCAGACCAACACACGACTTATTTAGCATGACTTCGGCAGTGGCAAGATGATTGAAATATTGCCAAAATGGATGAAGGAGAAGCAATAACGGTGCGAAGTTCAACGGCCAATCAGCTCATATCACCTCGGACGTCAACGTAGCCGAGCCCCTTATCATCGCCGAGGCCGAGACAATACGGCCAGAGTCGAGCAACCAAACAGGCTAACCCGCGCACTCTGCCTTCCAAGTTCTACTCTATATACACTTGAAGTACAGTAGATACAGTCGATTTGAATACTGCTTATTGTGTCAACTTTGGACCGTGGATCACGTGCATGGCTAGCTCACCTCGGCGAAATTCTGTCCGAAGCCTGACCTGACATGTCGTCGCGTCCTTGACTTTTTGCAAAAACTCACCACTGTTCGTGGATGCATTATGGCGCTGGAGATACACCTTTCAAAACTTCTCAGCCTCTTTCAAGGAACCTCGCAAGTGGTCTCCGCGAAGGATTTATAGACTGATGCGATTCATTCCCAGGTTCTGTAACCGCGCGCCAGAGCAACACTCGCGACGGAGTCTACGAGGACGCACCGCTGGAACCACGGTCTCTTCGGAGGTGTCTGGGGGTCCACGGTGAAGAGTAGATGACGGAGTACCTACCACTCGATGTACAGACCCGCTTTGCCCAAGATTTGGCCCTGTGGACTAACTTCGAGAGGACATTTTCTATTCTGGCAACAACATATTTGTCGAAGTGGTAACCCCACTGAATTGCGATTTAAGCTTGCTATTGATTACAGACAGAACTAACGAATTCCAGTTCCTATCTCCACTCACACCCCTTTTCTTCTCCTGGTCGCGAATGAAGCCGAAGTAAGCATGCCAAGTAGGGCAGTCACACGACCCAATCCAAGACTATCTCCATCCCCCGTAAGAATAAGCCTTCTGCTTGTGAACACAGGTATCTCCTCGCGACAGAATGGCAGTTTGGGTCGACTTAGCAAGGTTTCGACGGTTGACGATGCAGGATATAAGTGAAATGATGCCTACTCATTTGTATTGATGATTTCTACCACCCTCATACTCAACACATGGCAAAATGGTATCGGATAACAGGTTATAATTGCCAAAAGGTGCTGGACAGTACATGTTTACGTAAGAAGGTACATGGACATTCGTTCTGCACCCTCATGATACCTGTTACCAGATCTTTGCCAACATGCGCTCAAGGACTTACGCGTCTAGTGGGAGCACAGGCTGGGCGCATCAGTAGAATGCGTGCCGGCTTATTATCGTTGCCACTTCTGCAAGTGACCGCGTTCTAGAAAACATTGGCCATGCAGGTGTGTCTCGATTGGAATACAGGCATGATTTCTACTAGCGCGCCTACAGCTCTACTATTGGTTCCCACTAACTTGCGCGCAAGTTCAAGTTCGAAAATAGGACGAGATGGAACGAGAATGTCCGGCCAGTGAACTTTCTTCATATACCTGTCCATCCTTCTTTTTGGTGCTCCGTGTAATGCAATCAGCTGTGGAACTTGTGGGAACCATGGCGCACGTATGTAATGTGTAGATTGGCCTGTCATTTATGAAACACCTCAGGTGTAATTCCTCTTCCCAGCAACATGAGACCTATCTCTTCCCCCGCTACTGCGGCCCGCTAATGCGGCCCGCCAAAGCGGGACATTGAAACACTGCCAGGATTAATAGTGACGAGCGCGTACTGATGCTCAACATCTTTGCCATTCTTCCATCGATCGTGGGTATATGCTCCTGTAAAATCCTTTACTTCTCACTCATCGGTGTAGTCTTCTCGTCGCTCGCCACTATTGTTCTTGCATCGCTCAGAGCGCTCTGGGGGCGCGATGGTGGGTATGGTATCGCGCCTGGAGCCTTGGCCCTTTGGCTGCGCCGGTAGGTTCGGTAGAGAACCCCGTATAGGACGAATGCGCTCAGTACTGCGACCGCGAGCGATATTGTTCGGGCTCCTGTCCCCTCTCTGCACAAGTCCTCCAGATAATCGCTTTTGGCTTCCAACGATATATAGTCCTCGAGCTGGCAAAAGAAACTGTAAATGAGTGAATTAGTGTCCTGCGAGTTCGATTGGTCGGCGTCACCATACCTATCCGGAGTAAAAAAGTTGTCGACATAACGGCTTCTTGAGTTAAGATTTAGGTTGCTCGAGGGATCGAACGTTCCCGAAGCTGACCAATCCACCCATGCATATATTGCAGTCGCAATTGATATGCAGAAATCGAATGCTGCGAAGGCAATCGTGAGGGGCGTCTGCGGGCATAGGTTTCGATCATTCGTCTGTGTGCCTAGTAAGAGACTGGCCTCTTCGTTCGCGTACTCGGAAACAAATGTGAAATGGCTTACTTCGCCGTTCTCAACTTGCATCTCTGCAGACTTGATCCTCCGCCAGCACATGATTCCCGAGATCATGACCGCGTCGAAGAGTCCGCATACTCCAGTGGCGAGCATGAGCCAGTAGCTCGCCAAGTGAAGGTTCAACGGTAGGACAGCGATATCAGCGCTTTGCGCAAGTTCGGTACCGTTCATCGTTACATTGTAGGAAATGCGGGCAATGCTCTTCTGTGCGCCAGACGTCCGTACCCATGCGATAATGTCTGCCGTCAAACCAATGACAACCACAGACAGGATCCCAGAAAGGACTGTGGCCATGATTAGGAAAGGCTGAGACTGGATAGTTTTGCGGATGGCCATTGTGAACGCGATCGTTGCTTTTGCGATTGCGGGGATGCGTAGAGACGTGTAGAGATAGAAGAAGTTGACGTTAGATAGGGGCGTCGTCGTCTTCGAAATAAGAGGACGTGAATCGCGACCTCAAAAGACCCAAAGGCTTGGTCTGACGTTCAACTGCTGGCACCGAAGGCTGACTAGGCTGACAATTCTGACCTGCTTGAAGGAGAAGACGAGTTGCCATCGGCCCTTCCATCTTATCAGTCAAGGGTACCTGTGCTACAGGGAAGTTCCAGCTACGTCAGTATCCACTATGTATTGACCATGCCGAGATCTTTTTGCCTTGGGTTGCAGGGCGAGAGCGGAGACTCCTCTCGCCTATGAACTTGGCATCGGCGGATCGGCGGATCGGACGGAAGAGATGGAGACATGGGGGGTTGGAGGAGGGATAGACTGGTCAAGGAGTTGCAAGATAAATGACCACGCCGCTAATCTCATTGCCGACCCGTGTCGGCCAAGAATATCTCGTGAAGAACATGGACCCGGGACCCCACTCCCCATTGGACAGTCTCGCGAACCAAGAGGAGAGCTGATCAGTAAACAGATGGGTGTGTCTGGCAGCTCCTACCTCTGTCTCACTCGTCTAAAGCTAGCTGCAGGTGAGCGAAGGCCTACATCGTAGATATTCACTTGCTGGAAGCCTGGAAACAGTGGCAAGAGCTTGGAAGCATTAGTTGGCAGCAAGGTAGAGCAGTAATGACTTTGCGATGGGAGAGGAGAACCTACATGGACGACACACGACGATGAGATGTCTTGGTCCTTGGCTCGAGCAGGGCAACTGGCTACTCAAAAACACAGATCGAGATGTTGGCCGAACTGGAAAGTCAATGCACGCCTAATTTTGGGCTACACGTTCCATCCTGTGGCATCAAGTGAGAAATATATTCGGGTACAGCCAGCATCATGCCTGGTATTTGATCAAGGAGAATTTCGCAGCCGGAACAGGCCTTCTTGTTCTGATACTTTTTGCAACCCTTCTCACTGGAGAACACTAAGCCAGTCATCTAGCACTCTACACCAGCTCCACCAGAACCGCATAGAACGGTCGAGAGCCGCGGACTCGTTCCAGTCCCCATATCGCGATCAGCCCAAAACACTAACGAGCGTACTATGTGAAGCTCAACCTGTCAAGATGGTAGATGAAGTATATTTTCCACGCGAGCTGGTCGGCCCATGGACTGACTTGTTTGGCAGGAACAGATCCAAAGTAGTCGAGTGGGCTGCTCCGTTGCGATGTTGGACTCTTGCAGGTCGTGTAAGGTGTTGGAGTGTGGAAAGAGGCGAAAGAGCATCCTTTTTCTTTTCGGAGTCCCCTCGCTGTGCACGTGAATCTGTCTTGATCTATTTCGTGGTCATTGTATCACCCAACTCAGCAGATCCCAGGCGTCAAAGTGTGGCTCCAAGCATCGAACGTCCGCATATTACTGTGTGGATGAAGTGCATAAGACGTAGATTATGCGAGGCGAAGCTTTCCCAAAACCACTCCATACTGCTCAAGTACATCATGAACTCGTTTTCAGTGCTTACAGAACTACCGTGCTTAGAATCTCATCTTTTACAGCTGCCTTTCCCCGCCCCCGCCGTGCAAAAGCGGTGGACTTCAGTGAAGGGGTAAGCTCTACTGACGTGTTTCAACGTGGCTCAATATGGCCTGACAGAGCCCGTGCGATTGATCAAAGCTTCAGATAGGGCTGTACTACGTAAGCGAGTATCTCGGGAGTATTGGGTGCGTTCCTGGTTGATTTCAGTTTGATATTGACAGCGAGACGAGAATGTGGTCAGGAACAGATACAAGATTCTAAGTTGGGCTGTCCTTATTGCCATACTAGCACAATCTACTGAGCGGGGTGTTCGAGAATGCTGGTTTGGCCGTAGATTTGCCGATAGTACGCGCTTGTATTGGCGTGCATGTGGAAGACTGTCAATGCATGTGGGAGATTTCCCTCATCAAATACATGTACAAGTGTAGTCCTTCCCCTGTTACAGAAGCCCACACCTCAAAACCTCTCAAACCACATACCACATCTACAATTCCGAAACCTGAAGTTGCACACCATGCAACTCCTCCTCTTCTCCGCCCTGCTCCTCACCCTCACTGGCCCCATCGCCGCCAAACCCCAAGGAGCATCCAATGGTCGGCCCCCCATGAGCGCAATCAAAGGCGTAAGTCGACCAATCCTTATTCCATCGCTTTCACTATACTCTTCGGAGAAAACCGGGGAGAACGTCTGTGGGTCAGGGAGCAACAAAATTGTCTTCAGTATTATGGAAGATCGTTTACTGATGAAAAGAACCAGTGCGTAACGAACGCTAAGCAGGCACCAGACAACAGTTGTAATAAGTGTTGTGGAAAGTGCACGGTTTCTTGGCCGGGAGGGAACAAGGTAGTCAGTTGTGGTTAGTTTGGTAAATTGGCTGCTCTTTGGTGGCGCGCGAGGGGCGGGATTGTGAGTATGAGGATGAGGAGGGTTCGTAGGATTTGGGAATCGATAGGAATCGGAAAGAATACTAGTGATGGAAGAATGTTGAAAAGCAGTCATCAAAACGTCAAATTGAATGATGTCTCCTGAGTTGGAGGTCAGAGACGGTCTGCAAATCTGTCAGCCTACTCAAGGATGCATGTCCTGAGAGCACCTTTACTCTCACCTCAATCATCTTCACCGCATCCAACGTCTCCAATCTACATGAGTCTGGCGTCGAAGGACATCTCTAGTGATGAGTATATTTAGCTTACTGCACCACTTGAGTGCCCTCTTCACTGGATGTTAGGGTGGACCAGACTGAAGCCTCGGAAAAGGCAAGAGCGCAGATTCAAATCTGGTGCCCATGGCGCCGGGTTCAGTTTGTGGATGAGGTCGTATCTGGTCTAAGGAACCACTTGCTTATCAGATAATACAGGACGACTGAAAGAACCTGAAATCGAGTGCAATCCAGACACATCCTTGATGCATTTAGTCTTGTTGCGTCCGTGGACACGATGAAGTACATAGTCATATGGACCAAAGGACAAGACTTACACGAAGTTGTACAGCGGTCCGAGCTGTTAGCTGTATGTTTCAAAGCAAAATTCCTGCAATAGCACCCGTGTGCAGTTAGGTATCTCTCGCCCTGTTCGAGTGGAATTGAGCCAGAAACGACAGCGTGTCCAATCCATCACCAAACGAAATAGCAAGCCTGTCGCACTTGCTCAAAGAACGACCAATACTAACCTCTCAAGCTCTCTCCACACGCAGCACAACGGCCCCTTTGATCTCCTTCATACACACGTCTCCTCGATGTCACAACTTCACCGCTCACCTTAGCTCAAACCACGAGCATGGTGAAGAAGGAACCTTTGACTTCTTTCTTGACACAGGCCTAGAAGACAGCCAAACCCATCAATCGCAGTTTGTTAATCCACTCTTACGCGATTGTTGGTGTGTGTGGGCTCAGCTCATCTGCCCTTCATATGCAGGGACAGATTGTGAGGGCGATGTTGTCACTGTGGCTGGGTATGCGCGATCGGCTTTTACGAAAATTTGGTGAGATGTGAGCTTATTATAGTGGGTATGTCATTTCGAGGTGTTTTGGAAATGGACGATGATTAGGTTGAAGGCTGGGCTGTTTGCGCGATCGCCGATTTCGTAGAGAGATAGTTTGATGGAGCTTGCGCAAGAATTCGGGTGGATGTCCAGGACGTTGTGACTATGAACATGATGGGAGGAAGTCAGAGGTGTGAGCGTCACTTCTACTTTCTTGGTGCTTCTAGTCCCTAACGTGTTGAGTAGGACCTCTAAGTCAGCGTGGCATCGGTAGAATAGAATGACATCAAGTTTTGGTGAGAAGCTTGTAAGATACTCATGCCTAGGGCGGATAGGCTTGGAGAATCTCCGAATGATAGCTTAAGTGGCTATGCTATACCGAGCCTAACTGCTGATGTGTTGAATACGTTAACGTGCCTAAATTGTCTGTTGGCTTGAGGTAGTGGAGGTATCGAATCAACCAATCCTCTCAGCTGTACCATAATGGCATTTTGCCTCTTCTACAATTAGTATCCTGCCAAATGGTGGTCTGAAAACTGATCGACAGCTTTGTGCTGTTCAGAACCTAGGTTGAGACTTGTCGCTTGAAGTTAGATGTGATTGGGCTGGTTTGACGGTCCTCGATATCGTGGATTCCTCAGGACTTGGAAAAGAATCTCTGGCTATGAAAAGTGTGGATTCCTTAGCATGACAGGGATTTGAAATCTGTGCATCGCACGAAAAGGGACGGAGGAACTGTAGACATCAGCACTCGTACAATGAACATGCAACGGATTGACTTCATCTCATATGCGCATAGCCTTTCAGTTCCCGGGGAATGCGAGTTGTCACAAGCAATGCAAGTCCCGAGCTCGCTGCCTCAATCTTACTGATTGACGCGATTCCGCGACCAGGATATCAGGAAAACAAATCCACAACAGTACTCCGAAATCTGCGCCAGAGCTGTCAACAAGTAGCTGACGAGTCTGTCAAAGAATGCAAAACTAGGAGGTACCGGCGCGCGTCAAGAAACCGACCAACCATAATCACAAAACAACGCCAAGGGTGAAACATCGAAGTGGAGCCTGATACTGCCTCTCATAGCCCATCACCTTCAAATGCTTTAGCAATCCTACGATATTCTGTGTTACACCATTCAAGCAGCTGCATTCCAGCCGCGCAATGGTTGCCTGGCCTGGCATATCGCCACTGCTGTCGTAAGCTATTTTGACTCTTTGCTCTTCGGAATTGTGGGCTCCGCACACATCGTAACCAGTCCATTCGCTTCTTCCAGATCTCCCTATGCCACTCGAGTGGAGTTCGTTGAAACGATTTCCAATGTTGGTCAATTCGCAATACTTATAAAGGCAAGCTTGGCAGCCTCGTTCTTTTCCTCGACCACACAGTCAACTTTCCATTCTCTTTGCAAACCAGTCTACCACTCTTTCTCGTTGCATTTCGGCCGGTCCGTCATCAATCTCTATACTACACCCTGTCCTTACACAATCTTAAAATTCAATTTTAATATCCATCCTTCCTACATTCAAGATGCAATTCAAACAAGTCCTTCTAGCATTGTGCCTTTCTGGCTTTGCTGTTGCCAGAAGCCATCACCGTGAGAATGGAACAGCCGTGACCGGTGCAGATGCTGCTGGGACAGGTACAGGTACAGCAGTGGCAGCTGTCGGCACTGGAACTGCAGGCCGCAAGAAACATGGAGGTGCTGCAGCAGCATCAAATGGCACGACGTCGTCTGTCAGGACCAGAACGGCCGGATTCGAGGAGGATAATGGCGTCTCGCGGGCGAACAATAATGGCACGAGAGACACCTCTGAGAAGAGCCAGTGCAGAGAGATTGAGCGATTGACAAGACTTTCAACGATCATAAACAATGCGACCGCCCTATCCGAGCTCGAAGCCAAACACAATCTCACAGCTGCTCAAATTGACGATTTCAAAGCAAAGGCAGCTAACGCTACTACGCGTTTGACGGAACTTCAGGCTAACAGCACGCTCACCGCACAATGCTCTGTCGTGAACGCTGGGAGCAAATTGGTAGATCAATGGTCGCTGGACCCATTTCAAACCGTCGAAACGCTCTGCTAATATCATTCTAGCAAGGAGATCACGCGCCTCTCGAAGATGGCAGCTTTAGCTACCAACACCAGCGCTCTGAGCGACCTGCAAACCAAGAAGAACTTGACTGACGCAGAGATGGCAAAGATTAAGGATCGTGCTCAGAATGCTACAGTCAAGTTGACGGAGCTACAAGGAAACACTACGCTCATTGCTGCTTGTCAGACCATCAAGACGACTGGTGGAGACAAGAGGAATGAGACAGGTAAATCTGTCATTGGTCTCGCTACCATCGAGCCTCTGCTAACACGAATAGGGCGCGCGAACGCCGCCAGTGGCGAAAAGCTTGTTCGAAGCATGAGTGATGCTGGACAGGTTCTTGGGAACGCGGTGTTCGCTGTTGTTATGGGAGGAGTTGCCGTATTGTTGATGGTTTAGAGGGCCATTGCCCAAATTCGATGGAGTTGTATCTTAGAGGTGGACTCTCAGTCGCGCATGCATTGGTTGGTGCGTAGATGCGGTCTTTCTTTCGGGTCTGATATTTCAAATGTACAAAAAGCGAATTTGCTGTCTCTGGAGGTAGCTTAAAACAGATTCAATCTCTGCTTGTATTGGCGTGACATATCCAAATTGATGTCAATCGAGTAAAAGCTTAGTTCGATAGTTCGAAGAGAAGTGGAAAATCCTGGAGGAGTGGGACACTATATGACTGAAGCCTCAGTGATATAATGGAAAAAGGTTGAGTATTTATATAGTGTTGATTCAGTTCGCCAGCGGACTCTCTGGTAGAGAGCTATAGCATCACGAAGAGCTCGGTCTATACATCCAGCCTTTTCTCCAGGTTTTGGGAACGATGATGGGTCCAAAGTCATGCATGGAAGACCAATTATTTTGTTGAGACGCGGGAACTGGCCAAGTGTTTTTTGAGATTATTTTTTTGGTGATAGAGCAAGATTGGTAAAATTCGACAAAAAGATAACGTGGGAAGAATGACTGCTCGAACTCCACAAACGCTACAATCATCGCGGAAGACAAGGACAAGGAAAGAAGACGTTACTATAAATAGTCGCAGAGCGTATCACGTGCACGGTGCACTAGTCAGAATCGCGGCAGTGGAAGACGGATCTTAAACTACCAGCGCCTCACGCTCCCTCTTCTTCTCTTCTTGTCCGCCAACAATCTACCCCAGCATCACCACGGCCTTTGCGCGCTCAAAGTGCTGGCAGATCTCACTGAAGCCCTCGTAAAGGACAGCAGTTAGCCGCCTTTTCGAGCAGACGGATCGCTCATCGTACGGCAAGCGCTCGCCAAACGATTGGTAACGACTATTTACTGGCCGTCCTTCGAGGACGTCTTGCCAGAACACAACACTGCGCGTAGTGCCGGCGACAGTCCTTGTCCGGAATCTTCACAAGAACTTCAGGAACCTAGAACAGGCATTCCGCGCCAGAGCGAATCCTTTGAACACCCGGGCCAAAGCGACAGCCATCTCATAGAGGTCCCCTCGAGCAGTCTTCTCTAGTCACATACTCTCATTAAACACCTACCAAACATCCGTATACCCGTGGCCATGAGCGCACCACGAGAACTGTCACCCGGAGAGGTAGTAGAGCACAACCCACATGCACGAGAGACCGTGGAGTGGTCGCAGAACCTCAACATCCACCTGAAATGCCCAGAGTGCCAGGAGTTTCCTCCGAACCTCATCGAGGAGTTTTCTTCGGGTGATACGGTTTGCGCCTCATGTGGCATGGTATTGGCTAGTCATGTCGTGGACACTCGATCAGAATGGCGGACCTTTTCGAACGACGATCAAGGCAACGACGACCCTTCTCGTGTTGGTGATGCCGCCAATCCTCTTCTAAACGGCTCGCAATTACAAACTACGATTGCGTATGGGAATGGAGATCCTCGAAGCCGAGACTTGAACCGCGTGCAGACCAAGGCAAATGCAGAGAAGTCCACCAAGAACCTGCTGGCTGCGTACAAGCAAATCTCGACTTTCTGCTCGTCTTACCATATTCCAGGTCAAGTGGCAGACACGGCGCATGCGCTTTACAAGCTGGTGGACGATGCCAAGGCATTCAAGGGCAAGTCTATGGACGGTATTATCGCCTCCGTAATCTTCATCGCCTGCCGTCAGAACAAAGTCCCCCGAACGTTCAAGGAGATCACAGCTCTCACAAAGGTGCCTAAGAAAGAGATTGGCCGAACTTTCAAAGCCCTCGAGCGCTTCTTCGTGAAGTATCACAAGGACAATCAAATCAGTGCCAAAGGAGGTGTCGTTGCGCCAGAACAAACCTACAACTCTACAAACTCATCCCAGGCGTCGGACTTTTGCAGTCGCTTCTGTGCTGTGCTAAACCTGTCGACGAAGATCGGAATCATGTCTGGCGAATTGGCCAACTACATGCTGCAGAAAGGTGTTCTTGCTGGTCGATCCCCCTTGTCGATTGCTGCTGTGTCTATCTACATGATGTCACATCTAATGGGGTTTCCAAAATCAGCCAAAGACATCTCCAAGGCCTGCGAGGTCTCAGACGGAACGATCCGTGGCGCATACAAGAACATTTACTCCGAGCGTGAGACTTTGATCAAGCCCGAGTGGTTAAACGTCGGAGGAAAGGTCGAAAATCTTCCTGGTCTCTGAGCGTGATTGGCACATAATGAGATTTGACGGAAGCCGTTGCCGTGCTAAGACATCCAAGACTGGTCAACTGTCTGGGCTTAAAAATGCTAGGTGCTCGGAGCCCAGTGTATTAAACCATGACTCAGATGGCACATCCGGCGTTAGAAGGCTGAAAAATCCCGCTCCTGTGGGCTAAATTTATGGTTCGGGGCGGCAATAATGTTTGCGTTCTTGATTTATTGTTCATTGATTCCCGATGACAGAATGAAACAAAGCAGGGGCATTAGAGCGGCGAACGGAGCCATGCTGACAGACTACGAGCAATCTGGTTCCTGATGGCTTGCGTGGCGAGCGTGACTGGCGGGCATGAGTGAGAGTGGACAAAATTATCAATAGGGCAGTTCTTACTTGTAGCGAAATCAATGCACAAGTTTCTGCAACTGTTGTGTCTCTTTGTGAGTCCTCCATTTCACATATTGCCAACCAGGTTACGACGGCTCCGGTAGTCATGTCGTGGAACACTCGCCCTGAAGCAGCCCTTCCTAGCGAATATAGGAACCGCGAGAACGTGGCAAAGCGTGCGTGGTTTTGGAAGCTTCAATAGAAGAAACGAGGCGACAGATCTAAAAAGGCGGATGAGACCTTATCGATGACTGAAGTGGGAGCCAGTACCTTTCGTTTGCGCTTCGAGACACTATGACATCTCTTGTCTAGTGCTTTCGTCATCGCCAACGTGTTCTGTGCTCGAGGCTGTACGATGAGACTTGTTCTTGTCAGTCGACAATTGGCGTTGAAAAAGTGTCTGGCGAAGATCTGGGACCACAACTGAGAAAGGTGTGTTAGCATCACACCCGATTATTGTGCATCAAAATGCGCAACTTGTCGAAACCTTTTCTTTGACTTTAGGCTCGCGCGCTTCGATCACAATTTGGAAACGCTCGCTGGCTACTTGAAGGTATGTATTGTGGGTTCTAGATTTCATAATGGGATATCATCGCAACTAGCCTACACGTCTTGTTATTCGTCTCTCATTTATCCGTGCCGCTCGCATTCTCTACTGTGGAGGAGGGTTCTGTTTGGCGATATCAGCTTCTGCACCACGCTGGAGCGTCTTGCCTTGATCATGCTGCAAATTTCGCTTCTCCTGCTCAGCACGATCACCTGTCAAACCTGCCACAGCGCTTCCAACAGCACCAGTAACGCGATCGGAGACACCAGATCCCAAATCGTGCAATTGACCCTTGGCTTCCTGCTCTTTGCCTTCGGCGTTCTGTCTGGCACCTTCTCGCTTGAGAGATTCAACGCCTGTGAGGTTACCGAGGGACTCCTTGGCTGAGCCGATGGTCTGATTCCAGGAGCCGTCGGAGCGATGTGGATCATTTTTGGCAATGCCGCTGGCGGACACAGAAACACCACCGATATTTGCGCCAGCCCGAGAGAGGTCTTTCTCTGCTGCAGCGTGATCTTTCTTGGCCTCACCTTGGGACTGGGGTGCGTTAGTCTACAGTACATCTTCAGTGCGAAGTAATTTTTGATTTCCAACACAGCAAATACATTAACAACAATCAGACTTTTCCGGTCATTCATGCCGCGCATCAAGTTGGAGTCATCGACGCTGGTTTGTGCAACATTATTGCTCGGAGTGTAGATTCAAGGGGAAGGAGAAGAAGTATAAAGACATTGATGAAAATGGCGGGAACCATACCTGATCAGCCGTGTTGCCAGTCAAGGAACCAACGGCGCTTTGGATGGCTCCAATAGAAGAATCGACGTACGACTGAAGAGTCGATGGAGGAGCAGTGTTCTTGTTGTCAGACATCTGGATCAGTCAGCGTAGGAATAGCATCGGGTATAAATTTCTGCAAATCTGCCAGATGCATCGGGCGGCATTCCAAGACAAAAATTTGCTCTCCCGTAAAACTCGTCCATACTTAGGATCTGCTTGTCTGGAGGTAGAGATTTGGTGAGGTTTAACTTACCGTGATTGTGATGGTAGGCGTGCTTGTACTTGTGTAGATTGTGTTTGTTTGTCTGATCGACGATTATACTTGAAGTTGATGGTAGTTGATCTCAAACCGAGAGACAAGCGTTGAGATATTGATTTATATACCAGACATTCTGCTCTTTCTTGCCATGTTCCGGTCTGCTTGCAGCAGTCACAGGCCCACTATGACGTCGATCGTGGCTGCCCGAGGGAAGTGGAAATTCTGGCCGCGTCACGGTTCCCAATTCCCGCCTCCTTCGATTACCCCTGTAAGTTTCTTAAGGTACTATATAGCGCCGCGGAGAGATACGGAACTACCTACCCTGCTGCTCGATCACACTGTCGTGGTCGCTCAGACGGTCCCACCACCACCTGAAAAATTCTGGTCGCCAATTTTCAACCACAGCAACATACACCTGTTCCAAGCCTCCCGCTGTTCCTCTACACTACTATCACCAAGCGTAGCATATATACTGCTACGTGCCCAACTCGAATCAAAAGTCACCACATTGGAGTCCGCGACCTTCGCTGCTCTCGAAAAATCCCTCAAACAGCTGTCATCCTTTGTAGCCGACCCAACTTTCCTCCGCTTGAGAAACACTCAACCAGATCGTCGGCTCTTGCTTCTCGCGTCCGACCCATACAACCCACCGATCTTCTCGACTCCTCAGCTGCCGCATAGGACGTACTCTGGACTTCTTCCTCAGTTCGAGGAAGAGAGTCGAGGCCCTCGTCCACTGCTGAGCCTTAACTACGAGCCCTTCCGACCTCCCTAACACCCTCGTGCAGACCCCGGAATAATCATAATACTCTTCTATCAAGAACCAATCACACCAGGACCTTTGCGCCTGGTTATGGCACCTTCTGCTCTCTCGACCTTCGACGAATACCTACCAAACCTAAATATACCGGACTCGGTCAAATTATTCGAGAGTGCACCCCTCAATTATGGCGGTCACTATGGCAGAACCAAAGCACAGCAACTGATCAGCGATGCGCTTAGAACCCGCACCGAAGACATTGATCACGACACTTGTGAAGCAGGCGATGAGGACGCCTTCTTCGTCGCTGACCTTGGCGAGGTCTACCGCCAGCACCTGCGCTGGAAGCGCTGTCTGCCTCGCGTCAAGCCTCATTACGGTCAGTGGCCCCTCCTTACCGTCCCAATCCCATCTAACCTTTTATCTAGCGGTCAAGTGTAACCCTGACCCCCAGGTCCTGCGCCTCCTAGCCGAGCTAGGGACCGGCTTTGACTGCGCCTCCAAGGGCGAAATTGAACAAGTTCTCGGTATGGGAATCGAGGCATCTCGCATCATCTACGCCCAGCCCTGCAAGACCAAATCTCATCTTCGCTATGCCGCCAAGTCCGGCGTCAAACAGATGACTTTCGACAACGTGGACGAGCTCTACAAGGCAAAGCAGCTTTTCCCTGGCGCGGAACTGTTCCTTCGCATTTCTACCGATGATTCGGCCAGTTTGTGCCAGCTCAGCCTGAAGTTTGGAGCAGCTCTTCATTGCACCCGAGAACTGCTCGAGCTGGCTCACTCACTGGAATTGAACGTGGTGGGAGTGGCTTTCCATGTTGGATCTGGTGCTTCAGACCCAGGAGCCTTTCTCAAGGCGGTTCAAGATGCGAAGTCTGTTTTTGATATGGCAAGTGAGCTCGGCTTCAACATGCACACTCTCGACGTTGGAGGTGGCTTCTGTACCGAAACGTTCGAACAGATGGCTGGTGTCTTGGCCGATGCTTTGGACATTTACTTCCCGCCGCATATCCGCGTGATCGGGGAGCCAGGCCGATACTACGTCTCCAATGCGTTCACCTTGGCTTGCCATGTCATCGCTCGTCGCCCAGTCTATGATCCAACACTGGACATCACCTCATACATGCTATACCTCAACGATGGCGTTTACGGCAACTTTTCCAGCATCATCTTCGATCATCAGAACCCAGTCCCACGGATGTTGAGAGTCGGCAAGACATTCATGTATGGCTTGGTCGATAGTGGCTATGACACACCTACAGCCACCGAATACTCGATCTGGGGGCCAACATGCGATGGTATTGATGTAATCAGCAAGTCTTGCTCGTTCTCAAACGTAATCGATATTGGTGATTGGATGTATTTCGAGGATATGGGAGGTGAGTATTTCTAGCCTTCAATTTGTTACAGTACGCTAACAACCGTAGCCTACACCAAATGCTCTGCAACACGCTTCAATGGCTTCACCGACCAGCATGAGGTAGTCTATGTTTGTAGCGAGGGTGGGGCTGCAGCCCTTCTTGGAATGTGACCATTCCACGTCTGATAATAGATCTCTCAGGATGCTTGGATAGTACTGGGTTGCGAAAAGTGTATATCCTTTGCTTAGACTCGTCAGTGTATGGTTTGCAGGTACTATGGATTTTATAGAACTCAGTGATCGCGTTGCACCGAAGGCTTGCTTTTTTGCGCCAAATCCGCGACCCACTCGTCTGCCTAGAGACTCCCGAGGTCGCCGCATCAAAGCCCTCCCATGTCCTTGATTTGTGACTTCAGCCTAACACAGTCCCACTTTCGCCACTCACGTGCAGAGGTCCTGCATTCTGCACCACGCATTCGCGAATGCTGCCTTCGCCGATTCAATTATCCAAGGCAAAATCGCCATGTTATAGGCTACGCGTTCGTCGTCTTCATGGAGCGTTTTCTGATTCCGTCTGCCCTCTTTGATGATGGGTTCTTCGATGTCGGATGAACCATTCGAAACCACTGTTGCTTCAGCACTTCCACTGCCAGCACCTGTGGCTGACGAGGAAGACTTTGTGGAAGAGCCATGGGATGAAGAGCTCTCTGAGCTAATTCTTGATCTCGAAGCTTCCAAATTGGAGCCGAGCAGCTCGGGGATATCCCCGGCCGTCATCAATCTTGACAGTGCTACTCCTTCAGCGGTTCTTGAACGGTTACTGGGCCTGATTTCGTTGCCTTCCAGTCGCCACTACGAGCGATATGGGGCGTTTGCGGCAAGGGATACGGAAGCATTGAGTGCTCTGCTCATGAGCTGCCTACGGCCAGAAGTGGCTTCGTTAGTTGAAGCGCACGATACTTCCTCAATTACACGGTACGCGCAACCTTCTCTCCTCCACGCTGTGTATTCGATTTAACGCCCCTTCAGAGTAGCTTCCCTCGGCGGCGATCTTTACTATCGTGGCCGAGCCATCTACCTGCATATCATAACGCTACCGAATGGCGAGAACTGGTATTACATCGGTCAAGCTTACAACCTCTACCATCGCATCTTCAACCAGCACCGAAACTTCCGGTACCGACGCGATCACATCTCCTTCCACAACTACATTGTAGATCGTAGCAGCAAAGATATCTTTGTCGTGCTAGCTACCATTACAAAACCGATTGAGAAATCAGATCTCGTTTTGAACGTGCTGGAAACATGGTGCTGCCTCCTGTTCCGCAGTTTACCTAAACCTACACTGGAGGATTGGCTAGGCAATGGATTGGAAGAAGGGATACCGAGTTTAAATGTTGCATTGCCGCTCGATACAGGAGACGAAATGGCTAGCAAGACTGCTTTTGAGCTGTTGAAGCAGTCGGACGAGGTATTGGCCAGGGAATATTACTGGGACATGAAGAAGGGGAGGTTGAGGCCAAAGCCTGCTATCGATCCGGTTCCGAGAGCAATCATGAGGAACATGAAGGTTGTGGAGGTGAAAAAGCCTGTGGATTTGGGCTCCATGGCTGTTGGTGGGATGATTGGGTTCTGTATTGCCACTGTTTTGTTTTTCTCGAGACGAGCGTTTGTACGACGGTGAAGTACGGTCGTCAATCTTGTTCCTTCCGAATCGATCATGTATCAGTTGCGTCTGCGCATTTATTATTGACGCAAGCCGAAATCTTGATCCATGGAGCCACACACTATCTCGGGTGGCTGGGGTCCATTTCAACGAAGCTGATCAGTAGCCTGCCACTCATGACAAGCTTTGATCGACTGAAACCGGCCTTACCGGTGTTTGTTTCTGTAGATTCGGTGCCTGGATCCCTGGGTATTATCGCCAGCTCATGAACTTGACGGGCAACGTGCGAAAGGTTATCAAATCACTCCCGCTCCTCCACCTTTTCCATTTGTCCACTCGTTAACTCCTTCCTGTGAGCGGAATAATACCAAGCCATCGGATATATTACGCAGTAGACAGCATTGCTTATGTCAGCGACGCTAACCATTTACAGATCCCTTCATCATCTGTCCTGAGCGGGCGAACGCGAAAGAACAAGCCTCTTGCTTCTTTGCGCTAGCTCTAACTCCTACAGAGCAAGCCAGTGGCGCCCAAAACAAGCTTTAAAGATGCTTAATTCCATTTCACCGCATCCTATAGTTTTCCCAGACAGATATCGCGTCTCCCGCGGAGCCCTCGCGCAGTTGTCATACCCACTGCTCGGTCGGTCTTCGTCTCCATCTTAATATACTGGGCTTCAGCATGTTCCCTTCTACCTCGTCTGTTTGCTACTCCACGTGTCGACCATCCCATCTCCACGCCAAACACAACGTCTGACTACCAGTCATGCCAAACGTCTAATCGAATCGGAACCTTCCCGCTGACGGTTTCCACCGTCCCCCTCAGGGAAACCATCTTATTCGACCGATCGATCAGCCGGCAGCCTTCCTAAAGAAGATCTCTGTCGCTCTCGGAAGTCGTCATTGTCCTGGACCACAACTAACAACTGTCAACTTGGTCGTCGTACCGAGCACAAGACGTGTTTCCTCCCATTCCTTGCGCAACGTTGCTTGGACGTCGCATCGTACCATGCCCGTCTTCTTCTCCCTCGATCCAAACTTTTTCCGGAATCGCGCCCATTCGTGTAGAATTCAAAATGGGACTACGGTCTACTCCAATCATTCTATCCCCAGTGATTGCAGCTGTGTTGCACCGATCACGGCGGATGCGGATTTTGCGGGGCCTGGAATCTTGGCTTCATTCATCTTCTTCGCGTGGGTCACGATTGTTGTTGCGACAATACCGGCTTTGTATGCGATAAGGCAGTCTTGGAGGAACAATGCAAAAAGGAAGAAGAGGAGGGTATGGATGTTTTTGGCGGAGGTATTAGAGGTCCAGGTGCATGACAAGGCTAAAAAAGAGTCACCAGAAGAAATTGAAACAGGGAAGTCAGGTATGTTGATTTCAACTTTCGCAAAGCATTGGGTACCGTGTCAAGATAACATGCAATTGCTTCATAGCTCTTGAAGTGCGGAGGCAAGGACTGACCTGATTACAGCGTCACAAAATCAGTACGCACGCACGTCAGTTGTCAGTTCAGATGGTGAAAGTGCAGCAGACGATGACCTGAAGGAGGAGTCATCACAAGCTGCCGCTTCAACATATAGCCATAGAGACCTACCAATGGAGCCACGGCCTCTGACCATTGCAAAGAAACTTCTTGCCTCATTAACAGACATCCAAGCCATCACCGGCCTTTCAATCATTCTCACCGGTATGGCACGCTATCCCTCCATATCGTACTACCACGAACAATTTGCTTCCAACCTTTGGTGGCTGACCCTCAACTCGCTATGGGTTTCCCGCATCGACTACAACAGCAATTCGCCATACATGTCAACGTGGCGGATGCAAGTCCGTCGTATCATCATCACTTCCTCAGTTGCAATCGCAGCAGTTTTCCAGATTCTCATTGCTCTTCGCGAAAACAACCACTGGGATCCTCTCAAAACAGGACGCTGCTACGTCCGTGACGCGTTAGGAAGCAGCATTGGTCAAAATCTGTTCTGGTTTATCGGAACATGTATATACGGAATCGTCCTTATCATCAGTCTCACGAGACCGACTCGAGATTGGTACGTCATCCAGATCGTAGGACGGATCGAGCCTTCCCTCAACGCATCGTGGACGTGGACACGAGCAGCGCATCGTAATCTCAAAAAGTACAGGAGAGATCAACAAGCCATGCAAGATCGAAGTACAAAGGATGGATTGTTGAAACACCAAGCCATAGCTGCGAGGCTCGCCATCAAACTCGTCTCCTGTACAGCCGCGTTCGTAACGTGGTGGTCCCTCGTCCAGTTCCTATCTATCTGGTCATCAGGCACGGGATCTCATGCCGTGGAACTGATCGTTTATACTGTCTTTGCGGCGGCAAATACCTGGTGGCTCATTGCCATCAAGGTGGATAACGTCCATTTGATTGTGGGAAATGAGAAGAGGTGGACTTTTGGACAGATGTTACCGTGTGCTCTTGCGGTGCTGATGTTGTTCTATTTCTTTGATTCTTTGGATGAGGTCCCGAAGGTTTCGGATAGGTCGAGGGACGTGGAAATGCAGAGCGGGGCCGACAACCCAAAAAGGAAATGAAGCGTTTGCGCCATCCAACCTCTTTTTAGCATGGCGTTGGGCATTGGGTCATTTTTACGTTGGAACGATGGCATGGCATGGCATGGGCAATGATACCAGGCAGCGTTTCACCATCTTTATTCTAGAACGGGAGGCTATATATAAATATCCTCAATAACTCAACGGCCTAGTAAGGCACATAATAGAAGAAACCATATACATCGAGCGTTAGCGTTTAGTCTCTCAAGTTGAACATGTCGGGAGCGTCTTCAAAGTGATCTGAGATTTCTGCCTCAGCTCACACCAGAGCGGGATCTCCCTCTGTATACTTTTAGACGGATTATCGACCATGAGTCTCTTTGTCGCGTGCATCCCATCTCTCTGATTCTGTTTATTCCGCAGATCGTGGCCGTGACGCATAAGGGCCCATCGCTTTTCGCACAGGCCACAAACCCATCTCATCGACCCTCAGATGTCTTGCAACCAGAGAATCTTGTCACCCCGCATCCAAAACAATGGACAGCCTCCGGTCTTATAGTCGATCTGGTAGTGAGCTGCAGTGAGGAGTTCACGCCGCTCTTCCTCTCCAGCCTTATACCTCACACACGGTGCCTTCCAGCAGGATGGCCATGAAGTAGGCAGTGCTCGCCAGGTGCTTGGGTGCAGGCATTTGTTGATATGGCCTTTGATCTTGGCCTCTTAACAATATGGAAGCAGTTCTCACGAGATACCCATGCTAGAGCTATTGTGCTGTATCGTCCTGCCGGTGGTCTACTACTGAAGGTGTGTGCGAGGAGAACAGTCACCCCCTGTTATCTCTGATCTGGGATTTTGCGCCTCATAACCTTCATGTGAGCCCCGCCTCTGACTTGGGATACTTTTGGTCTTTCTTGACGCTATCTTCAATGCCATGGCCTTCTTTTCTTAGTGTCACGAGGACGTCCGGCACTTGCTTGTCTACGCGCCATGTCAGACTGATACATAGCACACATGGGAGAGACCTACGAATACGTGAGTCTTTGGCGGATCCATCTCGGGGGAGAGGCCAGGAACTCTACCATATCGTTCTGGGACTGTGGACGGCCAAGCGTAAGATGTCATTGATATCTGGTACGCTAACGAAGATGGTGACATAACTCAGATCCGGGTCACGATGGTCGTCATAGCAGATAACAAGCAGGCAGGCACGAGTGGAAGGCTGAGCGAACAGGACCAGATAAGCAGATTGGAGTGTGACTAACAGTCTCACTCAGGCGTGAATCTGGTCATTTTCTATGCTGAGGAATTGTGTTTAGATAACCCCCTCTCGCACCTCCTTTTGTCCACCTCACCGATGACCAACTGCGAACAACATTACGATATTATCTCAGGCGTTCAGATCTCGACCTCCGACCGAAGTGGTAAGACCATGGCATCATTCCACGCTGATCTCAACTCTTCGTCACCACCAGTCACTTTCCTGTCGTTGCCTCGCGAGCTGCGCCAGATGATCATTCTCATTGCAGTGTTCGAAGCGCCACGCAGATGCTGGGGGCTGGGCCACTTCTTCATGGCTCAAGACCTGAGGGCGACACATCCTGATATCCGTGCAGATGTAGACTGGGCATGGCACTATCTCACGACGAACAAGCAAGAGCAGTAGCGCGGTTGAGCAGGGTGGAGCTAAGAGGTAGCATGGTTGCCACGTGGGAGTAGTCCGAACATGTTTGCCCCTAGAGTAAGTGACTTTCTCCACCGACAAGCAACACAACACCGGCACACCAAAACATCAACACAATGCCGCGTCGAGGTCGAGGTCGAGGTCGTAGAAACGATGGCGAGGAAGACGCCACCTTGTCGACCTTCTCGGCCATGTTGACAGACCATAAGCAAACGAAAATGGCGGCGCTGGCGGATCTGCTCGAGAAGAGTGAGATATCGTTGATAGCTGCTCGCGACTGTGATCCATGCTAACTCAAATCGCCGCAAAGCAAACCTCGATTCGACCGACGGATCGACGGATCCATGGCTTCAACAGCGTCTAAAAGCCCTGCAACCATCCATCACCGCATCTCAGTCGTCAACAGCACCTAAAAAGCCCACCGAAAAACGTCGCCCCGTTCACTTCGTTTCCCTGCCCTCCAACCTTCGACGACGCATCATGCTTACAGCACTCGACTTGTACGGATATGAGGATCAGGTGATGTTGAAGTCCTTGAAGAAGATAACAGAGGTGGAGGAGGACTTCGATTGGGTGCAGGCGTTCTGGTTTGAGAAGATGGGGATCTGCGAGTTCTGCGAGATTCAGTTTTGTGAGAGTGAGCGTGATTCTGGCTCGGTTGATACGCGTGCTGAGGATTTCGATTTGCAGGCGTTCTGGTTTGGAAGGATATGAGGTGTGGGCTGGGTTCGATAGGCTAGGTGCGATGGTGTTGGTTACGAACCTTGGACGTGTGTATTCTTCTCCGTTTTCTCTTCTCACTTATGTGTCAAGAATTGGAAGGGCATACTCAACCGCCATCCTTCTCTTCAAATCGCATCAGTCAATTCGTCAGAAGACATTCATGGCAGATTCAATCACAGACTGTATTAGCATAGAGAGGAGATGACAAGAGATGCATTCGATCCAAAATCACCTCAGTACACCTGGAATGCTGTACCTGGAACCATTAATCCATCTCACACGAGTCGTCCAGTACGTCTTACCTGATTCTGTCCGTCACTCGCTCCCTCTCTCAACTCATCGCGTCACTTGACGCCTGACCGTCTGCGCTGCCACCACTTCACCATCGCACACTGGAAAATCAGCCAAAAAGCTTACCACACAACCGAACATATAAGTGAGTATTTACAACAATCCACGGTCGGGATGAATACTTCGGCTGATAGTAGGTGATCTCGAGGGAAAAGACTGAAGAGATTCTAGAAGTTGCTCGTCTGAGCCATATCAGACCCCTTTTCGGCTACATTCCGCGATCTCGCAGGGATGGGGGACATACGGCTTTCGCTGTTCTCCACAGTAGCGGTGCTTAAGCCTTTCTCCGTTCCGCCCGAATCAGCCCGTCTCTGTAAACCCATCCGTTCCGCCTCCTCGGCTTATGTTCTATCGCAGCGAATCGAGTCGCCCTTGATTTGACCGCCCCAAGAAATTAGACTAGGCTTTCTCTAAATGATTTTATCCAACTAGGAAGTAGAAACAGGAGTATACTATGAGATCCCTACTGTTGATCTCGGAATTTCCTCCGTATGATATTCTTATTTCCTCATTGGGCTATTTATACAGAGCTTCCGACCTTGCGGCTGACTAGCAGTCGGATGGGAAACCCAGAATTATTCCATCAATGGCCGGAAAGCCATCCGGCCACCCGCACTCGAGTTGTAGGCCGACGGACAGAGTATTAGAAGGCCTGGCGGTGTTCCCCGCCACGTGATGTTCCATCTGCCTCTATGGCAGGTACTCCTTCCGTAAACACGGCTGCAACGGATGCTGCAGGGACCTCGACTGGGAAGGCGAGCGTGGTAGCTCTATTTGCACTCGGATAAGTCGGCGGTGTAAGCAAGATTTGCAGAATGATCGTCCTCCAGCCTGGACAGAGTGATGACGATAAAGTCGTGTGGGCTGTGCCGGTAAGGAGAAGTGACTGAATTTTGTTGGGTATGGAGCAGTGTGATGAGTGGATGAATGGATTGCTTGCATCCTCCATTCAGTAGCGAATTATGGTCTACTTTCATGGGAAAGCATCATTATCTTGGCGTGGGCAATGGAAAGATGTCTTGACTCAGTATAGTTGCTTGATGTTTACGGTGAGAGCATGAGACCGCCCGACGACGTTGAGGAGAACGGAGGTCACCACGTGCGACATGCATGGTACATTCTCACGTGAGACTACAGGCTTGGCCCCTGAAGAAGTCCACAAGATCAAGCGGCCTCACCGGCCATGTTTCCAAAGACAGCCGCAAGCCTCGTTCACCAACCATGACCTTCACACGGGTCATGAGTCCAATTGTGGCTGTACCACCACTTTCCCCACTCATGTCACGGTCACCATACACACCATCTCAGCTAGTCGCCGCTGCTTCCGGGAGAAGGTCGCCTTAGCATACCATACTCTTGATGGAACATCATGATGACATCTAATTGGATGCCCTCACCGTCGTACCTTCGATCCAGTATCGTATGGCTCTGTCAGCCGGTCTAACGGTTGAACATCTACCTCGTACGGAAAGTGCCCGGGTTGTCGCTGTCGCTTGATGTAGCTGCAAGACAATATAAATACTGCTCCATGACCTCCACTCGGACAGTCCCATCTTCGTAGTCTACACCCCAGATCAAGATCAAGACCAAACGCTAACATGGCAGCTCAAGAATACTTCTCAAGTTTCAACGAGAGACCACAACAAGGGTTTGCCTATCCTGCTACCACAGGTCCTCCTCATTACACAGTTCCGCCGTATCAACCATCGGTGCAACCTCACCATCGACCATATGGTGCTCCCCAAGTACAACAACAACCGCAGCCATGGGATCCTCGACAGGGCTACTCATACCCTCCGCCTCCCGTCTGCGATCAAGGCTACTCACCTCAAAGACCGAATGCAGCGGTAGCGCAGTCTACCCTGATGCCACCAATCCAACCACACAGATCGCGCTCGCAACCACCGGATACTCGTCGCGAGACTCTTGATGTTTCTCACAGACATCACAATCACCACCATCAACACGGTCGTCGTTCAGATACGCGGTCACGATCCCGCTCGAGACCTCGATCCAAGCATTCGGGACACGCTCATCATACTCACAAAAGCGATAGCGGCTCGAACGGCAGACCGGACACGAGATCTCGCGCAAGAAGCGATCGCGACACTTTCATCGGCGCGGGAGGTGGAGCTATGATCGGTGACACCCTGATCCCCGGTCTTGGGACACTGGGAGGAGCGCTCCTGGGTGCTTTGGGTGGGAGCAAATATGCGAAGAGGAGATCGAAGAGTGATGTGAGTGAGGATGGTCATGAGAGGGGCAGGTATAAAGATGGGATCACGGTCCACAGTCGTTGGGGATCAGATCGGTGAAGGGAATAGGTTCCTTGGCGTGGAAGGATACATTTCGTGCATGGTCTCTGAATATCGCACCGTTGATGACCATGGACGATGCATCAAGATCCAGAAAGGCTAGTCTCTGCATTGCATGGCATACTTTTGATGGGTATATTATGAAGTAGACATTGGTGTAGACTATAACTAAACTAAAAGGCTTCCGAAGGAGAAGAACGCTCATGATCAACAATCCACCGATGCTATCAAATTCCCGCAACGTGGTATATAATATTCGTAAACCAGTCGTATCAAATTTCACCCAACCCATGCCTCCTCGCCCTGCTCATACAAACGAATCAGTTCCGCTCCCTCCTCCTCCAACTCCCCAATCTCCTCCTCGTACTCGTGAGCGAGATGGTCCGCAGGACTGGCCGGCACGCTGTTCACGCCTAACTGGTCGGTAGACCGACGGTGGAAAAGCGGTGTCACGCTCCTGGCACCGGGGCTCATCAACGCCGTCGACGAGAGGGGCGGGAGGATCGACGTGACGAGGGAGCTCATCGGTCTCCTCGGCAGACCGTCTGGACCTTGGTTGCCGGTATGACCGTTCTTGTGGACGACGAGGCCGGGCGGCAGACCGTTCGACAGACCGTTCGTGTCGACCGAGTAGACGGATTGGGAGCCCTGGTGTGAATAGACGGACATTGAACGCGGCGTGTCGCCCCCGCCTGCACGGCTGTCGCCGAGGTGGTTCACCGTGGACCAGTTGCCCGCCTCGTTTGCGAAGAAGCGGTGTTGGCTCGCCGAGCCGGGTACGTGGTTCGTGTCCAGGGCGAACTCGGACACGTCCGATTCCTCGTCGTCGTCGGAAGACGAGGACGGGGAGTCAGAGGAGTCGAAGTCGTAGGGGCTTTTCGTGTAGTACCTTTCCGCCTCGGGAGTCAGTGTTTCCTTCCTCACCTTCTCTCGGCTCGCCCTTTCCCTTTCGGCGCGTTTGGCCGCTTTGGCTTCGGCCCTGGCCGCTCGCCTCTGTTTCTGCCTCTGGAGCGAGAGTCGCTTTTTGTTCGATTTTATCGAGGCGGCCAGAGTTGCGGGCGAAGGAGGCGGTGCGGCGATGTTGTGCTTGCTTTCATTGCTGTCGCCCCAGTTTGAGTGGGTGAGCGAGGTGAGGGGTGGGCTGTCTGGTGGGTCAAGGGCCGACGCCTTCAACGTGAGGTTGTGTGGACGAGGTCTTGTTTTGCCGATCCGGAAGGAGGGCGCGAGGGTGGAGAAGCTCTTTGCGTTCTCGGCGAAACTGCCAGCTGAGATGGGGCTTCTCGATTTCTCGCGCTTTGAATTTCTGAGTCTCATCAGGTCGGCCGATTCTTTGGGAGTTAATCTTGTGGGAAATTCTCTGTTGAGGCCTTCGAGTTTGACTGCATCTGTCTTCTCCCTAAGAGATCTGATGGATGATTCTCTGTTGATAGATTTCGGCGTGATCAAATCTGTTCTCACTTTGAGAGCTGATTTGGCGGAAGATTCTCTCCTCAGATCTTTCAGTCTGGCGCTCATATTCTTGTCCTCGTCATGGGTCATGCGCTTCAAATTCTTGTGTCTGACGACATCTTGCTTTTCCTGGTGGTGGAAGGTTGCTCTTTTCCAACTATTTTGTGTTGCGATCTCCTGACCAGAAGGTTCCTTCGTCACGCCCTTCTTCCTGACCAACTCTTCTTTCCCTTGCTGGAGCGATTTTTTCTTCCCACTATCTCTACTGGCCAGGTCCTCCTTCTTCTGAGCTGGAGAAAGCGGAGCTGGACGAGGGTTTTCCAGAGGCACGATGAGATCACCTCTCCGATGAGCAGACGTCAAGGATAACGACCTGCCAATGTCCGCAGAATCGACAAGTTCCGTCTTCTGCCGAGATGACGAAAAGGACGCTGATCGGGAAATGGAAACAGGCGGCACAGGCCACGATGTCTGATCCAGGACTGCTGAGAATGGCTCCGATTGCGCCTCAGGCGGAACCGCTTGCGCGGGAAGAGCGATAGGTGCTGAAGGATCTGGTCTTTTCTTTGGCGGGGCACGGGACCTTTTAAGTGCGAGGTCCATAAGGGTTGGTTTCCGCAGCATCGGGCTGGTGCCTAGTGCTTTATTACCTGCGCTGTCTGGAGGTGAAAATTTTTGAGCTTCTTGATCCAAATCCGAGCTCGAGTATCGCCGGAGAGGTAGTCTCCCGTGAAATGGCGCTAGGTGCACAGGGACGTCTACAGATGCGTTTGGATGTTGGGAAGACGATAGTCCCTCGTTTGACTCTTTCGCCTCGGGAGATGGGGACCTTGGAAGCGGAATGGAGGCAGCTTCGAGTCCAACCTCCTGAAGGCTCTTCGATGCCTTGACAACTTGCGACAACTTGGTGTTCAGGCTAGATTGCTTGTGTTGGCTGTTGAAGTGAGCGATAGCACGGAGACTAGATCGTTGGGGAACCTTCGGTCCTGAATTTTGTGGTGATGGCCCCGGTCCTGTAGACGTGCGAAAGGCTGGGTTTGGCGGTGGCAAGGGCTCATCCAAAGCCAGAATTTGTTGCCTGGAGTCGGCGCGCTCTTCGATTTTGCAAAGCTTGTAGTCGATGAGGGCGAGATGATAACGGTAAATCATGATCAAGGTTGAAGCAAAGAAAAGTAAGCTGTGAAGTGTTCGGTCAACAACGCACAAAGCTTAGGTCAAGTATGCTTAAGACCTACAATTCAATACCACTTGCACCGGCCGCTATAATGGACGCAATCCATGCCATCAGAGATTGGCTATGGGGCACTTTAAAGCTCCTGTATTCAGCGTCTGTTAGAACTTCTTTGCCAGCGATCTTAAACGTCGCAACTTACGCATCGCCCGCGCCTGCGTGCTCTACAGCACATGAAGCAGAGAAAATCATGCCCCAGAATAACATAGCAAGTCCATGGCCAACGACACAAAGTCTGTGGTCTAAATTCCATCGCATAATCTTGGGAAGGGCAGACAAACTCGTGATCATCGCGAGAAAGGTCGGGCATGCTATGGCTGTGAGCATAAAAAGAACTGGTTGTAGCTGCAAATGATTCGCGTCAGTCAAATCGTCTGCAACCTAGTGCCTGCACCACGACAGGCTGGACAGGAAAGAAAGGACGACGTACCCAAGGCCTGCCTCCAGTCGCCAGACCCGTCACACCGGCGCCTAGAACCACTGCTGCAAAGACACATTGACATAGCTGCAGGCATGGCATCCATCTCGGCAGTCGGACAGGTACTCTGAAAAGGCTTTCGGAAAGTCGTGGGGAGACGGGACTTCCATTCAAGATCAAAGACCGTCGTTGCCCGCTCTGCCCTTGGCTCGCCTTGTTGGCAACCTTTTCAAGGTGTGCTATACTCGTCGAGGAACGTGATGTAGCAGCGGAGCTTTGCTGGCTCTGCAGCGATGCTCGATTGAACATGGCCATGGTTTTGTGAAGCTCTCAATGACGAACGAGAAATGAAGAGGAAAAGAAAAGCAATGATGGAGCGGAGAGCATAATCCACCTGGGAGTCCGCCTAGGAGCCGCACGTTCTGGAAGTATCATGGAGAGACCAGCGGTGGTACACGCCTTCTTATGATGAACGCAAGGAATGGCTGTCCGTGCAACTGAAGGCACAGGCGACAATTCCTACACGCGGACCTTGGGCACGATGCTATCAGAGAGCAGTAGGACAGATGCCCCGTGGGAGAGTTTGACGACTTATCTTTCCCCATTGTCGGCCCACACGGTCGGCAAAAGGCATCTGACTGCAGGATCGTAGACATGGCCGGAGTAGGCGGAACAGGTATGTGGTGGGCTGCAAGAGATTCAGATGCCGAGTTTGTATTAGTAGGAGCCTCTCAAGCCTGCATGGCATCATTTACACAGGGTCGGCGTACGCTGCGCAGAAGAGGCCACGAGGTGTTTTGGTAGTTGCGACCATTGACACTCCTTGCTTGGCCTGATCTGGAAGCTAGGCAGCCGGGATGAATTGTGGGCCCTCCAGGCCTGACATTGGTTTGCGACGTCTAACGAGGCAGGAGAGATGCCCGTCACTGCCGACATGAGAATCGCCACGCTAACAACTTTTAATTTCAATCCCTCTCACCTTTGTCTTTCCTCTTTCACAGCACGCCGGTTGATCGGATCGCCCGATCTCCAGTCTTCTCTTTATGTGTCTGAAATCACCACAGTGCCACCAGGGCGGAGATTGGACCTCGAGGCAGGGGGGAAATTGTTGAAGACTGTAGCAAGGGAGATGGAGAGCGAGTGCCACATATTGCGCTGCTTGGCCATTGAACTGGGATCGAGAGAATGAAGCTGATTTGTTCGACAACATCACACTTGGCCCTCATTAGTTCAGTAGTTGCCCTAATCCAGCTTTCTCAACCACATACAAATCTTCACTTGTTCCAGTCGTCCCAATGTAGGCATATTTATGACCATAGCTGTGGAGCTAGGACTGATAGAAACATGATCAATTACTGACTTCTGTCGAACGGGAACAAGTGTTCACCAGACAAAAGGTGTATCCAGACATGCGTCCGCGCGATGCAATGCAAAAAATCTCAGACAACCTCGCCAAACGCTGAGAGTAATCCCCCAAAGACCACCTTGATCATATAAAGAGACAGTAAGATCACAAGCCATCACCTTCCAAAACACCCATCAGTATCCCTGCTCCGACACCCTTCAGACTCTCTCTGACTTCCTTGACGCCAATGGAACTGGCAACTCTTTTTTCCTCGGCAACTTTAGCGCCGAACCCTCCACTACGTCCACCACGGCGACTAGGAGTACCTGGAGCGTTGTTGGTGAATGTGCCATTCTTGCCGTCCACCCATGACACCAGGCTCAATGTTTCAAGACCGGTGATGACATCTCGGAACTCCGTGTTGGTAAGCGGATGCAACGTATTCTCTGCACGGCAGAGAGTGGTATACGTAGAGAAGAGTGTTTTGAGGGTCGGCGCGGCGAGCATGGTTGACGCCGCAGAGTTGACATTACGGAATGGTGATGGCTCGAACGCCGACGCCGTTTGCTTCTTCTTCCTTTGCTCAAGCGCGATGAGCGAGCAAAGAACAGCTTTCTGCTGCAGGTTGAGGGAGAGGAGACGCTGTGATGCGCCGTTACTGAAGATCGCCGCGGTGACGCGGGCCATATGGGCTATCGTCGCGCGAGGAGCTGTTTCGGGTGTGAGGTGCGCGAGTGGCTCTGATGGTTTCTTCGGCGTCCAGACAGCGGATGGAGAAGCGAGATTCATGTTCTCCAGTAATGGCGTTTTCGTCGGGCTCGGTGTGGGAGATGGCGTGATCTCTGTGGCCTTAATCAAAGATGCGGTCGTCTCAGACTCGATGAGATCAATCGCACGCAAACAAATGGCAAACGCTTTCCGGAGGTCCCCGGTCTGCGCGGCGACTTTCCTCGAGGCAAACTGAATTGCTGTCGGATGGACAAAGGGAACAAAGTCAGCTGTTGCCGTCGTCGTCGCTGGTAATAGAGATCGCAGCTTGGCAGTAAGTACCGATGCGATTTGCGGAACGCTATATGGCATAAATGGAAGAAGTTGTGGTCGGAGCCCTCGTGACTTTAGTCGAGGGAGGAATCGGTCTGTGAAATCAAGTGCATTGGCTATGCCGACAATGACAAGGTTCGAGGATTCTTCGAGCGACCATTCGAAAAGCCTGTGAAGGAGGTCGACATCGACATCGAGTAAGTGATCAATTTCATCCAGTATGACCAAGTATGGCGTTTCGCCATCGTGGAACATTTCTTCCAATGTTTCTGTCTCGGATCCCTCGAGCACGTCGGTTTTCTCGAAGTCGTCCAGTAACTTTGCGAAGATGTCCTTTGCGGTCTTGACGCTCATGCAGTTGACGTAAGTGCTTTTGTGTGAGACTTCACCTTGTAGCTCGGTGCAGACCTGGTTTACAAGTGCACTTTTGCCGGTGCCTGGTGGTCCTGAGATATAGATGCATCCTGAGGATCTTTCCAGGAGACGTTCCGAGACAAATTCGCTCAATTCCTGATTCTCTTTCTCGCGCCCAACGAGTCGCTCAGTGCTGCCAGCGGCGGCTAATGCTTGTCGGGCAGTGTTGTATAGACTGTAGCCAGACAACCGAGGTGTAGATGGTGTGCGTTGAGTGTGCGGCGTCAGCGGTCGTCCGATGAGTCCGACGCGATGCCTTGGCGTTACTGGTATTTTCTTGGATAGCGCGTCGCGGTGTCTCGGAGTCGACGGCGTGGAGGGTTTTGCCTCGACTTCAATTTCGACGTCGACAACCCTCGCTTGGATGCCATGTTTCCTTGGTGATAGAGGTATTCTTGTTCCAGGAGCGCCATGCTTCGCAGGAGTCGTCGGTATTGATGTTGGCTTGTTTGGAGATGGTGCGTTCTCGACTGCCATGCAATCGGCGCCATTGCGAGTGATTTTGCGTGTCTTGCGGGACACAGATAGATTCTCGTCTTCATCTGCAGCGATGACAAAGTCTGCGCGTCGTCTGGCTCGAGTCTTGCGCGGACTGAGGTCTGGTGCTGCATCTTGCCTGATTGTGAGTTTGGAGCAAACGTGGGCGAGTGCTGGTGGATGCGACTGACCATTGTGCTCGATTGAGCTTCTGTCGCGCTTTCCCAGTATAGTAGGCATGGCTGTTTGATATTGGCGAGGGAAGTGCGTTGGGAGTTGGTGAAGGAAGGAGGAGGAGGAGGAGCAGTTGAGCTCTGTAGAGTACTCGTAGCGGAAATGGCTGGCAAGCGCGTCGCGTGAATCCAAGTTTGGATTGGACTTGGAACACGCCATGTAACACGCTAGACCTGAAAAGGACTTGACGCGACAAACCTAGCACACACTCATCCTTCACTCCCTTCAAGTTCGAACTTACTACCGTTGAACACAATCCGCGACGGGAGTCACTCAGCCATCACGATCCTGCTTCTAACACAAGTCACATTACCCAATGACTGACTCCCTGTTGATCAAATAATCCATGGTACAAAGCCGAGCCTCAGATCTCGACGGTCTGAAGAAGCATGGAGAGATAGTGGCACCGTTAAGACATGTCTGGGGAGCTGTGGTTGACTCCGATGACTCCGATGATGATGATGATGATGATGATGATGATGATGATGATGATGATGATGATGATGATGATGATGATGATGATGATGACTTCGCGGTGCTTTCTTTAGAATACTACCTCAAAGTCGACGACAGCCGGTCCATAATCAGGAGAACTACTATGATTTAAAATCATCCTATCCAGCGATAAACCCCGAGTCCAGCACGTGGTCGATGACCTGCACCAGAAGTCCTTAAATCGGTTGACGATACGTGAATCCGCACTCAGTCCAAAGGAGCCCAGAGATCCCGGCACAACAGCTGGGGGACTAAACCCGCAAGCAATCCAAGTCGCACCTGATGTCCGTTGCTTTCTCCGTGCTTATCGTTGCACACACTCACCGTGGTGTACCATCAATGATGAGACGGTAGCCCGCATCCGCCCCACGCGTAACTCGACGTTCATGCCCATTACATGACCGTGAGCCTGCTTTTCGTCGGCATGCTCCAATCGGAACTCGGCCGACAGTCTCGCGGTGGTACGAGGCAGTCGCTGAATGCCTACACCAACCAAATCCATCAGCAGGGTCAAATCCATCACAGGTGCCACGATATGCAGCCATTTCTGATTCTCTGGCCAGAAAGATATCACAAGATAGGATGTGCTGACAAGATCCTGGCATCTGTCACGCTTAGCAGTAGCAAACAACACCACAGCACCAAGGTCGTACGTTTGCCCTACAGCCTTTTTTCGGACCTCCAACATCCTCCATGTTGCAGCAGCAACACATCCAGTCAAAATTGTGATTGTTCTCTCATGCAGCTTGTCTGTGTGAGATGTGCCTTGACACCGCCCTCTTAGGCTCACATGCAGTGGATGTGATTGTTTATATATATGTGTGATCTATCTTACCTTACCTCAGACTAGCCGTTCTTCGTGCTGTTTGTCCTGTCTCTCGATTCCTGCTTCCGCCCTGTCGTCACGCTACGCCCGTCCGCACGTTTCCGAGCCCAAAACGTTGGAAGTATAAAGACATGATGGATATGAAGGTCTGCTCGTGTGGGTCGCAGCATTGGTGTCCGCATCGAGGATTCCGTCGCCATCGTCATCGTCACAGAATACCAACTATGTATAACCGCCAAATCCTTCAGGGTTACCTGCGTCAGCCGACAGCACGCCCTTGGTTTGATCATTGCCCTCTGTGTGAGATTGTCCATGAATACTTCGACATCGTAAGCTTCTTTCCTTATCGTCAGAGACTTGTCTCCTGAAGTAAAGCTGATGCGCTGTGAAGCTTGTCGAGACACTCGGAGACAGTCAATTCGCAGACTTGCTCGCCATCGTGCATGACCAATTCCACGAAGCAGAACGGGTGGGAGACATGTCTTTCTCCAGAGTCCCTCTTGAACTTCTTGAACGAGTCGCCAACGCTCTTCAAACAGTCGCTATGCATCCTCGTGACCCAGTCAATGAGGTCAGCGGTCATTTGTACGAAGTGATAGAGGCTATCCATGGGCGGGAGATGCTAGTCAGAGCGTCTCGATTTGATACGCTTGGACCGCGCTGGAGTAAATCTCCGGGACCTGTACCCAATCATCTCCGAGATCGAGCGTTGGTTCTGTATGGAGCCCCCATAGACCGGCTTCGGATTCGCGGGTGATGATATTTATTCTCATGTCTTGCAGCCTGAGTGCGACTCTCAGAAATGGAGCCAGCAAGGCAGACAATGGAAACGTTCTGTATGTCAAGACTATACTTCGCTACGGGATATGGAAATTTCGGACTGGAGCTGGTTGGGCTATTGACTTATGAAAAACCAGTACTGGTAACCTTCAGCGAGTCTTACCCTGTATTTCATGTTCATGGATCAGCAGTCACAGTCGGTTCGAGGCCGATAGGAGCAGGTTTTGTAAGGGTGTTGGATCCTGATTGAGCGAACTTCTATGTACACTAAGTGATGAGGCCATAGCATGGGAATTGGTGACGGTGGTTGGGATTCTCACAGCGGCCGCGTATTCTGCTGTCTCTCTTCAAGGTTCGACGCCTGCGTTGACATATCCCAAATATCTTCTTTTCAGGTATCTCTTGTTGTGTACTTGCCAGGATGAATGGAGTGAAACAGCTAAGAGAACGACAATTTCTTGTCTTCCTAAGCCCTTTGACACCTCCAGACTCACTCATGCCCAACATGGGTCCATCCAGATCAGACTCGATGAAGCGGCTGATACCGTCAACCGTTCTTCTTGGGTGATTTCTTCCCGGTTCTGGGGGCCTCGATGCGGTATGTAGGCAGTGTTCAGAATCTAACCGCCATCGACGAACTTTCCGCCGGCTGTGCTACGTATCGTCCCGTTCGAGCGTAGTGGATTCTATGAGAACTTCTCATCACAAAGAAGGAAGGTCGGTATGAGCTGGTGATTCCAAGTCGTCGAAGCGTATCATTTGCTTCACTTTGTGGCGATGACGTGATTGGTTGCGCTGTCGTTTGCGGTGCGACGTTTCACGGATTCTTGCTTTCTCCGCGAGTCCGCACGAATCTCTTCGCAGCGATCGTCTTGTTCACTGTCGAATCCTGTTTGTTGATGATGGATCTGGACTCTTCGAGACAGCGATGATTGCGATTCGGTACTTGGTCCGTAATAGGCTTCCTGTTGGTTCATGCGCGTTGCATACTATACCGACGGATACAGAGAATGGTCCCCGACAGTCTAGAGATTAAGATATAAAGAACGTGAGTGTCCGAATGTTGTTGACCTCTGGGTACAAATGGTGTTATATAGTACGTTAGGCATGTTCACATATGAGGTCGACGGGTAGGAGTTCAAGTTTGGGAAACTAGCAGCGGAGTAATGGACAAATACTGATAACAGATTCTGACAAGATGAAATACATCAACCCGTAGATGCCATCAGCCATTGGCAATAATACGTGAGGTGAAGATATAAGGAGTTAACGTAGGTTCTAGGGTTGGTACTAGTACTTATCTACGCAAATTGAGATCGTGTCCTGCTTCCAGGAAGACAAAGATTAACGGGTAAAGTCTCCACACGCACATGCATCGCTCAAATGTACTGGCCCGCTTTTGTAGTTACTCGGATATAAATTTATCTAACTAATTAGAGCGAAGATATATAGATCTTAGGGGGTAATAGGAGTAAATATATATCTAAGTATATTTGGTATAGTAATATATAGGGTAGGATAGTTCTATCTAACTAATTATATTACTATATTCTACACCGCTCTTTTAGTATTTACTATAAATCTATTCAAACTATTCTTTAGATTCTACTCTCTATCTCTTATTATAATACTAGTATAATACTATAGTATTATTAATTATATATAGTTACGTAGACCCGACCTGAGTCTAGCGGGTTAGTTACTTAGCTAGGCTGGGTCGGGTCGGGCTTAAGGAGGAAGGTCTAACCCGACCCTAAAGCCCGACCCGGCCCGACCCAACCCGGGGGGACCCGACCCGTTGGGAACCCTAAATACCTACGGGCATGCATTATGCATATCCGAGTATATCGAGAAGCGGGCCAGTACATTTGAGCGATGCATGTGCGTGTGGAGACCTTACCCGCAAAGATTAACGTGCATACGCGTTCTTATCATCAGGCCAGGATTTCCTTGCACCAAGGAAGGTGTGAGCGAATACACTTTGGCTCCCTACTGGCTGGCAGGACACGCTACTGCTTCTCGGAACTGCTTTGAGATAAATCGATCTGACGCATCTTCGATTCCAAACTCTCATCGCCTCGTCATCGCCAGCCAGTGTGTGACGCCAGCCGCAATTATCCTCATCAAAATTCACATAGTCAACTTCACGATTTCCTATCGATACCCGAGGCTGGCAGATCAAAGGACGTGAAAGAGGTGAACATACGTTGGACTTAGAAGAGGTCGTCTACAACTTGTGTGTGAGAAGAAGAGGGTTCTATCATCAAGTTCTCGTCTCTATAGAGACAAAGCGATGCCGCAGCGGCTACCTAACACAAACTATCCTTGCCAAGACGGTCTGCTCTCCAGTAGCCTCTTTTCAGAAAATTCGATCGGTCTCTGTAGGTTGTTTGTCTTCGACACCGTCTCTCCATCTTCCACCGCCGGATTGCCTCCATCGTCTCCTTTACTCTTGGGCCCCCCTTTCCCTGTCCACGGTAATACAACCTTTATTCTTAAAACGACACCAACCCACGACTGCTCCCCACCCATTCGACTTGCCTTGATTTTTGTATAAGCAAAACTAGCCGAATCTATTTCTTGGAGAAGGGGTTACCTACAGGCAACGTTAAACTGGCAGTTATCGAGTCCTCCATCACATCCATGTCGCCGCCTGACATATCTATAACATTCACCGCTAGCCAGCGCTCGGCCGCCGAAGATGTTGCATGCCGCTGCAGAGGCCAATACGTTCAGCTTCATGTCGCTGTCATGACACGAGCACCATCTGTATGTGGCGCAAGCTTGAACTCCTGTATTATATAGGACGAGCGTCGCGAGGATAGTAGTGAGGTACATGATTCGTTATGGTCTGGAGACCAACCTTAGCTTTGTGTGACACTGTAGCACTGGTTCTATGGACTATGCTGCCGCTTACCTGGGGCGCACGCTAAAAGAGAGAGTACATCAAGTTCACGGCTGATTTGTTATGAAGAAAGATATCGATCTAAGTTGACCAATAGGGAATGGCTGTCATACAAGAGAGATGCCTTTAAGAAGGTGGGAACATCGCTGCTGTATATAGTACTTCTTCGAAGGCGACGTCTACATAATACGAGCAGAACACGAGGATCCTCCAAGCATGCCCATGCTCCAAGTTTACGCCCCTTCTTAGGTTCAGTTTCTGATTGGCGATTGGCGACGAGAACTCCGGATTCTCTCGGCAAAGGGGCGTAGGCCACTAAATCAAAATGTGATTACAAGTACTGCATACTTGCTGACGAGCGAGTCCGAGCGGTCCGAGCTTCCTGTAATAGCTAGTAGAAGGAATTCCGGTTGGTCCATCCTCCGCAGTAGAAAGAGATCCAGTCTGTCGATCCTCCGCTGTCGAGCCGCAGCAAGGACTGGCTACAAGCATGATCTGGGCGGTGTAGATACCTGAGCATACTATGTAGTAAATGCAGTCTACACTTGTATCCAATTGTAACATACGTGACTACGCATTGGACAGACTGCTATACTGGGTTCTAGCGGTCCTTTCTTGTGATTGTGTATGGTAGTTATTTTATAAGATAACTATATAAGTAGACTAAGAAATCGCTGACAAATCACGCCTTCACTACACACTACTGTGCTACATAGTAAAACTATACGCGCTGAAGACTACATAAGCATAACTTAAATGCTTACCTGTGACTCATATGCTTACAACCAATCCTTACTGTACCGTGATATGAACATGAAGCTTAAGATGGGCTGTTAGAGCCAATTGGATTTCTGCAGACAAGCTTTTGTGTGTACTGGACAGATTCGATCGAAGAGAGCATTGGTTTCCATCTGTGAATAGTATCTCTAATCTCGCTAAAACGGTCTCTCTACAGTATCTTCTAAATTACTCCATCTAAATAAGAAACAGATCCTTAGGAATTTTTTACGGTGAAAGAATAGACCAATCTTAATCTTATCCGGAAGTTATAGACTATTCTATCGAGTTTTAAGGTCGTGGTGTGGCCGGGAAAAGAGCGACTTTTCTCACTGCACTTCCTGTATTTAGACACGAGTCTTTCCGTGCCTTCCGACTTTCTCTCCATCAACCTCCCAGCAGAAGAGAGCTTCGCCTAAATCACCGTCAGACCGCAGACTTCGCTGGCCTCAGTTGGAGGCCCGATAACATATCATCATGGTCGGAAGCACTGTCACAACAACCTCCGCCTGTCGTTTCTTCACAATCTGCTGGTATCCATCGCAATACCGAAACGTCCACATATCAACATGACTACTCACCGCTCGACCCGTCCTTTTTGTTCTCCTCTTCTGGACTGACCCTTGACTCGGCGGGCAATGCTGGCAGTTCCTCGATCTTCAACCTCAGCCCCTCTCCCGATGCTCTCGCATTTGATGCCGCCGTGCAATCGACCAATTCCATTGATGGCATTGACTCATTCCTCGACCTCGGCGCACTTGCGCAGCCCCAGTCAGACGCACAGCAAGATACTACATCGATCGACAGTCTTCCTGAACCACCAATTGGCGCTTTCGACACAGATTTCAGCAGGCTTGTAGCCTTTTCAAGTCCTGCATTTGATATTTACGGTAAGAGGGTCCCATCCTGCTTACAATCAACGTTCTCACGACAAAAAGACAATCTCTCATTTCTTGACGATCTTTCACCATCGATTTCCATGCCGTCACAAGATCACACTCAACGATCCTTAACATCTGAACTATCCAACTCAGGGAACAATTTGCTTTCAACGCCAGAGATTTGCTCGACCCTCAAGTCTGCTTCTTCTCGATCGACTCAGCTTTCCGGACACCGCCATGAAACCGCCTCGCCCACCTCTCGCGAAAACTGCTCGATATCTGCCGCCAGGGTCGAGAAAAGACAGAGAAACAACATAGCTGCTCGCAAGTACAGACAAAGGAGGATCGACCGTATTGAAGAACTCGAAGCTGCATTAATGTGTATGACCAAGGAGCGGGATGATCTTCGAATCAAGGCCGCCCGAAGTGATGCAGAAATCCAATTGCTCAAAGATATGCTACATAAATCGAAGTAAGCACGAAGATAGATTGTCTTCTATAAGCGACTTGGTAATTGTCATTCTCTCCTGTGGCAAAGTCTTCTCAATGAAAATTGATATATTCCAAAGCATTCTAGGCAGTTTGAGATAAGCGGGATCCTCTTCGCCACAATTGGAAGTGTTGAGATGTAATGAAAATGATCAGGCCGATGTCAGCTGAAGAATCATAGATACCATCTTGTGGTGTCGATCATCTGGGTGGAATTGTTCGTCATCATGTAGCTAGCGGATGAGATGGGCAGTTTTACGTACCTTTTATTGGCTTTGTGAGAGGAACATCCGGCTCGCTCACTGTCACAGTCATATTGAGGCTCACGGAAGTGACACGAGGAGAGGTTGCTTGATCGGTCCGTATCTTGTATTCAATTGTCCAGATATATACACTCCAGTACCTAATGTGAGTGGAGTTTACTATCGGTGCCATTTGGAGCCTCAGAATGATCACAGAATGATTCACCAGCTTTTTGAGATCGATTTCGTTCTACCATTTCCATCCTTTTCTAGTACCTGTGTCCTCTTGCAGCTTACGGTGATCTTCTATGAGTTGCGGATGAGCCATTATGATTCATTCCTTGGCGTCCAATCTAGGCAAATCAACACTCAACACGTGACGGTTCTATCATAACTTCGATCGGCCCATCAGGATTACTACGTTCGAATTAGAAGCTTTCGGATATTTTACCTTGTCAAGGTAAGAATATGCGCCTTTCTTTCGGACCCTTTGAGCACGAGCTCGTATTTACGCGCTTTTTGAAGGACAAACAGTATGTAGCATGTATTATGCTACATTGATATGCATCAGTCCGGACGTCTTTTCTAGAGCTTATCTTCTTGTTTAACCCAACCTCCAAAGAGACGAGAGCCAAGGTAACTTCACTGACGGGTAGAGCGTTCTAGGTAGTTCAGATCCTACTAAACTACCTTGCGAGATGACTCTAAGTCTACGCCACTTTAATAGTCGTCTTTCACAGAAAGATTTCTTTGAGATTACTTCGTACGGGTGCAGGCGAAACCTCGTAACGCTAGTATCCTCTAAATCTGATGTAGCAAGGCAAGCCAATCATATCCACGGGCCACGGGGTTCGGGACATCGGCAATGCATCCATGGAACTGATTTGTCGGCAAGTTATTCTTTAGCTGCTCAATCATCCCACCTCGTAACATACCCTTTGTCCAAGAATCTCTGTTTGCCGTCGAACGTTGCCTTGTAGGCCTGCCTTTTCATTACCAACAAGTGAGAATCAAGCCGATGTTCGATCAATACTGTCTCTCAGACGAACTTGAATTCGACACTCTCCCCGATTTGTCATCCGCTCAAACCGAACAGACATGGTCAAGGTTCACGATGTTTCCAAGTTCCAACTATCTTTTTCATCCTTCGCGGCGTCCTAAGCTCGAGCGCCAAATTACAGTTACAGATATAGCTTAGTTGTGAAATGGACTGGGTTGTTCCCAGCCTCCCAGCCTCCTTCGCGATCGCCAAGACCAGCCCTTCGGACGCGACTAAATACGTTGCGCGTCACCTCCAAGACTTCGGTACCCTGCGGATCTGACAGCTCAACACTTTTTGGTGATTCTACAACCTATGACTTCCACTTCACAAGCATCTCCACTTGTCTGTGTCGGCTAATGTTTATTCATCAATCATCGGGTTAAGTCAGCTTTCCCCGAAATTCCGGCCAATTGCACAATGGACGCATCAAAGCTTCTTGAGGAGCATCAAGCTGGCGTTCAGCGAATCCAGAGCCAGGTCGAAAAGTTCTACAACGAAAAGAAACATTTCCGAGTATATCATGGATCGACCTCGTCAACCCGGCCTATGGCCTTCACTCGAGACGCCATCGTTGACACCAGCGACATGCACAGGATTTTTCCAGTTGACACAAAGACGATGACTGTCAAGGCCGAGCCTAATGTGCCCATGGATGCACTTGCTGCCCATTGTATTGCTGCCGGCTACGTCCCCAAGATCGTGATGGAGTTCAAAGGAATCACTTGTGGAGGTGGATTCGCAGGCATGAGCGGAGAGAGCAGCATGTATCGCTACGGCCTGTTTCAAAACACTTGCTGCGAGATCGAGATCGTTCTGGGCGACGGTACGCTCGAAATTGCCAACCGGGAACGGAATCCAGATTTGCTTCGAGAGGCCGGCGGCAGTTTGGGTACCTTCGGAATCATCACCCTGGTGACAATTGAGCTTCTCCACGCGAAATCCCATGTTCAACTTGAGATTCTACCAGTCAGTGAACCACTAGATGTCCCTGACATCATGGAGGCGGCTTGCTCGGACGCCACGATCGAGTATATCGATGGTATCTATTTCAATAGGTCTTCAGCAGTGGTCATGTTTGGGAAGATGATCAATCAAGCTGAACAGGACACCCGTGCACCTCTCTTGACCACCAAGCAGGTCCACTGGTTTGCCGATACAATCGAGGCTCATCTCAAGAAACACAACAACAAAATTTCCACCGTCACCAATTCAGAAACCAAGGCTCAAGCCAGACCCACGAAAGAGACAATCCGAGGCGCCGCGTCTGAAGTCCCTCCAGTACTTCTCACTCTGACCGATTACCTGTTCCGCTACGACCACGGCGCGTTCTGGGGTGGTAAATTAGCCTTCAAACATTTCCACGTTCCCCAAAACCGCATTACCAGAGCTATCGCAGACCCTTTTCTCGACTCTCGTACCTGCTACCAAGCCTTGCATAAATCCGGCCTCGCGGATGAGTACGTGGTACAAGATTTCGGCATACCAGCGGGCACAGTCAAGGAATTCATCAAGTACGTCGCCACGGAGATGCCTGAATGTCAGATTTTCCTCTGCCCGCTCAAGGCTGCCAAAGACATCGAAATCGACCTTCGCTTCAATGAGGCTGTCGCCAATGTTCGAGACCAACGCATCTTCGGCGTAGGAGTTTATGGTCGTGGCCCGAGGGACCATGACAAGTTTGTTGAGCTGAACCGCAAGCTCGAACTGAGGTCCTCGGAACTGTTGGGAAGCAAGCTGCTGTATGCTAGGACGTACTTTTCGGAAGAAGAGTTTTGGACTGTGTACAAGAAGGACTACTACGATGAAATCAGGAAGAAATACCGGGCTGAGACTCTGCCGAACGTTTACGACAAGCTGAAGGCGGATATGAACTATTGGCGACCGAAGAGAGCTGTCAGAGGCATTTTGGAGACGATGTGGGATGTGAAGGTCGCGAAAAAGGGGCACTATTTGCTGAAGAAAAATTAGACGACAGTAGAGATGGTTGAGGCATATTTCTGAAAGGAGCAAGCTCACTGCCGTGCATGGTGTCAGGTGGTTATTCACTTCTTTCCCAATAGCAATCACTTGTGCCCCTTTTCAGCTACGTCTCCACAGTGATCGAAAATTATATATGAGCTACTTTGGCATAGCAGCCAATCTTATTCTGAAGGATGTATGTTTTTCTGTTTTCTAGCAGTTCTTCGCTTCCAGGCCGGTGGACCTATCGGCTATCTCGGTCCTGAGAGGCTCGGGAAGAGGGCGAAAGTGAAGATTATAGCAAACATTGCCGTCGCAAGGGTAATAGAGCTGTGTGCCTTGCTAGAAGTTAAATCAGAGAGCCGATACTATAGATCGCAAATGCGAAGTCGGATAAGGACTCAAGGTCTTGGGGTCTCGGTCTAACAGAGCAAACATGTTGTCCCTACACCCGTGCATCCTTACTAGAATTCAGCCTGTGTACCTTCGTCGGCCTCCTTGACGCCGGCTTTCTCCTTGGGTATCTAACCCTATCTCTTGCTTCTTCCACGTGACTCGTACCCTCAAAGTAAATGTAGGGTCTTGCCATTCGATTCATGAACCCATCTCTTACACATTGCCCAAAAGATTTTACAATCTTCAAAGCTACATCATCATCCATGAAAATCTCGTATTGTCCCAGTTCTTTCTCCCTCTCCAAGCTGCCAGCAGCACATACGGACGATTGCGAGCATCATCGTCGTCATAATCCAACGTCTCGTCGAAGTCAACTCTGTCTCTTACTTTACGGCCCAGTTCTAAATTGTAAGCACCGAACTCTCACTATCAGCCGGGCGCCCTCCTTACCAATACTCACCAAAGACATCGCTTCCAAAAATCTACGACAAGATCGCGCACTTTCCCCGTCGTCGATGGAGTCGGACGCAAGCTTAGAAGAATCTAAGAATAGTCCGACCGGTGTGTAAGTCGGCGTCCCGGTATTGGTCCGATAGCTTGCGTTTGCTTTCAGCTCCCGGCCGTCGACGCAGATCCTCATCGGTAGGTCTGTCAGCCCAAAAGTGATGAAATCAATGTTTGGACAAAGCGATGCCAAGGCGAGGTGTACTGCAGAGAGGACCGCCCACTTGTAGTACCATTGACAGGCCTACACGCCGTATGCCGCCGCGCATAAGCGAAGATATTGTATGCAGCGAGCCGTCACCACATTTCCTAGAAGTATTAATATTGAGGTATGGCTCCATGGCTTCGTTGCACCACTTTTCCACCTGGAACAATGCATCGGTGAATACAGTCACGGTTTCTATTTGTCTGGCTTGATGAAGTTCAGACCAATCCGCATACACTCGATCTGGTAATCTATGTCCTATCGTGATGAAGGCCTCTTTGGGGAGTAGTGCGAGCGACAAAATCTGGTCGCGGATCTCCTGAGGCATGCCACGCATGCTTCGAGTGCTGTCTTGGTGGTCGATAAAGCTGAGGCCATTGCGCCTGTTCGAACTTGTTTGAGTTGGTGGAACAGTAAGTGTGAGATGGCGAGCCTTGTATCCTCTGCATTATCTGATCTCAAGTCCATTGCTACTTGTGCGGGATATGTATCATAGGGCCATTGGCGTTCGCAAAGCGTATGGTCAGAGAAGACTGCGCAATCCCCGATGCGTTTGCATTCTACGAGCATTCATTCCGCCTTTGCTGGGTGTCTTCGAACTCCTTAGACGTCATTCATGGTGGTATGATTTAATGCGAATCAATAGATACGAGAGAAAACTTTTACACACCTCTTCACTAACTAGAGTGTTCTGCCATCATGCATCTTGCGATACCGTCCCTGAGGACCTTGACTTACATCTATCCGCTGAAGACGCGCCTTGCCGATTGATAAGCCGATGCCAACAAACCAACAAAGCTACAAGGGTATAAGATAGTTATCAGTTAGAAAGTAACCCATCGACCAGTCAAACTCCATGGACTTTTCCATCCCATCCCAGTGCCCGTCCCAAAATGAGTGTCGTGAAGATCGTTTGAAGCCGCTTGAAATCGGACGAATCCCACAAGGCCACGCGTGCGATCGTTGCTGCATACCAACGAGGTCCACCCAACTACGGCGGCCTCGTGCCTACATGAATGCCTTCGCGACGCTCATCAACCCACCTGCTCCGCCTGCCAGCGCTCCCAGTCCTCCCAATCCCATGCCTCCACCATCTTCATGACCCTCGTATCCCCGGCTCCCATAATACCCTCCTCTTGCTCCATGACCTCCACCGGCGCCCTTCCCTTGCAGAAAACCGGGCAGTCTGATGCCAAATTGCCGCGCGACTCCTGCCAGCACGCCGCCCGAAATCAGAGGTATGAGGAGGAAGATTACTTTGGCGGGATTCTTGCGCGCATAGTATATCAGCTCCCGGAAGAGGTGTTTTAGTTTGTGCACGAGACGTGCTATGTAGCCGTCTCTCGGGCGGCGTTTGTAGTATGAGGCGGAGCGCGAGGAGCTTGAATGGCCGCCGGATGATCGTGCGTAGCCAGGGCGAGAGGACGAGGAGTGGCCATGGCCGTGGCTATGGCGGGACGACGACGACGGCGAGGAAAAGGGCCAGGCCATGATGTGAGGATGTTCCTTGTCTGTACGCGACGCTATGGAGACGCTCTAGGCGGTATTCCAGGTGATGCACGAAGAAGAATTATGGCGTGCGGAATTTTGGGGATGGAGATTTCTGAAGGCTGGAGATCTGCAGTCGTTCGCCGGTCAGCAAATCGGGTGGTTGGAGGCGAGGAGAGTGAGACAGGCATCATGCATGAACTGGTGACCAGTTCAGCTAAGATAAACTCCCTTGCCCTTGCTTTCTCACCGCGAATCCTTCCAGTACGCAATTTTCCTAATCCTTCAGCTGCCTCTCGAAACGAGCCTTCTTGTCTTTGAATATTCCATCCAGCTCGCGCTAGGTAAGTCTGGTTTTAAATCGAGCTGGGGATTCTCCATCCTCCATCCACAGAAAAAGAACGAGTGAATCTTGGATCGGGACGGCAGCCAAAGCTTCGCGATGATGTGGAAATCCATATTCTCAGTATAATCAATGCTAATCTCACTGCTGCAAAGGTCGATGCCTAGAATTTTCAACCCGTGGTGTGCATTTAAACACCATCGCAAGATATGAGGCTATAGGTTATTTCTGGAAATTCTTCAACCATCAGTATTTGATTCTATTTCCCTTCCAATCCACAATAATAATCTCTTTTGCCGACCTGTCATAATTTTGATCATTTCTTAGCCGCCCTCGACCTCCGACTACCTTACTGACAAGACTCAATCAGTGATGAGTACGCAAAGATATTTTTCCCAATTCCTCCTTTCCACATAGCATATTATCTGTCTGAAAGAATAGCAAGAAATTATGCCAATGTGGATCCATGGATAGAGCGGCCCGGCTCCTTGCCACGTCTGATGAACGGCCGTTGACGCTCAAAGATTGTTAGGGAAGACTTGGGTGTCGCTCAAGCCTACCGATGCAGCTCCGCACTTCCTGTCATCACGGCTTCCTTGATTCTTCGACTTCTTTTTTGCAGGAGTGAGACAAGCCTTCCAATTTACTCTTGACCCAGTCGTCCAGAGCACTGCCCTGTAGCTTTCTGTACTTCTCTGCCCATGATCTCAACAGTCCGTCAATGCCTCTTATGGTTCCACGGGTATACACTGCCAGCTCGAGCAGCAAGGTATGTAAGCCCTCAAGATTGTCCAAGCACTGTTCCACCAGGAGTGAATTTCCAGTATGCGCAGACCAATCTTCCATACCAAGTATATGCAAAGAGGGAAAGAAGAGTGGAACTTCGCATTGATTGTCAAACAATGGCGCAAGCAAAAGTCGAACGGTAGTCAGCTCAAGCTTCACAAACTCTGCCGGCTTCCAAGCGATGATAATCCCCAGGATCATCGTTCGATTTCGATTGCAGGTCTCTACCATGAAAGCCATCACATCGTAGAACTCCTCGACGGTTCGTATCCACCAGTAATTCGAGGGCACGACAGGTATTCGAGGGAGGGTTTGGCGCATTGGAGTTGTGAGGTCAGCCGGGACTAGTCGGAATTCGTTTGCCCGGATCAGAGCGTCCTGCGCCTCACTGCAGATCTGTCTGCTGACTCCATAGATATTGGTTGAGCAGTATGCCGCAAGTGCCTGCTTCATCTTCTTGTCCGCATAGACGGCTTTGGTCTCGATAGACAATGTTGATGGTTCCACGAGTGTAGATCGCAGTGTGCGTGTTGGATCGCTGATAAGATCGTCCTTGCTTGACAAAGCATCGTGTATCCTAGATTGACGAGTACAGAGACTTTTACCTGAAGGAAGCAGATAGCCGTAGATTTGGTCGCGCAGCTCTTGGGGTATGCCGAGGAAGGATGGTTCCGCCATGCTGGCAAGCTGGTGTGTGTTGCTTCGTTGAGTGAAGATGATGTCGGATCTGGCTGGCAAGTGCCAGAGAGCCCGTTGATGGTTTGTTGGGTTTTTTATGTTTAGTCCTCAATCGAAAAAAGAGCAGCTTTATGAATGATGAAGCTAGGTATCGATAAGGTCCAAGGCTTTTATGCGATAACATCGCATTACCCGGCCAAGATCCATCTACTCACCCAGCACAAAATTACTTCCCCGATGGTGATTTCCGCAAGACCATTCAGATCGACCATATCCCAGCAGGTCCATAAGAGATGCTTCTCGGGTACTTGCTAGACTAAAAAATACCTTGTGGGCTCCAAATTTTATCGTACATCTGGGTAACGAAAAACCTCATTCTTCGCCAAATTTGATAAGACGGCCTTCTTCCAATGATGAGTCGTAAGTCAAGCACATAGCTCTTGACATCATGCTCAGGCTTTTAATCTTGTTCCATCAAAGTGTGATGACCTCGCGCCTGCGTCGACCGTAGATGTTGAGGTCCAGTTCATGCCTTTCTGCGGTGTATTGAGAGGGGCTGTTGCAGGCGAGCGCTGACTGCCAAATCCTCGGCTGGGACATTTGGAGCAGCGACCCGGCCGTGAGTCTGTTAGCATATGGACCGTATCAGGTCGCCCTCCGTCTTCCACAATCGAATTCCAGCTTCGAGTTATGATGATGTCAAGGTTTGGATGCCACCGAGTCTGGAAGAGTATAACTTGAGCAGAAACAGCCAGGTACCTAGATTGCTAGCGTGATGACAAATCCGCGCCGCGTTGGCGTCACGACACCACAATACTACTACTCTTGATGATTTGACGTCTTTTCCCAGAGTACACGGCCGATTCGAGCGACTAAGTACCTGCAGAGGTGTATAGATAATGTCGCAGCGTCTATTGCATACCTCGAAATGCACGAAGACCGCCCCCCAATTAACACCTTCTAGCACGGCTCGAAGCTTGAGCGCCACGTCTATTGACCATACTACCAACACAGCCTAGGTAATCTTTCGAGCCGGCACACCTCGCAGGACCAGACGAACTCCTCTCTGCTAGCCTTACTGAGCTCGATATTGGCAATGGAAATGTCGCATGGAGGTACGGGTATGGTTGAACAACGACTACATTTGTGAGGGTGTACCGCGATAAAGACCGCAGCAATATTCAAGCAAGCATTTGTCTACGTATTCAAAGGAATAGACGACTAAGGAGATATTCTGTTCTCCTCGATCCGTTAGAGTCCTGTAGGCCACCTGGCTTCTGGAACTGATCCCAGCTAATGGACAACAGAGAACAACTAGTCATCAGAATAGTCCAGCACCCGAAATGCACTCGTGTTATAGACGATCGAACCCCTATACCTGACCATAACATTACATTTCGAGGCCTGGGATGACTTTCTCCTTAAAGGAGAAGAGAAGAGGTGGTTTGGAAGGCATATCACCGCTCTCATGAGCGCCCGCGGTATCATGTTCTACAATATGCTTGAAATTTAATGATATCAGATAGGGTTCTGAAATCTACTGTTCCCAGTCCTTTAGATAGTTAGGGGCCGGGAGCACATCCATCGTCTCTGCGCGAGAGCTCGGTGGCCAATCTGACAATCACGGTCCAATGGGATACAGCATTGCAGTGCGTATATCTCCGTTCTGGGTTACCCGGTTCGATGCAGCATTTTAAAGACCGATTTCAGGAGCACACTGACTATTGGGCTCTTACATGACAGAGCCAGGCAAGAGTGAGCAAAAACTATTGGATTTCGTGGATTGCATGGCTATTTAGCATCTGTAAGTTCGAAATTTCAGTTGAAGGCTTTGAGGGCATACCCGTAAAACCACGCTCTTTTCCATCTTTACAATTTACCATGAAGCAGTTGCACCTGTGAGTTTAAATTTCAGTTCGAAGCTTTGAGGGCACTCTCGTATCTTCCTCCTGCCGACCCATTCAATATGCTCCTAAAGCAGATCATTTGCATGCATCAAAGACCCATATTAGTTCATAGCGCCTTTTCCAAGTGAACCGAAAGCACTGCCATCCTACGCCCATCCTGACTAGCTCTTTCTCATTTCCGTCTCCAAGTCTTTAGCAAACTTCCTCGTTAATCGAAGACCCGTGGATCCCATCATCCAATCCCACCATCCAGGCAGCATCGAGTTTGAAAGCACAACGTCTCGAACATCGACGTTCTCCAACACTTTGCTGACACCTCCCAGTCGCTTAAACCATTCATCACCGATTACGTCCATCACAACAAATGTGTAGAGCCCGAATAAAAACTCCAGTCGCAGTTTGCGCAGACGTTTATGAGATTTCGGAAACCTAGCAATTTCTTCCACGTGGTTGGGATCGTAAATGATGATGACGTGAAGGCTGGAAGCTTGGTGCAATATCCCTTTCAAAGCGCCTTGGTCTCTATGTTCGGGTTTGCAGTATCGGATGACGAACGTGTTCTCTTTGAGCATGACTTCTTGAGCGTGGTCGTGGATCTCGCGATTGACCTGGAGGATTGCTGTAGGAAGGAAAACTATGGGTGATTTACTGATGTCGCGATTCGATTAACTTGGGCAAGACTTGATGCGGACATTTCTGACGAGGAGATAACGATAGATCATGTCTCGTAGCTCTTGAGGGAGGCCGAGTAAGGTGGGTGTGGCCATTATCGGTCGCAGCGCTTGAGAAGCTTGGAGGTGGTGAGGCGGCAATGACGAGAGAGAATGGGGTGGATTGAGGTCGTCTTGGAGGCGAAATTATTAAGGTAAGAGTAATGTGGAGCTGAGTGAAGTCTCGAGGTTGGTAAAAACAGAAGACACGCTCAAAAAGGTCTGAGTCGGGTGGTTGCTCGACCAAGAAGTGTTTGGTTGATGTTGTTGTTATTTTTTTGAGTAGAAGAAGAGACTGGACATGTTGTTTGGAAGAGACGAGACGAGTTATGGTAACACGGAAGGATAATCACCCACCCCGCTCACCCGGTACGGTTCCGCTGTCATGCATGAAATACTTACCCAGCTGTCGAAGAAAGCATACGGAAGCTTCGACGATGTGTCCATGGCTGGATACCAATCATTTAGCCACTTGAATCAGGGATCGTCATAGAATGATCAATGTCGGACGCGACAACGGCTTGTTTGGCATACCTCTCCGCGGATGAGGACCGGAATCGGTAGCTCGCGGTATACTTTGGAGTCTGGATTGGAAGCTGACAACTTTTTCATCACTTCGAGGAGCTACAGGTCGATTTCAAACATGTATGCGGTGGTGGCCAGAGTATATGTTGACATAGCTTCAAATACGAGATGATTACGCATATAAAAGACAGATAAAGAGATGAAGTCAATGCATGCATATTGTATGCGTCTTTTACGAGTGCTAGGATCAACCAAAACCCCTCTTGTGCGAGCGCAGATATCTCAGGTCTCTGCCATGCCCAGGAATCCAAAGTCTTTAAGAAAGTCATTATCTGGGTTCCGCTTAACGCCTCGTCATTGATAGTCTGCTCCCCTGTGAGAGCTGCCCACGAAGGTCGTGAGATGAAAGCAAACTGGGATTCTGTCATTTCGAGTTCGTGTGAAGCAGAATCTGCCGAGGGATGTATTGGCTATTTCTAGTGCTGAAAATGTTTGAGCCTTCCAAGCTGATTTTGGTGTTTTAGGCTTCTCCATGCTTTCCCGCAGTCTTTGAAGTGCCAACTACCTGGAGCCTGTACCTGAATCTAGTAAATCTTCCGGCCTCCTTCTCGCTCATGGACTTCGTTGTATGGCCGGAACCCTTCCTCTTCAGTCTCTCTCCCTTTTCTCCCATGTTCAGGCTTTTGCTGAGACTGCCGTCCGCTTGCTCAGCCCATCAAGCGACTCATGTCCTGGCCCTCGAAGAGTGGTGTTGGATCATCGGGAGGTGTGTTGCCCTTTACCCTCCTCTCAAGCACCTTCAAGAACTCCCTAAAGGCATCTCGTGCCTGTTCATCCCTGAGGTCACTCTCAGGCATCGACTTGTTATACCTGCAACGGTTTCTGTAGATACAACCCGTGAAGTGAACTTCTCCTGGCAATCGAAATCGGCCCAACGGAACGAATTCGTACGGCTCGTGGCACTCTTTTAGATAGTCTTTCCCTACCCCCACCGTGTAGGTGAAATTGACACGAAGATCCTTCAAGCAGTGGTGCTCGAAGACAAACACAATAAAACTTGCCAACTCTGCCATGGAAAAGATACGAATGTCGAGACGAGGGGCGATTAGCAACAGAGGTCGATGAGACTTGACTTCCTGGGAGAAGGAGGTCAACTGATGCCACCCGAGAAGGATGTTGTGGCTCTCTACGATGGCCTGTGACGCTTCCGCTTGGAGTTGTTTGTTGACGCGGATTAGCTCCGTAGGGAGGTTCTTCTCTGCAGACCGTGGAGCGGCGTATCGCCCGGGCCTCAGAGCATGCTCCGACGCAAGCAAGAACCGGTAGATCTTGTCCCGCAACTCTCTCGGGAGACCAAGCAAGGACGGGTGTGCCATGATGAGATGAATGGAGCGGAAGAACTCAAGCTGATGGATGGAAAGATAGCGGTCCTTTTCTTTTCGGTGTTGACGGTGTGATGTTCCTTGCGGTGGAGAGAAATGGAAATCTGGTTGGGTGAGTGAGAGCGCCACCTCAAATACTGTCTGACGTGGTTTGCGTGATTCTTCAGTCAAATGATTTCGAACGGAGGCAGCCCGAAAGGAATGTAGTGGTTCGTTCGGGTGGGTGGAAGGGAGACGGATGAGTTTGTCTCCGGCGTGTGCCTGGCTATGGGTGTTGACGAAGCGTTTGAAGTATCTGAAGAGTATTGCTTTTCTCGTGGAGAGCCGATAGCGCGTTAAGGAGCGGGAGACTGCTACCGGTTACTTTCCAAGCCGTGGTTGTTCTGTGAGAAGAAAGAGGGCGTCGAAGGAGTGGCGGGCGGGATGAAGAACCTTAAGTAAGGGAGTCCGAGGTGTGTTGAAGTGTGTAGGTAGCCTGTTTGCAAACACAAGTAGGTCATGTGGAAATTCGACAGAAGAACAGAGGAATCTGCCTGACATCGAGGACGAATCAGTCCAACAACACCGCGTGTAGGCCAAGTCAGTGTTCAAGCTCACAGACTAGTTCAGCAGGAAGACTTAGTCAACTTCCAGGTCCTCACAGCAATTCAGTAAGGCTTGGTCCTTGGAGATTCGTCGATGTCGCTCCAATCGCGCAACTCTAAGAGTCAACCGTCATCTGGAAAGCCTGATATCAATCACCTCGGGATGACAGATCAGATATCCTACATTCTCAGACTGCCAAATTAACCAGGTCTCCAGCTCCGCCAGCTGGCAGCCTCTACACTCATCTCATCACCACTCAACGCCTCCCGTCACGACCTCGCCTATCATAGCGCTCCTCATCCTGACAAAACCGATCACCATCTCGATATTCATCCTCACGCCCACGCCCACGCCCACCCTCCCCATCCTCAACCCCCCAAGTAACCCCACCAATCCTCCTCCTCACCAACACCCCATCCTTAACCCCCTTCCTCCTCCACCGTCCGCCCCCCATGCCATCCCTCCCCTCCCCGGTAAACCAAGCATCCTTACCAAGACTATAATCAATCCACTCACTCTTTCCCAACGCCAGGGCGCTGTACCCGTACATCTCCTCCTCCTCGGCGTTGCACCCGGGACAGAGCGCGACGACGACGAAGCGCTCGGTGAGCAGGTTGCGGCACTGGGTGTAGGGCAGGCTGGCCCGGGGGTTGGTGCTGGATCGGCGGTGCGAGGGGGGACCGAGGAGTTTCTGTTCGTGGCGGAGGTAGCTCGGGCAGAGGGTGGTTGTTTTCTGGACGTGGGTGCAGGTTAGGAAGCTTATGATTTCGTGGTAGCACATTTTCGGGCGCGTGTCGGGCAGCTGGGTTGGGTGGAGATTAGTTTGTGGTGTCTCGGAGACGATGGGAGAACGGGAGTCGAAATACCTATCTATGCTGCGTGAATAGTCAAAAATGTTTGTGTTGGAAAGATGGGAGTGTTTCTGTCGATGATGTGACCCGTTGTCATCAACACGGCTGCTTGTTTCTATCGCATTCCAAATCAATGGGATTTCTTAATATACTCGTTTCCGACCTCACAATCGCGGTGGAATTTCACAACTCTGCTCTTTTCATATTTTCAACGATGCCGATCCTGTTCAAACTTGTCCCTCAACCACAAGACTCAATTCACAAGAACATCTTAAGAGATTCGCAAAGGTTGGCTTTTGGAAACCAGAAAGCAAGCACCTACGAGCACAGCTTTTCTCTCGTCCAGTTTCGACCTTGTGAGGACTCCGGCGGGTATGTCCTTAAGATAGCCCAAGTGTCCGGGCTGATCGATGTCCATATGGAGATGCAGCAGGGCCAGAGGGACGTCAAGGAGATGCCGAGCCAGTTGTGTTCTGGACAAGGTCGCTGTGAGATTTGAGCTTGGGCCGATCGCAGGTCAGACCTCACAAACACTCTATTGTTGGAAAAAATGCAGACGAATAATGACGAGACCGAAACCTGTCGGCTACATGTAGAAATACACTACAACTGTTGTTATCTTAGCACACCTACCTTAAAATCCATTCACTTCGCAAGCAATGCCCATACTTTTACATTATTTTTTTGGCCTCGGCGCTCGCCAGTATAAGCCATGGTATAGATCACCTGATATATCTTATCTTGTCATCCAATGTTGGGAGATCATCGCTGCCTGACTTTTGGTTTCCTCTTCTGCTTCTCCTCGACACCATTCATAGACGTCGCCTCGTCTAGTGCAGCGTCGTCGGGCGTGTTTGATTGTTTGTCCTCCTGATCGGCCAGGACGGCTTCTCTTGGCCCGAGGAATCGTCCAAGGGTCTTGTGGTACGCCCACATTGGCAGTTTGACAAGGGCAGTGTCTCTGAAGGTTGGTGGTTCAATAGCGTCAAGCTGTCATTTGTCAGTGTGGATGTGGAGAAGGGAGAGCAGGCCTGATACGTACATCTAAAAGCAATTCAATATGTTCTCCCTCCTCAGTGACTTCCTCAACGAAGACATTGCCGACAGAATCCACAATCAAGACCTTGCCATTTTCTGCTTGGACACGCTTCTTTGCGCCGATTGGGCCAGGCTGGACCTCCGCCTCGACGGGTGTGCTGACGCCTTCTTTCTTCGCAGGGCGTGTCCCTCGTGGAACCTTCTTGGTTTTGCGGCTGTCCCTCTCTGCCATGCGTTTCTGCTTGCGGTTCCATTGCATAGATTGTGCTTCCTCGGCGGAAGTAGTGTCGGCTCCTGTAGCAATGGCATCAACGTCGGGGACACCTGGGATCACCAAGTTGTCGCCCCAAGCAAGATGTCGCGCACGCTGAATGTAGCGTTCGACGAAGTCCCTATGTCTCTTGTGGCCGGCATAGAGGGCCAGGTAATGCGCACCGCCACCGAAGACAAGGAACATGCCCACGAGGACAGAGCCCAAGCCTGGACGGAAGCGAGAGTAGTAGTATCCAGTCCCTCGCCATTTGGGAAACCCATTTTTCAAAAAGTGGTTGTAGCGCTTTCTGCTCTCGTAATCTCTGAGCACGTTGGCGACGACGCCGAATCTGGCGAAGCGATCGCTGGCTTCTTTGGAAAAGGCATTGACCTGGCGGTTGGAAGGTTTCTTGCCGTCGTGGGATTTTGCGTACTGCTCGACGAAGGAGGAGCGAGCCTTGTCCGGATGCAGGTCTCTGGATCTCTTGCGGTAGACTTTGTTGATCTGGTCAACAGTAGCGCTGGGTTTGACACCGATCCAAGAGTAAAAGGTCACGTTCTGTCCTTGGTCCTGCTGGACGGCGTCGTTGAGTTGGAATATTTCATAGTCTGCACACAGATCCAGTTAGCAGTGGCACAATTGGCAGCAGCTGTGGCCACATCAATCTCACCCTCTTTGGTCCAGGCGGCGACAAAGGCAGCAAACAGACACAGCAGCGTCGTGGCGACAGTGATTCTTGTCCTCATGGTGAGGCGGAAGTGGACGAGTGGATGGTGATGGTATTCTTGGGTACCGGGAAGTTCAGTATGCACTTCCCTTCTAGCCTCATACGTGGCTCCCTACGGCCCTGATGCACAAGCGTCCCAGCCAATTCAGGCCGACCCAATTGCGGTGATGCGGAGGAGCGAGAAGCGACTGTACGGTGGAAGGAATAAATAGTGCTGAGTCTGCACCGCTGCCGCAGATTTTTCTCTCCTGCTCAGAGTACGAGTGTCTCTCAGACTCTCATAGACTGAGAAAAGTGTAGCCAACACGATTCTCTCCCCCTGACATGGGCTAACTGGACCATTCCTGGCCCTTCATCGAAATTGCCCTGGTGGTCCTGGCTCAGCGTCCAGATCCAGATCTTGCCCATCCCCATCCCGACTTCACCAAGATCCTCTCCCTATTATACAGTACTTACCACATCCAAATCTCTCCTTCATACTGAGCACTCTACGATTGTTCCTCGACGGTCTTCAGCTCCAACTCCGACTATTCCCCCGCTTTCAGTGGCACAATCCCGTGTGCTCTCCAATCAAGCAACGTATCAAATCAATTCCACACGCTCACCGCAAAGGAATCTGCACCTACCCACACCACCCAAGTCCAACAAAGAAATCGTCCGCTATATCACACCAGGCTTCCCCTCCTAAACTCTCACACCATGGCACCCTCCTTCACCATCCCGATAGACGCCTTGACGTCGCGCTTCAACTTCGCTGGCCGCTTCGATGAAGCCCGCCAGACCTCCATCGCCACTCGCTTCTCCAATCTCAAGCCACTGGGAGAATTCTTCAACTTCGCCCTTCTCTCAAAGCCAGCCAACTTCGGTGAAGCCCAGAATCGTGCCTCGTACAACCTGAGCTACTTCTCCAGCAACTATGCCGTCGTCTTCCTCATGTTCTTCATCTACAGCCTGCTCACCAACTTGACGCTTTTGTTTGTCATCGTTCTCGTAGTTGGTGGAATGTGGGGAATCGGCAAGCTCAATGGTCAGGACCTCGACGTCGGCCCTATCCACGCCACAACCGGACAGCTTTATGGCACTCTCGCCATCATTGCCATTCCACTGACAATATTTGCTGGCCCGATTGGCACCATGCTTTGGCTCGCTGGAGCCAGTGGTGTTACCATCCTGGGCCATGCTGCATTCATGGACAAACCCATCGAGTCAGCTTTTTCCGAGGAGGCGGTCTAAGTGGTCGGCCGCGAACTCCACACACTACGCCCCTATGGGGAAGACCATCGGGGCGACGAGGAGGGTATCAGCAACAACAAATACCCATGTATGATGAACTGCGAGTCCGAGAGATTTCCAGCGACGAGGACCGGTTTTTGATTTCGCAAAAGAGGCGTTCACGTTTGGATTCTGATGAGTTATTTTTCGCCGATGGAGGGACCAGGCATCCGCGTACTTATTCGGATGAGCATTTGGCTTATGGGGAGGACTTATATGAGAGTGGCGAGTCTTACAGTGGCGAAGAGGAGGGAGCTTTGGTGGTAATGAGCAGGACACACAGCCAAGAGCACGAGACGATTGCTAGGAGGGCTTTGGAGAGGATCGACCGTGCAAAGGCAAGAGGAAAATCAGCCGTCACTCTCACGCACGAAGAGATTGAGGCACTGGACAGACGATTTACTCGAGAATCTCCAGAGCGTGAGCGAAAACGTACATCACCGAAAGGGAGCAGAAGCCAGGCTTCGAGTCAAACCGCTTGGACACGCCAGAAAGGATCACGACGAGCGAGTCTTCTTGCGCCTTCATCTGATTCTTCCAAGCAGCGTGCCACCACAGCTGCGCCCAAACAAAAGTCCTCAAAGTCAAGCAAGAGCAAAGATCGTCGAGAGGAAGAACGGCACGCACCAGCACCCGGCTTTATGGTACAGGGTCCTGGTGGAGCGTCGGTCTACACACCTCTGGGGTATGGTAACGCTGGTCGTGCACCACCATTCCGCAGGACTGCATCGGGCGAGAAGAGAGCCTCACCGCCTGAGTCTCGTGGCAGTTCACGCTCTTCCTCTTCAGCAAGTCGCCATGCACCAGTGCAAACTCAAGCTCCATACCCTTACTATGACAGCACCCGCGCCCCAGCTCGCACCGTTTCACAGGAAGACTACGCCTACGCTCAATACCAGGCTCACGGGTCCGCTGCCGCGCCATCGAACGGTCGTCGTGTCCCTTCCGGTGGCTCGTCAGAAGTTTCATACTCGAACGTATATCGACGTGTGCCCGTTCCAGGCATAGCATCAAGAGGAAGGACGCAGCCCAGTAATTCTGATACCAGTATACACCATCCTAGTCCTATCGCCAATGAGTATGCCCCTAGCTCTGGTACCAGCGATGAAGACGAAGACGAGGATTCAGAGGACGAGCTCGCCGCTGCCGCCCCGCCTGTCCGTGTGACAAGGTCTCGAGCAACTGCTCCTGCAACTACTACCAGTAGGAGCTCCAGAGACGAGGACAAGGGGAGGAGGCGGAAGAGGTAATCATTCGTGTCTCTACAGCTGCTGCTTGCTTTGTTGGTTTTCTTGGTGTTTGGCTCTCCCTCTATACTTGGCTTTGAGACGGACTTTTTTGGGGCTTCTTTTTGGGTAATGGTTATTAGACAGACGTAAAAGGGAAATGGGTCGTGGGAATGCGAACAACGGGATTTGGTCGCCTCGTTCCCACCGTGTTTTTTGTGTTTATCCAGTAATTCAGATGTCTCGTCTTGACTGTGTGTGCATACATTTTCCGTGATGAATCATTGCGGCTAACTTTGGTTGGATATCTCCTCGCGGACTTTGATCTGGTTGTTGGTCTTGATTTTGATCCAGGAGTTTCCCCCATTATTGGTAGTGGCGTCGGACTCGTGAAGGAATGGCACAGTATGGATCGTGTGGGGAAGAGCACAGTATGGGGAAAGTGGTTTGGAAGGGTCGGTTTATTAGGAGGGAGGAAGATGGGATGGGAGGAAGATGGGATGGGAGGAAGATGGGATGGGAGGAAGATGGGAGGGAGGAAGATGGGAGGGAGGAAGATGGGAGGGAGGACGATGGGAGGGAGGAAGATGGGAGGGAGGAAGATGGGATGGGAGGAAGATGGGATGGGAGGGAGGTGAGTGAAAGGTGGGTACTGGTAAGTTGGATATACATGTTGTTTCGTTGTAGTGATGGGGTGGTTGCGTTTTCTTGGAGGATGGATTTGATCGGAGGTGTGGAGTAGTGGATTGTGTGGGGGTTGTGGTGGGTTGTGAGGTGGGAGGATGAGGTGGATTGTGAGGTGGGAGGATGAGGTGGGAGGATGAGGTGGGAGGATGAGCTGGGAGGATGAGGTGGGAGGATGAGCTGGGAGGATGAGCTGGGAGGATGAGCTGGGAGGATGAGCTGGGAGGATGAGGTGGTGATGGTGAGGCGAGCAGGTAGTGTTTGATGAATAGGTTGGGGATCTATTCATGAAGCATGATCTTGAAGAATCATGTGAGTTGGCGGTAGCATTGGAGATTCCGTTTGAAGTGTGAAGTGTATTGATAGACGAATGTTGAAGAATAGGCTTGGAGATGTGTCTCGGGGAATATACTGCATGGGTCTTGAAGGACGGAAATATTCATCATGGCTCTCTTCCACGTTTCCTGTGTTGACCCGTATGCTGAATTTGTCTCCGGGTTGTTTGATTGGTATTTGGGTTTGTATATGCCAACAACGACGCCCTGTCATGGCTCAGCTTTGCCAGTTCATTGCCTTGCCTTTGGGAGAAGCGGTAAAGAAAATGACCAAAGGATTTCCATATGCAAAAGCTTGTTTTGGTCATCGCTTTTCCGACATAATTAGCCCGTACGGAGCTCGCTGAGAACCTTTCTGTTTGGGCGTATTGTCGAACACCCCCATGCAACTAGCAATAGAGTCGAGCATCTTTGCGCCCAATCATTACAATGCAAGCAAAACGTAAAGTACGACAAAGTTTCTTTTCTCTCATCCCCCAAAAAATTGGGTATACTTGAAATCAACGTACTCACGCCCGCTCCTTCTTGACGACGCCCTTCTTCTGATCAAACCGGCGCAAATCCGGGAACAAACACCGGTTGGAACGGGCGAACCTGTGCAGCACTTTCTCAACCTCTTGTCTTCGAACTTGAGCTGGCTTCTTCAGTGCCTGGACAAGGTCGCCAACCCATGGATCGTTGCTGAACGCCAGTTCTGATATTTCTGATGAAAAGGTCAGCCGCATTCCGAGAACGTGTCTGGGGCTGACCATGGCCGGTCATACTTAATTTGTGAAATTTCAGTCTTCTGGCTCGGTTCCGCATGTTGGTGAGCATCTTCGTTCTCTGTCTCTTCATCGCAACATATTCAGTTTCGAGTTCGACATGCCCGCCTAAAAGCAGGTCGAGGGTGGGCGTGGCCGATTTGAATAGCTCCAGGCGCTAAGGCGACATTAGCATTGTGCTGATGGATAATAGAAGGAGTGAATTTCAAAAAGTCTATGCAGCACAGTTTTTCTCTCAGGAAAGATCTGCTTACCTCCTCTCTTGACATCGAAGGTGGCAGCCTTCTCTGCTCTCCACTACATAGACAATAGTGGTATCTCGTGCAGCCTCCGGCCGTGCTTGTAGAAATATCTGTTGCATCATTTCCATCTTCCTCATGATCGGCTTCTTCTTGATTGTCGTCGTTGCTTCGATCTACAGAAGCATGATTCTGATGACTCGAACCTGGACTTGGAGCATGGTCTACCGGCATCACCGACATCTGTCGCTGCGCTGAGGCATTATTTGCAACAATTGGCGTATGACCAACTTGGATAAGAAAACTTTGAATAGCCGTCTCAAAGTTGTCATTCAGTCGGACGCCGTAGCGTTCTGCAGCGATCGTCCCAATGTATCTCATAATAGTTGGAAGGTTCCCAGCATCCAGTGTCAACGACATCAAGAGTCGCGCCCATTTGAAACTGAGCTCTTCGTCACTGATTATCTGCACCGCACGCATGTCTGGATGGTGGCCACCTTTGGCTTTGATGTCGACCAGCAACTGGTCCGCGTAATCAATTCCTTCATAATCAAACCGGTCCTCGACGAACGTGGTGATAGACCGCCGGAATAACGGATCACTGGCAGTATGCGTCGCCAAGTAGTCGTTTAGAAAGGCTTTCATGCCAATGTCCGGTTTGGTGTCGGGTACTTGTTGGTATGGCGATTGTGCCACAGGAGCGGGTTCAGGTGGTGCCCCTTGAAGGGTTTCTGGTGAAAATGATCGATTGCTCCGTGTTCTCTTTGTATTCGATGACTCTCCGTGGTTTTGAGACTATACGTGTCCTTTTAGTCCATTTCAAAAATACCTTTCCTCGAGGTACAACGCATGGAGTAGAAAGGGGTCTGAAAACGCGACTTGAGAGGACTCCACTCACACCCACTGGTCTCTTGCCGTTCGCATTCTTAGACATTTTGCTAGCCACGCGATTCTTGATACTCGTAGGAAAGATACAGGCAGGCAAAACCGGACTGGTCAATTGACTTGGTTGATGTTGTTCTTGACGAAAAATAGTAAGGTCGGCGATCAATTGATATTGCCAAATCTCGTGACTTTGTGGGTCCTCCGAATCAAAAAATATGAACTTAGACTTGAATATTGGACAAAATCAGATTTCTACATCCCTTCATTTTTCTTTGCAAGGAAGGGTTCGCTTTTCCTTGCGTTGACAGATTGGATGTAGACTGAGGAAAAACTGAAGGCGTGCAAGGTAGCTTATATGTCATCAACGTTCGCATTTTATCAATAATGTACTGTCATCTTATCCAGATGCCACAATGGTATTAAATGTAGCACTACCGGATTTCTGGATAACCATGTTCATCGTGATGTGCAAAGCCCAATCGAGTTTGAAGACTTACGACTTTCTATGATTACTGTACGATCTTGATAGCTCGCGGGAATGCTAGAAACAACAATTCGGAAGGAACATATATCGATTGCATAAATAGAACAGTCAATTAAAGAGCCGGCTCATTCTGATAGCCGAACGAAGGAGAGGAGACGTGGTTTATATTATTTGTAGGTAGCCAAACCGAGCATTTTACCAGCTCATTGAAAAAGTACTCTCTTCCTAGCCAGGTCTTGGTACACATTTTCCAACGCCTCTCTTTTCCTTTTTCTATCCCTCTCTTCGGCCTCCCTTTCCTCCATCTCCTCCTCATCAGCAAGTGCGTCTTCAATCGTCCTAGGTTTCCAAGCGCGAATGCTGCCATCGCCATGGGCCGAGTAGAGCTCTAGATTGTGAGCGCGCCAGGCCAGGTCCACGACCCTCTGCTTGAAGTCCACCTTGGCGTTCCCAACTGTGCCCGATGAAGAGAGACCCGGTGTACGCAAACGCTTGATAAGTCTTCCCTCGAATGTCTCAAACATGAGAATCTCTTTCTCGCTCGGGAAGAACAGCACATCTTTCCCTCCCGAGGTCAAACTTGAAGGAGTAAGGCATGGCAGGAGCCGCGAGAGATGGCGATTTTTAAGGAGAGGTCCAAAGTTGGCCAACGTGTTCGCCCCAGCAATTGTGTTCCACACGCGAATTTTCTCGTCATGTCCGGTGCTCACGATATGCCGTCCGTCTTCTGACCAAGCGATCCCATTCACGGGTCCGATATGCGCCTTTCCACGCTCCCTTCTTCGAGCACCAATACCAAGCCCATTGTATCCTACTATGCCTACCGAATCTTCCATATCCATCGCGCCCAGAAATCCTGCACTCTTTCTTATGTCCCAAAACCGCACAGTGCCATCCGTGCCACCGCTTGCAAGCACGTGCTCGTCCACAGGACTCCAGGCAACAGTGAGCAAGGCACCAGTATGTCCAGCTAGCGCATGGGAAGCCGCTCCGGACCGCAGATCAACAAGCCGAACAGCCGGATGCTGGGTCGCACAAGCGACTAAAAGATGGGAGGCAATATTCGACGTTGCATGTGCGTATACGACTGATTCAAGATTGAAGGTCGCAGAGACTTGCAGAGTCTCAGTTGATCCGATCTTGAGGGCGTGGTCGTACGAGCTGGAAAGAAATGCTAAAGAGTCGAACGGAAAGAAGGAGATCTGGGTAATACCATGAGTATGAGGAGATACACCCCGAGGCGCAGTCGCAAGAGCACGGTATGTAGCAGCAGAACTGTTGGTTGCATGTGGAGCTTCCAAGTCCCATATAGCAATTGAAGCGTCAGCCCCGCCAGACAGTAGATACCGTCCTTCAAAACGGTCGATGGCTATACTGTTGACTCCGCCATGATGCGCGATCGGAAATCTGTGTTCGGGTTCCTCGTCGCCGTGCTCTTCATGGTCGGCATTGGCTGCCGTGGGCTCGAATCGGGTATTGGATGGCTGTATGGCTCGAAGCAGCTTATCATTGTAGCTCCGCCGCAAGTCTCCAGGCGATGAGATGGCAGCCTCTCTGTTCAGAAGAAGGGCATTCATTCATAGCCATTGAGGTTGTTGCTGGTCATTATGTGTTTGTCGCGATCAAGACGCGACAATGTGGATCAGGATCAGGGCAGGATCGTGGATGACGGCGATGCTGACTCAGCTTTGGAATACTACCTACCTACCTATCTAATATTTACCTCCATGATTCGGGGTCCTATCTTCCAGAATTTTGCCTGATGATCCGTAGTATTTTCTATCTTCACGACTTTCATATTCAACGCTGCCGACTTTTCTAATACATTCGTGCCGAAAGGCTACATGCTTGCAGTCAAGTGCACCATGATCTGTATCGGCACAAGGTCGTAATTATCGAATGGAGTGTTCATTTCCTCTTGATAGTCGAGCCTGATCGCAAGCACGCGTCCGAAATACTTCAAATCATGCATGGACGCAGGTCGCGGACTGATGGATAATGGGAACATACGGTATCCCGTATGTGAGTTGCCTATCATGCAATGGCACAATGGCCCGGAAACCAACCGTGTGGTTGTTGCTGTTGATACCTTGAGGTGCACTTTCGCAGCCTCGCTTTCTACCAGGACTACAATATTCACCATGAGAACATGTCAACAAGATTATCCTTGGATTGTCCCACGACTATCCGATCATGTCCGCTTGGCTCAAGGGCATTCTCGATACGCTCTTCGCCAAAGCTGGTCTCCCTATTCCGTTCTCTTTCATGCAAAATTCGATGCTGCTGCCATGCCGTCCTTGGAGTTCAAGATCAGTAGGCAGTCCCAAGCTCTGACAGCGGGAGTCTGGTTGTCTTCTGGAATGCTTCAACTCAAAAAGAGATCTCTCTCGATTTTACGTTGTCGTTCTCCCCTACCACTTTATAGCCTGGGACCTTTTAGATTGACTGGAGAATACTGATACATGCATGATATTATTGTTGCGCCTAGATCGAAAAGAACAGTATGGTGTCAAGACTCCCCTGCTGAATCAAAGTTTCTAATGGCGTTTAAAATATCTCTCCTCTGGTTGAACGGAAGGTAATGGAAGCTTTGTAAAAGTAGAGGCTGGAGTCTGCGACTCTCGTCATGTGAGAACAGTGCTATTATGTACTGAACAACATAAATGAGGGAATGAGGCGGTCTCGGTGCTAAACTCTATCCAGTAGAGTACGGTAGTCGCCAAAGCAATGTTTATCTAGCATCAAGACCTGGGAATCGACCATTCCAAACATCATCTATCCATAGAGAACCTTCATAGAGCGACTAGGCCACGAGATTTAGATTTGAGGAAATGAACTCGAGGGTGATAGCATCCGAGCCTACTTATTAAATATTGTTAGGAATAGTAGGTTTGAAGTAGTTAGATCGGAAATATATTGTATTAATAAGATAATCTCTAAGGTTCCTCCGGGATCCTCTAGTATACTATATATATTTTATAATATACGTACTAATAAATCAGGTAACTAATTCCTAATAGAACCCCTATTTTAGACCTATTAACGGCGATAATAGTATTATAATATTATTATTATAGTAGGACCCTTAGTAGTAACTACTATTTAATAAAGAACTTTCCTTAATATAACTCTATCTCTCTTATAACTAGGGTCCCTAAGGGGTCGGGTCGGGTCGGGTTTTAGGGGTACCCCCCTAACCCGCCGCGGGGGGCAAATAGGGGGTTAGGGTTTTAGGGCGGGGGACAATTTACCCCCTAACCCGATAATCGGGGTAGAATTAGGGGCGTACGTAATACTTATTAAGATATAATACCTATATAAAGTATTATATAATATTATTAAGAGATAAGGTATTCTTATAGGAAGTAAGAGTAATAATTTAGTAGAATCTAGGTCTTAAGTTATAATATTTATATATCGAGCATTACTAATAGTCTCCTAATAGTTAATATAGAGAGAGAGCCATTTATTTAGTACTAGTATATAGAGAGAGAATAGGTATAATATTAGATACTATCCTTAGACTTATTATCCGATATATCTCGCTTATTAATAATACTATTATTAGTTATAAAACTATCTAGATTCCTATTATTATTATTATCTTCTTCTTCTATCTCCTTATTATTCTCCTTATCCTTATCTTAAAGCCGACCTCGAAATATAGAGGCTAGAGTACCCTTATTATCTACTATATCTATTTTATTAAGATAATTACTATTGATATTAGTCTTCTATTTAGCTAATAGTAATATTACTAAACGTTTAAGATCTATATTACGAACTCTACTATATCTCTAAGTAGTATCTCTCTTCGAACTAAATATAAGCTCTTATACCTTATTTACTAGCGAGGCTTTAGGTAGATTAGCTCTTAATCTAGCTTTATTAATAGGATATACTATCTACTAACTAGTAGGACCTAGTAAGGAACGGCTAGTTATAAGTTAATTACGTAGGATCGTAATTTCGTCTATATTAAAAAATTAGTAAGAAGAGATAAAGAGAAGGGAATCGATAGTATAGGTCTCTATAGTAATAAGGGCCTATATAAGCGTTAGAGACTATTAGTAGACTATTAGGTAAGCGGAATACTAACTAATAGTTCTTTTTTATAAAGATATTTATAGATCTTCTTATTTTAAGTAATAAGTACTAGACTATTTGCCTTAGTATTTAATAATTACGCTATATACTACTATAATCTCCTTATAAGTCTAAATATAGTTTACTAGTAGTTTAAGTAGCGAGCGATAGTAGCTTCCTAGAACTTTTTAATTTACTTATCTACTATAGGGGACTAGATTTTAGTATTAAGGAGTACGTCTAGATCTTAATTAAGGGATTCGTCGTTATCTTCGTTATCCTCTTTATCGTTATCTTTATCGTCGTCTTTATCGTCGTCTTCGTCGTCTTCGTCGTCTTTATTATTATTAGGTTCGAAGGCGATGATTTTATTAAGAGGGCGTTTAAGGATATTAGGATAGCTACTAGTAGTAATTCTAGAGGTATTAATTAGTTAGAGGACTAGTAAAAGAGTAAGGAACGTTAGTATAGATATACCTCTTATCTATAACTTCTTAAGTAGCCGCCTATAAAAGCTCCTTTTAACGCGCCTCTAGTAATTTATTAAAGCCTAATAAGTCCTTTACTTTCTTACGCGCTGCTAATATTATAGTATATAGGTACCGCCTAGCGTAATCTTTTATCTTCTTAAAGCCTTTAAGACCCTTACGGCGCGTAGTCTCTTTCTATATATACTTATTTATAGATCGCTACGTAACTAGTTTAGCGGGCGCTATAGTAGAGAGCGGCTAAAGTAGGGAACGGCTAATAGTCTACTAATAGTTAAGAGTACGATTAGAAAGTAAAATACGCTAAAATTACTTTTATAGATATAATAATATTAATTAGTAGAAGAAGTTCGTCCTAAGCGTAAAATAGTAAGTACGGGCCGATAATCGGCGCCTAAAGCGGCTTAGCGTATAGAGATTTTAATACTAGTCTATCGTATATTAGAACGCGCCTTTACTAGTTACCTCTATAACTATTATCCTCGTATTAACTTAGCTAATTATATCTTATTAGGCCTATTAAATTATTCTTATCGTTATTTATTACTATAGTATATCTTTATTTCAAATTTACGCGTACGCGTATTCGGTAATACTAATTATAACCTTAGGCGCGTACTAAGATAACTAGCGTAATTACTACCGGTAGCTCCTAGATCGCTCGAAAGTCTTTAAAAGGTTTAACTAGTACGCCTAAGTTACGTTTAAGAAAAATAACTACTCGAAAGGCTCCTATAAAGAAACCCTACTATTATAAGCTAGGAAGTAAGTAAAATGCCTATTAGTTTACTAATAGTCTATTAATCCTTACTAACGTGAATTCTAGCCGTTATATTACGTAAGATTCGTCGCTACTAGAAGGGGACTAAACTCCTTCTACGTAAGTTACTATTTACGAGATTAGTAAAAGAGATTACCTAGGATTTACTTATTATTAAGGATACGCGCTTTTAGAAGACGGCTATTAATATAATTTAAGAAGCGGCCGAGGCCTTCCTAGTTAGCTTATTTAAAGGTAATATTTAATATATACTTAATTATCTCTAGTCTACTAATCTAGAATAGATACTAATCTATACGCTATCTATACTAAGTAAGTAACTATTTAGTCGAAGGATATATAGTTAGTAAGACGGCTTCGTTAGGGTAGGAGTAGTAGCGAGTAAATTCTAGGCTAAAAATATAACTAAATAATATATTTTTAGAGTTATATACTATAGGATAAAGTAAAGTATATATTAGGCGTAGAATATTAATAATACTAGTATTTGCCTCTCTTAACTATTAGTAGACTATTAGGATCTTCCTCTCTATCTTTCTTTATCTAAGCTAAATAAGAAACGGTGAATTTAACCTCTCTTAATAATTAGGAGACTATTAGGATCTCTCTCTTCGTCTCTCTTTATATAAACTAAATATATTATCGTGAATACAGGCTCCCTTAACTATTAGAAGACTATTAGGATATCTCCTATCGTCTTTCTTTATCTAAACTAAATATAATATCGTAAATATAGCCTTTCTCGACTATTAGGAGACTATTAGAATCTCTCCTATTATCTTTCTTTATCTAAACTAAATCCAATATCGTGAATACAGCCTCTCTCGACTATTAGGAGACTATTAGGATCTCTCTCTTCGTCTCTCTTTATATAAACTAAATATATTATCGTGAATACAGGCTCCCTCGACTATTAGAAGACTATTAGGATATCTTCTATCATCTTTCTTTATCTAAACTAAATATAATATCGTAAATATAGCCTCTCTCGACTATTAGGAGACTATTAGAATCTCTCCTATTATCTTTCTTTATCTAAACTAAATCTAATATCGTAAATACAGCCTCTCTCGACTATTAGGAGACTATTAGAATCTCTCCCGTCGTCTTTCTTTATATAAGCTTAATAATAGGTTATAAATTTATCTAAGTATATATTCTAGTACCTTAGGTTATACTACGTAATAATTCGATATTCTTCTTATCAACTCGAACCCCGAGGATATATTTTATTAAGATTTTAATAAATATATTTAATTCCTATAAGAATTAACATATATATACTATAATACGTTTAAATAAAATAATACTTAGTTATGAAGAAGAATAACAAGTATACTATCGATCTACGTATTTAGATATATATTATTTGTCTACCTTAGGTATAGCTATATACGCTTAAATAATTTCGTATAACCCTTGGTATTATATCGGAATTAATATTTACTTAGCGTTGCACGGTCGTATAAATTCTTAGAGGAAGTAAGAGGGATAATTTAGTAGAATCTAGGTCTTAAGATATAATATTTATATAGCGAGCATTACTAATAGTCTTCTAATAGTTAATATAGAGAGAGAGTCATTTATTTAGTACTAGTATATAGAGAGAGAATAGGTATAATATTAGACGCCGTAGCCCGTCCCTAGACTCGCCTTTTAATATAATATTAATAGGTTTATTCTTTAGTACTAGCGTTATTATCCTTATCTTTACGCTCCTAACCTTATATCTACGCCTTTAATCGGAATATTTACGCTTCGTAGGTTTAAAATCTTCTAAAATACTATATATCTTACTACTCTAAAACTAGAGTAATAGGACTACCCCCTAGGACTAGCTAGATCCGTAATAGTATTATTAAAGAAAGAGATTTAGTAAGCGTAGGTATTACTTTATACCTAAACTTTCTAGGTTTAAATCCTTATCCCGATAGTAACCTAAATTAACCTCTTACTACTATAATACCGCTTCTTTCCGTCCTTTATAAGCCGGCTTAACGAGCCGATTATCTATAAGTTTAGACTTCGAACTACCTTATCTCTCGTCTTCTTAAAGCCTTTAATACCCTTACGGCGCGTAGTCTCTTTTAGTATATAGGGATTCGACGATCGCTACGTAATTAGCTTAGATAGCGCTATAGATAAGAGCTAATAGTCTACTAATAGTTAAGGATATAAATAGAGGCTAAAAGACGATAGAATAGTATATACTAGGATAATATAAATAATTAGTAGAGATTCTTAGTCCTAAGCGTAAAATATTATATATAGGCCGATATTCGGCGCCTAATTTAGCTTAGCGTATAGACTTTTTACGCTAGTCGGTCGCATCCTAAGACGCGCCTCCGTAACTATTTCCTATTTAGAATATTACCGTTACGCCCGCTTTAATTCCGCTAATCGTATTAATTCTACCCTACTTATTCTATTCTTTTTATTAATCTTTATTATAGTATATATTTATAAGGAATTCGATCGTATACGTATTTAGTAATATTAACCTTTACTTTAGGCGGATAACCCTAAACAAGTATCTTTCTAAAAACTTATCCTAAAAGTCTTAGAGCTAGAACCGCGAAAGAAAACTAAGTAATAGCTTTTAGAAGACTAGCTTTACGTAGAGATACGCGCTCGTTAAGATAAACTATATAAATACAACCTTATGTAAAGAGCTAAAGAGAGAAGATAATTATAGAAATAACTTAGAGAATAGGAAGACGAGCCTATAAATAGCGTTAATATAGATACCGGTAATAAAGATACTAATTAAGACGGCGGCTAAGACTCTAATATACCTTAATCCGGCCCTAGCTCGTCTATACCTTCGCCTTAGCCTTATATCTTTAAAGATAGATCGCCTAGTTCGTCTATACCTCCGCCTCCGCCTCGTAACTTCGAAGGCCCTTCGATTTTCTCGCCTAAACCGCCTTTACCGCCTCTATAACGTCTATAACCTTTACTAGTACTATTAAAATCTTTAAGTAATTCGTATTCTTTAGAGAGTATAGACCCTAGTATTAAAGCTAGAATAGATATAATACCTCTACCGCCTTAAAATTAAGCTCCTCGTAAATAACCTCCTAAAAGAAAGGCCGATCTAATAACTAGAGATATTACAATAGGCGGTAATAAGCCTAGTTATAACTTAGGATCTATAGTAAAGCGTACGGGTATCCGTCTATCCCGTAGTACTAAAGTACTAAATAGCGCTAATCGCGTAAGTACGGCCGCGTCTTATACTTAAAAGACGCCTTATAAATAAGGTAGAAAGAAAACTATAGATTCTTAGAAGAAGGTACCCTACTACTTTAAGCTAGGAAGTAAGTAAAATACCTAATAGTTTACTAATAGTTCTTTAATCTTTACTAACGTAAATTCTAGCTATCGCGTTACGTAAGATTCGTCGCTACTAGAAGGGGACTAAAATACTTACTAAGTTCGGGCTATTTACTAGACTAGTTCGCGAGATTACCTAGAACTATAAATCGGATCTACGTTTCTAGAGATCGGCCCTCGAGGCCCTATAAGAGGCTATAGAAGCCTTTATCGTTAGCCTTTTCGAAGGTAAACTTTAGTATATCTTTTATCTATCTAATATACTAATAAGTAATAGATACTAACTTATACGCTATCTACGCTAAACGTATTACTATCTAGACGAAAGATATTTAATTAGTAAGGCGGATTCGGAGAGATAGTAATAGATAGTAGGTAATATAATTAAATAATATATTTTTAGAGTTTTATACTATAGGATAGAGGCGTTTAGTGAAACTAGTATATCTTAGTTATTAAATATAAATACTATTAGTCTTTACCTCTCTTAACTATTAGGAGACTATTAGGATCTCTTTATTATCTTTCTTTATCTAAACTAAATATAATATCGTGAATATAGCCTCTCTCGACTATTAGTAGACTATTAGGATCTCCCTCTCTATCTTTCTTTATCTGAGCTAAATAAGAAACGGTGAATTTAACCTCTCTTAACTATTAGGAGACTATTAGAATCTTTCTCTTCGTCTTTCTTTATATAAACTAAATATAATATCGTGAATATAGCCTCTCTCGACTATTACGAGACTATTAGGATATCTCCTATCGTCTTTCTTTATCTGGACCAAATATAATATCGTAAATACAGCCTCTCTCGACTATTACGAGACTATTAGGATATCTCCCATCGTCTTTCTTTATCTAAACTAAATATAATATCGTAAATATAGCCTCTCTCGACTATTACGAGACTATTAGGATATCTCCTATCGTCTTTCTTTATCTGAACTAAATATAATATCGTGAATATAGCCTCTCTCGACTATTAGAAGACTATTAGAATCTCTCCTATTATCTTTCTTTATCTAAACTAAATCTAATATCGTAAATACAGCCTCTCTCGACTATTAGGAGACTATTAGGGTCTCTCCTATTATCTTTCTTTATATAAACTAAATATTAAATAGTAAATTTAACTAAATATATATCCTGATACCTAAGATTATACTATAATATAATATAATATTCTTCCTATTAACTCGAACCCTAAGGAGACATTTTATTAAGATTCGAATAAATTAATACCTTTCTTTACGTTCTTTAAGATTATAGCCTCTTAGTACTATACTAGATTTTCGTCTTATTTCGAACGAGAAAATAGGCTCTAGCCTTTATCTATTATACTATATTAGTCTACGTCCTTATCTATTATTATTTCTATACTACTATAGCCTTATCGTTATCGTCGTCTACGTCTATACCTACGCCTTATAATCTATTCCTACGAATTGGCCTTAATAAAGAAGTCTATCTTTAGGTACCCGAATATACGGACGAGTTCTAGGACTAGTTTATTAAATAAGTATAGTATAAGACCGAGTTCAACGAAACTAGTAAAGTACGTAAATCTAAAATAAAGTTCCGTAAATTTAGCGGTACTAAGTAGGCTATATACTAGATATACTTCTAGGAGGGGGCTTATCGAATAACTAGCGCCCTAAAGATCGTATACTTACGATGCGATAAGGTTATAGTCTACGGGAATTACTACAGTATAAAGAGTCTTACGGAATATATCGATTCCGATACCTATAAAGTAATTTCTAAGAGACGAGGTTTAAAGTAGCTAACTATTAAAGAGGGCTTTAGAGTATTAGTAAGACTATTAGTAAACTATTAGGTCTTCGAAATACTAATATCTACTAGAAGTACCGTACTAAAGTAGAGATTATAGAGGCCGGCGATATTAAGATGTATACTAGTAGCTTTAACTAGTAACTTATTAGGACTATCGTCTTATATAAATAGGTAATAATAGCGGTCGATAACATCGAATTCTTTCGTCTTATACGATACGTAAATCCCGAAATTACTATAATATCTTCGTCGACTATTACTAACTATATTCTTAAGCTACGAGAGGCTACTAAAAATATAATCCGTAAACGTCTCCCTCTATCGCCTTAGAAAGTCGTATACGTCTTAGATAGATAGTCTACGCCTCGCCGGGATAGCTACGTCGTAATTAAGGTATACTAGGTTCGTAATAATTAGGTACTCGAAGACGTACTAATCGGTTTCGAGCCCTATACCGGTATCTATAGCGGTACTTATCTCGCTAAACTTATAATAGAGCGGCTATAGTATTTTAATCTAGTATAGAGGGTTATTACGTTTACTACGGATAACGCGTCGAATAATAAGACTATAGTATAGTCTATTAACGCGTTAATTATTAAGCTATATAAATATACGAATATTTAAAACGAGATTACGCTCTATCCCTATATCGCGTACGTAATATAGCTTAGCTATAATAGCCTTCTCTCCGATATTAAAATACGACTAATAAAGGATGAGCTTATAAGGAACTAGTTAGAGAAGGAGGAGAAAACTACTATAGTACTTATAAGGAGCGAAATTCCTTTAAATACTTAAAGAGGAGTAAGTTAACCCCTAATAGTCTCCTAATAGTCCTAGAGTCCTATAGCCTACTAATACTATTCTTTACCTAAAGCTTCTATATACTATAGCTAAAGCGCGTTAGATTACTATCTTTATTAATTCGAGCGAAGGACGCTAGCTTTCGTTCTAGAGGATTTAAGCTATATAGCTTAAGGAGTACGATACTTATTCGATAGCCTAATATCTTCGCCCGATATAGGATATTAAGACTAGGTAGGATTCTACTTTCTATATATTAGTACGTCTCCTTAAGTTGGGCGAGCCTATTATAACGTATACGAAGAAAGAATACGCGTATCTCTCTCTTAATAATAATAAATAGGGCTAAGTTAAATACCTTATTAATATCCTTCGTTCTTTTACCGTATATACCGCCCTTATTAGTACGTCTAAAGAACCGACTATCTATTAGGTCTTCGAAATCTATAATCGTCTCTTTATATACCTTAAGGACGCGGAGGAGATACTAAAGAGTAAGACGCGTCGATAGAAGGTTAAGATTAGGAAGGTATATAATAGAGTAAGAGAGAAGATTAAGGTCTACTACTCTACTACGTCGTATAGCTAGGTAGGTAAGCTCTATAGAATAGCGATCCTTCTTAATCTACGCGCAAAACTTAGTACTTAGCTAAACCCTAAGTAGGTACTAACCGAGGATAACGAGTTCGATTAGTAGGCGTATTATTAGAAGGAGTTAAAATAGCTATACGATAGTAAATACGCAACGCGAACTCTAACTAAATAACGAAGGGCTATACCCGATAGTCTTAAGGATATAGAGATCTCCCTAGATTCTATTAAGGTATAAATAGCGATAGCTAAGGCCCTAATACCTTTACTAGTTATAGGTAGGCTAACTAACTAGATAATTAACAATAGATAGAAAGAGTTTAATAACTATCGGTCGTAGAGTAAGTCTCCTCTTACCTAATAGTTCCCTAATAGTCTCTAACGCGTAACTAGACGAGGCGTAAACTTACCTAAAGAGACCCTTCTAGTAATAGAAGCTTATCGAGCCTCGCTTCCCTCGTATTACTATAATAGTTAAGAATATTTTCGTAATTTAGGTAGCTAGTATTAGTATTAAACGAGAGTTTAGTATTATAAGCGCTTTTAATACGGATAATAAGACGTATAGTCTAAATATTCTCGCAGCCCTAATAATAAATAACTATAAATAGAGAGTACGGTAGAAGTAGAATCTCTAGGATTACTACTTAATTTATACGCGTAAGGATGTAGTTATATCTAACGAGATTAAGGTAGAGCGTTAGATATTAGAGGAGGCTATTTATTATTTTATTCGCGATCTACTTAATCTCGATAATATAAGTAAGACGGAGGATATACCCGATTCTAATAACTTACTATTTAAGGAAGAGGAGATTAGAATAGAGATAGAGATAATACTTAGTAGCTTTAAGCGAGATAAGGAGGGTTTATTAGGCGATAATCTCGAGATAGTTTCTTATATAGTAGATCGCGTAAAGGATTATACGAAAAGACGCGCTTAAAATAAGAATAATAGAGAGAAGCGTAAGGCTCGTAAGTTAACGGTCCTAGGGTTACGAAGGGCTAGTAGCTTAAGCCTTTACGTAATAGTTAATCTAGAAAGTAATAGTAATAATACGGGCCCTATACCTAAACGAACTTACTTAAAGATAGACCTACGATCGTAGTTAGTAGTAATAACTAACTTTAACTATTAGAAGACTATTAGTATTCTAGAATTATATATTTATACTTCGTATATATATAGTTATAAATAATTACAAGTTGAAACTTAGTATTTCGACTCTAGATAGATTAATATTTAAAGCTTAGTATCTCTACCCTCTATTATATATATATTATACGATATATTATAAGACTAGTATTACGTACCCCCGACCTATTTAGTTAGGTTAGAGTTTATCGGGGTAAGGGTCGGGGCGGGGTCCTCTTAGAGGGTACCCCCCCGATCTAAACCCCCCCCTAACCCCCTCTAACCCTAAGGGGTCGGGGGATAACCCGACCCCTTAGGGACCCTACTTATAACCTCTTACTAAGATTATAACTTTAATCCTACGCTAGTATTTACTAGCGCCGAGATTTCTAGCGCTATTTAGCGTAATTTAGCTAATTCTAGGTTAGAAGAACTCTATCTTAACTATATTATAGCTCTCTAAACTATAGTAGCTCGCCGTAAGGCTAATTATATTAGTAAGCTCTACTATAAGTTATTCTATCTCTACTATATCCGTCGGATTGCTAAAGGCTACGTCGCTCGCTAGTACTACTTTCTAACTAATACTTTATATATTATAGAGTAAGTTACCTCTTTTCTAGCGTAAACTAGGCTATTCTAACTTCGTAGCTTTAAATTCGACGATAAATAGAGTAATCGCTACGACTATTATTTAGAGAAGGGAGAATCTTACGATAAAGTAATAGTTTTCCCTCTTTAATCTTTTTTTTAGTTATACTAATCTCTACTTAGATTAATAAGGAGTATACTTTCTATATTATAGAGTTAGATAAGCTTTTAGGCGTAGTCCCTAACTATAGATCTAAGACTAGTAGAGTAAGGAATATAAAGATAGTAGAGGAGAAGGCTAGAGAGATCGTCGTATATTTAGATATATAAGTTTATTTTCTAGCGCTATCTAGTACGTTCTAACCTAGACTAGTAGTAAAGTACTCTTTACGGATAACTTCTTCCTCTATAATAGCTTAGACGGTAATTCTTAGTCTAGTATACTTACTAAGAGTCGTTCTCGCTCGTCTTTAGCTATTATATATTAAGAGAAGCGTCGTCGGAATAAACTAGATAAGTCGGATAATAATAAGGTTAAATTTCGTACTCCTAAGAAAGTAAGTTATTTTCTAGCGCTAAGTAGATCTTTCTAACCTATCCTAGCGTAAATTCGCCCTAGCTAGTACTATAGAGACCCCTAAGGAGCGTAAGGCGCGCGAGAAGAAGAAGAAGGACTAGAAGAAGGTAGCTATAGCTACTTAAAAGGCTTCGAGGGGAGGTTATAGTAGTAAGCGTAATACTAGGCGCGGTAGTTGTAGCGGAGCCGCGGCTTAAGCTTTCTAGCGTAAACTAGAGAGATCTAGGTCTAAGAGCCCTAGATTAATATTAATAATTAGCGTTTAGTATTCTATAGAATAGTTTAGGTTAATACCCCCGGTCTCCGGCCTCTACGAATAGTAATACCTCTAAATAGGCTAGAATAGTCTAGAAATTTCCCGAATCTATATATATAATACTATAGAAGGAGTACTCTTTATACTTTTTATTCTATCTTTATACCTTTTATAGATAGTAGTTACTATCTTTTATATACTAATTATATATAAATCTTAGTAGTACCTATCTATTCGTCCTCTTCTATCGGAATTCTTCTATTCTCTTTAATTCCTAGACTTCTACTTAGATAGTCTTCTATAGAATTATTACTAGAATCTATTATTCTAGAACTATAGAATACTTTTTATTCTATAGTTTCTAACTTTTTACTAGGGATCCCTATTAAATTTCTAGGGAATATAGAATTTAGAATACCTCTAAATTCTATCCGTAGTATCTAAAGTAGAATCTAGGATTCTAGTAGGAAATTCCTACTCGTAAATCCTAATTACTATCTTTATAAAGATAGTATTAGGTTCCTACTATATAATCTTATATAGTAATATCCTAATTTAAGCCCTAATAGTATAGTAATCTTATTTTACTTAGCTAGGTACTCTAGAATATAAGAAGTTTATTATTCTTCTTTACTACTACTAAGTATATCTACCGTAGTATTATATATTTAGTTAGAGTCTTAACCTCTATAGTATAATAGACTATACCTTAACGTATTTTATACTATATTTTTTAAGCCTAGATTAATTCGGCCTAGTCCTAACTACTCTATCGTCCTACTCCCTCTCTAGAGTAGCGCGGCCGTACGCCTACTTCGTTCCCTTCTTAGAAAGTACTTTAATACTCTTCTAGAACTTTTTTATTACCTCTAGTAGAATAGTAAGGCCTCTCTCCTAGGAGTTATTCTTAGGGGGTTCTCCTCTCTACCTAGTTAGGTATTCCTACTACCCGACCAAGTTCTAGCGCCTCTAAAGTACCTTATATACTTCTCTCTCTTCGTTACTATATCTCTCTAGGTAATCTAGTATCTGGTTCCCTAGGGGTTATAAAGAGTTAGATAGAGACTATTTCTCTAAGAGCGAGGCATAGAAGACTAGATATACTCTACGGAGCGTAGGTAGGTATACCTTATATACGTCTAGCTCTTTCTAGCCTAGAATAAACCCTAGGCCTATAAGCTTATTATCTAGCTTCTTCTTTAGCCTTAGTAATTTTATATAGCGCGTAGAGATAAGTACCTTATCTCCTATATAGAACTCTATATCTTTTCTTCTTTTATTAGATCTATCTTTCTAATACTTATTAGAGGTAGCTATCTTTTAGCGATATTATTCTTTTATAGCTAGAACCTTAGTAGTAAGGCTATTCGTAAGGGGCGATTCCCCTTCCTCTAATAGCTTATCCGCTATATCTAGTTCTTTTAGTAGTATACCTATATTTATCTTAAATAGGGTAAATCTAGTTACTAAGTAGGTACTATCGTTATATACGTATTCTACTATATAGATCTATTATACCTAGTTATCTTACTCTAGTAAGTAAAAGATTCTTAGGTACTACTCTAAAGTCTAGTTCTACCTCTCCGTCTATCTATCCGTTTATAGGTAGTACGCCGACGTAAGAACCCTTCTTACCTAAAGGTAGTAGGTAAAGATATTCTAGTAGGTAGAGTTTATAATTAGTCCTCGGTCTAAGAGTATTTTATCTAGTATACCGTATAGGCGGATAATTTCCTTTATCTAGACCTACGTAAGCTTAGCTACGCCCTATACGGACTTAAAAGATATATAATACGCTATCTTAGAGAAGCGGTATACTATAATAAGGATTTAGTTATAGACTAGCCCTATAAACCGGCTTAGGGGTAGTTCTATAATAAAATCTATCGTTACTTCCTTCTACGGCCTATTCGGAACTAGAAGTAGGTTAAGTAGGCCGTATAGTATATACTTAGGCGGCTTCGCTCTCTTATATAATAGGTAGTTCTATATCTAGTCGTCTACGTCTTTCCTTATACCCTTCTACTTATATTTCCGCGCTAGTTTCGTATATATCCTAAATAGTCTAAAATAGCCTACTAAGGGATTATTATAATATTTAAGGAGTACGTTACTCTTCTCTACGTCCGTAACGTATTCTTTTAGGATAGATTAAGGATCCTAGGTTAGCTCTATATTAGCTAGTACTCCTTATATCTATTATAAGCCTTCCTATACTTTAGGAGGGCTTTCTAGGCTAATCTAGCTCTCTCTAGCTTCGTACGGAGGTAGTAGAGGCGTAGCTTATCTAGCTAGGCCTATAGGTACTTCTTATATTTCCTATACTATATTTAGAACTAGAGTTAGTTCCTTTAATATATAAGGGGGACTTAGAGCTCTATACTCTTTAGTAAGTATACTTAGGAGTTCTACCAGTAGGAGTTTCTATATTTTAGCCTATAGTTCTATAACCGTTTACGATATATCGTCTTTTACTTCTAGTTAGCTTATAGTCTTCTCTAGCTCCTCGAAGTCGCTCTCGATATCTAAGTCTAGTTTACTAGACTTCGCCTTAGAGCGAGTATATATATAATATATAGTAAAGGCGTCTAATAATCCGTAGTATATTACTAGGGTATTAAATAATATATAAGTCCTCTAAGGGAATAGAAGGTCCCTTAAGATAATCGTATTAACTAAGTATAGTTCTTTAAGAGTTAGTTTAGCCTAGAGAGTGTTAACGTTACGCTTATTATATTCTTAGGTATCTAAATACGTAGTACGTATATAGTCTAGTCTTCTTAAGATTCTATCGGCTAGGTTTAGTTTCCTAGGCCGATATCTAATTATAAAGTTAAATCTTTATAGTTTCTCTAACTATCTTATCTATCTCGAATTCAGTTATTTCGTAGTTAGGAAGTATTATAAATTTATATAGTCTATAAAGAGCTTAAAAGCTACTAAGCTATTAAGGTACTTTTCCTAGTAGAGTAAGTACTTTACTATAGCTAATAACTCTTTATTATAGATATTATAGTTATATTCTTCTATAATTATCTTCTTTAAGTAGAAGTCTACGGGCTTCTATACCTTTTTCCTATCGATACGGGTCTATTATTAGCTAAGAATTCTATCTATAGCGCCCCTAGATATATCTATCTCTACCTTAGTAGGTAGGGCTATATCGAAGTATACTAGAATCGGGATAGTTAGAAAGGTATTTTTAAGCTCTTAAAAAGCCGCTCTCCTCTTTTTACTAATATCTAGGCCTCTAGACTCTTCGCGCCGCTACGCGTATCTACCTTTAGCGCTATCTAGCTCTTTCCGGGTTAGATAGACTAGCGGTACCGCGATACGCGAGAAATAGGAGATAAATCTCCTATAGTAGTTTAGGAAGCTAATAAATACGCGGATCTTACGTATACTCGATAGTATTAGCTAATCTTAGATAGCCGCGACTCTTTACGGGTTAATCTTAATCCTATCGGGTATAATAACGTAACTAAGGAACTCTATCTCCTTAGTATACTACTCGTACTTACTTAGTTTTACGTAGACCTTATATTTACGTAGTCTTTCTAGGACCTACTTAATATACTCTATATAATCTTCCTTAGATATAGAGTAGATCAGAATATCGTCGAGGTATACTATATAGAATATATTAATTAAGCCTATTAAAGTAGTATTAATATATTTCTAGAATTATATAGGTGCGTTAGTAAGGCTAAACGGTATAACCGTATACTCGAAATAACTATATCTAGTCCGGAAGGTAGTCTTCTATTTATCGCCTTTCTTAATACGGATTCTATAGTAGGCTTCTCGGATATCTAGTCTAGTATAAATCTTAGCTTTACCTAGTCTAGCTAATAACTTAGTTATTAAAGGTAGTAGATACCTATTCTTAATAGTAATTCGGTTAAGTACCCTATAATCTATATAAAGTCTTAAAGAGCTATCCTTTTTCTTTATAAAGAGTACTAGTACCTCCGCTAGGGATCTTAATCGCTTAATAAAGCCTCTTTTAAGGTTATCTTTAATATATATACGTAATACGGCTAGTTTAGAGGAAGATATATTATAAAGAGGTAAGAAGGGGACCTTCGCGCCCTTTTCTAGCTTAATAGCTAGATCCTAGTTACTATACTCCGTAAGTTATAAAGTAGTACCTCTAGAGTATATATTTTAGTACTCCTAGTACGCTTCGGGTAGTTTCTCTTCTCTATCGGCTACTATACTAATATATAGGACGTAGTAATCTACTTCGCTAGAAGTAAGAGACTTTACGAACTTTCTAGGCCTTTCTAGACTAATCTAGATAAATCTAGCTCTAGCGTTACTAGGTTAGAGCCGCTAGGATAAGGTCTTCTTTAGGAAGTCTAATCTTAGATTAACGTCGCTATAGAAAGGTATTCCTAGATATATCTAGTACTTATAGAGATTTATAATAATAAATAGAACCGTATAGATTACCTAGATCTTAAATAAGTTAGTAAGTATTACTTTAGCCTCGACAATACTATAAATCGATATAGTAGATCTATTTACTACGTCCGCTATAATAAAGGGAGTAGGGTCCCTAAGGGGTCGGGTCGGGTTAGGTTTTAGGGGTACCCCCCTAACCCGCCGCGGGGGGGAGGGGGTAGAAATAGGGGAGAGGCGGGTTTTTGGGTCGGGGGGAGCTTTTACCCCCGACCCGCTAATCGGGGGGAAGTCGGGTTTTTTAAGTTATATGTTTTAATACTTAACCTAGGTATTATTAAGATCTAAATAGCTAGAATTATAGAGAAATACCTATTCTATAAGTCTATAAGGTTATATAATATAAAATATCTATAGGTCGTCCGTAATTAATAAAACTATACGAAAAAGTTACGTTTTTTAGCTAAGAACCCGCCCCGATTAATCGGGTCGGATTCTAGCGGGTTTAGGGTCGGGGCGGGGGGTCCTAGGGACCCCTATACCCGACCCGAATACCCCCCCTAACTCCCCCTGCCCCCGAGGGGTCGGGGGATCCCCCGAGCCCTTAGGGACCCTAAAAGAGAGGTAGTAGTTTCTATTAGAGCCCCCTTTCTTTAGTAGTTACTATATCTATTAAATTAAGATACGAGCCCGGGTCTACTAGGACTTTAAACAGGTTATCTTTAGGGCTAGTATTACCCTAGATAGATACTAGTTTATCGGTAAATACTACTATAGGACTATAGATAATTCCTTAGTTTCTAAGATATATCTCTAATTCGATATAAGCTAGAAGGTAGGAAACTATATCTACTAACCCTTACCTTTCCTCTAGGAGGCGTACTTATTATTACTCTTCTTCTAGTAGGCCTTTACCGCTTCTTTATCTTTATATTCGGGTACTATATACCCTTCGTATCTATATACGAAATAGTAGAGTTTATACCTACTACTACCGGTTTTTCTAGGACGATCTAGCCTATTCTAGCGCGATCGCTTCTAGCCGGTTAAGTTACGGTCCTTCTCGCTACTATCTTATATATATTTATAAGGAGAGCGCCTATCTTTATTACGCTTAGAGAATTTATATTCCTTCGACTTACTCGATTCTTTAGAATCCTAGTTCCGCTTTATAGATACCGTAAAGTTACTAGCCTCCTCTTCTATAATTATTAAGGTTATATCTTTTATCTTTAGGTAAAAGACTAACTTTTTCTAGGTTTCTTTATAAAGAGCGCCTAGGGAATTACGAATCTATTACGAGTTATCCGTTACGTTAGCTTCTTTCTATAGAGGCTTTAAGTATTCGAGTAATTCTTTTAGTATCTACCCGACGCGTTAGTAGTACTTCTAGATTTATTTAGATACCCTTATTATTCGCTAGATAGATATACCTAGTATATCTAGTATCTTCGCCTTTATTATACTCTATAATAGGCTACTAGGATAGAAGTCTTCCGTATTCTTATAGAAGTTTATCTAGGTATTCTTTAATATAGAGTCTAGGTACTATTTAGTAAAGGTAATCTTTATATACTTCTCGATAAAATAAGTTAGGTTATTAGCGAATATATCGTCGTAATCTTACGCCTAGGCGTTAAATTCTACTTAATTCTTACCTATATACTTCTCTAGTACTTTAGTCTAGGGTATATAAGGTCGCTTAGTATTTCTCTTATTCTTAAGCTTCTCTTTACTATTTAGAGTAAGGGCTAAGAGTATAAGCGAATCTCTAGATTCTACTATATCCTTAATACGCTTTAACTTAGTAATCTTCCTTAACTAAAGATTCTTCTTTACCTATTTCTAGAGTTACTCTAACTCCTTAGTAATTACTTTATTCTTATCCTTAAGAGTAACTAAAGCGGTTAGGTCTATCCCTAAACTACTAGGTCTTATTATTATTAGTATAGTTAGACGCTCTCTAGCGCTACTTAGGCTAGTTAGTACCTTAGACTACTTCTAGAACTTTATAAGGAGTACTTCTCGCTCGTAAGTCGCTTTATCTTTTAGGCCCGGGTTAAGAGTAGCCTATTATAAGCGCTCTTACTTAGCTTAGGCTTAATACTTAGTTTTAGCCTTCTTAAGGCGCGCTTTACGTATAAAGGCTTAGTCGCGCTTACGCTAGAGCTAATTAATTTAGGCCTAGTTATTAGTACGCCCTATAGGACCTCCTACGGCTTCCCTAATACTAGTAGGTAAGTTTTACCTACCTTAACCTAGATAGATCCTAAAAGTAGGAACGTAGGATAGACCCGCTTCGGTCTCCTCTTATACTACGGTAATAAGTCTATCGACGGAATCGATATCCGATTAGTCGTTATTAATAGTCTAAATAACCTATTTATACTTATCTCCGCTCTCTAAAGCGTTCTACTAGTACTAATAGAATATCTTAGATAGTATTTCCTCTCTAGTCTTCTTTAAGGTACTTAGAGAGATTATAATATTAGGAATAGTAGGTTTAAAGTAGTTAGATCGGAAATATATTATATTAATAAGATAATCTCTAAGGTTCCTCCGGGATCCTCTAGTATACTATATATATTTTACAATATACGCACTAATGAATCAGGTGACCAATTCCTGACAAATATGGCATATGATTATCATGTGATCTTGATATAGGTGATGAATTTGCGGCCTCTAAAATATCCTAGTCCCCAGTTCTCCTCTTCTCTCCAATCCCCAAGCTTTCCCCTCAATCTGTGCCCGCTCTCGAGATCCTCATCAGGGATTTATTTGTGGTCCTGACCAATCAACTCACCTTGATGCAGTGCCCAATATGGACCCGCCCCCTCTTCAATGCTTACACGCATCACCGGATGGTCCATCATCAAGGAGGTACTTGAAGCGTAGTCTACCGTGTGTATCCTTCAAAAGCTTCTTCTAGCACTTCAATTCCCGATATGTCAAACGCGCAGCCAACCACGGACGCGTCGCAAGCGCAAGGCGCCCAGATTCCTCTTCAGAATTTCGAGCTACCAGTGTTCCCTCGCGAAGCGGGAGGCCTCATGGCCTTGACCCTCACATCTGACATCAAACTCGACGAATACTCGGAACTCCTCAAAAAACCCTCATCTGTCCCACGTCTACCAAGGAGCATTCAAAGCCTTACTCTAGAACTTTTCTCACTGGGATATCCACCGGGCTTTTTGACTTCGTTGATCAAAGAGCTTCCCGATCTCAAAACCTTGGTCCTCTACAGCCAACTTTTTGCAGGCATCAGTCCTGAATCGAAGAAAGATGCCGTACAATTTTTCGCGAACGCTAAGAGTTTGCGGTCGCTCCATTTCTTGGACGTCTTTGCCCAGCCTCATTTCATCCAAGAAATTGCTCCGAAGATCAAAGAACGTGAGAGGGGCCTTATGTTCCTCGAAGTCAACTACACTTTCCGGCACGAGGACGAACTCTTCCTGGAACGTGTATCTGGCCCGGAGCTCCCCCTTCTCATCAGCCCGTCACTGATCACCTGCTCGTTGAATGTCTCCGTTCCTGATCTCACAGATGACCCAGATGATCCTGCAAACCTCGTACACGAAATCAAAAAGGATACGAGCAGGGACGGTGTTCTCTCATATGCTCAAGACGATGCCACCAATGCGGCTTTGATAAAGTGTCTGACGGCTGAAGAGAGTGCGCCTCGTGCGCTCAAGCTGTTAAACATCACACTATACACGATTTCTCTCGCACAACTCCAAACGCTTCTCGAGCAGCACAAGGGCCTTCTCGTGCTGAGCGTCGCCGTCGAATCACCATCGGCAGACGACGTAAAAAAGGTGTTGGTGGATACGCTATCGGTATGTAAAAGCTTGGAGCAGGTTGAAATCCTGTTCAACTTGGGCTCAGATGAAGTGCCCCAGAATGTGGAAGAAATATATTACACCAAGGAGGAGATGGAGGGACTATCCGCAAAATGTGCGAAACTCCATAGCTTCAAAGCGAACGTCATGCGGAGGACAAATGTACAGTCCCTTAGCTGGACGAAGACTGGTGATAAGTGGGATGGTGGGATCCTGGCTGCAATGGAAAAGACAGACAAAGAGGTTACAAAGAAATCTGTGAGTATTTAATGCACTTAACATCAAGACTTCTATGACTCATACTAGCACAGGACGACAGCTGGTCTCCGTGGACTTAGGCTGTACAATAACGAAAATCGAATTTTACAATGTCCTAATCAATGCAAAAAGACACCTGCACATTTCTTATGCGCGTTGCGATGAAAATACGCCCAACTCCATAAAGTCGCTGTCTGCTCTTTTTCGGCCACAAAGGTCATAGGATATTTGATAGTACCACGAAGTCGAGCAGGTCAGGCACTTCAAATTCCTCAATATCCCTCATCAAAACCTAGAGAAAGACCTGCATAGCCAAACGAGCGAATGGCATTCCCGCGCTGGAATATTTACCTCGACTCAATCCAAGGTGCGAATTTATGTTCTCGCAGTCCCGAATGAATCTCACCTGAGCACTACAGTTCTTCATTGTATCGGTGTGTAGATGATGGTTATGTATATATTATATAGCTGGAACTACCAGAGCTCTTGACATGCTCATCTTTGCTCGACTACCCTAGTTGGCATGTCAGGCCAGAAACTACATGATACAACCCTCCTGGTTCGTCGTACACATAGCTGAATACTTACAAGCCAGGGAACAGGATCTTGCAAACTATCATTGCCGGGAAGTCAGCTCTCTGTGCATTACCTGTTCTCGCACAGTGAATGCGGAGAAAAGAGTCCATTGTTCGTTTTGCAGGTTCGAAGCCTAGATCAATGGTACAAAAAGGGTCTACCTCGCCAGTGTTTATTTGGGTGGTTTCTGCGTACTTCTCTGTCCTGTCCTTCTTGGAACGATCGCATCCGACCATACATCACTGGCAGTACTGCTTACTAAGAATCAGCTGTCTGAGCAACGATGATCAGCGGATAGAGCAAAGGGCGTATTCAAATGTGAATGGAGGTCGAATGTAAATCATGACTATCGTGTACTTTGTTTCTTAGCACTAACTCTATCTATTATTTGCGAAGATTGGAGGGTCCTTCTACACACCCATACCCTTTCCTGGTTTGGTATCATTACGGCTCTCCATCTGCCAGATGCAAAGCCACGCTCTCTTATACTACAATCATACATTGGTGACAGTGGTCATTGGAGTCTTCATCCGAAAGCCTTGCACAGCCTTGCCGCCCTTCAACCAACTTTTGATCTCGCTAGGGTGCACCCAGTTCATGATGAGCATGACAAACAGCATCAGCGCGGCGTCGAACACATAAATGTAGACCTCATGTTGCAGTAATGGCCCGTCGAAGCCATCAGAGAACTCCACCAAGCGGAATATCGAGCGGACGAGAATGAGCAAGCTGGTGGTGTAAAGAGCTACCATGTGCCTCTGCCATCCTATCTCGAGAGAGCGAGAGGTCGGGGTCTTGCGCATTCGCCAATGAAAAATGGTTGCGGCGAGGACGAAAACGACGAAGAATCCGACTTGTACGCCGAGTCCGGCTTCAATTATGGTTGTGCCTAAATTGCGGGATGAGGTTGTTTTGGATGCCAGAAGTCCACCACCTGATATTACGTTAGCTCCTTAATCGGAAGCACTTTCTGAATGCGTGCCGAAACATACCAGCACCCTGCATGGCGAACGACAGCACATCGCCACAGACGAATATAGCCGTCAGGAACCTCCGTTTGATGAAGAGATTCGCATCACCTTCCACGACCTCCACGATGCGTCCCAGTTCCATGTATATCGATGCGGCAAAGAGAGCAGGCGCTAATAGAGGGAGGACGGATTGGACGATGTATGGCCCTGAAGTTCGCTCGCCAGTCTGAGCTGCCGAGACTGCTCTACCAACGTAGCCAATCATTTCGCCTGCAAAGATAGTCAGGACGCGATTCTGTAGCCATCTCAAGCACACCTACACAGTCCACCCAAGACGAAGGGAATGAAGAACCATGTGCGAGTTCTGAACATCTGATACGCATGCAACAGGGTCGTCAAAAGGAAAAGGACGATGAAGATAATAGCGGCAGCGACGGATGGATCATAATGGTAGTAGGTGAACTTTTCCGCCCTAGATTCAAGCATCATGGTGGTGTATGATAGGCGGGTTGTGAAAGTTTGAGTGGAAATTCAATGTGAAGAAAGAAAGGTGCGAGTGGCCGTGCCATGATGAGAGCAGGAGCAGCTCCTTTTGATACTTCGGCAAGCGACATGAATTTGAATGCCACGATCAGCGAAGCATACGGCTTGGAGCAACTTGAAGGCAAGGTAGAGACTTAGGAAGAGCTTGGCTCGGCATTAAATTCGTATTCGTACTCGTACCCGTACCCCGGATCTCTCGCTGGAACAGGAATCTTTCCCACCAACAAAGCCTGTTCCCACACAATTCCCCCCTTTCGCTTCGTTGGCATCGTGGCTGTGTTCTAGGCTGCTGCATTCTTATCGCAGTGTCCCATTCGCCTATTTCTTATCGATACTCGGCGTTATAGGACGCCAACGATATGCCATACGAGGAGTTGCTGGGCAGGAAAAGCTCCGGTTTGTCCGCCCCTTCCGTTACACAGGATCAGGTTTCCCTTGAACTGAAATGACATGGCTAGGATTGCGGCACGCTGAAGTTTGGCATATCTGGACGTGGCCAAGACTTGCGCGATGTTGATGCAAAGTTCCAAGAGTACGGAGTAAGATCGAGAAGTTGTGTGGGAGATGGGCAGGGCATTACCACTGTGGTTCGTCCCTGTCAGCACGAGGCTGGGGTTGTATCGCGAACTCGTGCTTATTCAGCTGCACGCCATTATCCATACGAGTATCTGCACCGCCCGGCGTGCTGCATGTTTTCTATTCCAAAGCACAGCCATCGGAATCCAAATGATACTTAGGTGCCGGTCGTCCTGCGCTTCCAAGTAAGCGAATCAAAGAGTACGCCCATGCTATTCATGACTGTTCCAGACCTGCAAAGCTGTGGGGGAATCACAGAAGTATTTCAAATTCCCAGCAGGAGGGACCACGGGACATCAAATACTCCGGAAATCGATCCGCAAACAAGTGAGCCATCACCCGAGTCCCTCCACGAGTTGAGCTTGTTCTCAGGCGTAAGTCGTTCCCCCGCGTTGATGCGAAAAGTTCTGGGATAGTTTGTCCTCTGAAGCCCGATTGCGGAACTTAAACTGCTTTGTGGTCGGCCTCGTGATAACGCATACTAGTACTGGCGCGTCCGCGTCTTTGGGTCAGCTGATCCTGGGCTTTGTGGGCTAAAAGTTTCAGGATCTGCTCGCCGTCTCGAGGAAAAATCGACTATCAATACCTGAAGCCGCATCCTCGCAGGCATCCATGGGCTTGGCCTGGGCATGAGGTTGAAACTGGGAAACCGATCGGCGGCGAAACCAAATCCGAAAGAGGAGCGCAGCACGATAACAGGTGATCAGGCGATGTGTTGAACGCGCCTGCCAGGGTTTGACCATGCTTTCCAATAACGGATGTGCATTTGTTATCGCAAATCCCCTCTTTCCAGTGTTCTAGACGAGCTGTTGTCTATAAAACAGCGAGACCTCTGCCCACTGACCTCAGCCTCAATCTCAATCTCAATTCTACTCAAAATTCCACTCATCGACTTTTCAAATCCAATCCCATACAAGTTGCCCATTATGTCAAACAACAACTCAAGCTCCGGTTCAACCTCAGGCTCCTCTGGATCAAGCAGCGGTTCCGGAGCAGGTTACACTACCACCAGCAGCGGTACAAACTCTCAAGGTATGATCTATCGTCAAACTTGACAGATACAAGAGTAACGCGCGACAGGCAATCACTACTGCTCTCGAGACTACGGTTCCAGCGCTTCCAACGGAAACTCGTACCACTACTCCAACACGTAAGCCAGTGCTGTCCATACTGCCACTCCACACACTGATCATTTGTAGCAACGGAAGCTACTACTACTCGAACCCCAATGGCTCTACTTACTACAACGATGGGAAGGGAGGGTCGACGTACAAGCCATAGGTGATGGTCTGGATATCTGGGGATGGCTTTGGCGCGAAGTCGGTGGTCGACTTGTTTCAGCATGGTGACGGACGACTGCAGAGAGTGGGCCAATGACGTTAGCTATTCCAATGCAATTCTGAAGTCACTTGTCTACCTTGCCTGATGAAAAGCCTGAGGTTGATAGAATGTCCCCTTCGATCGCTTCAGTGCTGTGTCTGAGAGTTAAAACACTCGTTTCCTAACCGCAGGCAGCAATTGATTTCGACAAAAAGCTATCGCGAATGAATCAGTCCTATATGATGAGCCAAGTCATTCTCACTTCGACAGCATCAGAACTTATGTCGACAGCATCAGACCTTATGTAATGCTGCCTTCAATAGCTTTGTAGAGGCTCACAACAATCGTCAGGGGCCATAATGGGAAATCAAGGACGTCAATATTCTGCCATTGCCTTCCAGGATGTCAGCGGGCTGCTTAGACTAACGCTGTCGTTGGATCCCTAGTTTCTTGCTATTACTTATACCAACTCCTCCTTACAGAGTATCGTCGAGAGACATTAAGTAACGAAATCATCTATTTACCGAATCTATTCGCACGATCAATTCCCGAGTCTTGATCCTCCCTGACAATATCATCACTTCACAGTTTTAGTACGCCAAAACCCAGGTCCCGATGGTGAGTGATATACCAACAACACCACACGGCAGTAGCCGATCCACAAGCCTTGATACCATTTTCCCGGTCTCAATCAAACCCACCTCTTGATAACCTTCCTGACAGTCCTCCCTCTAACATCCTCGCCTCTCTTCACTGGCGTCGCAGTAGCACAGAGCCCAGATACCGTGCTGGTGAACGGGCTCTGTCCGGGTGGAATCACTGTCGTCTTGGTAACAGTATTGTAGGTCGTCACACCATCCGAGGTGGCGGGACAGATTCCGGTCACGACTGTGGTGTATCCCGCGGATCCGGGGGCGAGCGTGGTTGTCTTCGTAGTGGTATGGAATCCCGTCGAAGATGTTGGCGTGGGGCAGAGTCCGGATATTGTGCTTGTGAAGCGTGTTTGGCCCGGCGGCAGAATGGTTGTTTGTGTGACGGGGTTATAGATTGTTGAGCCGCCGGTGATTACTGGACACAGGCCTGTTACGATCGTGGTGTAGCCGCTAGTTCCTGGAGGCAGCGTCGTCGTGGATGTGGCGGTTGTGGATGGTGGCGAGCTCGTCGTACTTTCCGATGCTGCGCTCGTTGACAACGAGCTGGTTGATGGAGTCAATGTCGTTGATGTCGAAGCTGTGGACGGCGCTTGAGACGTGGAAACGGCACTTGAAGCAGCAGGAGATCCGATGACTTCAACAACGGTTGTCGAAGACGTGAAGAAACTAGTATAAGGAGACTCCGTCGGCTGCAGCGTGCTCGTTAAAGTTGTGGTAACATAAGTGATTTGTGTGGCGATGACTTCTGTGACAGTGCTGATGCCGGTGAAAGAACTTGTGTACGCACTTTGGGAAGTTCCGACGCTGACCAAGGAGGTTACAGTTTTGTAAGTTGCTGATGTGCTCGAGGATGTGCTCGAGGATGTGCTCGAGGATGTGCTCGAGGATGTGCTCGAGGCTGTGCTTAAGACTGAAGTCGAAGCTGTGCTCGAAGCTGTGCTCGAAGCTGTGCTCGAAGCTGTGCTCGAAGCTGTGCTCGAAGCTGTGCTCGAAGCTGTGCTCGAAGCTGTGCTCGAAGCTGTGCTCGAAGCTGTGCTCGAAGCTGTGCTCGAAGCTGTGCTCGAAGCTGTGCTCGAAGCTGTGCTCGAAGCTGTGCTCGAAGCTGTGCTCGAAGCTGTGCTCGAAGCTGTGCTCGAAGCTGTGCTCAAAGCTGTGCTTGAGACTGAAGTCGAAGTTGTGCTCGAAGCTGTGCTTGAGACTGAAGTCGAAGTTGTGCTCGAAGCTGTGCTCGAAGCCGTGCTCGAAGCTGTGCTTGAGACTGAAGTCGAAGTTGTGCTCGAAGCTGTGCTTGAGACTGAAGTCGAAGTTGTGCTCGAAGCTGTGCTTGAAGTCGAAGTTGTGCTCGAAGCTGTGCTCGAAGCTGTGCTTGAGACTGAAGTCGAAGCTGTGTCCAGAGCTGTGCTTGACGCTTTATCTGAGATTGGAGTCGAAGTTGTCTTCAGAGCTGTGCTCGAAGATGTGCTCGAAATCATGCTCGAAGCGGGAAATCCAACGACCTGGCTAACAATAGAACCAGAAGTAACGAAAGACGTGTAGCCCAAAGCTGACGGCTCCAGAGTACTGGTAGATGTCAGGGTCTGATAAGAGACGGTTTGTGTCGTGGCCTGACTCCCGGTCGAAGTGGTTCCCAGAGCTGTGCTCGAAGATGTGTTCAGACTCATACTCGAAGCAGGGAATCCAACGACCTGGCTGACAATGGAACCAGAAGTTACGAAGGACGTGTAGCCCGAAGCCGAAGGCTCCAGAGTACTAGTGGTTGTCAGGGTCTGATAAGCTGTCGATTGAGGATGAGCTAGGCTGCTTATAACAATATAGGTCCCTGAAGTATAAGTTGTAGCAGACCCATCGAAAGAGACTGGCAAGGTCGTTGTGGCGTACTGTTTCGGCTGACCAATAATGACCGTGTCGGATCCATTTCCAGAGACTGTAGATATGTATGATTCACTATTTGCTGGAATCGAGGTGGTTTGGGTGATTTGAGGACGCGTTGCTGTAGTGGAAGATGCTGTCCCGACGATGACTGTGTCCGTCCCAGAAGAGCCCATTACGGTTGAAACGTACCCACTAGCGCCAAAGGACAAATTCGAAGTCACGGTCATCTGAATCTTGGTAGTAGGTGCAAGTGTCGAGGGCTGGCCAATAATTACAGTGTCGAATCCTCCCAAGGGACCGGTTTGAGTCGAGACAAAACTGCTTGCTCCATATGACAGGGTCGTGGTCGAGGTCACCTGAGCATTGGTTGGAGCAATCACCGACGGCAGGCCGTGAACAACTGTATCGACAGATTTGCCCGTCTCAGTCGAGACATATGAACTGGCACCATAGGACAATGACGTGGTCTTAGTGATCGTGGCATGAGGAGTATACGCGGATGGCGACCCGACAATCAAAGTATCGGTGCTTTGCCCGACGAGAGTCGACTCATATGGGCTGGCGCCATACGACAAGGTCGAGGTTTCACTTACGGTCGCATGTGGTGGAAGTGAGGATGGACTAGCAATGATAACGCTATCAGCGCTCGGCCCAGAAACGGTTTGTGTCGTGGCCTGGCTCCCGTACGGCAGTGTTGTAGTCCGAGTCACCGTTTGACGAGATGGAGTGGATAAAGCTGAACCAATAACGATCGTGTTCGTCCCATTACCGAAAATCGTCGAAGTGTACGGCTCATCACCATAAGAGAGCGTGGAGACTTGCGTTACCCGAATGGCAGAGGTGGAAATGGTTTGGCTCGAAGAAGCTGTGACGCTTGAAGTAGCAGTGTGATTAGATGGAATGCCGACCAAGATTGTATCTACCGAAGAAGTTCCCACAATTGTTGTTGTGAATCGAGTGGAGTCTGCAGGAATTATTTCAGTTAGGCTGGTTGTCTGGTGTACCGCGGGCTGACTAGATGGAATTCCCACCACAATTTTGGACGTCGATGAACCACTGATCGTGGTTGTGAAAGCTGCAGAACTAGCAGGAATCGTCGTCGTCACAGTGTATCTCGAGTGCGTTGTCGTTGCGACAATGACTGTCCACGGATCTGATGCGTGATCGCCTGATACGGTTAACGTTGCATTTGTCAGAGGCCCAGTGCCTGTCTGGGTCGAGTAGACAGTTTGCGGAGGTACTGGAATTCCATAAAATATAGTGCCATTCGAAGTGGTAGTGAAAGCTGTAGCCACGGGTTCATGGAGATATGATGTCCGAGTCACGAATAAACTGGGCAAGTAGATCACCACCGACGCTGAATCCGAAGTTCCAGTCGCTGGAATCGTCACGGTCGAAGCAGCTGATTTAGCATCGATTGTGCTCACAGCTGAGACGGTCGACACAGATCTGCCGATGACTTTTGTATATGGCGCACCGGGAGAGCTGGGAGGGATGTAAGAGGTGAAAGATGTTTGGCCAGAGGACAGAGGACGTATACTCGTATACACTTCAGCAGGAACACCCAAGATCACCGTGTTGGTATCCCCAGATTGTGAAGGCTGTGCAGTGGACGTGAAAGGTGTCTGATTTGGAGGAATAAAGCTGGTGCGAGTGACAATTGACGCTGTCGATGATGCAGTTCTGCTTCCGCCACATCTTCCAGCCTGAGGCTCGCGATATGGATCATGATCATCGATGCCATCGCAACTCGCAGTGACAGGTATGGCATGAGCAAAGGGCAAAGAGAAGAGTAGAAGAGACGCCGCAATAGCCTTTGCCGTATTCTTGACAGCAATTGGGCCCATAGTGGATATTCAAACTGAAATGAGTGTGGTAGCAGAAGGACCAGGCTTAATCAAAGCTGTGTTATGAGCAATATGGTGCAAGGCTGTATACTCTGCAGCCCTTTTGGGACCATTTCCGCTTGTGAACATCGCATTCACGGATACTACTGCACATTTTCGCCGACAAAGTCAAGCGTTCGAATTGCTCACTAACGTTGCGTGCATTTGTTTAGGCGTGTTTGGATTCATTCGCATGTAAGGCAGAATACAAGGCTGCACAAGCATGATAATTGGCGAAATCGTCGAAGATTGGTAGGGAAAGAGCCTATCGAATATTGGATTAACAAGGAAATCGAACCTCTCTTCGATCAATAAACGTTCAACTACCGAGCAAACCGCTTCGTCGGACATAATCAACCGCGGACTGTTGGGGAAGAGCTACGTGCATCATCGATACGTTGGAATTGAAACGGAATATGAGTGGACCTCATGGCCATGGTGGGCACACGATGGAAAGAACCTGGAAAGAGAAGAGAAAGCGTATTCGGGGCGCAGTGTAAAATGAGATGAGATGATGGACTGGTCGGAGATAGGCGTGCCCACATGATCTCCAAGTGAGCGAAGAAGATGGCTTCCATTGAAGTTCGGTGGCGAGTAGATGGGAGACAGGATAGAAGGTTGTGTGAAGGGCCATGTCTTGACTTGGAAGTTGGTGATGTTTCGAGGTCTAACATTTTAGGTGCTGTTCGGTTTAAAAACCCTCGAATATGCAAAGCCCTGGTTTTTCGTAGTTTTTGGTGTAGGGATGCCGCATATGGCTTAAAATAGGGGCTAGGGCCTAATATAGCTTATTAGCGATTATTTTATTCGTTTTAATATACTTAAATATCCGGCGGTAAAGCTATAAAACCGAATACCTCGTAGTTTTAAGATTTTATAAGGTTTTAAGATTTTATAAGGTTTTAAGATTTTATAAGGTTTTAAGATTTTATAAGGTTTTAAGGTTCTATAAGGTTAGGATATATTAAGACGGCTTTAATATATCGGCTTCTAATATAGCTATAGTTTATATATAAAAGCCTACCTCTTATTAGTAATACTAGAATTATTAGTATTAGTACTATCTTTTATTATACCTCGTCTCTATAAAAATTCTAAAAAAAGCCTTAAACTACTTAATCTCGAGAATAACGTACTACTATCTTATTCCTAGCTTCTTTAAGAGAATAGCCGTCTACTACTACCGCTACGGTTTACGGGTAACGTAGATATTACTACTCCTAAGTTATCTAAACCTAAACCTACGGTACCTTAAACTACGGCCGCCTCTTAAACTACGGTTTTAGCTTAAAATTCGAGCTAAATTTTAACTTAAACTATAATACTAAATAGAGACCGTATCCGCTTTAGTTTTAATATAAATATAGTCTTAGCCGAGTACCTTCTCGATACTAAGACTATAGGTCTATAAACTAATAGCGGATAGAAAGCTACTATATATTCTATAGCTATTAAACCTATTCGAGCGATTATACTAGATACCTAAAAGTACTTAGTAACCCTAAAAATACTAAGAACTAACTAGGAGGGTCTTAAAAGCGTATAGAAGGTATAGAAGGAATATCTAGGTACTATTAGCGGGTAGTATACTTACGTAAATAGATTACCGTATATAGATAAAGCTATAATAGATCTATACTTTATAGAGTACTAAGATTAGTCTAGGTTTCGAAATAAGCTTCTACTATTATACGAATATATAGGAGAGATTCTAGGTAATAGGCTCGCTATAGGTTGTAAAGCTATTAGTATTAAAGTACTTATTAGTAAAAAATAGCCTAAAAATAGCCTATTTATTACTAATAATAAGCTAGAGACTATTATTACGACTATTAAGAAGTCTATTACCCGCTATTAATCTAAGGCTACTAAAAGTACTATTATATAATCCGATAGCTTAGCTTCCTTACTACTATAGATATTAGCTATTATATAGTAAAAGAAAGCGGAGTTATAACTTATAAAGCTAGAGATTAAGAAAGTAAGGATAGAGATTATCGAGCGTAAAAAGAAGGAGCGTAAAGCTAAGATTAAGGTAAAAGTATAGCGTACCCGCGATAACTTAGCTACGAGAAAAAGGGTAGCTTAGGACTAGGATAGTTATAAGAGAATTAAGGCTTTAAAAAGAGTAAAAACTAGTAATAAATTATAGTTAGAAGCGGCTATAGGTATAAAAGAGATACTTACTATCTTTAGCGGTATTCTATAGTAAGAAGTCTATATATCTTATTTACTAAGATATACGGCCTAAGAGAAGACTCTATTAATTACCTATTACTACTTTAAGAAGCTATAGAGCCGTTAGTATATAGAGTTAGTATTTAGATTATAAGATAGTCGAAATACGGAGGTTTTTTACTATATATAGCTAGATAAGCGTTACTACTTTATTAAATAGCTACTTAGTATATAGAGTAGCCTAGAGAGAATAATAGAGACTAATAATAAAGATAATAAGAGTAGAGAGAAGTCTAATAGCGAAGATAGTAGTAAGGTTAGTAGTAAAGATAGTAATAAAATAAGTATAGGCGAGGAGTTTAACGCTTAATTTAGTAATTTCTATTAGGTTAGAGTTATAAATAGTCGTTAAAGTATTATATTCCTACTTCTTTTAATATAGCTTTATATCTACTACTTAGATTCTTATAGTTTATAGCTTAAATTATTGGGCTTTATTTAGGCTTTTAAATAATATTAAAATCTTTAAAAACAATTACTAGGATATAGCTATATAGTAGCGGTTATATAGTATATCTCTTTTAGAATACCTTTAACCTTATCCTTCTTTACTACTAGTCTTAGGGTCTAATCTTTAAACTACGAATCTATTACGCTTATATATAAACCTAACGCGAGAGGGTACGGGCTAATATTACTATCTTACTCGGGAATCGGAATATTCTTAAGTTCTTTATCTTATATCGCCTATAACTTTTTTTAATACTACTAGTATCTATTACGTTAATAGAATAATAATCTTCTTATCTAGCGCTTTTAAATAAACTCTTAAATAGCTAAAAACTCTAATTATAAGTTAAGGTACTAGGGAGGATTAAGTCGTAGTAATATTAGCCTTTAAACTACTAGAACTAGTTAATTAACTTAAAATAGTATCTTTTTAATAATCTTATTACTACTATTATACTATACTAATAGTATAATACCTACGCTTTACCTCTAGATAATCCCTCTATAAGACTATATCTAGTCTACTAGTATATTCTACTTCTCCTCTATTATTTAAGCCTCTACCGCCGTTTCTATAGCTTTATTAGACTTAATAACCTCTACTAGCTTATTAGTATCTAGCTTATTTACCTCCGCCTTAGGATCGTTACTATAGCGATTAAGGAAGTTATAAAGCGCTATAAGTACGTAAACTATCTTTATCTAAGTCCTTACGCTATAGCTATTACGGCTAATATTAAAAAACTTAAAGTAGTTCTCTAAAATCCTAAAAACCCTCTCTATAACTATACGTAGCGATAAATAATATAGATTAAATAGCTCTTTTATATTCTCTAGTAAGTTATTATAGGGACTCTACTCCCTTAAATAATACCTTATATAATAGTAGGGTATTAAAAAAAGGCTATTAAAGCTAGTATAGCTAGTATCTATAAGAAAGTAAGTCCCTCTCTTTAGCGCCTTAAAGCTATCTATTATTACCTTTCTAACGACTATATAGTTATAAGTCGCGCTCTTATAATCTAGATATATAGAGATAAAGTTTATCTTAAAATCTATACTAGTAAAGATATTTTAAGCGATTATACTATAATAAGATCTCTACGGAATCCGAGAGTTAGCTATAGCTAGACTTTTAAGTCTAACCTTTATTAATATACTATCTATAGCCCCTAAATAGTCCGTAAAGTATAGCTAAAACTTATTACTATTTTCGATAATCTTAGACGTATAGTCTAATAGAGGGCCTATAGTAATATTATAAAGAATAAGAAGAGAGTTAAGGACTTTATAAAAGTAGTATAATATCGTATTAAGAGAGTAGCGAAATAGCTCTCTAGCTATTCTAAATAAGTAGCTCTATATAGTAATAATAAGGAATAAGTATATCTTAAAGTTAAGAGACTCGAACTTACGACTACTCTAGAGATTTATATATTCTAATAACTATATTTTAAGAGCTTTAAACTAATAGCGATAGAATTTCGTTATCGACTTAAGGCGTACCGAGTAACTCTTAAGTAGATCTCTTATCTAAATCTTACCTACTAGTTTATTAGAATTTATTAAACCGTAAATACCCTAGCTACTATAGCGCCGTTAGGTTTAGTAATAGCTTTATCGTATCTAAGACCTTTTTATAAGTATAATTATACTAAAAGAGAGCTAGAGAAGAATAAAGACTTTAAATAATATAACGTAATCTATTAAGATAGGTTTTTTTAGTATAGTACGACTTCTTATTAGTAAAAATATAGTAGATCTAGATTCTATATAGGTTTTTAAATAGTAGGGGGTAGCTACTATTTAAAAACCTACTATAGAAGTTATTTTTAGTATAAATTCGGCCGTATAAAGCCCTAAAATAGCTATATATTAGCTATAGCTAATATATTAACGAGATTATAGATTATAAAGCGAACGAAACGAAAAAATACTATATTTACTACTATCGCTACTGAATAACCGAATAAAACGCATTTTTATATGCATATTAAGCCTAAACTGCATATGCGGCCATCAAACCGAACAGGGCCTTAGCGTGAGCGCACGGTCAGCGAAAACCCTGAGGTGGAAGCGTGCGTGGCGTGCACATCCAGCTTGGTATCAATGACGATGAATCTCTAGCAATATATAGGAGAATCATTGCCGGCAATTGATGAATACTGATCTTGATCAAAAACGGGCCTATACGAACGTCCCGCCTGAATAATGACCGTGAATTTGAGTTGACATCGTAGTCAGTCGTAGTGTCCAGCCGTGCCAGCCCACCTGCAAGCAATTTCCAATGGCATTCAGATAGCCCACGAACGTCTTCTACGTCTGCATACATGTCCGTCTCTCATGAACTGACTTTCTTCTCAACAAGATCCAGTCCAGTCATCTTCTTGACCGTCCCGTCGAAGAACCCATGCGGCAACATTGTCATGAACCAGACTAGCCAAGCATTAGTTCCCCTCCAAATATTGGATGGCGGCGTCTTCTTCAACAGATCCGCGACCGTCGCCTTCGCCCAAACATCTCTGTCCATAGCGTCCTTCGCAACACCCTCAAAAGCCATTGCTTTCTCCACGATCTCCCTGACAGGCTTGTAGATGGAGGCTTCGGGTAATCTCGATTTGGGTGCATCGTTGATGTTGGAACGGACGGATCCAGTCTTGAGATCAACGACACGCACACCAAACGGGGACAATTCGAGTCGTTGGCTCTCGGAAAAGCTTGCAATGGCGGCCTTGGAGGCGTTATAAGGAGAGGTGAAAGGTGTGGCACAGACGCTGGACAATGATGTCTGATTCACGATGGTTCCTTTTGATTTGATGATCAAGGGTAGAAAAGCCTGCGTGACGGCCAGATAACTCCACACGTTGAGATCGAATAGCTCTTTGGCTTTGGCGATGGACACATCCGATACAGGCATGGAGTAAGCAGCGCCCGCGTTGTTTACTACAGACCCTTGTGTGAGTATATCACGGATCGGAGATAGTGGGCCATACCAAGTATGTCGAGTTGTGTGATTGTGCTCGCTACCTTTGCAATGGACGCATCATCAAGGACGTCCAAGGTCAAAGTTTTGATTCCCATAGCCTCCAAACTCTTCATTCTGGCAGGGTTTCTCGCGGTTGCGTAAACTGTCAATCCAGCATTGTGAAATGCAATGGCAAGTCCAGCGCCCAGGCTGCCTTCCGAGCATCCAGTTATCAACACGGTCTTTTTTGGACTCGACATCTCAATGCTTCGAAGTGGGATCCCTTTGGGTTGTGTATCTACTTGTAAGGATGAGTTATGGACGTTCAACACAAGATTTGGGTCGATGAGCGAACGAGAAGATAAATACTTCAAAAGTGAGGGGAGAGAATGGAAAGTGTTTATATGCCTTCTGTACAGCTATTGATTATCGACTGTCAGCACTACACAGTAAGATTTGGAGGTGGGACCTGGCGAGGCTGACCAGGGAATTCGGGAAGTTATCTTGTTCCGAGCCGCAGTTTCGGATGGATATTTCGTCCGTGGGTGACATGGTGAGGTCGTTCGTTCATGATGGTGACGGTGTACATCATCGCTACTTCAAAATGATCAAGTCGGATCCCGCCTATTGTCTTGTGTGGAAATGAATGGAGGGTTGGGTAGTGGAGAAAAATGGAATACCGAAGTGTGAGGCTCGGCATTGTCTCACAGCCAATCTGACGTGAGAGCAGCTCACGTTTGTCCCGTTGATATTGCTAGATCTGAGGAGAGAATTCAATGCTTTCACGAAAATTTTCTTCTCTAGGCGTATCTTTTGTTCTAGCGACGGCTTCAATGTCGGAGATGCAGAATAAGGCCGAAGGCTCCACGGCCCTTGTCGCGCTTCCACATTCATACATTCATTCATTCGTTGGGTTGGATGGATTTAGCCAAGGTAAGACTGCCAGAAGAAGAAAGCAGAATTGATGTTGCAGAGAGCAGAGTGTGTATCGAAGTCAGATAGTATACAATCTTGTATCAATAATTCGTATGGCACCACCGAGGTTGCATAGCCTCTTAATAACCCCAAACCCCGACAACGATTGCCATGGCTGGCGACTTCGAGATCCTACAAATATCGGTCTCGACTCTACCGCGCTCTCCTTCAACTTTGGTCTGCTGTCCGTATTCACGTTCTCGCCGACCTTATTATTCTAACGCCATCAATTTTTTCGGCTTGGTAGCTTCGCCATTGTCGCAGCTGATTTCTATGCTGTACTGGACACCACGGACCGTAGATCCAAGACTTGTCATTGCGGACCAGAATTCCATCTTTTCCCAACCTTTCAGCTCATGATCGACCACCTCTTCTTTTGTCACTTGAAATAAATCGACGTCCAGTCTTAGATTGTTCGCATCAATTATAGGGGTATATTGGGTATGGTTGAGAAGAATTTTGAGCAGAATGGATTCTACTTGGATCCATGGTTTCGAGATGCTGGATTTGTTTTCTGGTGCAGCGCTTGTGATGGTGTTGGATACTTTGGGACTGACAAAGCTGTATACTATGGTTAATGGGAAGGCCGCATCGGTCGATGGTAAGAAGGATCAGTAGAGGTCTGAGGGGAGAACTGGCATTTGTATCGGAGCGCCTAGGGGCTTCTGGATGCTCATAGAGCCTTGACGTGATTTCATGACTCTTGCTACACCACTGGAGCGTACAAAGTGTACAATCGTGTCATGATATACTTCTAAGTCATGTAGATAAATCCTCGCAATATTCAAACCTTCCCTGCCTTGTCTCTCTCCTCCATGGCTCTCCTTGCTTTCAGAATCATCTCTTCTTTCTTCTTTTGTAACGATGCTTGTCTCTGTGATTTATCGGTTGACCATGCAGCCTGTTTCCGCTGGTTCGGCGTGGAAATACCTGGATCGGGCTCGGATGAGGTCGTCGTTGAACCTGCAGCCAATTTCGAGGCGAGGTTATATTTGGTGATCAGGTCCGGATGAGTGGGAGTCGGCCGACTTGCTGGTCTACTTGCGGCGCTCGTGACCGATTGAGGCATTGGTGGCTGAAAGGTAGGTGGTGGCTACAGTCTTGTTGTTAGCAGGAAATATGGCAGAGTACTGCATGTCACTCACGATACTTAGTCTACCACCACCTAGAACAGTCTCAGCAATTCTATTCACATTGCCACCATTCCTCTGCAGTTCCCAGATAACAGTCCTTCTCTCGAGTTGCGGGAACATAGCCATCAACTGCTCCACGTGCGCTGGGTTGACCCGAGACCCATGAGCTGTAGGACTGTTCCGCGCGCCGGAAGCTGCTGAAGTGCTGGAGGCGAAGAACCATCTCAGGATGAGCAAGCCGACGACGAGAAAGACGAGGATCTGAGGGAGGGATATTGTTTGCGCCTCGGCCATGATGTAGACGCGATGTTGCTTGGTAGTCGAGCTGTTTAAAATTACTGTACAAGTCGCCCGCTTTATATGCCGTAGAAGATTGAACAGCTCTGGAGTGAATAGTCGCGAACAGATGCTGTTGTTTGTCGCCTTGTTTCGTTTTGTGGTGTTGAATGACAACTAAGGACTCGACGGGAGTGCTGGCACACACCGAAGTGGAGCGAGGCATTACTCTACGAAGGTACCTAGGTAGATGATTCACACCCGCTACCATCGAATCGTGGCAAGAACACCAACAACTTGGAATTTCTACACAACTGTCAAGTTGCCCGCCACTTCTAAGGCAAAGCGGCCTGTGGCCTTAGAGATCTGTGAAGTTTCGATCCAAATGAGGATTATCAAGCTCGACAGTCCGGGTCCTTCGACAGATATCAAACTTCTTGGTTTCATCGTTCAGATCAGGACCTCCCACTAGAGACTTGCAGCTAAACTCACTAACACACATACAACATTGTAGCTTATGGAGGGTTTCCTGATCCCTCGGCGCAAGCTTCGTCCACTCCCCACGCTATGCATGATGACATTATAGCCCTTCTTCTATGTCTACATGACGCGAGAAAATGTTGCGTCGAGCGTCTTTACTACTTGACTCTTGCTTTTGAGCTACTTTCTCACCATTTCCTGTCTATCAAAAAGGTCGTTCCACTCAACCTCGAGCGCCTTCGATATGGCGCCGACAAGCTTACCTGGCAAAATGCTGGCAGCTCAGGTGGTCGAAGTCAGTGCAGAGCGACTTCTAATCAGGTTGCTGGTTAACACGAAATACAGTACAAAAAGCCCTACAAGATTCACGAAGTTCCTGTTCCTGCAAGTCTCGGGCCTCAATCATTGCTCGTCAAAGTAGCCGTCGCTTCACTGTGCCACACCGATAGCATGGTCATTAATGGAGACTTCAAGACGAAATTACCTGCCATTGCATCCCACGAAGGTGCTGGGACAGTGGTTCAAGTTGGTTCCGAGGTGAGGGACTTTGCACCAGGAGATCGGATAATGGTTGGAATTCCTCAGAATCCTTGTGGTCATTGCCGTGATTGTCTGGGCCAGGAAAATTTTAAACAATATTGCACCAATATTGGAGGTCACTTGGGTGTAACCATGGACGGTGCTTTCGCAGAATACCTTCTAGCTGATGCGAGAACAAGCGTGAAATTACCCGACTCCGTCAGCTTTCAGACTGCTGCGCCCATGGCCTGTGCTGGTTGTACTGTCTGGCGTGGAGTATTACAGGCAAAGCTTAAATCAGGTGAAACTTTGGCCATCGTAGGCTCGGGAGGAGGACTCGGACATCTGGGGATTCAATTCGGAAGAGCTCTAGGCTTGCAAGTCGTTGCTATTGACGCACGAGATGAAGGACTCGACCTGAGCAGAAAGGTCGGAGCCGAGATAGTCATTGACGCGCGGAAAGGGGATAAGGAAGTAGTGGAAGAAGTACAAAAGGTTACGAATAATCAGGGCGCGGATGCTACCATCAATGTATCTGATGCGAATTCTGCTGCTGCGACGGCATGCGCAGTGACAAAGATGCATGGTAAAATGATACAAATCGCCCAGGTAAGCGACCCCGCACGCCTCAGAGTCAGTAGCGCTAATTCAAGGACAGCCGGAGAAGGTATCGGTACCATTTCATGAGTTAATCTTCCGGGATGTCAGAATCGAGGGATCGCTCGTTTGCTCCCCCGACGAGGCTCGAAGGATGTTGGATGTAGTTGCGGAGCATAAGATAACTGTTAAAACAAACCCGTTTAATGGCATTAGGAAACTGCCCGAGCTTGTCGAGCTGGCGCAAAGTGGGAAGATGGCAGGCAAGGGCATCATTGTTGTCGACGAGAAGCAAGTCGCTGGACAGCAGAAGCCGGGATTGGAACTGGTGTGAGGTAGCGAACTACAGCAGAGATTCAAAGCAATAGATTCCTTGCGAGATACATGATTCAGAGTACTTGTTTCGTACCAGAATTTTGGCATGGGAAAGTTGCGAGACGTTATGAGAGAATTCTTCCAATTAACGGTAGCAGTATAGAAATCTTCACGACCGACTTGAGGCAAGTGGAGGATGATAGTGCGTTCGCTTTTGACTTCATATCAGATACCGACTCTGCCTATAGTATCAAATCCAAGACCATTGCGAATGCTCTCTTGACCTCAGTCGTCACGTGTGATATTGGTGCACGGACCAAATTTTCGATGTGAGGCCTGAGGCCGGGCTGCAAGTTGTCTTCGTTGTTTCGGAAGTCAATACTTCTGCAACCATTCCATTTCTCCACCAAACTTTTCGCAAGACATTTCATCTGCCAATATACTGACTCCAGTACTAGGATGAAACAGATGACGATTGGCTGTCTATGCGCCCATAGCTTGTCGGCGAGCATCACAGTCGCGCTCCTTTGTCCGAGTCACAACCTTCTCTCTCTCTTCTTCAATGGTTGCAACGGCGACATCCCAGAACGTTATGAAATGAGCACAGCCTCGTTTTGACCAGTTCTGAACTTGGAGAGCCTCCGCTTGAAAGTTGGGTCTGTTCAGGAAGAAAGAGCCTAAGTTATGCCTGATCGGACTGTATATTGGCAATGAACCCGTTGAGAAACAACAGCACAGATAATCACCTCATCATGGTAGTAATTTTGAGATGATGGACTGATGTCAGTACGCGGTGATGGGTAAGAAGCGCTCGGCAATACACCATATTGGACATCATTGTCTGAAAAGACTCTGCTGCGATCCAGGATTGATTGATTTTAACGTGTGTTAGCAGCAGGAGGTCACAACTTCAGATAACATGTCCCTTTACGATACTTCAAGCGGCCTTTTTGACGTCTGAACCAGCTGATGAAAGTCGGTAGCTTCTTATTCTTGGGAAAACCGATAACTGTCGTGGTGTCTAGATAACTTGTATGTTGTAACATCGCAAAGCTTCGTACAACAGCCTATTCCCGACTAGATGGACGCACCTCAACCAATCCAGATATTCGCTTTCATCGATCGAATAGGCACATCGACACGGACAGCATCCCAACCGCCCGTTTCGACGATTTATTGCATCTTCCAAGATTTCACGAATGCTAGATTTAGCCTCATTTCTATGGATTCACCATTTCAGGACCGCAAACTATTCCGGAAACGTACTAATGGATTGCGTAGATGGAAAACAAGTTGCCATGGATATTGTTGACCTCGATTTCTAACTGGCGCGAGCCGTTGTTGCATACATCAGCAACGAAATACACTTCAATGGAACAGAGTCGCAGCACAACTTAATGCGTGATAAACGCTGATCATTTTGGATGTACCACCCAGCAAATTCGTTCCGTGATTGAGGTCAGCGACACCGACTATTCACAATGACGATTCCGTCCCAACCAATCTAAGCAAGTCGACCTGCAGTCGAATATAGGCTCGTGTTTTCATTCAACCTCCGTGTTTTCATTCAAACTCTAGTTCTCTGCATCCCATCGTTCATTAATCATCCTTACTACAAAATGGCTTCCAAAGCGCTGGTACTTGCCGCGCTCTTTCACTCGTTCTCTGCAGTCAATGCGAGGCCACAACTCTCTTCATCATGTGTTAGTGTAATCGTAGGAACTCCTGCTCCTTATCAGTCGGCCACTGTCACACAAACTCTCGACGCGACAGCCTCAGGGTTCACTTCTCTGGCCACAGGTGTTTCGACCGTCACCGAGGTCATTGGACAGCCTGCTCGGTATCAAACGGCAGCAACTTCTATTCGAACTCTTGCACCAGACGCGACTGGTTACACTTCATTTCAGACAAATGGGAACACAATTGTGCCAGTTGTGGGCCAACCAGCAACCTACACGACCGCTCCTACGATTACCACCACGCTTCCCGCGAATTCGGCTGCCTTCACACGCACACAGACAAATGGCAATACAGTGCAACCAGTGGTGGGCCAGCCAGGAGCTTACGCTACTGCTTCTACGATCGTCACGACCCTCCCTGCTGGCAGCCAGCCATATACCAGTTACATAACGAACGGTGGTTCCGTCACTCCTGTTGTTGGGACAGCTGCGCCATATCAAACCGCTTCAACAATTACGAGCTATATTCCAGCAAATTCTGCTGCATACACGACGATAATCACGAGCGGTAGTTTCGCTACCCCGGTTGTGGGTATTCCCAGCCAATATTCCACCGCGCCGACCAGCGTCATCACTCTGTCTTCGGATGGTACCGCTTATACAAGCACAATTACCAGTGGAACTGTAGTCATTCCAATCGTGGCAACTCCGGCAGTGACCACAGCATCAACCAGCACCACTTTCCTTGCTCCAAACGCATCGGGATATACGAGCACTTTCACCTCAGCAAATGCCATCATTCCCATCGTTGGCGTTCCCAGTCCTTACCCAACCACTACAACCACAACCGTTCTGACTTCAGGAGCTCTCACTTACATAAGCCTGCGAACTGGTACTTCTGTGGTCACCGAAATCGCCGGTGTCACGCCGGCAGGCACCGTGACAACAACCTCATATTTCGCGAGTGGAACTCCCTACCTCTCAACTGTCGCTGCTAGTGGGACTCGGAGCGGAACTGTGGTGGTTGGATACCCGCAAAGCTATACAACGACTATAGTGACCTCTGGACTCGTGGCCACCACAACAACCGTCCGGCAATCAGGCACAGTGGCTGGGACAGTGATAGTGGCCCGACCGACACCACAGGCAGACTGCGGCAATGCTGGCATCGGGTGGGCGCTGTACAAAAATTCCTTTACCAATAGCGACGACGGAAAATACGCAAGCTTCATTCCCGATTCTTACAAAACAATGAAACCGCTCCAAAACAGCACTACCTATTATATCGGAGGCCTTTCATATGCACGTCCCACTATAGGAACAATCTCAATCTACAATTCCACATCATTCTCCTCGGAATACTTCACTTTAGATCATCGAGGGTACATTTTTGCTCCACAAACTGGCGCTTACACATTCACCATCACCTCTCCGGATGACATTGTCTATGTTTGGATGGGACCGGTGGCTTACTCTGGCTGGAACAATACTAATCCGATCATCCGCTCAACCTACTCGTCAACAGGAACTACAACCACGGCTAGTTACTACATGACTCAAGGACAATACTACCCGTTCCGTGTACAGTATGCAAATGGTCAGGGATATGCAGAATTCAACGTGACTGCCACGGCTCCGGATGGCACAAAATTCATCAGCAACGGAAATTCCACGGGTTCAAACCCGTACTTCGTGAGCAGAGCTTGCAATAGCACTCTTGCCCCTGAGTTTTCAGCCTGGGGTGCCGAGACATAGAAGAAATTTTGGGTTCTTGGACCTCTATTTCGATTCGATTTAGTCGATGTGTCAGAGTTGAGCCGGGTCATCTGAGACGTTGGGTCTTGCATGCACTGTCGCTGTGAATATTATAAGTAAATAAGTAATTGGTTATACATGCACAGTTGATTGCACACCTAATACAGGCTCGAAACTTTTGATCTCTACGCAAGTCATGTGAGCGAGCGGCCCGAACTGTCGAATGATGACATGTACTCTGAGCGTTAGTCTGTTACACAAAACTTCACCTTCCTTCTGCAGTCATACGCTTGGAAGTCGAAGGCTCGCAAGAAGCGGAAATCCGTACCTCTGAATAGTAATCACAGCTCTTGGCACGTCCATCGCAATTGCGGACAGAAGTGCGGGCCCAGTTGTGGTCCCTGTGACAGAGAGCAATTGAAAACCGGCGGAGGATGTATCAGTAGCTACATTTAGCGGCACGATTCTGGGTCAATGCAGATGCATCGGAAGCAGCGCACGCCCTGTTTCTTACGTGTCCAGTTTTATTAGTAATCTATACTAATCTCCGGATAAGTAGAGAACGTGCTCGGCGTAGACTTATAAAAAACCGTTATTATCTTTATACTACTAAGATCTCGTTAAAATCGTCTATATAGATATAAAAATAGTATTATAAAATCTTTTAAGGCTACGTAGGCGACGCCTACGTAGTCTTTTCTTTCTATCTCTCGCGATATTAGCTCTTAAATAGCTCGAAGAAGAGACTTTAAAACGTAATCCTTAACCCTATCTCTATTACTATTATTAATAGCTTTTCGAGTATATCCCTAAATAGAATTACTAATATATATTCTATTTTAAGCGGAGAGAGATAATCTACCTTATAGATCTACTATAAATAGAGTTAGTAGAATATAGAAACTATAATAAAGTAGATTCTATAAAAGCGCTATATATCTTCTTAAATAAGATAGCTTTTCCGCGTACGTATTACGATATAAGTAATCGATTTAGGCGCTCTACTAGCTAGTATTTATAAGTCTTTAATAATATTACTATCTACTTATACGATATCTTTAGAGACCTTCTACGATAGCGGCTAGCGTTAAATAACTACTATAAGCTAAAGTAGTTTATAAAAGCTATAGAAAGTACGGGTTACGGGTAGAGTAGAATATAGAGCTTTCTTAATAGTACGTTTAATAAGTTTTACCGTCCTTAAGAGCTATAAGAGAAGTACTATTTAGAATATAAGAAGGGGTTTAGGATAAAGTTTTAAGGCCTAGTAATACTAGATAGACTTCTTCTATTAGTAGAAAATTCGTTTCTAGGGGTAGTAAATAATAATATAATACTAAACTAAATACGGTTAAGAGAGAGGATTTAGGATATTATCGGCTCTCTACGGAAGATACTATATCTATATTATAAGGACTAGCTTAACCGTATTATAAGGAACGCCTATATATAGTATATATTACGCTATATATAGGTATAGAAGATACTTATAATTCCCTACTAGGGGAATTATCCCTCTCTAGCTATTAGTCTTACTATAATACTATCTTTTACTATATTTACCTTTTACCTATTATTATAATTCTAATAGCTCTTAACTTAGTATAGATCTAGTAAAAGATAACTTCTAATCTAAAACTATCGAGATCTACGCGTAGTACTAGCTAGATACCCGTATTAAACTCGAAGGCTCTAGATACGTAAGGCGGGAGTAATATAGCTATAGAAGAGGAGAATAATCTAGACGCCTCCGAGTAGGCTATAGACGCCGCGCTAGATAAAGTAAGGCGTACTATAGCCCTTAGAGGGAAGTAGATCGAACTAGTAAGGCTAATAGCTTAGATAGAAGATCTTAATAATACGCTAAGTTCCCCTACGGCGCGAGACGCGAGCGCTACGCCTACGCTAACTAATATCTAATCTAGTAAAGAGCTATAACCCGAGAAGTTATAATTATACGAAGGGAAAAGTATACGCTCTTATTATAAGTAGATACGTAGCGCGGAGAATACGTTCTATCTTACGTCTAATACTTTTCGAAGTAAGATCTCTAAAATTATATACGTACTCTAGTTTATAAAGGGTACCTCCTATACCTCCTAGATAGAGAAGAAGTCTACCCTAGAAGAGGACTAAGTTACTTAGGAGTACTTTAAGACTTTCCTACTTAACTTAATCGAGGACCCGGAGAATCGCTAGCTAGACGTAATATAGCTATATATAGATAGTAAGTAAGGCGTAGAGTAATCTATAGTATCTTTTAACTCCTACTTAATAAGTCTTAAGTCCTAGATTAAAGAGCTCTATACTATAATCTAGCTATAAAACTACCTCTAGTATAAGCTACGCCCTAATATAAGGTTAATACTTTCTAACTATTAAGATATCCCTAAAACTCGAGACGTAATCGTAGCGCTAGCTATATACTTAGAGATGAATAAGCGCCGAGTAATAAACTCTCGTACCTTAGAGAGGGATTCTAAGTATAGGAATACCTAGGGTAACCGTATATCTATAAATAAGGGGTAATATTAAGTATTATAAGAAGGTAGTAGGCTCTCCGATACTAACGCTACCTCTATATAGCCTAGGAAAGAGAAGGATCTCTCCTCTATCTAATACTATAACTATAGAGAATACGGTTACTATACTAATAAGTACCCTAAGCCCTAAAAGCTAAAGAAGGTTATAGAGGTTATAGCTAATTAATACTATAACCTAACGGGAAACGAGTTAGTATCGTCCTAGCTACGTAGACGACGCGCGCTAAAGTCGTAGAGTTATCCGCCTATAAGACTTCTAGAAAAGACTAGAAAGGGTCTAGGGCCTTATTAAGTATATATAGCGAGAATCTAATACGTACGGGTATTGTACCCTCCTCGCGTACTAAAGGTACTATAGTAAAAAAGTTAATTACTATTCTTTCTACCCTAAAAGAGGACTAATTCGAGTACGATATTACCGCTACGCTAGACTTAGGCGCCGAGGTTAACGTTATTAGTCCCCTTCTAGCCCTAGAAATAGATCTAATCCCTATAGAGATTCTTACGCCTCCTATAAGTTAGGGAGCTAGTAATAGTACGAGTTACTAAAAAGCCTATAGAGGCGTATAGAAGGCTACTAACTCCTTAGGAGTTATAAGGTAAGTAGAAATAGAATTTTACGCCCTAGATAGAAAGAGTTCTAACTATCTCTTAGAGATACCGGTCTTATTAGACGCGAGGGTCGAGCTTAACCTAGAAGTAAGGTAGTAGTATTTTAAGAGCGCTAATACTTAAGTCCGCCCTATCTTAGCGGAAGAACTAGGGTCCCTAAGAGATCGGGTTAGGTTAGGTTTTAGGGGTACTCCCCCGACCCGCCGTAGGGGGGGGTAGAAATAGAGGGGGGGCGGGTTTTTAGGTCGGGGCGAGCTTTTACCCCCGACCCGCTAATCGGGGGGAAGTTAGGTTTTTTAAGTTATATATTTTAATACTTAACCTAGGTATTATTAAGATCTAAATAGCTAGAATTATAGAGAAATACCTATTCTATAAGTCTATAAGGTTATATAATATAAAATACCTATAGGTCGTCCGTAATTAATAAAACCGTACGAAAAAGTTACGTTTTTTAGCTAAGAACCCGACCCTATTAATCGGGGCGGGTTCTATCGGGGGGAGGGTCGGGGCGAGAGGTCCTAGGGACCCCTATACCCGACCCGAATACCCCCTCTAACCTCTTCTACCCCTAAGGGATCGGGGGATCCCCCAACCCCTTAGGGACCCTAGGAAGAACTAGTAAGTAAGGATTCTATAAATATTTTTAAGCTAAGGAGTAAGAATATTACCCCTATCCTAAGCGTAGATAAATTCGAGTAGGATACCCTACCTATCTAACTACCTCCTAAGTTCTAGGACTTTAATTCTATCTTCGACGACCGTAAGGCTATAAGTATACTAGCCGTAGAGGGCGTAGAGTATACTATCGAAACTACGGTAGATCTACCGTTTAGGAAGATATATAACCTCTTAGTAAAGAAGCTAGGGATTCTTAGATAATATATTAATAACGCGAGTACGAGTAGCTAGATCCGCCTATTAACTAGTCTAGCGGAAGTAGGTATTCTATTTATCCCTAAGAAGGGAGACGAGCTACGCTTATATATCGACTACTATAGGCTAAATAAGGTAACTATTAAGAACCGGTACGCGCTCCCTCTTATCTCTAAACTTCTAGACCGCCTATAGGGCGCTAAGTACTATATAAAGTTAGATATAAAGAATATATATTATCGTATCCGTATCCGGCTAGGCGACGAGTAGAAGACGGCGTTCCGTACCCGCTATAGATACTATAAATACTTAGTTATATCTTTTAGACTTACTAATATACCTACTACTTTCTAGGCCTATATTAATAAAGCCCTAAGTAGACTAGTAGATTCTATATATATAGTATACCTTAATAATATACTTATCTACTCCGCTAGCCGTACTACCTATATACGGTATATACGCGAAGTCCTAGGTCGCCTTAAGTAGTTTAGCTTATATATTAATCTAAAGAAGTATAAGTTCTTCTTCTAAGAAGTAGAGTTCCTAGGTTATATTATTAATATATAGGGTATACGTATAGACCCTAAGCGTATCTTAAGTATTATAGAATAGCCTAAACCTAAGACTTATACTAAGGTATAGACCTTCCTAGAATTCTATAACTTCTACTATAGGTTTATCGCGAGGTACTCGCGTATTATAGTACCGCTTATAGTACTATTTAAAGAATCTAAAAATAGGAAGTAGACTAGTCCCTTTCTTTAGCCTACTAACGCGAAGGATACTTTCCTTACGCTAAAGAAAGTATTTACGTAAGCGCCCCTCCTACGCTATTTTAATTCTAAACTAAGGATTAGAGTAGAGACTAACGCCTCTAGCGTAGCGGTTACGGCTATCCTAACTTAAGTATAGAATAGTAGCTAATAGTACCCTATTACTTTCTAGTCGCGTAAACTTCTTCCTACGGAGTAGAACTATAAAATATACGAGTAGGAACTACTCGCTATCGTTATAGCCTTTTCGTACTAGCGGTATTATCTTAAAGAAAGCTACTACCCTATTAAGATTCTTATAGACTATAATAACCTCGTAGGCTTCGTAGAGTTATAGTAGCTAAATAGCCGGTAAGCCCGCTAGACTATACTACTTTTAGTATATAATTTTATTATTATATATAGAGTAGGACCTAAGAATCCGGCGGATACCCTCTTAAGGCGGCTAGACTATAGTTCGTATACGCCGAATACGAATACCCTACTCCCTATATTATATTAGAAGTTAGGGTTACTACCTAGGGTAGTAGTTATCTAGAGTCTTTCTATTTAGAAGGAGTATAGAGTAGACGTACGGATTAATAGGGAAGCTAATAGCTCGTAACTACGTAGTAACGAAGGCGGACGGGCTAAAGATACCTATAAGTAGGTATAGAATATCTACCCGGTCTAGGCTAAAGAGACTATACCTATAACTCCTAGGTCTCTTACTAGAGACCTCCTAAAAGGCGAGTACGCCTATTTAGACCTAGAATCTAGACTAGGAGAATTCTAGTTAATTTAAAGCGCGGACCCTATCGTACGTAGTATCTACGTAAGGCTAATCGATAAGCTAATCGGGCTATACTAATAGATACGTACGTCTATAGATACCTTATACTTTAGAGGAAAGATAGACGTACCCTAAGACGCCGCGGTAAAGTAGGAGCTACTAAGATACTACTATAATAATACCTTCGCCGGGTATTTTAGAGTAGTACGAATATATAATCTACTTACGCGGAAGTACTTTTAGACGTATATATCTCGCGACGTAGATAAGTATATTAAGACTTATAAAGTCTACTAAAAGATAAAGATTAAACGGTATACCTCGTTTAGAGACCTATAGTCCCTACTATAGCCTAAGGGGCTATAGTAGGAGTTAACTATAGACTTTATAAGTAGAATACCTCCTAGTAAGATTAGAGGTAGGGCTTATAATACGCTTTTAGTAATACTCGATCGCTATATAAAGATAGCTCTATATATTATAGTTACTAAGAAACTCTTAGCTTTAGACCTAGCTAATATTCTTATAGAAAGGGTAGTTACTAGGTTTAGAGCCCCTAGAGGTATTATATTAGATCGAGACTCTAGGTTTACTAGAGTCTTTTAGTCCGAACTCTACTACTATACGAAGATTAAGCAACGATTAAGTACGGCGTTCTACCCTTAGATAGATAGTTAAATAGAGAGATAGAACTAGATAGTTTAGGAATACCTAAGGGCCTTCTACTCGGAAAATTAGAGTACGTAGGCTACGCTACTCCTAGTCGCGGAGTTTATATATAATAATAGTAAGTATACTACTATAGATATCTCTCTATTCTTTATACTATATAGCTACTATCTAGAGATCTACTTTAAAGCCGGCGATAAGTAGAGGAATAAAGTACTAGCGGTAAAAGAGCGTATCTAGTCCTTATACTTATTACGCGCTAAGCTAGTAGCTCGCTAGTAGAGAGCGAGCGAATCGTAAGCGAAGAGCTATAATAAGAAGTATATCCCTATAAAATTTAATAAGGGAGATTTAGTCCTCGTATCTACGAGAAATCTCCGTATAAAGACCCTAAGTAAGAAGCTAGCGCAATATATAATAGGCCCCTTTCGAATTCTAGAGCTAATTAGGTCCTAGGCCTATAAGATATAGCTACCTAATAATTATAGAATATATCTAGTCTTTCGTATCTCTCTCCTAGAAAGATACTACCTACGAGAAGGTAGTAAGTAAGAGATCCTACTACCCCTAGAAATTATTAACGGGGAAAAAGAGTAGGAAATTAAGGAGATTCTAAACGCGCGACGTAAAGGTAAAGTACGGTAATACCTAGTAAAGTAGGTAGATTATCTATAGGAATTCAACTAGTAGATTCTATAGAAAAATATAGATAACTCCTAAGAGATAGTTTAAGCTTATAAGTATAGTACTAAGAGCTATCTAACCTTAACGTAAGGAGTATATAAGCCTAAAGTAGGAAGCCTTAGAGGCGTAACGGGCGAAGATACGGTAATAACGACCTTAGGCTAGGTAACTTTAAGAAGATTATAGAGGGGAAAATAAATAAGGAGAATTCTTTTTATTAATCTACTAAAGTAGTACGTATAGTAAGTAGCTAGGAGGAGGCGGCGAGGCGTAGTAAGGGAGTACTAGCTAATAAAGCCTAGGATTTTAAAAAATCTCTAAAGCGCCTAAGACGCTATACGCTACGCTTAAATATTAGGCTCGTAAGCGAGCCGTATACTATACTAAACCCTACTCCTCTATCTCCTTATCCTCCTCCCCCTCCTCTTTCTCCTCTACCTCCTTAGTAGGAGCTAGGGTATAGGTATTCGTATCGTCGTCGTTAATACTATCTATACCGGCCGTAGGGTCCTCGAGAAAGAGGCGCTAGCTAAAAAGACTCTATAGCTAATTAGTTAAAATAAAATCTCTAGAGAATTAGGAATTACGAGGAGGGAGTAGAGCGAGGCTATTCTATACGCGATTAGTATAGAAAGCGTAGGCGGAAATATCTAACGTACGAAAATTCGTATTTAGCTTATAAGCTCTAACTAAGTATTAGTTAAGACGACGGCCTCGCGTAGAGTAAGTATAGTAGTAGAGTTTTTAGCCTCGCGGCCTTTAGTAGCTCCTTCTTTACCCTTTTACTCCTAGACGGGGATATACTAAGTTATAAGACGGTCGAACCGCTTATAGTAGCGTACTAGCTAGTTCTTAAGGGGCTCTTCGTCTAAAATAAATTAGTAAGAAAATAAATATACGAGTAGTACGCGTATATATACTAGCGCGGATACGTTTAGTAGTCTCTAATAAGATACTAGCGTATTTATTTAACTTAGTTAGTATCTATAAAAAAAATATTAGTTAGTAATTCGATAAGTAGTAGACGCGTAGATTATAATATACCTCGATATACTCGTAGCGTAAGGTAGTATAATAACTATACTTCTATAAAAGAGACTTACGGTAAGTAAGAATACGCTTAGGGTCGCGGGCGTAGCGTACGTAGTACGACTAGTAGAGTTACTCTAGGTCTTCTATCTTTTTTTTTTAGATAGTAGGAGGCTACGAGGGTATAGTAAGGACGTTACTTATCGAATTAAGAAAGTAGAAGGAGCTAATATAAAGATAAAGCTAGAGAAGAAAATTTTACGACGCGAATATTTATTTTATTTAGAGTATATATACTCGGGCCGCGAGAAGCCCGATACGCGTTTTACTAAGAATAGAGATTTTAGAAAATCTAGTATTTTAATTTTAGAATAGGAATTATAAAATTCTAGGATCTAGCGAAGCTACTATAATATATATATATACTATATAACGCGTCTACCTAGATAGTCTATAAACGCGACTCTAAGATAGGCCTACGTTCTTTTTAAAGCCCGTACGCCGTATTCGAGTTACTAGCGAGATATATACGCGCGGCCTTATAAAAGTATATAAATTACTACGAACTCTACCCTAGGGATAGGATATATAAAGGGGGGGATAGTTATAAGGACTAGCTTAACCGTATTATAAGGAACGCCTATATATAGTATATATTACGCTATATATAGGTATAGAAGATACTTATAATTCCCTACTAGGGGAATTATCCCTCTCTAGCTATTAGTCTTACTATAATACTATCTTTTACTATATTTACCTTTTACCTATTATTATATATATAGTAATAGTATATATAGTAATTCCTATAGAATTATAGTACTCTATAAGTATATTAATAAAAAAACTTAGCTAGACCGAGAGGATAGAGACTATAATAGGTTTATAAGTAGTTACTAAATAGCTATTAAGTATCTTTTTAGGCTTTAAGAGAATCTATAGATAGTAAATATAGCTACTAAGTATTAGAGAAGTAGCTTTTCTCCTATTATTATATATTACTATATAGGTATCCTTCTTACGAACTACTATACTTATATATATAGTAATAGAGTCTTAATAAAGTACGGCGCTATCTAGGATAAGAATAAAGTTCGAGATAGGCGTTTTTAATTTATAGCGCTACTAGATTTATAAGGTTATTTATATAAAGAAAGGTAATTCTTTAATAAGGTTTTATAGGCTACGCTTTAGGTTCTTTTACCTAGTAATTATTATAATTAGTAATTTATATACGGGGAATTCGATACTATTACCTAGGGTCCCTAAGGGGTCGGGGGATCCCCTAACCCCTTAGGGGCAGGAGGGGTTAGGAGGGTATTTAGATCGGGTCTAGGGGTCCCTAGGACCCCCCGCCCCGACCCTAAACCCGCTAGAACCCGACCTAATTAATCGGGGCGGGTTCTTAGCTAAAAAACGTAACTTTTTCGTATAGTTTTATTAATTACGGACGACCTATCGGTATTTTATATTATATAACCTTATAGACTTATAGAATAGGTATTTCTCTATAATTCTAGCTATTTAGATCTTAATAATACCTAGGTTAAGTATTAAAATATATAACTTAAAAAATCTAACTTCCCCCTAATTAGCGGGTTAGGGGTAAAAGTACCCTCCGACCTAAAAACCCGCCCCCCCCCTATTTCTACTCCCCCCGTAGCGGGTCGGGGGGGTACCTCTAAAACCCGACCTAACCCGACCCCTTAGGGACCCTACTATTACCTATATACCGCTCTATAGTATAGTTATTATTAAATTAGTAGTAGTTAAAATAGTAATACTAAATATTTAAGCTTAAAAGATACTTCGAGATAACTTTATTAGTATAGTTATAGCTTTATTTCTTTAAATCTAAGCTCTAGCTAGATAGACCTAAGATTCTTAAAGAAGGTACTTTCGGGCCTAAAAAGAATAATATAATATATTTTATAACGAAAAAAGATTAGTATTATATTTAAAAGTATAATATAAGACGGCTATTATATAAAAAAAAGATAATATTCTAGCCCTAGACTCTAAGATAGGGCGTATATATAGCCTAAAGAGGAAGCCGCTAAATATAATAGGGAAAATTTTATAGCCGATAATAAAAACTATCGTAAGATTTAGCTACTTATATTTTAAGCTCTACTACTATTACTACCTCCTATTCGTAATATAGCCGCTATTATTACCTTATAACGCTCCTAAGCTATTCTATAATTACTCTCTACCTTCTCGGCTTTATTATCTATTTTCTTACGTATTTTTACGTTATTCTCGACGATATTAAGGACTATTTCCTCTAATATAGTAAGTTTACGCTTTATAGTCTTTAAATTACTTTATAGCTTCTTATTAAACTTAGTATTCTTATCTCTAATACTCCCTATAGTCTCTACGGCCCTAGTAAAGATAGCTATTATTATAGACTTCTTACTCCTCTCTCTTCGCGGCTTTATAATACTTCTTAGTATACTAATTAAGCTACTTTCTTTACTCTCTTCTTTAGCTTTACGCTTACGTAACTTACGCTTATAGTCGGCCTTTATTCTACTAAGTAGTCCTATATATCCGTCGGGCTTTACTCCTTAAGAATTTAAATTAGTAAATACTACTATTAGAGTCTACTTAAGATTTCGCTTATTAAGATATATTATAGTATTTTATTAGTATTATATAATCTAAAGGTTATATAACGTAGCTCGTATAGCTACGCCGCGCTTACTATAGCTACGTATATACTATAGCTTATATATACGTAGTATAGCTTATAGGTACGTAGTATAGCTTAAAACTATTTTATTTTAATATTCTTAAACCCTAGCTTAGTACGCGTACTAGCTACCTACGTAGCCTCGAGTATAACTAGATTTTAATATTCCTAGACCCTAAATTACGAGTATACTAGCTATATCGTTAGTTATAGCTACGCTCGTCGTAATTATAGAAGTAAAATATTTTTAAATCCCTAAGGCTTTTTATTTAGTTAGATAATCTATCTTTTTTTTAATATATTGAAAGAGCGAGCGCTAACTTAGACCGCTATATAGCTATTAATTTTAATTTTTTTCTTACGCGTTATACGCGTAGCTACGAAGAGAAGTATAGTATTTTTAATATTTCTTAATACTAAAAAATACTATATTTTAATAGAATATAGCAAATTATACTTTTAATTATATTATAAAAGTTTAATACGAGCTAAACGTACCTTATTCTTTCTCTCTAGAAGGTATTATAGCTTCTCTATCTCTTTTTACTTTACTAATTTATTAAGCTAGGTAATCTACTTATCTAGGGCTAAGTACTCCTCCTTCTTACCGTTAGTAAAGACCCTACTAGTTTCTAGTAACGCTTCCTTTTCCCTCTATCTCTCTATATAAAACCTACTACCTTTAGAGGTTAAAAAATACGACTTTACCGTATTAGGGTTAAGCTCTATACCTATCGTACAAATATAGCTATAATACCTTATATAGAAGGTAGTCTTACCCTTAATAAAGTCCGTATAATACCTATATATTATTTAGTAAAGATAAGTACGTAGAATAGGGTTTATTACTAATATATCTTTTAAAAGATTTACTAGTACGCTAGATAACGGTTTACTAGCTTTTTTAAGCCGCTTAACTTATCTTATTACCGCCTTATATTTATTATATAATCTCGTATATTTATTCTTCTTTTTCTACTACTCTATAACGCGTAGATTCTACTACTTAATAGCCTCTTTATCCGTTATATTTCTACTAGTTAGTTTACGTAGTTTTTACTTAATTTTAGACGGTTCTAGTAGTACGTTTATACGAGCGTTAACGGGTACTAAAAAGTTACTCTTATTAGTCTCTACGTCTATATTCTAGGGTTTCTAAGTATACTTATTTAGGTTAAGGGCCTTATCTATATCGCGATTACTCGTAGTTTTCTAGTCTAACTAGATATCTTTATACCTTATACGGCTAGTATTAGAGAGACTATTATTAAAAGTATTAGCCTCTCTAGTTCGAGCTATATAACGAAGTATTATAGCTTCTCTCTCTTTTTATACTATAGTATATAATGCGTATTTATTACTACTAAATAGATTAAGACTTAGAGATTAGTAGTAGTTATTGAATAGATTATTAATATTATATAGGAACTAGCTACTACTATCTATAAATAGGCTTACTTCCCTATACGATAGAGTAGTTTAAAGTTATTAATAGTTATCTATAGCCTCTATAGCCCCTCCTTTAGGGGCTATAGGACCGTTTAGTATTATTTATAAGTCTATATTAATAGTAATCTACTAAAATCTAGTATTTACGATAACGGACGTAAGAATTAATAGCTTTACGTAACGCCTTACTAAGGTTTAACCGGCCCTAGTTTACTATTAACTAGGCCTAGTTAAACGTTAGGCGTATAATATTAACGGATAGAATAGATAAGGCTCTTATCTAACGCTAAATTAGTATATTTTCTATATAATTTAAGCTACGGCCGTCTCTCTCGCCGACGCCGACTTAATACTAACGAGACCCTATAGTATATAGTACGGTAACGGCTAAACTACGATGAGACGAGATTTCGCTGCATTGCATTAACCGAGGGTTGCATTTGACCCAGAATCGTGCCGCTAAATGTAGCTAGTACTAGTATGTATCCACACACATCACGCTGCTTACCCCCTTCTTTGCCTCGTTTCCGGTTGCTCTCACGATTCTGCCTCGGACGCATGCTGGATGTGCGGCTTCTCCTCCACTTGGCGGTTTCCATCAGTGGAGGCTTGTCTATGCAAGATACCTAGTCATCCCACGGCCCGCACGACCCATCGCGGCTGTCACTTTGCGACTCCCGTCCATGATACCAACGGCTCTCACTGCGGATAGTCTCATTCTCATATCTGCGAGCAAAGAGACTTCTGCACTGCTCTTCCGTATCACGACTGGACTTGCCGGACCAGGAATGATGATCCTCGGTAACGGGTCGTTTACAGCTTAGCTGTCTTCTAGAACATCTCTCCTCCAACTAAAAGGGCCGCCTTTATGTATGGATGCAGGGCCCCGCTGCTGCCAGGATAGGGCGTGCCGTACACCAAGCCCTTGGATCCCTCTTGTCGCGAGAGTTTGGGCCACCACGCTGCTGAAGAATCCCATAAGAGCTCGGAATTTTCGCGCGAGAAGCTACTGCGGTCTTCCAAGACATCTTTTGTGTCCGACTCACCTCCAAATCTGCCGCCATGGACTCTGTTGCGATGTCCGAGAAGGGCAATCTGCCTGAGTACGATGGCGTCCGCGAGCGTAACACCAGCGGAGAGCGCAAGGGCTCTGTTGTTGGCGCGTCAGTCCTTCACGCCGAGATCTTCGACGAACGCTATGAGAAAACACAGAGAGGTACGTTCTTGTAAGCTCAAACAAGCAATCTGCTCTGACCATGGCTAGGACTCAAGTCTCGCCATGCGCAAATGATCGCTCTGGGTGGGACAATAGGCACGGGTCTATTCGTGGGTTCTGGCCAAACACTTGCTCGTGGTGGGCCACTCTTCATCTTGATGGCTTACCTGTTCATGTCCGTCCTGGTCTTCTGCATTGTTTCGGGCACTGTTACCGTCGCTGCCTATCTTCCAACACCAGGGGCATCCATGAATTTGTTCGGTTTCCGTTACGTCTCCCGGTCAATGGGATTCGCTCTTGGATGGCTATATTTCTATTCTTTAGGGATTTTGGTGCCGTACGAGATTACAGCAGCCGGGCTTGTCATTGATTACTGGAAATCGGACATCAACATTGCTGTTTGGATCTCCATCATGATCGTGGTCATCGTTGGACTTAATCTCTTGCCTGTCAAGTTTTATGGAGAGACTGAGTTCTGGTATGTCGAAGCTCACTAAGAGTGGTGTCGAATCGTCAAGAATTTGGGAAACTAATGGTGGCTAGGTTTGCATCAACAAAAGTTGTCATGATGATAGGCTTGCTCGTTTTATCCGTGGTGTTATTCTTTGGCGGCGGCCCAAACCACGACCGCCTAGGCTTTAGGTACCTCGTAGGCATCACTGTTCAAGCGAAGACATTGCTAACTCGTAGTAAAGATATTGGAAAAATCCAGGAGCAACAAATACATACTTGGAATCAGGCAACACTGGCAGGTTTCTTGCGTTGCTTTCGACGTGGGTGCTTAGTGCGTTCCCTTTCACCTTTGCACCTGAGCTCATGATCGCCACTGCGGGTGAGATGAAGTCGCCTCGCCACAATCTTCCGATAGCAGCCAGGTAAGTCGAGTTGCTCCGCGTGTGGAGATCAATTTCATCAAACTGATGTATCAATACAGGCGATACATTTATCGATTATTCTTCTTTTACATCGGCTCGGTCATCGCTATTGGTGTCACATGTCCTAGCAACGATCCAAGAATCACTTCAGGAGGATCCGGAGCAGGCTCGTCAGCTTTTGTAGTCGGCATAAAGAATGCAGGGATAGACGTCCTGGACTCCATAATCAATGCTGGTATCATTATTTCAGCTTGGTCATCTGGAAACTCCTTCCTCTACCTATCCAGCCGTAGTCTGTACTCGCTGGCCTTGTCTGGAAACGCTCCGTCATTCTTCAAGCATTGCACGAAGCAAGGTGTCCCGATAAGAGCGGTCATTGCCTCATCGCTCTTCTGCGCCCTAGCTTATCTAAACGTGGCTAACTCTGGCGCCGTGGTTTTCAACTGGTTCGTTAACTTGACCAACACCTCTGGCTTCCTTTCCTGGATTTGCTGCTCAATCATCTACCTTCGATTCCGCAAAGCTTGCCAGGTTCAAGGCATCACCAACGCGGAGTTACCTTACACATCGATAATGCAGCCATGGGGATCCTACCTCGCTATCGTTGGCTTCGTCATTCTGACTCTCATCAACGGCTTCAACGTTTTCTGGCCTGAGAATTGGAGCGCATCGTCGTTTCTGACGGCCTATGTTGGTATCCCAATCTTCCTCGCCATTTACTTGGGTCATAGGGTCTATGCAAGAAACGATCCTTGGGCACATCCCCCGGAGCTTGTGGATATGCAGACGGGTTTGGAGGAGGTCCTCGCAGAGGAGGAGCCTAAGCATGCTGTAAAGACCAAACTGAAATGGTATGAGCACGTAAAGAAGGTTTGGGAATAAATGTTTGGTGGTATCATGGATGTTGATGGCCAATGTACAACAGTACGACTCGGAACTCTGAAGATATCACGGTGGATCTAACTGAACGGGACTATTTCCCCTGTTTTTAGATAGTTTATAATTTCTTGTCCTTGATCTTGACCAGGTTTTGAAACTATCGACGACCGGAATAGAGTCTTCGAAGCGTCAAATATGATGCAGACGATGTCACGTGCACTGAAATCGCGTCTCCGATCAACACGAACTCCGCTCCATGCGGTCTCTCTTTTCTTCCTCACCTTGACCTCCAATGTCTGGCCTTTCTTTTCGCTTACTCTGGAAGAAGTATGCAGTTTCTTGTGATCAGATTGAACGGTGTACAGCCAATGTCAGATTCGCACAATATAACACGAGGAATACTACAGATGTGTCATGAAAGGCCGTGCTAGTATAGCAGTATACTTGCGACTCAGGGGCTTATTCCATCGGATTTCATGTCGAGACCTGCGAGAAACGCGAAATTCGCTACCAAGCTGATGTCTGCGTCCTTTGTGGATCTGACGTTAGGATTTCTTGACTGTACTGAGGACAGCGCAAGGTGGACGTGACCAAGGAGGTAAAACAGAAATATGTGAACAGCCCAAGAGCCACACAATTGCAACTAAGACATACCTTACTACGCTTGCTTAAATTTTCTCCAGCACAGATTCCACCCAATCGAAGCCCTTCCTCTGCAGCTCCCAGGTCTGCCCTCCCTTCACCATTTTCCCGGCAAACGTATGCTCCTCGCCCGGAACCTCAATCAACTCACACTCGACACCTTCCTTCTTCAATACGGCGAACAAGTCCCGGCTAAGCGTGATGGGAACCATGGTATCGCTTTGTCCATGCACAATACAGGTCGGCGGAAATCCTTTGGCAATGTTGCGAATGGGATCGATCTTGTCGTAATCTTTTGATGGACAACAGACATCCATTAGAGTTCCATCAGCTATATGCGTCATTGCGAAGGCGACTCGGGGATCTTTGAAGTTGGGCCCGCCGGTTGCTTGGCCTTCAAGGGATACGCCGCCTTTTGTTGGAATTGGCGTTTCATCGTAGACTTTATTGATGAATTCTTCTGGGAATTTGGGAATTTTTTCGTAGAGTGAGGTGACCTTGGATGACCAGAATGGCTGGTCGAAGTTGCATGGGCCGTAGAAATCCAGGATTGCTGCGACTGGTTTCTCGACGCCATACCCCTTAGTTTTGGATTAGCACGATACATCATTGACCAGGTCTTGGAGGTCATACAAGGCATAACGATAAATGTCCTCCCGCAGATGTGCCGAACGCTACAATTCGATCGAGGTCACATCGTACGTTGGATTTGCCCTCTTTGGCAAGAACTTCATCCAATTTCCCGGTTTGGATCCATCGTAGAAGATCGCGGACGTCGTCGACAATGATAGATATGTCGACTTGTGGGCATAGTCGGTGGTCTGGCACAACTACAATCCAGCCTCTTTCGAGACAATCCTGAATCTGGTCTTGATTCACCATGCCGGAATGGCCTAACATGAAGCCACCGCCATGGACATCGATGACTGACTTCAGTCAGCTTGATTCTTTGACGTATATACCTGGTTCGTCGACTTACTCACGGGGTGTTTAGATCCAGTAGAGTTAAAATCGGATTCTTGGGGTACATATATCAGAGTTTCAATCAGACAATCTTTTACCACCTTGTAAGTGACCTCCAATTTGTTCGACATGGTGTTTGATGATGGAGCGGAGTCCAGCTATGAACACAGACTTGACTTGGTACTTTTCCGCGTGTATTACGCACTTCGGCGGGTGATTTCAGTCCGTCTTTTGTCGCCTTTCGGGAATTCCGGAAAGGATCCCAGCACAGCCAGGAACGGCTTTCCAGCTCTCTCATATCTCCCTCTTCGAAATCACTTGTAGCGATGAGGTCACCGATTGGCCAATTTCAAAAAGAAAGTCGGTTGATCCGAGGTGCGTGTGCCCCTGAATCCGGAATGTGGGGGAGAAGTGTGGGGTACCTACCCGTCATATAAACCAAACTCTGAACCTCAACGTCCTTGTATACAAGAATCGCCATCGTCTCGGAAAATCGTGATCCCTGGATATCATAGACCATATTCGTTTCCGACATCTCACGTATAGCCCAGCATGTCGATAACTCGTCAATCACAGCCCCCAGCTTCACAAGAAAGCTACGTGATACCGCAACTCGAAGGAGAAAGGATCTCCATCCCGGGAAGCAAAGGCGTCTTCCGTATTCTCGCCTCAGCAAAACAGACGAATAATAAAATTGCTGTTTTCACAAGTGGTGCCGTTCTCTCCGACGCACCAGGTTTTCATTACCATAACGAGGCTCACGATGTCTTCCTGGTGACGAAGGGATACCTCAAATTATGGAATGGCGATCAATGTCGAATCATGGGACCAGGGGATTTCGCCTATGTTCCTCCTGTAAGTCCTACACTTTTCCTTGGTAGTATAATTCTGGGCAAGGACGACGCTTACATTGTGGTTGAAGAAAATAGTCCACAATCCCGATATGATAGGTCCTCACACTGAGCTAGTCGGTCTCGTCGCGCCTGGCGACTGGGTGGATTTCTTCCGCTACGTCTCCGAACCCTTCTCCGGCCTCATCGTCCCCGAATTCGACGATCGCGATCTTCGTTCCATTCTCATGCCCAAAATCATGGCTGCGAAAGACCGCTTTGACGTCGTATTCCAACGTGATTACCAACCTCCAGAGGTTTCGGAATGGAAGGATTCGGAAAATCAATTACCCGAGGCTCTAAAGCCTTACTTTTTGAGAGCAAATACGGGACCGAGATGGATGGCTGGCGGTGTGATGTCCAGACCGTTCATTACTACCAAACAGTCGGGAGGAAAATTCGCCATTTCGAGTATCGAGTCGTCAGCCCTTTATGGCCCGACAATTTTCTCAAAGCCATTGACGTTCAAGGACGTGGATCACTGTCTCTGTGTCCAAGAAGGGGCGCTGATCGTGAGGTTAGGCGGGAAGGACGAGGAGACTGTCAGAGAAGGGGAGACTGTCGTCATTCCTTCTGGGCAGAGTTTTACGCTCATGTTTGGGACGAGGTTTGTGAGGGTCACAAGTTTTACGAGTGGTCCTGGGATTGAGGCCTTGATTGAGGAGGCGGGCGAGCCGTACAAGGGGTTTGTGCTTCCAGATGAGGCGCCAAAATTTGATGAGGGTGGGTTGGAGAAGGTGTTTGTGAAGTTGAGTATTGAGAAGTAATCTAGGCAAGTAAAGTTTGAGCTCGTTTGAAGACGGCCGTCCGTTCAGTGAAAATGCTAGCTTCATTCCATTCTTCTCGATTAACCGGCGAGTGTTCTTCGACGACAGGAATAGTGACTACCTAGGTACTGTGTTGAGAAAGATCAGTCACCTGATCTTGCCTTTAACACAAACCAACCCATCTCCACACCACTCTAACACCACGCTTCTTCACTCCACAACTCCAATGGCCATTTGAGGAACTCCACCCTCAAGGAAGCCACCCACAAGTAGCGGAGTATCTAATAGAAGAAAAGGTCTGTCCGACGCCGATTGATGTTCGAAAGACGAATTGACGGTCATCCACAGGCTCCAAACACAGACCTCACAATGTCCCAACCATCACGCAAGCGCGTACGACCAGAAACTTCCGAGAACGCGCATCAGAACAAGCGCCGCCAAATCGGATCTCGTGATGTCGATAACACCACGTTTCTTTCACTCCCACGAGAAATTCGTCAGAAAATCCTCACCATCGTCTTCGAAGATGCTCTGATTGAAGATTTGGCTTTCATGGACAATCTTGCCTACTTGTATAATACTCTTAACCGCCGTTTTTACCCAACTCGAAGCCATGTCAAGGTCCCTCATCTAGGAAAAGCAGCTTCTACACTCTCCAAGGTTCATCCAACTGTCAAAGATGATATTCCTTACGTCCTCAATAAGCGACTTGCGCAGATTGAAACTTACTACGATGATCGGGAGAGGTCTGTTGGTGACTGGGACTACAATGATTGGAACCACGGAGATCGCGAGGTCTGGAAAGCGAAATCGCCACGGTGGATCAATCTAATGTATCCTAGCAGTGGAGGCAAAGAATGCGCAGGAAACCTTCACCAAATCCTGAGATCAATTGATGGGGTCGGAGCCGGATGTTGGAAGCGATTCAAATTTCACATCTCTTTTCTGTGTACTATCGGATGGAACACTTGCGATGAGAGTGATCAGGAAGATGACGAAATGGAGGACGTCGAGAAGCAACGTCACATTGACAGCACTTGCGGCTGTGGAGAAGTCGCAAGCGGTGATTAGTACTGCAGAAAGAGCAGCAGGGTGCGCATTTCATCACTCTTCGTCGTACATAACAGCGCTGACCTCGAAGCAGGGTCAGAAAACCTGAAGCCCAGCAGCATAGGCCGATAACGAAGTCATACAACGGAGTGTAGTAAGGTTCTGTTGTGTGTTCCGGTGATCAGCAGGGCACATCTGTGACGACAAGTCCTAGCCGAAATCCATTCTAGCATACATGCATAGTACAGCTTGTCTCACGGATAAAACTCAATCTTTGAGGTTATCCCGGGGAACATTTTGCGAAGGAGACTCTCCATGAGCTCTAGCTCGATTGTCCCTGGACTATCAGCCAAGTCGACAGAGTATTTGGAGTGTTTTCACATTCAACACTAGTCCTCTGTATGTAGACTTTCGATCACACAGCCAAAGAAGCTGGCGAGTCCCCTCAGTTGCATAACCATGTTGACTCAGGTGTTAGCAAAACTAACGGACGTCGTGCAAGGATGCCGGCCATCATTTCTTGAAAAGTATTGACATCGTCTCTCTCTCATGAGTCGCCTGCGCGTCCAAACCGAACTAGACAGAGAACAACTCTTCCGCGGGGATATACGTGAACACCCTAAATCACATATCACCCTGTGCGACCAACTTTGAAATCTATTCCAATCCTACTATCGACCAAATCATCCGTAGGATGGTTTTTACTTTAAATGTTTTGCCCCAACAAATCAATCCCTGTGGCTATCAATCAATACAATACAATATTCACCTACCATTTCAGTTAATGTATCATTCAAGAATCCTGACCACAGCCTTTGTATCCATCCTCTGCCTCTGTGAATATTGCGAGCCAGGAAGTACCGTTGGCTTTAACATCTACCAAGTCCAGATTACGATTGAAATGTCCCGGCCATAACATTTCGCAACTCCGCCTGAACTTTATTTCCGTCGATCTCCAATCGATAGCATTTACCCCAAGGTTCAGGACTCTGTTGAGCCAGCCTGTCGAATCCACAAAACACCTGTTTCTTGATTCCCGCTAGCTAAGGTGCGATTACAAGCATCATTTTCGACGCAATTGCCTCATGATGATGATGAGGACGGAGAAGATGGATGCAATACGTAAAAGGCTAGAAACGAACAAGCATACCCAGCCGAGAAGCGAGAAGTTCACGCTACTGGATCTAGGACTATCACCCGGTCGATAAGGTATCCTAGGAACAAATTGACTCACGAGCACACCAGTCAGCTGATACGTTCGGTAGTACCATCGAGTCCTCTAGAAGTCGAGATATGGTGTTGATTTGTCGATGTAGTGATTTCATTTCTGTTTCGGCATTGGAGATATGAGAATTTGATTATACTATTAAGCTGCACGACCAAGCCAGTCATCTCCTAGAAAGCAGGTCTCGCTCCAGTGAGCTTCAACTGGTAGTCCAGTCCCTCGGCAACAGCCCCGCCAATCTTGAATCCATCGTACTTGGCTAACTCTCTCGGTGCATTCACAACAGTCAACGCAGCCTCTTCTCCAGCACCAACACTAGCTGTGCAGGCACCACCTGGACATTCCACATATTTGACCTGGCCAGCCTTCTTGATAGCCAGAGTGGCGATGAAGGGCTTCGCAGCAGTGATCTTGACGCTGACGTTGCCTCCCTCAACCCTTAGAGGAATAATGTTGGCTCCGAAATATTTCGGCGCCCGTGCCGCCTTCGGTCTGTACGATCCATTGGATCCATCGAGACTAGCGTAATTTAGTCGCGGTCTCGTCTTCTCGAACAATGATTTGGCCTGGGGATGTCCAATGTCCACGAAAGCCATGCGCGCCCAGTATTTGCCGACAATGTCTCGAACAGGCGTTGATGTGATGTAGGAAAGAGCATGTAGCGGTGTTTCGTCCGAACCTCGTTTGAATTTGCGGAACATGTTGCGCAAGGCGTATTTTCCGAGCCCATCAATTTTGTCCGGGTTGTTGGTGAAGTATGAAATGAACGGGAATGACTCGTAGTAGTTGCCAGAGTTCGGCGTTCCATCAACGAGAACTTGATGAGAACGTGATATGACTACGTCTAGACGAATCATAGTCTGTCCTGTAGGTTGGTTGCCTCGTTTGCGTGCTGCAGCGCAGAGGTCCGATGTTATATATGTGTCGGCGAACCAATTCGCGACAGGCTCCCACCAAGTACCAGTTTTTCCCTGATCTACCTGCAAGCAGTAAGCATGTTGGGAAAAGCATAGAGATTGGAATTGGAACCAGAATATGACTTACCCAGCCTTTCTCATGATATGTGAGCGCATGTCCAAACTGTGGGAATCATGAGTATACAGCAAAGACATAGGAAAAATGCATGGATCGAGACCCACTTCATGAACGGTGACCTGAGGAGTTGCGAGATCTTTACTTATGACCTGGACATACGAGAGTCCCGCTCGCCCATCCGTATTCCTGGTAAACGTCAAAACCACACTCACAAGCTCCATGTTGAACACAGATTGCATACATCACACCAGCTGCGGTCCCCAACCCCGACTTTCCAAAAACGTTCTCCTTGTAATATGGACCGGCGAATCCATCGTCGCTTTTCTGGTTGTAGGAGAGACCAGAGTTGCGCCACTTCATGTCGTTGACAAAGCAATCATAAGCCGCCTCCAACATGGCCAATGTTTTTGCGGCTTGTTCACCTGACGTAGCACCGTAAACACGGAAATGATCGGACTCCTTGAAGGAACCACCCATTCCACCCGCTGGTCCAATCTTTGAGTTTCCTTCGAAAGCTTTTGGGGTACTTCTGGGCGTGCCGTGTATGGTTTCTATATCCGGTCCCATCGCTTCAGTGATTCGGCTGACCTGCGCATCGTCAAATAGACTCCCAGTACTCCAAACCTGGTGATTAGCATCGCAAACTTGCGAAGCTGTATTTAGGTCATCTTGTACAGACGCTGCTGAGGCTGCGAGCGCGTAGAGAGCAAAGACAGACCGGTAAGTTGTCCGCATCCTAACAATAGTGGTAAAGACTGTAGTAATGAGCAAAGAGACGTGTGAGATTCTGGGAAACCACGAGAAAGTCTAAGCACTCAGTCACCAGGACAATATCACACTGCCATTAATTGGGGCTGCCAGAGCTGGTGTGAAGCTTGGACGTGTCGCATGCATGGCATAGATTGACGGTCGTTGTCAACAGCCAAAAAGCACCGGTACAGGTGGAGGCTTACCCTCCTTGACACACGCCATTGGCCATTTGCAGAAGTCAAGCAAGTGAAACTGTATACCTGGAGTAGTCCCACTCCTAATGGGAGGAAGCAGCGAATATGAATTCTAGAAGATTGTACTCGGAAACTCCGGCCCAGCAAGAATTAAGGTCGCGCTCATCGTCTCGGCTGAGTAAGACCACATTGGCCAACAAACCTAATGCTTAGCAGGTATTCTTCTGGTTCTTCAATTCTGATGCGCCTGTAGCAGAGCCATGGCCTACACAGGTCCGGATCGCTGTGTCAAATTTGTGCGCAGCTTTGCGAATGACTGGCGAATTATCAATGAAAGATTTGATCTCGCAATGCGGCGATGCGATGGCAACGTCGATGGGACAGAGCTGGGGATTGATGAAGGTTGGTTCTGTTGGGGCAAAACATGACAACTTGTGTACGACAATCTTCGCTAGCGGGCACAACTAAATCGTCCACGCTACTGAGGCACCTTGGCACCTTACCTAATCCTTGGAAAACCGTCTCCTCCAACACAGTGTCCGACCTTGGTGCTTTCACACAATCGATGTCCTTTCGAGTTTGCCTAAAGCATACATTTCCATATCTCAACACCCCAGTAAAAGTTCCCGGCTCAATATCCTTGCCCACGTTGGCCTCCGCATCCAACAAAACACCAAGAGCCGGTCTCTTCGTCAAATTCTTTCCGTGCGTGATCTTCTGCATGATCGCCTTACTGAGCAACGTCTAGATCATCTTATAAGCCAATTGATATTCTCCGGATGATGAATCAGTGTCACGTTTCATGGCCAGCGCGTTGGAGACATCTTCTCCTGCGAATCCCACCGTGTCCTCGGCAGCCCAGTCTTCCGTCAAGGAGTCAAAGGTTAGGACTTTATTCGTCCAATATTCTCGGCCCTTGAAACCTTCATGAGGCTCCTCGGTCAGACACTGCATATAATTGGTGCGGTGTAGTGCTCAATGCAAGAAGAATGTCAGATATGGGCGAGAGCATCCAAGTACCGTTTATACCCGGCCACGCTGGCTTCAGAAATCAACTGTCGTAATGATCTTCAGCTTAATTTCGCAGTGATCTCGGATGATTGACTGTCCTCAGAACGTCTAATTGTAATTTTGTGGCCAGGCTCTGGTGGATAGGTTTAAGTGTCGCGCCTAAGAGCTACAGTTTAGAAGATGTTCGCGCACCTGGAACTTGACCATTTCCGGTAAGACAGTGTATCGGCATACAGGAGTATCCATATCGAGCAAGATTGCCACGTTTAGGAAACGAGCATACGAGCGGAGTTAAAGGACTCGTAAGCAAGTATGCCGCGCGTTTAGCCTATAGAGTTTCCACCTAGTCACTCGAAATTCCGTGTTCATGTCAGCATTTCTATTTTCGATTTACGTCTCTAGAAAGAAAGGGATGGGGACGTCCTGATGTATACTACACTTTATTCCTACATACAACTTTCGAGCTGAGCAGGAAATTGACCGCAGGCTTCTCAAATACTTGGTAACCGTGTATAAGCCTGAGGCTTATAGTCGAGGCGAGCTGCTAAGCCTCATGATGTGTTATACTCATGAAATGATATCCCAAGTCGAGCCCGGATTTTAGCATCACATGACTGTAGATGCAATGCGACCAGTGCATCACTCTCTTCGTGAAGATCAGGATCAGATCGTCTCAGTGGAAAGACTCTCCTCCGCATCAAAAAAATCATCGCCAGTAGCCGTACTCTCACTGTCATCACTTTGTCCCTCCGATTTCGCCAACTCATCAGAGTCAGTCCTTGTATCCCGTTGAGAGGGCATTAGCCAAAGCTCAGGCGTCGTCGAGCGTCCGCGGATTTTCCTTGGTGTTAGTGGAAACGCCTGACGCGCCATCGGTGCTTGCGCAATTGGCTCAGAAGGTAGGCTGATGGAGGTCGATCGAGCACGAATCTTCTTTGTCTCCATTTCGCCTGTAACGCTCCAGGTCCACTCAAAATTCAAAGGGCCGGTCGTCCCCGCTGCGTTTCTCGCCCTGTCAAGCCTATCAGGAAAACGGTTATAAACACTGAAGTCAGGCTGTCTCACTGATTTTGAAAGCCTTTGCTCTCTCTTGGACACCTGTATCACTTTTCCTGCTTGACGCTTCGCCACAGCTTTCTCTGCGTTGAACAGGTTGTACTCTTCTTCGACAATTTGTGCGATTGTGAATTTGACAAACTGCGTCAGGATGTCAGGGCCTTCATGTAGCAACAATCTCTTGGCAATATGGTCTAGAACTTCATTGATCCTGGTTTGTCCATGGGTGGCTGGGTGTGAACTGTAATGGGGCTGGAATGAGGAGCTTAGAGCTGGTGAATCAAGTACGATCACTTCTGAGCTTGAGATGTTGCTATCAGCGGTGAGCCGACTCACTTTTTGCTGTTTTGGCACATGCTCGGATGGAGTTTCATGGGTCGAGGTCGGGTCAGGCTCTATGAGTGAAATGACTTCGCGGCTCTTGGGAAGTGCTCTAACGACCTTGACACGAGGATGTTTAGGAGCAGTCCGAGGCCCAGTAGCTGGATTGACAAGATATCTTGACAACGCACTGCCTGGAGGTGTGTCCATGACCAGCCCTGGTGTCATCTTCCCCGGCACGTCGAGCGAGAGCTTAGCAGCAGTAGATGCCTCGACTCGTGAGGGCGGGGTGAGATTGACGGTAACGGTTTGGTCAATGGGGTTTTCAAGCGTGTCTGATTCGAGTTCCGACAGAAGCGCACGAGCGAAAGCCGGCTTCGTAAACGTTCGACCGGACTTCTTGATTTGCGAGCATAGTTCGTTGAATTCTGGTTGCTCGCCGAGAAGGCTGAGCATTTCTGCTGCGGCCATCGGGATTTGCTTGTTCTGTGGGACTGCGTTCAGGTACTCAATAGCAGCTTGAGCGAACGAACCACGGGACTCTTCAGGCCACATTTCATGCTGTTCAACGATCGATCTCGACGTACGTTCGGGTGTGTGGCTTGATGCTTGAAAACTGGTCTTCCAGGGTGTGGGTTTCAAAGCAGTTGTACCTCCTTGTGGGTTGTTGCCTCGATATTGAAGATGAAGTTCACTGATTGAATTTGCACGCGATGTTGTGGATGAGTCGTCATCAGAGTCTTCATCCGAAGATATAGAGATTGGCAAAGGCTTTTGATGGACGAACTTTGTCTCTTTCAGACGGGCCTCAATTTGCACCCGCGCTATTCCTGGCCCAGGGCTGGACTCGGGAGAGATCAATTCCTCATCAGCATCCTCATCCACAGCAATAGGACCAGGCTTAGTGTTGATCAGATATCCGACGAGTGCTGGTGTGAAGCTGTTGGCGGAAGGTAACGTCTTTAGACCAGGCGGACCTTTCTTTCTGCCGCTCCTAGCTTGGGTCGATGCCTCAGCTGGGGCTGTTGTGTTAGGAGTCTTTTTCTTGCTTCGATGCACCTCGATCTCTCGTGGCGGGAACCCCGACCCAGACATGAGTCCCGGAGAGGTGGACCTCACAGCGTCATAATTGTTGTTAAGCCTGTGACCAGGCTTGACATTGAGTGGAGTCCTCGTGTTTGTGAGGGTTGGATGTGCGCCGGTGGGCAGTTCTTTCACCCCCGGTGGGCCCTTCTTTCTAGTTTGAGATAGAGGTTTAGCGGGTGAAAGGGACATCTTCTTATCTTTTGCAGGAGTGTCTGGACAAGGTTTTGATGGTTGGCGTGGCTTTCTTGAAAGACCATTCTGTGGCGAGGGAACGGGAGGGTCGCCTTGTGCCTTCTTGAGGTTTGTTGGAGCAATCTTCACTGATATGATCTCGAGATCATCCTCCGGGTCAGACTCAAGAGATATGGGAGTTGTCCTTGACGTGGATGGCATGCTCAATGACACCCCTCTTTCCTCAAGAGGCCGGGTCTGCTGAGCATCGCTAGTGATATCATTCAACACATGTCTGGTCGAATTATGACGGACATAGCTGGTAGGAGAATTCGGCAAGTCTTGATGAATCTGCGACGCTGGTTGCGCACTGGTGCCAGTAAAAGTACGATCTTGATTCAACAGCCCGCCTGATTCTTCGAGACGAGCCGGTCGCTCGATCGTGAGGCTGCGATGATCTGGCGTCGCGCAGCATTCCAAGACATTGTGCGGGATGCCCTGTCTATTTTCAATCTCTTCTCTCGAAGAGTCACGGCGAGCATTACGAGGTGATGTATTTGGCTCCAGCGGCGTCGACTCGACTCTCGAAGCACCGGTAAACTCCTCCAAGGCATCTCCCTTTTCCTTGATAGCGGCCACAGTTGGCACAATCAAACGAGTCTCATCGCTTGCAGCGTGACCCTCAAGGGCGCCACTCGATATCGAATTTGAACGTGAGACTGTAATGCTTGCAAGCTTGTGTGCTTTCTGTAGGCTCCCTCCGGACGTCGTATTGGTAATTATCTCGACGAAGGGAGACAGTCTCAAGCTTTGAGGTTTGCTACCAGGTCGAGCCGCTGATACTTTGTTCTTATGAGCTGCCACAGTCGCTTCTTCCGCCGCGCTGATGTCCTCTTGAGCCGGGCCTGGCTCGAAGGTCAGCTTGCGTCGTTTTTGAGCTTCTGCAAGATCTGCTTTTCGTTTTCTCTTTCCTCTTCTGGATTTGTTGTGTTCGGGCATTGGCGTGGAATCCCCGGACAAGGTCGTGTTTTCGAAAGGTGGCGTTACACGGCGGGAGGTCGGCGAAGAGGGAAAGCTGTATGTATTCGAATCTTCACGGGCTGGCCCTCTTGAGGCTTCATATCCATTCTCTTCGACTTCGAGAATCGGAGCTGCATTTGATTGCTTTGCTTTCCAGCTCTGATATGCTTTGTCTCCTCTGGATTTCGCGAGTGCTTCTTCGGTGGCAGTATTGTGCTCGCGTCGCATCCTGCTGAGAACACTTCTCAATCGTGGTCGGAGGACACCTTGATTGCCTGGGAGCATGCCTTCCAATCGTCGCCCCTTGTTTCCTTCTGGTCTTATGTCAGTAACGTCAAACCATTGAGCATCAATCTGAACTTCGGAATGCACGTAACCTCCATTTAACTTTGAACAGTTGGAGGATACGGCATGATTATTGCCAGACTTCAAGAATGTGTCCCTTGGGTTGTGTTGCTTGCCTCGTTCATCTTCTGCCTCCTTGCAAGATTCATGTAAGACTTGATCTTCCTCCACTTGTCCGCTATGTTTAATGCTAAAGCTGCGCGAGGATCTGGGAGGGTCAGGAGTCTCTGGTAGGTCCGTTTTCACAGCTCGAGCTGAGTGCGAGCGCCGTCGGTCTTTCGCTTGTTCCATTGCCTTCTTGTCCTTCTTTTTCGATTTCCTCGCTGACTTGTTGGTCGCTCGCGCCGGTCGCGACTTCATCTTGAGAGTGGGACTAAGCAGGGCACTGTGAGTTTTCGGTTGGTAAGAAGCAATGTTATGGTGGTGTTGGAGTAGTTGGCGTGGAGATGGAAAGGATGATGTGGGATACTCAGAAGGTCACTTCAATAGTGTTGTTTTGAAAGTGAAGCGTCGTTTGATCGTGTTACCCTAGGCAGCGATATCACTTCAATGAGTCCGGACAAGCATCTCAAGTGAAGGCGAAGAGCTCAGATCCAACATATCCAAAAATTCCACGCGTAGATACGCGTCACCCTGCCGAGCTCTTAAATGGCACAGACACGCAGCCGATATCTTAAGCACTGGATCTGACGAGACCAGGGGACGAACAGAGTACCCAGATAGATCATGGGCCCAGTAATAGATAGAACTCGAGAAGAATAAGAAGCCCAACACAGTTATTAGTCTGTAGAGTAGCTTTCGTGTGGCTTTGGGGCTCAAGCTACTCTACTTTTAGCGCGTGTGTGGCTGGAGCACAAATTCATCGTGAAATCAGCTGGAACACCTCCAGATGTACTAGAGAATTCCTGAAGAGCGTACGCCCGGCTTTGAGGATTTTGGTCGAGGAATGGTCATTATGTTGTTGAGAGACAAAACGTCGAGATCGAGATAAAATCGTGCTGAATTCTACCCATCAAGCAGACAATTAGACGCAGTTCTAAGCATAGCGCTCGGCGTATCTGTAACTTCCGGCCCATCTGTTTCTCCTGCCTCTTACTTTCCATGTTCTATCTAGATTTCTGATAACAGGCAGTCGCTTGCTCTTCTCCATCTGTACATACACCATGCGTTCTTGATCTCGACTTCATTCTTTCGTTGCCATTGTTCTTACTAGATATTCTGTACGCATCCACTGTGTCTTTCTTCTTTGCTTAGATATCATGGATCAACACGACAAAGCAGTCGCTGTAATAGCGGGCTCAGTACGAGCATTCCATCAACAAGGCAAAAAGTTCCGCATCTATCATGGATCAACCAACAGCACGCGTCGGCTGAAGAGGAAAAGAAGCGAGGTTGTTGACACGTCTGGTCTCACCAATGTCATCAAGGTCGATACTGAGCGGAGGATTGTCATCGTGGAGCCCAACGTGCCTCTGGACAAGTTGGTAGAGGCCACAATGGCACATAATATGATACCTCCCGTCGTGCCCGAGTTTCCAGGCATCACTGTCGGTGGTGCTGCAGTTGGGACAGCAGGAGAGAGCAGCTCGTTCAAGTATGGTTTTGTGGATGCCACGATCGACAGGTTTCAGATTGTGCTTGCCAACGGAGACATCGTCTTCGCATCCAAGGAAGAAAACTCGGAGCTATTTGGCGGTATCCCATCCAGTTTTGGAACCCTGGGTGTTATTACTCTGATCGAAATGCGCTTGATACCAGCGAAGAAGTACGTCGCTCTCACATATCACCCAGTAGAGAGCTTCTCAGAAGTCGTTACAAAGACTGTCGAGCTTTCCAAAGACAAGAACATCGACTTCTTGGACAACATCATCTTCAGCCGAACCAAAACCGCTCTCATGACAGGTGTTTTCACTGACAACCCTGACAATCGGCCGATACAAAGGTTCTCCCGAGCCCGTGATCAATGGTTCTACATTCACGCCAAACGATCCCTTGTGAGTAAAGGCGAACCTAAAACCGACATCATTCCACTCGCAGACTATCTCTTTCGTTACGACAGGGGCGGTTTCTGGACGGGTAGACTCGCATTCAAATATTTTATAATCGCACCCTTTGATCGATTTTCACGCTTTTGTCTGGATTGGTTCATGCACACGAGAGTCATGTATCAAGCCCTGCACGAAAGTGGAATGAGCAATTCCTACGTGATTCAGGATCTAGCTTTGCCCATCCACGGCGCGGAAGAATTTCTCAATTGGGTCGACCAGGAACTCAAGATCTACCCACTTTGGCTATGTCCACTGATCCAACGACCCACTGGTGTTATGAGTCCACGTGTGCCAGTTCCAGCACAAATCGAGGGAGAATCAGATTCATCCATTTCAGACAACAACAAACCAGAAATTATGCTCAACATTGGAGTCTGGGGAGCTGGTCCTCGTGACCGCGAGAAATTCATCACTATCAATCGCAAACTCGAGAGGAAGGTTACCGACCTCGGAGGCATCAAATGGCTCTATGCGCAGACGTACTACACGGAAGACGAGTTTTGGGAAATTTACGATCGAAAAGCGTATGGCGCTATCAGGACCAAGTACGGGGCGAGCACCATGCCTACAGTGTATGACAAAGTCAAGGTTGACCTCGAGGCTGAAAGGCAAGCAAGAGCGCAAGCAACCAAGACGCAGAAGGTGAAGAACAGGTTGAAAGAAGTATGGCCGGTCAGGGGTGTTTATGCTGTTGCCAAGGTTGTCGTTGCGAGGGAGTATTTGTTGGAGAAGGATAAGAAGAAGAAGGCGTGATAATACCAGTCGTTGATGTAAGGATATTCGTCAGAAATCTTGTACAAGTCTTCCGATCATCGAGGAAGCGTGAAGCCGAAGCCTACTTGCTGTACATATCATCATTATTATCATACATAAGCTTCAATCGCGCGTCCAAGGCATCCAACCAATCTATACCGACCAAAACACCACTATTTTCTCATTCGTCGGCTCCCGACATCTGTCAGCCCCAATCACCCCCTCCGCCTTGTTCTCCTTGTCCCACTATTCACCCCATTCGTTCCACTCACCTCCATCTTCTGTCCAATATAACGCTGCTCAGGTAACCGATCATAGTACGAATGCGCCGGCTCCTTTTGCCTCGTGAAAGCCCTTTTCAGCGCGATGAACATGGCGATGAAGGGGAAGGCGATGATGTAGGCTAAAGCGTTGGAGAGGCGTTGGAGCCAGGTTGGTGGGTTTGTGGAAGTGGGTGGGTCTGGGCCTATGGATTGCATGGCTCGAAGGGACAGGGGAAGGTTGGATTGGGTTGGGAGTTTGGCGCTTTGATTGAAATTCGGATGTCGGGGTTGGAGATGTTTTGGGGAGGGCCTTTGCGGGATCGATTGGAATTGGGATCTGTGGGGTTAGAGTGGGTGGTTGGAGAACTGGTGATGAACTATTTTTGGTGGTGAGGCTGGGGATTATGGATGCGCCGGCATGATGTCACTGCAATACCATTTTTAATCATGGTCATGTGATATAGTGTCCATTCTTTTTCGACCCGAGTCGTACTCTTTTCCCGGGCCCTCAACCCCTTGCAAAACATCAACCATCATTTTATCATTGCTTCCGTCGACATCATCGAGACCGCCACTAGCCCAAGGTTTTATTCTCATACATCCACGTCATGTCTTCCAGAAGTAATGCCTGGGACAATTCCGTAGGGCCAACTCCGTCCCTGTGATTTACGTGAAGTTATGTGGCTTTGTAGGATTCGAAAACCTCTGTGGAATTGAGAGTTGCTATCAGAATGCCATCCGCGATATCGACACTAGTATGAATTCGATCCCAAGATCCACCAAATGGATCTCTGGTGGATCTTGCAATCTCTGCACATCCAGTCTTTCGGAATTAGTACTCCGTGATTCATTTTGCTTACCAAGAACCTGGAGGATTTCTGTTCGTAGATATAGAGACCGGACTGACTGATATACACTCGTACTCATCTAGAAGATCGAAACTCAGAGTACTCGAAGAGCAAGGCCAGCAGAAATATGAGCGTGCTCCCAACACATACAGCAAGGTGGACTTTACCGACACAAAATGGTATTGACAGTCTCAAATACGAAGGGAGTGCCTCGATTCCAGATCTGAGAGAAGAGGAGGTTTTGGTGGAGATGCACGCAGCATCTATCAATTACCGAGATCTGGTGATTACAAAAGTAAGTTCCATCAAAGCACAAGCAGAAACAGGCTTTCAAATTACGCGTTTAATTCTGATCATACCAAATAGAGCGCTGAAAGTTTTCCTCTCTCGCCCTCGTTGATCCCAGGCTCTGATGGCTCAGGCAGGATCCTTCGCACCGGCACAGCCGTCTCGTCCTTCAAAGCAGGCGACAAAGTTGTAACGCACATGGTACCCTCTATCGACCCAACGATGTTTCCCACCATGTCTGCTATCAGGACTGGTATGGGGCAGCAGGTAGATGGCACTCTTGCACAGTACGCAGTCTTCCACGTATCTTGTCTCATCCACGCACCCAAGAATCTGAGCTACGAGCAAGCAGCCACATTGACATGTTCGGGATTGACTGCTTGGAATGCTTGCATGGGTCTGAAAGGAAGAGGAGTGAAACAAGGCGATTGGGTTTTGGTGCAGGGAAGTGGTGGCGTCAGTGTTGCGGCTTTGCAAGTAAGGTTCCTCTTTCGCTTTCCCTTCAAGCAGCACAGCAAAAGGAGAAACAGCAGAAAGACACGGCAAAAAAGAAAGACAACTCAGACAGCCTCCACGCCGGTTCGAACGACGGACCTTCTCACTACAAGTGAGATGCTCTTCCACTGAGCCATAGAGGCTGTATCTCAAGGCGGGTCCAGATTGCGTCGCATCTCCAGCAGCTTGCGACCGAACAATGAAGCTTGTCAGAGATGCTAATAACACCCAGTTTGCAAAAGCAGCAGGCGCAGTAGTCATTGCCACAACCAGCAGCGAGAAAAAAGGAAAACGTCTCACAGCACTAGGGGCGCGCCACATTATCAACTACCGCTCCAATCCAACCTGGGGCGAAACAGCCAAAGCACTGACACCAAGCGGCCACGGTCTGGATCTAGTTGTCGACGTCGGAGGAGACAACTCTCTCACCCAATCCCTCGCAGCCACTCGAGTCGATGGTCTCGTCGTCGCTGCCGGACTGGTTGCTGGACCTCCGGGTGGGACGAGACCAGCGCTGATGGATACGCTTTGGAATATCTGTATTGTTCGCGGTATCTTGCTTGGGACGAGACAGCAGTTTGAGGACATGAATCGGTTCGTTGAGGAAAAAGGGATCGATGTTGCTGTTGACGATGAGGTGTTTGAGCTGGAGGATGTGAAGCAGGCGTACAGGAAATTGGAGTCTCAGACGCATTTCTCGAAGATTGTGATCGGGATTAGATGACTAATTTGAACACGAGGTGGATGTGCAACACGCCGTTCGGACCAGTCTGCGGAACTATGAAGGCCATTTTCTGGCATGTCGGATTATAACTAATCTATGTCTAATAACTATGCACAACTGACTCAAGGTAATAGTAATGAATCTTCGGCATTATCGAGGTCCAACTACATTCGTTGGAGAAACCAAAATCTTAGCGCTCTAACCTGATCGATCCAATCACGCTTTTCTCCCACTCTTCCTCGCATACTCATCCGCCTTATATTGGAAAATACTCCCATCGTAAATCCTCCTAATCTCATCCTTCTTCATGACCCCATCCTCGGGCCAAAGCAGTAAGTAAGTGGCAAACCACTCGAACCCCACAGCCGCCCACCCAAAGAAATCCATAACAAGTCGATACCCCTTGATCATCCTCAACACATCCCAAGCATCCAACCCACCCTTGTTCCCGCGGTCATACTTTGCGAAGATATCCTCGAAATTCTGTGGACGGAAACGACCTTCGGTGTCATACGTCATGGTGCTGGAACCGTGCTTATCTTTATGTATGTTGTGGAGGTAAATGCGGAAAAAGGGGTCTGGGAGAAGACCTGGCACCGTGGGGTAGGAAAGCGCGGGATGGATGATCAGGACAACTATCAGAGAGAGGAAGATGGACCAGCCCCAGGCTCGGACACCGAGGTATGTATCATAGGGACTGACAATCCCGTCGTTATTTGGATCCCAGTACGAGACGTGTTGTTGCAGGACCTATTTTCATTAGTTCTCCTCGCAGAATTTGGGTTGGTGAGAACGGACAGTTTGGTGTTGATGCTTCGCCGCCCAATCTCCCTCGACCGTGCCATTGGGACTTTCCTTCGATGCAGCCAGCGTAGCCCGTGGCGTTCCGGCATCGATGAGGATATCATCTGAGCCTGGGACATATGATCTTCGTTCTACGGTTATGGGAGCTTCAGAAATGGAGTTGCAATATGGTTTGTCAATCGGCACGCCCTCGATATTGGCTTTGCCAACAAGTTTGTAACCTCTTGCTTGGTCGTGCTTTGCTGTTCCTATTAGTACTTTCTTCGTGTCGGAATCGAGGTTGCCTGTTGTTCCGTTCGTCTTTGGGTCTGCGGCCGCTTCGGCGTACGATATTCCTGGAGACATGCTGGCTTGTTGTTGTCGATAATGTTCAAGGGGAGCGGTATAGAAAAGATTGTTCATTGGGAAAGTTTGGGTTCAAGGGTTGTGCATCTATGTCAGGGTCAGCAGTTTTTCAGGATGAGCTGTTTGACATGTGCTTATGATAGCCTAATGATGTCACGATTTGAGATGAGACCATTGAGGTGAATCCTAAAAGTAATTTTCGGATTGTCACGGGATAGTGAATCGGGTTGCACCTATGGCGCCCGGCTAGGATTACTATCCCAGAATAAGGTGTGCATGATCCGCGGTCAGCCTTGTTCAGATGCGGGCGGCCTCATCTCCGCTATTGTCGGAAGTGTTCCGCCATCATCTACTTAACCGGAATACCATGTTTTTATTCAATAAGCGAGTTCTATATACTCATCCCAATTTTCTGTTTACATATCTCAGTACATTCCCAAGAGTCCTTCCCAAGGTTTGAGCGAAATATCTCCGCTCAATGGCTTCACAGGTGCGCCATCATAAGTTCCAGTTACCCATTTTTGAACCTTGACATCTTCAAGCGGGAATTTCCTCTCTTCAGCAGAGAAATTAAGTATGACAACCCACGTCTCTCCACCACCAGTTCTCTTGTAAGCAAAGATAGGGTTATCCTCAGTCTCGGGTCCCAACACTTCGAAGTCGCCATACACGAACGACGCTTTATGCTCCTTCCTATTTTTCAACCCTCGTCTCCAGAATTGCAAGACAGACATCTTATCCCCTTCTTTTTCTTCGGCTTCTGTTTGAGCATTGTAGCTTTCGAAATCATCGTTCACGCGCATCCAGGGTGTGACTCCCTTCTCCGAAAATCCTGCGTTCGGCTTCTCAGGCGTCCACGGCATTGGTGTTCTTGAGTGATCCCTGGCCTTTTCCTGTAGAATTCTTTTCGCCAGTGCTTGTTTTTCCTTGTCCTCGGGATACATCGATACCATTTTCTTGTAGTAGTTTATTGATTCAACGTCTTTGTATTCTTTCACGTCCCAAGAGAGGGGGAAATTTCGGACGCCCAGTTCTTGCCCTTGATAGACGTAGAGAGTGCCGCCGAGTGTTGTCATCATCAAAGATAGCAGTTTTGCTCCAACATCGCGAGTGTCGTCTGAGTCGGAGACATATCGGGAAATGGAACGGGGGTTATCGTGGTTCTCGATGAAGAGGGAGTTCCAGCCTCCTCGCTCCGCCATTTTCTTCTGCCATTTTGACATGATCGTTCGGATCTCGGATTTCTTCCAATCGAATTGTGTGAGTCGATATGACCCGGGAATTCCATCTAGATCCACAATTTCGAAGATGAAGATCATATTTAGCTCCTTTCTGTCTGGGTGGACTACATTGAGGACCTCATTTTCGTCGCGGACGAAGGGCATTTCGCCAACAGTGATTGTATCGTATTTACTGAGAACCTTTTCGTTAAGCTCCTGAAGGTACTCATGCAGTCTGGGTCCATTAGCAAAGTGTTTGAAACCTGGTTGGTAAAGGTGATCGGGAGCTACAACGGGGCCATCGGGATAGCCAGGGACTTTGGAGATGAGGTTTATGACATCCATTCGAAACCCACAAACACCGCGGTCGAGCCAGAACCGAAGAACATCATGGACGGCTTCGCGGACGGCGGGATTCTCCCAATTGAGGTCGGGTTGCTCCGGTGTGAAGAGGGAAAGGTAGTATTCTTCAGTGACTGGGTCCCAGGTCCATGCTGAATTCATTTCTCCAAGAATCATAGACCAATTATTTGGTGGATGTCTCGATCCATCAGCTGAGTACTTGGCTGGTCGCCAAATATACCAATCGCGTTTCGATGAAGTCTTGGAGGATCGAGACTCTTTGAACCAGGCGTGCTAAGCCTGGTTAACTCGGCCTTTGTCTTGATCGTAATGGAAAAACAATTACCTCCTCGCTAGTGTGATTAACAACCAAATCCATCATCAGTTTCATATCTCTCTTTCCCAACTCTGCAATTAGCTCATCCACATCCGCCAAAGTTCCATACTTCTCGTCAATGTCATTATAATCGGCAATGTCATATCCCATGTCCGCCTGCGGGCTTTTATAAATCGGCGATGTCCACACAATATCGACACCCAACTCTTTCAGGTAGTCGACTTTCGAGGTAATGCCCTTGACATCTCCCCAACCATCACCATTCAGGTCCCGGAAGGACGCCGGATAGATCTGATAAATGATGGCTTCCTTCCACCATTTCGGTTCTTTGAAGGCTGCATTGTTGGTAGTCATTCTGTACGAGATTGTAGTGAAGCTAGAGGCAGATTGTCTGGAGAGAAAGAGGAGAGAGACGTTGGGACACTGATGTCCTCCACATTTCATTGGTCGATCAATGGGGTTTCCTCCACGTCATGACCGACCACAGAACTCGGACCGACATATCTGAAACAGCTGTGCAGGAATGCCTTTGTGGAGATTCAAGACTTTTCTGGGAAAATCATGCGGAGAATTGCTACCAAAGTGTGCAAGTATTCGATGATGGGTTGAGGATGAAGGAAGCAATTTTTTCACGTGATGACAGTAGTGAAGTCTAGGGGTGATTAGCAACTCCACGACATCGTTACACCTGTAACAATCAACCATCGACCAAAGTCTGGAAACGAAAAGCCGCTCCGCAGGAAACGAAGTACATCCGTATGACCAAGGAGTGGAGCAGTATCTTTGTACATCAGAGCTCCCACTAGCCTGCGGACCACGCCGTTACCGTACTGTCCCAACATGCCAAATTCAGCCCTCTTCGCGTAAGGAACAACAGGTTCAAGGCCTTCTTCATCTTCTTCGACGCTTTTCTAGAAAGCCTCTTTTTAGTCCCGCGCCTCCACAACCACACCATCCCATCATTGCCAACCTACATTGCGAGAATGTCGCAACAATTCTTCGCGGCCATCCGCTTTCCAGCCGAAGACCGTGACCACACGTGTAATGCGGTCGCTATCGCTGGTCCTGGTCAAGGCGAGTTCCATGCAGTCCAGCGATTCCTACTTCGTTCGTTCCCGAAACGCCGAAGCAGGTGATGTCTGCCACCTCAATGGACTCTTTTGCGACCAGTGTGAAAGGAGTTGGAACATTAGATGGATGTATTGCGAGCATTTTGACAGTATCAACGCACTTAAAATGAACCTGGTGGTTCGCCTGAATAAGGACGACACATATAGAGATTGCACTGCTGCCCACATTGAGCCTAAATTTCGAGCCGGCCATGCTCCGAACCATGACCGCCAGATCCTCGCAGCTCTCTCTATTCGCCTCCCCGTCAGGCCCCTCAAATCCTGCTTCGAATATTGTCTGTCGGTGGACCCTGTTATCGCAGACTTGCGCCACGAGTACGGCTATCCATCTTCGTCGAGCCCTGATCGGACATGGAGATCTCTAATACCACGGCCCTTCTCGTCGTATTCACAATCATCATAATAAGGGACAACCATGTCCACCTCCCCACTTCAAAAAACAAAGGAAACAGAATTGATGACCACAATGATGTGAGGTCTTGGTAGAAACACCCGTAACCGTGCAAACCATGCACAATCGGCACAACGCATATAGCTTCGCACGGCTACAATGCCAGGGGGTTTCTCGCCACTCTTATGCCGATAGTAAGTACCGAAACGGTCTAGGCATGCTATAGCTTCCTAGCCTAAGCGTTTATTTATTATCTTCCTATTTATTATTATCGGTACCTATATATATATTTTTATAGCATACGTTACTACTTAAACTAAAATACTAAATTTTCGTTAAACTACCGCGGCGAAGCCGCATTATACACCGTAGGTATACGATATCTATCTAGGAATCTTCCGTATACGCCAATTAATAAAGCTAACGTTCTATAGGTTAATATTACGAAAAACCCCAAATAAATTAGTACTTAGAGAAAAAAGTTAAAACTAGGTAAGCGTACTTCCTATTACTATAGTAGGGATATATATTTAGGAGCTATAGAATAGTTATAGGATCCGAAGGATCCCCTATTACTCCTAGGAACCGTCGTAAAAAAAATACAATAACAACTACTACTAGAATAAATAGTATTTAAAATTGAACTATCCTTTCCCTTCGGTACTTACTTATTATTAAACCTCGAAAATTAAATATTAACTACTAAACTCTAAATACTATCTATACCCTAACTAAATACTATCTATATCGGCTAAATACTATCTATAGGTCGTACCGCTACTAAGTCCTACTATCTATATACTAACCGAATACTATCTATATACCGACTAAATACTACCTATAGATAGTATCGCTATAAGTTCTAGAGGCTAGCTATAAGTTAAGCGAAGAAGGTTAATATTAATCCGGATTTATATTACTATACTTAACCTACCTAAATTTTGGAGATCGTACTAGGGAACTATCTTTTATATATAAAAGAAGAAGTTCTAATATAACTTATAGTAGCCGCGACGTATCTAGCTACTTAAAAGAACGTAAGTATTCTCGACTTTTAAAACCGTATTTATATCGTATCGTATCGTATTATAGTATATACCTATATACCTCTCGAGATCCTACGTACGGGAAGCCTTAGAAGGAACTCCGAAAACGAATAGCCTCGCGGTAGGCCGTACGAATATTAACTAAACGTATATATAGTATACGAACTATTATAGTACTCGACCGTATCGACGCTAGCCTAGGCTAGATTCGATACTAATCGTATCTAGACCTAGCCTAGCTATAGCTAGAGCCTTACGATCTAGGGCCTAGTAGCGCTAGAACTAAGGAATAAGAAAGAGTTATAGGTAACGCTAGTCTAGACTAGTACCTAAACCGTTACTACTACTCTATCGGAGATATCTAGCTAGATAGGACTCGACTATATTTTAGGAGAGCCGGACTCCCTCCTATATATTTATATAGATTAAGACCTACCTACTACGGATAGTACTCGAAATCGCCCTTATTATTTATACGCTTTCTAGTATTCTACGAAAATTTCTCTATACGTAATTTATTATTATATCTTCTTAGGACTTATAGATAGCGTCCTAGGAAGAGCTTATAGATAGGAACTCTAAAGCTAAGGACCTACTTATATAGAAAGCCTAGAGAGTAGACTTTAATAGCTACCGTAACCCGAAGAATAACAATAAGGAGACTATAACTCCTAGAACCTTAGAGAGTAACTCGACTATATCCGGACCTATTCTAGCTTCTACTTCTATAACTTCGAACGTAGGCCTTATTATAAGGAATAAGATAGCCGCTCTTATATAGGTACTTAGTATAGGCCTTACCTAGAATTTATCTAGGGGTACTCGCCGTAATATTCTAGAACTTAAGAACTATATCCTATTAGCTAAGAATAAATTTTAGGGTAAGAATATTACTAACTTCCTTATTCGCCTTAAGGATACCTTTAATATATATAATATCTAAGATAGTATATTTAGGATTTAAGCTCTACTAAGGAATATAGCCTTAGAACTCTTAGTTAACGTTAAGTTATTATTAGGGTATAAGACTAGAGACTATATACTTCTATACCGTTTCTTATAAAAGGAATACGAGGGACTTAATAACCGTTAGCGTAAGAAGATAGTAGCGTACCTAAATAAGCTTACTACTTAGAGTACCTTAGAGAAGTTAGATACTAGAGGCTTTATTAAAGAATTTAAGATATTCTAGCCCCTAGTCTATAGAGCTAATAAGCTTACTACCTTAGCGGGGAGCCGTATCTTCCTAGGGGGCCTACCTAAGGATATTAGGTACTAGCTTAATCTCCTACTTAATATTAACCTAAGAGTACGCTTAACCTACTCTAATATTAGGCGTATTATTACTAAGGTAGAGAGGATAGTTATAGGGAATAAGAATATAGAGTATTTCTCCCTCGATAGTAGGAGAGGTATTAGTCTTAATAAGGTAGTTAAGCGGATAGTCTCTAAGAGGAATAACGAGAAGGCGGAGAAGAAGCCTAGTATAGAGAAGCTAAAGCTCTACTCCGATATTCTCGAAGCCCTAGAATAGCTTAAGATTTTAGGTACTCTAAAGAGAATTACTAGCTACTCTATTTAGTATAGTAAAGACCCGGTTATAGTTATAGCTAGGAAGAATATATATTAATTCGTACTCGCTAGTATCTAGATAGCTAATAATATAGAGGATAATACTCTAGGTATAGTCTAGGTCGCTAACCTACCTTCCGTACCCCTGTAAGCCTCCTTCTATTAGAATTAGGTAGGCTAGGTAAACTTATAGCCTTAGTATACTAGGTCTAGTTTTATACCTAGTTAGCCTCGCGGACCTACTCTCTATACCTATAGCGTATAGGCGGCCGCCAACTAGTCTAGCCCTCCGTATATATATAACTAGGCCTAGCCTAGATACGCCTAGGGAGGCTAGGCTTAGGAGAGATTATATAGAAGCTATAGAGAGCTAGGCTACTACGAAAGAAACTATCTAGACTACGTTACGCTCGTTGTTTAGGGTATCTACTTCTAGAATATAGACGCCTCCCCTTACTAGTAGTACTAGGGTACTTAGGATAATCTAGGTATAAAAATTAGCCGGATTATTAACTTTCTAGACGCCTCTAATTATACGCCTTAGATTATCGCGTAATATAAGAGGAGGATAGAGCGCCTATATATCTAGGCCTAGCCTAGGAACGTCGCTATATATAGATCTAGTATTAACTTCTTTAGCTTAGGCCTAGCCCTCGGTAGAATCTTAGACTTAGACTATAACTCGGACCTCGACTCGTAAATAGACGGCTCTATATATAGAGATAAGGGTATAGTCGTAAGTAATATTAGCCTTACGGGAATTAGGAGCTACGTTCTATTAATATATATCGCCGCCGCTACTCGAGGTATACCTAGAAAAGTAGATAAAGAAAAGGGGAAAGAGGCGGCTTCTAGCGGGCCTTTATCCTTACGCGTATAGAAAGGAGTAGAGAAGAGGGTTCTAGCCGTAAAGTATATAGTATATAGTAGACTACGCGATACCGCGGAGGATTACCTTACTAGGCGAGAGGGATAAGCTAATAGCGATAGTACTATAGATATAGAACTAGAGGATAACGTAGACGAGATAGACGACTCGTAAAGTATATTATATAGTTAGTCGTAATAGTAGATATAAATAGTACCGACTAGGAAGCCTAAGGCCCTAACTTTATAGTAGTATATTTCAAAGACGGATAAGTTAAAGAACGGGGTACGGCTCGCTAGCGACTTACTTAGGTAGACGGTCTAGATTAGTATATAAGATTATATTATATACCTACTAGCCTTTAGAGATATACTATATAAGTCCCTACCTAAAGACTTAGTAGAAAATATCCGACCTAAAATAGAAGAGATAGAGCGCCGTAAGTAGGAGAGAGCTATATAGAGGAAGCGAAAGGCTACTAAGCGAGCTACTACTCCTAGGGGTATAAATACTATTAGTAGCGGCCCTAGGGTAGCGGTCGTAGGCGTAGGTATTAACCTAGTTAGTAAGATAAATAAGATTACTACCGATATAGTCCTCGGTATTAATAAAGAAAATAGTAGATCTAGTATCTCTACGAAGAGTCTAATAGTCTCTATAAGAATCGGAGACGTAGAGGCGAAAAGCCTCTACGATACTAGGGTAGAAGTAAATATAATATCCGAGAACCTAGCTCGGAAATATAGCCTAGCTATTAATAGCCTAAGTAATAAGGTCTAGAAGCTAATTATAAATAAGTTAAAGGTTATAGATAGAAGAAAGATTCTACTTACTAGGTAGACTAGTTATATAGTACGTATAGCTAGGGTAAGCTTCGACTACTATAATATTATTTTTATAGTCTTAAAAGATAGCGCCTAGGCGCTTATCTTAGGCTAACTATTCTCGATACGTAGTTAACTAGTTATCTTAGCTAGTACTAATAGTACTATAGACTATAAGGTATATTCTAGCAATAGGGTTTCGACCGTTAGATAGTAGGCCGTAACTATAGAATATCTATATACTAGAAGTCTATAGAATATAATTAAGGAGGCCGTCTCCTCCGACGAGAGCGAGGACCCGACCGACTTAGATAACTCGGAAAATAGAGAGGCGGACTTCTAGGAACTAGCTAGAAGTCCGCCTATAATTAGGCCTATAAAGGCTTACTAGTATTAAATATAGGCCTACTAGGGTAAGAGACGGCCCCTACCGTTAAGTACTTTTAGTATATAGATATAGAGCGGAGCTTACCCGACGAAGCTTCTAGGGAGGTTTATACGACGACTAAGCTCGACCTTCTAATAATAAGGAATAAGATAGCTAGATAGTAGGCGCGAGAGAAGTACCTCTAGAGTATACGGGATAGGTATAAAAACTTTATATTTAGCTATATAATCGGTCGAAGCTCTAGATTAGGAGTATCTAAGTAGTATATCCCGTAGGTCCGGAACGTATCTAGGCCCGACCTAGATACGCTAGCCTCTAGATTTATATCCGAGAGAGGTCTTTAGTCGAATACGCCTAGTCTAGCGGGTATATATAAGAAGAAGATAGATAAGATATTACCTAAAAATATTTCTCTTCGAGATAGGTCGACCCCGGGAGGCCGAATTAATTAGAGGGAGTATATTATAAAGGAGTAGATTAGCCTAGAACCTAACTTCTATTTCGATAAGTTCTTTAAAAAGAGATACGCCCTATTCCTAAGAGAGTAGAGGCTTACTAACTTATAGTTCTCCGAGATACGTATTAACTCTAACCTAAATACTAATAAAAGGTCTACCGTAAAGAAGATACTATACTAAAGAGAGAGGGCCCTAGTATAGGACTTCTCTAAATATAGAAAGATACGTCTAGAAGTTGCCCCTCCTTAGGTAATCCGAGTTATAGACTATAACCTATAGTAGGCTAAGTCTTTCTATATTCCGAAGGCTTTAGGGAATAAGATTAAGTAGATATTCTAGGAGAGAATATCTACTAGTAGACTAGAGCCTAGTTACGTACTATACCGTAATCCCTAGTTTCTAGTTTAGAAGAAAAATAGGAAGTATAGGCTTATTAATAGCGCTACTAATATTAATACTATAATAATTAGGAACGCTAATATTCCTTCGATAGTAGATAAGTTCTTAGACTCCTTCGCGGGATATATATATATTTCCCTCGCTAATTTCTACTCTAGATATAACTAACTAGAGCTTATATAAGAGAGTAAGGACCTAATATTCTTTTAGTCTCCTTTTAGTCTCCTAAGGATAACTACGCTACCCTAGGGAGCTACGAACTTAGTAGCCTAGTTCTATCGAGTTATAAAGAAGATTATATTCTACTAAGCTAATTCTAGTAACGTATATATAGACGATACCCTCTATAGTAGCCCTAGGACAACGTACGATAGAGCTATATCGGTACTAAGTAGAGTACGTCGCGCTATCCTCGAGTATCTAGTAAAATTAGACGCCCTACTTATAGATATTAAGCGTACTAGAGCGACTATCTCGGGCGAAAAGTTTAACGTATATATAGAAGGAGTTAATATAGTAGGATACTACTATAATAGAGACGGCCGATATCCGGTAGCGGATAAGGTAGCTACTATTATTAACTAGAAGACTCTAAGGTTACTAAAATTAGCTAGGGCGTTTATTAGAGTCTACGTATACTACCGTATATAGATTAAGGACTTCGTAACTATCTTAAAGCCTATCTTTACGCTCTTTAAAAAGGATACCCCTTTTAAGTAGGGAACTAAATAGGAGGAGGCTATAACTATTCTTTAGAATACCCTTATAAGTGCGCCCGCGCTAAAGCCTATCTATTATAATAAGGATACTAGCTCCCTTATACTATTAGTTAACGCCTCTAGTAAAGGATAGGGTAGCGTCCTATAGTAAATAGATAAAGATAAGAAGAGGTATCCGTGCCGGTACGAAAGTAGTATATAGTCCCTCTCTAAACGTAAGTATAACGCGGTAAAGTTAGAATACTAAGCGCTACTATACTCCCTTAAGAAGCTAAGGCTATATCTTTAGGAAGCTAGGTTTATTATCGAAATAGATACGCGGACTCTAATCTACTAGCTTAATAGGGTATCCTTAGACGTAGCTAGATTACTAGTTATACGCTAGTTAGTATAGATCTAGATATAGAACTTTAAAATTAGGTATATAGAAGGAAAGAAGAACCTTATAGCCGATAGCCTATTCTACTAGTATAGCGACGTACCTAAGAAGGACGTCCCTAAGGAGCTAGAGTTTAATATAGAGGACTTCGTAGACTATCGATTAGGCGCCCTCTATTATAGCGGCCTACGCGTATATCTATATAGACTAGACTCGTACTTTAGAATAATACCCTTATCTAGGCCCGGCCTAGATACGTCGGAAGACTTAGACGACTCCTAAGCTCCCGATACTATATAGAAAGAGCCTAACTAAGAGTAAAATAGCGAGGTATAGGATAGGCTATAAGGTAATTACTCTAGGGAATATAGCTAGATAGTAGAGTATCTCGTAACCTTACGTAACCCTAAAGAACTAAAGGGAAAAGAACTAACTACGCTAAAGAGAGCCGCCCTAGGATACTTTATATTATATAAATAACTATTTAAGAGAGGTAGGCGAGGCTAGCCTTATAGGCGTATAGTAGATAATACCGTAGAAAGATAGGCTATTATTAAGTCGCTTTATAACTCTTATAGTTATAAGGGTAGAGAGTCTACCGTAGCTCTAGTTAGATAGTAGTACTACTAGGATAGCTACTTTAAGGACGTTAGCTAATAGATTAAGAAGTACCTATAATATTAAATAAGTAATAGAAACTATATAGTAGAAGGCCTAAACTCTATAGTTATCCGTAATAAAGTTCTAGAAGTAAGGTAGTCTCTTAATTATACCTTACTCCCGGCTAGGGACGGCTTTAAATAGATTGTCTAGGTAAGAGAAGAGCTAAGTAGCTAGTCGGTAGTATATATCTTTAGGACCTACCTAGTATCCTAGTAAATTACCGACTTTATTTTTAAGGAATTAATCTATCGCTAGGGAGTTATAAGTAAGATAGGGTTTAATAGGGGATCTAAAAATAAGAAGTTTACGGATACTCTCTTAATACTATATAATATATATAAGGTTACTATCTCGCCGTATAACTCTTAAGGCTAGGGTAGTATTAAGAGGTAGTACTAGTTACTTCTTAATATACTAAAGAGAGCTACGTATAGTAATAGAAAATCTTAGAAGCCCCTACTACCTACTATACTCTAGGTAGATAGGACTATAGTAAATAGGATAATAGAGATAACTCCCGCTAGGATAATACTTAGAGAGAAATATATCCTACCTAGGGTCCCTAAGGGGTCGGGGGGGGTATTCGGGTTAGGTATAGAGGTCCCTAGGACCCCCCGCCCCGACCCTCCCCCCGATAGAACCTACCCCGATTAATAGGGTCGGGTTCTTAGCTAAAAAACGTGACTTTTTCGTACGGTTTTATTAATTACGGACGATCTATAGGTATTTTATATTATATAACCTTATAGACTTATAGAATAGGTATTTCTCTATAATTCTAGCTATTTAGATCTTAATAATACCTAGGTTAAGTATTAAAACATGTGACTTAAAAAACCCGACTTCCCCCCGATTAGCGGGTCGGGGGTAAAAGCTCCCCCCGACCCGAAAACCCGGCCCCCCTCTATTTCTACCCCCCCCGCGGCGGGTCGGGGGGGTACCCCTAAAACCCGACCCGACCCGACCCCTTAGGGACCCTAGTCCTACCTATTAGATTAAGGATACTATCCTAGTAAAGTTTACTATAGTCCTCTATCTAAACTACAAGTTAGCTTCTATACTTACGAGCTAAGTAACTAGACTAAAGAGATAAGAACTTATAGAAGGTAGTAGCTAAATAGTAGCGTATACGTAAGGAAGCTAACGAGTATTAGAAGTTATAAAGATAAGTCCGTATACGAAGAGAAGGCCTAGTCGCTAGTTAGCTCGTCCTACTATATAATACTAAGGTTAATAAGGACTATAGTTTAAAGCTAGACTTTACTTAGCTTAGGCCCTACCGTATCTCTACGGTCTATATAGATAAAGCTATAAAGAGACTAATTAGAAGCTATACCTTAGAAGAACTAGACGGTACTCCTATATATAGATTAATTAGAGGTAATAGGATAAGAGTCTTCTATTAAAGAGCTAAGATTACGTTACTAGAGTTAGGACCTAACGCTCTAGACGATATTAATATACTAGAGCTCGACGTAGGCGATATCTCTATAGATAAGAAACTAAACGCGGAGGACGAGGAGCGAGATAATAAAGAACTAGATACTAAGGTCCGTTAAAGATAACCTATAGTTTAAATTCTACGACTAGCTAGCTTTAACCCTACGGACTACTAGGTTTTTAAGGAGCTTAGAAGGAGCTCTAGGCTCTAGGCTTAAAGTTAACTTATAGCGAGGAGCCTAAATATACGACTCTATTTCTAATTCTATTTTTACGTTAGCCTTCGAGTTTCCGGAGCTCTTAGAATAGATATTTCTAAGCGCTAGGCGATTCTAGGCCCGACCTAGATATAGAATAGGATACTTAGGATACTTTAGGGAAGAAAGATACGTTATAGAGCGACGTATATAGGGTAGGGGAGAGAAGATTATAGATTATCTATTCCGTAATTAGATTATTTAAAGGCGACCGGGATAAAGTTAAATAATAGGGACGTAAAATACTCGCGTATTAAAAACGGGAGTAGCCTTATATACTCCTAAAGTTTCGCCGGAAGTTTCTTAATAAATAAGGGTATCGCCGCGCCCTTTAATCCTTTTATAACTTAAAAACTTTAATACTTTTAATAGCCTCGACTATATCTTAGCCTACTAGGATAGATATATATCGGATAATAACTTTAAGAAGTAATAGTTATAATAGACGGCGACGACGATTAGTCGCGCTAGGTTAAGGCGGTCTACGACGCTAGGAGGAATAAAGCTAATAAAGGCGGTCGTACTAAGATAGATAATATAGACTCGCCTTAACCGACGGGAGCGTAATTAGGACGTATATAACTCGGCGAGCTTAGTAAGTACTAGAAACGGTAGTAAGAGAGAGAGCGGGTATCTTTACGACTAGCCTTAAGTAATAACTAAATAGGATAAGGCTTCTCCTTACGACCCGTCTTAGGTAACTAGTCTTAGTTAGTATAGATACGAGGTTTTAGTAGTATAAATTTAATACTAGTAGAAGCGAATATATATAACCTACCTAGCCCTTAAGGTAATTTTACCCTATTAGAAGCTTTTATCTACCGCGCTACCTATAGCTAGCGTTAGAGGATTAAGGATATTACTACGGAGCTTAGGCTTTATCCTGTTTAGGATAGGCGTAAGGTTATTAGGGAGCTATTCGAGATTTAGAGGAGGAAGATAGAGAATACCGAGATAATAGCTACCTACCTCTTTATATATATAGAGTCCGACTTAGACTTATAGTAGGGTCTAAGTAGCTATACTACCTTCGCGTAGGCCTATAAGAATAAGCTTAAGGAACTTACTAAAGCTACTAATAATACTAAGAAGATACTCGACAAGAAGAACTCTACTATTAATAGAATCTATATAGCTATCCTAACGCTACTCTAGAGACGGCCCTTCTAGCCTAAAGCTATCTTAGATAGGCTAATAGACGATAGACTATCTCCGCTAGTATATATAAGTAGAGCGGACCCTATAGGCCCTTAGGATACTATAGTTAATAGACGCGATATACTATAGAACTTAGCGTAGTACCTTAATCTATATAGACTATATTACTCTCTTAAGGATATACTCTACTTTCTAGGCCGATAGATCTTTATCTAAGTTAGTAACCTTAGGGGAGGCGTACGTAATACTCTAGCCCTATCTACTAAAGATATCTAAACCGTTATTAGTAGGATTAAGGTAAATAAGAACCTAGTTCCCTTCGAATCTAGGCCCGACCTAGATATAGATCCCGTTACCTAGGCGGAATAGGAGAGCCTCGGAGAGAAATACTATACTATAGAGTATCTCTAAAATATCCTCCCCGTTACGGAAGAATATATAGACGTATAGAACGTATAGAATAAAGTATAGGCGGGATCGCCTCGGTCGGATTATAGGTCTCTTCGCGACTACTCTAGCTAGTAACTAGTAATTACTACGCTAATAGTTATTATTAAGATTACTTATTAGGGAGTTATAGATATAATAAGCCTAGAGAGACTACGAGCTCGCCTAATAGATAGCCCTACTACTATCGGCTTACGTCGATCGGTAGCCTTACCTAGCTCGATTATATTATAGAGCTAGACGTTAATTACTAATATACCCGAGTACTCGGAAGTATCTATTGGCGCTAAAGATAGCCCTCCTACTACGGAGGATTAGGACGTCTAGGGACTAAGAAAAGCTAGAGCTACTAGTAAGGATTATACCTATAAGAAGGATAATAAGAGAAAGGTCTTTATAAAGCTAGTAGAGGAGAGAAAGATACCTAAGACTATCTATCTACGATAGCTTAAGGCTAAAGCCCTAAACGCGAACGTAGTCTAGCTTAGTAATAATAATTAACTATTTAAGGTAAATATCTACTTAAAGTATACTAGGCTCGGCGTAGGGTAGACGGGGCTCTAAGTTACTTAGGGAACTACTACTAAGCTACTAGAGCGCCTTCGGGACTTCGTATTATATAACTCTCCCGCTACTTTCGTAGTAGGTAGGAATATCTATACCTAGTTTAAGAAGGGCGCGAGGCCTACTATAAAAACTAATAAGCTTAAGATCTATACCTTTACCGGATCCCGTCTAGCTAAGCTAGCTAACCGCCTAAATACGCTAGCGTAGAATAACCTTCGGAAGGATATACTTAGAAACGTAAAAATAGCCTAGTAGGAAAAGGATAGGTAAATTACCTCCGGGAAAGAGTTTTAGTACTAGAGAGTCCCTTATAAGGAGCTACGAGTCGTACTCGAGGACCTTAATAAGACGAGCTAGATTATAAAGATCTATAAGGGTAAGAGTCCTACTATTAAGGAACTTATTTAGCTAGAGTCTACTATATATCTATAGTACTAGCGTAAGATCCGTAGACGTAATAATCTAGGCTAGAATCGGGCTTTATACTATAGTCTAGGCTAATAGGTTATACGGTAATCTCTAGTATACTAGGCTACTTACGTTACTACTCGGCCTAACGGTAGATTTTAGCTTATCTCCTACCCCTACTATACTAAGTATACTATTAGGGGCTAGAATATAGAGTTTGCCTATATTGATACTAACGTTCGTAAGGCTATTATAACTAGTAGGGGGCTTAACGTAATCTAAGGTAGTCTTACTATCTTAGGTAAGAATAAGTAGGACTATACTATAATTATCCTAGGAATATATAAGCTAGATATATATAAGGACTAGATATAGCGTATAGAAGCTTAGGGCGCTCCTCTTAAGGATAGCTATATAGCTAGTATTACTCCTAAGCTATACTAGACTCTAGAGGACGTAAAGTATTTTAAGACTAACTAGACGAATACTATATATAACGACCTAACTATCCGTATTACTTATAGCCTTTAACCTTACGGGATATATAGGCCGGCTTATAGGGAGCGTATTACGTACCTACTATAGTTCTATAGTATTAAACTTAACTATAAAACTATAGAGATAGTAGAGGGCGGAATATAGGATTCGCTATCTACCGCCTATAGGGATATAGCTACTAGGCCCTCGACTTCTTTAGGCTACTCCGTTAACTATAGTCGAATCCCTTAGCTATAGTACGCCTCTATTCTATACCGCCTTAAGGGGAATATTATAGCCGCTCTTATTAGGTAGATAAAGTAGAGTTCTATAGTTACTAACTAGAAAGCTATATACTTTCTTAATAATAAGTAGTATAGAGACGGGGAGATTAAGCGCTAGGAGCGAGAAGTTATAGATACCTTTAGGGCGAAGTTTAAGAAAATAGTCGCGTTAGAGCGTACGATCTATAGAAAGGACTCCTTCTTTAACTATTTATATATAAAGGATATCTATACGGGGGAGCGACCGGTAGAGACGTATATTAAGGAGTATACTAGAGAAGGAGAGGAGGAGACTATTATTCCCGCTATTAAGAACCTTAGGTAAGAATAGGAAGTATATTTAAGGGAGTAGGAGGAGTAGTCTACGAATCTAGGCCCGGCCTAGATATAGATTCTAGGCGCGCGCTTATATTTAAGTACTACGCTAGCTTAAGAAGACTAACTTAGAGTTTAGGGATATAGCGATTTTGATTTTAAGGACTTTATTATTTCCTAGCGTTCTTAGTTTTATAGTTTACGGCTTACTATCTCCTCCCTAAGGGCCCGGCTTATATATTTATAAATACGTTATAGAACGACGTATTGGTAGGCGGGGGAGAGAATATAGTAGGGATATATATTTAGGAGCTATAGAATAGTTACGGGATCTAAAGGATCCCCTATTACTCCTAGGAACCGTCGCAAAAAAAACATAATAATAACTACTACTAGAATAAATAGTATTTGAAATTAAACTATCCTTTCCCTTCGGTACTTACTTATTATTGAACCTTAAAAATTAAATATTAACTACTAAACCCCGAATACTATCTATACCCCGACTAAATACTATCTATATCGGCTAAATACTATCTGTAGGTCGTGCCGCTACTAAGTCCTACTATCTATATACTAACCGAATACTATCTATATACCGACTAAATACTACCTATAGGTAGTATCGCTATAAGTCCTAGAGGCTAGCTATAAGTTAAGTAAAGAAGGTTAATATTAATCCGGATTTATATTACTATACTTAACCTACCTAAATTACTAAGTATAAAAATATTATTACTAGTTAATTACTAATAATAATATTTATATAGTTAGCCTTATTAAAGTACTTATACCGTTGCATCTCGAGATTTTAAAAAAAAAACGAAAAAAGCTATAAACTACTAACTCTTAATCTAAGTCGATTACTATATAGTTTAAGTTTATATATTATTCAAAAGAGGTTAGCGTATCGTATAATAGTACTAAAATCTAAGTAGAAGAAGCTATAAACTAAGAGTAACTATTTAAAGCTAGCGAAGTAGGCCTTACTTACGGATTACCTCTAAAACCCGGTTAATATCGTAGCTATAAGGTATACTATCTTCGAGGCTAAGAAGCCTATTATAATAAGTAAGGATAAGTTCGAGATATACTAGCTATATATTAGTAATATATAGAATCTATACAAAAACCTAGTATTATAATATAATATAGTATACTAGAGGTTTCGGTAGAGTCCCTAAGGGGTCGGATTATCCCCCGACCCCTTAGGGTTAGGGGGGGTTAGGAGGGGGGTTCGGGTTAGGGGGGTACCCTCTAAGAGGACCCCGCCCCGACTCTTACCCCGATAAATCCCGACCTAACTAAACGGGTTAGGGGTACGTAATACTAGCCTTATAATATATCGTATAATATATATATAATAGAGGGTAGAGATACTAAGCTTTAAATATTAATCTATCTAGAGTCAAAATACTAAGTTTCAACTTACAATTATTTATAACTATATATATACGAAGTATAAATATATAATCCTAGAATACTAATAGTCTCCTAATAGTTAAAGTTAGTTATTACTACTAACTACGATTATAGGTCTATCTTTAAGCGAGTTCGTTTAGGTATAGAGCCCGCATTATTACTATCGCTTTCCGGATTAACTATTACGTAAAGGCTTAAGCTACTAGCCCTTCGTAACCCCGGAACTATTAACTTATAAGCCTTACGCTTCCCTCTATTATTCTTATTTTAAGCGCGTCTTTTCGTACGACCCTTTACGCGATCTACTATACGAGGAACTATCTCAAGGTTATTACCTAATAAACCCTCCTTATCTCGCTTAAAGCTACTAAGTATTATCTCTATCTCTATTCTAATCTCCTCTCCCTTAAATAGTAAGTTATTAGAATCGGGTATATCCTCTATCTTACTTATATTATCGAGATTAAGTAAGTTACGAATAAAATAATAAATAGCCTCCTCCGATATCTAACGCTCTACCTTAATCTCGTTAGATATAACTATATCCTTACGCGTATAAATTAAGTAGTAATCCTAGAGATTCTACTTCTACCGTACTCTCTATTTATAGTTATTTATTATTAGGGCTATAAGAATATTTAGACTATATATCTTATTATCCGTATTAAAAGCGCTTATAATACTAAACTCTCGTTTAATACTAATACCAGCCGCCTAAATTACGAAAATATTCTTAACTATTATAGTAATACGAGGGAAGCGAGGCTCGATAAGCTTCTATTACTAGAAGGGTCTCTTTAGGTAAGTTTACGCCTCGTCTAGTTACGCGTTAGAGACTATTAGGGAACTATTAGGTAAGAGGAGACTTACTCTACAACTAATAGTTATTAAACTCTTTCTATCTATCGTTAATTATCCGGTTAGTTAGCCTATCTATAACTAGTAAAGGTATTAGGGCCTTAGCTATCGCTATTTATACCTTAATAGAATCTAGAAAGATCTCTATATCCTTAAGGCTATCGGGTATAGCCCTTCGTTATTTAGTTAGAGTTCGCGTTACGTATTTACTATTGTATAGCTATTTTAACTCCTTCTAATAATACGCCTACTAATCGAACTCGTTATTCTCGGTTAGTACCTACTTAGGGTTTAGCTAAGTACTAAGTTTTACGCGTAGATTAAGAAGAATCGCTATTCCTTAGAGCTTACCTACCTGGCTATACGACGTAGTAGAGTAGTAGACTTTAATCTTCTCCCTTACTCTACCGTATACCTTTCTAATCTCGACTTTCTATCGACGCGTCTTACTCTTTAGTATCTCCTCCGCGTCCTCGAGGTATATAAAGAGACGATTATAGATTTTAAAGACCTAATAGATAGTCGGTTCTTTAGACGTACTAATAAGGGCGGTATATACGGTAAAAGGACGAAGGATATTAACGAGGTATTTAACTTAGCCCTATTTATTATTATTAAGAGAGAGATACGCGTATTCTTTCTTTATATACGTTATAATAGGCTCGCCTAACTTAAGGAGACGTACTAATATATAGAAAGTAGAATTCTATCTAGTCTTAATATTCTATATCGGGCGAAGATATTAGGCTATCGAATAAGTATCGTACTTCTTAAGCTATACGGCTTAAATCCTCTAGAACGAAAGCTAGCGTCCTTCGCTCGAATTAATAAAGATAGTAATCTAACGCGCTTTAGCTATAGTATATAGAAGCTTTAGGCGAAGAATAGTATTAGTAGGCTATAGAACTCTAGAACTATTAGGAGACTATTAGGGGTTAACTTACTCCTCTTTAAGTATTTATAGAAATTTCGCCCCTTATAAGTACTATAGTAGTTTTCTCCTCCTCCTCTAACTAGTTCCTTATAAGCTCATCCTTTATTAGTCGTATTTTAATATCGGAGAGAAGGCTATTATAGCTAAGCTATATTACGTACGCGATATAGGGATAGAGCGTAATTTTATTTTAAATATTTATATATTTATATAGCTTAATAATTAACGCGTTAACGGACTATACTATAGTCTTATTATTCGACGCGTTATCCGTAGTAAACGTAATAACCCTCTATACTAGGTCGAAATACTATAGCCGCCCTATTATAAGTTTAGTAAGATAAGTACCGCTATAGGTACCGGTATAGGGCTCGAAACCGATTAGTACGTCTTTAAGTACCTAATTATTACGAACCTAGTATACCTTAATTACGACGTAGCTATCCCGGTAAGGCGTAGACTATCTATCTAAGACGTATATAACTTTCTAAGGCGATAGAGGGAGACGTTTACGGATTATATTTTTAGTAGCCTCTCGTAGCTTAAGAATATAGTTAGTAATAGTCGACGAAGATATTATAGTAATTTTAGGATTTACGCATCGTATAAGACGAAAGAATTCGATGTTATCGACTACTATTATTACCTATTTATATAAGACGATAGTCCTAATAAGTTACTAGTTAAAGCTACTAGTATATATCTTAATATCGCCGGCCTCTATAATCTCTACTTTAGTACGGTACTTCTAGTAGATATTAGTATTTCGAAGACCTAATAGTTTACTAATAGTCTTACTAATACCCTAAAGCCCTCTTTAATAGTTAGCTACTTTAAACCTCGTCTCTTAGAAATTACTTTATAGGTATCGGAATCGATATATTCCGTAAGACTCTTTATACTGTAGCAATTCCCGTAGACTATAACCTTATCGTATCGTAAGTATACGATCTTTAGGGCGCTAGTTATTCGATAAGCCCCCTCCTAGAAGTATATCTAGTATATAGCCTACTTAGTACTGCTAAATTTATAGAACTTTATTTTAGATTTACGTACTTTACTAGTTTCGTCGAACTCGGTCTTATACTATACTTGTTCGATAAACTAGTCCTGGAACTCGTCCGTATATTCGGGTACCTAAAGATAGACTTCTTTATTAAGGCCAATTCGTAGGAATAGATTATAAGGCGTAGGTATAGACGTAGACGACGATAACGATAAGGCTATAGTAGTATAGGAATATTAATAGATAAGGACGTAGACTAATATAGTATAATAGATAAAGGCTAGAGCCTATTTTCTTGTTCGAAATAAGACGAAAATCTAGTACGGTACTAAGAGGCTATAATCTTAAAGAACGTAACGAAAGGTATTAATTTATTCGAACCTTAATAAAATATCTCCTTAGGGTTCGAGTTAATAGGAAGAATATTATATTATATTATAGTATAATCTTAGGTATCAGGATATATATTCAGTTAAATTCACTATTTAATATTTAGTTTATATAAAGAAAGATAATAGGAGAGACTCTAATAGTCTCCTAATAGTCGAGAGAGGCTGTATTTACGATATTGGATTTAGTTTAGATAAAGAAAGATAATAGGAGAGATCCTAATAGTCTCCTAATAGTCGAGAGAGGCTATATTTACGATATTATATTTAGTTCAGATAAAGAAAGACGATAGGAGATATCCTAATAGTCTCGTAATAGTCGAGAGAGGCTGTATTTACGATATTATATTTAGTTTAGATAAAGAAAGACGATAGAAGATATCCTAATAGTCTCGTAATAGTCGAGAGAGGCTATATTTACGATATTATATTTAGTTCACATAAAGAAAGACGAAGAGAGAGATTCTAATAGTCTCCTAATAGTTAAGAGAGGTTAAATTCACCGTTTCTTATTTAGCTTAGATAAAGAAAGATAGAGAGGGAGATCCTAATAGTCTACTAATAGTCGAGAGAGGCTATATTCACGATATTATATTTAGTTTAGATAAAGAAAGACGATAAAGAGATCCTAATAGTCTCCTAATAGTTAAGAGAGGTAAAGACTAATAGTATTTATATTTAATAACTAAGGTATACTGGTTTTACTAAACGCCTCTATCCTATAGTATAAAACTCTAAAAATATATTATTTAATTATATTACCTACTATCTATTACTATCTCCCCGAATCCGCCTTACTAATTAAATATCTTTCGTCTAGATAGTAACACGTTTAGCGTAGATAGCGTATAAGTTAGTATCTATTACTTATTAGTATATTAGATAGATAAAAGTTATACTAAAGTTTACCTTTGAAAAGGCTAACGATAAAGACTTCTATAGCCTCTTATAGGGCCTCGAGGGCCGATCTCTAGAAACGTAGATCCGATTTATAGTTCTAGGTAATCTCGCGAACTAGTCTAGTAAACGGCCTAAACTTAGTAAGTATTTTAGTCCCCTTCTAGTAGCGACGAATCTTACGTAACGCGACGGCTAGAATTTACGTTAGTAAAGATTAAAGGACTATTAGTAAACTATTAGGTATTTTACTTACTTCCTAGCTTAAAGCGGTAGGGTACCTTCTTCTAAGGACCTATAGTTTTCTTTCTACCTTATTTACGAGGCGCCTTTTAAGTATAAGACGCGGCCGTACTTACGCGATTAGCGCTATTTAGTACTTTAGTACTATAGGATAGACGGATACCCGTACGCTTTACTATAGATCCTAAGTTATAACTAGGCTTATTACCGCCTATCGTAATATCTCTAGTTATTAGATCGGCCTTTCTTTTAGGAGGTTATTTACGAGGAGCTTAATTTTAAGGCGGTAGAGGTATTATATCTATCCTAGCTTTAATACTAGGGTCTATACTCTCCGAAGAATAAGAATTACTTAAAGATTTTAATAGTACTAGTAAAGGTTATAGACGTTATAGAGGCGGTAAAGGCGGTTTAGGCGAGAAAATTAAAGGGCCTTCGAAGTTACGAGGTAGAGGCGGAGGTACGGACGAACTAGGGCTAGGTTAAGGTATATTAGGGTCTTAGCCGCCGTCTTAATTAGTATCTTTATTACTAGTATCTATATTAACGCTATTTATAGGCTCGTCTTCCTATTCCTCGAGTTATTTCTATAATTATCTTCTCTCTTTAGCTCTTTACGTAAGGTCGCGTTTATATAGTTTATCTTAACGAGCGCGTATCTCTACGCGAAGCTAGTCTTCTAAAAGCTATTACTTAGTTTTCTTTCGCGGTTCTAGCTCTAAGACTTTTAGGATAAGTTTTTAGAAAGGTACTCGTTTAGAGTTATCCGCCTAAAGTAAAGATTAATATTACTAAATACGTATACGATCGAATTCCTTATGAATATATACTATATTAAAGATTAATGAAAAGAATAGAATAAGTAGGGTAGAACTAATACGATTAGTAGAATTAAAGCGGGCGTAACGGTAATATTCTAAATAGGAAATAGTTATAGAGGCGCGTCTTAGGATACGACCGACTAGCGTAAAAAGTCTATACGCTAAGCTAAATTAGGCGCCGAATATCGGCCTATATATAATATTTTGCGCTTAGGACTAAGAATCTCTACTAATTATTTATATTATCCTAGTATATACTATTCTATCGTCTTTTAGCCTCTATTTATATCCTTAACTATTAGTAGACTATTAGCCCTTATCTATAGCGCTATCTAAGCTAATTACGTAGCGATCGTCGAATCCCTATATACTAAAAGAGACTACGCGTCGTAAGGGTATTAAAGGCTTTAAGAAGACGAGAGATAAGGTAGTTCGAAGTCTAAACTTATAGATAATCGGCTCGTTAAGCCGGCTTATAAAGGATAGGAAGAAGCGGTATTATAGTAGCAAGAGGTTAATTTAGGTTACTATTAGAATAAGGATTTAAACCTAGAAAGTTTAGGTATAAAGTAATACCTACGCTTACTAAATCTCTTTCTTTAATAATACTATTACGGATCTAGCCGGTCCTAGGGGGTGGTCCTATTACTCTAGTTTTAGAGTAGTAAGATATATAGTATTTTAGAAGATTTCAAACCTATAAAGCGTAAATATTCCGATTAAAGGCGTAGATATAAGGTTAAGAGCGTAAGGATAAGGATAATAACGCTAGTACTAAAGAATAAACCTATTAATATTGTATTAAAAGGCGAGTCTCGGGACGGGCTATAGCGTCTAATATTATACCCGTTCTCTCTCTATATACTAGTACTAAATAAATGACTCTCTCTCTATATTAACTATTAGAAGACTATTAGTAATGCTCGCTATATAAATATTATATCTTAAGACCTAGATTCTACTAAATTATCCCTCTTACTTCCTCTAAGAATTTGTGCGACCGTATAACGCTAAGTAAATATTAATTCCGATATAATACCGAGGGTTATACGAAATTATTTAAGCGTATATAGCTATACCTAAGGTAGATAAATAATATATATCTAAATACGTAGATCGATAGTATACTTATTGTTCTTCTTTACAACTAAGTATTATTTTATTTAAACGTGTTATAGTATATATATATTAATTCTTACGGGAATTAAATATATTTATTAAAATCTTAATAAAATATATCCTCGGGGTTCGAGTTAATAAGAAGAATATCGAATTATTACGTAGTATAACCTAAGGTACTAGAATATATACTTAGACGAATTTATAACCTATTATTAAGCTTATATAAAGAAAGACGACGGGAGAGATTCTAATAGTCTCCTAATAGTCGAGAGAGGCTATATTTACGATATTGGATTTAGTTTAGATAAAGAAAGATAATAGGAGAGATCCTAATAGTCTCCTAATAGTTAAGAGAGGCTATATTTACGATATTATATTTAGTTTAGATAAAGAAAGACGATGGGAGATATTCTAATAGTCTTCTAATAGTTAAGGGAGCCTATATTTACGATAATATATTTAGTTTATATAAAGAGAGACGAAGAGAGAGATCCTAATAGTCTCCTAATTATTAAGAGAGGTTAAATTCACCGTTTCTTATTTAGCTTAGATAAAGAAAGATAGAGAGGGAGATCCTAATAGTCTACTAATAGTTAAGAGAGGTAAATACTAGTATTATTAATATTCTACGCCTAATGTATACTTCACTTCATCCTATACTATATAACTCTAAAAATATATTATTTAGTTATATTTTTAGCCTAGAATTTACTCGCTACTACCCCTACCCTAACGAAGCTATCTTACTAACTATATATCCTTTAACCAAATAGTTACTCGCTTAGTATAGATAGCGTATAGATTAGTATCTATTCTAGATTAGTAGACTAGAGATAATTAAGTATATATTAAATATTACCTTTAAATAAGCTAACTAGGAAGGCCTCGGCTACTTCTTAAATTATATCGATAGCCGTCTTCTAAAAGCGCGTATCCTTAATAATAAGTAAATCCTAGGTAATCTCTTTTACTAATCTCGTAAATAGTAACTTATATAGGAGGAGTTTAGTCCCCTTCTAGTAGCGACGAATCTTACGTAATACGACGGCTAGAATTTACGTTAGTAAGGATTAATAGACTATTAGTAAACTAATAGGTATTTTACTTACTTCCTAGCTTATAACGGTAGGGTTTCTTTATAGAAGCCTTTCAGTAGTTATTTTTCTTAAACGTAACTTAGGCGTACTAGTTAAATCTTTTAAAGACTTTCGAGCGATCTAGAAGCTACCGGTAGTAATTACGCTAGTTATCTTAGTACGCGCCTAAGGTTATAATTAGTATTACCGAATACGCGTACGCGTGAATTTAAAATAAAGATATACTATAGTAATAAATAACGATAAGAATGATTTAATAGGCCTAATAAGATATAATTAGCTAAGTTAATACGAGGATAATAGTTATAGAGGTAACTAGTAAAGGCGCGTTCTAATATACGATAGACTAGCGTTAAAATCTCTATACGCTAAGCCGCTTTAGGCGCCGATTATCGGCCCGTACTTACTATTTCGCGCTTAGGACGAACTCCTTCTACTAATTAATATTATTATATCTATAAAAGTAATTTTAGCGTATTTTACTTTCTAATCGTACCCTTAACTATTAGTAGACTATTAGCTATTTCCTACTTTAGCTACTCTCTACTATAGCGCCTACTAAACTAGTTGCGTAGCGATCTATAAATAAGTATATATAGAAAGAGACTACGCGCTATAAGGGTCTTAAAGGCTTTAAGAAGATAAAAGATTACGCTAGGTAGTACCTATATACTACAATATCGGTAGCGCGTAAGAAAGTAAAGGACTTATTAGGCTTTAATAAATTACTAGAGGCGCGTTAAAAGGAGCTTTTATAGACGGCTACTTAAGAAGTTATAGATAAGAGGTATATCTATACTAACGTTCCTTACTCTTTTACTAGTCCTCTAACTAATTAATACCTCTAGAATTACTACTAGTAGCTATCCTAATATCCTTAAACGCCCTCTTAATAAAATTATCGCCTTCGAACCTAATAATAATAAAGACGACGAAGACGATAAAGACGATAATAAAGACGACGACGAAGAGAACGACGAAGATAACGACGAATCCCTTAATTAAGATCTAGACGTACTTCTCGATACTAAAATCTAGTCCCCTATAGTAGATAAGTAAATTAAAAAGTTCTAGGAAGCTACTATCGCTCGCTACTTAAACTACTAGTAAACTATATTTAGACTTATAAGAAGATTATAGTAGTATATAGCGTAATTATTAAATACTAAGGTAAATAGTCTAGTACTCGTTACTTAAAATAAGAAGATCTATAAATATCTTTATAAAGAAGAACTGTCGGTTAGTATTCTACTTACCTAATAGTCTACTAATAGTCTCTAACGCTTATATAGGCCCTTATTACTATAGGGACCTATACTATCGATTCCCTTCCCTTTATCTCTCCTTACTAATTTTTTAATATAGACGAAATTACGATCCTACGTAATCGACTTATAACTAGCCGTTCCTTACTAGGTCCTACTAGTTAGTAGATAGTATATCCTATTAATAAAGCTAGATTAAGAGCTAATCTACCTAAAGCCTCGCTAGTAAATAAGGTATAAGAGCTTATATTTAGTTCGAAGAGATACTACTTAGAGATATAGTAGAGTTCGTAATATAGATCTTAAACGTTTAGTAATATTACTATTAGCTAAATAGAAGACTAATATCAATAGTAATTATCTTAATAAAATAGATATAGTAGATAATAAGGGTACTCTAGCCTCTATATTTCGAGGTCGGCTTTAAGATAAGGATAAGGAGGATAACGAGAAGATGGAAGAAGAAGATAATAATAATAATAGGAATCTAAATAGTTTTATAACTAATAATAGTATTATTAATAAGTAAGATATATCGGATAATAAGTCTAAGGACGGTATCTAATATTATACCCGTTCTCTCTCTATATACTAGTACTAAATAAATAGCTCTCTCTCTATATTAACTATTAGGAGACTATTAGTAATACTCGATATATAAATATTATAACTTAAGACCTAGATTCTACTAAATTATTACTCTTACTTTCTATAACAATACCTTATCTCTTAATAATATTATATAATACTTTATATAGGTATTATATCTTAATAAGTATTACGTACGCCCCCGATTCTATTCTAATTATCAGGTCGGGGAGTAAATTATCCCCTACCCTAAAACCTCGACCCCCCCCTATTTACCCCCCCCCCCTCCCCGTAGTAGGTTAGGGGGGTACCCCTAAAACCCGACCCGACCCGACCCCTTAGGGACCCTACTTAAGAGTAGATAATACTAGCCGGCGATCTATATCTATAGAGATAAGGTATTCTCGAAGCGCCTAGTTTACGGCTTTATTATACTATTAATAGTCTAATTTAGCTAGCGTATAGGTATAATACCTACTCTTATCGCTTTAAGGTTAAAGCTTTATATAAGTAATAGCTTTACGGCTTACTAGCTTACCTTTTTCGTTAGTAACCTCCTTTACTTTCTCGACGATATTAGTAAATATATATAACTCTATCGTATAGTAGCTACGGTTTATCGTAGGTTTAGCGGACTTACTAGTTAACCGTATAGCCTATTTTTTATTCTAGTTAGTGTACTAAAACCTAGGGTCCCTAAGGGGTTAGGTCGGGTCGGGTTTAAGGGGTACCCCCCTAACCTACTACGGGGAGGGGGGGGGGGTAAATAGGGGGGGGTCGAGGTTTTAGGGTAGGGGATAATTTACTCCCCGACCTAATAATTAGAATAGAATCGGGGGCGTACGTAATACTTATTAAGATATAATACCTATATAAAGTATTATATAATATTATTAAGAGATAAGGTATTGTTATAGAAAGTAAGAGTAATAATTTAGTAGAATCTAGGTCTTAAGTTATAATATTTATATATCGAGTATTACTAATAGTCTCCTAATAGTTAATATAGAGAGAGAGCTATTTATTTAGTACTAGTATATAGAGAGAGAACGGTATAATATTAGATACCGTCCTTAGACTTATTATCCGATATATCTTACTTATTAATAATACTATTATTAGTTATAAAACTATTTAGATTCCTATTATTATTATTATCTTCTTCTTCCATCTTCTCGTTATCCTCCTTATCCTTATCTTAAAGCCGACCTCGAAATATAGAGGCTAGAGTACCCTTATTATCTACTATATCTATTTTATTAAGATAATTACTATTGATATTAGTCTTCTATTTAGCTAATAGTAATATTACTAAACGTTTAAGATCTATATTACGAACTCTACTATATCTCTAAGTAGTATCTCTCTTCGAACTAAATATAAGCTCTTATACCTTATTTACTAGCGAGGCTTTAGGTAGATTAGCTCTTAATCTAGCTTTATTAATAGGATATACTATCTACTAACTAGTAGGACCTAGTAAGGAACGGCTAGTTATAAGTTAATTACGTAGGATCGTAATTTCGTCTATATTAAAAAATTGGTAAGGAGAGATAAAGGGAAGGGAATCGATAGTATAGGTCCCTATAGTAATAAGGGCCTATATAAGCGTTAGAGACTATTAGTAGACTATTAGGTAAGCGGAATACTAACCGACAGTTCTTCTTTATAAAGATATTTATAGATCTTCTTATTTTAAGTAACGAGCACTAGACTATTTACCTTAGTATTTAATAATTACGCTATATACTACTATAATCTCCTTATAAGTCTAAATATAGTTTACTAGTAGTTTAAGTAGCGAGCGATAGTAGCTTCCTAGAACTTTTTAATTTACTTATCTACTATAGGGGACTAGATTTTAGTATCGAGGAGTACGTCTAGATCTTAATTAAGAGATTCGTTATTATCTTCGTTATTCTCTTTATCGTCGTCTTCGTCGTCGTCTTCGTCGTCTTCGTCGTCTTTATTATTATTAGGTTCGAAGGCGATAATTTTATTAAGAGGGCGTTTAAGGATATTAGGATAGCTACTAGTAGTAATTCTAGAGGTATTAATTAGTTAGAGGACTAGTAAAAGAGTAAGGAATATTAGTATAGATATACCTCTTATCTATAACTTCTTAAGTAGCCGCCTATAAAAGCTTCTTTTAACGCGCCTCTAGTAATTTATTAAAGCCTAATAAGTCCTTTACTTTCTTACGCGCTACTAATATTATAGTATATAGATACCGCCTAGCGTAATCTTTTATCTTCTTAAAGCCTTTAAGACCCTTACGGCGCGTAGTCTCTTTCTATATATACTTATTTATAGATCGCTACGTAACTAGTTTAGTAGGCGCTATAGTAGAGAGCGGCTAAAGTAGGGAACGGCTAATAGTCTACTAATAGTTAAGGGTACGATTAGAAAGTAAAATACGCTAAAATTACTTTTATAGATATAATAATATTAATTAGTAGAAGGAGTTCGTCCTAAGCGTAAAATAGTAAGTACGGGCCGATAATCGGCGCCTAAAGCGGCTTAGCGTATAGAGATTTTAACGCTAGTCTATCGTATATTAGAACACGCCTTTACTAGTTACCTCTATAACTATTATCCTTATATTAACTTAGCTAATTACATCTTATTAGGCCTATTAAATTATTCTTATTATTATTTATTACTATAGTATATCTTTATTTCAAATTCACGCGTACGCGTATTTAGTAATACTAATTATAACCTTAGGCGCGTACTAAGACAACTAGCGTAATTACTACCAGTAGCTCCTAGATCGCTCGAAAGTCTTTAAAAGGTTTAACTAGTACGCCTAAGTTACGTTTAAGAAAAATAACTACTCGAAAGGCTCCTATAAAGAAACCCTACCGTTATAAGCTAGGAAGTAAGTGAAATACCTATTAGTTTACTAATAGTCTATTAATCCTTACTAACGTAAATTCTAGCCGTCGTATTACGTAAGATTCGTCGCTACTAGAAGGGGACTAAACTCCTCCTACGTAAGTTACTATTTACGAGATTAGTAAAAGAGATTACCTAGGATTTACTTATTATTAAGGATACGCGCTTTTAGAAGACGGCTATTAATATAATTTAAGAAGTGGCCGAGGCCTTCCTAGTTAGCTTATTTAAAGATAATATTTAATATATACTTAATTATCTCTAGTCTACTAATCTAGAATAGATACTAACCTATACGCTATCTATACTAAGCGAGTAACTATTTAGTCGAAGGATATATAGTTAGTAAGACGGCTTCGTTAGGGTAGGGGTAGTAGTAAGTAAATTCTAGGCTAAAAATATAACTAAATAATACATTTTTAGAGTTATATACTATAGGATAAAGTAAAGTATATATTAGGCGTAGAATATTAATAATACTAGTATTTACCTCTCTTGACTATTAGTAGACTATTAGGATCTCCCTCTCTATCTTTCTTTATCTAAGCTAAATAAGAAACGGTGAATTTAACCTCTCTTAATAATTAGGAGACTATTAGGATCTCTCTCGTCGTCTCTCTTTATATAAACTAAATATATTATCGTGAATACAGGCTCCCTTAACTATTAGAAGACTATTAGGATATCTCCTATCGTCTTTCTTTATCTAAACTAAATATAATATTGTAAATATAGCCTCTCTCGACTATTAGAAGACTATTAGAATCTCTTCTATTATATTTCTTTATCTAAACTAAATCCAATATCGTAAATACAGCCTCTCTCGACTATTAGGAGACTATTAGGATCTCTCTCTTCGTCTCTCTTTATATAAACTAAATATATTATCGTAAATATAGACTCCCTCGACTATTAGAAGACTATTAGGATATCTCCTATCGTCTTTCTTTATCTAAACTAAATATAATATCGTAAATATAGCCTCTCTCGACTATTAGGAGACTATTAGGATCTCTCCTATTATCTTTCTTTATCTAAACTAAATCCAATATCGTAAATACAGCCTCTCTCGACTATTAGAAGACTATTAGGATCTCTCCCGTCGTCTTTCTTTATATAAGCTTAATAATAGGTTATAAATTCGTCTAAGTATATATTCTAGTACCTTAGGTTATACTACGTAATAATTCGATATTCTTTTTATTAACTCGAACCCCGAGGATATATTTTATTAAGATTTTAATAAATATATTTAATTCCCGTAAGAATTAATATATATACACTATAACACGTTTAAATAAAATAATACTTAGTTGTATAGAAGAACAACAAGTATACTATCGATCTACGTATTTAGATATATATTATTTATCTACCTTAGGTATAGCTATATACGCTTAAATAATTTCGTATAACCCTTAGTATTATATCGGAATTAATATTTACTTAGCGTTGCACGGTCGTATAAATTCTTAGAGGAAGTAAGAGGGATAATTTAGTAGAATCTAGATCTTAAGATATAATATTTATATAGCGAGCATTACTGATAGTCTTCTAATAGTTAATATAGAGAGAGAGTTATTCATTTAGTACTAGTATATAGAGAGAGAACGGGTATAATATTAGACGCCGTAGCCCGTCCCTAGACTCGCCTTTTAATACAATATTAATAGGTTTATTCTTTAGTACCAGCGTTATTATGCTTATCTTTACGCTCTTAACCTTATATCTACGCCTTTAATCGGAATATTTACGCTTCGTAGATTTAAAATCTTCTAAAATACTATATATCTTACTACTCTAAAACTAGAGTAACAGGACTACCCCCTAGGACCGGCTAGATCCGTAATAGTATTATTAAAGAAAGAGATTTAGTAAGCGTAGGTATTACTTTATACCTAAACTTTCTAGGTTTAAATCCTTATTCCGATAGTAACCTAAATCAACCTCTTGCTACTATAATACCGCTTCTTCCCGTTCTTTATAAGCCGGCTTAACGAGCCGATTATCTATAAGTTTAGACTTCGAACTACCTTATCTCTCGTCTTCTTAAAGTCTTTAATACCCTTACGGCGCGTAGTCTCTTTTAGTATATAGGGATTCGACGATCGCTACGTAATTAGCTTAGACGGCGCTATAGATAAGGGCTAGGGTCCCTAAGGAGTTAGGGGATCCCCCGACCCCTCGGGGGTAGGGGGGGTCGGGGGGGGTATTCGGGTCGGGTATAGGGGTCCCTAGGACCCCCCGCCCCAACCCTAAACCCGCTAGAACCCGACCCGATTAATTGGGGCGGGTTCTTAGCTAAAAAACGTAACTTTTTCGTATAGTTTTATTAATTACGGACGACCTATAGGTATTTTATATTATATAACCTTATAGACTTATAGAATAGGTATTCCTCTATAATTCTAGCTATTTAGATCTTAATAATACCTAGGTTAAGTATTAAAATATATAACTTAAAAAACCCGACTTCCCCCCGATTGGCGGGTCGGGGGGAAAAGCTCCCCCCGACCTAAAAACCCGCCTCTCCCCTATTTCTACCCCCCCCCCCGCGGCGGGTCGGGGGGGTACCCCTAAAACCTAACCCGACCCGACCCCTTAGGGACCCTAATAAGGGCTAATAGTCTACTAATAGTTAAGGATATAAATAGAGGCTAAAAGACGATAGAATAGTATATACTAGGATAATATAAATAATTAGTAGAGATTCTTAGTCCTAAGCGCAAAATATTATATATAGGCCGATATTCGGCGCCTAATTTAGCTTAGCGTATAGACTTTTTATACTAGTCGGTCGTATCCTAAGACGCGCCTCCGTAACTATTTTCTATTTAGAATATTACCGTTACGCCCGCTTTAATTCTACTAATCGTATTAATTCTACCCTACTTATTCTATTCTTTTTATTAATCTTTATTATAGTATATATTTATAAGGAATTCGATCGTATGCGTATTTAGTAATATTAACCTTTACTTTAGGCGGATAACCCTAAACGAGTACCTTTCTAAAAACTTATCCTAAAAGTCTTAGAGCTAGAACTACGAAAGAAAACTAAGTAATAGCTTTTAGAAGACTAGCTTCGCGTAGAGATACGCGCTTATTAAGATAAACTATATAAACGCGACCTTACGTAAAGAGCTAAAGAGAGAAGATAATTATAGGAATAACTCAGGGAATAGGAAGACGAGCCTATAAATAGCGTTAATATAGATACCGGTAATAAAGATACTAATTAAGACGGCGGCTAAGACCCTAATATATCTTAACCCGGCCCTAGTTCGTCCGTACCTCTACCTCCGCCTCGTAACTTTAAAGGCCCTTCGATTTTCTCGCCTAAACCGCCTTTACTACCTCTATAACGTCTATAACCTTTACTAGTACTATTAAAATCTTTAAGTAATTCGTATTCTTCGGAGAGTATAGACCCTAGTATTAAAGCTAGGATAGATATAATACCTCTACCGCCTTAAAATTAAGCTCCTCGTAAATAACCTCCTAAAAGAAAGGCCGATCTAATAACTAGAGATATTATAATAGGCGGTAATAAGCCTAGTTATAACTTAGGATCTATAGTAAAGCGTACGGGTATCCGTCTATCCTATAGTACTAAAGTACTAAATAGCGCTAATCGCGTAAATACGGCCGCGTCTTATACTTAAAAGGCGCCTCGTAAATAAGGTAGAAAGAAAACTATAGGTCCTTAGAAGAAGGTACCCTACCGCTTTAAGCTAGGAAGTAAGTAAAATACCTAATAGTTTACTAATAGTCCTTTAATCTTTACTAACGTAAATTCTAGCCGTCGCGTTACGTAAGATTCGTCGCTACTAGAAGGGGACTAAAATACTTACTAAGTTCGGGCCGTTTACTAGACTAGTTCGCGAGATTATCTAGAACTATAAATCGGACCTACGTTTCTAGAGATCGGCCCTCGAGGCCCTATAAGAGGCTATAGAAGTCTTTATTATTAGCCTTTTTGAAGGTAAACTTTAGTATAACTTTTATCTATCTAATATACTAATAAGTAATAGATACTAACTTATACGCTATCTACGCTAAACGTGTTACTATCTAGACGAAAGATATTTAATTAGTAAGGCGGATTCGGAGAGATAGTAATAGATAGTAGGTAATATAATTAAATAATATATTTTTAGAGTTTTATACTATAGGATAGAGGCGTTTAGTAAAACCAGTATACCTTAGTTATTAAATATAAATACTATTAGTCTTTACCTCTCTTAACTATTAGGAGACTATTAGGATCTCTTTATCGTCTTTCTTTATCTAAACTAAATATAATATCGTGAATATAGCCTCTCTCGACTATTAGTAGACTATTAGAATCTCCCTCTCTATCTTTCTTTATCTAAGCTAAATAAGAAACGGTGAATTTAACCTCTCTTAACTATTAGGAGACTATTAGAATCTCTCTCTTCGTCTTTCTTTATGTGAACTAAATATAATATCGTAAATATAGCCTCTCTCGACTATTACGAGACTATTAGGATATCTTCTATCGTCTTTCTTTATCTAAACTAAATATAATATCGTGAATACAGCCTCTCTCGACTATTACGAGACTATTAGGATATCTCCTATCGTCTTTCTTTATCTGAACTAAATATAATATCGTAAATATAGCCTCTCTCGACTATTACGAGACTATTAGGATATCTCCTATCGTCTTTCTTTATCTGAACTAAATATAATATCGTGAATATAGCCTCTCTCGACTATTAGAAGACTACTAGGATCTCTCCTATTATCTTTCTTTATCTAAACTAAATCCAATATCGTAAATACAGCCTCTCTCGACTATTAGGAGACTATTAGGGTCTCTTCTATTCTCTTTCTTTACATAAACTAAATATTAAATAGTGAATTCAACTAAATATATATCCTAATACCTAAGATTATACTATAATATAATATAATATTCTTCCTATTAACTCGAACCCTAAGGAGATATTTTATTAAGGTTCGAATAAATTAATATCTTTCGTTACGTTCTTTAAGATTATAGCCTCTTAGTACCGTACTAGATTTTCGTCTTGTTTCGAACGAGAAAATAGACTCTAGCCTTTATCTATTATACTATATTAGTCTACGTCCTTATCTATTAATATTCCTATACTACTATAGCCTTATCGTTATCGTCGTCTACGTCTATACCTACGCCTTATAATCTATTCCTACGAATTAGCCTTAATAAAGAAGTCTACCTTTAGGTACCCGAATATACGAACGAGTTCTAGGACTAGTTCATCGAATAAGTATAGTATAAGACCGAGTTCGACGAAACTAGTAAAGTACGTAAATCTAAAATAAAGTTCCGTAAATTTAGCGGTACTAAGTAGGCTATATACTAGATATACTTCTAGGAGGGGGCTTATCGAATAACTAGCGCCCTAAAGATTATATACTTACGATACGATAAGGTTATAGTCTACGGGAATTACTACGGTATAAAGAGTCTTACGGAATATATCGATTCCGATACCTATAAAGTAATTTCTAAGAGACGAGGTTTAAAGTAGCTAACTATTAAAGAGGGCTTTAGGGTATTAGTAAGACTATTAGTAAACTATTAGGTCTTCAAAATACTAATATCTACTAGAAGTACCGTACTAAAGTAGAGATTATAGAGGCCGGCGATATTAAGATATTGTTAGTATTAACTAATATCCTATAGGAATAATAGGTAGTCGACCAATAGTACCAATGAAATAAGATAAGGAAAAAATAGAAGTAAGGAAATAAGGAAAGATAAAGGACTAGTCTAGTTATTAAGTTATATAATGCTTAATTCTTAATTGTAAGCGGACTTACAATCGACTATATATATATATAACCCCTATATCTACTAAGGTAGCTAGATCTAGATAGATTAAGGTAGTATTCCACCTATAGTAATCTAGCCCTCTATATAATTATATACCATTAAACGTAGCTAAATCCAAATACTAGTAACTCTTCTTTATAAAATATACTGCGTAAAATAAGTATATAGATAGCCGAACTATCTTATAGGAAAGTACTCCTAAAACTAAGAAACTAAGTCTATCTACTATCCTATATCTATCCCTGTCGGTCATTAAATCAAATTTCCTCTATTAGGAATTGTTCGGATAGGTTATTAAACGAACTTATATACTTCGGATACTTAAAATTTGTATTATAATTATATCTGTTACTGAAGGTCGGGTTATACTATTCCTAACGGGTTACTAAGGCTATTACCGGCATTCTTATATACTAGCAATTTAATATATAGTTATTATAAGTTATATAACTTATATAAGTATAAATTATTGATTATACAACTAGATCTAGTCGCCTAATTACATATAAATTATCTAAAATCGCCTAAAATCGCCTATTTTTAGTCGTTTTATTAAATGCAGGTTAACACCGTTAAAGTAGTTAAATAAGTAGCTATTCTACACCTTGCTTTCTCTCTTTCATTCCCCTAAACATTAGTAAATCTTTTGCTTTTAAATTGACAGCCTTTTAGTAGGAATCCTTTAACTTTTCTTTAACTTCCTTAATAGAGATTACTCCTACTCCTTTAAATTCTTAAAAACTCTCGATCTCTTTCTTTAAGGTAATTGTATCTACTCGTCAAACCAATTTACTACTAATATATTAGTAGAAAGATAGTATTTATACTAATTAACCGTAGTAGAAACCGGGGACCCGGAGGACGTAGCCGTGGTTTAACGCCTATAGATCCTTAACTAGTTTCTTCTAAATCGCCTTCTAATAATAGTTCTCCTCCTGCTGCTCCTCCTACTATACGTAGTAATCCTTAAACTCCTAATAGGCCCCCAGGTCGTTAATTTATATCTAGGTATTAGGATATAGATACACCTCTTTCTATATATAGTAGAGGAGTAGTTCCTAGATAAGGCCTATTTATAGGGTAACTTAGGACTCCTCCTTCTCCTTCTAAGAGTTCTAGTACTATATGTAGGAGTAGTTCTAGCCGTAGTTCTAGCAGTAGAAACTCTAGTAGTAGAGGTCGTAGTTCTAGCGCTAGAAATACCCCGTAAGTTAGAATTCTATTAAACTAGAACCTGTAAGTTAACTTAATAATAGTTCTAGACCTTCTCGTAATCCTACGTCGATAATTCCTCGTCCTATTAGTAATCCTAATTAAGTTACACCTAGTAGATTCCAGAATTTCGAAGGAAAAACCGTCTATTTAAATAGAGATAAAGTCCTAGGCATCTAAGAGCCTACTAGACTACTTAAATTCTTTAGAAAGTTTAATTTAGCGCCGAAAAACCTAGGGAATATACGAGAACTCTATTCGCTATTCTCTATAATCGGTTCTCGTAATAGGACTCGAATAGGGTCCCCAAGGGGTCGGGGGATCCCCCGACCCCTCGGGGGCAGGGGGGGTCGGGGGGGGTATTCGGGTCGGGTATAGGGGTCCCTAGGACCCCCCGCCCCGACCCTCCCCCCGATAGAACCCGCCCCGATTAATAGGGTCGGGTTCTTGGCTAAAAAACGTAACTTTTTCGTACGGTTTTATTAATTACGGACGACCTATAGGTATTTTATATTATATAACCTTATAGACTTATAGAATAGGTATTTCTCTATAATTCTAGCTATTTAGATCTTAATAATACCTAGGTTAAGTATTAAAACATGTGACTTAAAAAACCCGACTTCCCCCCGATTGGCGGGTCGGGGGTAAAAGCTCCCCCCGACCCGAAAACCCGCCCCCCCCCTATTTCTACCCCCCCCGCGGCGGGTCGGGGGGGTACCCTTAAAACCCGACCCGACCCGACCCCTTGGGGACCCTAGACTCGAAACCTATTAACCTATACTTATTTAGATATTATTAATTGCGAAGGCGGTTAGGATAGTCCTAATTTCCCTACTTAGGAAGCTAACTAGGTTCCGGGAAAGAATATAGGTAAAGACGTTCGTTTTTCGCCGAAGGTAGATCGAGATAGTACTAGAACTTATTACTAGTACTATATAGCGGTAGTCTTTAGCTAGATATCGAGAGGGACTATTACTAATCCTCTAAATCGTACCTATACCCATTACCGTAGTAGCTATACAGTTCCTTTTAATAGTTGCCGTACTATTACTATAATCGTTACTACTATTCGTCGAATTAAGTAGAATAGTTCTTACGCTAATTATTACTTTATAGCTCGCTCTTAGATTAAGAGTACTAGTAAGAAGTATTATAGTAATAGATCTAATAAGGTTAGGAATATAACTCCTAAACCTAAGGGGCCTATCCTAGATCTAGATCGTAATAATTTATAGAGAGGTTAATCTTTTTCGGTGTTCTAAGGCTTATAAGTTTGTTTAGTATACTTTCCTAGTTTTTACTAAATTTGGGATAGAGTTTATATATATATTAATACTATAGTCGGTATTACTAAATAAGTTTTTAATAGTTTTTAATAATTTCTAGGGATTCTTTCTTTTCTCTATACTAAAAGTAAGCTAAAATATAAAAACGGAGTAGAACTACTTCTAAAAAATAGTCTAAATTACGAAGTGAGTATAGCAAGTGAACTTATAATAAATAAATATATAAAAATATTAGGAACTTTAAATACTGACTACCTTCTTAGCAAAAGTTCCTTAAAAGTTATAGGTATAAGAACTAATGGAATTACTAGGTATTCTAGCCTACAACTCCGTTTGGCCGCTTTACCCAGCCTTCTACTCGAATTTCGAGCTTATTTATAGATACTAACTTAGTTAAACAAGCGTTAGGTTTCGCCTTAGTAAGTATATTAGCTGGGTTATTAAGACTATTAATCTAACGGACTTCTAGAATATCCCTATTCTTATATACCTCTCTAAGAGCTATAATATTAATTATAAGTCTCTTTTCTTTTATTATTCCTAGCTTAACTAGGCATTCATATAGGCTATATAAATCTATATAGACAATAATAGGAACTACTAGAAAATCGACTTCCTTTAGGATCTAGGATAGAGTAGTAGCTAGTATATAGTCTTTATCTACTCTATTAGATATAGCGAGGATTTCGGAGGCGAGAACTGATCTAGTAACTCTCTTAGCTTTAGTTAAGGACTAATAGATAATATTTCCCTTAAGATTAAACTTAAAATCTTATAGGGACTTATTTCTAAGTATAATTAAGGAGCTAATTTAGCTACTTAGGTCTTTATTATTTGCGAAAGAGCCGTTGACAAAAATAAATAGCTTTACTTTATCTAGATCTAGTAGAATAAAGCTTAATCCTCGGTCCAAATTGTCCTTTTACTAGATAAGACGTTTATTTAGAGCTTTAGTATCCTTAACTAATAGATCTTAATACTATATAGCTAAAGAAAGGTCGAAAGCTACTTTAGGTTAGTAGATAGATACAATATATATACCTCTTATACGCTATTCGATATAGGATTATTTAAAGTCTTCCTAGCTAAGATTAATAGGAAATAGCTTCTCTCCCTAGTTTTTCTACTTTATAAGTAGGTTTAGCCCTCGTTTAGACAATATACAGCTATTAAAAATAAGCTAATTATTATTATTAAGCTCCTTAACAGGCTTTACTAGGAAGTTAGCTTTCGATCTTTCTTCCTCCTCTTTAAATTTGAAGTCCTTATTATAGAGAATTAAAGTATTATCTGTTTATATACCAATAATACCAAATGCATCTCCTTTTGTAACTAGGAGGTATAGATTATAGACTAAGGTAGTTATATCTAGGTTTTCTTTATAGTATTTATAGTAGGTATTAAACTAGTGCAGGCCTGCTTCAGCAATACTATATAAGGGTTTAATAATTTCTATAATCGTTCTAGGTAGATAGAGGTGAATAATTTCTTTTAGTAAATTTACGAGTATTCTCCTATTTAATATCGTCTTTAATTAGGTATATACGTTAAGTAAAGTTGCTGTAATTACAAGTATTAATCTCTAACTTACTCTCTAAATAGTAGGCGATTAGGTTAGGATAACCTCCCTACCTTTATTATTAAATCCCTACACTACAAGCCGTGACTTTTTATAGGGTTTATCGGTCCCTTTTCCTTTAATTTTATAGACTATTCGAGAGTTAAAAATACGCTTATTTGTAATAGGTTTCTATATAAACTTTATAACCTCTTTACCTATTAACCTATCAATCTTAGTTATTGTTGAAATTTGAAATAGTAGGTTATCTAAGGAGAGTTTACCTTCTATACGTAATTAGAGATATAATACATAGTCTAATTTCTCTTTTATAGAGAGAAACACTTCCTAGGGCTGAATAAAGTACTAGGTATACTTATCTAGATATCGCCGTCGAGATCTCGTCCTTACCGTATTAATTATAACTATTCCTTATATCCTAGAAACTCTCAATTAGCTATTAAACGGACTTGCTGCTGTTAGATTATTATTTTTATTACTATTACCTTTCCTAGGCTCCTAGGAGGGAAGTTACTCCTCCTCCCTAATTACTACTTCCCTATTCTTAGAATCTAATAAAAATATATCGTTTTCGGCTATAAGTTCGTTTAATAGTCGAGTTTAATAGGGCTTTACGCTAGTAGACCGAAATACTACGTCCCTATTGTTGATTCTAACTATATAGTTATAGTTTTCGATCTTTTTCAGTATATAGGGTCCTTTCTATTATCTAGGCTCTCTCTATACCAATACCTCTGACCTAATTAGTATAGAATATAGTAAAATTAGTATAGGGCTATTCCGTTATAATAGGGCGGATACTACTTACTCCTTTACTTATATCTCCCTAAGCTCTTTTATTACCTTTTTAATTATAGTTGCCCTCTAAAGAATTATACGGCTAGGAGGGTAAGAACCTATAATCTTAGGGTATACCCCAAAAACGAGAAGTATAGGAACAAGTCCATTTAGCCCTACTATATCGTTAATAGCTTTTATAGTATACTAGAGGAGGGTTTTACTATTTTCTAAAGGTAACTTATTCTTAAAAATTGAGTAGCACCTCCTAAGGATAGTATAGTATCTTTCGGCCTTTCTAATACTATAATAGGCCTCAACTAGTATCTCTTTAACGTATATATTAAGAGAACTTGCCTCCTAATTAAATTTATAAGCCGTAAAATTCGTACCGGCATTAATAACAATTATATCTAGAGGACCTAAATAGGTATTAATCTAGATCATTCGGACGCATTTCCAGACCTTATTGGTAGTTATTCCTTTAAGAAATCTAGTAGCTTAAAATGCTATTACTATATCTATAATATATAGTACTAGTTTTCCTTCTAAAAAGAAGATATCTATAATAATCTCTGAATTAAAAATAAGATCATCTTTTAAGCTAAATTTAAACCGTGTTAGAGCCTTTATATTCATCTAGCAGAACTTATAAATTAACGTAATTAATTAAATAACGTTAGTATTAATATTGTTTAATCCTACTCTAGTAAGGATTATTAATAGACGTTAAGCCAAAGGATATCTAAAACGTCGATAAATTTACCTTAATTAACGTTTATCTAGGTCTGAAAAGAATGATTGGAGGAAGGTAAATAATAGTATATTATTAGTAGCTTATTTTAGCTAGTAAGGGGTTGAAAATCGGATATTTTATAGTTCCGGGGTATTATAACGGACTAACCGTTAGTTAGAACCGTTTGGTAACGTAGCTAAGTAACTCGAATTAGTTATTAAACCATCTTATATATGCGGGGTATCTATAATTTACTTAAGAACTAGTAGTTTAATCTATAGATAACCGTACTTCCTAGTAATAGGAAAGTACTTATTACTCTAGACTAGTTGGTTTCGAATATTATTAAGATAGATTCTAAGGCGATCTATGTCTCTAATATATATAAGAAACGGTGTATTGGCCGGTACTACGTAGAAATTAATAGATCCGAACGGTATCGGTACCGTAGTAGTTCTAAGGCTTAATATAGAACCTTTACTAAATAGAATATTATATTATCCTATGGTAGATTAATCTAAATTAAGTAGTAAGTAAACTTATAATGCTCGGAATTAGCCTTCTCCTACTATAGAGATCCCTAATACTCCTATATTAGGTAGAATACTCTAAAATACCTAGTCCGAGTACCGATAATTAAACTAAAATATCTCTAGTATAATATATACAAGTTAGTTTGCTAGCCTTTTCGAAGTAAGGAAATATATAGTAGTATTATCGGATAGCTATTAGGCGACTATAAAGAAGCCTTCGTTATTTTCTTCCTCCTAAAAGAGAAAATATACCTCTTCTCTAGCTAATTCATCCTATATATTATTAGTACCTTCCTAGAAGTTAACTATAACTATATAGGCCTCAATAATCTCTTCTATTATATAGTATAATAGTTGGGAGGCTTTGAATCGTTTAATACTAGCCTTTCGTTCTTCTAGGGTATAATAAACGGACCAACAGCCCTGTTTACTATATACGTAGCATTTCTAGCCTATTTTTCTTAGCTAAAATCTTCCTCCTCTTCCTCGAGAAGATTACCCTCTATTTAGGTATCCTATTATATATCTTATACCTCTTCCTCTGCCTCTAGAAAGGGAGTTCTTCTAATAAGTTCTATTAGTATAGTACGCTTCATTATCGTTATTTTCGTATTCTATAATCTATAAGTTAGTTTAACTATCCTCCTCGTCGAGAATAAACGCTTGTTAGCTCTATTCTAATATCTAGAAGCGTACTGCATATCCTTCTACCGTAATTATTATAATAGAATTCCGTAATTAATCGCATAAGCCTTAATACGTACTTATAGGAGTAAGTAAGGTATACTAGTATTCTCGAATACCTTTATAGCCTAGGAGTAAGTATTCGTACACTTCCGCCTAAGACTTTTCGAGGTTTCTTTGTAGCTTATTTAACTAATTAATAAATAGTTCTAGAGACTCTAGAATTAACTTTCCTAGCGAACTTTAAATATAGGAGAGAAGAGTAGCGTTTCTCTATTCTATTAATTATCTTTAGCGTCTTTCGGGAGTCTCGAAGTATTATAGTAGTTACTTAAAACCTTAGATCTATCTAGTAGGTCGGTTTACTATTATCTCGTTATAGTAAAAGTCTCTAGCCTTTCCTTTTAGTATTATTAGAAATATATTAATAACCTCTTTTCCGTCGAATATTCCGTATTTTTCTATATTTTCTACGAAGATCCTAAGCTTAGTTTCGAGTACGTCGTCCTCTTCTCCGCCGTATTTTATATCGTCGGTATATAACTTATTAAGGTCGATTAATCTTCGTATAACTACTATTTATAGGTCTTACAAGTTAGTTTAGCTATCGATAAAGTTCCGAAAAATATCTTTAAGCCTCGATCTAGGTCGTTCTAGTTACTATATAGGCTACTAGGATTATTACTAGGCTGGTATTTCCTCTAGTTCTTCCTAAACTATTAATAGTAGCACTCTATAACGCCAATTATTAATAGGTTATTTACCTTTTCGTTGAGTAATATTAGGTTAAAATCGTCTTAAGTTACTAGACTCTAGTTATATATACTAAACCTCCTAGGTAGTAGGTTGTTTTCGGTCTAGAGTTAGAGTTATAGGCGGGATCTTTAGATAACCTATAGATATAGTATCTATAAGTTCGTTTGACTAGTAAGTCGATATAATTACCTAAATACCGTTAGCTAATTATAACTCTATAGGGGTTCCTTTTTAGGTTATAGCTAGAAGAGCCTCTCCTAAAACCGATTTTAGCGCTCTTAGTCGTTCCTTATCGACTTTCTACTACGTAGTAGTATTCTAATTACGAAAGTCTTCGTAAAAGTACTCCTAGAGTTCGTTAAGTAAATTTACTAATACGTATAGGTACGCTTAGTACGCGATATAGCTATTAAGCTCTTCGTTAGTTATTATTAGACTAAGGGATAAAGATAACTTAAGATACTTCTTATTAGTAAAGAAGAGTTGTCCCTTAAGTTATACTTAGGAGCTTTTCGTACTTTTGGTAGTTATAACGCTTAGGGTTGATTTCTATTACTCGTCTTCTCTAGCTATATTATAGTTTCTAGATCTTAGTAATCTATAAGGATTCTCGATAGAAATTCGTTATTCCTAGGGCTATAAGTTCGCTTAACGTAGTCGTTCGATATTATCGATAAACGGTAGTATCGGGGTTTAAGTATATAATAGTAGAAATATAATTATCGGGCTATTTTAGGTAAGTATCCGTCTAAAACTTAGGAGATATAGTTATAATCTCCTTGTTTACTAGCGAAACCTTACGAATCTATAGTTAAATTAAGTCTAACTACTAATCAGTATTGGTATCAACCAATATCCTATAGGAATAATAGGTAGTTAACTAATAGTACTAATGAAATAAGATAAGGAAAAATAGAAGTCAGGAAATAAGGAAAGATAAAGGACTAGTCTAGTTATTAAGTTATATAATACTTAATTCTTAATTATAAGCGGACTTACAATCGACTATATATGTATATAACCCCTATATCTACTAAGGTAGCTAGATCTAGATAGATTAAGGTAGTATTCTACCTATAGCAATCTAGCCCTCTATATAATTATATACTATTGAACGCAGCTAAATCTAAATAGGGTCTCTTTAGGTAAGTTTACGCCTCGTCTAGTTACGCGTTAGAGACTATTAGAAAACTATTAGGTAAGAGGAGACTTACTCTACGACCGATAGTTATTAAACTCTTTCTATCTATCGTTAATTATCTAGTTAGTTAGCCTATCTATAACTAGTAAAGGTATTAGGGCCTTAGCTATCGCTATTTATACCTTAATAGAATCTAGGGAGATCTCTATATCCTTAAGGCTATCGGGTATAGCCCTTCGTCGTTTAGTTAGAGTTCGCGTTACGTATTTACTATCGTATAGCTATTTTAACTCCTTCTAATAATACGCCTACTAATCGAACTCGTTATCCTTAGTTAGTACCTACTTAGGGTTTAGCTAAGTACTAAGTTTTACGCGTAGATCGAGAAGGATCGCTATTCCGTAGAGCTTACCTACCTAGCTATATAACGTAGTAGAGTAGTAGACCTTAATCTTCTCTCTTACTCTACTATATACCTTCCTAATCTCGACCTTCTATCGACGCGTCTTACTCTTTAGTATCTCCTCCGCGTTCTTAAGGTATATAAAGAGACGATTATAGATTTCGAAGACCTAATAGATAGTCGGTTCTTTAGACGTACTAATAAGGGCGGTATATACGGTAAAAGAACGAAGGATATTAACGAGGTATTTAACTTAGCCCTATTTATTATTATTAAGAGAGAGATACGCGTATTCTTTCTTCGTATACGTTATAATAGGCTCGCCTAACTTAAGGAGACGTACTAATATATAGAAAGTAGAATCCTACCTAGTCTTAATATCCTATATCGGGCGAAGATATTAGGCTATCGAATAAGTATCGTACTTCTTAAGCTATACGGCTTAAATCCTCTAGAACGAAAGCTAGCGTCCTTCGCTCGAATTAATAAAGATAGTAATCTAACGCGCTTTAGCTATAGTATATAGAAGCTTTAGGCGAAGAATAGTATTAGTAGGCTATAGGACTCTAGGACTATTAGGAGACTATTAGGGGTTAACTTACTCCTCTTTAAGTATTTATAGGAATTTCGCCCCTTATAAGTACTATAGTAGTTTTCTCCTCCTTCTCTAACTAGTTCCTTACAAGCTTATCCTTTGTTGGTCGTATTTTAATATTAGAGAGAAGGCTATTATAGCTAAGCTATATTACGTACGCGATATAGGGATAGAGCGTAATCTCGTTTTAAATATTCGTATATTTATATAGCTTAATAATTAACGCGTTAACGGACTATACTATAGTCTTATTATTCGACGCGTTATCCGTAGTAAACGTAATAACCCTCTATACTAGGTTAAAATACTATAGCCGCTCTATTATAAGTCTTCGTAGAAAATATAGGAAAGTACGGAATATTCGACGGAAAAGAGGTTATTAATATATTTCTAACAATACTAAAAAGAAAGGCTAGAGACTTTTACTATAACAAGATAATAGTAAACCGACCTACTAGATAGATCTAAGGTTTTAAGTAACTACTACGGTATTTCGAGACTCCCGAAAGACGCTAAAGATAATTAATAGAATAGAGAAATACTACTCTTCTCTCTTATATTTAAAGTTCGCTAGGAAAGTTAATTCTAGAGTATCTAGAACTATTTATTAATTAGTTAAATAAACTACGAAGAAACCTCGAAGAGTCTTAGGCGGAAGTATACGAACACTTACTCCTAGGCTATAAAGGTATTCGAGAATACTAGTATACCTTATTTACTCCTATAAGTACGTATTAAGGCTTATACGATTAATTACGGAATTCCATTATAATAATTACGGTAGAAGGATATGTAGTACGCTTCTAGATATTAGAATAGAGCTAATAAGCGTTTATTCTCGACGAGGAGGATAGTTAAACTAACTTATAGATTATAGAATACGAAAATAACGATAATGAAGCGTACTATACTAATAGAACTTATTAGAAGAACTCCCTTTCTAGAGGCAGAGGAAGAGGTATAAGATATATAATAGGATACCTAAATAGAGGGTAATCTTCTCGAGGAAGAGGAGGAAGATTTTAGCTAAGAAAAATAGGCTAGAAATGCTACGTATATAGTAAACAGGGCTGTTGGTCCGTTTATTATACCCTAGAAGAACGAAAGGCTAGTATTAAACGATTCAAAGCCTCCCAACTATTATACTATATAATAGAAGAGATTATTAAGGCCTATATAGTTATAGTTAACTTCTAGGAAGGTACTAATAATATATAGGATGAATTAGCTAGAGAAGAGGTATATTTTCTCTTTTAGGAGGAAGAAAATAACGAAGGCTTCTTTATAGTCGCCTAATAGCTATCCGATAATACTACTATATATTTCCTTACTTCGAAAAGGCTAGCAAACTAACTTGTATATATTATACTAGAGATATTTTAGTTTAATTATCGGTACTCGGACTAGGTATTTTAGAGTATTCTACCTAATATAGGAGTATTAGGGATCTCTATAGTAGGAGAAGGCTAATTCCGAGCATTGTAAGTTTACTTACTACTTAATTTAGATTAATCTACCGTAGGATAATATAATATTCTATTTAGTAAAGGTTCTATATTAAGCCTTAGAACTACTACGGTACCGATACCGTTCGGATCTATTAATTTCTACGTAGTACCGGCCAATACACCGTTTCTTATATATATTAGAGACATAGATCGCCTTAGAATCTATCTTAATAATATTCGAAACTAACTAGTCTAGAGTAATAAGTACTTTCCTATTACTAGGAAGTACGGTTATCTATAGATTAAACTACTAGTTCTTAAGTAAATTATAGATACCCCGCATATATAAGATAGTTTAATAACTAATTCGAGTTACTTAGCTACGTTACCAAACGGTTCTAACTAACGGTTAGTCCGTTATAATACCCCGGAACTATAAAATATCCGATTTTCAACCCCTTACCAGCTAAAATAAGCTACTAATAATATACTATTATTTACCTTCCTCCAATCATTCTTTTCAGACCTAGATAAACGTTAATTAAGGTAAATTCATCGACGTTTTAGATATCCTTCGGCTTAACGTCTATTAACAATTCTTACTAGAGTAGGATTAAATAATGTTGATACTAACGTTATTTAATTAATTACGTTAATTTATAAGTTCTACTAGATAAATATAAAGGCTCCAACACGGTTCAAATTTAGCTTAAAAGATGATCTCATTTTTAATTTAGAGATTATTATAGATATCTTCTTTTTAGAAGGAAAACTAGTACTATATATTATAGATATAGCAACTGCGTTTTAAGCTACTAGATTCCTTAAAGGAATAACTACTAATAAGGTCTAGAAATGCGTCCGAATAATCTAGATTAATACCTATTTAGGTTCTCTAGATACAATTGTTGTTAATACTGGTACGAATTTTACGGCTTATAAATTTAATTAGGAGGTAAGTTCTCTTAATATACACGTTAAAGAGATACTAGTTAAGGCCTATTATAGTATTAGAAAAGCCGAAAGATACTATACTATCCTTAGGAGGTGCTACTCAATTTTTAAGAATAAATTACCTTTAGAAAATAGTGAAACCCTCCTCTAGTATACTATAAAAGCTATCAACAATATAGTAGGGCTAAATGGACTTGTTCCTATACTTCTCGTTTTTAGAGTATACCCTAAGATTATAGGTTCTTACCCTTCTAGCCGTATAATTCTTTAAAGAGTAACTATAGTTAAAAAGGTAATAAAAGAGCTTAGGGAGATATAAGTAAAGGAGTAAGTAGTATCCGCCCTATTATAACGGAATAGCCCTATACTAATTTTACTATATTCTATACTAATTAGGTCAGAGGTATTGGTATAGAGAGAGCCTAGATAATAGAAAGGACCCTATATACTGAAAAAGATCGAAAACTATAACTATATAGTTAGAATTAATAATAGGGACGTAGTATTTCGGTCTACTAGCGTAAAGCCCTATTAAACTCGACTATTAAACGAACTTATAGCCGAAAATAATATATTTTTATTAGATTCTAAGAATAGGGAAGTAGTAATTAGGGAGGAGGAGTAACTTCCCTCCTAGGAACCTAGGAAAGGTAATAGTAATAAAAATAATAATCTAATAGTAGCAAGTCCGTTTGACAACTAATTGAGAGTTTCTAGGACATAAGGAATAGTTATAATTAATACGGTAAGGACTAGATCTCGACGGCAATATCTAGATAAGTATACCTAGTACTTTATTTAGCCCTAGGAAGTGTTTCTCTCTACAAAAGAGAAATCAGACTATATATTATGTCTCTAATTACGTATAGAAGGCAAACTCTCCTTAGATAACCTACTATTTCAAATTTCAACAATAACTAAGATTGATGGGTTAATAGGTAAAGAGGTTATAAAGTTTATATAGAAACCTATTATAAATGAGCGCATTTTTAACTCTCGAATAGTCTATAAAATTAAAGGAAAAGGGACCGATAAACCCTATGAAAAGTTACGGCTTATAGTATAGGGATTTAATAATAAAGGTAAGGAGGTTATCCTAACCTAATCGCCTACTATTTAGAGAGTAAGTTAGAGATTAATACTTACAATTACAGCAACTTTACTTAACGCACGTACTCTCGAGTTTCTACGCCTTAAAGTTCCTAAATCTATACCTAAAAGATAACGAAAACGATTCCTCTTAATATTAAGAGATATTTCGTAGGTATATACCTAATTAAAGACGATATTAAATAGGAGAATGCTCGTAAATTTACTAAAAGAAATTATTTACCTCTATCTACCTAGAACTATTATAGAAATTATTAAACTATTATATAGTATTGCTAAAGCAGGCCTGTACTAGTTTAATACCTACTATAAATACTATAAAGAAAACCTAGATATAACTACCTTAGTCTATAATCTATACCTCCTAGTTACAAAAGAAGATATATTTAGTGTTGTTGGTATACAAATAGATAATACTTTAATTCTCTATAATAAGGACTTCAAATTTAAAGAGGAGAAAGAAAGATTAAAAGCTGACTTCCTAGTAAAGCCTATTAAGGAGCTTAATAACAACAATTAGCTTATTTTTAATAGCTGTATATTGTCTAAACGAGGGCCAAACCTACTTATAAAGTAGAAAAACTAGGGAGAGAAGCTATTTCCTATTAATCTTAGCTAGGAGAACTTTAAATAATCCTATATCGAACAGCGTATAAGAGGTATATATATTACATCTATCTACTAACCTAAAGTAGCTTTCGACCTTTCTGTAGCTATATAGTATTAAGATCTATTAGTTAAGGATGCTAAAGCTCTAAATAAACGCCTTATCTAGTAAAAGGATAATTTGGACCGAGGATTAAGCTTTATTCTACTAGATCTAGATAAAGCAAAGCTATTTATTTTTGTTAACGGCTCTTTCGCAAACAATAAAGACCTAAGTAGCTAAATTGGCTCCTTAATTATACTTGGAAATAAGTCCCTATAAGATTTTAAGTTTAATCTTAAGGGAAATATTATCTATTAGTCCTTAACTAAAGCTAAGAGAGTTACTAGATTAGTTCTCGCCTCCGAAATCCTCGCTATATCTAATAGAGTAGATAAGGGCTATATACTAGCTACTACTCTATCCTAGATCCTAAAGAAAGTCGATTTTCTAGTAGTTCCTATTATTGTCTATATAGATTTATATAGCCTATATGAATGCCTAGTTAAGCTAGGAATAATAAAAGAAAAGAGACTTATAATTAATATTATAGCTCTTAGAGAGGTATATAAGAATAGGGATATTCTAGAAGTCCGTTAGATTAATAGTCTTATTAACCCAGCTAATATACTTACTAAGGCGAAACCTAACGCTTGTTTAACTAAGTTAGTATCTATAAATAAGCTCTAAATTCGAGTAGAAGGCTGGGTAAAGCGGCTAAACGGAGTTGCAGGCTAGAATACCTAGTAATTCTATTAGTTCTTATACCTATAACTTTTAAGGAACTTTTACTAAGAAGGCAGTCAGTATTTAAAGTTCCTAATATTTTTATATATTTATTTATTGTAAGTTCACTTGCTATACTTACTTCGTAATTTAGACTATTTTTTAGAAGTAGTTCTACTCTATTTTTATGTTTTGGCTTGCTTTTAGTACAGAGAAAAGAAAGAATCGCTAGAAATTATTAGAAACTATTAAAAACTTATTTAGTAATGCCTGCTATAGTATTAATATATATATAAACTCTATCCCAAATTCAGTAAAAAACTAGGAAAGTATATTAAACAAACTTATAAGCCTTAGAACACCGAAAAAGATTAACCTCTCTATAAACTATTACGATCTAGATCTAGGATAGGCCCCTTAGGTTTAGGAGTTATATTCCCAACCTTATTAGATCTATTACTATAATACTTCTTACTAGTACTCTTAATCTAAGAGCGAGCTATAAAGTAATAATTAGCGCAAGAACTATTCTACTTAATTCGACGAATAGTAGTAATAATTACAGTAATAGTACGGTAACTATTAAAAGGAACTATATAGCTACTACGGCAATAGGTATAGGTACGATTTAGAGGATTAGTAATAGCCTCTCTCAATATCTGGCCAAAGACTACCGCTATATAGTACTAGTAATAAGTTCTAGTACTATCTCGATCTACCTTCGGCAAAAAACGAACGTCTTTACCTATATTCTTTCCCGGAACCTAGTTAGCTTCCTAAGTAGGGAAATTAGGACTATCCTAACCGCCTTCGTAATCAATAATATCTAAATAAGTATAGGTTAATAGGTTTCGAGTCCTATTACGAGAACCGATTATAGAGAATAGCGAATAGAGTTCTCGTATATTCCCTAGGTTTTTCGGCGCTAAATCAAACTCTCTAAAGAATTTAAGTAGTCTAGCAGGCTCTCGGATACCTAGGACTTTATCTCTATTTAAATAGACGGTTTTTCCTTCGAAATTCTAGAATCTACTAGGTATAACTTAATTAGGATTGCTAATAGGACGAGGAATTATCGACGTAGGATTACGAGGGGGTCTAGAACTATTGTTAAGTCAACTTATAGGTTCTAGTTTACTAGAATTCTAACTTACGGGGTATTTCTAGCGCTAGAACTACGACCTCTACTACTAGAGTTTCTACCGCTAGAACTACGGCTAGAACTACTCCTACGTATAGTACTAGGACTCTTAGAAGGAGGAGGAGGAGTCCTAAGTTGCCCTATAAATAGGCCTTATCCGGGAACTACTCCTCTACTATATGTAGAAAGAGGTGTACCTATATCCTAATACCTAGATATAAATTAACGACCTAGGGGCCTATTAGGAGTTTAAGGATTACTACGTATAGTAGGAGGAGTAGTAGGAGAAGAATTATTATTAGAAGGCGATTTAGAAGAGACTAGTTAAGGATCTATAGGCGTTAAACCACGGCTACGTCCTCCGGGTCCCCGGTTTCTACTACGGTTAATTAGTATGAATACTATCTTTCTACTAATATATTAGTAGTAAATTGGTTTAACGAGTAGATATAATTACCTTAAAGAAAGAGATCGAGAGTTTTTAAGAATTTAAAGAAGTAGGAGTAATCTCTATTAAGGAAGTTAAAGAAAAGTTAAAGGATTCCTACCAAAAGGCTATTAATTTAAAAGTAAAAGATTTACTAATATTTAGGGGAATAAAAGAGAGAAAGCAAGGTGTAGAATAGCTACTTATTTAACTACTTTAACGGTGTTAACCTGCATTCAATAAAACGACTAAAAATAGGCGATTTTAGGCGATTTTAGATAATTTACATATAATTAGGCGACTAGATCTGGTTGTACAATTAACAATTTATACTTATATAAGTTATATAACTCATAATAACCATATACTGAATTGCTAGTATATAAGAATACCGGTAACAGCCTTAGTAACCCGTTAGGAATAGTATAACCCGACCCTTAGTAACAGACATAATTGCAATACGAATTTCAAGCATCCGAAGTATATAAGTTCGTTTAATAACCTATCCGAACAATTCCTAATAGAGGAAATTTGATTTAATAACCGACGGGGATAGATATAGGATAGTGGGTAGACTTAGTTTCTTAGTTTTAGGAGTACTTTCCTATAAGATAGTTCGGCTATCTATATACTTATTTCACGCAGTATATTTTATAAAGAAGAGTTGCTAGTATTTGGATTTAGCTACGTTCAATAGTATATAATCATATAGAGGGCTAGATTACTATAGGTAGAATACTACCTTAATCTATCTAGATCTGGCCACCTTAGTAGATATAGGGGTTATATATATATATAGTCGATTATAAGTCCGCTTGCAATCAAGAATCAAGTATTATATAACTTAATAACTAGACTAGTCCTTTATCTTTCCTTATTTCCTTACTTCTATTTTTCCTTATCTTATTTGATTGGTACTATTAGTCAACTACCTATTATTCCTATAGGATATTAGTTAATACTAATAGACTCTTCTAGTAATAGAAGCTTATCGAGCCTCGCTTCCCTCGTATTACTATAATAGTTAAGGATATTTTCGTAATTTAGGCGGCTAGTATTAGTATTAAACGAGAGTTTAGTATTATAAGCGCTTTTAATACGGATAATAAGACGTATAGTCTAAATATTCTCGTAGCCCTAATAATGAATAACTATAAATAGAGAGTACGGTAGAAGTAGAATCTCTAGGATTACTACTTAATTTATACGCGTAAGGATATAGTTATATCTAACGAGATTAAGGTAGAGCGTTAGATATCGGAGGAGGCTATTTATTATTTTATTCGCGACTTACTTAATCTCGATAATATAAGTAAGACGGAGGATATACCCGATCCTAATAACTTACTATTTAAGGGAGAGGAGATTAGAATAGAGATAGAGATAATACTTAGTAGCTTTAAGCGAGATAAGGAGAGTTTATTAGGTAATAATCTCGAGATAGTTTCTTATATAGTAGATCGCGTAAAGGGTCGTACGAAAAGACGCGCTTAAAATAAGAATAATAGAGAGAAGTATAAGGCTCGTAAGTTAATAGTTCTAGGGTTACGAAGGGCTAGTAGCTTAAGTCTTTACGTAATAGTTAATCTGGAAAGCGATAGTAATAATACGGGCCCTATACCTAAACGAACTCGCTTAAAGATAGACCTACGATCGTAGTTAGTAGTAATAACTAACTTTAACTATTAGGAGACTATTAGTATTCTAGGATTGTATATTTATACTTCGTATATATATAGTTATAAATAATTATAAGTTGAAACTCAGTATTTCGACTCTAGATAGATTAATATTTAAAGCTTAGTATCTCTACCCTCTATTATATATATATTATACGATATATTATAAGGCTAGTATTACGTACCCCTAACCTGTTTAGTTAGGTCGGGGTTTATCGGGGTAAGGGTCGGGGCGGGGTCCTCTTAGAGGGTACCCCCCCGACCTAAACCCCTTACCTAACCCTCTCTAACCCTAAGGGGTCGGGGGATAACCCGACCCCTTAGGGACCCTAATAAAGTTTACGATAAATATACTAAAGTAGTAGCGGCTAGATCTTCTTATCTATTATATAATTACTAACGACTTAAAGGCGGAGGCTCGTAGTATTAAGGACTTTAAAACCGACTAAAACTAGGCTTATCTACAGTATATTTTATATTAGAAGTATTTCAAAGAGACGATTCGGTAGAAGTTTCCTTATAAACGGTACCCGGCTATTTAAAAGTATCTATATAGAGCGCTATATTATACCCTTAACGTAGATAAGGTAAAGTAGGAGTTATAAGTAGTATATAGCTTTATTAACGATAGTAATAAGAAAAAGGTAGGTTTTTAAAGCTTTAAACTACTTAGATTTTAAGCTTTAATCTACTTATAACTAGCTTTTCGAGCCCGTTACTTTCGTACTATCTATACGTAATTTTCGTATTTCCCCGTTACCCGACTCTACTATAGGGGTTAAAGTTAGGAGAGTATCCTTTAAAATCTTATACTTTATATATAGTTACTAGTAATTAACTAGTAGAGACGTCTATAGTATAAGATTTTAAAGAATTACGGATTCTTAGTCTATCTTATAAAGGAAACTTATCCTTATATCTTAAGTTTTCTTGCTAGCTATTACTATTATACTATTTTTTTTTACTTACTAACGTTTAATAGAGTAAGTTTAAGAATAATTACCTTAAAGACGAGCTATAGTAATAGGTAATCTATTACTACTATCCTTATCCGTTCCTCCTATAAGTCCTTACTATATCGCTAGTAGAGGGCTAGTACTTAAACTTAAAGTCTTAACGGTATACTATAGACTTAGGGTTCTCTTATAAAGGTATAATAAAACGTCTCTATTTATTACTAGGGCTTACTTACTATATCCTTAATTTAGCTACTAAATAGTACTAAACTACTATAAACTACGTATCTCGTAAGTATATATCTCAAATTAAGTTCCTCTACTTAAAGACGGACAACCTTATACGGTTACTACTCTTACTCTAAATCCTTATCTTTAACGAGCTTAAACTAGCTATAGAGGAGTATAATAACTATAAGGTAATATATTACGAAGCTAATACGATAGCTATACTTTATACTTATAAGTTCTTTCGAAGATAGCGTCTTCCGTATAAAGACCTCTAGCGGCTTTATCTTTACGAGAATATATCTTTTAATATACCTAAACTAGCTATTATATATAAGCTTCTTTATTACGGTTATAGTAGTTACGCTTACCTTATATTTAAGGATCTATTACTACTTACTCTTTATAAAGCCGAAGATAATACCGCGTAGCTTACTACTATATTTATACTATAGCGTAACCTTATTACGGAGGGTTAGGAGCTTCTTTACTTATAGTTTTATAACTTTACCCGCTATACTAGAACCCTTAGTAACCGTAAAGATAACGCCTTTATATAACGCTTCGCTAACTAGTTTTCTAAGACTATCGTAGGGTCCCTAAGGGGTCGGGTCGGGTCGGGTTTTAGAGATAACCCCCTAACCCGCCGTAGGGGGTAAACGGGGAGGTCGGGGTTTTAGAGCGGGGGATAATTTACCTCCTAACCCGATAATCGGGGTAGAATCGGGGGCGTACGTAATACTTATTAAGATATAATACCTATATAAAGTATTATATAATATTATTAAGAGATAAGGTATTCTTATAGAAAGTAAAAGTAATAATTTAGTAGAATCTAGGTCTTAAGTTATAATATTTATATATCGAGTATTACTAATAGTCTCCTAATAGTTAGTATAGAGAGAGAGCTATTTATTTAGTACTAGTATATAGAGAGAGAACGGGCATAATATTAGATACCGTCCTTAGACTTATTATCCGATATATCTCGCTTATTAACAATACTATTATTAGTTATAAAACTATCTAGATTCCTATTATTATTATTATTATCTTCTTCTTCTATCTCCTTATTATCCTCCTTATCCTTATCTTAAAGCCGACCTCGAAATATAGAGGCTAGAGTACCCTTATTATCTACTATATCTATTTTATTAAGATAATTACTATTAATATTAGTCTTCTATTTAGCTAATAGTAATATTACTAAACGTTTAAGATCTATATTACGAACTCTACTATATCTCTAAGTAGTATCTCTCTTCGAACTAAATATAAGCTCTTATACCTTATTTACTAGCGAGGCTTTAGGTAGATTAGCTCTTAATCTAGCTTTATTAATAGGATATACTATCTACTAACTAGTAGGACCTAGTAAGGAACGGCTAGTTATAAGTCGATTACGTAGGATCGTGATTTCGTCTATATTAAAAAATTAGTAAGGAGAGATAAAGGGAAGGGAATCGATAGTATAGGTCCCTATAGTAATAAGGGCCTATATAAGCGTTAGAGACTATTAGTAGACTATTAGGTAAGTAGAATACTAACCGATAGTTCTTCTTTATAAAGATATTTATAGATCTTCTTATTTTAAGTAACGAGCACTAGACTATTTACCTTAGTATTTAATAATTACGCTATATACTACTATAATCTCCTTATAAGTCTAAATATAGTTTACTAGTAGTTTAAGTAGCGAGCGATAGTAGCTTCCTAGAACTTTTTAATTTACTTATCTACTATAGGGGACTAGATTTTAGTATCGAGGAGTACGTCTAGATCTTAATTAAGGGATTCGTCGTTATCTTCGTCGTCCTCTTCGTCGTCGTCTTTATTATCGTCTTTATCGTCTTCGTCGTCTTTATTATTATTAGGTTCGAAGGCGATAATTTTATTAAGAGGGCGTTTAAGGATATTAGGATAGCTACTAGTAGTAATTCTAGAGGTATTAATTAGTTAGAGGACTAGTAAAAGAGTAAGGAACGTTAGTATAGATATACCTCTTATCTATAACTTCTTAAGTAGCCGTCTATAAAAGCTCCTTTTAACGCGCCTCTAGTAATTTATTAAAGCCTAATAAGTCCTTTACTTTCTTACGCGCTACCGATATTGTAGTATATAGGTACTACCTAGCGTAATCTTTTATCTTCTTAAAGCCTTTAAGACCCTTATAGCGCGTAGTCTCTTTCTATATATACTTATTTATAGATCGCTACGCAACTAGTTTAGTAGGCGCTATAGTAGAGAGTAGCTAAAGTAGGAAATAGCTAATAGTCTACTAATAGTTAAGGGTACGATTAGAAAGTAAAATACGCTAAAATTACTTTTATAGATATAATAATATTGATTAGTAGAAGGAGTTCGTCCTAAGCGCGAAATAGTAAGTACGGGCCGATAATCGGCGCCTAAAGCGGCTTAGCGTATAGAGATTTTAACGCTAGTCTATCGTATATTAGAACGCGCCTTTACTAGTTACCTCTATAACTATTATCCTCGTATTAACTTAGCTAATTATATCTTATTAGGCCTATTAAATCATTCTTATCGTTATTTATTACTATAGTATATCTTTATTTTAAATTCACGCGTACGCGTATTCGGTAATACTAATTATAACCTTAGGCGCGTACTAAGATAACTAGCGTAATTACTACCGGTAGCTTCTAGATCGCTCGAAAGTCTTTAAAAGATTTAACTAGTACGCCTAAGTTCCGTTTAAGAAAAATAACTACTCGAAAGGCTTCTATAAAGAAACCCTACCGTTATAAGCTAGGAAGTAAGTAAAATACCTATTAGTTTACTAATAGTCTATTAATCCTTACTAACGTAAATTCTAGCCGTCGTATTACGTAAGATTCGTCGCTACTAGAAGGGGACTAAACTCCTCCTACGTAAGTTACTATTTACGAGATTAGTAAAAGAGATTACCTAGGATTTACTTATTATTAAGGATACGCGCTTTTAGAAGACGGCTATTAATATAATTTAAAAAGCGGCCGAGGCCTTCCTAGTTAGCTTATTTAAAGATAATATTTAATATATACTTAATTATCTCTAGTCTACTAATCTAGAATAGATACTAACCTATACACTATCTATACTAAGCGAGTAACTATTTAGTCGAAGGATATATAGTTAGTAAGACGGCTTCGTTAGGGTAGAGTTAGTAGCGAGTAAATTCTAGGCTAAAAATATAACTAAATAATATATTTTTAGAGTTGTATACTATAGGATAAAGTAAAGTATATATTAGGCGTAGAATACTAATAATACTAGTATTTGCCTCTCTTAACTATTAGTAGACTATTAGGATCTCCCTCTCTATCTTTCTTTATCTAAGCTAAATAAGAAACGGTAAATTTAACCTCTCTTAATAATTAGGAGACTATTAGGATCTCTCTCTTCGTCTCTCTTTATATGAACTGAATATATTATCGGGAATATAGACTCCCTCGACTATTAGAAGACTATTAGGATATCTCCTATCGTCTTTCTTTATCTAAACTAAATATAATATTATAAATATAGCCTCTCTCGACTATTAGGAGACTATTAGGATCTCTCCTATTATCTTTCTTTATCTAAACTAAATCCAATATCGTGAATGCAGCCTCTCTCGACTATTAGGAGACTATTAGGATCTCTCTCTTCGTCTCTCTTTATATAAACTAAATACATTATCGTAAATATAGACTCCCTCGACTATTAGAAGACTATTAGGATATCTCCTATCGTCTTTCTTTATCTAAACTAAATATAATATCGTAAATATAGCCTCTCTCGACTATTAGGAGACTATTAGGATCTCTCCTATTATCTTCCTTTATCTAAACTAAATCCAATATCGTAAATACAGCCTCTCTCGACTATTAGAAGACTATTAGGATCTCTCCCGTCGTCTTTCTTTATATAAGCTTAATAATAGGTTATGAATTCGTCTAAGTATATATTCTAGTACCTTAGGTTATACTATATAATAATTTAATATTCTTCTTATTAACTTAAACCCCGAGGATATATTTTATTAAGATTTTAATAAATATATTTAATTCCCGTAAGAATTAATATATATACACTACAATACGTTTAAATAAAATAATACTTAGTTGTGAAGAAGAACAATAAGTATACTATCGATCTACGTATTTAGCTATATATATATTTCGTTACCCTCGGTATTATATCGGAATTAATATTTAAGCGTTATACGGTCGTATAAATTTTAGAGGAAGTAAGAGGGATAATTTAGTAGAATCTAGGTCTTAAGATATAATATTTATATAGCGAGCATTACTAATAGTCTTCTAATAGTTAATATAGAGAGAGAGTTATTTATTTAGTACTAGTATATAGAGAGAGAACGGGTATAATATTAGACGCCGTAGCCCGTCCCTAGACTCGCCTTTCAATATAATATTAATAGGTTTATTCTTTAGTACTAGCGTTATTATCCTTATCTTTACGCTCTTAACCTTATATCTACGCCTTTAATCGGAATATTTACGCGTCGTAGGTTTGAAATCTTCTAAAATACTATATATCTTACTACTCTAAAACTAGAGTAATAGGACCACCCCCTAGGACCGGCTAGGTCCGTAATAGTATTATTAAAGAAAGAGATTTAGTAAGCGTAGGTATTACTTTATACCTAAACTTTCTAGGTTTAAATCCTTATCCTAATAGTAACCTAAATTAACCTTTCGCTACTATAATACCGCTTCTTCCTATCCTTTATAAGCCGGCTTAACGAGCCGATTATCTATAAGTTTAGACTTCGAACTACCTTATCTCTCGTCTTCTTAAAGCCTTTAATACCCTTACGGCGCGTAGTCTCTTTTAGTATATAGGGATTCGACGATTACTACGTAATTAGCTTAGATAGCGCTATAGATAAGGGCTAATAGTCTACTAATAGTTAAGGATATAAATAGAGGCTAAAAGACGATAGAATAGTATATACTAGGATAATATAAATAATTAGTAGAGATTCTTAGTCCTAAGCGTAAAATATTATATATAGGCCGATATTCGGCGCCTAATTTAGCTTAGCGTATAGACTTTTTACGCTAGTCGGTCGTATCCTAAGACGCGCCTCCGTAACTATTTCCTATTTAGAATATTACCGTTACGCCCGCTTTAATTCCGCTAATCGTATTAATTCTACCCTACTTATTCTATTCTTTTTATTAATCTTTATTATAGTATATATTTATAAGGAATTCGATCGTATACGTATTTAGTAATATTAACCTTTACTTTAGGCGGATAACCCTAAATAAGTACCTTTCTAAAAACTTATCCTAAAAGTCTTAGAGCTAGAACCGCAAAAGAAAATTAAGTAATAGCTTTTAGAAGACTAGCTTCGCGTAGAGATACGCGCTCGTTAAGATAAACTATATAAACGCGACCTTACGTAAAGAGCTAAAGAGAGAAGATAATTATAGGAATAACTTAGGGAATAGGAAGATAAGCCTATAAATAGTATTAATATAGATACCGGTAATAAAGATACTAATTAAGACGGCGGCTAAGACTCTAATATACCTTAACCCGGCCCTAGCTCGTCTATACCTTCGCCTCGGCCTCGTATCTTTAAAGATAGATTACCTAGTTCGTCCGTACCTCCGCCTCCGCCTCGTAACTTCGAAGGCCCTTCGATTTTCTTACCTAAACCGCCTTTACCGCCTCTATAACGTCTATAACCTTTACTAGTACTATTAAAATCTTTAAGTAATTCGTATTCTTTAGAGAGTATAGACCCTAGTATTAAAGCTAGGATAGATATAATACCTCTACCGCCTTAAAATTAAGCTCCTCGTAAATAACCTCCTAAAAGAAAGGCCGATCTAATAACTAGAGATATTACGATAGGCGGTAATAAGCCTAGTTATAACTTAGGATCTATAGTAAAGCGTACGGGTATCCGTCTATCCCGTAGTACTAAAGTACTAAATAGCGCTAATCGCGTAAGTACGGCTACGTCTTATACTTAAAAGGCGCCTCGTAAATAAGATAGAAAGAAAACTCTAGGTCCTTAGAAGAAGGCACCCTACCGCTTTAAGCTAGGAAGTAAGTAAAATACCTAATAGTTTACTAATAGTCCTTTAATCTTTACTAACGTAAATTCTAGCTATCGCGTTACGTAAGATTCGTCGCTACTAGAAGGGGACTAAAATACTTACTAAGTTTAGGCCGTTTACTAGACTAGTTCGCGAGATTGCCTAGAACTATAAATTAGACCTACGTTTCTAGAGATCGGCCCTTAAGGCCCTATAAGAGGCTATAGAAGCCTTTATCGTTAGTCTTTTCGAAAGTAAACTTTAGTATATCTTTTATCTATCTAATATACTAATAAGTAATAGATACTAACTTATACGCTATCTACGCTAAACGTATTACTATCTAGACGAAAGATATTTAATTAGTAAGGCGGATTCGGGGAGATAGTAATAGATAGTAGGCAATATAATTAAATAATATATTTTTAGAGTTTTATAGTATAGAATAGAGGCGTTTAGTAAAACTAGTATACCTTAGTTATTAAATATAAATACTATTAGTCTTTATATCTCTTAACTATTAGGAGACTATTAGGATCTCTTTATCGTCTTTCTTTATCTAAACTAAATATAATATCGTAAATATAGCCTCTCTCGACTATTAGTAGACTATTAGGATCTCCCTCTCTATCTTTCTTTATCTAAGCTAAATAAGAAACGGTGAATTTAACCTCTCTTAACTATTAGGAGACTATTAGAATCTCTCTCTTCGTCTTTCTTTATATAAACTAAATATAATATCGTGAATATAGCCTCTCTCGACTATTACGAGACTATTAGAATATCTCCTATCGTCTTTCTTTATCTAAACTAAATATAATATCGTAAATATAGCCTCTCTCGACTATTACGAGACTATTAGGATATCTCCTATCGTCTTTCTTTATCTGAACTAAATATAATATCGTAAATACAGCCTCTCTCGACTATTATAAGACTATTAGGATATCTCCCATCGTCTTTCTTTATCTAAACTAAATATAATATCGTGAATATAGCCTCTCTCGACTATTAGGAGACTATTAGGATCTCTCCTATTATCTTTCTTTATCTAAACTAAATCTAATATCGTGAATATAGCCTCTCTCGACTATTAGGAGACTATTAGGGTCTCTTCTATTATCTTTCTTCACATAAACTAAATATTAAATGGTGAATTCAACTAAATATATATCCTAATACCTAAGATTATACTATAATATAATATAATATTCTTCCTATTAACTCGAACCCTAAGGAGATATTTTATTAAGGTTCGAATAAATTAATACCTTTCGTTACGTTCTTTAAGATTATAGCCTCTTAGTACCGTACTAGATTTTCGTCTTATTTCGAACGAGAAAATAGGCTCTAGCCTTTATCTATTATACTATATTAGTCTACGTCCTTATCTATTAATATTCCTATACTACTATAGCCTTATCGTTATCGTCGTCTACGTCTATACCTACGCCTTATAATCTATTCCTACGAATTAGCCTTAATAAAGAAGTCTACCTTTAGACACCCGAATATACGGACGAGTTCTAGGACTAGTTTATCGAATAAGTATAGTATAAGACCGAGTTCGACGAAACTAGCAAAGTACGTAAATCTAAAATAAAGTTCCGTAAATTTAGCAGTACTAAGTAGGCTATATACTAGATATACTTCTAGGAGGGGGCTTATCGAATAACTAGCGCCCTAAAGATCGTATACTTACGATACGATAAGGTTATAGTCTACGGGAATTGCTACGGTATAAAGAGTCTTATAGAATATATCGATTCCGATACCTATAAAGTAATTTCTAAGAGACGAGGTTTAAAGTAGCTAACTATTAAAGAGGGCTTTAGGGTATCGGTAAGACTATTAGTAAACTATTAGGTCTTCGAAATACTAATATCTACTAGAAGTACCGTACTAAAGTAGAGATTATAGAGGCCGGCGATATTAAGATATATACTAGTAGCTTTAACTAGTAACTTATTAGGACTATCGTCTTATATAAATAGGTAATAATAGCGGTCGATAACATCGAATTCTTTCGTCTTATATAATGCGTAAATCCCGAAATTACTATAATATCTTTATTAACTATTACTAACTATATTCTTAAGCTACAAGAGGCTACTAAAAATATAATCCGTAAACGTCTCCCTCTATCGCCTTAGAAAGTCGTATACGTCTTAGATAGATAGTCTACGCCTCGCCGGGATAGCTACGTCGTAATTAAGATATACTAGATTCGTAATAATTAGGTACTCGAAGATGTACTAATTGGTTTCGAGCTCTATACTAGTACCTATAGCGGTACTTATCTCGCTAAACTTATAATAGGGCGGCTACAGTATTTCGATCTAGTATAGAGGGTTATTACGTTTACTATAGACTACGCGTCGAATAATAAGACTATAGTATAGTTCGTTAACGCGTTAATTATTAAGCTATATAAATATACGAATATTTAAAACGAGATTACGCTCTATCCCTATATCGCGTACGTAATATAGCTTAGCTATAATAGCCTTCTCTCTAATATTAAAATACGACTAATAAAGGATAAGCTTATAAGGAACTAGTTAGAGGAGAAGGAGAAAACTTTTATAGTACTTATAAGGGGCGAAATTTCTATAAATACTTAAAGAGGAGTAAGTTAACCCCTAATAGTCTCCTAATAGTTCTAGAGTCCTATAGCCTACTAATACTATTCTTCGCCTAAAGCTTCTATATACTATAGCTAAAGCGCGTTAGATTACTATCTTTATTAATTCGAGCGAAGGACGCTAGCTTTCGTTCTAGAGAATTTAAGCCGTATAGCTTAAGAAGTACGATACTTATTCGATAGCCTAATATCTTCGCCCGATATAGAATATTAAGACTAGATAGGATTCTACTTTCTATATATTAGTACGTCTCCTTAAGTTAGGCGAGCCTATTATAACGTATATAAAGAAAGAATACGCGTATCTCTCTCTTAATAATAATAAATAGGGCTAAGTTAAATACCTCTTTAATATCCTTCGTTCTTTTACTATATATACCGCCCTTATTAGTACGTCTAAAGAACTAACTATCTATTAGGTCTTTAAAATCTATAATCGTCTCTTTATATACCTCGAGAACGTAGAGAAGATACTAAAGAGTAAGACGCGTCGATAGAAGGTCGAGATTAGAAAGGTATACGGTAGAGTAAGGGAGAAGATTAAAGTCTACTACTCTACTACGTCGTATAGCTAGGTAGGTAAGCTCTAAGGAATAGCGATTCTTCTCGATCTACGCGTAAAACTTAGTACTTAGCTAAACCCTAAGTAGGTACTAACCGAGAATAACGAGTTCGATTAGTAGGCGTATTATTAGAAGGAGTTAAAATAGCTATATAATAGTAAATACGTAACGCGAACTCTAACTAAATAATAAAGGGCTATACCTAATAGCCTTAAGGATATAGAGATCTTTCTAGATTCTATTAAGGTATAAATAGCGATAGCTAAGGCCCTAATACCTTTACTAGTTATAGATAGGCTAACTAACCGGATAATTAACGATAGATAGAAAGAGTTTAATAACTATTAGTTGTAGAGTAAGTCTCCTCTTACCTAATAGTTCCCTAATAGTCTCTAACGCGTAACTAGACAAGGCGTAAACTTACCTAAAGAGACCCTTCTAGTAATAGAAGCTTATCGAGCCTCGCTTCCCTCGTATTACTATAATAGTTAAGAATATTTTCGTAATTTAGGCGGCTAGTATTAGTATTAAACGAGAGTTTAGTATTATAAGCGCTTTTAATACGGATAATAAGATATATAGTCTAAATATTCTCGTAGCCCTAATAATAAATAACTATAAATAGAGAGTACGGTAGAAGTAGAATCTCTAGGATTACTACTTAATTTATACGCGTAAGGATATAGTTATATCTAACGAGATTAAGGTAGAGCGTTAGATATCGAAGGAGGCTATTTATTATTTTATTCGCGACTTACTTAATCTCGATAATATAAGTAAGATAGAGGATATACCCGATCCTAATAACTTACTATTTAAGAGAGAGGAGATTAGAATAGAGATAGAGATAATACTTAGTAGCTTTAAGCGAGATAAGGAGAGTTTATTAGGTAATAATCTCGAGATAGTTTCTTATATAGTAGATCGCGTAAAGGGTCGTACAAAAAGACGCGCTTAAAATAAGAATAATAGAGGGAAGCGTAAGGCTTATAAGTTAACGGTTCTAGGGTTACGAAGGGCTAGTAGCTTAAGCCTTTACGTAATAGTTAATCTAGAAAGCGATAGTAATAATACGGGCCCTATACCTAAACGAACTCGCTTAAAGATAGACCTACGATCGTAGTTAGTAGTAATAACTAACTTTAACTATTAGAAGACTATTAGTATTCTAGGATTATATATTTATACTTCGTATATATATAGTTATAAATAATTATAAGTTAAAACTTAGTATTTCGACTCTAGATAGATTAATATTTAAAGCTTAGTATCTCTACCCTCTATTATATATATATTATACGATATATTATAAGACTAGTATTACGTACCCCCGATCTATTTAGTTAGGTTAGAGTTTATCGGGGTAAGGGTTAGGGCGGGGTCCTCTTAGAGGGTACCCCCCCGACTCGAACCCCCCCTCCTAACCCCCCCTAACCCTAAGAGGTCGGGGGATAACCTAACCCCTTAGAGACCCTAGCTATAGCTATAGTAATATAATAGCTATAGTAATCTAAGTTAATTACCGTATAGTTTAAGTTTATATATTATTTAAATACGGTTAGCGTAAAAAAACTTAATACTATAGTATAAAGTATCGTAAGATTAAGGCTAGAAACCTATCTCTATAGTAGAATAGTAATCTTTTATTACTCTAGTAATATATCTACTTCCTTACCTTAGCTTAGTAGTATATACGATAGGTTAATATAGCGACGAAGGTAGTATAATTCATAAGCCGATAGTAAGCTGTATCCGAGGTAAGTCCGAGATTAGGCTTATTATGGTGGCAAAAGCACTGACTTTGCGACAGATGCTCGACGGTTACCTCCCCTATCTAGCGCCTCGGGTGTTTTTGCAGACAACCATGATGTGACAAGTGGTTACAGGCATTCGCGAGCTCTTTACCTTGGTCGTAATTAGGACGTTGTCTCATCTACGATTGCACGGTATAGGGACCGAGATCGAATGCTGATTTTGAACAGACATATCCATCGCGTGGGCAGGCAGTTCTGCAATGGATAGACGTCGTACTGTCTCGGGGATGATCATCTTGAAGTGTCCACAGCTTCGAGTTTGGGGAAGTATCAATCTGCCAACAGTCGAGCAGAGTGTGATATAGGCGATCTTCTGGCAGGTTGAAACTTTGTACGTGCAGAAGTTTATCAAGATCGATCGAGGGTTGGAAAACTGCAGATAGGAAGCGCAGCACCACAGCTGCGCGTCAGGGAACGCCTAGGATGCATGGAGTGTCTTGTTTCGATGTCATATGTGGAAGACACCGCAGTCCAAGTCAGCAAAATATCCGGCGAAAGATGATGATGTGACTGACTATTCTTCGTTACATTTCACAACATCAGACCTCTGATAGCATAGAAAGTAGATGGAAAGGTCGAATTGGGTTTCCGGTTGTCCAATATTTCTCATCGGAGATCACGAATTGTCAAAGATCCTGATCATCTCATGCCTGAAGAATTGGCCTGGATCCTCTGTGACAACTGAAAGGAAAGAGCAAAGCTTGATATTGCCAAATTTCACGGCCTATCACCCAGGGAAAGCCTCCCGTACGAAAATATTGTCCTCATTCTATTAACCTCCTGGACCGCAAATACCTTTGCCTTGGCAGTGATCACTGTTCCAGTATGCGCAATAGTCGGGGCCCTGACAGCGAGATTGAGCGCTTGTTTAGCATCTGTAAAATGGTATGCACTCAACGTACAGGGTCTCCCTTCCTCGGTCTCTCCTGAAATCGATAGTAAGCGAACAGTCGCATTATTGGGTTGAGAATTACGTACTCCAAGGCCGCAATAGTAGAGTGCGTCGGCACAGTCTGTTGGACAAGAGCCTCGGGGCCGGATCCCAGCTTTTATCCCGGGAGTGAATAAAAAAGCGAGAAGGCAGAAGATCGCAAGGCTGGGAATCATATCTGAAACCACAGAAAGCAATGAGAGCAACAGACTAGGAAGGAAGACGAAGGTGTCGAAGCACAGATCAATCAAGGGGTGGGGCTGTCGAGGGCAAAAGATTTATAGTACCTCCGTACCGTAAGGAAAGATCTCGGCGATATGGATTTCGGATGCCGGTTTCCGGGACCAGGGTGCTGACGCGTGGATAATCAACAAGAAATTGTAATATCGAGCGAGATCCTCGTAACTGTTACATCCGGACTTTGCTTTCATATATGGACGAATGAATGCTCCAGTAAAGATTTCTTATTAGCATATGGTTTATAAGTTATAAGCATATCTTGGGGTTGTGCTTGAGTGGTCTCCAACACGCATACTTTCACTAGTACAAAAGAGAGATGGCAGTCCAAACTCGCTGTCAAGCATCTCCATGCTTAGAATCTCCAATACTCGGGTATGGATATGCTTATAAATCGTTAGATGAAAAGGCGGCTAAAGCCCTGTAGAGCGGCCATGGTATAATCTGTGGGCTTCCAAGTATCCAATAACATATTTGTTGCCGTATGGATCGAGGATCTTTGCGCCCTCTCCGGGTTCCGGGACAAGAGCGACAATAACGAAAAAGAAAACAAGAGGAGTAGCTTCACCTCTAGGCTCGATAAATTAGCTTTACTCATCATCGGCAGAAACACTATGAACCCCACTTGATAAATGTGTACAAGCGTGCCAAGTTTGTATATCTTTTCCGGTAGTACTAAGTATGTCTCTAGGAAGCGTGTTCCTGGAGAATAATATCAAATCGTAAACACGGAAATCTCTCCGCAGCAATATCATACCCGGCACACGTCTCATACGTAAAATCCGATGGTCGCAAACAATTTCACGTGCTTGTGGTCTCATCGCTGCGGATGGACCATACGTTTCTTTGGCCGAACACTACAGTAAATTTAAAGGACCAACGAGATCCTGATAGCTGGGCCCATCGTTTTGCAGATACTCACTAGATAGGAGCTACTTTATTGCCGGATGGTCCGGTCATCTGTCAATACCAGACCCGAGTACCAAAAACCTGACTTCGGATGTTCCGCTAAACATTATTTTTCCGTCTAGGTACAATGGTATAAACGGCCGACCGCCATAGTAGGTTATTGTCGTAACCGTCCAAAATTAGATCAAGGTGAACCCCTGCAGTGGTCAGTTACTTTCATCTTATCTGAGGCTGTGATCTTCACTGTATAGCTGACACCTCCTCCGTTATAATAATAACCTTGGGAGAGTTGACCGCGATCAACACACGATCGATACGGCCTCGAGGGATAGCAGGAAAGTGAGGAACCCAGCTGAACCTCAAGGATTGAATGAGTACTGTGGCAGCCAGCAAAAAGAACGTCAGTACGTCAATCACTCTACAGCAATGAAATACTCGTATACGGCTTGTACTTAGATCCTGATTGGCTCTTTTCGCTTGTACTCAGTTCTCCTTGGGTACGGCTTGACGATGGTGAAATGACTTACTAACGTTCTTTTTGCTGGCTACCACAGTGTATATAATGGTAGATGGTCTCTCCATTGCTCCAACCATCAGACGGCCACTTCTTCAATCAGTCATCTTCACTCCACTCACATATCAAATCATGTTTCTCAGCCCAATCAAGCTCTCCCTCCTCCTTCTCATAGCAGGAGAACATGCCTTGGTATCAGCCGGATGTGGCACCGGGATTCCGACCGGATATACTGCGGGAACATCAAGTGCCTGTGGAGGCAGCAACGCGGCGTTCTCCTGCGCTCTTGGTAAAAACACCCGGCCACCTATCCTGAACTGCCCAACTCTATTAACGCTCGTTGTATAGGAACATCAGTCGTCTGTGGACCATCACAGGTCGTCCTGAAAGCTGGTAGCGACTATGCCGCGGTCAAAGTCAATTGTGGCAAACAGGCATATACCTTTTTTTGCGCACCCGAGGAAACGAGAACTTTCAAGGTACCTTGCAGTGGTTGTTCGTCCGTCAAACGCATCCCACTGGCTGGTCCCTCCGAGTGTCCCAATGGTTGTGGGAAAGCATAGTCTGGCTTGAAATTCACGCGATGACAATGCCAAGAACGGAAGAAGACAGGGCTGCTTTGAACAGGTTGATGAATGCTGGGGACGCGTTTTTGTAGGGATGGGAGGATCGAATAATGGAAGTGTTTAGAATCTCTCCATCCGTGCACGGTGTGCTGCAATGCTAGCGTTGTAATTGAGGTTGATCATGCAGCGGTTGCAGTTTTTCTCCTAAAAGCGATGCTTTCCAAACTGCACTCTCAATACAGACACCGTATTTCGAAGTGCAGCGTGAGTATTTTCAGCGTGGTTTTGGTGGCGTCTTGATACTGGTCTGGGCTGTGCTGAAAATCAGGCGCCGGAATACCAAAGAGAGAACTCTCTTAAGCGGAATTACTGCATGTAAGTTCCGCTCAACAAGACACGGAGATCTCGGTCACTATATCAATGTTCTGAGTATGCAAATGAGCATTAATATGAATGTGACATTGCCTCCAACTCAGAATGAATAGAAAAGCTGGGAACATGCCGTTCCCAGATTGTCAATTTCCGTCCGATCTCAAAGCTGCAATAAAATCCCAACTCAAATCAAATTCATGGCGCCAGTCCGAGCAGGCACTATGCAATTAGCCGGTCGAATACTAGCAATCGCTTTCCACTATTGGCTCCTTCTACCACAGAAAGTCATGATGATCAAATTGTCGCTCGAAAAGACGAGCAGGATGACGATCAGGTTGATGATCAAGCTGATGCTCATCAAGATTGCTCACCTCTTCTCCATAGAACCACATGTCCCGCACCTCGGCTGTCTCTTCCAAAGCCCGCTCAACCACCTGCTCTTTCCACTTCAGGTTCTTTTCGACCAGTGTCTCCAGATACATGTCCAAGCTCTGAGGTTCGAATCCATAAATGGTGTCGTAGGCGTACTTGCGGGAATGAACGGGCTTCCAAGTGCGATCAGAACTTCCATGCAGCCTGTCCAGATCCTCTGAAGACATATCAAGGATTCCAAACCAAGTCATGTGACCGAGGTCGATTGTTTCGTAAGAGAGGACTCGGCTGCCCGATCGAGACAGGGCAATATTGATGAGAGATCGATCTCGATAGGCCATTGCGTCTTTTGTCGGGGCCAGCAATTCCTCGATATCAAAAGCATCAATGATAGATGGAAGTCGGTTCAGTCTATCATACCGTTTGTCGTACTGTGCGAACATCGTTGACATGGCATCTTCGATGCTCGGCTGCTCGAGGTCTTCATTATTCCAATTCTCGAACATTTTCACAGGACTCGAGGCCGAGATCCAAGCATGCCGTGGAGTGTCAAGCTGGTCGGGGTTGGGTAGAAAGTCGCTTGGTAGGGCAGCAAGGCGGACCGTCAGCGCATCCTGTCCTGGTTGCACATCCAACCGCTGGTGCTCTTGTTGCAATTCGGCCTCTCCCGGATCATCAACGGTGTTCTCGACAGTGTCCCAGTCTGCCGGCTGTTGTGGCCCAAGATTTCCATTGTCTCTTCCCAGGTCATGGTGTATCTGGTCCTCAATAGCCAGACCTGGGTTCTGCGCTTGATGGACTATCTCTGCAATAGCAGGATTTGGACCTGGAAGCACTACCAAATTCTCACCAGCATGGGGCTCTTGACCGTGTCCCAGGTCATGCACGTTTGGATGCAGCGGAGGAGGATTCGCCAGTGGAGCGATTAGATCAGGTCGAGCATCTCGCGCTAATGGACGCGGGAGGGCTAAGTAGGCAATGCCATACGCGAGATGATCCTGCGCAACATCCCGAGCCATTTCTCGCGGGTTGCTCAGCAAAGGAGGCGGAGCGCGTGGAGGGTAGTACTTGTGCTGACCCAATCGATTATAACCTCCCTCATCCAAGCCAGTTCGAACATGCAAGCCACGTGTATCCCGTGCGTCGAGATCGTATAGTGGGTCTCCATAGTCGGGACAGTCATGCTGCCCAGTCCAGTCCAAGAGGCAGACGAAGCAGTACTGGTAGCCGCAAACGCAACTCATGTGATTGCAAGCATCGCGGAGTTCGACTGGCGTCTTGCAGCCTGGGCACTGTTTAAATCGGCTGTCCTTGGTGTAGGGTGGCAGTTCAACCATCATTTCCGGCTTGATTTTGCATTTGTGGCTACCGAATGCTTCATATTTCTGACCACAATTAAGGCATGTCTCTTTGCCGCATCGCTTGCAATGACCAACAGTGTCCACGTGTACATTGTGGTTCCAATCTTCAGCTGGCCGTTCGATATTCCGATAAGATCGCTTCAGGAGAAATTCGCCAGTCTTTATCCGAGCACCAGACCTTGCGTTCCGTGGTGTACTCTATCAACTTGGTCGAATAGAGCTGCACCACGCGGAGGGGCAGGAGGTATTGGACCGCTTGCAAAGCCAAAACATGGTCTTTCCCACAGCAATTGACGGGAAACAGCTCGATGTCTCCTGTGGCAGCCGTGAACTGATCGAGGGCGCAATTGATACACCAGACGTGGTCGCCGCATAGGTCAACCGTGTAGATGTCATCGAAAACCAGACTGCAAGAAACGCATCCAACATCGAAATCAGAAGGGGCAGCATGGACCAAATCGTCGGGGATGCGGGCGGTGATGTTAGTGGCTCTTTTTGCCTTCTTGCGAGACTTGTGTGCCCGAGGTTGGCGCATGTTGCGTGTATCAAGGTGTGGAATTAGAAGGTTTGGTAGTCTGACAACGCAATGGTGAGATAATTTCGGGAGCGAGCTTCGAAGGCTGTAGGCGTTCGGCAGAAAAGGTTCTAAAAGGGTCGGGTCATGGTGTTACCAGGCTGCTGTTAGGGTTACTGTTTATGAATGAAAGTGAGCTTACTGCACGTGTATGAATTTCGGTGATACTGTACGAGGCAGCCAGTGTTGATGGAGAAGCCCGTGTGAGCATTGTTATCAAAACCCTACCACCTACCTATGACAGACAGGTCCGCCAGTCTTACGTCTAAGGTTAACAGATCAATCAGGCTTGCTGATTAGAAGGCGGTAACACCATCTTCGATTTCTATCTCAGCTTAGATCAAGAAGACCTCGTCTCGATCCCCTATCGCATCGTCTGAGTCGGACTCGAAGACTTTTTGAAAGGAAGCGAGTGTCAAATAATGATTCAGCTGTACAGGGGACCTACGAAGGTCCGGGCTGCAGGAACTGGAAGGAGGAGTAGCGGAGAAAGCAACACGGGACATCAGACCTGAAATGAGGTATCCTATCAACCAGACTCCTCGCTTCATCCACCAAAGACTACCGTGAAGTTCCCATCCCACAATGTCGTCGCAAAACAGATGTCAAATATCACTCGAACCTCGCTGATGCCCATGCTTATGCTCCTATCATACACCCTGCTTGGAGGCTACATTACACGGTTCTTTTGACCTGCGTCAACCTACCGTTAGTAACGATCTCCGCTTATGTCACCGTCCAAGTACAGATGCCTTGCTCACCTCAAAGAAGCGTTTCAACCACCAGACTTGGAACACACCCTCTCCTATGAGCACAATTATTTGAAACAGACTCCACCATTTGACACGCGCGTTTGTGGATTCGGCGGTGTTTCTGTGGATTCGCTCGCGGAAGATGATGTAGCCTTGTTCGCCCCTGACTTGAGACATCAATTCGGCGAGATGACGGACTGGTCCAATTATCAGTTGGGTGTGTCAAATGGCTGGCTAAACGTCGATGGGTACCTTCTTTCTCCAAGGGGTCTGTTGGTGCTTCCGACTCTGGCACGTAGACTATGCCATGTACGTTGAATGATACCTCCTTACTGTTTGCGCTCCAGTGCTCATTGCTGAAGCAGTATGTGTATTTGCCATCGATCGGTGCTGCAAAAGAGTGGTCTCCCGAGGAAACTCCCAAGTCATGCTGCTGATAGGCGTTGTTGGGGTTGAGGATCTGTAATGGCGCATCGTGTTAGTCGCTGTTCATGCCTCCGATATGATCCCTAGGGCGGTTGATACCCAGAAATCGATGTCCAGGTTTCCGCTGCCTCCAAATTCGCGATCGCCAACCTGAAAGGTCACGGTCATTATGTCGTCGGTGTGGAGCTGTTCGTGGAAGCATTCTTTTGTATGCGCTCTGAGCTGAATATTGTGGGCGGCGGCGAAGCCAACAAGGGCCAACAGCGATGATAGCAGTCTCATGGTGTATATGTGTGGGTGGTGCGGAGATTGTCGTGGGCAATTGGATTGTTATTCATATGTATATATCTGGCTTCAGTTCTCTCTCTTGGAAGCCATCTCCTTAACTGCCAGACTCGTGCTAGAGCCGATTAGGTAAGCCAACCGCTCCTTTTCATCTCAACTTCAAGTCCTTCACACCAAGCCCCCTTTACAGCCACACGCCCCTCCGTTTTTCTTTCTTGACTTTCCGCATGTCAAAAAATCTTCCCTCAACCGTAGAGAAAGGCTGGAAGTGATGCTTCTGATGCGAGGTGTCCCATTTTGAGCGCATATACGCCTGAAAAGCAGACATTAGCCCACTTGTCCTTCTGACGGCAACGATCACTATCTCACGGCCGACCCTCTATTCCAGTCCTGTATCCTCTATTGATCTACAGAGAGACGCTACGCAGCATGCTTCGATGGGTACTGCGGGTACGTGAGGTTGGAAGCTGGCAATACACGTACACTTCCAAAAATCGATCAGATTCAAGCTCGAACAGAAACTAAACCTTATCACCCATTCCTAAACGGATACTTTGCGGAAACCTATACACTGTCGTCTGCGACAAAGTACCGGAAATGCTGAAAACCGCGATTGGCCTAGTTGGTACTCTATCAGACTACTGGGCAGCTTTGAGCAGAACTGCACCCGTTTCGTATGGAGACTGCAGATTCCGAATTTGAACGTGCACACGACCGAGCCATATCACGGCGCCTGTTTCAGAAGAGACTTGGCGTAACAAAATCTGGGTATCAAGAGCAAGGCAATGACAAGATGTACCACAAGGACTTGCGGAGAAAACATTCTCGTTGCCTTGGAAGTTAGAAGACCCTTTTTCTCTATGGCTGTCGGTATTGTGGTTAGTTATGCAAAGAATGGCAATCGAGAAAGGTTGGGGGTTGGGGATGAAATTCAAAACACCACAAACCCTCGAAAACTGAAAAATCGTCAGCACCAAAATAACCACAGCCGACCTAAAGGATCCGATACACGTAGATTGCGATAACCAGCATCAAGAGAATCAAAAGGGGGAGGTTACTGCTAAGGAACAAAATTTGCAGCTGTAACAGAGAGTAAAAGGCAATTCGCGATCGCTGACCCGGCCGGGGATTGAACCAGAACCCCACGCTATTCATACTAGTCTATATAAGCGAATTCAGTCGAAAAAAATGCTACATGGTAAGATGGCTTATATGGTAACATATAATGGGGCCCCGTTTGGGTTTACTGCTCCCGGCAAAACCGCTCCTTCATGTTGCAGCAGTGATTACCCTGCAACCTCTGATTGAAGTAGGATCTGTTACCTGTGGGAGTCTTTATCCGTTCCCCGTCACCCACATGATTGAAGGTCTTCAGATCCATTGGCATCTTCACTCGGTCCTTCGGGGCTGAGCAACTTTTTACAATGCGGGGACTTTTGCCGCGTCTTTTTTTTCTTGGGTAAAGTTGTGATGTGCCAATTAATATGGATTTCTCGCTCGAGTCTCAAGGACTGATATCGAGACTGAGCACAACTGAAGCGTCATTTTGCGGAGTTGTAACTTCTAAAAGACCGGTTGCTTGGACCACTGCAGTCAGACAATTTTTGCCACCGTGTTGTTATGGTGTTTCTGGGTTTCCAATCATGAACCCTCCGTTCCGCCTCCATCAACCGCAAGACCCTATCATCCTCCCACTCATCCTGGACTTATTCATTCTTGCAGCGCAGCTTCTGCCCCTCTTTTACACCATTTCATCTCCAATATGTCAAGTCCAGGCATATCTAGGCGCATTCAGAACCGTGTCGATGCGGTTTTCATGCCTGCCGGAATTCAGCGAGAAGTTGCAGAGATTATCGAAATTCGAAAGGCAATTAGGGTAAGTCGATATGCTTTGGATGGTCACATACGTCACTTCCACTATTCTCACTGTCACTGCGAGGCCATCGATTCGGCGTCTTCCACCCTGGCTTTTCCCTCTCGCGCACTATCTACCCAAGGTTCAAGCACTTTGAGATCGATAGAGATGACTCCTCAATGTCGATACTGAAAGATTGTCAATATTGACAGTGTTATTCGGAATCTGATTGGGAGTCGAGGACGACCAAGGTGACGACTTCGCTGTGGTGTTATAATCATCTATCTACATAACAGCACCGATCTTCCATCTCGAACATATCCAAATTACTGCATTCAGACTTGTCGCATTCACTACGCCAGACAGACACCAGACCGTCGTGCATCCCGTATTCCCGTTGGCACTAATCGACAAGCGCTGGGGTCAATTACTTCACGTTTCTTCACAATGCGTCTTCCAGGAACATTCAATCTGGGCGGACGGAACCACCTCCCAACTGCAGAGTTTCTCATTCACTACGAAAACCTCAAGCGCGCAAAAGCACGGGCTAAATTGGAACGCGAAGCTAACGGTGGCGACAAGGCGGAATTCGGAGACAAACCTTCGCCGAAGAAGATCACCTCCGCAAGCAAGAAAGACGGCAACGACGCGAAGAAAGACAAGCGACCCGAAATCGTCACGACTCCTGATGGCGATACCTTCACGAAAGCGCAAGATGACACCATCATCCAGATGAAAATGGAGGGCAAGACTTGGGCCATGATTGGCACGGAAATAGGAAAGGATAAGAATGCAGTCTCTTCTCGCTTTAGAGAGATCAAGCCTTCGGACTTTGATGTCAAGGAGAAGGAATGGAAGGAGAAGAATGGTGGCGGTGGACAGAACCAGGGCAAAAAGCAACAGGGCCAACACAACCAGAACAATCAGAATGAGAAAAAGGAGCATCAGAAACAGGGTGGCAAGGGCAATAACAATCACAATCAGAACCAGGACAACCAGCAGCACAAGGAAAAGAAGAATAAAATCAACAACAAGAATCTGAAGAAGCAGGAAGAGGCAGAGACAGCTGGAGGTGCGGCAGACGACGATACTTCTGACGCTGGAACATGGGCTGTTGCTGATGAGAATTTCACCCAGCAGGAAGTAAGTACTCCTCCTCTGTCAAGCCTAACCTTTACATTTCCCGCTTTCCATTGAATCTGCTAAGATGTCACTAACAGCAAATGTCAGCTCACCATTCTCGAGAAGATCGTCGAAATCGAGCTCCGTAACGCCTTCGTCCGGATTTCGCAGTCCTTTGCCAAACACCCAGAAGGCAAGAGAGTTCACCCGGATAGCATTGCACAGAAGGTTCTTGGAGAGGCATTGGATTTGAGTTCTTTGGGCGGCTCGTCTTGAACACTTCTGAAATTGGAGACGGCGGTGAAAAGATCGAAACATGGTTGAGATAGCAGACTGGGAACTCCATCATAGGTAGCGAAGATGGGGATTAGGATTTGGCACGAAGGCCAAAATCAGGTACTTTCCGGTTTTTTGCTCTACATTGGCAGCAAGAATGCTGAAATACTCACCCTGACTGCTAGCGTTCGACAGCAGAGACAGATCCAAGACTGGATCATGACAACAAAATATCGTTCTGAGGATGCAATTGTCCAAATACTCATCACGTGATCCTAAACCAATGCACAGCAGTAGATCGTTCGCGTCAATGGAGAACCTCTACTCAACCTGGCTTAATTCTTTTCATCATTTAACGTGGCAGGCAAAAAGTTCTGGGCAATAAATTTCGTCAGCTGCACAACCCCAAGTCGAAGGCGGGGAAGCGGCATTTACAATTCCATCGCAATCAATCAAAATAATCTTCTCGTCCTCAAGACCAAGATTCAACTTTCTCTCAACATTTATGTACGAAGAATGGCTGTAGTAAAACAGTACCAACTCAAACCAACCCTTCTCATCCCAAATTCTCCCTACCCCCTCCTCCACTACCCGGACATTCTCTCAAGCCAACTGAATTCCGCATCTCCCATCGCTCCAACAGTCCACACTATGTTCAAATCAAATGGTTGGCATACTCAATGGATTCTCCGCTACGGAGAAACACAGCAATCGCACTACCACTCCAGAGCCCACGAATGCATGGCCGTCCTCTCCGGCACCGCAACAATTCGTTTTGGCGCCGCTGATCTAACCACCGATCTAAAGAAATCGACGTGGGAAGACGCGCACGAGGCTGGTGTCGAGGTTGAAGCGAAAGCTGGAGATGTATTCTTAATTCCGGCGGGAGTGGCGCACAAGACTTTTGATACGAGCCCGAAGAGGGACTTTGCCTTGTTGACGCCCGGACAAGGGAGGGGCATTGAAGTTGAAGATGGAAATGTGGAGGAGGCGCTGAAGAGGGTGACGTTGGAGGGGTTCTGTATGATGGGAGCGTATCCTGAGGATGGGAAGTGGGACTTTGCCACTGGGGGCGAGGACGCTGGGGATTATGAGAGTGTTTGGGGAATTGGAAAGCCGGAGAGGGACCCGGTCCTGGGGCTCAGTGAGTCGGGATTGTGTGCGATTTGGAAAGAGGTGGATATGACTGGGTTTGAAGAGGGCAGGAAGAGGGAAGATAAGAGCTTCGATGGCTTGAGGACGGAGTTTAGTGATTTGGGTCTTGCTAAAAGTTGAGTAGCCAGAGTGAATTGATGGCTTTGGATCAGAGCGCCGTTCCTTGAAGTCTGTCCTTCGCTGTCTGCAATGTAGATGTCTGGCTTCGAAACCCGGTTTTGTTATTGTCCATGCGAGATTGTCCAGGGGACGCAATACTGAATTTGATATCAAGGACAACACTTGGCCTACATTTTCATCGAAGAAATCGTCCCGTGAAGGGGTTTCCTCAACAAAAAAGGCATCGATCAAGAAAGCACCACTGCCACTGCTAGCCTTCTTATCAGGACAATGAAAAAAACAGATACGAGACGGCTGCATATGGCTACGCCTTTACCTACTTGTGCGCTATGTAAGCGCGGCTATCGTCCAATCATCCCGTAGGAAATGTATTTCATTCTGTGTCTCCGAACTACTGCCAGCCAATTGCACAGTCTGTTCCAAATTAATCCCATCGAAATCATCCCTAAACTGGCTGATAATGACAGTCTCCTGCAGTAATTTAGAGAACATGATGCTTAGCATTCAAGACATGGCATTTCTCTAGTGACAGGGCGTTAGTCTGAAGCGGGCATAAAGAAAAGAGTATTCACTCGTTCATTGGTTCTTTTAATCGAGTATTACATGAGAGCCTAGATTCCTTACTTTAGTACTCTGAAAACAGTGCCCTGATAAAATAGATGCTGGCAAGGCTGAGACAAAGGCTGTTGGTAAATCTCGGGGCCACAGGGCGTACGCACTAATAAACTGCACCCCAAACCCTGGCCACCTGGGGCACGGCGGAAACATGCCGCCTTCATCCTATCGTGATCCCAACTCTTTCTCAATTCCACTCGTCAACAACGCAATGTAGTCACACTAGCGCGTCGTAACATGTCTCTCAAACGTCCCGCCTCACCAAACGCTGATTCCGACAAGATCTACACGTCCCAACCTATCCACGACCGCGAATCCATTTTCGTCGCATTCTACAGCCCCCACCCTGGCCTTCCTCCAAAGGAATTACAACAAATCAACGAGGCCAAGACAGCCTCCCATCGAATCCTCGCTTGGCGCGTACCTTCCAAACAACGGACTCTTGCGCCAACCACCAAGACGCTATGCGACAGCGGCCATGACGATGATGGTGAGCAATGGGCAGGCAAGAGACTGGAGAGTGCGATGACGGAGATGGATATTATGGGCGCTATATGTGTGGCGAGATGGTATGGAGGTGTGATGCTAGGCCCAGTGAGGTTTAAGCATATTGAGGATGTGGCGAAGGAGGCTGTCAAGGTGTGGAGGGAAGAGCAGAGTGATGTGGCAGGGAAGAGGCCGCGAATGGGACCAGTCGAGCTGGTGAGAGAAGGGAGCCAACCGGAGGTGATGAGACCGGAGGAACTGAAGAGAAGGAAGAATGAGTTGATTAGGACTCTCGCGAGGAGAGACGAGAGTATCGCTACGTTGCGGGCATTGCTAGATACGAAGAAGGCGGAATTGGTTTCATCTACGAAATCGAAATCTTCGCAAGCATCAAGCGCTACTGCTGCTACAGCCTCGCCCTCTCGAAAAATCGAATACGATATCATGCCTTTTGCGCGTCTCCAAGCGCTGGAGAACGCGCGGGATGCTACTATACAATTCTTACTGAAGCAAATTGACAAGGTGGAAGAGGACATCAAAGAAGAGGCAGGGAAGAGTAAAGAGCTTGAGGCGATCGAAACTGCACACGATCAGGAAGAGATTGAGGAAGCTTGGGCAGATCTCGTTGCGTCGATGAAGGTCGAAGTTGCTGCAGACACACCTGCTCAAAAAGAGGATGGATGAATGGAAATACGCAAGCGCACTACGAATACCTGTCTGGAGATAAGCACGTAGCCGGATGTCTTGAAAACTTCACCCGTGGTTGTCAAGTCCCAGATGGGGATGGCGCCTCTGGACTTGGTCTTCGCTTTCTACGGACCTCCAGCTGATCTTTCTTCCTGAACCATCTTCGACATCGAATGGCTTTCCATTTTCAGCTCGATCCTTGGCTCTCTCCCAGGACGGATTATCCAGCCAAGCCTCCGGTCTTCTCTACTCATCCTCGATAAGAAGATAAGCGGTGCAGGTAGCGCCCAGTATCTCCAGGTTCTTCCGATAGCCGTCGAGAGAACGATCAGGAAGCAGGACCGCCAATCGTTCTTAGCGTCGTCAATGAATGGCGCGAGCAGGACTAGCTACCTTCGAAGTGGTTGGCCATTTGATCCTAACATTGGCGAGTACTCTTGTCAGCGTGCCGAGAAGGGATTGATCTGTGCCTGCTCCAGTCCACGAAAATTCGAGACTTGCCTCAAAGTTGTCCAGCTTGGTGTGGGTGACAATCTGAGGTTGTAGAAAGTCAAAAACTCAGGCACAACAGTGGAGGACTTCTTTGATTGCAAGTTGTTCAACGCTACCATAGATCAAGGAATACATGTTCTCAAGATCAGGCTCGCTGTCGACATCCCACACAAGAGTGATACAATTGTCAATACCAATCTAAGAGACGATCTGAGGGAGAATGAGATCTTTCAATATTACTAAAGATTGTCAGGTGATTACGACCAGTCACCTAAGTCCTGCAATTGGACGACTACTTAGTGACTCTCCTCGAGTTGCGTCCAAAATTGCGCACCAAGAGTGGTGCGATCAAAGAAATCACGTCGCGACCAATATATATCGCATGGCATCAACGTGACGTCCATGTCAAGGTGGTGTTACTCAAGCTTTTGATGTTGGAGGAAGACCAAGAGTCAGAGGAACACAATATGACGACTGAAAAGCAAGTCCAGAGTACCGCTCCTATTGCCGAATAGGCGAGTGAAGACTCCTGGGCGAGCACCGCCTGGGATTTCCTCGAGCTTGAGGTTTATGTAACCATTTTGAAGCGATCAACCATGTTGTGGAGATCTTCGCTGAACGACAGTGCTCTGATAGAGCATTCGCAGTCGATATGTATATTCGAACCTTGATTGTTGTTGTTGCGGTTGCTCATTCAAGATAATGTTGATTGACAAAATCAAGATCACGTGCAGCTCCTCTTCTGGGTACAATTGCAGCCTACCTAATTGCCTGAGGCTTCTCAAACTTCCGCATTTATTCGCCAGCCACTACGCGTCCAATCTCATTGCGCAACACGAAACTCATTCATCGCTTCGTCATCTCCAGTCTGCCTACTCTTGAATCAGAAATATCACAGACGCTGGATGTTCCCCTCGCTCGCTCGATGCTCGGACTGATATCTGTACGAAGTGCGAATGAAAGCGCGTCGTTGTTCTGACTGATTTGTTCTTGGTGATCCTACAAAATTCCAGGTCATTGCGATCCCTGAGGTGTTTTCATGAAAGTCAAAGCGGCATGTATAGAGTCTACTAGCTCGTACAGGCTAATGAGATCCCGTAGAATTCGCTGCAGACCCCACTATGAGATGTCGTGATTGCGAGCGGTCCCGCATTTGTAATCTTTGATGTATAATCTCTGTCCGATATAAAATCGAGGCTGAACTTCCATCGCATCTCCTCTTTAATAGTCCAATTCCTCATCTAAATCGCCAAGTTCTTCCGGACAAGTTTCGTCCTCGAAATTCCAAAATGACCAAACGGACTCATGGAGAAGGCAAGATTGACATCTCGGATGATACAAATGGGACCAAGAAAGCAAAGATAGAAGTTAGCTCTGAGGAAGCGACAACGTCGAAGCAACTTCATCTCACCGCATTTATGAGACCTGTGTCATTACATACAGGAGCTTGGAGATATCCAGGGAGCTATCCGGACGCGAACTTCAACCTGACCCACATCAAATCGTTCATAAGGAAGCTCGAAGATGCGAAGTTCGATGCCTTTTTCATGGCAGATCACCTCGCTGTTTTGAATATGCCAACCGAGGCTCTGAAACGGAGCCACACCACAACGTCATTTGAGCCTTTTACCCTGCTTTCAGCCTTGTCGCAAGTCACTGACAAGATTGGCCTGGCAGCAACAGCCTCCACGACATACGATGAGCCATATCACATTGCTCGGCGGTTCGCCTCGCTCGATCACATTAGCAATGGCCGAGCCGCATGGAACATTGTCACGACAGGCAACCCGGAATCCTCGAAGAATTTCGGCCAGGACGAGCACATGCAGCACAGTGATCGTTACAAGCGTGCCCGTGAGTTTTATGATGTTGTGACTGGACTCTGGGACAGCTTTGCCGACGACGCCTTCGTCCGCGATCAAGAATCCGGCGTATATCTCGATCCAGAGAAGATGCATGTTCTGAATCACAAAGGAGACGAGCTGTCGGTCAAAGGACCACTCAACATCGCGCGCCCCGTTCAAGGCTGGCCCGTGATTGTGCAAGCGGGCCAGTCCGAGCCAGGGAGACAGCTTGCAGCCGAAACTGCAGAGGCTGTTTTCTGCTCGCCGAAGGATTTGACTGCCGCGAAGGCGCTGTATGATGACATCAAAGGACGGGCAGAAGCGGCGGGCCGTGACAGGAATCATCTCAAGATCCTACCAGCTGCTTTTATCGTTGTGGGTGACACCGTCGAGGAGGCCAAGGAAAAGCGTCTCAGACTCGATAGTCTGGTTCATTATGATAGCGCCATATCCTCCCTGTCGATCATGCTCGGGACAGATGTGTCTGGTCTCGATCCAGATGGCCCACTTCCGACGGATTTGCCGGAGACGAATGCGAGCAAGACTGGTCGCGCCGGAGCAGAGCAATTAGCCAGAGATGAGGGATTGACGATTCGACAACTCGCGCAACGCTTTGGTGGCTATGCCGGTCTCTCTTTCGTTGGAACTCCTGAGAGTATCGCTGACGATATGGGTGAATGGTTGGAGGAGGGAGCTTGTGATGGATTCACCATTGTGCTACCGTTTCTCCCCCAGGGCTTAGACGATGTCACCCTGCGGTTGGTGCCGGAACTGCAACGGCGTGATATCTTCAGGAAGGATTATGAGGGAAATACGTTGAGAGAACATCTTGGACTTCCGAGACCGAAGAACCAATTCTTTGCATAAACACAACTGGCCGTCTTCGGGTGTCATCAATCCGAACACAACACGGCGCCGAACTTCTCAATTGATCGTTCAGCTCAAATGGGACAAAGAAAATCAAGCTAAGCCTGTGCCTTCGAGCGAAATGCTCTGCATGAATGTTATCTTCGAAGATATCCACCTGATCGTTCTTTGCCTTTTCAGACACGTTCACGTTCTCACCAGCTCCACAATTTCAAACCCATCTCATTCTCACCATCGACCAGACCATCCCATCCTCAACACCCTCATTTATATCTCAAATACTTCAAATGCGATTCGACAAGACCACCGAACTCAGCTACTCGCTTCCTCATCACGTCCTCTCAGCTTCCAACTCCGCTCTCCAATCCCATCGGTTCATTCAGACGCATTTGCATGGTCTTCAATCGCACAGATGAGGCGCGAGCGTGCATCACTTCAACTCGACATTCCATCTTGGAGCAGCGGCATCATATCCTTCGCACAGGGAGAGGTGTTTATTCCCACGATATGTATTGATGATACCGGACCTGTCATCGCCGACAATAATACGGACACCAGACGAGCACCCAAAGATTGAGTCGAGGCAATTTTCGATTGAAGAGAGGGTCACTAGTGAGCTGAAAAACAAGGGGATATAAAGAGCCATTGGGCAGGCGGGACATGCATTTGTGGTTCATAGTATTGACAAGTGTCACGCCTGGGTGGCTGGCGATAAGACATTGAAAAATCACGAAGTTTCAGAGGGTCGAATTGCCATCGCGGAAACGGATACTTTATTGTTCAGAATGGTGAATTTGGACTAGACTAGTATTAATGATTGAATCTGACTCCCACACGCTGTATCGACTATGAGAACCGAGGACGTCTATCCATTGGCTTCTTCTCACTTTAGCGCAAGCCGTCGGCATCACTTGATCACGGACGTCTGGTTACGCCAATTTTGGCTGTTATGTACGTATTCCCCCTCGGCAGCTCCTCCAACACGTTTAACACGCGATGGATCCAGAGGTCTGGAATTGTTCCACTCTTTGTCGAGAGTTCCAATTTTTGAACAAGCCTCATGGATCCAGCGACAGAAATTCGCTATCTCGCAACTCTGCATTACCCACGAACATCCTGAATCGTGCCTTGTACCTTCACTTGTCTTTGTGTTCGTGGTAGTCGCACGGAAGGAGCCGTTTGACGGGAGTCATCCTGTTGATCACACGATTCTCCAGCACCTTGAACAACAACATCTTTGGCGCCTGGATATAGCCACTCTCCTCAAGAGATTCTTCGCTGAGGTCGCTTTCGCTCCAGTTTTGAGCTAATATGTCTGCCAGCAACTGAAGCATCGGTGAATTGGCCGGAAGGTTCGCGAAAGCCTTGCTAACACTGCCCGGCCATGGGATGAAGTAAGGAAAGCAGACTTGCGAGAGCCGCGAAAGTCGGTCTGTTGTGTCTCGTCGCAGCTGTGGAATGTCGTACTCATCAGCAAATTGGTAGATGCAGACCAGCTGGTCGACCGTGACTCTCATCTTCATGGTCCAGGCCTCTTGAGCTGGGCCATCGAAGAGGCCACGTATGTAGGGTGACTTCTCCAAATCGAGAGGTATTCCATCCTTATCCAGGAGTTTCCTTCCATGCAGCCACTCGACAAAAATGCTAAAGACTCCGGGGTCTACATCGTCAAGTTCCAGGCATCGTTTTGACTTCCTTGCCATCCATTCCTTCTTCAACGCGGCCTCAAACCAGGGAGAAACCGTGGCGAGGTACTGTTCGATGAGGATCCATGTCCTCCTTGGCGCGCTCGCTTTGCCGACCGTGACCTCGACGTAGGTAGTTGTAGTGAATCTTCCATAGGTCAGTAGCGAATCGTCTCATAGAATCAGGCGTACTCACGGAACAGAAAATCTGTAGCCTCGTTCTGGTGGTTCGCATTGCTGTATGAACTCGCAGCTGCAGATTGCCATTGTGAGAAGACTTCTGGTGGTGAAGCTGGACAGGTTTGGCCTTGGTGTAAGAGAGCGGGCAGGAAAGAAAGAATACTCCGGTCCTCTATTTCTGTGTTGAGCGCGCTGGCCGGTGGTTGACCTGACGTTCCTGACCATAGATCGAGTTTGAACGCTGACTATTGATAAATGTGTTTAAGACGTATTTGCAAAGTTGGGGGATGTCGTATTTATCCGCGAAGGGACAGTTGGGATGTGGTTCTTGCTGTGATCGCGACTGCCCACTGTACCAGAAGATTGAAACCCTGGTTCTTTCCTATGATCGCGCCAAATATCAAGGAAGGATATTGTCAACCATCGCTATCAAGCAATTATAGAATTGGAACTGCCTCACGTAGACGATACCTTGCTCCTATCAATTGTCATTCAGACCAAATTCGTGCCATCATCACCAGCCTGTCTCTGCTTCCTGGTCGATATCTCTAAATGACCTCTGACGAGTTGTGGTGCGTTCAAGATCTGTTTGGCTCAGCAGCAAATCAGAGGGACAATATCAAGAGGTCAAGATTGGCACGTTCAAAACTGGACGACCTCATCCTCATACACAGTCTCGTTTGACATGCAGTTCAGCGTATGAACACAAAGTCCTTGGTAGTACCATGCTTTCGGGCAATGCGCATGCTGGATAGGTGTAGACTGAGCCATGGGTAAGAATGTTATAGGCGGAGTATGAGAAGAGATAGATGGACCGCATAGTAGTTAGAGGAGGTTGGAACTGAAGCTCTGAGCGTGTACGCGAGTACGCGATAGAGGATGTCTGAACAGCACTACGTCATAGCGAAATCGGGACTCCCGCTGCTCGAAGTGTACCCGACCGTACTTATCCACAACTCCACACCTCCCATCACCCAATGCCCCACGAACAATTGTTGAGACAACTATGAGGCTCAGAATTTAGACATCCGCTTCAAACTGTCCTCGCGATCCCGGTTCCCTGGATCTAACCCTTCAGCAGCATCGGAATGCGTTACATAGGACTAATACCATTGCAAAAGCCAATTCGTTTGTCCCAAGCAGTCCGCAAAGACGGAACCGACAATGCTCCAAAGTAAGAATGGGAGATGGCATTACGAGTAGAAGACATGTCCCTCAATGGCGGGGCGCTGGTCAAGATCAGCCAAACCGACGTCAACACTGCCCGACCAGTGCTGTACCCTGCATAAAAAGCTAACAGCGGAGGCATAGCTTCAGCACTCCAGCTTAAACTCAAATTCTCCCAGTGATTCTGTGGAGATCACTAACACTCATCTGCACTTTCAGACCAACATCAGATCGAATCATTCAAACGTCCACAAGATGTCTGCAGAATCAACCAACGTCGGCATGTCCTCCTGCTGCCTTTCCGGCAAGGTCAAAGACGGCAAACCAGTTGGTCAAGTTGAGGAGATTGGTGGTATTCGCACATACGTCTCAGCACCAGAAAATGGTTCCAAAGAGAAATCTGTAATCTTCCTCGTCGACAGTACGTTATTATGCATATTTCACAGGACCCATTGATTCAAGCCAACCCAGCGCCACAAACATTAACACCTCACAGTCTTCGGCTGGGAGTTTCCAAACGTGCGTCTCCTGGCCGACTCTTACGCAAAAGCCGGCTACTTCGCCTATGTCCCTGACGTCCACGAAAATGACTCCCTCCCAATCTCCTTCCTAGATGACGTCGAACCACCCCTCAACGTCCGCGAAAATCTCTCGATGGTAGAAAAGGGAACGAAAACTGCAAAAGTGGGAGCGACTCTCGGTCCCTGGCTCATCAAGCACCGCGAAGCCGTTGCGAAACCGATCATCGATGGTTTCATACAAACAGTCCGATTCACACCCGGAACAGACAAGCTCGGCGTTGTTGGGTTTTGTTGGGGCGGGCGGTATGCCATTTTGGCTGCACACGACGCAGAGCCCGGTCACTCAGTCGATGCGGCTTATGCTTGCCATCCCTCTCTCGTCGCCATCCCGGGCGATTTCGATCCAGTCACGAAGCCGTTGAGTCTGGCGTTGGGAACGAAAGATAGTCTACTGGGTGAGAAGGAGATTGCGCAGATGAAAGAAGTGATGGACAAGAAGACCGACGTACCGCACGAGATTAGGACGTACGAGGATCAGGTTCATGGATTTGCGCTGAGGGGGGATTGGAGCAGCGACAAGGACAAGAAGGCTATGGACGATGCCGAACAACAAGGCCTTGACTGGTTCAAGAAGTACTTGTAGATTATCCGAGTGGTTCTATGAAGCTATGCTGTTCATAGTGGGAATATAGAGAACGTACCACATTCGAGATAAGTACCACAGCATCCGTTGGCAATCAATGATTTATCAGCCAGCTATCAGCTGGCTTTTCTCATCTAGGGCGAGTACGGCTTTTCGAATATCGGCATGATACTATGATTACTCTTCTTGAATTGGAACCCCTGCAAGTCAGAATATCTTAGGTCGCCGTGTCACCTGCAGAGCTCAAAATCCACTGTTCGAAGTGGACCAGCTTGGAGAGTAGCCCAGTTCTCGGATGTGAAAATCCTCAGCTCGAGAGGCTTCAACTTTGGGTTGGGGCGTCTGCTCGTAATCTGTGTTGAAGACGTGTCGGCCAATATAGCAGCAAGTGTGTCAGACCACCATGTGTGTGGTTCAATGCAAGCTTGCTCGTGGTGTATTCGAAGCACACCCGCTCTCATACGGACTTCAATCATTCCAGTCCTCGAGGATCGTACGCCGCTCCAATTAGCATATCACATTATCATCTTCCACCACCTTTGCCGCCAAAACCACCACTATCCTCAATTTTCTTCTGCTGACCTCTCGTGCTCTTCTGCTGCGCCGCTTCGTGCTTCCTCAATTCCTCCGGAACTTTGGATAACGGAGACTTTTGCAGCATGACCTTGAGGTCATACATGATATCTGCATCCTCATTGCCCAAGAACGTGATGGAGACGCCGTTCTTACCAGCACGACCGGTACGACCAATTCGGTGCGTATACTGCTCGATGGACAGAGCCATGTTGAAGTTGATGACCAGCGAAACATCCGGCACATCGATACCACGACCCGCCAGATCCGTGGCGACAAGGATATTGGTATGCCCTCTTCTCAATGCGTCCAGAGCTGCTTCTCGCTGATCTTGTGTTTTAGATCCGTGGAGAGTGACCGAGGAGAAACCCATGTGTTTGACATCGCGAGCCACAGCATCGCAATTCCGCTTGATGTTGACGAAAATGATGATGGGTGGCTTGAATTCGTTGGAGCTAAGGATTTCTTGCAGGCGCTTCTTCCTCTTGTCTTCGCCAGAGATAAACTCTACGCGTTGCTCGACGGACTCAACTGCTTCACCAACGTTTCCAATCGTGACGATCGCGGGGCGGCGGAGATATTTCCTCGCGATACGCTCGACAGCAGAAGGCATGGTGGCTGTGTACATCATGGTTTGGCGATATCGCAATTTCCCACCGATATACGCCTGCATTGTCGAGGCGTCTTCTGCAGCGTCTGTATCTGGCTTTTCGTTCTGGACGGGTAGCGCTTCAAGAATCTTGTTGACTGGTTCTTCAAACCCAAGATCAATCATTCGATCCGCTTCGTCCATGATGATATAACAGCACTGGCCTAAGACGAGGACTCGGCGCTCGATACAGTCAACAAGCCGACCTGGGGTAGCGATGATAATTTCAGCGCCGTCTCGTAATTGATATGCCTGCTCTTCAATCGCATGGCCACCCACGATACTGACACATTTGAAACCGAGCGGCGTTGCGAACTTCTTTGCTTCAAGCTCGATTTGCTGCGCCAATTCACGAGTTGGTGCGAGGATGATAGCATAAGGACCATCTTGTCGGTTACTCTCGTCCAAAGGATCCATTTGCGAGATGTATACAAGGAGCGGCAGCAGGAAAGCGGCAGTTTTACCAGAGCCAGTAACAGCAATGCCGATAAGGTCCCGATTTTGCAGAGCGATAGGGATGGCAGCTCGCTGGACTGCAGAAGGCTCGTCGTATCCAACTTGGTGAACCAGATTGAGAATTTTGGAAGGCAGGCCAGATTCTTGCCAATTCCGCATAGGGTTGGGTATGGCACCCCCTTTTGTACTGATGTTGAAATCTTCTTTGAAAATACGCCAGTCTCGCTCCCGCATATCCTTGAGATTTTTTTCGCTCCAATGTTTATCAAGAGCTGTCCGTCTGCTGTTCTCTTTCGATTGACGCGCCATGTCCACAATCTCCTGAGCTCGTTGGGTGCCGGCGCGGGCGTCAAGCAGCTCGACTGCCTTTGCGTATTTATCGGTTTTGCCATCGGCATCCATGCCGCCCAAATGGCCACGTCCATAAAAGTTTGCCTCGATCTGAGAGGTGTAGATGGGGTTATGGTCCACACTAGTATCCTCCTCCACGTTCCACTCAAAATTAAACTTCTTCTCTGTGGTTCTTCTCCTCTTCTTTTTGGCGGAGAACTTAGATTCCGCTTGCTCAGCACCCATGTAGCGTTGTCGAATCAGTTCAGTCTCCTTATCTTCTGGATGAGATCGCTTGTCCCCAATTTTTGGACCTGCTGTTGCGCCACGTGCCGGCGGCGGAGCCATATCTCTTCCTCTGCCTCCTTGTGGGCGCATGGACGCTGGACCTGTTGGCACGTCGTTGCCATTTCGCATAGATCGAGGGCCGGTAGGAACACTGTTTGAATAGCCATTCTCCCTTTTCGGAGGCAAGTATGATGAAGCCGCGGTTTCAAGGCTGCCATTTGTGGGAGTATTCGCTGCCGACGCTGCTTCCTTGGCTGCTTTGTGTGCCTCGACCTCTTTGGCGCGTTTTTCAAGGGCAATTCGCTCGCGTTCGGCTTTGGACAAAAACTTGGGCTGGGAGGAGTGAGTCAGTATTGGAGCATCGCAGCTAGAGATGTGGCGTAAACAACATGCGGATATAGTGGAGTGGAATGGAGTGTCTACCTTGGATGCTGCTTCGTCTGCTTCACGCTTTTTCTTCAAGATCTCTTCGATACTCAGAGGAACCTTCTTTGGTGCTGTAATTGTCACCTTCTTCTTCTTCACGGGTGCTCCAAATGATGGCAAGCCGTCTTCTTCAGGGGGCGGAGGAGGCGGCGCATCAGACGTTGGAGGTGCTGGAGGTATCGGACTCGGAGGAGGTGGTGGTGCTTTCGAGTCTGGAGGCGGCGGAGGAGGTAGGGGATCTGACGAGGGCGGAGGAGGAATCCCGTTCATCGTCCTGTTGCGGCCATTCATTCTCACAGCTGGCGCTGGGTATCAGTCTACGATCGATCGCGGTTGGGATCTTCGGTGGTTGACCAACCGCGCTGGCTGCAGTCTTCGATTCTGGCTGAACGTTCTCGGTAGGGTGTTCATCGACGAGGATTGGTCGTGTTGTTGTCGAGAGAGGAAACGCACGTGACATGGGACAGGAATTCTTCGATAAGGACTCGGACTCACCAATAGCGAGGGGCGAGTTTCTGTTCGTCTTACTTGTATAAGTTTTCTTGTCTTTTTTCACATGAAATTGTAGGTCTTCAATTCAATTTCCAATTCCTGTTTGCCGTCCAAGAGAATTTCGAGTAACACCTTGAAATGCAGTACACGGAGGGTATCTATTGAACAAAGGGAATCTTGCGACTGCTACATATACTTCAAGCCTCAACTCTTACTCTGATTCTTTCCGATTCGGTTCCACGCTACTTCGTTCCGACTTCCCTCTCGTCCTTTGACCTAGGATCTCCTCCAGAATGAAGTAGTCAATCGCATTGAAGTATCCTTCTTGTGTCACAGTATCATTGTGAAACCCTCCCGGAAAGACCTTCCAGACCTTGATAGGCGCCGTGCATAGTTCGTATAGAGTTTTCATATGCGCTGGTCTATACATATGCTGTTAGCACTGTAGCTTGCAAGATTATCGACAGGAAATGACTCACGGCACGATCTCATCCTGAAGCCCACTGAGAAACAAGAAGGGCACATCCTTGATCATTCCAATAACCTCGTCGCTTGGCCAGATCTGATGACATAGTGATGCAAGATATCGGGCGGGTGGAAAAGCACTGAGATTCACATAAGACGAGGCGTTGCGTAAGCTACTTCTGACTCACCTTGGAATCATCTTCCGGATGCTCGTGAAAGTGTTCTCCAGTATGATGCCAGCGATGTCGCCTGATTGGTAGTTATTTGCTGCCAACCCAATGCCAACAGCACCACCTAGCGACTGCCCATATATAACGATCTTGGAGTCGCGTAAGTCCGCACGTGAACGGATGTAATCAAGACCTGTCTGCGCATCGATTGTGATTCCTTTCTCGTTGGGCGTTCCCGTAGACAGTCCATATCCACGGTATTGCAGCATGAGAACGTTGCAACCTAGCTCTTCAGTCAAGATCTTTGCAATGGGCACTCTATGCCCAATATTTCCTGCGTTTCCATGAAACATGAGCATTGTAACATTGCGAGCGTAACTGCGGTTGGAGGGCTTGATCAAAAAACAGCTCAGCGACTCCCCGTCCGGTGTTGGTATTAGAAGGTCTTCGAAGTTCGAGAGGCCAAAATGCGAGGGTTTGGGAACGTTGGTTCGGGAGTCCGGAGGCATGGCGCGAGGGTATATCAGCTCGTTCTGCTTGAAGTACAGGAGACTGCTCATCAGACAAGCGATAACCGTGGAGCCTATGACAGGCAGTCGAATGTAGGATAGGTACTCGCTCATGGTCGAGAGCGAGAATATTCGAGGACAGCGGAGGAGACTTGGCATATAATGAGGATGAGTTTGCTGCCACTGCTCGCAGGAAGTGTATTTGAAGGTATCGGTCGAAGGAATGGAGATGATTGTGGAGTTTCGAGGTCGCGTGTGTTGCATGATGTACCTTATTAAGATGGAAGGTAGGAGACAGGGTCAACGTCGAGACCAACAGGCTGAGACGTTCAAACTTCGTTCCTGCAGACTGCAAAGCATAGTAGAGAGCATCGGCACGTTATGCCCGGATGATGGCTTAAATTTACCCATATTTTCATTTTCAGTAGAGCTGAGATCGTCGACATGAAATCCCGGGTAGCGAAATTTGATGCATTCACGACTCACGGGCGCGCGAGCATAGCTGCTGTATATAGCGGATCCGGTAAGGCTTCGAGTCGAGATACAAGGAGGCAATCTCCGAGACACGTCGACCTTGCCCTCACTAGTCGTTCATGAGAGATAGCGTGACTGGGTGTCTGATGGAAGACCTCATTGACAATCTTAGGCAGTTGTGTAAATTCTCAGCGCTGCAGGTTGGTCATACACGCATCAAATTAGGTACGGCTATGGCTGAGAGTACCTATGGCAAATAGAGCAAAGCAATTTTGGAAAGGCTGCCAAGAGTGATTCCCTCCTGCAACACGAACGCGAATGCAGCCTCCACCTACCTAGAGAACATCACCCACATTGACTCCCGCAGCATTCTCCGACTTTACCATCGCCTTCGCCCTAGCCTTGCAATCCTCTCTCCGCAAAATCTTACCTCAACTACGATTCGGCCCTGAAAAATGCCAGTCCTTACGGGAGCGCTTGGAGAAGGTGTGCAAAGCTTCATGCTTTCCCATTTGTTACTATTTACTAACCTGCTCAGATGGCATCCACATCGACATGAACCACCTGAAGAAGGGTGAAGTCAAGTAAGAAAGCTATTGGGCTTACGCAAATAACTCGTGCTAACCATTATCAAAAGCCTTGGTACCTCTATGTCCGTTGAACTAATGCCTTCATCACCAATTCCCTCCACACCCTCGATCTAATGCTTTGAACAGCATGGCTATTAATTTCAAAGATGGAGTCATATTGGGAGCTGACAGCCGAACAACCACTGGATCCTACATCGCAAATCGCGTCACGGACAAGCTTACACAAGTGTCGGACACCATCTGGTGCTGCCGGTCTGGATCCGCTGCGGACACACAGGCAGTGGCAGACATCGTCCAATACCATCTCAACACATATGCCGTCACGAACGACGAGCAGCCGACCACACAGACAGCCGCAGCCATATTCCAAGAGCTCTGCTATGACAACAAAGACCAGCTGAGGTACACCCAGACTTAGAAGTACTACATTCAGAGTGGAACTGACAGATTCAGCGCCGGTATTATCATTGCAGGATGGGACGCCAGACACGGCGGCCAAGTCTACTCCATCCCCCTCGGCGGTTCCCTACACAAGCAATCATACGCCATCGCCGGTTCAGGCTCAACATACATCTATGGATACTGCGACGATCAATGGAAGGAGGGCATGACTGAAGAGGAAGGAATTTCATTCGTCAAGGGCGCTTTGAGAGAGGCGATCAAGTGGGACGGCAGCTCCGGTGGTGTCATTCGCATGGTGGTTCTCACAGCGAAGGGAGCCCAGCGACATCTGTATCTGCCAGACACGGACTACAAGTCTCCTGGCAAGCAGTGAAGAGTTTCAATAGCAAGGCGTTGGATGGTTGTATGACATTGGGCATGGGATACTTAGCATGACAGGTGATTGCCATCTCTGTCTCGGTCGATTTTAAGAACTGAATTGGAGAATCTGAGCACGGAGCTTTGACATAGCCGAGTATCAGAACGTGTTAAATGCCTTTCAATCTACGTACTTGCCAGCAAATCAGAGACTAAGACTGATATTACTCCATCGCAGCGCCTTCGCCATCTTCTTCACACGCGATATTTTCTTCACGCTCATAGTAGTGAATGTTTGGCGATGCTTTTACAAGACCGATGTCGCTCTCAGACTCCCGACTTTGAAACCAATGTAGAATCACCTCGAGGAGGAATCGACTTGCTGGAGCCATATGCCATAGGCCAGGATGGGTGCAGTTCCGTGTTTTACTTCGAGCACATTTTCATTGGTTTTCGATATCAAAGAATTGTCTCAGCTTCCTCGAGGAGTTGTCTATTCTCACAACGAGACATCGGGCAAGAAGTGCGCTGGAATAGATGGCGTTTGCAAGTTTCACGTAAATAGTATCAACGAAGCGGATGTCGCGCAGGGCCCACCTTTACCAGACTTTGTCAATAGATGGCACCGTGGAGTGTTGAAGCTTTCAATGTTGGCTCCACTGAGATGGGCTCAAGATTCGTGGTTCGTGGCATGCTGCATATCATTGATACCTTCCTTAGGTTTCGTCCTTGGCGTGAGGATGGAGAAGTTGGCGAATGGGATTCTGACATGTGAGCTCCCAATGGGGTTATGGTTTAGACATGCGTGGTTGCTCCGACGGCGTCATAGTCATAGCCGCAGAATGGAATGTCGGTCAATGTACTCTGCAGCAATTGGGCGGAACAATCAAGATGTGCATGATGTTCATATAGAGTTGTGTTTTGGATGTGGTTATCTCTTGGATACGATGATCAGTCAAGTCAAGAAACGGCTATGCCCACCGTTTCTCCACCACGAACATCCAATCGACATCCATTACACATCATCCACCCACGACCAACGCCGCCTCTCCCTCAACGTCCATCTCGCCCGTGTACCCTGTTGCAATCAAACAGGCCGGAAAAGGCGATGAGTACCACACCCAGCCAAGTGAGTTTGCACATCTGTTTATCGAAAGACTTCAGACTCTCCTCTGCAAGAGATAAGCAGACCCAGATCTCCCTTTGAACGACTTACCTCACCAGAGATCTCTCCGATCGTACATCCTGTTATCGCTCCCCTCTTACTCATCCTGTATCTCGTCGCCCTCTGCGCACACGAGGCTGTTAGCAAACACTCGAGTCCCGTCGCGTCCATTATGACATAGCATAACACTCGTCTCCATTACTAGAGCCTTGCTGCCTCCACTTGTTCTACCGGACATCCCTCAGTCACTCATTCTCTTTCGCCTCAATGCTTCCAAAAGACCATATGCTAACCACCAGCACTTTTGTTCCAGATTCTTCGACCATCCGATTGTCCCTAAACCAGCCGGGATGACTTCGATCGTCGTGAGCGACGTGAGCCATCACCAACTTCCCTACGCCCATATACCCTCTTCTCACGAACGTCGCACACCGCACCCAGGATACAAATCTGCGCCGGTCGGCCCCATACAAACGGATGCAGGAGGTGTATACATGCCGACCGCGCCTATGGATATACCTATGACAGACGCGGCACCGGCCAGAGTCCCACAATCAGCGTCAGCTTCGCACACGCCCTCGCAGCCTCGCGCAAACATCCCCATCAGCGGGCTCCTTGCACCTAATACAGTGGATCGGCAACCACCCAGTCCTCGTTTTAAAGGGCATTCACAAGCTCCTACACCTCGGAGCACGTCCTCAAACTTTGCACCGCCCCGAACTTTACCCTCCTCTTCTTCTCCCGCAGCAGCGCCCTCCTCGCGAACAGCTTCGATCTCGGCTGCAACTATAGCGTCACCGTCTAAGATCAAAGTGACTAGCTTGGCACACATTCAGAGTTTCGTCCTTGATGAGCGAAACCCACTCTCACAATCAGCTTCTCGGCTCTCGCGTGGCGAGAGCGAGATGTCACCTCAGTACGAGATTTCTGACATGCCGGTCACTGATATCATAGAAATGGTGGCAGGGCTTTTGACGAAGATCACGACCACAAATGACAGGCAGCATGAGCACCTGCATAGGCAGATTTCACCACCGGAAAATACGTCCGGATTGAGCCAGCAGACTACAAGTGTCTTGGCCTTCCATGGCAAGAACATTCCCAGCATTTCGATCCTGAGCTATTTGAGCCGTATTCATAAGTACTGTCCGACCACGTATGAGGTCTTCCTCAGTCTTCTCGTCTACTTCGACCGCATGACCGAGCGCGTCAATTCAGGTCCAATGCAGCATATGCGGCAAACAAGTAATCAATCCCTTCATGCTCCCATGAACGAAGATAGTAGGCACAGCTCGGTTCCTACCTCCATGGGTCAGACTTCGCCAGATACTGTTTCAAAAGCACAACAAGCAGCTACGCCTCCTCCTTCGGGATCGTTAGGCAGACCAGCTGAGACTGCCAAGCAGCTGCAGGAGCAGGATCGACCTCCGTCACCTCCTATACCTATGGACACCTCCGCTGCAGAAGAGCAGTACAGCCTCTCTCATTTCTTTGTGGTGGACAGCTTCAACATCCATCGGCTGGTCATTGCCGGGGTGACTTGCGCGAGCAAGTTCTTCTCGGATATTTTCTACACCAATTCGAGATATGCCAAGGTACGTGCAGTACAACACTGTTTCCAAATTGAATCAGACTATTAACATGAGAACAGGTGGGTGGTCTTCCACTTCCAGAACTCAATCACTTAGAATTGCAATTTTTGCTTTTGAACGACTTCAGACTGGCGGTGCCGCTCGAGGAGATGGAAGCTTACGGGACAATGCTTGTGGAATTCTACGCAAGAGAAGTTTTGGCAAACCATGCGCGTGGCTCGGCACAGTCTTCGACTGTGAGCCTTGTCTGAAGTTTGAATCCATCGAAGAGGATGCAGATCATGTCTTCAACGACCGACATTGCGAATTTTGCTTGAGCTATTTTGGGCACACCATGGGAGCGATGCGTACGGCGACCTGCTGTGAGAGTACTGGGGATGCGATGAGGAACAGTTTCGGAATGTATGCGACCACTGAGATCATGGGCGATAACCTGGTCAAGGCAAACGAGCTTGACCACCTTGAGGAAGGTACGGACGACAATATCATATTTTTGGACGCTCCGACAGAAACATTGAGCAGCATCGATATCTGCACCCGACAGCCCATCAGAATCTGCCTCGCCCGACGCGAGGCTTGAACTTTCACATTTTGTAGACCGCGTTCTTCACTTCTCCATGGACGGTAAGGACGGATGGAATAGACTCTTTCTTACTCCCTTTTCCTTTTTGCGCTCGAGAATTGCGGATGTGTATTCACTTCATCATGACCGCTTCTAGGCTGGGTATACCCTTTTGTTGTGGCCTCCTCAATACTCCTTTTTGCGTCGTTGTTCATTGACTCTTTTTTGCGCGCTTCAAACTCTTTGTCCATTGTCTTGGGATCAAGAGTATTGAGAACAAATTGCGAGCATGGTGGTGTTATCAGGTAGACTGTAAATGCCAGGGTCATCTTACGAGGTTTTCTTTCCTATAGGCTGATTCGAAGACGGGAAACGGTTGTTCTGGGCCGATAGGGTGGAAATTGGTGGAGTGTAATGTTCACGGGTGATGACCTGCAGTGGTTGATGAAACTGTGTTGAAATGGACGGCGTTTCCCTGAGAATATATCTGGTTATTCTCCCTTCTTCCACTGTACCGTGAAGCATTGTGATGCTATGAAATATGTGAGCCAGCCATTAAATTGTGCTCCATTGGGCATCGATCATTCATCATGCTTCTCATTGTTGAGACACCAGTCTGCTGCACTGGCTTGCAATGTTCTCGAAAAGGCCACTTCAGCAAATGATTTTCACTGAAAACCGACTCACATCCAAGAGAAAGCTGCACTTCTCGTAGAATACTTGGGTTCAAGTTCATGCTGCCTAACCCACATTCGAGCTGAGGATACATAACGTCGAGCTTGGCAGGGACCGAGCGCCTCTAGCTGAGAACCTGAAGTGAAGTCGAGGAAAACCTCGGCATCCTCATCAGACATCAGACCAAGCATCTGCTCACTCCAGCAATGCATCCATCCACACCTTCCCTCCATCCATCATGACGGAGCTTACTTCCAGTGCATATACATACCCTTTCGCTGCATCTCCCGATGTCATTCGCTCAAACCAGAAGGATGCTTACTTCCAAGGCATGCTTCTGGAGCACCTCTCCGACATCCTACGAACTCTGAAAGGCGCTCGCTTCGCTCATACATATACCTCGGAAGCTCGCACGGTAGCTGAATTGTTGTACTTGAGTCTGACAACCCTTGTTGGCAATCGCACACTTGGCGAGGAATACTGCGATATCATACAGGTGGAAGACGATGTGCGACGATTGCCTTCAATATACCGCAGGTCGGGATTCATTCTCACAACCATACTCCTACCATACGGCCTGAATCGCATTTTACCGGCTTTCCGGCGTCGTCTTCGAGCAAAACTAGAGTCTGTACTCAGGAAAAAATCTGTGAAAAAAGGCCTCACGCCGCCTAGTTCCGTTGATAAGTTCCAGCACTACATCCTCGCCAATCTCGACACCCTTACTTCACCTTCTCCTGTGTATGCTATAAATCTGGCAGTGTTCTACTTTAGTGGAGCGTACTACCACCTGAGCAAGCGCCTGTGGGGTCTTCGATACATCTTCACTCGCGCTGTGGAACCTTCTTCACAACGTGTCGGCTATGAGGTTCTTGGTGTACTCCTTGTACTTCAATTGTCTGTACAGGCCTACTTGCACATGCACAGCACTGTCACACGTGGCCTCACCATCGCAAATACCAGCTCCTTCACGAGTGGCACCGCTGTTCTCGGCCACGGAGTCGAAGTGTCTCTGGATCCACATTCTTACACTAGCAACAACGCTCTTCTTTTTGAGACGGATACACCTGCTACCGAAATGGACAAATCTGCTATTCAGAAAATCACACACACTCCGATGCTCCAGAATCCTCGCTACAACCTCGAAGACGACGAGACCATGACTTGGCTCAATGGCCGCCAACAGAGGAAATGTACACTTTGCTTGGACGCCATGAAGGAGCCAAGCGTTACTACATGCGGTCATGTCTTTTGCTGGACTTGCATTGGCGACTGGGTCCGAGAGAAACCCGAATGCCCCCTGTGTAGGCAGAACGTACTTGTTCAGCACGTACTGCCGTTGAGAGGATGAATGGACCGGCGAAAGCTGCCTTGATTCCAGAATCACAATTGTATGCTCTCGCATGACTCATGTTCGTCGTCTATCTTCATCAAGGTATCTATCCCCTTCCCTTTATCTTTATCGCCAATCATTATATGATGATACACCATACAACAAACGCATAGTTCATCCGAGATCCTACTAGGTCAATGTGGATGCATTTAGCAAATCTTTCGCTCCTATCTGATAAATCCGATTCAAACTCATTAACCAAGTGATCATGAAAGTCTTGTACTGATATGGCGTAGATTGAACACCGGCCTTGAAAGAGCCATTCGATCAACACGGGCGTAATGGATCGGACACCGATCACCAGCTCCTGAAGAGACTCATAATTGTATCGTTTACCGTTCCAAATATAATTGACGAGTTGCGCTGCCGAAACTTGTCTCAACCGATCCATGAAGTATATCTTGGTAATAGCTCGACTGGCTGATTGTAAAGTTTACTCATTATGTCGCCCCGATGCAAATGGGTACTGTGTCGCGCTGCCAACAGGCTCCAAGACTTAATGTTCCTTTCTCAGCTGCAGATCTTCAGCCAGATTATAAAGAGTTTAATTGCGTATTATACCACAAGTACTACTTGAGCTGGAGATCATTCGAATGCCTGTGCTTAGCGAATCCAGTTACAAGTTCTCAAATGCCCATTCTATAGGCCTTCTCGTCTCCGTTGAATGTTTAAGTGAGATTCCATGAAGTTCGACGAGAAATGTCAACAGATCCAAGCTCCATGAAAGAGGTATCTGGGAAAGAATCGTGAGAGTTGGGGTGTCCATTCGGCTAGAAGTCCGCCGCACGTTATCCACACTGTCACTGCTAGTCCATGGAAGTGCCCATGAGTTCATGCTGAACCGATATTTCAGTGCGCCGCACGCAAATTGCGTCGCGCTGGCTGTTCCGTCTCTTCTAAGCGCTGAGGTGTTGTGACGAAGTACAGCTGTTGGTGATAATGCAGATCCTAAATCCTTCCACCCCTCAAGCCAGAGCCCAAAACCCACTCTTGAACCATGAAACTGGAGCTTCAGATCGACGGGTCAACAGTTGGCGATTCAAGTCTGGGCCAAGAGCGATGTGTACATGGTAATACATCGCCTGCGCTTGCTGCAAGCGACCTCTCAACACGTTAGCCTGATATCCTGCACCTGACAACTGGCCGAGAAACGCCGAGCCTCCTCACGATTCAGCACCTCGGATGATACCCTGCCCTATCATTCTTGCCGCAACATAAAACTGCAGCAGCTGTCGAACATGTTGGCAATTCGTTCACATCCTCTTCCACGACGCTACCGATCTTACCGCCGGCGCCGCCCTAAATTTCAACACCATATCCTTCACCACCCGCTTCCTCAAGTCACCTGTCCCAAGCTCAGTACCACATCGACGGCATCGTAAATTGTCACAATCACATCCAACATGGCCCCCCCACCAAGCTTGCAGACGCCCCTTTGCCAACTCCTAGGAATACGCTATCCTATCATTCTAGCAGGCATGGCTCGCACATCTGGTGGACCACTTGCCGCGGCAGTGAGCAACGCGGGCGGCTTAGGCGTGATCGGAGGACTAGGCTATACGCCTGAGCAACTCCAAGCCATCATTGACGAGATCAAGGCGAACTTGACGGACAAATCCTTGCCATTTGGCGTGGATCTTGCTTTACCGCAAGTTGGAGGATCAGCGAGGAAGACGAATCACGATTACACTCACGGGCAGCTGGACGACCTCATTACGGTTACGATTGAGAACAGGGCTAAGCTGTTCGTCAGTGCTGTGGGTGTGCCACCCAAGCATGTCATCGAGAGACTGCATGCTGCTGGGATCTTGGTCATGAACATGGTTGGGCATCCGAAGCATGCTGTCAAGGCTTTGGATGCTGGTGTTGACATAGTTTGCGCCCAGGGCGGTGAAGGAGGTGGACATACAGGAGATATCGCGAACAGTATACTGATTCCAAGTGTAGTGGATGTGGCACGGAGGTACAAAAGCCCTTTAACTGGGGAGCCAGCAATGGTTGTTGCAGCTGGTGGTATCTATGATGGCAGAGGTCTAGCCAGTAGTCTGATGCAGGGTGCTCAGGGGGTCTGGGTTGGTACTCGTTTCGTGGCCTCTGCTGAAGCTGGATGCTCGGACCAGCACAAGGAGGCTGTCGTCACGGCAGACTTTGTGGATACGCTGCGAACTCTGGTTGTCAGTGGAAGGCCACTGCGCGTCAGGATGAACGATTATATCCAGGGATGGGAAAACAAGCCTGAGGAGATCAAGAAGCTCACGGAGGCTGGAATTGTGCCATTGATGAAGGACATGGAGGATGACAAGGATGTTGATATCCCCTTTTTGATGGGGCAGGTTGCCGGAGTTATCAAACAAGTTCAGCCTGCGAAGCAGATCGTGGAGGAGATGGTGACGGAGGCGATCAAGCAGCTGAGACTAGGTCAAACATATATTGGGAAGGATAGTAGACTATGAGAGTCTCATATTCACAACAAATGATAACATCTTGGTTGATTGTATGGTGAAAACCAAGAAGCTATGTGATGTGATTGTCATATAGACCAAGCAGACTATCTCAACATACTTCGCGGTACGAGCTCATCTGATCAAATTCAATCATGCAGCGTTGCTTCTATATAAGGCGGCAATTTTGCATCTGATCTCAAATGGACCTTGATGACGGATAGAAATAGAACGAAACAATGATGCCTGGTGATGGCTTATACTACTCTTCAACCAGAATATAATGCCAATTTATTCCTCTTGCATGTGCATAGGGCTCCTCGATTCATGTGTTGAATGAAGCATTTGATACTAGCCGACATTTCTCTTTCATATTCTTCGACGAACACTGCTCTGATGTCTTCGGTTTTTATCTCCATCAGACCTGTCTGATTGCTACGTGACCCTTCCATCCTCGACAAAGTTCCGACACTGGGAATGTCGCCAAACTCGGAGAATGTCGGCATACGCTCCTCCAATACTGGATAGAGGAGTAGGTACTAACTGAAACCTCGTGGAGAGGTTTATGACCGTGTCCACTAGCTACAATTGCTGGAATTTCGACCTCCTTTTGACGCAATTCTGAGCACAGTTTTCCTGGCCAATACAAGGTCGATGACTCCAACTCAAGTTGAACTCATAGTCCATGATACGTAGCACGATCGTGTCAAGTTTGCTGCGAGGGGCTTCCGGGTCGCGCTTCACGAGCGCGCGCATGGCGATAGTACGCCTTCCGCGCCTATGACCTGAGACCTGAGCCTCCATGAACTTCACGTCACTTTATACGCCGCCCCCTTCCACTGTGACGGGTTCCAACCAGCTCTTTCGTTACGCGCCCTTCGGATACTGCTGCGCCTTCAACATCATACTGAAGAGCTTCGCTTCCGTTCTTGATCACCCTGGCGGCAATGATCCTTCGCGGCCGTGGTGGCTGTCTCGACACTTGCTCCGGCGCCTCCTCCAGCTGGATCACATCACACGCGACCATGGAAAATCTGTCGGTCTGGCTCAACATGGGTGCTTCCAAATAGCTTTTGCAAGCCGCTCTTGAGATGCTGATGTCCTCTCTTCTATAAGAAGCTGGTCCATAGACTGACATTCCGTCACAGAGACATCGCATATTGTTGCTTTTGTCGTTCAAATGAGACCCGACCATGTCCAGAGAGGATTTTGAACTGAATTGTATTTGACTAGTCGCGAGCAGAGCCTTCCATTGGTCGGTTCTTTTGATACAAGTAAATCTTCTTCCCGTTCGAAATCGTCTTTGATCCGTGGACCTCCCTAGCTTTTATCATAAAGTCGATCCTGAGATTTTGAGAATCGGTTTTGTTCCAAGCCGGCCACTCCTCAATGTCGAAGCTGGCTCTGGGAATGGCAATCTGCTCCGGAACAAGTATGCTTCGTCGGCCCTTTCCAAAAACATTCCCAGGCATTCGGTACGCCAGCTGCCTCCTGAATCCGTCGTTTCCGGCCGCTTGGAATGTTGGAGCCGTCCAGGACCATCACGCGGACATTCTTCGAGAGTCGCAAGAAATTTTTCAAAAGCGAGATAAGAAGGGAACCCGACTTGGGCCTGGAATGGCATAGATGACCGGAACCACTTCTACTTAAAGGATTCCCAGGCTGCTGGCCTAGCTCAATTAGGACAGAGCACTGCATGGCGGCGAGGACGCATTCCTTCAGCCCACAGCCTTACCTTGCCATACCGATTTTGGGAGAAATACCTCCTCATATCGTCACAGGGCCTAGCGTCGGGACAGAGTAGGAGCCTTCTGTCAATTGGTCTCTGCAGTGCTTTGGAGTGTCGTTTCGCGAGCCCTCATCTCCTCTACAGGCAGTTGAGCTGTACTGTCGCACCCGTCTTCAGCTTGCGGTCATGAGTACTCATATCACAGCAACCTATCCAGTTAATTTCCCATACGGTTTGGCACATTGGGTACTTGCTGGTTGACAGTTGAGCATGTCCGGAGAGGTATCGAAATTTTCTCTAGCGTCTTCCTTTTCACTTGCGACTCGAGGAGCCAAGGGACGGATCGAAGTTCCGTACCTCCGAGAATTCTTTAATCTCGTCTAGACTGCCCTGGTTCCCGTGAGCAAGAGCACGGGAAGGAGAATCTCGACTGAATCTCACAAATTCAATAAGCTTCAGTCGCACCAAACTCCACGCTCGCCCCTCAAGCACGAAGGGTTCCGACAGCTCACGCCTTATCAGGGGTTTCGTATATATGCGAGGAGAGTAAAGGCACACCCCGGCAAATACCAGGAATCTGCTGTTACACAGCATAGGCACGCTATAACGATGATCTTTGAGAACAAGCTTGATGAACAATCTTGAGGTGAAGACTGGCATCCTAGGTTGGTTCATTTTGACACACAAGGAGGCTTGATGATTCGGGGTTCGTCATGACCTCTGAACTACAAACTTAGAAGAAAGTGAAACCTGAAGTATTGAGCCACAGCGTAAGCCAAGCTAGTTGCCCCCGATATCTTTGAATCAGGCTGAGAACCATACAGCAGCCTCGTGAGGCTCATGAAGACGCGATGGGTCAAAGCAACTATCGGTGAATGTAAATTGATGCCTCGTTATCGCAATATGAGCGAGCTCGTCGATTTGTTCGAAACATCCTTCAAGCACGACTTCGACGATCCAGTCGACACCAATGCACGCCGGTTGACGAGTCACAGCAATTACCACGTTCGGGATCACTTCAAACCCAGCCGAACTACCGATCTCTGCACAGGCGGGAAGGATCAGCTGATTCCCAGCTCATGTCCACCACGGCTGGAACTTAATCTCCAACATGAAGAGGTGTTGCATTTCTGGTGTTGGCATGTGGCTTATGCCCGACATTGATCATTCAATGTGACAGGGAAACACCAGTGCGCAGATCGAAGACGACATGATTGACCATCGCCCTCAATTAGCAAGGCTGACTTATCATTGGCAATTTTGATTGGTTGAGAGCGTCCAGTTTGGTGCCAAGCCCACGAATAGACCCGTTTAAAGATCCGAGGACCCGGTAAATTGACCATCTAAGGTAGATTTTGTGCAAATTTGCTCACTTCACATATGCAGGCTAATTAGCCTTGTTGCGTCGCAGGCTGAGACTAGGAATCGTCGGCATTCCATTTGGGATCTACTGCTTTCATGTTCCTCTTTGGTGTACAGTGCACTGCGCCCAAAGGAAGCTCGCTCCTGACATGTTTTGTCCGGGCAGGCAGACACGGTTGAGGTTGGCTGTTGGCTTCTTGGACACTGTGGCTGACAGCGGGAGGAGCAGATGATCTCACCGGATTATGAGGGATCACAAGGGGTGTCCAATTCTCGCCGCTCTGTATGGAGCAAATCGAGTCGGCAGCCGGCAAGGTTTCCGATGGCACCAACCGACTGCACATTTTGTCTTCAAGATGGTGTACCACCTTGTCTGTTGCTTAATTTCAGCCGATCTTCCTGCAGAAAGCTTGGTCGGCACAGTCAACGTCCAGTCAGAGAAGAGATGGACTGGGTCGCGAGCAATACAGCAGTGGGATCATATGGAATCTTCAGCATAGCTTGTATCCACCGTATCGGGACCGGGCAACATCGTGAGCACGTTCTTGTATGTAAGTGGGGTCGTTTCTTCGCCTCTTATGAATTTATTACTCATATTCGCCTTGTGTTTGTGTGGTTCTGCAACCACAGAACCGCACCAATTTCAAAGTTCTCAGCTTTTATCTGGTCCAACGATGGCACAAAACCCAACGACTGCTGGAGCGGCGATCTCAGAGAGCACCCTTGAGGGTGACCCTGAGATACACTATCAGCTCCCGACAACCGGGTTACCCAGTGCCCTCACCACCAATATTCCACAGTCCATCGATTCCGTAAACCTACATTTTATCAGGATCAAAAAGCTGTCAAACAAATGCATAGAATTTCATGGCAAAGAAGATTTCTGCGTGACCTTCAAAAACAGCACAAGCAACAAAAAGCTCAGCTGCTCCTGTTCCAACGCTGCACAGTGTTCAGTAAGTATACTGCCATGGTGTTTGCTATCATACACGGGCTGATTCAGATGATCTAGCATGTATTCTACTGTCTGAATCAACTTGCGAATGCACACTGTTACGAGCAGCGCAAACGATTGGCAACAGGCGTCATATACCCTCGTGGAAGGGATGGCCTTGGTCAGCGCGCGTCCCTCGAGATTGATGGAGAGAGAGACCGAAAGGACGTTTGGCCGCTTCCTGATCTCCAAGATGCCGGTTATGCCTCTTTCGTCAGCGATTATATTCACAAGAGATTGGGAGACGAAACGCCGGAAGGAATGGAGGAAGATTTATTCTCGTACAACAGACATACAGAGCGATTCGACAGACGTGTTGATAGACGTGTGACGATCTGCTCTGACAGACCCATTTACGCTGCCACACAGACCTCTCTCGAGCCGATCATTGCAGACGCCTGTATAAGGGATCGAGAATTGAAGGAACAGGTGAAAGCCATACTGACGCCAGCAAGACAGACGGCGATCAAGCTCGAGGATCTAAAGTGTGGATTTGCTCAGGAACTCGCCGCGTTGTCTGAGAGCTGGCTCGGGAGGAGGATAGACCATCACGAAATGGTTGTGAAGAGGAGCATGGAAATGCACGTGTACGCGATCTACAACGTCTACCGCGAATATATCAACAAGGCAAGGGCAAGGGGAGACGACGACACTTCGGAAGCCACAGATGCGGCAGCCTCGGCGCTCATCTTCATGATCCAAGCAGCCATCGACCGATCACGAGTCTTCCGACCAAATGTCACGTCGCTCTGGCGAGAACTTACCTTGACGGACTTGGCGCATGACGAACCGACGGATTTCTGGACGAATTTCTTCTTCGCCTTTTGGGCCATACTCGAGACGCCAGAAGGCTTGGCGACACGACACCGGACGGCATTGCACTACATCCGCGAGCAGGCGATTGAGTTGCGGACGCCTGTACCGGGCATCCTCGACGAGCTGCGACGCATCATCCGGGCCTAGCTGTCGTGCAGAGGAGCATTCTTCCCCGTCGCAGCCAGCATTCCTGGACGCTTCTGAACCACGGTTCGCCCGGAATACTTTGAGATTGATTCGGACAGGAATGTGCTGTTCTGAAGTGCACGAGTTGTGGTGGGAATTCATCGGGACCGGGTGTGGGTTGAAGTTTCGAGGGACAAGTTGGATGCCGGGCGTCCTTGCTTTAGACGGCTTGCTTCCATTGCGTGTTTGGCATCTATCTGCTTTCCGATCTTTTGGCCATGTGCGGGCCTGCACGATATGATGGTGGCTTGGTGATACGGTTGGGCATTTCTTGTACCTTCGCTTCATTCCTTTTTTCTTACATCAACGCAAATTGTCTCCGCTTTCTCTTCTTCGTCCCTCTCTCTCTCGTGTGTTGGTTGTGTTGATGGTTGTCGGTGAGCCTTACTGGATTGTCAAGTCCAAGTGTGCAAGAGTGATGCGAATAAGAACGAGATCATTGGGTACGTTGCAATATGACGATCCACTTCGACGGTTCAATTCCTTCCAGCAAGGGATGGAGATGAATAACGTGTGCCCGTTTACCTATCTTCGCACACTCCCCTTGCATGATGAACGTCTACGTCTATGAATACTTATCCCCGTCACGGGCACTACCTAAGCAAACACATCTCGTCACCGCTACATCAGTCTCCAACGGAAGCCTTTTCTTGGACCGGAATAACCACCTTGAAAAGATTCTCTTCACACTTTCAGCTCGTCAAGTGTACCTTACCCTTCATCCCCAACCAGATTACTTGTAGTTCCAACAAAACCTCTCACAACAGCCATGTCTACGACCTGATAAATTCACCTCAGTCCATGTCCAGGGACCAGCACCGTGTACTCACCTTCACCTTCACCTTCACCTTCCGTGGACAACCCGAGATGGTAAGATGAGATGAAATATGAAGCCCTTCAGGTCCCCACCCGACTGCCCTGTTCGTGACTCATCAAGTCGATGCGCTCTCGGGTGGTTTTTTTCCCGCCCATTTCATGGTCGGAACGTCCTCTCTTTTCTCTTTTTGGTTTTTTGGTTTTCGGAGAAGTGATGTCATTGATGTTCAACAGGGATTTGTAAGGTGCCTCAAGCCCGAGGGATCGTTTGTCTTGGGTTGCGGTGAATCTTGTTTTGATCACCTACTTCATCATCCTGTCTACTCGGGAAGTAAGATGCGATTCTTGGGGGTTGACTTCTTTCTGTTGTGGATCGATGGAGGAGGGTGGAATTTCATCTGCCTTGTGCATGCTTGTTCTTGTTCTTGTTCTTTTCTTCTTGCGGATGATGTGGTACCTTTGAGAGCATGGAGATATCGATCTTTCTGATTTCAATTTTCGGATCGTTGGGGGTGTGGATGAGGGATTGGTGTTTATTGCTTACTACATTGCTGAACCTTTTTGTAAGATAGTGCGATTCCTTGTGAGAGTGGGTAAGCTTGTGTCGACGTTGTGGGATGTCTTCAGTTGTTCTTGCACTTTGGGACAGTGGCACAGAGGTCGAATTTCACGATATTGCTCGCTTTGCAAAGCGTTGATTTTGAATATCATTGAATGTATCTCGCTAATCGGTGAGGTGCTGAATCCCTCTTTCATCTACTGCTTGGCTGTTTCGAGGCTGTAAGTTTGTACCCTCACAATCTTTCTCAATTTTGTAGAATCTGTTGATGGAACATGGTGAATTCACGACCGGAACCTCTTTCGGCGGCATTCCAATGAGCCCACGTCCAAAGCAGTGGCAAAGGCTGGTCCTCCAACGACGCGTGATAGGATGGTTCCTGGAGAGGGCGAGTAGGTCCTAGCGAGTGGAGAGATGGCCATTCCCTTATCTCGCAGTGGTGCAAAGAGGTCCTCATGCTTACAGGACAGATTATTGTGGACAGAGATCGGACAGTTGAGCGAGCAGGACAAGTCCCCGCACAGCAGATGCTTACTACTAGTAGACGTGGAGTAACATGGTGGTGTGATGCTTAGGTATCAACGACCACGCACTGGCAGCCACACAGGCGAAGAGTTTGTTTGGTTCCTTGGTTGAGTGCGCCAATAAAACAAAGGGCTCTCTCTTCTCCGACGTTTGCATGCCACTCCCGAGCACAAGAATGCAAAGCGTTGAGGTGAGGAGCATTTCATGCAGATAGGACCACGATCACGATGGCCAATCTCAATGCCAGACCGTCACCGTCTTCCACCCGCCGCGCACCCCTGGCTCAGCCGTCGTTTCTTTTCCTCTTGCATGGTGTAGGCAGAGAGAATGGCAGGTTGAAACGGCTCCAGCAGTGTGGAACCTGCTGAGCATGGTGTGTTGTTGGCTCGATTGCGTTCTGTGGTACGATTGCTTACCTACTTCTAGTCTTGTGCGGGGAGGGCCAGTGTGTGTAATTGTAGGCCACTGTATGGATGCATTTGGCGGACAAGGGCGGCCTGGCAGCCTGGGCATCTAAAAGATGGGGTAACGGCGCTAGCCCGGGGTGACGACGCGCCATTGGCTGCATGCTGGCCCTTCTAAAAACTGCTTGACGGACGGTGGTAATGGTCCATCGTCGTAGTAATAGGGAACTTAAGAGCGTCTCTCTCCCACCTGCTGTCTCTCCCCCTCCTTCTCCCTCTCATCCTCCATTTGCCTCCACCTCTTCAGCTTCCCACTTCCAGTTTCATCCTAGTACTGCTGCTTCCGCTCGAAACACACCAGTCCTCTACGGTTTCAGAACGTGACGTACCAAGAGCTGCACCCTCAGCACTAATCTTACCTACTACAACCACCTGCACCTCTACAACCCTACACAACCTCTGTGGACTCTGGTCCCCACCTCAATCCTACTATAGCAACACAACTTCTGCTGGTCCGCTTGCGAAAGTGAGCTGACTGCACAATTACTCCACCTTCTCAACTTCCATAATGTCTTCCTCCGACCGCAACAGCCCTCCACTCGCCTCCTCAGGCACCACCAGCAGACGGCGCTCCTCCATCGCCGGCAGCTTCGTCGACCTTTTCGGTCAACGTCCCGCTGCCCCCACCAACGACCGCCCTGCCATGGGCCCAATCACAAGTGCTGCAGCCCAGGCTCAGCAGCGCCGCCTGTCTCTCACAACTGTCGGACTGGGTGCCTCTCCGAATCAAACCTCGCCATTTGGCTCGGCTCGCTCTCGCGGCGAGAGCATCTCCAGCTCCACTTCGGGCACCGTCGACGAAAGCCCATTCGAGGATGGCGACGCCCAGGCGGTGCCAACAAGCCCATTTGCGCGACGCATGAGCTTTGGTGCCAGAGCCATGCGGGATATCAGGTCAAGCACAGGGAATGGACCTGCCAATGGTAGAGCTACCATCTCCTCTAGAGCAAAGGCCCCCCCGACCGCGAACAACGGCCGAGGTTTGTCCTGCTCATACATACATTATGCATAGAAACAATCACGCCCCTTTGTCACGCAATTCACCTCTGTGCCGCTGAAGAATGTCAGCTAACGCATCCGTCACAGCAGGGCAAGGTTACGACTTTGCTGAGAACCTCCGGTCCAGAGCCGAACGATCCTCCATCTCCGGCGGTATCCCTCAGACCCCCGCTCACCATCGTGCCAAGAGCGTCGCTGTCATGGAGCCGCCACCACAGAGAGAGATGCCCAAGCAACCAAAGATGCCCGATGCGTTCCAGGAACGCATCCTCAAGGGAGATTTCTACATGGATTGACCCTCACCGCTTCGAGGAGAAAAGTTGGTACAAAGTTGAAACAGTTTGTATGAATATGATCGTCGATGGCGCGCTTCGATGTGAGGTTCACGCATGGCCTATTTTCTGTCATGTACGCCGGTCGTTCAGTCGGTGGGTGGAGACGACAAGCGCCAAGTCGTCCTCAATTTCATTTGTGTCAATGTCACAACTTTGCAGGCGTCAGAAATCAAATTAATGGTGGCTAGAAGCCTGGTTGAACATTGTTGCTATCTGGAGCGGGTATGATTATGGTATGGAAAACCAAGTTGGCCCATGCGGAGGGAATGAGAAAGTGCCTTCATGGGTTGGTGTGCTTTGGCGTGGCCGGGATTGCATGCCTTATTTTCATTGTCTATGATGTCCGAAAACAAGGGAACGAAGGTTGCTAATGGACCCCATGACCGTCAATCATTTTGTACGTCGCGGCAGGTCTCTGTCGACTCGATGATACTTTAGGGGAGCATGATTAACAAGTTCGTATTTGTATAATTGCAATGAATGAGACGCCCTATTTACACAATCTTCTCTGTGTCGGGTCTGGCGTGCGCTGACTGGCACTCCCTCCCTTTGTTTTGACACGAAACCTGAACCACGGCTACTTCAACAACCTACCCTCCTTCGCAACACATGGCAGGTGGCATGAGATGCTGGCTGACGGACAGATTTCTCAACCCCAACCCATCATCGCGAGCGGGAAACCAATTCTCAGAAATCCCCACGGGGATTGGCGAGGTGGTCTCCATCTACTAACTACTCGACTGAGTGCAGGTGGAGAGGAGAGGAGAGAGCCCCTTTCGTGAGGGTGAGAAGGATCGAATGTTGTAATTGATTTTTCCCCACCAAACACCCACACGCTTGCACCGGCTGGCAAGTAGATATGGGAATGGGAGAATGCGAATGGGCGTAGATTGACGAGACGAGAATTGTTGTCTCGATTGGGTTTTAGGTTGTTTCTTGAATTGAATTGAATTGTATTGCGTTGCGCTGCGTTGCGTTGCGCTGTTCGTTGGTTTCTTCCCGACGAAGGTGAAGGGGAGGGAGAGGGAAAGGGAGGGAAGGGAAGGTTGCTTTGGGGGTGTGGTGCTCGTAGGGTGTTCTTTGAGATACTTGTGTGTATATGGATGTACGTGGAGGAGGAGGAGGAAGAAGAAGAAGAAGACAATCCTGTTCGTTCGGGCACAGCACAGCGACGATCGGGATGGAGCGGCTTCATATCTTTTTTTGTTTTTGCGCGGATGATGGGTAAAAGGGATGGGATGGCATGGGATTAAGAGGGTGATGTTGAAGTCAGTGGAACATAGGCTTGGAAAGAGAGTGATTGATTGTCTGAGAGGTGGGAGAAGCCCAGCTATATGTATAGAGAGATACCACAGGGTTGACTACATCACATGACTTTCACATGACTTGATGCATATTCAATGGCAGGTGAGGGCGTGTACGTCTACTGCTATGCGGAAAAATTGCGTTGATGTGGCGCTATTTCGTGGGTCGGTGTTCTGGATTTTGTTTACCTACTTTTTGGTTTAGGTATTTGTTTATTTGACTGTCTACCTGCTTGCGGTGTGTCTCTCCACCTCTCTCTCTATCTCTCTATCTCTCTCTCTCTCTCTCTCTGTGTGTGTGTGTGTGTGTGTGTGTGTGTGTGTGTGTTATTTCTGGTGATTTGGTTGTTTTCAAATGGCAATACATAAGATACGAAGTTTACGCCCTGTCCTAGATGGAGCAATGCTACGTCTTCTCTCGTCTCGGTGTACGCTAGAGGCGAGTGCGAGATTGACGAGAAAGTAAGAGGAGAAGAAGGAGTACAGGAGAGGGTGAAAGGTGTTGAGCTGTCGAAATAGGCTCAACCGACAAGGTTCGAGAATCTATCAAATTCATGGGAGCGAGGGAGTTGTTGAAACTTCGAAGCGGAAGGCTGTGGGTTGAGGTTAATGTGTACAGTCTTGACTACTCTCGGGCAACGGGTCTTTTCCATCAGGTACGTAGAATTGGTGTTGACAGGGTGATAGTATGATGTCCCAGGTTATCAGCGTTCGTGCGGTGTGTTGATATGGCGTGGCAATGGCTTTGGGCAAGGTGTTCGACATATGGATTGAGGAGTATATGATGGTGGGTGCAAGCAGGACGGGCGGAGATTGCGAGAAAACATTTCGAGCCTTGGGCGAGACGGCTCGAGATAGGGATGGCCTGAGGTGAATATCCGAGGAGACTGAATGGGGCGAGCTGGAGAAAGTTGCGGGCGTCAAATTGGTCGATACCTCTTCTTTCGGAGTGGCATATCTGCGGTGGTCCGATGAAGAGGGCCATGGCTCTATGTTGCTGCTGTTTACAGTCGAAAGACGGCTGGCGATTGAAAATCCTGACATCAATTCTCGGAGGAAGTATGAAGGCCTGATTTTTTGAAGACGGACTCTGGTCCGCCACAGACGCTGATGGACCCCACCAGCGTTCTGGGACAGACAATCGTAAGATCTAGGCAGAGGTCCAGATCCCTGGTCTCTCCATATTTCCACGAAACAGGGCGTACTGAAACTCATACGATGTCACAACGGGCTGTATGTCGATACCGGGTGCTAAGTGAAAGACGTTTGAATCTGCAGGCCATTAGCTGGATCTTGATCCCGTTCATGGCGTTGAGAGACTAATGTTTGCAAGAAGCCCATGTGCATGTGGGTAGCTTGTCGGATTGATCTCCTGGGCAGCATTGCACCGACGGCTCTGCGTCTAAGGTCCACGGACCTGATGTATCATATACACAACACCATGTGTGCGCACAGATCTGTCCAATGGAGTTCTAACGGGCGTGCGGTACAACGTAGATCGTCGTTGTGCTGAAGGGCTGCAGCGGAGTGGGACGAATCGTAAGATACAATCAGGCCATGTCATTGAATTCCAGTCTAGACGCGCGAGCCTGGACATGAGCGGTGCGTGGTCGATCTCTGTACCACGGAAGAGACTCCGGCATCCATAAATCCTAGCTGACCGCGATGATGATGACGATGATCTTGCCACAGAGCGCACGGCACCGATTCCCAAGGTCCTTGTGTAAATTGTGGAGAGGAAGGACGGATCTAGATTGAGCGAACGTTCATGTGAATATAACCACCCGAACGGGCACAGCCTTGCAGATGATACACCGCGCCAATCCCCTTGATGGGGGATGAGTGAGAAGCGCGTAAGCTTCAGACTAATCGAAACTACGATACGTATATTTCTACTGTAAGAGAACACAATAGACTCTTATCAGGAATCATTAGAGGCATGTGCAAAAAGCAGGGCGGAAAAAGATTCAGCCTTGTTGTGGTTGCCGCATGGACTTTTCACAGCCACAGCCACAGCCACAATCATTACGTCACGCCTCTCCCAGGTCTCCCTCGAGACACGGCACGCACGGTCTCAGGTCCATCGGGGTCTCGACCGTGGCCGTGTCTTGGTTCGGAAAGAAGGTGGATCTGCACTTTTCTTCTTTCGGACGGAAAGTTGGACCCTGGTGAGAAAAAGCAATCTCCGTGTTCGTTTGCCAAGACAGGTCGCATAAATTTGTGACTCGACGTCGTGGCTGTTCGTGCCTTGGTAATTCAAGCAATAGTCTTTTTTATTGACGTATTCGTCTGGTGCCCGTGGTGCCGTAACTGCCGTTCGGATCTGACTCCGGAAAAGCTCACCTCGGCCCTTCGGCCCATATTGCCGTGGCAACGATTGGCAGCTCAGGTAATTCCCCGAAAGGATTTGTAAGCGCAGACACGGTGAGAGTCGATGTCTTACCTGCTTTTTTATCTTGCTTCCGGCAGTTGTACCTGCAGGACGGCAAATAGGCGCATGGAAACCTGAACCGTCGGATGAAAGTGTTGTACAACAAAGGCGCGTTGCGATGAAAATAGCCAAAGGCGTGCATGCTCACTGTAGTAGAGATTGCACTGTTGCAGGTAATGGTTCATGAATTCAGATCTATTGTTCCTATACGCCATTCGTATGTGTCTGAATCATGTTGGTCTGGATACAAGGACAAATCAGATTGGCGTTATCAAGGTTGTCGAGCACTAGATGCAGTATCGCAGTTGTATCGTGGAGCGACGAGATTTGATAGGGCCTCGTTGGATGAATGATTCGATGGAAGGGTGGAAGACTCGACCATTGGGGCACTACGAGGTCCTCGCTTCTCCAAAGAGGTGCAGTACCACTGGCAAGATTAGGTGCGAGGTCGGTCCGAACGGTCAACCATGCTGCCTAATAAGCAGCCTTAGCAAAACGTAATACAACAGATGGAGGAAGACATTGTCACACTCCCAGCAGCGGTGTAGAAACAAGAATGCCACCACCTTGACGATTCCAATCTTGGCGTAAACGAGTCGATAACTGGAAAATTGAATCCGAACTTGAAGTTGTGGCTCAGCTGAATCTGGCGCTATTGTAAAGTTCGCGCTACAGCGACCGGCACTGATCTAGCGTACAGCATTGCTAAAACGCTCAAGACGAGAAAAGCCCGAAATATGACTCTATGACCGCGATACAGCGTGAAAAGATATGATGGAAGAGCACGGACGTACCGGCCTAGTGGTAGCCGATGGAAGGCTCGAGGCATTGACATCAACGCTGGTATCCCAACTGGTTTGGAAGCGTTCCTCCCATTTCCGGAGGGTATATCCCGGTGATGGAAGTGGCCACGCCTGCTGGTCCAGGAAGGGGTGCAGGACGATGAAACATTTGTATGAGCCTTTTTCCAACACTAGTCTCGAGCTCCGTGCCATCGCGAGCGATCTTGACCTCCCTGTTCGCGTTCCACGGGTTTCGCAATCCTCTCGTGCGATAAAATGGAAGACGATTTGTGGAAATCCATTCTACCCTGAACGGTCTATCATCGGTGCCGTCGGTCCCGACTTCTCCGTTGGCTGGTGGACTAACCTCCTCTTCATCTTCCTGATCCGAGAGATCAGCCTCCCAGAAGATAGTTCCGCGCGCAGAGTCGTCTATAATATGGCCTTTGGGTGCGAATTCCGTGGCTGGTGTGGGAATCTTTCGGGGGGCATCCACAGGTTCGACCACGCTTGCCTGCTGCGATAGAACTTTCAATTCGTCAGAATTGGCACCAATGGGTGAGACCATCCTTGCGTAACCAAAGTATTCGCCGGACTTGTTCGCAGAGAATATCAAGAACACTTGATCGGCAGTCTAGAATCGTGATTAGCGCATGCGCTGGCTGAGGCTCTGTGGTTCCCAATCCTACCTCAAACGCTTTGTTCAATGACTGCTCATTGTGAGCTTGCGTGGCCCAAATACCATTCCGAACACTTTGCTCCAAATCTTGAAGTGTGAGACTCTTCACCACAAAGTATTTCTCAGACACTCTGGCTGCATTTGCCAGCTCCTCTACTTTCACCTCTTCCACCTGTGTCCCTGCGTCGTCCGATTCTGCGGATATCTTTGGAAGTGACGATCGCGAAGAGGAGGGAGAAGGACTTCTCGTGTTCTCTACGGTCGTTGAAGCTGGGCCGACGGGGACTACAGGAGATGGTGTGGAAGTTCTTCTCAGTCTGCAGACCAAACGGACGCCCTGGAATCTTGAATCGTGGAACCTTTGCATCGCTGCTGCGCAGGCATCTTCGGTTCGGTAATTGACGAATCCGCAATTACTCTTCGAGATAAGAAACAGGCTTTCTATGTCCCGAGTAGCATCACGCGAAAAGTGATCCTTCAAATCGAGCACGGTGGCTCCAGGGGGCAGGTTTCCCACCCAGAGAGCGTGTCCAGATTGCTTAGGCTTTCTGGGCGGTCCGCGGGGAACAGCGCTCAAGCTGCTATTGGACGGCTCTCTGCGGACATCTATCACGATATTAGACACCAGCGGACTCAGTTGGGGCAACATGGCCAATGAAATGCATACAATGATCTTCTCCGGCGGTGCTCAGCCTTCCTTCACCATCTTGTACTGGTTGAGGGCCTAAAGGACCCGATGAGCTGCTCTTTCCTGCATAGCCAAATTGCATATGCCCAGTTTGATTCCCGAAATGAGGCGGACTTGCTGGACCATAACCAGTAGGGTAATAGTAGTACTGCGGGGGAATATGTTGGGAATATTGGGAATAGTGAATCGCGCCTGGTCCTTGACGAGGTTGCGCCGTATCGTATGGAGAATATGGCACGTTGGAGGATATCTGACCAGGAGGATACGATGTGTACGGTGCAGGCCCATATGCAGGATATGGTGCTGGATTTGTGAACGAGGCTGCACCTGGAGGATAATGAACATTCTGTTGGAGCTGGTATACTACGGCGGGTGTAGAAGGACCAGAAGGTCTTCGCTGATCCTGCCGATATTGTGGTGGCACTGGGAGAGAAGGATTCCCATAGTTTGGTAAAGAGCCTGCCATTCCGCTCATGTCAAAACCCGCCCCATGCTGATTCTGGCTGGTCGGTGGTGCATAGTGGTTGGCAGAGAGTTGTTGGTTGGATCGGGGCGGATTCATCTGTTGTTGATGTGCAGGCAGAGAAGAGTATTGCGAATAGAAAGGTGCCGCCGAGCCACTGGTATGTACAGATCCAGGCGATGGCTGATGGGAAGGCTTCGGAACGGATAGGTTGGAGCTTTCCAAGCTGTAGTCAACCGTGTTGACGGGTCCGGCATCGTTCGTTTGGTCGACCATCTGTTCTCCAACCGGGGTAGGTAAAGGAAACCAATGCTGAACCCATACAAACGCCATGTTAGCGCATTTCAAGTGAACGAAATCTCTCACCAAGATCGTTCCTGATGAACACTTCAAATAACAACCACGTACCTCGAAGACTGTTGAATGATGTTTCCGATGTGGCAACTATGCAGATGAGTTTGTCGACGGGAAGTGTTGAGCGGAAATTCGAGCAACCGAAATAGGGTCGACCGGAGATGCCAGATGATTGGAAGTGAGACCCTAGGCGAGGTGAAGTTTAAAATAAGCGACGACCACGACAGTAGCTATAGCCACAGAAGGGTAGAGAAGATGAAGTGTAGATAGGCGATCAAATGAAAGGGCCAAGTCGAAAGACGGCCAACGAACCAGGGAGCGACGGATGTCAAGGGTACGGCCAGTACTGCATCCGACTAGCTAAGCTGTGGGGAAAGAAAGCTCGAAGCGTAAACTGAGAACTGTGGTTTCTGCTCTCCTTGCGGTGATTGGTCGTGTATTGTATGCAGGTCAGGGCCTGCAGACATGGAATTTCGAGCAGAAGTCGAGGAACGGGGCTGAGTCTCTGACAAAGTGAGGTGGCAAAAACAAAGAATAGACTTGATTATAGGGTGAGTTGATATCCGAGAGACATGCAGCGCAGATTGTCCCTTAAGAAGCCCAGACCAGTGGGCATTGGGCCATAACGGAAGATGGGTTAGTAGCAGACGAGATGCTTGGAGAGGGTGGCGACTACCACGCATAGGCAGTATGAACCTAGATATGGTGGGTAAACGCAATCTGTCCGGGATAGCCGGCGTCGAGCTCTCCCTCATGACAGAAGACGGCCATGACTGGTGCTGCGGAAGTGTACCTTTCAGAGACAGCCGTAGTCTTGACATGGTGATGTGCACCAGCACCGGCTCGATTGAAGGTTGGGTTGGCGTACCAGGACGAGCAAGACTTGGTCGCTGAGGATCCGCTGCTCTGTCTGCTAGCGCATGCATTCATGTAACGATCAGATGCGCAACGGTGCAGTGGACTGCCTATGCCGACATGGGAGAGGGAGACTTCTGCATGCCAAAGAATCCATGATGTATACTCGGTCGAGAAGTGGATGGCTTGGGATTTCGTGATGACGGGAGTGAATACTGTAAGTATAGCGTATGCTCGGTATTGCTGACCTGTACAATACAGCCTGATTCGACCTAGCTCCGGCTGCTGCACTAGGTACCTACCTAACCTTAATGATGGCGCCAGAGGTCGGTACATTTCTTCACCCATTCCGACCTGACGACAGACGGAGGAGCGGTTGTAAGATACGTCATGACAAGGAAGACCTTGGATTGGGAAAACCTTACAGCCGTGTCCTTGAGACCTTGAGACCTTGACTCCTTGACAACTCCTCAACCGGAGTCTCGGAGAAGGCTGTTTTCTCCAACCTACACTCACTTCGGCCCTTCACATCCTGTGCCCCTGGAGGAGAGATCTGCGCTGCCCTCACCATGGGCACGAACGTCGGTTGCAAAGTCTACTCGACAGTCGACACACCTGAGTGGCAACAATCGCAAAATCAGCCTTTTTCGGTGTGGACATCACTGCCATCGTCCGTATCACTTGTACAGCAAGGCCCCCCTAGACGGCTTCAGCGATTGCCATGGCCGTTCGCCTCGGCAGGCAGAAAGATGGACGGTGGCGCCGACAAAAGGGAGGATCCGCTGCCAGAAACCCCTTGGGCCATATCCCGACAAATGATACGCGCTTTCAGCTTTCTCGAAGCCGTTCGGAACTGAGGCTGTGCAGTTTCGCCACCAATATGTCTGAAACGGTGTCCGAAAGCCACGTGTGGCTGACTTGCTCCACTGGGCCTGGACCAACGAAGAACGACCTCTACGCACTCTCTTCGTTCGTATCTCAACAGAAGATCATCATGATTGATGCCTTTTGTAGCGCAAGGCCGTGCAAACCGCCTTGCATGCAATTCATCACATTCGGGCTCGCCGAGGACCACGGGAAACGTCACCTTCTCAATCATCATTCGCAGCTTGTGTGCTGGACAGAAAAGCTTGTATCCCACAATTATTGTCAGAACTGACAAGCATAAGTGCCTGTACCATGGACTTCCGCTTGCCCTGCGTATGACGCGACGGATGGATTCCGAACTCTTGGGTTGACGCTTGCTCCACAAGCAGCAACGGCTGCCCATATTTTCCACTCGTCCCGTCTTGCAATTGATAGGCTTACGAGCACTGCTCTTCAAGCAAGCCAGTAGTAGTAACAAACTGTCAGCAGTTAATGTTCACTCCACAATAATTCACATCGACATGCACAAGCTTCGAGGTTCAAGCACAGGGGTCGACCACAACATCAGCTGATAAATCAGGCGTCAATTTTCCGTCGATTGTCTTCGCCTCGGAGTTAGGCTCCTGTGGGGTCCAGGGACATCCTACTATGGTAGATCCTCACGATGCAGTCACGATCCAGGCGCAAGTTTACCAATCGTGCTTTCACCGCGTGAGTCCCACTTCACTACGTGTCTCTCATGCTTCTCCTTCCTGCATCGCCCGAGAGGCTTAGCGAATAGATCAGCACAAGCAACCTGGCAGCGACTGTAGCATACGGACACACCTCCTCTCGCAAGAACAGGCAAGAAAGGCTGGAACATGCAGCAACTATTGCAAGCACAAGTGTACGCAAAACATGGAAGAAACAAATGTCAGACAGCGTAGCCTGCCAGCTTGATGTATTCCAGCTGCATCCGCTTCGTGTAAAGGAGAATGCTCTCTAGAGAAATTCGATAACATGAACAAGTCCGCCGTGACGGACCCCTCGTGAGGTTTCAGGCCTCTTCTGAGCATACCGTCCAATGGTCGTCGAACCGACCTCACAATCTGGTCAAAATCGTGATATGCGTCAGTACGTAGGTTTCCTCGTCTTCTGCATCTAGAACAAAGACTTGAACGCCATGGATCGAGTCAGACTATATCGATCTCACTTACCATATTGTGAAGAGCACTAGATGCTTCGTAAGGTCTGCTTGTTGACAATATCCCGAGTAGATCGTACTGTCCGCAGAACCCGTCTACGAAAGGCAAACTGTCCTCAAACAACTGGCCGAAAAACTGTAAATAATGCCAGTGCGATCTTCAAATCTATCACGTATCAACTCGTGCCCCGGGAAGACGCAGCAAGAACAAACCTGCCATTTCTAGCTCAACTGTTTAGTGTGGCTGAATCTCCTTTGACGTAGAAAGGTAATTTGCCAGCCATTTCAATACCAATTTCGAATCGGACATCAGTCGTTTGATGTTTGAATTGGCAGAGCTGAAAAATCAAGGAGGGTTCGATCGGAACAGAGATCGATTGACGGCAGTAACGTGCGGCTGCTATTTTACCACGCTTTTGAAGATTATCGAGCTTGGGCTGAGTACCAATCAAAAGCTCGGCTGAGCAGTCGGGCTGACGTGAGAGAAGTAAGGTCGTAATTAGGACGAGGAGACCATCTATATCCCGGCAACTTAGCTTTGGTGAAGGGTACGAACTCATGGATGGATGGATGGAGAAACGTCTCGGAGAGCAAGAGAAAGACTTTTGCATCCCCACATGATTTCTATGACAAACCGAGTGTAAACTTGCTGTGAACCTACATAGGTGCCACTCGCCAATTGGTCGCCTCAATCGCACGTAGGCTCATACTCATATAAGCCCCGCCAAGCACAATCCCATCCAACACCAAATGCTCCCGTCCGTCCAAATCATCAGTCCTAGGCATTCCAATCCCAAGCTCGTTCCCACGCAATCAAGTAGTCCAATTTCAATCCATTCCCTTCACCATCTCCATGACACTTAAGCAGTGGAAGATTCGGCGGTGGCGGGGAAATCATTCGGGAAGCATTTCTCCTTTGGCCATCCTTTCCCTTCGTGGGTTTCGGCGTGGGCTTCGAGTTGTCTGAGGTTGCTGCTGACCAGTTCCTTGCGGCAGTTGGCGCACTAGATTGTCGGACGTTAGCTGTGTTCCATCAATTCGAATAAGTATTGGGAAGGAAGTAGCTGCAGTGCATCTGAGACCGCAGCACACGTGACGTTGAAGGCAGTCGAGGCAAAATCGTAAAAACTTCATGTTCGAGCGAGCGGAGGCGTCAGAGGTGTAAGATTCAATGGTGGATTTCTCCCTCCTTCGACGCTTCAACGCGTCTTTTGCAATTCCAAGAGTGTGGAGACCACTGGTGCTTATCACCGCGTCCCGCGCCTTTCAAAGGCCAAAACACGTCCCCGAATTGTTCCAAATAACTCACCATGCTCATAGGCTTAGGAGCCTTCACCGGGAGCCCATTCGCCTTGACCGGAGCGCGAGTTCCTGCCTTTTCAGCGGCTTTGTGTTCGCGTTGAATCTGGTATCATCAACCCCGTCAGTCTCGGCCTCCCACGCACACATAACCCACGCGACTTACCCTAGCTTTCTTGGAGATGGGCATTTCGAGAAGCTTTTCGACGGTACGTGGGGAGTTGTGCAGTGTGGAGAGAAGGAATCGGGAAGATGTTCGCTTGCTTGCTTGCAGGAATGCCGGTGGTTGGTCTAGAGTAGAGAAGGCGCAAAACCCTTCAAGTCTCCCATTTAGAAGTTCAGCACGGGCCGTGCGTTTTAAGCTATTTTAAGCCAATCAGAAATTGAAGCTTCATATTGAATCTATCTGCTCCAAGTGACTCGACTGCAACCTCCTACGAGCGGGAACACTAAGAGATGAGATAAATCACAGGCGGCTTTAATGAATTTGAACCTGAATCTCTGTGGAAAACCATAAAGGTCTTTGCACCGTGAATTCCGACTGGAACCCAGGCCATTCAAACTCTGGGCGTCTACAACGAGCGAGGAAAATAGTGCGCCATAATTTATTCGCAAATGCACTCCCCAAATCCGAGCTTTGAACGAAGCAACAGCGAGCTTTGAGGATGCTCAGATCATCCTTCTTAGCACACAACAGTGATTCATCAGTGGGTCGAATATAAAGTCCGAGACTGACAGTGAGTCTTGGCTACGAACGCCACGGCAATCGAGAAGGTCCACCCTGAATAGTAGCCAATTAGATGCAGGTGAAGCGCTTGACACTCTATACCTTCTTAGACTACCTTAGCGTGTTCTTTGCCTTTTTGGTTTGTGAATCCATGCACAGCGGTGGGCAGAGGAACAGTTCCGAAGGGCTGCTAAATATACGTATTTATCAACATAGACCAAAATGCATACAAGAATATACATCAATTGCTTGATTGTTATTCTACAAGATGAGTCTTCATACTGATTCGAAATGTCTTTAATATGCTCAAACACCTTGAGATCAAGTGGAGCTTCGCTCTCAATCACGCTGCCACCTTTTTAAAACTTCGGGTCCCTAACACCATGCTTATGCAATGCAAGTTCAAGAACGACAAAAACATGGATGAATGTATTCAGCCAAAATGGAACAACGTCTGCTTCTTGTTCTTGTTGCCCTTCTTCTTCGGTTCAGGTCCTGTCTCCTCATTCGATCCAGAGACTACGCTACCATTGTTTCCGTTACTAGACGCTCCTCCCCAAGGGTTCGCCGTTGTTGACGTTGCTTGTTCACGTCGAACTCCATAGCCACTGTATCCGGGCGTGAACTTGGTACTCGTTGGCTTTGCTGCTGCTGGTAACGCTGGGAAAGCATCGTTGCCCGACCGAGGCACGCCAGATGAGCCCGCAGCGGTCACTGGCCGGGGTGTTGAAGTCCGTGAGGGTGCCTGGCTTGAAGTGTTAGATTTCGCTCCAGCCGTAGATCCAGCCCATGGAGTGGTCGACCCGCCAGGCCGGCTGGCTCCTGCCCGGCCAGCAGCTCCAGCTGGTAGGGCAGGGAACAGACTCGTGTTGCCAGTTGAGCCCCAGCTTCCGGTCTTGCTCACGGAAGAACGAGCAGACTGGGCTGTCGATGTTTTCAGCTGGAGTACTCTCTTTCCACCGACCGTACTCATAGCGGAGCTAGATGCGGTGGTGGATCCTGGAAGAGAAGGGTAGTCCTCATTGATTGCTCGCCAGTCGTTCCATGCCTTGAGCAAGGCATCTCGCTTGGAAGGAATCTCAAAGATGTCCGCCAGTTCTTTCACGAGGCTTCCCACCTCACTCGACGGTCTGCCGAACAGAGTGAAGAATGACTCCACCAATGCTGGTCCGGTGATAGTCGAGTTTCGGAACGCAGAGACTTTAGCCCTGAACTCGGCGATCTTCGCCTGATCATTTCGAAGCATGCCAGAAGCCCGCTCAACTACAGCATTGTGTCGTTGACGGCGTGCCAACTCCTGGGGTGTCAAAGCTTCTTGCTGCGCTGGCGAAGATGGTCTTGGTGATGCATCTCCTATAGCCGTACTAAGAGAATTGAGGGATGGAAAAGAATCGGCTGGTCTAGTCGCTGTCACTGTGGCGGGCGGTTGGGCTGGACCTCTGGCAGCATACGTGGGAGTGGGTTGTGCGCTCAACTGACCACCGAACGTCCTTGGGGTGATCGATTGAGCACTTTGGATGGCCATCTGTCGCTGGTAAGCCAGTTCGTCCCTGCGCAGAGGCTGCGCAGATGATTGCGGTAATGGCTCGGCATTTGGATCGCGTCCACGTCCTCTGCCTCTGTCCTGGCCACCACGATCGTCTCCGCCTCTCCCACCGCGTCTGCCTCCACGCTCACCTCGCTGAGGTTGATAGCGCTCGTGGACCTGGAATTCTCGCATGTCTACGCGCCGAGCGTCCCGTAGCGCGTCCTTTGTGAGACCATTAGGATGAGCCTCGATCTGGTGGGCCTTTAAATCCATTTCCGAGTCGAATACCACGAATTTCTTAGCAAGACATTCGCGATCAGGGCACTGGAAGTGATCTTTTCGAAAGTGTTGCTCCAAGCTGTTATAGTCCACGTAGTATTGAGGCTGCCGCCCTGTTCCTTGGTTGCGGCGGTCGCATAAATGACACCGCTCATGACGGTCCCGGCAATGTACGAAGAGCTCGTCGTCGCCATAGAATCGTTGTCGACAGAATCCACATTCAGGATGACCTTTGAAACCAGTCTGATCAACCGCGCCTGGATTGTCATCGCCAAACTTCTCGTGTTTCCTGAGATCATTCTGTGTGAACAGGTCGTGCTCGTGAGTGAAGACCTTTTTGTTCCGCGTACACAAGTCACACATCGACCTCTGATGTGCGCTCTTAACGTGACGGTGCAAGTCTGGCCAGCTTAGACAAGCCACATCGCACTCTCCATCAGGGCAGTTGTATCTTAGTAGAAGCACGGTATCCTCGAATATCTCCTGGTTTTCGTATCTTATCCCTAGTGCCTGATCGGTTTGAACGTAGTCGGCGGATGTGAAGTCTTCGAATCGCTTTTCTGGGTCGTCCGTAAATATGACATACTCTGAGGAAGTCTATGTAGGTACAATTAGCTTGTGCTGAATGAAGAGGATCCGAAAGAACCTACCCTACAATGTGCGCAGGCTTTCGACTTGTATAACGCCCGCAGTCTCAAGGCACAAATATGGCATGTCCTGTGGTTGCAAGGAGACACAGCTTGGTGTATGACTGGTGACGCACAAATAAAGCAGACCTCTGCATCGTCGTCCTCCTCTTCTCTCTCCACGGGAGCTTTCCCACGCGTCTCGCTCTCGGTATTTTGGGCATCATCGGTCGGGCGGTCACCGATGATGCCTTCGTCAGGTAACGAGGGAGGAGGTGGAAGGTTGGGTGTAGCATTCTGTGCATGGTTGGCTGACGTGCGATTTGAATTGCCACCGCGTCCGTTCCCACGACCTCTGCCTCCTCGACGTCCTCCTCGCTCTGCGCTGCCGTCTTGATTGTCATTGTGGTTTGCTCTAGGTGTTCGCTGTTGTCCATTTCCTCGGTTTCTACCACTGCGAGCTCTTGGAGGGGTTGTGGGAGCTGTGTTGTCTGCCATTGGAAAACAGCGAGTGATGCAATCTTTGGGCGAAGGGAGGGAGAAGACGAAGCTCAAGTTTGAGAGGTACTTCTTCGTAGTTCGTGTAGTTGGCAAGTTCTGTAGGTAGCTAAGGATAATTGATCGGCAGTGGGGGATGTGACGTTCTCCCAGGTGTTTAGATGCAGACTTTTGGCGTCAAGCTTCACATGCACAACATTCTTTTCCAATCAAACTACCTAATATTCAGCTTCGATGCGCAGCAGAACGACCTGGAACGTCTGGCAATTGATAAGCTCGGCGCATGACCATGAGGAGGATCGCCAGGCTGACTCATTGCAATCACGGTGGCTGTATCTACCACAACGTCTTTGACTCCGGATCGTCACATAGACAACGCCATTATCAAGCTGGCCTCCCTGTGTAGTCATAAAGATCTAAGCCTCACAGTAGTGGCCATATGGTGATTTGGATTCGAGACTCAAGCCAAATGATATCTTGGATAGAGAAATGCAAGGGGATGGGACCCGTATGGCTCGGGCTGTTGTATCACATTTGAATATTGGGGATCGGGATCCTGTTAAGGTTTTGGCCAAATATATCGTGGAGATGCATCATCAGGGTTTTGATATGGACGACACAGCAAGACAAACTTGAAGTTGCAGCTGGCGTTGGCTAAGGGCCTGCAAGCAAAAAAGTGAGGATGGTTTGGAACCATACTTGCTGACTGTGAGTGCATCTACATGCTCTATCCACGCCCAAGGAAGGTGTCACGTCGGAATTCAAGCTATGGGCTGCAGCTGGAGGAGAGTGCCCATCGTCCATGCCACGCTCATCATTCGATAGCATCTCATCGATTTGTATCCTTCTCCGCATTGGCAGTGAATACTCTAGCTAGTAGATATCGCAGCTAGGTCAGTCCAGCAGCACTCACAACTCCCTCAAAGCCCCTTCCTCCTCATCGTAATCATCACCATACCACATCTTCTTCATGGCCTTCATCTGTTCCTTATCCCCACCAAGCAACTTCTTAAACCACCCCTCCATCGCCTGGATCTGCTCAGTACACCTCTCAACCTCCATCCTACTCTTCACGATGGCTTTCCTCTGATTCTCCACCTCCATAGGATCATTGTCTTTGTAAGCTGCCAATTCAACCCTTAGCTTCTCCAACTCCTTCTCTAGCTCAGCATGCTTGAGCGTCATAGTCTTCCTGTCACCTCCACCTTCCATCAACATATCGTCCTCATCGTCTTCTCGCTCAGCGCCGGCCTCTTCAACCTTGGCTTGCAGCTCCGCAACGGTGGCGTCGGCCTTCTCCTTATCTGCCAAGGCCTTCTCAAGAGCCTGCTCTTTACGCATCTTCTCATCACTGGGGAAACTCCAGTACCAGTTGCCGCTGCCGATCTTCTCGACGCGCACGAGGTTTTCGTCGGTGACGGCTTGCACGTATTCTTTGACTTGCATGCCATTGATGGACGCGACGCCTGGGAGGGCTTTCTCGAGGTCTTTGAAGGAATGGACGGTGCCGGATTTTTGGATCCATTGGACGATGAGCGCTTGCTTTGCGGCGGGCGGGAGTGATTTAGGTGCCTGTGGATGTGGATGTGAGCAATGGACATGTTGATCAACGCGTCTCGGCGTGTTTGAGGGCGAACTCACCATTTCCCTGACTTCACTTCTGATTAGGATAAGTGACGATCGTGATATGGGATGGTCGAGGTTGAGGTAGAGATGAGGAGTTGCTTGAGATTCAACTTGGTGGAGCAGCCTGGTCACGCATTTCACTACACAAATAGAAACCAATGAATAAAGGAGAAAATGAACAGAGAAGAATGTGACTGAAGATGTGTAATCGTCTCATCGGTATCAATTGGGAGAAAAAAGAGCCATTGCTCATTTCGCAATGGGAGACCTTCCCACTCACTGCGACATCAAACGATCCAACAGCTCATCCATGCTCTTTTTGAATTTGGCCATCTTGTCTTCCGGTGCATCGACTGAAACCTTCGGTTTTTCCTTCAGCGTAATGCTCGTCTCTCGATGAGATTCGGGCTCTGCGTGACGTGCTGGTGCTGTTACTTGTCTGATTGCATTCTCGTCTTCAGACTCTGAGCTTTCCTCCGAGTCATCACTGCTCCCCTCAGACTCTGTTCCAAGACTTTTTGTGCTGTGCTTCGAAGTTTGAGACAGTGATCGTCCCTTGTTGGCGCCTTCCACAGGTTCTGACAAGGCAGTCCTTCCGATTATTACCCTCGCTGCAGGTGGTCTCGTCCCTTCGTCTACAGCTTCGGAGTCATTCGAAGTGTCGGATTCTGTGGATGGATGTGGCGATGTAGAAGCACGTCCGACTACAGAGTCTTCAACGTCGACCATCTTTGTGTCAGGTTCACTAGACGATGCCTCGCTCTCATCCTCGTCACTGGTTTGAGTAACGGTCGTACTTTTGTAGTTATCATCCCTGTAAAGCTTTTTCGGTCTTCTCTCATTCTGTTTTCGTGCAGATCCTGTTTCGGAAGTAGAGTTTCCAAAGTCTTCGTGACCGGAGCTCTCATCTTCGTCGCTAGAATGTGCTACAGCCATGCTCTTGTATTTCTTATCGTCATTATTAGTCGTCGGTCGTCCAATCTTTCTGTTCTTTGCAGGTTGTATACGAGTTGCAGAGGTGTCGGTGTCGTCATGATCGGAACTAGATGAAGATGTCGGGTTTACGGAGCGAGAGATGGTGGAAGAATGCTGGGAATAGTGTTCCGGACTATTTATCCGTGACTCTGTTTTCACCGCCGCATGTGAGGGCGACGATGATTGCCATTCTTCTTGGACTTCGTCTTCGCCACTCTCGTTCTCAAGGATACCCCCTGCTTCATCCTCGTCCGACATTCCAGAACTGCCAGAGTCATCGACACGTTTAGAGCGAGAATATCGATATTTGGACCGCCTGAAGGCCTTCTTCACCCATTCATGACCATCCCATCCGAGTGTCGAAGTCATGTCGTCTTCCTCTGCTTCTGTAGTGAGAAAAGCAAGATGTCCCGTCTCTCCCAAAGAATGCTCCAAGGCCTCCTCAAGCAAGATCCCAAGAGCCAGCAGCGCAGTCCCATCCATAGATTTAAAATGCAAATGCTTTCTTTCCAAATCACGCCGGTCATAAAACCGTGAAACGTAGCGATGTATCGTTTCTAAGAAATCGCTTGATGGAATCGGTCCTAGGCCATCGACACCGATATAATCACCCTCTTCGACGCCTCGTTTCCGTGCGCCTTTACGAGAGAATAATATATCATCAGGCGCGACTGGTATCGTTGATGATGACGCCGTGTCTCGATTTTTGGAGTACCTTGGTTCTACTGGAAGGAATCCATTCCTGCCAGCTCGTCCTACGGGATTTGTGTTAATCGAGATTTCTCTAGTCTTACAAGGTGTTCGTTATTCACCGGCTACGGCATCGTAGATTGAGACTTTTCTTCGTTTGGACGATTTCTCGGCATCCCCTGACCCGTCAGTGGGCGGTATGCTCTCTTCTGTTGTATCGCGAATTTTGCGCTTTCCCGCGGACTTCGAGCGTTTTGAACCCGCAATTTTGATAGAAGGCGGCTCGCTACTGGCGATAGAGATGGCTCTTCCTCCGAGGCGCACTTGTCTGTCCATGTCATCGCGTTGTGCTTTTGTTGTAGAGTCCGCGAACGGAATCTAGGGTCTCACTTTATTAAGGTTAGGTTTGACAGCACTATGCCGGATCCGAACAAACCTGCCATTTTCGAATAACCTTGATTTCTATAATCTCTAACATCGAACAGTTTCTCATTCCACCCTCGAGAAGAGCATTGCTCGCCAAATTCGAAATGGAATCGCTGGAATTTCGTCTCTACCAAAGGGTAGCTATATGTCATATATCAAACAAATCTCCATTGCACGTTGCAGACAATTGATATTCATTTATTTGGGACATTGTTGCTGTCTATCCTTCGAAAAGAGAACTCGAAATCTGCCTATTCACCTCTTCATTGCCACACGTTCGTTGACCTATTGCCGGTCCCTCATAGACATCAACCTCATACGAACAGCATGAACTCCATTTCCATCCTAGAACATACTGTTCTTCCGCTTGTGCGCAGTGTGTTTCGGTACGTCCATCTTTTCCCTTCTTGTTCTTCTATCCTCGGCTATCTCTCCACCTCGTTTTCTGTCCACGTCTCCCATCGCCCCGAGTTGAGGCGAACTTCTCTGCCTCATTGCCTCCCGTCTCTCATGTCTCTGACTCCTCTCTCCCTCCGGCTCTGGCCTCTTAGGTCTGTTTAGCTTCGGGTCCCTGGGCGATCTCTCGAGCTGCGACCTTCTAGGAGATCTCTGAGGTACACGATCCATTGTCTCTGCCCTTCCCAACGTGATCTTCCTCGAATCTTTCCTTGAAGACTTTTCTCGTTCCACGGGATGGCCAAATCTCTCTCCGAAGTGGCCAAACCGATGGACCCTGCTGTGAGATCTGGAAGTGGAGGGTCTGTGGGAAGTTGAAGGCCTGATCAGTTCTTGGACCTCCGTCTTCTCGAGAAGCTTCTTGAACTCTTTCCCAGCCTTGTGTACCACGCCCTCAACCCTCTTTCCAAGATCGCGTCTCTCCTTTTGGGCTTCCGGGAAAAATTGACGCACCACCGGTGCCCTCAGTAACCTCTCAGCAGCACGATTAAGTTCGTCAACATCCCTTTCCTCCATCAGAAAAGTAGGACACGAGTCATTCCAGTCCTTGCCACACCCATTACATTGCCATTTTTTCTCCCAGCTTAACGGGTGCGAGCCAGAAGGGTGATCAGTACGTTTCGCAGTACCGCACCTATAACAAAGCCACGTCCACCTCACGCTGCCGAAAACTAGCGTGTTCTCATCGAGCGTTCGTCGCGTAGGCCATGCGGCCATCCTCTTCAGTCCTTTGGAGTGGAAATAGCAGTCGGAACAGGGAATATGGCAGCAAGTATGCCCTTGGTTGCCCCAGCAGGTGAAGGGTCTCAGATCCCTCCCTTCCTTGTGACCGTCGTTGCAAAGCTCGCTGTGCGCATTACATTGACAGCAGATCATTCTGACATCTCGATAAAGAGATATAGTCTTTTCAGCCCATTTCTGTAGTTCGTTGTATGAGACAGTTGCGCGAAGATCTGTAGTGGGTAAGCTTGGCATTGATCCGGGCCCGCGGTTGAAGTGGATGGATCTGTTTCTTTGCATCGTTCCATTGTTGATAGCCTCTGTAAGATTCGATTGTGGTTGCACTGGTATATAGCCTTGGCTGGGACGACCTTGCTGGCGATGCGGAAGGCCGTTGTTGCGGTGATACTGTGGATCAAACATCTGATATGAATCTGGTCTAGACCTGTATGCTGGGTTTGGGCTTTCAAAACTGGCATTGCAGATTGGTGGTCGCATTGCGGGAGACCCATATTGATGCCGACTTCCATACAGATCTGACTGTGGCGTTGAGATGGGATTAGAAAAATTCAGATCTCCCTCATCATCATTCCTTGACCCCTCCTCCTGAGAGGGAAACTTCCTGGTTTGAAACTGGCGAGGCTCGATTTCACAAGAAGTATCAAATGAAACCCTTCTCCCTGGAGATGGGGGCAGCATAGTCTGCTTGTGCTCATGGTCACTAGGGAAAGTTCCGTTGGCAGGTAGTGGTCTATCTTTCAATGACTGGATAAATGTGTCCACGCCTGCTGCGGTTCGAGATTCTCGCAAATGACCAGAGGAACTAAAGTATGGAGCTATGCCTCTAGCGGCGGCCTGTTCGACATTAGCAGCGTTTCGGTTGTAGGCAACTGGCGGGCCTTTCTTCACCCTCCCCAAAGGGCGACCTTGCGGACCAGCCATTGGAGAAGAGTTAGGCTTTTCACTAAGACTGAATTTCTCTGGCGATGCATTATTCCCACGTCGACTGGAATAATCTCTAACTCCCCGATGATCACTGTGTGGGTCTAACGTCGGTTTTCTTTGTTTAGCTAACAGCTTCTCTTTCGCGCTCAAATTTCTCTTAAGTTCTGGTTGGGCTCGATCTTGATGAGAACCAGTCACATGACCCAAATAATCTGTTTGATGAGTCGGCGGTAGCCCAAGCTGGAGACCACCACTTGTGGGCTGGTTCGATTCTGGCTGCTGGTGTGGACCGGGAGGGCTTGGGTCATCTCGGTTTATCGAAGGCCAATCGTAAGGGCTCATGCCCTGGTGCTCTGCAAATACACGACCGGTGTGAGGGACCATGAACGATTCTCGGGTGTCTATAAATCCTGTACCGTGTAGTTGTGGGACCTGTAGGCCGGTTTGATCATCTAGCTGAAGCCGATGCGTCCCACGCAGCTCCCGCCCTCGATTGAGATCATGTCCATGGGCGGTTGCTCGGGGATACGATGATGAATTTGTGAAATCTGAATTAGCCTTGTGGCCTGGAAAATGGCCAGGACGATCGGACATATGTGGATGTAGCTGTTAGGGCGAATGAAGCACAGGAATCGCAAGCCGAGAGCGAAAAACAATTTTTCATATAGGCAATCGAGCAGATCTTTGTGATTTTCATCGTCGTCTGACTGTCAAACGTCTCAACTATGCTTGTTGTTTATGCTCACATCTGCATCTGTTCTTCCATGGGCAATTTGGTCGTGCCTCAGATATGAACATCATCACAGCTCGAATTGTCAGTATGGCAAGTTATAGCGTCCCGTTCATTGTGCCGAACAATGGGCGCGTTGCGGAGTCTCATTGTTTGTCCAGCTACTTGCGATTCCGGGAAATGCGTAAGAAGTAGACAATTACACTGGAGTCTTGGTAGTGCAGAGTAGCACGAGGGACGTGAAGCTCGGCATGAGACGGAAAGCATGGAATCTCCGAGCCTATCGTGGGAAGATTACCGGTCAAACTGGAAAAAGAAATGTGTAGTGAGCGAGCGTGACTCGCCCTCGTAGATTTTAGTAAGATGAATGCGGTGCGAAGGGGTAATCCGAAGTCTGAGAAGCTGTGATGTCCCATACTTTCAATCTGTGATGGCACAAGTCCTTCAGCCTTTGTCGAAGGTCAACACTGCGGACTCCTGAATTTGAGAGGCTCATAACAAAGTCAAATGGGCTGGCTGCTTTCAACAGACCGACAATTCGCCTTGCAGTAGTCCGAGTCGCTGTCGTGCTGTTGACAGTGAGAACCTACTTCCAACATGCTAGAGTGTGGACGGGAAATGATACTAGGATCGACTTCGTTGCAGGCGCAGAACGGATGCAGGCAGAATGTACCGTGATTCTCTCGCTCCACTCGACACCGGTCACCAGTCGGTCTATCATCTGAACAGAGTTGCACTTGCATCAATTCCGCAGCCCATTCTCGAGAATTGGCGCGTTAGACGACTGTACAGGGAGAGAATCCAGTGGCCAGTGACTGTAGAAGCTAGGGACGTCGTTGCGGTCTTGGAGATGATCAAGAAACCGCGAGCCGTCGAGATGAGAAGGGGCCAGCCTTGTTGAAGAGGGAATAATGGCGATGGCATCGTGGCTGAGCTTGCATTATATGAAGAGCTGACCTAGCAAGCGGTGTGGTAGCCCTCATGGTACCGGGACTATGCAGGTCGCACTGAAGAAGGTGAAAAGAAATGAAAGCCATGTACCACCGGTGCCCTTTGAATCTGTTGACCACCTCGGATGATGAAATGGATGGCTACTGATGAAGGTGAAGTTTGGTGTTGGGTATTCATGGACGGGAAGAGAAGGGCGGGAGACGCAACAACATCGTCCCCGTCCCCGTCCCCCACCCCACCATCTCTTTGCAACGACAACGACGCAACCATGAGTGGCCGGCAACTCGTACAGCTCCCGGCTGGATACGGCGTGCTGCAGCTGGAGCTTGCTAGTTGCATTACCTCGCATCTCTCACCACTCGGATTCTGAACTGGCGCCATGCCTAGTTGACCATCCACAGCTTGTCACCGGAAAACCGGTCAGCACTACTATCCGTTGCCAGCGCAAACCCAGAGTCTCACGAGCACAAGCTGCCCCGCTCCCTCATTTACATCCTGCGGCTCTTTTTGGCCTTTCTTCTACTTGACTCGTCTCGCCCTGAGGCAATTCTCCATCCAGTACTCGAGTCTGCCTGAAGGCTACCACACCGCATCTTGCCTTGCTGAGGTATCATCACGAGTATTCCGCCCCTCACCACTGTGGCGTGCGGCCTCAGCCTCTTTCATCTCATCTCCAGGTGAAAACTCTCCACTCTGTCGTCTTTGACATCTCATCCATCTTTCTTCTTTTTTTGCGCTCAATTGGACGTGCGTAGGATATGACAGCTTTGTACGGACACTCGACGTCGGATTTGGAGAGCCTGTTTGGATCGCCGTATGGCTATGACCACAGCATTCCCACCGGTCACTTGAGAGACGACAAAGCTCACCGGTCTACATCATCTGCCAGCCCCTTCTTTTCTAACTACGATATGTCGCCCACAAGTGTGTCCCTGGTTCCTAATTTCAGTACCGATGCTCCTTCTGAATCCGACTTCATTGCTGCTACTTCGGGCTGGAACAACTCGTTTGTCCTTAATGACATCGCCAACAATAACCATCAGACGTCTCCAATGTCAAATCAAGCTTTTGATGATTTTGTCCCAAATTGGCACTCAGTCAATCAATACTCGACTGAGGCTTCACCTGCAATGAATATCCCCGCCTCGCAACGACAGCAAGCGACCAACAACTATGCTTTCGGATTCTTGCAGCACCAATTTCCAAATCCACAGCAGGCTCTCCACAGTAAGACGGTCTTTGTATGTCCCTTCTGCCGTGACATTGACTGATTTGGTCAAGCACATCGGGCTCGGGTTCCCATTTCTATACCAAGTAATTCCAGCAATGCCTGGAATTATCAGGAAGATCTCTCCCCAGGTGTCAAAACCGACACTAGTCTGGGCGATGCGGATCTGTACTCAGCCTCATCTTTCTCAACGCAGACGTCGTTTCAGCAGTCCCCATGGTCTGCAGTGGATCACTCGCGTGTCCCTTCAATAGGAATCACCCAACACGGCATGAGTAGTTATGATTCATCCAATGCTTTACCAACCTCACATGATGCTTATCACACATCTTATGCTGGCTCTGTTCTGTCCATGGACTCGTCACCACAAGCAAGAGGAATGGGGACACCGAATTCAGAAAAGAGTCCGCTATTTGCAGCTGCCAATCTGTCAAGTTCTCTGGGCAGCACCAGCTCTCAATGTCACAGTCATCATCATCAGCACCAAACACCCCGAGCTTCGCAATATCCTTTCCAGCAAGCACAGAGCTTGAATGTGGACATGATTGGTATCGGAGCGCAGTCGCAAGGTAACAAGCGTCGTCGAGGCCAGGCTCAACGTGAGCCAACTCACTCACCTGTGTCTGACTTTGTCATGGTGGAAACTTCAGATGCTGCATCACCCTCATTTACAGGTTCTACGAAGGTGGAGCCTTCATCCTCGGCTCCACGGTCTCCCATGACCTTTGTGGCAGAGCAATTTTGTTCCGACTCTGCTGGCAAGCATCCCTCAACTCAAGGCGTTATTCGTAAATCACGAGAGGGCAAGCGAGCTGGAGGACGATCAATTGGAAGCCATTTGCCAGCTGACAAAGCCGCCAGAGCGAAACAGCTTCGCGAGGAAGGCTCATGTTGGATATGCTGTCTACAAAGAGACTCGGTATGTTCTTCCGTAGAGTCTAATTGTAGCACAGCTAAACTGAATTGATTAGTGTACGCCAGGGCAGACGTGCGAAAGATGTATCAAGCGTAACCAGCGTGCCACGATGGAAAACGGCCTTGGCTGTGACAGAACCAAGCTCACAGACTTGAAGTCATTCTTTCTTCCCGACTTTCTTGTTCGCATGGGTGATAAGCAGGTAGTCTCTGCGTTTGTGGATCAGCATATCAGCCGATGGCGGAACACTGCCGTCAGAATCAAGTTAAACATGATCTGGGGAATCCCGCCGATCGAGTTCGAGCTGTATGAGTTTGAGCCGAAGACCAGCGAGCTTCTCAGACAGTTTCAATATTCGCTTGACCTCCAGACTGGCACTCGAGGCTGGGTCGAGAAGAACAGCCCCCCGCTCGCAATGGTGTCTATCGAGAATGAAGACCGCGATAGGTACGAGCAGTATCTCAATAGAGTAGTTGACAAACACCTCGACAAATTTGTGGCCCGTTGCTTCAAGTATGAGAAAGATGAGTTCCAAGGACGCCTTTTGAAGCTTATGCAACAGCTCAAGCCGGATAACAAGGAACAGGTGAGCATTGCACACTGCAACTCTCTCATTCAGTTCTGCTAATGAGTTTCAGACCGCACTGATTCGCGATATCTTCCGGCTGCAAGTAGTAACATACATCTACGCCCGCTCAGCCACCATCCCACCTCGCCAAGTTGACCAGCTGTACAAACTTCACCACAGCCACAAGAATCCCAATGTCACTTACGGAAAGGCTACATCGCCTCGCATGGCAAATCGTCAACTTAAAGTCCTTTACTGCAGCCTCTTCGGTCAGATCATGGATTCCATCCTCCGTCGTCTTCAACAAGTCCTTCGTTCTTCACGAGGCGGCGCAAAATGGACCTCAGCCTTTGTTGCTCTCTTGGGCCTGGCGATGTGTTTTGAGGAAGTTCAGAGAACAGCCCATGCCAACCAAGATGCTGACGCTCTCATGGGGCAACTGGACGAGCGGGACGCCACACAATCTGCTGAAGGGGCTTGCCGTTGCATTGATGAGAAGTTCCAGTTCATGGCCAACTTGTTTAGGTGGAAGTACCACCGTGGTTTCAATCCATTGAGGGATTATGAAGATCCAAAAGTCCGGGAGACACTGAGCGAGAGCTCCCTCTTTTTTGTGCGAAGCGTCGCCGCGCTGGTACAGGAGAAAAGCAAGTCCTACCCCCGTGACACTCTCGATTCATAAGGCTTTGGCTAACACACTACGTTGCAGATGATTTTCTGTTTGAAAAGCAGCATGTCCCGATTCTGAAGGCGAATCAGGACAAGTATACCTCCCGCCTGGTTGCGCGTTTTTTGCTTGCTTTCTGGGGTCCAACCCCAACATAGTCTGGCTCTGGTACTGCCTCCTTTCGCTTCGCATCCCTTCATAATGACCGATTCCATCATACGTCGTGGGTGTTGGCACTGCGCCGCCAGGCTCGCTTTAATGATTGCGACGCTATATTTGCTCGATTCTTATGAGCTCATGACTGATGACTCCACGATATAATGCAGCGTTTTTGGCGAGGTCGTCTTGGTTGTTGCGACGCCCGTAGAAAAAAAGTCCAGGGGACATTCTTACCGTACTGTCCGTGCCTTTTGACGTCTGTGCCTCCGCTTCGTCGCATGGTGCCTCCATCCCTGTGTTGTCGCCTGTGTTCACTGCAATGGACGAAGAATAGATATTCCCAGAAATGGGCTCTGCCATATCCTTCAATCCTCCTCTTTGTCCGCCTGCTCAACAACACCAAACCCAACCCGAATCCAAAGACTGCATCCCCCACACCCAACAACAATCTCCCTCCCGCCAGCGCACTCTTCCCTCTCCAAATCCCGCTCTGCAACGATATAACCCCTCTTCTCCCCACATCTACAGCCCAAGTACCAAACGTCCTTCCCCTCGTCAAACACCAAATCATCCAGATCCAGCGTCTCAGAACCCGTGTATCCACCCTTGTATCCCGCCTGCGAAACAGTCCTCGTAACCGAGGACAGGAGAAGCGTGCGATCGTACTCGGCGCGCAGAGTCGCATCCGAGAGAACATTGTAAGCCATTTTTATGGCGTCGATGGTCGGGATATCTGGCTTTTTGGTGGGTGGTATCGTGGCAGCGCTGGATTTGTCCGGGTGGTGTGCTAGGAGGGCGAGGCGGTAGGCTGTTTTTAAGGCTTGTTGCGTGGGCGGTGCGGTGGTTGCTGTTGGGTGCGGGAGGTTGAGGAGGGCGTAGTGCGTTGGTAGTGGTGGGGATTGTGGCATCGTAGGCATTGGGATTTGTGAGATGCTCGGAGCAGAGCCCTGGCGGTTTGGTGGTTGTGGAAGGGACTGAGTTGGGATGTGGGAATATTTTCAGCGGCATGAAATTGTTTGATTGAGGGCCGAGGGCCGGAGGCCGTTCCGGGGCGTTGGCACAACCTAGGTAGCTTGTATACCTAGAGTAGAAGAATATGTTAAGATACAAAGATGATTTGCTGGTCATCTCCTCCAGCATCACGACGCCCTCACGTCCATCTGCAACTTCCAGACCGACCCCGCGTTCCCTTTGCCATTCCATGGTCTGGAGGTGTGGGAACCTTTCGGAGTCGGAAATTTGGGTGCCCCATCCTGGTCTTGAATGGAGGCCGCCGCCACTCCTTAGATACACCCTCCTCTAGCATCCTTTGTTAAACTAGCACAGGATTAGTGTCGCAAAGAATCAGTCAAAGCCACCATCGCTTACCTCGAAATCACAGGTTCGGGTGTGTTTGTGCCCAGGAGGACCAAATCTTCCAAGTTTACAATGGGCACTGCACCCAGTAAAATCCAACCTCGTATAATTGGTTATTCCAGCAGCGGGTATCTCTGTTGCGGGATGCTTCAATGCACGTGCCGCAGTGCATGTTATCCCCCACGAAAACCCTGGTCTACCCGTTTGCGTGTACTTCAGAGGGGCCTGCTCACAAGTGCCTACGCAGGGACCTCCATTGGCCGTATCTTGAGTCCAAATTATCCATGCTTTCCTCATGGCCATTAAGTTGTCGTACATCTCGATACCCGCTGAGAGCGAGGCTATAAATATCAGGTTTTAGCTTCAACTACAGAAGAAAGCGGATCTTACCGCATGTCGCCGTGGAGGCATCGCAGTCCAGAACGTAGACTGACTTCAGTTGGTGGCAATTTTTATCGGCGGAGACTGAAGCTGGTGCCACAGCAAGGAGTATGGCGAGGAGGAAGCAGGAGATATACATAATATGGACAGATTCTGATGAGCGTGAGGATGAGAAGGATCCGGAAGACCAAGCTTATATCAAGAACGACTACCTCTCCCTGTACATCGCGATGGGAAGTTCAAAAATACCTGCCCATGTTCTTCACCAGGCTCTTTCTAACCTCCTTCCTACTGTGGACGCCAACGGAAAGAAAATTAGCTCGTTGATCACTCTACAGTAATTTAACACTCATATTACGAGGTACTGTGATAGCTGGCCCATAGAAGGTGAATCTTAGGTTCGATCTTGGTCCTCGTGTAAGTTTTCTACAACGCAAGTCCTCGCTGAACCTAGACTTTGTTTCAATTCATCTAGCCGTCGCCTGCTCTTCTCATCATCCTCCTTCCTAAATCCATTGGTACCTTGTCACATATCGTACGTTTGCGTGAGGTTACAGTGGAACTCCCATTCATTAACCTTCATTTCGCCGGCTACCACAGTACAGTTTACGAGTACAACCCTGATTGGCTCCCATAGTCTGTGCTCGGTTGCACGTGCGTCCGGCTTCATTACAGCGGTGCGACCTACTTACTGTGGTAGCCAGCAGGATGAGAGTCTTACTACGGAGGTCGGCGGAAAGAAAGTCGGAACGTTGATGACTCCACAGGAATAAACTCCATGTTTATATACAGTCTATACTTGCACTCTGGCTGGCTCTTCTAGCCCGTTCCAGGGCAGTTCGACCTGCGTCCGGCTTCATTACAGCGGATTGACGTAAGATTACTAACAGTCTTTCTGCAGGCTATGTACGTACCTACTGTACCACAGCAGGCGGGTGGCCCCGTAGGTTCGGAGGTCAACCTATATAAAGGCTGGGCAGATCTTACTTCTGCAGACTGTTGAACTTGTCCTCGTAATCTTGCTTCACCTCCGCAACGGGTGTTTCCGTAGCTCATGTCCGCAAAAATCCGATTTGATGACGCCGAGAACGCTCAACGTGGCCACCTGCAGTCCGGGTGGTTCGCGGACGCGTGGTGTTTCTTTTTTGGCCCTGATGTGCGGTTTGCTCCTAAAAGGATAACACGCGGGCTAGTTCCCAACGAAGCTACCGAAGTTCCTGTGTGACAGCTTCAAGCCTCAAGGAGACCCGAGAATGTTGGGGAGCTTACCTCTCCCCGCTCCCAGAAACATTCAGGTGCTCATGTAAGTTCGTCTTCCATCCAGCGAGAGACGGTTCTTTCGCATCACATACTACACCGTTTCTGTTCACGAGCGAGACGACAAGAAATCATGCCACACGCATTGTCACCTGGAGGAGAGCCATCGAGCTTCCAAGGCGAGAAACTCTTTGTGAATGATGGTCTTCTCAGACCCGATCAGGTAGGCAGTCTTAGAGAGTCTTCTCCAGATATCCCATTGGAAGAGCTACGGCATAGATTCGAGGAAGATGGCTACGTTTTCTTGAAAGGGCTACTACCTCGTGAGGATGTGGTCAAGGCACGCCAGGCGTACTTCGAAATGCTTGCTCCAAGTGGAGTGCTCAAGCCTGGGACATCTCCAGTAGAAGGAATCTTTGATCCCGCCAGAGACAACCAAGATTTTCCAGGAATTGGATCTGGTGCAGCCGGCGGCAATGGAAAACCCGGAGCGGCGACCGCTGAGAAATTCGTGGACCTGGCACTTGCTGCGCACTACGAGAATTGGTACAAAGAGGACTTCTGCAGGCACTCGATATTGAAGGATATGGTGGCTCGTCTTACCGGTTGGGGAGACGATACTCTGAATGTCCGACGAAGCTTGCTAAGGAACAATACGCCTGGGAACAAGGCTATTGGCGTTCATTATGATCAAATCTTCCTTAGACATGGGGAACCTACCAGTATGACTGCCTGGGTGCCAATGGGAGATATTGCTCTGACTGGTGGCGGACTGATCTATCTAGAGAATGGTGAGTCCGCTGATTGGACTTCCAGTTTGTATTAACAACAATCTAGGTCACACTCTTGGACGCGAGATTGAGGCAGATTTCACCAAGAAGGCAGCCGAGAGTGGTATGTCGAACGAGGAAGCAAAGAACGCCTTCAACAAGAATATGCTGTCGACAGGTCTGCTGGCTGATGGGCCTTCAGAGTACTCGGATACCTTTGGGCGGAGATGGCTGGTGACCGCTTATGAGGCTGGAGATGTCGTACTGCATTCTCCTTTCGCAGTATGTCAACACGACTCTTTTTCTCGGTGTCTTCGAGGGCTAATAAGGCAGATTCACGCTTCGACGATCAATCATGATCCCAACAATGTGATTCGAGTAGGGACGGATCTGAGATTTGTGAATGGAGCCAGACCGTGGGATACGCGTTGGAACAAGTACTATGAGTTCAATGACGGCGTATGAGAAAGGTGCTCTTCTTATGGGCTGGATGGATAGCTTAAGTGTCTGCGCCGCTTCAAAATGGTCATTATTGACAACACTCAAGGGCTAGCCACTGCTGAGATCGAATTTTCGGATTTGCTCGCACATTCAGATCGTTATCTCATCTCAGCCATTATCCCACTTTCTTTCAGGTGACAACTCCCTTATCGGGTCAACAGACTGTGCTGGTAAGATGGGAGTAAAAAGCCTTTACTGTTAGAAGAGCCTGCAAGTTCCCTATGAATTGTGCCACGTAGACTAAACCAATATCAAAAATGACGAATGAGAGAGGGTTCCCTGGATCGAAGGCTGATTCGTGGACTGTGAAGAAGATGGGAAGGACTGACATAGACTCCGAGTCGTGATTTCGTGATACTGCCTATGTGCACACAGACCCAACGCTTGCCCAATTGAGACAGCGTACGGATTTCTGCCCTTGGATTGAGTGACGTTGAAGACCTTCCCAGTGGAAAGAAACCATCATCTGTCCATTTGTGTTTTGATGCTGGTGTCTTCAGTTCTCAATCGTGCCTCACGGGGTTATGGCTTGAAGTGCTCACCGACAACTCTCCGTAACCTACACCAGACCGCACACAGGACAGCGAGATCCTGCTACACGACCCCTCCACGCGCCGCATATTCCACGAGAGTGCCCCTCCTCTCCAACACATCTGCCAATTCCATCCTCTCAGAGCCGCAACAACTTCGCCTCAAACAGCAACGAACGACTCTTCTTCCATCACAGGTCCGTCATTGCAGCCACAGACGCAGCATGTGCAGACACAACCATGAGACCGCAGGGTCGTCGTCGTTCGATATGACCAAGGGACGAGAAATTCTCCCGGCCAATGTCAAGCCAGTTCACTACCATCTCACTCTGGAGCCCAATTTGGAGACATTCGAGTACAAGGGAACTGTGGTCATCGAGTAAGTGGTCAATGGAATGCTGCCAGCAATTTTCTTGCACCCCCTCTACTGCTAGAGCTCAGAAACTCCTCGCCGAGACATTGAGCGATTATCTTTTGGCAATATGGTACCTCAGCTTCGCCAGAATCTGATCGACATCAATTGTGCATCGAGAGACTCGAATGAGAGCGCTATCGAGTCGTATACTAACAATCCATAGTCTAGATGTCGTTGAAGACACCACATCCATTTCTCTAAACACCCTCGATCTCAACATCACCTCTTCGAAAGTCTCCAGCGGTTCGAAGCTTATTGCAGCCGCCCCAGATGTCTCGTATAACAAGGACACACAGACCACCAAAGTCTCCTTTGGCGAGACGCTACCTGCTGGCAGCAAGGCGACTCTCACCCAGGTCTTCACTGGTACTTTGAACGACAATATGGCTGGTTTCTATCGATCTTCGTACAAGGGAGAGGACGGCAAAGACAAATTCCTGGCAACGACGCAGATGGAGCCTACAGACGCTCGCCGAGCATTCCCATGCTTCGATGAGCCAGCACTGAAGTCAAAATTCACGATCACGCTGATTGCTGACGAGGCTTTGACATGCTTAAGCAACATGGATGCCGTGTCTGAGCAGATCGTGGACTCACACTACGGTGGCAAGAAAAAGGCTGTCACCTTCCGAGAGACTCCTCTCATGTCAACATACCTTCTGGCCTTTATCGTGGGTGAGCTCAAGATGATCGAGACGGACGCATTCAGAATCCCTGTCCGTGTATTCGCAACTCCAGACAAGGATATTTCTACTGGTAAATTTTCGCTCGACTTGGCCGCAAAGACTCTTGAGTTCTACGAAAAGACTTTTGCTAGTCCTTTCCCGCTGCCAAAGATGGACATGGTTGCCATACCCGACTTCAGCGCTGGTGCCATGGAGAACTGGGGTCTAATCACCTACCGTGTTGTCGATCTTTTGTTCGACGAGAAGACAAGCGGTGCGTCCACCAAATCACGCGTGGCAGAAGTTGTGCAGCATGAATTGGCCCATCAATGGTTCGGTAATCTTGTCACTATGGACTTCTGGGATGGCCTATGGCTGAACGAGGGATTCGCTACGTGGATGTCCTGGTACTCTTGCAACATCTTTTACCCGGAATGGAAGGTTTGGGAAGGTTATGTCACTGACAACCTGAGCTCTGCACTCTCCATGGACTCGTTACGAAGCAGTCACCCCATTGAAGTCCCAGTCAAGCGTGCAGAGGAGATCAACCAAATCTTTGACGCAATTTCTTATTCGAAAGGTTCCTGTGTCCTTCGCATGGTTTCCAAGTACTTAGGGGAGGACGTCTTCATGGAAGGTATTCGACGCTACTTGAAAAAGCACGCTTACGGAAACACCCAAACTGGTGACCTGTGGGCAGCTCTGAGCGACGCCAGCGGAAAGGACGTCGCTAAGATCATGGATATCTGGACCAAGAAGGTTGGTTACCCAGTAGTCACAGTTACCGAGGACGCAAAGAACAGCTCGATACACGTCAAGCAAAATCGTTTCCTTCGTACTTCTGATGTGCTACCTGAGGAGGATGAGACTCTATTTCCAGTTTTCCTTGGTCTTCGCACCAGGGATGGCATCGACGAAGACCTCACTCTCTCCAAGCGCGAGGACAATTTCAAAGTCAAGGATCTTGATTTCTTCAAGCTCAACGCTGATCACTCTGGCATCTATCGCACTTCCTATACCCCAGAGAGGTTATTAAAACTTGGAGAGGCTGCGAAAGAGGGTCTCTTAAGTGTCGAGGACCGAGCTGGCATGATCGCAGATGCGGGTGCTTTGGCCTCATCCGGATACCAGAAATCATCTGGCATTTTGTCTCTGCTGCAAGGTTTCAAGTCAGAGTCGGAATTCGTTGTGTGGGACGAGCTTTTGACCCGAATCGGTCTTCTCCGAGGTGCTTGGACCTTTGAGGACCAGGAAGTCAAAGACGCACTTAAGAAGTACCAACTCGACTTGTGCAGTGCCAAAGCCCATGAGCTCGGCTGGACGTTTAAGGAGGACGATGGACACATTGAACAGCAGTTCAAATCCCTCCTCTTCAGCAACTCCGGTCTTTCTGGCGATGAGAAGGTCAAGACAGCCGCCATGGAGATGTTCGCCAAATGGAAGGAAGGTGATCGGTCAGCCATCCATCCTAACTTGAGGTCAAGCGTTTATGCTATGGCCTTGGAGAATGGAGGTGAAGAAGCTGTAAGTTCAAACTCTGCCCCATCTCATGCATTCATCTTCCGCCGACGATATCTCCTGCCGACGAGAGCACGGAGGTCAGGACAGCTCATTGAAGTTGAGATCGTATTTGATGTCTTCTGGAGAGATCCTTATCGAATCGCCGCAACTTCATTGATCTCTATTTCGCTCAAGGAGGCTTTATGACAACTGGAATCGTCATTTCTCCTACATATAGTCTGACATCGGCCCTAATTTGATGCCATTGCATTGAGGCCTTCATATGCTGACAGATCATAGTACAATACCATCCTCAACGAATATCGAACCGCCAAGACTAGCGATGAGCGTAACACTGCCCTCCGCGCGATCGGTCGCGCCAAGGATCCAGAGCTCATCAAGCGAACACTTTCCTTGCCGCTCAGTGAGGAAGTCAAAGGCCAAGATATCTACCTTCCACTCAGCGGTCTCCGTAGCCACGCGAAGGGAGTATCCGCCCTTTGGGACTGGATGAAAGAGAATTGGGACGCTTTGGAGAAGAAGCTTCCACCAGGCCTTACCATGTTAGGATCAGTCGTTTCAATATGCACGAGCGGATTCACACATACAGACCACATTGCGCAGATCAAGGAATTCTTCGACAAGAAGAGCACGAAAGGCTTTGATCAGAGCTTAGCACAAAGCCTCGACTCTATCAAAGCAAAGAGTCAATGGATTGAGAGGGACAGGGAGGATGTAAAGAGTTGGTTGCAAAGCAATGGCTACTTGAAGAAGTGAGGAACAAATGGAATGATTGTAACGGCATGGATATGGAGCGGAAAGTCGAGGGCGCATTTGCATCCCATTTGCGGCAAAATCTATGCTACATAGACGTGAGTGGCTATAGCTGCAAGAAGCATACCTACCAAAAACCTGCATTCGCAAAGATGAATGCTAGACATCAGACAAATTCTACTGACAACCCTACTGATATGTTAATGTGATATGGTCGCGACTATTTTCCGTATTGTGGACTCAACACTCCTTCAGGATAACCATCGTGGCTCTCTTCACTCTGGATTACTGGCGCACCATGACAGCAATGGAGCACGGGTATCGGTCCATCGGCTGGGATCCCACGCCTGCGTACGTCTCCTTTACATCCTTTCCGAGGTCATCACGTCTCAGCATAATTTCGAAAGTTGTAACTGACCAGTAAGACGAAGTCGACGACACTACCGTCACCGTCAACGTCGGCCCGGAGCTTTGGCCATGCAGAGTCAACCGCGAGTTGCTCTGTCGGTACTCGCCCTATTCTCGGCGTGCTTTGATTGGGTAAGTACGAGAGCATTTAACAATTACCGAAGTCATCGGACGAGTGGAGGAGTCGGCGCCGAAAACGCCGAATCGCGCTGCAAATTCTTGGTTTGGCAGTCTCAGCGCTGACGCCGAAGAGAGTCGTGGGCCCGATGATTTCTTGGATTCGAATACTCTCCGACCGACGTGAACCCATTTTCGCGACGCACTTGCCTGACATTGTTACCTAGGGGCTCCGTCGAAGCTGATCGGTGCGAAGTTACACTCTCCGATGTTAGCCCTCACATATTGGACCTCTATATTAAATGGCTTGACACTTGATGTCCGGATTGGACGGAAATCGAAGACGCGGAAAGGGTGCTTGGATGGACCAGAAGACTGGTCTGATGCTAGATCGGCCGGAGGAAGATATGCCAAAAATTTCCCGGGTCGATGGGCGGTGCGTCTCGAATACATTGACGATCTCCAAAATTCATGCCACCAATTAGCGACGAGATGAATTTGCCGAGACGGAGTGGTAAACATGATGGGAATCGACACGGATCAATCATTCGCAAAGATGAATGCTAGACATCGACTATCTCATCAATCAGATGCTGCAAGTATGCGTTCTTAAGTATATTTCGAATCTGAGCTATAATGTCCTAGGAAGTTCCGCTAAGTTCTAGTATCTAACTTAAGATATTAGATATCTATACTATATAGCTTCTCTATTTATTTTGTATTCTATAAAGACCTATTATAAAGCTTTCGTAGCTACTTAGATCTTAGAACTTATAATACCCTAACTATATTATAATATCTTAAATTCTTAATAGTAGATACTAATAAGATATACTTATTACTAAATTTAAGTAGTATAAAGATAAAGATTACGGTTCTCTATTACTATATCTATAAGCTATAAACTACTAGAGGATTTAGTTCTTAGTCTAAGAAGAAATAATAATATACCTTTAGAAGATAAGGATATAGTATACTCTTCATATGAACTTCGTTCTCTCTAACAGTTTAATGATTTCTAGTTATACGAACTAAGTGTAGAGATTGTAGCTTATTTGAATCTCTATATACCGATGTAATTTTCATATCCATATCGACGATAGTAGTTGTACTATAATTTTTTGAAAGTTGAGACTTCAGGGTGGACTAGTCGGACTTTCGAATCCACCAAGGCAGTAGATCATTGTCCAAACCAAGGCTGACAACATCGGTGTCTTTGTCTACCGACTCGGACCACTATCCTCTAGCTCTCTACCCCATCGGTTGTCTTCTAGGGGCCCGACTCATATGCATTGTACACCTGCCATACTTTCTGCTTGCAAGCCAGTACCTGAACCTTGACGGAACGGCCCAACGGACAGAAAAGGAGGGTAGGCTCTTTGCCAACTTCGCCGCAGTATACGGCAACCAGAGTATTCTGGTTCGGTGTCCGTAAGACGACTTGCGATTGCTTGATTGCTGTTTCGGAGATTAGTGATGCTTGTACGAGTTGGAAGGTGGAGATGTGATCAGGGTTGTATGGGTTCAAGGGGACTAAGGAAAACCACTGAACGTACTGACGGAAGCCTTATTGCGACAGTACCAGACCTGCCCGTGCGGGTCGCATTTTGGGCCGAGTGACCATTTAGCACCTGCATTCAAGGTTCCAAATTTGCAAACTGGTTCGTCGAAGGCTTGCGTGGTCAGGAGGGGAAGAATGAGAGTCAAGGCTGCGAAGTGCATGATTGAGGGATCGGATGCTGTGAGAGGCTGCGAAATTTTGGATGTGACAGATGGTTGGCGGAAGGTGACAAGCCTCAATGGGCCTTTGACCTTATATATACAAAGTCATACCGTGGTTCATCCTACATGGTAAGACATTCGGCGAGGGATTCGTGTTATCTCGCTTCACTATTACAGTGCAGATGCTCTTACGAACCATGATCAATAAGAACCATTGCAAGTCGTCTTCGTCCGAAGTTCCGCGAGCCAGCCAAGCACGATGTCATTTCCTTCGAAACACGTTGCTCGAGGTCGATCAGGCGATCTTCTAATAACCTTCCGCATCTACGCTCAATTTTATCGGGACTCCATCCGAATCTCGCGGAACTTCCATAATGATCTTGCGGGCCCTGGCACTTGGCTGTCATGACCCTCGATATTATAGAAGAAGTCGACTGGATACTGCCTTGGCTTTACAAGGATGTACGGTCCGGACATCCACGGCTTCAAAATTCCACGCTTTTTTTAGGATGGGATGAGGAGCCCCACTGCGGGCATATGAATACGAGAGGAGGGTCGAGTGACGGTACTGTGATCGCTCGCTTGGTACGAAAATCACCATTTGCCAAACGGAAATCGTTGTCTACCGGACGGGGATTGGAATTGGCCAGAGGCCACAGATTTTGCAGAAACCTTGGATTATGCTGCTCATACTATGGGTATCAGTGATTTAGAACGCGAATGCGCAACCCCCTGCCGCTTCACTTGTCAAAACCGCACCTAACAGGTTATTTGTGCAGCAAAATGAGGTTCTTTGGAGAGAAATGGAAGAAGTGAAGAGGTTGCCTGAGATCTGAGAGAAAAGGATCAGGGTAGTGAAGAAAGATGGTGGAAGACGTGGGGGCACAAGCCAAGGTAGGGGGGGGGGTTGTCTTCGGACACATCAAACTCGGTCATCAAACTCGGATCATCCGTGTACACGGGGTAGGAGATAATCGAGGCATAGGAACCATGCTATACGTCTTTTATTAGCGTAATAAAGATTCTTTCCAACTATTTATATATATAGTATTAAAAATAAACTTATCTCTATTACTACTTCCAAATTAGGCCTATATATAGAGTTTATTATTCTTTTGATTACTTAATCTTATTTAAATATATTAAACTATAATATATATAGCTATAGCTACAACTAAGACTAAATTATCTCTAGTACCTTAGTAGACGCTTCTATTAGCCTTATTATACTAGGTAGATATTAGAATTATTAATCTTAATATAGATTTCTCTCTACTAGATATTAGATTTAGTTATTGATATAATATTATAGGAGGGCCTATAGTAGCCGTATTAATAATAGTCTAATAAAGCTAAGACTTATAAAAAGATAAAAACTATTAAGGGTTTACTAATAAGGCTAAAGAATTCACGTAGTAGTAGTATTACTACTATTTAAAGTTAGTAGATTTAGTTTATAAATATATAAATATTACTTATTTTAATTAGGGTCCCTAAGGGGTTAGGGGATCCCCTAACTCCTCGGGGGTAGAGGGGGTTAGGGAGGGCATTTGGGTCGGGTCTAGGGGTCTCTAGGACCCCCCGCCCCGACCCTAAACCCGCTAGAACCCGACCCGATTAATCGGGGCGGGTTCTTAGCTAAAAAATATAACTTTTTCGTATAGTTTTATTAATTACGGACGACCTATCGGTATTTTATATTATATAACCTTATAGACTTATAGAATAGGTATTTCTCTATAATTCTAGCTATTTAGATCTTAATAATACCTAGGTTAAGTATTAAAATATATAACTTAAAAACCCGACTTCCCCGATTAGCGGGTCGGGGTAAAAGCGCCCCCAACCCGAAAGCCCGCCCCCTATTTCTACCCCCGCGGCGGGTTAGGGGTACCCTAAAACCCGACCCGACCCGACCCCTTGGGGACCCTAATTTTAATTACTATATAAGAAATTCTCTCAATATTTACTATACCTTATATAGAAATATAATAAGTACGCCTTATAGAATAGGTAGTAAAGTTACAGTCCTCCCACGTGAGGTACGTACGTATCGGGAGATCCGAGGTTGATGACCGAGTTTGATGTGTCCGAAGACAACCCCAGGTAAGGGTGCGAATTGACTTGTTCAAATCCCGTGATATCATAGTACAGATGGGGCAAAATCACAGTACGCTCCGTATTCCCCGTACGTTAATGATGAGGCAGTTATACTGGCTTATATCTATCAACTTAATGGTACCTGTCTTTGGAGCTAGATTCTAATAGTATTTGACGAAGTTTGATCGGCACCTGGTGTACAACGCACACGTTTGACGAACTATTGTGCCGGAAACTGCTATGCGGTGCAATAGAGAAACTTAGCAGCTGCCTGGTACCTCGCGACCTTGGTGATAATGTTAATAAAAAAAATTCCTTAACTCCGGGTTGTCAATCGGTTTGGTATTGCGTCGATCAGGAGCTGGAGTTATCCTGTTTGCCACAGGCAATAGGTTTTCTCCACCAACTCCGCTACTTGGACCAGCGTTTGATATTTACCCCATGAATCTGCCACTGTCATTTCCAAGGGGGGATGCCGTAGCAGAGGGATGGGAAGTGGCATGGGGTCGATCGCACGGTAGTATTGTTTACCGATGTGCCCGTGGTCCCATATGCTTGTCTATAAGAGGACAGGCATTATCGAGCCGGATCAGCGCTGGCTGCTCAGGGATAAGCCCCCATCGTGGCTTATTCAGATGAGTGGGAACTACACAATTCTTGCCTCTGCAGGAGAATAGTGGCGATCGGAGCCGGGTGCACATCTACAAACTTCGATCATGGCATTATTAGAGATGACGGAAAACAATACAATCTGAGCCTAGGGATATCTGATAAACGACGCGCAAAATACTAGACAAATGAATGAGGTCAAGGAAATACTCCACAGCATAATTCTACCAATTACTCCTGCTCCTTCATCTTGTCCTTGTCAACAACAAAGCCGCTGTCGCCCCCCTTGAAAGGTGGAATGTAAGAAACAGCAGCATCGACTAAGCCCATGATACCTTGCCTACCCTCCTTGGTTTCATCAGTGGCTTGATTTTGAACGTTCTGGTTCAAGTCCGCAGCCTTGTCAGTCACGCCTTTGACCATATCTGTTAACGACTCCGTGTATGGTTTTCCAGTTTCTGGTGCGTTGTCTTTGATGACATCAGCCGCGGAACTAGTCGCATCCTTGCCGGTGGTAGTAGCGGTATCAAGTAAGTCCTTGCGAGTATCGGCAATGGTTTCAGTTGCATTGTTCACGGTATCGGCGAGTGGACTAGTTTGTTGCTTTGTCGACGACGGCTTGCTTGAATCTTTTGAAGAGGCCGGGTTTTCTGCGAGATAAAAAGTTAGCACTTAACTCAGAAGTGTAGTCTTCAGAGACAAAGATTCACCGTACTTGGAATCGTCTTGATTATCATCACCCATGACTTCCTCATAATCGGACGTTGGCTCAGGCATGGATGCATCATCAAACTCTTCATCGGGTGCCAGAGTCTGCGACGATTGCGATTCCTCGGACGCAACATCCTTGTTTTCACTCGTTGCGCCGTTCGGAGCTGGGACAATCCGAAGTAAATACAGAATGTTCGAAGCGATGGTGATGACGAAGTGATTGTGCAAGAAGGCTAGGATGGTTTGATACAAGGGTTGAAACATACCTTTATCATCACCGCTTTGATGCTTCTCAACTTCTTTCGCTTGGGATGGCTCTGCACCATCGAGCAATGAGTCTTTCGGCGCGTCGGACGTCGAAGCTGGCGTAGAGTCTTGCTCGGCCTCGGGCGATTCTTGAGCTTCTGGATGAGATGGCCCTACTTCGCGCTGCTCTTCCGCCTTTTGGACGGTCGAAGAATCCACCCCGTCCAGGAGAGAACCCTTGGGGGCTTCTTCGGATTCACCATTTGGCTTGTCATCTTCTGATTCAGGCTTCGGTCGTTCTGGAAGATCCGTCTCGGACTTTCCCTCATCCTTGGAACCTTCGACCTCCGGCATCGAGGACTTTGAGTCGTCTTCGGTTGTTGGGATTGCGTGTTTTTGTTCAGTCGGCTCGACTGGCTCGCTTTCCTCGGGAGATTTCCCTGTGCCATTCTCGTCCTTGGGAGTATCGTCTTCTTGAAGTTCGGTCCCTTGCTTCAACTCATCTCCATCTATTTTGGACTCGGAATCATCCTCGGCGGGCTTGGGGGATTCATCTTCGACCAAGGTGGTCGAATCACTGGGCACCTTCTGCTCATCAACATCCTGTGACTCGTCTCTCTTGAAATTTTCGTCGGTTGGCGCATCAGTGGTGTGCTTTGCGTCATTCTCGGACTTTTCGGCACTCTTTGGTGACTCCGGATCACTTCCATCAGGCTGAGAATTGGCACTGTTATCGCCCTCACCTTCCGGTTCGCCTATGTCTTTAGGTGTCACATCTTCCGATGGTTTGGAAGAATCCTCGCCGGCAGCCTTGCTCTCACTCGTCGTCTCTTCATTTTCCGATCCTAGCCATATGATTAGTATAGTTGCGGGACTTTTTCAAACGAATGTTCCCATTTTCGACTACCGCAAAGCTTTCTCTCCAATACAACACCTAAACACTGTGTAACGCTCGAAACGAAAGCAATATCGATAAGGTCCTGGCACATCGAGGAACATTATTTTCCAGAAATAATAGGTACATATTGCTGATTAGAGGCTTCTCGTGGGAAGCAGTATGGACTAGAAAATTGCGCCTGCGATACGGATTGACGTACCTTTATCTTCTTTACTCTCATTGGCAGGGGTTTCGGTAATGGATCCAGCGTCAGCGTTAGACTTCGATGGAGAATCCTCCTCCTCGCCCGCAGCACGGTCGGGCGTTTCATTCTTCGATGTGCTATCCTGCGTCGAATCTTCCTCGGGTGCTGTCGAAGTTTGCTCAGGCCCATCAGACTTAGACTGGGCACTGTCTTCAGCATCAGCGATTTCATTTTCGGGTTTATCATGCGAGTCGTCATCGACTAATGTCTGGTCGATCTCCTTAGACTTGGGGACCTCGGATTGTGTTTCTGAAGATTCTTCCCCCTCCTCGGCTGGCGGTTCAGTATCCTTCTCTTTGGACTCATCATCGTCCATTGGAGATTGGGTATCATCGTCGAAATGGACGCTAGATCTCTTTGGAGGCTGCACATCCTCACCTTCGGTGGGTTGGGAGTTATTAGCCGCATCACCATCATTTTGAAGCTGATCGATATCCTTTGGTGAAATGTCGTCCTCCTTATCATCTGACTTCTCGGGTTGGCTTTCGGGTACGTCTTTGGATGTACTCTCAGGGACAAACTCTTCTTTCGGTTGGGTCTCCTCTTTCGAGCCAGACTCTACAATAGAATCTTCAGCTTTAGACTCAGGCTCTTCAGATCCTAGACAATTATGTTAGCCTGTCTTTCTGGAAGCGATGGGACCTCGTCAATGGGAAGTTATGAGTAGCACGCTTGTTCGAACAGACTTACCATGATTGGACTCTTGCTCATCTTTCACCTGTTCCTTAGCCTTTGATTCGTTCTCATTATCTGGTTGCTCTTGGTCCTTTGGCTCCTCCTTGCTCCCTGGCTCGTCCTTGCTCCCTGGCTCGTCCTTGCTCCCTGGCTCGTCCTTGCTCTCTGGCTCGTCCTTGCTCTCTGGCTCGTCCTTGCTCTCTGGCTCGTTCTTGGTCTCTGGCTCGTTCTTGGTCTCTGACTCGTCCTTGCTCTCTGTCCCTTCCTTGCTCTCTGACTCATCCTTGGTCTGAGGCTCAACCTCAGTCTCTGGCCCTTCCTGGGAAACTGGCTCATCCTTAGAAACAGCTCTGTCTTCGGGCTCATTGTTCTCAGACTTAGGGACCGATTCGACATCAGGTTTGGATCCATCGATGTTCTCGGCTTCTTCCTCAACGTCCGAACTCTCTTTGGTAGCTTTGTCATGGGTAGGTTGGTCGACAGCTGGAGTGCTGGCCTGTTCAGCATCTTCAGTGGATGTAGAGTCCTTGCCAATATCTTCCGTCCCTGGCTTCTCAACACTGTCCGTACTTGGTTGTGCGTTCGCGTTTGAATCGCCATCTTCTTTCAGGTCATCGGTATCTTTGGTGATGCCAACATCCTCCTGCTCTTCGGCTTTCGTAGGTGGTGGTTGGTCCTGAGTTTCAGAATCGTCTTGTTTATTGCTGTTTTCAGGAGTCGGCTCTGGCTCCAGCTGCTTGTCGGATGAGGTCTCTCCAACAGCCCCAGAAGGTTCGGCTTTCTCTTCCTCACTACTTTCTGCAGACTGCTGTTTGTTCGGCTCTTCCGCGTTGACTTCGTCATCTTTAGGCTGGGCTTCCGATTCGGTAGATTCCTCGGGGACTGCGCCGATTGCATGGCTACTATCCTCTTGCTCCACATCATCTTTGTGCTTAGGGGTCGAAGAAGCGTCCTTTTCAGGCTGGCTTTCAGGCGCCTTCGCATCATCTTGAGTTGATTGATCATCGGTTTTTGGCTGTGCCTCCGACTTAGTGGATTCCTCGGGAATCGCGCCAATCGCATGGCTGTCATCTTCTTGCTCCACGTCGTCCTTGTGTTTGGGAGTGGGAGAAACAGCGTCTTCAGACTGGCCTTCAGCTGGTTTAGCATCTTCTTCTGGCTTGGTCTCTTCGGCGTCGTCCTTGGCTTCGGAACCCTTCGATGTAGGTTCTTGGGGTGTAAAATCTTCAAACTTCGAGTCATCTCTGGAATGCTTGCTGGAGGCAGGCTGAGCCTTAGATGCTTCGCTCGGAACGTTCTCAACCGGAAATTTGTCGCCTTGCTCTTTTGAATCTTTATCTCCTCCGAGTATGTTACTCAGCTATGACTTCGTGTTAGCCAACTTGTATGTCCGAGCGGGAGTTCTATGCTCAAGCGGAAGAGAGGTGAATACATACTGCGTTACTAGCCTTTTCAAAGACTCCGCCAACATCTTCGGATGGTTTACCATCTTCCGTCATCAAGTCAGACGATTTGAGTTGATCTCGGACATCATTCTGCTGGCTTTCTGGCAGAACCTTACTGGCAGCATCCTTGATGGTGTCGTCTTGCGAAATGTTGGGCACATTATTTTCAGCCATGGTGTTGTACGGCAAGGGATGATCTCTAGTTGATTTGACTAAATATTGTTATGGAATTAATGATGTGAACTTCGACGATGCAGCAAGTACTGAAGACGTGAGGATTCAAGGGAAGGCAAAAGTATCGGAAAGTCTGCGCAAGCATGCAAAATAAACTCGGATATGCATAGACTTCATGTTTTGTAGCAGTCTCTTCTTGGTCATCAAGTGACGGCATGCATTCTTCGCGCTCAAAAGACCTTAGACGAAGCATCGCCTATCACATTGACGCGGAGCTATGCAACAAGATTCCATACACGGAAGGTCGCTCTCTCATGGCCTATACTCGACTCGCAGATTTGTTGATGCGGCATGCTCTTAGGACACATCGTTCAATTGGTAGGCGAACAGTGAACAGTGCTATTCGCCGTAGTCTCGGACTGCAGCCTGGTCGTACGTCAGTTGATGGTTCTTGCCACACCGCTCATGCAAAAGAACGACGATCTCCGACAGGCAGACGAGAAGAATTTGTGGTAGCCTATCAGACAGCGTGGACGGCCAAGGGTCTATAATGGTCCAAAGACCGATTGGATATGGAGGTCATGTGCGCTGAGCTGCTTTGCGTTGCCATTGCATGGCTGGCGATGGAACGGGACGTTGTAGGATCTTGGACAATTGTGCACGGAAAGATGGGTAGATCTTCGATGTTGTCCAAGTCCAAGGCACGGTATACGGTATCAAGATCTCGGTGTAAGATTTTGTGAGAGCGAACTACCGGGACCGTCATTTCTCGACGCGCTTCGTGAATCGTGATACATGCAGCTGCAGGAGAGGGGAAGTTGTCTTTGCCCACTCGCTGCCGATTGTTTTTACGAGCCGAAGCTGTGATCCTGATCATGACGCGATCCTGCGCAGAATCTTGATGGAAATATTGCCGATTTGACCGAGAGTTTGGAAAAAGTTGGAGTTGTTGGTGTGGTTACTGGTCTCGGACACGTCAGAGCCTAGAGGTATCGCGACAAAAACCTTGGAAAACGAACAGGATTTCTTGAGCACTGACTCGAGATCAGGCGACTTGCTACAGCAGGTTGTGAAAAGCAGGAATGAATTCTGTGTTAGGCAGGACGAAATTCCGACTCTATCTCGCCAGAAAGCTCAATCGATGATTTGTGGGTTTCTGCAAAGTGGTCTTGAATGTCAGTCACGTTTGTCAGCCTTGTCATGGCTGTAAGTCAAAAGCATGGGGTTGGAACTGGTACTGGTCTCTAGAATTAGCTTCCGATTTGGTGCCCATCTAGTTCCCCTATGCGCAAGGACATGATTTGCGTGTCTCAGCCTCAAGGTCTTAAGAAATTTTATTTCTAGTTTACTCTTTCGGAAACTTTATCTTATAAATTAGACGCTTTTTTTGTAGACTTTCCTAGTTTTAATAGAGTATAGCTATACTTATTCCGACTAATTATAGGGCGTAGCGCTACTTCGTCTAACTATAGAGCGTCTAAGGTAAAAACTCGAGACTTTAGTAAAGCCTAAAAATCTTTAGGATTAAAAAATATAGTCTTTTTACGATAGTATACTTAACTTTTTAGTTATATAATTATCTATTAGTATAATTAATAGCTACGGTAATTATCTATATAGAGGATTATAGCTATTCCTTAGTTTTTAAGTTAATATTCTCGAAGTATATTATCGCGTAAAGCCTCTAAAGTAGTCTATCTAAAAATTAAAATCTTCTAAAATTTATTTTCTAGCCGTATATAACTACGCTATCTATAGAGAATCTAAGTATACTAAAAGACTCTAAATAGCCTATCTTACGGGCCTCTAGAAAGGCGGGATTTTGAAATATATATATAAAAAGTTTTCTTAAGAAAAATATATTTTCTTAGATTTTCGATTTTTTTTTCTTAGCTATATATAACTACGCTATCTATAAAAAATCTAAATAGGCTAAAACATTCTAATTAACCTATCTTACGGGCCCCTAGAAGGCCGGGATTATAGTATATATATATAAAAAGTTTCTCTAATAAAAATAGATTTTGCCTTATTTTAAACTAAGATTCTAGGAGAAGTAAGAGATTCTACCGATTTTTTTTATTAATTTCTAAGAGATATAACCCTTAAGCTCCCGCTATCAAATTTTTAAAGTATTTTATAAAGGTAGGATTATTAAGTATATTAAAGATTTTTAGACTATACTAAAATCTTAACTTTTTATCTTAGACTCTCTAGCAGTTTTAAGAGAAGCGCCGTACTAGCTATACTAAAAGTACTACCTAACTATATTACTACTACTATAAAGTAGGTAGCGATAAAAAGCCAACTAGAGGGTCTAATTTATAAGATAATAGAAACTTAGCTATTCAAAAAGTAGTCTTATATACTATAAGGCTTCTAAATAAAAGAATAACTTTAGAGTAAGAACCGCCTTAATTAAATATATACGTATTATACTACTAGCGAAACCAAGCCTTCTATATAATAGTATATACCGAAATAATAGCTATAGGCTCTAATCCTCCTAATTAAGCTACTTAATATAATGTGTAAGGCTTAGCTTAGGAACCTTTATAAGTTATACCTTCTAGAACTATCTATACCTTTTCTTATCTTTAAATTTATTTACGTCTATTTAGAACCCTATTCCTACTAGTCCTACTTTTTTAGGCTTTTCCTTATCTAGTAAGTATAGACTTAGTCCTTAAGTATTAGCTAGTACCTTCTAAGCGAAGTAAGCGAGATAGAAAGGTAGTAGCTAGTAATATTCGTATAGTAGTACTATCGACTAACGATCTTTTCTACCCCTAGTATATATAAATATATCTTTATTATATCTCGTTTAAACGTTAATATTCGAAAAGAGAAAGTCCTCTATAGGACTATTAACTATAGATACGCTCTATTACCTTAGTCTAATTACGAGCTCGAGTTTCTAGTACTAGATTAGGCGTAATATCGTAGAAATTACTAGTAACTTACTACGGAAGGACTACCGGATACTTTAATTTTAGATCTAAATTTTATATAGACCTTATAATAATGGAAACGAAGACCTTTCGAATACCTTAAACTTACTCTCTAAACTCGGAGGTTCTAGACGTAGCGTAGGCGAAAGCTATAGCCTACTAAGTCTCGCCTAAGGTAATAGTCTTACGCTCTCGTCTATAAAAGTTTAATTAGGTAAAGTCTCTATATATATATATATATCGCTTAAATATACTTAGGGTCCCTAAGGGGTTAAGTCGGATCGGGTTTTAGGAGTACCCCCCCGACCTACCGTAGAGGGGTAGAAATAGAGGAGGGGGGAGCTTTTACCCCCGACCCGCTAATTAGAAGAAATTTAGGTTTTTAAAGTTATATATTTTAATACTTAACGTAGGTTTTATTAAGATATAGATAGCTAGATTTATAGAGGAATACCTATTCTATAAGTCTATAAGTCTATATAATATAAATTACCTATAGATCGTCCGTAGTTAATTAGACTATACGAAAAAGTTACGTTTTCTAGCTAAGAACCCGACCCTATTAATTAGAGCGGGTTCTATTGGGGGGGGGGGAGGGAGGAGGGTCGGGGCGGGGGGCTCTAGGTACTCCTAGATCTAACTCGAATACCCCCTCTAACCCCTTAGGGACCCTAAATATACTAGCCTACTTTTATAGTTACTCGGGTGTATATCTAAGGGTATATACTTATATATATTTATCTAACTAATTAGAGTAAAGATATATAGATCTTAGAGGGTAATAGGGGTAAATATATACTTAAGTATATATATTATAGTAATATATAGAGTAGAATAGTTCTATCTAGCTAATTATATTACCGTATTCTATACCGCCCTTTCGCTATATTATATAGACTATCTATCTTCTACTACGCTTACTATTACTCTCGCTATCTATATATAATAAACTATACTTTAAATATAACGCTTTAACGTAGAACTAGCGGTAGTACCCCTATAAGTCTTCCGCTTTTATTTTCAGCCCTTAAAATAGCTAGGATAGCTAAATAACTACGTTAAGGTATAGTTTTTTACGATCTTTATAAAGGGATAAATCTCGTTATAGATATATTAGTATAATATAGCTAGTTATTTAAGGTAATAGGAGAAAGCTAAAAGAAGTAATATTAGATAGTTTAGTACCGTAATAGCGCTTATAGTTTTAAGGTCCGTATTATATAGATAGATAACGTCTTTTAATCCTTTATTTTAACGCTTTTTACGTAGTAATCTAACTATATTTGACTATATTAGGGACGCTATTAGTCTATAAACTTTATATTTTTAAACCTTACAATCAATATACTCTCTCTAACTAAATAGAGTAGAAGCTTTCTTATTCTATATCTTACTTCTTACGTTACTATTCTAATAAAGTTTCCTCCAACTATATACTTAAATCTTTTTAAATAAAGAATATAGAGCGCCTTAAGCGTAGTAATATAATCTCGTACTAATAAGTACGTCGTATATAGAAGGTAATACTTAAGCTTATTAAAGATAATACTAAAATCTAGTTTTAGTATATTTAACTATTTTTACGCTTTATTATATAATCTAATATATATAAAGATCCTCTACCCTACGTTACTACTTATAAGTAGAATCTTAGGATTATATTATAAAATTAGCTAAAGAATAATAGCTATAATAGTACTAAGATAAGGATAAAGCGCTTAATCGATAGTATTTTTAAAGCTACTATAGTTTTTTCTACTATATACTATAAGTTCTTAGGTTTCTAACGGGTCGGGTTAGGTCGGGTTTTAGGGGTTAAAACCTAACCCTTTAGTAGTTTAGGTTCTACTAGGCCGGGTTAGGTTCTAGATTAGTTTCTAGAATATTTTAAGACCCGACCCGCCTCTAACCTAATTAGGTCTATACGTAATATAATAGGCTATATAGAGTTATAATTTTATATATATTTAATATCTAATAGATAGAGAAATACGTATAGAATAGAATAGGGTTTAAATAAAATAGAAAACCCTTATAGATATAATAATATATAGATTATTCTTTCTCTTTCCGCCTAATTTATGCTAAGAACCCGACCCGTTTAAGGCGGGTCGGTTACTTAGCTAGGCCGGGTCGGGTTAGGTTTAGAGTAGAAGGTCTAACCTAACTCTATAACCCGACCTAACCTAACTCTTAACCCGACCTAATCTAGAGAGATCTAATCCGTTAGGAACCCCAACTATAATATATAGTAATATATACTTAATCTTCTTATACTTAGTAGTATTTACTAATCTATAGCTTTTAGAGGTATTCTATTACTTACTACTAGGGTTAACGCTAGTAAATCTATAGTTATACTTACGTAGACTATTATAAAAGTAGAATTTAATAATATCTTGTTGGTATTAACTAGTATCCTAGAGAAATAAGAGGTAATTAACTAAAGGTATTACTAAAATAAGATAAGGAAAAATAGAAGTAAGGAAATAAGGAAAGGTAAAGGACTAGTCTATTTATTACGTTGTATAATACTTAATTCTTAATTATAAACGGACTTATAATCGACTATATATACGTATAGTCCCTATCTCTAATAAGGTAGCTAGATCTAGATAGATTAAGGTAGTATTCTACCTATACTAATCTAGCCCTCTATATAGTCGTATACTATTAAACGCAGCTAAATCGAAATACTAGTAACTCTTCTTTATAAAATATACTACGTAAAATAAGTATATGTTTAGCCGAACTATCTTATAGAAAAGTACCTCTAAAACTAAGAGATAAAGTCTATCTATTATCCTATAGTAATCCTAGTCGACTACTAAATTAGACTCCCTCTATTAGGAATTGTTAAGGTAAGTTATTAAACGAACTTATATACTTCGGATACTCGAAATTTGTATTGTAAGTATACCTATTATTAAAGGTCGGGTTATACTATTCCTAACAAGTTACTAAGGCTGTTACCGGTATCCTTATATAATAGTAATTGAATATATAATTGTTATAAGCTATATAACTTATATAAGTATAAATTATTGATTATATAACTAGATATAGTCGCCTAATTACGTATAAATTACCTAAAATCGCCTATTTTTAGCCGTTTATTAAATATAGTTGAATATCGTTAAAGTAGTTTAATAAGTAGCTATTCTATACCTTACTTTCTCTCCTTTATTTTCTTAAATATTAGTAAATCTTTTGCTTTTAGATTGATAGCCTTTTAGTAGAAATTCTTTAACTTTTCTCTAACTTTTTTAATAGAGATTAGTCCTAATCCTTTAAATTCTGAAAAACTCTCGATCTCTTTCTTTAAGGTAATTAAATCTACTCGTTAAACTAACTTACTACTAATATATTAATAGAAAGATAGTATTTATACTAATTAATCGTAGTAGAATCTAGGGACCTAGCGGCTGTACTTGTAGTTTAATATCTATAGACCCTTAATTAATCTCTCTAGAGAGTCTCTTATCTAATAGTAGTTCTCCTACTATACCTACTACTATATATAGCGATTCTCGAACTTCTAATAGGCCCCTAGGTCGTTAGTTTATATCTAGGTACTAGGATATAAATATATCTCTATCTACTTTTAGTAGAGTACTAGTTCCTAGATAAAGCCTATTTACGGGGTAACTTAGGACTCCTACTATTAGTACTAACTAATATTCTATAGGAATAATAGGTAATTGACCAAAGATACTAATAAAATAAGAGAAGAAAAAATAGAAGTAAGGAAATAAGAAAAGGTAAATAATTAGTCTAGTCATTAAGTTATATAATACTTAATTCTTAATTATAAGCGGACTTATAATCGACTATATATACGTATAGTCCCTATATCTAATAAGGTAGCTAGATCTAGATAGATTAAGGTAGTATTCTACCTATAGTAATCTAGCCCTCTATATAATTGTATACTATTAAACGTAGCTAAATCTAAATACTAGTAAATCTTCTTTATAAAATATACTACGTAAAATAAGTATATAGATAGCCGAACTATCTCGTAGGAAAGTACTCCTAAAATCGAGAGATAAAGTCTATCCCTTATCCTATAGTAGTCCTAGTTAATTACTAAATTAAATTTCCTCTATTAGCAATTGTTCGAATCAGTTATTAAACGAACTTATATGCTTCGGATACCCGAAATTCGTATTATAAGTATGCCTGTTATTAAGGTTAGATTATACTATTCCTAACGGGGTACTAAGGCTATTACCGGTATTCTTATATAGTAGTAACTTAATATATAATTATTATAAGCTATATAACTTATATAAGTATAAGTTAATAACTATATAACTAGATATAGTCGTCTATTTATATATAAACTATCTAAAATCGCCTATTTTTAGCCGTTTATTGAATGTAGATTAATAATATTAAAGTAGTTAAACAAGTAGCTATTCTATACTTTACTTTCTCTCCCTTATTCCCTTAAATATTAGTATATCTTTGCTTTTCAATTAAAAGCCTTTTCGTAGATATTCTTTAACTTTTTATCAACTTTTTTAATAGAGATTACTCCTACTCCTTTAAATTCTAAAAAACTCTCGATCTCTTTCTCTAAGGTAATTTAATCTACTCGTTAAACTAACTTAATACGTATATATTAATAGAAAGATAGTATTTATACTAATTAACCGTAGTAGAAACTAGGGACCTGAAGGTCGTAGCCGTAGTTTAATACCTACGGATCCCTAACTAGTTTCTTCTAAATTGCCTTCTAATAGTAGTTCTTCTACTACTCCTCCTACTATACGTAGTAATCCTCGAACTCCTAATAGGCCCCTAGGTCGTTAGTCTATATCTAGGTACTAGGATATAGGTATATCTTTATCTATATATAGTAGAGGACTAGTTCCTAGGTAAGACCTACTTATAGGGTAACTTAGGACTCCTTCTCCTCCTTCTTAGAGTCCTAGTACTATATATAGGAGCGGTTCTAGCTATAGTTCTAGTAGTAGAAACTCTAGTAGTAGGGGTCGTAGCTCTCCTACTAATAATACTCTATAAGTTAGAATTCCCTTAAACTAGAACCTATAAGTTAACTTAATAATAGTTCTAGATCTCCTCGTAATCCTACGTCTATAAGTCCTCGTTCTATTAGTAATTCTAATTAAGTTATATCTAGTAGATTCGTAAATTTCGATAGAAAAACCGTTTATTTAAATAGAGAAGAAGTCCTAGGTATCTAAAAGCCTACTAGACTCCTTAAATTCTTTAGAGGGTTCGATTTAGCGCTAAAAAACCTAGAGAAAATACGAGAACTCTATACGCTATTTACTATAATAGATTCTTGTAATAGGACTCGAAACCTATTAATCTATACTTATCTAGATATTATTAATTACGAAGGCGGTTAGGATAGTCCTAACTTCTCTATCTACGAAGCTAACTAGGCCCCGGGAAAGAATATAAGTAAAGATATTTATTTCTCGCCGAAAGTAGATTGGAATAGTACTAGAACTTACTATTAGTACTATATAGTAGTAGTCTTTTACTAGATATCGAGAGGAGCTATTATAAATCCTCTAAATCGTATCTATACCTATTACCGTAGTAGCTATATAGTCCCTTTTAATAGTTACCGTACTATTACTATAATTATTACTACTATTCGTTAAATTAAGTAGAGTAGTTCTTACGTTAATTATTATTTTATAGCCCGCTTATAGATTAAGAGTACTAGTAAGAAGTATTATAGTAATAGATCTAATAAGGTTAGGAATATAACTCCTAAACCTAAGGGATCTATTCTAGATCTAGATTATAATAGTTTATAGAGAAGTTAATCTTTTTTAGAATTCTAATACTTGTAAGTTTATTTAATATATTTTTCTAATTTCTACTAAATTTGGAATAGAGTTTATATATATATTAATACTATAGTAGGTATTACTAAATAAGTTCTAAATAGCTTTTAATAATCTCTAGAGATTCTTTCTTATCTTTATACAAAAAGTAAGCTAAAATATAAAAACGGAGTAGAACTACTTCTAAAAAATAGTCTAAATTCTAAAATTATAAAGTAAATATAGTAAGTAAACTTATAATAAATAAATATACGAAAATACTAGAAACTTTAAATACTAACTATTCTCTTAGTAAAAGTTCCTTAAAGGTTATAGACATAAAAACTAGTAGAATTACTAGGTATTCTAGCCTATAACTCCGTTCAGTCGCTTTACCTAGCGTTCTACTTAAATTTCGAGTTTATCTATAGATACTAACTGTTAGATTCCCGTTCGGTAATAAAACGGACTCGCGACGAAATCGCTAGATAAAATAGACTTAGACGATATCCGGGGCCGCCCTAGATATTAATATCGTTAGGTATATACCCGTATCTTACTAGATCGACGACTCTAGTATTTAGAATAGCGCTAATATACTCTATAAGAGAAAAGCGGATAAGGTACAGCCTTAGAATATCGCTCTCTAAGATAGAAGTACTCCTAGCGGCCGCGTCGACTAGAGGTAGGTCGCGATAGCTAAGTAGAAGAATCTAGAAGCGGACTCCCTACTCGATATATACCTTAAGAAGAGATATATACTATTCGCGCGAGGTACTCGACTTATAGAGGAGAGATTTCGAGAGATACGTATTAATCCGGACTTAAGCCCTAAGGAAGTTACGCTCGTTAAGGAAATACTCTACTATAGGGAGGGTTCTCTCGCGTAGGACTTCTTAGAGTACGGTAGAATACGGCCTAAGGTTACTCCTCCGTAGCGTATACGTACTATCGAGTATATTCCGTAGCAGGCTAAGTTATTTAATATTCTAAAGACTCTTACGGACGAAGTACGGAAGATATTTTAGAAACGAACCGATACGGGACGCCTGGAACCTAGCTATACGCTATATAGAAATCCGTAGTTCCTCGTCTCGAAGAAAGGTAAAGGTTATAGACTAATTAATAGTACGACTAATATTAATACCGTAATAATACGGGATATAAATATTCCCCCTTCCGCTAATAAATTCGTAGACTTCTTTATAGGGTATCTATATATCTTACTCGCGGACTTATTCTCTAGATATAACTAGCTCGAACTTACTAAAGAGAGCTAGGATCTAATCTCTTTCTAATACCCTTTTAGACTATATAGAATAACGACGCTACTATAGGGAGGTATAAACTTAGTCGCGTAATTCTATTAAGTAACTAAGGCGATTATCTAGTATTAGATATATATAAGCGACGTTTATATTAACGATATTCTTAATAAGCTAACGAAGGACTACGGAGTATAAATAAGTAAACTACCTAGAATCCGTAAGAATATTCTTAAATATATTAGAGGTCTCGACGTACTCCTAGCCGACGTTAAATACGCGGGAGCGATAGTATCTAGAAAGAAGTTCGATATATATATAGAAGGCCTCTATATCGTCGGTTACTAGTATAATAGGAACGGACGATATTCTAACGAGTCTAAGGTTACTACTATTCTAGAATAGAATAAGCCTCGTATACTAAAGTCGGTAAGAGTATTTATCGGTATATACGTTTATTACCGAATCTAGATTCCTAATTTCGCTCTAATTACGTAGCCTATATTCGTCCTCTTTAAGAAGGATACTAAGTTCCGTTAGGAAGAGCTATAGAAACGAGTAATATAACTACTCTAGAAGGTATAGGGTCCCTAAGGGGTCGGGGGATCCCTTAACCCCTCGGGGGTAGAGGGGGTTAGAGGGAGTATTCGGGTCGGGTATTCGGGTCGGGTATAGGGGTCCCTAGGACCCCCCGCCCCGACCCTCCCCCCGATAGAACCCGCCCCGATTAATAGGGTCGGGTTCTTGGCTAAAAAACGTGACTTTTTCGTACGGTTTTATTAATTACGGACGATCTATAGGTATTTTATATTATATAACCTTATAGACTTATGGAATAGGTATTTCTCTATAATTCTAGCTATTTAGATCTTAATAATACCTAGGTTAAGTATTAAAATATGTGACTTAAAAAACCCGACTTCCCCCCGATTGGCGGGTCGGGGGTAAAAGCTCCCCCCGACCTAAAAACCCGCCCCCCCCTATTTCTACCCCCCCTATAGCGGGTCGGGGGGGTACCCTTAAAACCCGACCCGACCCGACCCCTTAGGGACCCTAAGAAGGTATTAATGAATCCCCCTACTCTTAAACCTATAAGATATAACGAGGAAGCGGGATAGATAATTCTTATAGTAGACTCCTCTAATAAAGGTTAGGGAGCGGAGTTAGTATAGATATACGATAAGAAACGGTACCTATACCGATATACGAGCGGTATCTAGTTAGTTACTAAGCGGAAATACGATACTATTAAACTAGAATACCGTACCTTACTTAACGCTCTTAAGAAGTTTAAAATATATCTTTAGAGAGCTAGCTTCGTCGTCGAGACTAATACAAAGATACTTATTTACTAGTTAAACCGTATCGCCTCGGATATTACTAGCGCTCTCGTAACTCGCTAGCTTACCTAGATTACGATATAGAATTTTAAAGTCTATTATATTAAGAGGAAGAAGAATATAGTCGCTAATAGTCTCTTACGTTAATATAAGAATACGGATTCTAAGGACGTCTCTCTCGTCCTAGATTTCGATATTAACGACTTCGTCGTATTAGATCTCAGAGCTATTACGTATTCTAGGCCTCGTATATTTTCTCTATTATCCTCCTTAGAGTATAATAACGCCTCTCCGACGGAATAGGATTTAGATTAAGGATTAGATATATCCTCTATTAGGAGGTATATATAGTAGAGTCTTAAGGGTAACTACTCTACTAAATATAGGATAATTACGGATTACCTAATAACGCTCCGTCGACCTAAAGGTTATTAAAACGCGAAAGAATATAGGAGTATCCGACGAAGGGCTTTCGACTACCTAGTATTATATAGATAGCTATTCTAACGAGGAAAAAGAGGCTCTCCCTACCGCCGCGTTATTAACGATAAAGAAGAACGCTTCCGTATTATTTAAAGGCTCTATAATAAATACGGCTATAAGGAACGAGAATCGACTATAGTACTCGTTCGATAGAGATACTACTAGGTTAGTTATTATATCGATATATCTAAGTAGGTCTGGGAGTACGAAGTTTACTAGAAGAGTAATTAGAATTATATTAATAAGGGCCTTAATACGACAGTTATTCGTAACAAAATTCTTGGAGTCCGGTAGGCTATTAACTATACGGGAATACCTAAGAGAGATAGTTTTAAGTATATTATATATATATAAGAGGAATTAAGTAGCTAGTTAGAGGCGAAGGTACTCCGTAGCTCTCCGAACGTAAAGTAGATTACGGACTTTATTTTCGAATATATTATCTATCGCTAGGGCGTACCTCTAGAGATAGGTATAGATAGAGAAAGTAAGAATAGGCGATTTACGTTAGCCCTTCTACACTTATACTAGACTCGGAAAATATAGATATCTCCGTATAACTTATAGGGTTAAGGGGGTATTAAGAGGGCCTATAGACCGCTTATTATAGCCCTCCGAAAATCGACGAACGGTAATAATAAGTCTTAGGTCCGTCTATTACCTACTACGCTATAGGTAGAGCGGACGACTACTAAGAGGATAACTAGAATAACTCTAGCTAAGATAATACTTAGCGAGGAGTATATTCTTCTAATTAAGTTAAAGATAGCTACGTAGTAGACGCTGAACTAGGACTCCGTCTCGATAATAGAGGATCTCCTTACTATATAAATACGTTAGATTAACTTACGTAACGAGGATCTTCGCGAGGTAGTAGTAAGATAGGAAAGAATAAGATACGAGGCTAATAAGTACTAGAAAGAGACTTACGAGTCCTAACGACGATAAGAACGACTATCTATCGGGTCGAAAGTTCTCCTATATAATACGAAGATTATGCGGAATTTCGGAAATAAACTAGAGTTTATTTAGCTCGGTCTATATATTATATCGAGGGTTATTATTAACTTCTATACGGAAAGATCTATTAGGAGCTATAAGTTATTAGAGTTAGACGGAATAGTCGTATTTAAGTTAGTCCGTATAGATCGTATACGCGTCTTCGTTCAAAGGGACGACTCTCTTAAGTCTAATTAGTACTTAGACTTTAGGGCGGGGGAGAGGACTAGAGTAACTACTCTAGGTAAACTAGATTATAAATAGGAAGAACTAGATTATAAATAGAAAGGCCTACTCCCTAGTACGGATTACGAACTAGACTACGAGTAGGAAGGACTACTTATCAAAGTTATAAACCCTTAAGGATTTAACCGTAATAAGTACGAATAGTTTTTAGATTACTCTTCTAACGAGATATCTATAGGAGAGCTATTTATTAAGATTATATAGCCTAAAGGATTTAACCCTAATAATTATAAGATTATTAACGATAACCTAGATTAATAGATACTCTATACCCTTTATAGCGTATTCGTTCTTCTAACTATTATAAAGACAGCTAGTATAGTAGCTAGAGAATATAATTATTATACGCTAAAGAAACGAACTATTAAGCGCCGGCCGAAAGATAAGCTAGTTATTAGGTACCCGATTAAACTCGACCCTAATAAGAAAAAGGGTTCTTATAATAAGCCGAGATAGTAGATATACTATCGTTCGGAATACTTACGTCTAGGGTCCCTAAGGGGTCGGGTTAGGTCGGGTTTTAGGGGTACCCCCCTAACCCGCCGCGGGGGGGTAAACGGGGGGGTTTAGGGTTTTAGGGCGGGGGACAATTTACCCCCCGACCCGATAATCGGGGTAGAATCGGAGGCGTACGTAATACTTATTAAGATATAATACCTATATAAAGTATTATATAATATTATTAAGAGATAAGGTATTCTTATAGGAAGTAAGAGTAATAATTTAGTAGAATCTAGGTCTTAAGTTATAATATTTATATATCGAGTATTACTAATAGTCTCCTAATAGTTAATATAGAGAGAGAGCTATTTATTTAGTACTAGTATATAGAGAGAGAACGGGTATAATATTAGATACCGTCCTTAGACTTATTATCCGATATATCTCGCTTATTAATAATACTATTATTAGTTATAAAACTATCTAGATTTCTATTATTATTATTATCTTCTTCTTCTATCTCCTTATCATCCTCCTTATCCTTATCTTAAAGCCGACCTCGAAATATAGAGGCTAGAGCACCCTTATTATCTACTATATCTATTTTATTAAGATAATTACTATTAATATTAGTCTTCTATTTAGCTAATAGTAATATTACTAAACGTTTAAGATCTATATTACGAACTCTACTATATCTCTAAGTAGTATCTCTCTTCGAACTAAATATAAGCTCTTATACCTTATTTACTAGCGAGGCTTTAGGTAGATTAGCTCTTAATCTAGCTTTATTAATAGGATATACTATCTACCAACTAGTAGGACCTAGTAAGGAACGGCTAGTTATAAGTCGATTACGTAGGATCGTAATTTCGTCTATATTAAAAAATTAGTAAGGAGAGATAAAGGGAAGGGAATCGATAGTATAGGTCCCTATAGTAATAAGGGCCTATATAAGCGTTAGAGACTATTAGTAGACTATTAGGTAAGCGGAATACTAACTAATAGTTCTTCTTTATAAAGATATTTATAGATCTTCTTATTTTAAGTAACGAGCACTAGACTATTTACCTTAGTATTTAATAATTACGCTATATACTACTATAATCTCCTTATAAGTCTAAATATAGTTTACTAGTAGTTTAAGTAGCGAGCGATAGTAGCTTCCTAGAACTTTTTAATTTACTTATCTACTATAGGGGACTAGATTTTAGTATCGAGAAGTACGTCTAGATCTTAATTAAGGGATTCGTCGTTATCTTCGTCGTTCTCTTTATCGTCGTCTTCGTCGTCGTCTTCGTCGTCTTCGTCGTCTTTATTATTATTAGGTTCGAAGGCGATAATTTTATTAAGAGGGCGTTTAAGGATATTAGGATAGCTACTAGTAGTAATTCTAGAGGTATTAATTAGTTAGAGGACTAGTTAAAGAGTAAGGAATATTAGTATAGATATACCTCTTATCTATAACTTCTTAAGTAGCCGCCTATAAAAGCTCCTTTTAACGCGCCTCTAGTAATTTATTAAAGCCTAATAAGTCCTTTACTTTCTTACGCGCTACTAATATTATAGTATATAGGTACCGCCTAGCGTAATCTTTTATCTTCTTAAAGCCTTTAAGACCCTTACGGCGCGTAGTCTCTTTCTATATATACTTATTTATAGATCGCTACGCAACTAGTTTAGCGGGCGCTATAGTAGAGAGCGGCTAAAGTAGGGAACGGCTAATAGTCTACTAATAGTTAAGGGTACGATTAGAAAGTAAAATATACTAAAATTACTTTTATAGATATAATAATATTAATTAGTAGAAGGAGTTCGTCCTAAACGCGAAATAGTAAGTACGGGCCGATAATCGGCGCCTAAAGTAGCTTAGCGTATAGAGATTTCAACGCTAGTCTATCGTATATTAGAACGCGCCTTTACTAGTTACCTCTATAACTATTATCCTCGTATTAACTTAGCTAATTATATCTAATTAGGCCTATTAAATTATTCTCATCGTTATTTATTACTATAGTATATCTTTATTTCAAATTCACGCGTACGCGTATTTGGTAATACTAATTATAACCTTAGGCGCGTACTAAGATAACTAGCGTAATTACTACTAGTAGCTCCTAGATCGCTCGAAAGTCTTTAAAAGGTTTAACTAGTACGCCTAAGTTACGTTTAAGAAAAATAACTACTCGAAAGGCTCCTATAAAGAAACCCTACCGTTATAAGCTAGGAAGTAAGTAAAATGCCTATTAGTTTACTAATAGTCTATTAATCCTTACTAACGTAAATTCTAGCCGTCGTATTACGTAAGATTCGTTGCTACTAGAAGGGGACTAAACTCCTCCTATATAAGTTACTATTTACGAGATTAGTAAAAGAGATTACCTAGGATTTACTTATTATCAAGGATACGCGCTTTTAGAAGACGGCTATTAATATAATTTAAGAAGCGGCCGAGGCCTTCCTAGTTAGCTTATTTAAAGGTAATATTTAATATATACTTAATTATCTCTAGTCTACTAATCTAGAATAGATACTAATCTATACGCTATCTATACTAAGCGAGTAACTATTTAGTCGAAGGATATATAGTTAGTAAGACGGCTTCGTTAGGGTAGGGGTAGTAGCGAGTAAATTCTAGGCTAAAAATATAACTAAATAATATATTTTTAGAGTTATATACTATAGGATAAAGTAAAGTATATATTAGGCGTAGAATATTAATAATACTAGTATTTGCCTCTCTTAACTATAAGTAGACTATTAGAATCTCCCTCTCTATCTTTCTTTATCTAAGCTAAATAAGAAACGGTAAATTTAACCTCTCTTAATAATTAGGAGACTATTAGGATCTCTCTCTTCGTCTCTCTTTATATAAACTAAATATATTATCGTGAATACAGGCTCCCTCGACTATTAGAAGACTATTAGAATATCTTCTATCGTCTTTCTTTATCTAAACTAAATATAATATCGTAAATATAGCCTCTCTCGACTATTAGGAGACTATTAGGATCTCTCCTATTATCTTTCTTTATCTAAACTAAATCCAATATCGTGAATACAGCCTCTCTCGACTATTAGAAGACTATTAGGATCTCTCTCTTCGTCTCTCTTTATATGAACTAAATACATTATCGTAAATATAGACTCCCTCGACTATTAGAACACTATTAGGATATCTCCTATCGTCTTTCTTTATCTAAACTAAATATAATATCGTAAATATAGCCTCTCTTAACTATTAGGAGACTATTAGAATCTCTCCTATTATCTTTCTTTATCTAAACTAAATCTAATATCGTGAATACAGCCTCTCTCGACTATTAGGAGACTATTAGAATCTCTCCGTCGTCTTTCTTTATATAAGCTTAATAATAGGTTATAAATTCGTCTAAGTATATATTCTAGTACCTTAGGTTATACTACGTAATAATTCGATATTCTTCTTATCAACTCGAACCCCGAGGATATATTTTATTAAGATTTTAATAAATATATTTAATTCCCGTAAGAATTAATATATATATACTACAACACGTTTAAATAAAATAATACTTAGTTGTAAAGAAGAATAATAAGTATACTATCGATCTACGTATTTAGATATATATTATTTGTCTACCTTAGGTATAGCTATATACGCTTAAATAATTTCGTATAACCCTCGGCATTATATCGGAATTAATATTTACTTAGCGTTATACGGTTATATAAATTCTTAGAGAAAGTAAGAGGGATAATTTAGTAGAATCTAGGTCTTAAGATATAATATTTATATAGCGAGCATTACTAATAGTCTTCTAATAGTTAATATAGAGAGAGAGTTATTTATTTAGTACTAGTATATAGAGAGAGAGTTATTTATTTAGTACTAGTATATAGAGAGAGAACGGGTATAATATTAGACGCCGTAGCCCGTCCCTAGACTCGCCTTTTAATACAATATTAATAGATTTATTCTTTAGTACTAGCGTTATTATTCTTATCTTTACGCTCTTAACCTTATATCTACGCCTTTAATCGGAATATTTACGCTTCGTAGGTTTGAAATCTTCTAAAATACTATATATCTTACTACTCTAAAACTAGAGTAATAGGACCACCCCCTAGGACCGGCTAGATCCGTAATAGTATTATTAAAGAAAGAGATTTAGTAAGCGTAGGTATTACTTTATACCTAAACTTTCTAGGTTTAAATCCTTATCCCGATAGTAACCTAAATTAACCTCTCGCTACTATAATACCGCTTCTTTCCGTTCTTTATAAGCCGGCTTAACGAGCTGATTATCTATAAGTTTAGACTTCGAACTACCTTATCTCTCGTCTTCTTAAAGCCTTTAATACTCTTACAGCGCGCAGTCTCTTTTAGTATATAGAGATTCGACGATCGCTACGTAATTAGCTTAGACGGCGCTATAGATAAGGGCTAATAGTCTACTAATAGTTAAGGATATAAATAGAGACTAAAAGACGATAGAATAGTATATACTAGGATAATATAAATAGTTAGTAGAGATTCTTAGTCCTAAGCGTAAAATATTATATATAGGCCGATATTCAGCGCCTAATTTAGCTTAGCGTATAGACTTTTTACGCTAGTTAGTCGTATCCTAAGACGCGCCTCCGTAACTATTTCCTATTTAGAATATTACCGTTACGCCCGCTTTAATTCCGCTAATTATATTAATTCTACCCTACTTATTCCATTCTTTTTATTAATCTTTATTATAGTATATATTTATAAGGAATTCGATCGTATACGTATTTAGTAATATTAACCTTTACTTTAGGCGGATAACCCTAAACGAGTACCTTTCTAAAAACTTATCCTAAAAGTCTTAGAGCTAGAACCGCGAAAGAAAACTAAGTAATAGCTTTTAGAAGACTAGCTTCGCGTAGAGATACGCGCTCGTTAAGATAAACTATATAAACGCGACCTTACGTAAAGAGCTAAAAAGAGAAGATAATTATAGGAATAACTTAGAGAATAGGAAGACGAGCCTATAAATAGTATTAATATAGATACCGGTAATAAAGATACTAATTAAGACGGCGGCTAAGACTCTAATATACCTTAACCCGGCCCTAGCTTATCCGTGCCTTCGCCTCGGCCTCGTATCTTTAAAGATAGATCGCCTAGTTCGTCCGTACCTCTACCTCTACCTTATAACTTCGAAGGCCCTTTAATTTTCTTACCTAAACCGCCTTTACTACCTCTATAACGTCTATAACCTTTACTAGTACTATTAAAATCTTTAAGTAATTCGTATTCTTCGGAGAGTATAGACCCTAGTATTAAAGCTAGGATAGATATAATACCTCTACCGCCTTAAAATAAAGCTCCTCGTAAACAACCTCCTAAAAGAAAGACCGATCTAATAACTAGAGATATTACGATAGACGGTAATAAGCCTAGTTATAACTTAGGATCTATAGTAAAGCGTACGGGTATCCGTCTATCCCGTAGTACTAAAGTACTAAATAGCGCTAATCGCGTAAGTACGGCCGCGTCTTATACTTAAAAGGCGCCTCGTAAATAAGGTAGAAAGAAAACTATAGGTCCTTAGAAGAAGGTACCCTACTACTTTAAGCTAGGAAGTAAGTAAAATACCTAATAGTTTACTAATAGTCCTTTAATCTTTACTAACGTAAATTCTAGCTATCGCGTTACGTAAGATTCGTCGCTACTAGAAGGGGACTAAAATACTTACTAAGTTCGGGCCGTTTACTAGACTAGTTTACGAGATTGCCTAGGACTATAAATCGGACCTACGTTTCTAGAGATCGGCCCTTAAGGCCCTATAAGAGGCTATAGAAGCCTTTATCGTTAGCCTTTTCGAAAGTAAACTTTAGTATATCTTTTATCTATCTAATATACTAATAAGTAATAGATACTAACTTATACGCTATCTACGCTAAACGTATTACTATCTAGACGAAAGATATTTAATTAGTAAGGCGGATTCGGGGAGATAGTAATAGATAGTAGGTAATATAATTAAATAATATATTTTTAGAGTTTTATACTATAGGATAGAGGCGTTTAGTAAAACTAGTATACCTTAGTTATTAAATATAAATACTATTAGTCTTTGCCTCTCTTAACTATTAGGAGACTATTAGGATCTCTTTATCGTCTTTCTTTATCTAAACTAAATATAATATCGTGAATATAGCCTCTCTCGACTATTAGTAGACTATTAGGATCTCCCTCTCTATCTTTCTTTATCTAAGCTAAATAAGAAACGGTAAATTTAACCTCTCTTAACTATTAGGAGACTATTAGAATCTCTCTCTTCGTCTTTCTTTATATAAACTAAATATAATATCGTAAATACAGCCTCTCTCGACTATTACGAGACTATTAGGATATCTCCTATCGTCTTTCTTTATATAAACTAAATACAATATCGTAAATACAGCCTCTCTCGACTATTACGAGACTATTAGAATATCTCCTATCGTCTTTCTTTATCTAAACTAAATATAATATCGTAAATATAGCCTCTCTCGACTATTACGAGACTATTAGGATATCTCCCATCGTCTTTCTTTATATAAACTAAATACAATATCGTGAATACAGCCTCTCTCGACTATTACGTAACTATTAGGATATCTCCTATCGTCTTTTTTTATCTAAACTAAATATAATATCGTGAATACAGCCTCTCTCGACTATTAGGAGACTATTAGGATCTCTCCTATCATCTTTCTTTATCTAAACTAAATCCAATATCGTGAATACAGTCTCTCTCGACTATTAGGAGACTATTAGAGTCTCTCCTATTATCTTTCTTTATATAAACTAAATATTAAATAGTAAATTTAACTAAATATATATCCTAATACCTGAGATTATACTGTAATATAATATAATATTCTTCCTATTAACTCGAACCCTAAGGAGATATTTTATTAAGGTTCGAATAAATTAATACCTTTCGTTACGTTCTTTAAGATTATAGCCTCTTAGTACCGTACTAGATTTTCGTCTTATTTCGAACGAGAAAATAGGCTCTAGCCTTTATCTATTATACTATATTAGTCTACGTCCTTATCTATTATTATTCCTATACTACTATAGCCTTATCGTTATCGTCGTCTACGTCTATACCTACGCCTTATAATCTATTCCTACGAATTAGCCTTAATAAAGAAGTCTACCTTTAGGTACCCGAATATACGGACGAGTTCTAGGACTAGTTTATCGAATAAGTATAGTATAAGACCGAGTTCGACGAAACTAGTAAAGTACGTAAATCTAAAATAAAGTTCCGTAAATTTGGCGGTACTAAGTAGGCTATATACTAGATATACTTCTAGAAGGGGGCTTATCGAATAACTAGCGCCCTAAAGATCGTATACTTACGATACGATAAGGTTATAGTCTACGGGAATTACTACGGTATAAAGAGTCTTATAGAATATATCGATTCCGATACCTATAAAGTAATTTCTAAGAGACGAGGTTTAAAGTAGCTAACTATTAAAGAGGGCTTTAGGGTATCGGTAAGACTATTAGTAAACTATTAGGTCTTCGAAATACTAATATCTACTAGAAGTACCGTACTAAAGTAGAGATTATAGAGGCCGGCGATATTAAGATATATACTAGTAGCTTTAACTAGTAACTTATTAGGACTATCGTCTTATATAAATAGGTAATAATAGCGGTCGATAATATCGAATTCTTTCGTCTTATACGATACGTAAATCCCGAAATTACTATAATATCTTCGTCGACTATTACTAACTATATTCTTAAGCTATAAGAGGCTACTAAAAATATAATCTATAAGCGTCTCTCTCTATCGCCTTAGAAAGTCGTACACGTCTTAGATAGATAGTCTACGCCTCGCTAGGATAGCTACGTCGTAATTAAGGTATACTAGGTTCGTAATAATTAGGTACTCGAAGACGTACTAATTGGTTTCGAGCTCTATACCGGTACCTATAGCGGTACTTATCTCGCTAAACTTATAATAGGGTAGCTATAGTATTTCGACCTAATATAGAGGGTTATTACGTTTACTACAGATAACGCGTCGAATAATAAGACTATAGTATAGTCCGTTAACGCGTTAATTATTAAGCTATATAAATATACGAATATTTAAAACGAGATTACGCTCTATCCCTATATCGCGTACGTAATATAGCTTAGCTATAATAGCCTTCTCTCCGATATTAAAATACGACCAATAAAGGATAGGCTTATAAGGAACTAGTTGGAGAAGGAGGAGAAAACTACTATAGTACTTATAAGGGGCGAAATTCCTATAAATACTTAAAGAGGAGTAAGTTAACCCCTAATAGTCTCCTAATAGTCCTAGAGTCCTATAGCCTACTAATACTATTCTTCGCCTAAAGCTTCTATATACTATAGCTAAAGCGCGTTAGATTACTATCTTTATTAATTCGAGCGAAGGACGCTAGCTTTCGTTCTAGAGAATTTAAGCCGTATAGCTTAAGGAGTATAATACTTATTCGATAGCCTAATATCTTCGCCCGATATAGGATATTAAGACTAGGTAGAATTCTACTTTCTATATATTAGTCCGTCTCCTTAAGTTAGGCGAGCCTATTATAACGTATACGAAGAAAGAATACGCGTATCTCTCTCTTAATAATAATAAATAGGGCTAAGTTAAATACCTCGTTAATATCCTTCGTTCTTTTACCGTATATACCGCCCTTATTAGTACGTCTAAAGAACTAACTATCTATTAGGTCTTTAAAATCTATAATCGTCTCTTTATATACCTCGAGGACGCGGAGGAGATACTAAAGAGTAAGACGCGTTAATAGAAGATCGAGATTAGAAAGATATACGGTAGAGTAAGGGAGAAGATTAAGGTCTACTACTCTACTATATCGTATAGCTAGGTAGGTAAGCTCTATAGAATAGCGATCCTTCTTAATCTACGCGTAAAACTTAGTACTTAGCTAAACCCTAAGTAGGTACTAACCGAGGATAACGAGTTCGATTAGTAGGCGTATTATTAGGAGGAGTTAAAATAGCTATACGATAGTAAATACGTAACGCGAACTCTAACTAAACGACGAAGGGCTATACCTAATAGCCTTAAGGATATAGAGATCTCCCTAGATTCTATTAAGGTATAAATAGCGATAGCTAAGGCCCTAATACCTTTACTAGTTATAGGTAGGCTAACTAACTAGATAATTAACGATAGATAGAAAGAGTTTAATAACTATCGGTCGTAGAGTAAGTCTCCTCTTACCTAATAGTTCCCTAATAGTCTCTAACGCGTAACTAGACGAGGCGTAAACTTACCTAAAGAGACCCTTCTAGTAATAGAAGCTTATCGAGCCTTACTTCCCTTATATTACTATAATAGTTAAGAATATTTTCGTAATTTAGGCGGCTAGTATTGGTATTAAACGAGAGTTTAGTATTGTAAGCGCTTTTAATACGGATAATAAGACGTATAGTCCAAATATTCTCGCAGCCCTAATAATAAATAACTATAAATAGAGAGTACGGTAGAAGTAGAATCTCTAGAATTACTACTTAATTTATACGCGTAAGGATATAGTTATATCTAACGAGATTAAGGTAGAGCGTTAGATATTAGAGGAGGCTATTTATTATTTTATTCGCGACTTACTTAATCTCGATAATATAAGTAAGACGGAGGATATACCCGATCCTAATAACTTACTATTTAAGGGAGAGAAGATTAGAATAGAGATAGAGATAATACTTAGTAGCTTTAAGCGAGATAAGGAGGGTTTATTAGGTAATAACCTCGAGATAGTTTCTCGTATAGTAGATCGCGTAAAGAGTCGTACGAAAAGACGCGCTTAAAATAAGAATAATAGAGAGAAGCGTAAGGCTCGTAAGTTAACGGTTCTAGAGTTACGAAGGGCTAGTAGCTTAAGCCTTTACGTAATAGTTAATCCGGAAAGCGATAGTAATAATACGGGCCCTATACCTAAACGAACTCGCTTAAAGATAGACCTACGATCGTAGTTAGTAGTAATAACCAACTTTAACTATTAGGAGACTATTAGTATTCTAGGATTATATATTTGTACTTCGTATATATATAGTTATAAATAATTATAAGTTAAAACTTAGTATTTCGACTCTAGATAGATTAATATTTAAAGCTTAGTATCTCTACCCTCTATTATATATATATTATATAATATATTATAAGACTAGTATTACGTACCCCCGACCTATTTAGTTAGGTCGGGGTTTATCGTGGTAAGGGTCGGGGCGGGGTCCTCTTAGAGGGTACCCCCCTAACCCGAACCCCCCCTCTAACCCCTCCTAACCCCGAGGGGTCGGGAGATAACCCGACCCTTTAGGGACCCTACTTACGTCCTAGTTAAGTAACTCCCTCTAGTTCTACTCTATCGAATAGGAACTCTTTCCCTATAACTAGGTTAGACGCGTATTTAAAATAATAATCGAGCTCGCTTATAAAGATATACCCTCTAAATCTCCTAACCAAAACGGCGCGATAGTATCTCTTTATCTCTCTACGATTAAAGTATTCGGATAAAGAAAGAAAAGGAAAGTAGAATATAAATAGCGAAAGATATTCTTATAAGGGAGCTATACTACCGAAGTTCTACCGGTATACTCCTAGGGTTCTACCGTTTAACCTTCTTCTCCTTATAGAGACGGGACTTAGAGAGAGGCTTAACCGTCTACTCTACGCGTTAGGACTATACCGTATAGGAATTAAGGAATGCTCGGAAAAGAGAGGACGTTTAAATCTAAAGAAAGATATTCTAAAACTCCTAAGGGCCCTTACGCGCCGCGTATCCTCTACTCCTTAAGTTTAAGTAGACGGTATTCTATATATAAACCTTTACTAAAGATGCGCGGATAAAGAAGAAAAGAGAAAGTAGAATATAGATAATAGAAGATATTCTTATAAGGGAACTATACTACTAAATAGTAAAGTTTTACTAGTACGCTCCTAGAGTTCTACCGCGCGGCCTATATCTCGCTAGGAATAGGCCGGTATATATATCCTCTCTCCTAGGTCTACGAAGATAAGACTTAACGACGATATACTATTATTATCTATTTTTCTCTAGTATAGTATTATATACGTAGATAAAGATAAGGAGGACTACGCGTTGGTTTTCGTAATAGAGGATAGGATAATTAGAATACCTAGGAGGAAAGCGACGCTTATACGTAAGGAAGAATATATTTAAACTCCTAAGGTTCTTTATAATAGGTTAGCCGGTTCGAGCGTATTATAGAGATAGAGCTCGGAGAATAGGTTATCGGAGTAGGTAGCGGTAATAATTATAAGTAATATAACGGTCCTCTCTATTGGTCTAGGTCGTACTATATAGGAATTAAGGAGGATTCGAAAGGAAGAGCGTAACTAACTACGTAGAGATACGTCGTAAATCTCCTAAGGTTTCTTACGCAACGCCTCCGTTTATTAGGAACTAGACGGCTAGAGCCGTATTTATAGATAAACTCCGATCCTAGTAAATAAAGAAAGAAAAGGAGAGTAGAATACGAAAGTTAGAAAGTTTCCTTATAAGGGAGGTATTCTACTAGAGATCTACTATATACTACCCGGTATTTAGCCGCCCGCGTATCTACTAATAATCCTATTACTCCTAGAGTATCTCTATCTCTACTAGGGTCCCCAAGGGGTCGGGTCGGGTCGGGTTTTAGGGGTACCCCCCCGACCCGCCGTAGGGGGGGTAGAAATAGGGGGGGGGCGGGTTTTCGGGTCGGGGGGAGCTTTAACCCCTGACCCGCTAATCGGGGGGAAGTCGGGTTTTTTAAGTCATATGTTTTAATACTTAACCTAGGTATTATTAAGATCTAAATAGCTAGAATTATAGAGAAATACCTATTCTATAAGTCTTTAAGGTTATATAATATAAAATACCTATAGGTCGTCCGTAATTAATAAAACCGTACGAAAAAGTTACGTTTTTTAGCTAAGAACCCGCCCCGATTAATCGGGTCGGGTTCTAGCGGGTTTAGGGTCGGGGCGGAGGGTCCTAGGGACCCCTAGACCCGACCTAAATATCCCCCCTAACCCTCTCTACCCCCGAGGGGTCGGGGGATCCCCCGACCCCTTAGGGACCCTAGTCTCTACTATATATCGGGGGAGAATACCGCTTAAGGATAACTATATTATAAAAAATATTAGGAGAGCGGGAGTTTAAAAAGTTCCGTATACCGGATTCCCGGCGGTAAAATTTTTTTTTCGTAAAACGGACTTAGATAATATCCGGGGCCGCCCCGGATATTAATCTCGTCTAGGAACGAAGATAGACGTACTACTATACCTATAAGCGACTACTCCTATATATATCGTCCTTAAAAGAATAGAAAAATAGGCGCTTTAATATATCTCTTAACGCCTAGTCGAATCTCGTAGCTATATTCTTAGATAATAGGGACTAGGAGTCTTTCTATTATATATATCTCGACTAATATTAGGATTAAAGATACTCTCTATATTTCTTTTACGTCTCTTTATTTATTTTCTTTATTACGTATCTCTTTTCTTTTATTCTTTTATATAGGGCCTCTTTTAATACTAAAAAAGAATAAGGTTTCACGGGGGGATTTAGATTCTATAGGGGAACTTAACTAGAATAGAAAATAGAATTAGTAATAGAAATACTAAAGACGTATAATATCGTAAGTAAATACTAAGAGAGGCCTATATAAGCTATCTCTATCTCTCTCTTCCTAAGCCTTCTATTCTCTTAATAAAAGTTTCGGACACGATAATTAGTACTTAACTCTAGAATAATTATATTTATACCCTTATACTTAGACTTTCGCTAATACTTCTACTTTTAACTAAGATAAGTCGAACCCTTTAGTCGGGCTTAAGAATAGCCGGCTCCGCTAAGAATACCCCTAAACTAAACGATAGGGATACTACGAGCGCCGATAATAGCGCTCTTATACTACTATCTAAGGATAATAATAGTCTAGGCTTTATTATATAACTATAGGGAGTTAGAGCCTCTAGAGTAGTTACCTAGACTAAAGAGGATTAGGGTACTAAACTAGCTAAGCTACCCCTCGCTCGACGAGTTAAAGAACTACGAGCTATTCTATTTTTAGTAGAGAGAGAGGCGGCTCGCTTAGAGCTCTATTCGAGACTTACGGTTTATTACGTCTAGAACTCTAATAGAGAGGAGTAGAAGTATCTCTCTAATAGTACTAAGACGAAGAAGAAAGCGTTAAGATTAGGAGAACTAGGTCTTAGTACGAGTCGAGTAGCGAGGACCGAGAAGACTTAGAAGTAGGTTCTAAGTACCTATAAGGGTATTTCCGATATAGACCCTATAACGTACGGCTACGAGGAGGTAGAGGGTACCTAACCGAGTTAGACGGGCGGTTTTATAGCGGACCTAATTAATAATCGCTAGTTACCTCTAAATCTAAACGGGAACGACGGAAGTATTCTCTTAACCGCGTAATACTAGGTCTCTAGGGGAACCCTCTAGGCGCTAAGGAAATATTTTAAATATATACTTTCCTATCCTTTCCGCCTAGCCCTTAAGTTCCTTACTCGAGCTATCTATATACGTCTATAGCGTAATAGGAGTAGGAAGACGAATAAGATATAGATATTAGACGTTAAAGATCTAGTAAAGATAATTTCTAGTAAGACCGAGGAGGCTATTAACGAGGTCCTTAATAAGACTTATAGGACGGACCCTCTCGACTAGTCTCCCTAGGGCTTTATTCTTTACCCTTAGTATCTCCTACTAATTACCCTTAATATATATAAGCGATACTAGAAGCGAACAAAGCCTCCTAGTTAGAAAGATACGAACGAATTCCTTATATATTAACCTCTGACTAAGACTATTAAGGAAGAACTATTAGGTATAACTAGTACTAAGCTCTCTAAGTAAATAGAGAAAGAGAATAAGCTATCTCTTCTCGAGAAATTCGGACTACTACCTAAGGAGGAGGAAGCGCTACTATAGATAGGAATATCTAATAAAGGTAATATAAGTAACGAAGATAAGAAGGAGGAGGATAAGAAGGTAGCTAATAAGGAGTTAGCTCCTAAGACCTTATAAAAGTCTAAGGAGATAAAGGCTAAGAAAGTAGTTCCTCTAGAAGGCCTTTAATACGGCTATAGTATAGAAGCTAAGAAAGTTCTTCTCTCTAACCGTAAGGCGTCTAAGAAGCTAAAACTCCCCGCTCGAGTCGGTCCGGATACGAAGAAGAAGGTAGAAGAATACGGAATACGCGAGAACCCTCCTAAGTTCTAGTTATTTACGAAGATAGTCTATCCGCTAAGGGAAACTACCTATAATAATTACTTTCGCTATTTCTATAGCCTAGCTAGCTTATAAATTTATACTAGAACGACGGAGATACTTACAACCCGACTTAAGGCCTTTTTAGAATACCTTAACCCTACTAAGTTTATAGTTAGTAGAGAGTATTATACCTAGTTCCGAGTATTAAACTAACCGTACGTTTAGTCTAACTACCTCGGGGTCTTCGTATATAAGCCGGCTAAATAGTATCTATTTAATAAGACTTTCCTCGACAAGGGGGAGTAGGAGAAGCTACGTAAAGATATATAGACGGACGAGGAACTAGTAGAATAGAAAGAAAAGAGTAGTATCCTCTATAAAGATACGTTTAAGGAGTAGGATACTAAATAGTAAGTATTAGACAACTCTATCAATAAGGTTAAATATATAAAGTATATTCCCGAGGAGTTTAAGAAAGTAGATAAGAACTAGACGGTTAAAGAGCTCTTACGTATTAAGTCGGTATACTACCTCTAGTATCTAAGGAAGGTTAACGGTAAGTATAACCTCGGTTAGAACCGTACTATATACTACGGAGTTATCTAATAGGTAATACGGTAGTCGATCGAGTACTAGTTACGCTATATTACCCTTCGTCCTAACCGTCGGACGTTTATTATAGTATTAGTACTAAAATATCTAATAAATATATACTTATAAGTATCCTACTACCCTCTACTATTTATATCTATAATTATACCCTAGCTCCGGTTTAGTCTTATTAATATATAGAATATACGTAATAAATATAGTAAAGAAGATCTATTCTATATAATAGCGTTAAGAAGACTAATCTACTTTAGTAGAAGTATTCGGACTAATTAGTAGAGCTCTATTACTTTAGAGAAAGCTTTAGACTTCTTCTTACTATCGCTCTAGTATTAAAGTAAATCTATAAGCTTTATAAGACTTCTAGTTGCCTCTAGATACTACTAAGTAGAATAGATTCCGTATTAGAAGAGACTTTGGTTTACTATAATTTAAAGCTAGATATTAGAGTAAGTCTCTCTTATAGTATTTCTCTTATTTATTAATACGATCCTTTCCTAGGCTAGGGGAGAATAGGGTACTACTAAAGAATCTTCTTTATCCTTATTAAGTTAACTGTTGATTAAAGTATATTATTAGAATATAGATTATATCTATTATTAGTAATTACTAGAGACTAATTATTTATAGGGAGTTAGATTAATAGAAAGAACGTACTACTAAAGAACGTACTATTAGAGGGCGTACTATAGGAGGGCGTACTATAGGAGAGCGTACTATAGGAGGACGTACTATAGAAGGGCGTACTATAGAAGGGCGTACTATAGGAGGGCGTACTATAGAAGAGCGTACTATAGGAGGGCGTATAGAACGTACTATTAAGAAACGTACCGTAAGATACTTCTTTATTATAATCTAGATTTTGCTCTTATAATATAATCGTATCTTTTTTAATACGATACTTTTCTCTATTAAAACGGCCTAAGATTAATATCTTAATCTTCCTATAGTAAGTCCCTTTTAATACGATCTAACTCCTAGGTAATAGTTGTTAGAGGTAACTTCTAATTACCCTACTTTAATTACTTACTTACTATTAATAACTATACTAAAAATAGATATTCTATACTAGAACTTAGTTATCCTCTGTATCCGTTACGTATATATTATTTCTTTATTACTCTATATAACGCTAATACTTACGGATATAGTAGTAATATAAGGTACCGTAATAGTCGGGCTTCACGCTAGGAGCTAACCCCTATAACGTATAGTATCTACTTTTTATAATAAATTACTAGTAAAGTACGATACGTTGCGTAGCAAGGGTTAGCTACCTTAATATAAAATACTACGTTAGTATAAAACTTTTAAGTATATTTACGATTAACTAACTACTATAGTATCTATTTAGTCCAAGATTTATAGAGAGTAAGAGGAGGATATTAAGGATATAATTAAGACTTTATCTCGAGATCTAGTCCTTAATATAGCCGTACTAGTACGTAGATATAATATACTTTACTATCGCCTAAACCGTCCTATCTACGGTAAACTATTAAAATTAGGCCGAAAAGTACTAAATAAAAGGCTTTCTCCTACTTAAGATACCTTACTTAACGAATATATTAAGTAAATAAATACTCTTGGGCTTATTACTACTCTTGAATCTATTAAAACTACGGCTTTCTAGATTCTATAACTTACGGATCCTAATCTAGAGCCTCTTAGTAGCTATTAGGTAAAGCGATAGCGAGACCGCTAGCTAAAGCTATAGCTATAAAAGTAGAAGACCCTCGAGATAAATAGGAAGTTATCTTATTACTCTACTATTATTATAAACTAGTTCTATAAACTCTATAATATTATAAAAAAGTACGGGATCTAGCCACTAGATATATCGAACTTTAATAAGACTAGTTTCCGTACTAGGATTAGTAGCTTATAGTAGATTATAATATTTATAGGCTACGTAATATCTAGCTATTAGTAAAGAGCGTAAGTTAATCTCTACCGTAGAAACTATTAGTACTACTAGTAATGTAATTCTAATAATACTTATCGTACCGGGAAGGCGACTAATATAGAAGTATTTTAAGAATAAAGAGAGTAGTTCTAGTATACTAAATAGCTATTTAGTATCTATTTTAAATACTAGAATTATAAATTTAGCCCTAGTAGTCTACTATACTAAGTATTTTAAGAAATAGTCTACTAAAACCTAGGTTAGTAAGTGGAGATTACTTATTTTTAATAGCTATAATAGTTACCTTACCTATACGTTTATTACCTACTTATAGAAGTACTATATTATCCCGTTTAGGCTTCCCTCTTACAGCTTATATTATCTATAGCTATATAATTATAGTCCGTTTCAGCCGTAGAGAACTAACTACTAGTAGTAGGTTAATAATATTATACGTCTTAGATATAGTAATATTAATAAGGTAGACTTCCTCTTTACTATTAATAATATACGGCGTAAAACCTTTACCTTATTAAACTACCGTAAGGGTTTTAAAGAAACTAGTATCTAGCTATTTAAACCCGGACGTATTATCGACTAGATAACCTCTTAAAAATTAAATAATTCTCCTAAAGATAGGAGCTTCTTTAATAACCTTTAAACCTTAAAAGAAGATCTTCCCCCTAAGCTATTTATATTAAAAAAAAGTAGGTAAAATAGCTATAGATCTCTACTATAATATTATTACTTAATTACTACCTACTATATTACCTTTACTAAAGAGACGTCTTAGAGATTTTATTAAATTATTAATTTATATTATAAAAAAGGTAAAGATTACTAATATATAGCTATTTACCTCGACGGCGGCCTAGTAGGCTTAAAAGAAGTAATAGTAATCTACTAAAAAGACTATTAGTAAAATAGGGGTTATTACCGTTAAATATATAAAGTAATTTATTACTTAAACTAAAGAAGTAGATATAGATATATTATATAAAAAAGTAGCTAGACTTAATAAAGCTACTACTAGAGAGGCTATAGATTTCTATAAGGCTACCTAAGATCTTAAGAATATAGTATAGAATAAGATTTAGAGTTCTATCTTTAAGAAACTTTAGGTTATAGTATTATAATATAATATCTATACGGAAGAGAGAGTAAATTAAGCTATTAAGAATAGTAAAAAGACTATAACTACTATAAGGAGAGAGGAAAAGAAGCTTTAAAAAGTACGTATAAAGAAACTAGCTTTATAAACTATATTATAAACTATAGATACGTGAAATACTAAAAAAAGTAGCGATATAGTAATATACAGCTTCATTTTTAGTTTTTTTTTATATTAAGGTGTTATTTTGCATTGAGGTGGCTGGCCCTCGCTATGCGAGGTATCCAAGTTTTGGTGCAACTTGTTGTAAAAATTGGACACCGTGCGTGACGAGGGTCAGCTCCTAGCGTGTGGCCCGGCTATGGCGAATGAATGTAATTGTGTGCTAGTCACTAGAACAATGACCACCGAACAAGTATACTACATGTTTGCATTGATACGAGACCCTACACATATGTATAAAGTTTGTTCAACAGCTAACGCTCGTATCAAGTGTTTCAATTGCCGCGATTTCCTGAACCACCTCCTCAGCAGAGTTGTATTGTCGAAGCCAACATTTCGCTGTAACCTTGCTACAAGCGTGAGAGTCCTGGGGAAACTCTTGCTTCGCAAACCTCTCTCGAACCTTCTTATCCCAACCATCTGATCCATCAATAATGTCAGGGTAGACTGCATGACCAAGCATAATGAAGTATATGGTACATCCGAGAGCAAATAGTTCTGTCTTGATATCGGCATCGAAAGGGTCATCACGAGGAGCGTAAAATCGTGTAGGTTCGCCGCTTCCGCCGTCGAGCTCGACCGTGCCGTCCGCGCGAAGTATCTTCCCCTGAAAGTCCGTCAATTTGATATGGAGATCTTCGTCGAGGAGGAGATTTGTTGGCTGAATATCGCAGTGAAGTACGCGTCGTGAATGGATATGAGCGACAGCTTCAGCAGCTTCTCTGCACCAGGACAGTCGTTGTTGAACCGAAGGTGGAGGTTTTCCTAAGTCGAGGAGGTAATTCGCCACGGTTCCGTTCACGCCCCGCTGAAGGGAAAGTCCCTCAGCTGAATAGCCAACTTTTCGTATGATTCGAGGATGTGGGCAGACGACATCAAGAATTTGGCTCTCAATGTTGAGCCGTGCGTCCATCTCGATCCGGCGCTGCCTCTCGAGGGCGCGCTTTTCGTCCCTCCGGGCAAGAGGGTATTTGAGAACTGTATGGTTGTCGATTTCTCCGACAAATGCACTAGACCCTGTGGCAAGGATTTGCTTCACGTTCGGAGGACACCAGCGAGAATACACGGTTGTAGTTACGTCTGACATTATGAGAGGATTGTGCGCTTGGGAAACTTCGAAATCCAGGTCTTTAACGAAATCGCTTCATAGATGGGGCTTACAAAGGTCCTGGAATTTCCAACGGTTGAGAGAGATGTAACGCAAAGATTCCGTAGCGCTAAGGAAGCGGCTAGCTGACTAGGGTCCCTAAGGGGTCGGGGGGGGTATTTGGGTCGGGTCTAGGGGTCCCTAGGACCCCCCGCCCCAACCCTAAACCCGCTAGAACCCAACCCGATTAATCGGGGCGGGTTCTTAGCTAAAAAATGTAACTTTTTCGTATAGTTCTATTAATTACGGACGACCTATCGGTATTTTATATTATATAACCTTATAGACTTATAGAATAGATATTTCTCTATAATTCTAGCTATTTAGATCTTAATAATACCTAGGTTAAGTATTAAAATATATAACTTAAAAAACCTAACTTCCCCCCGATTAGCGGGTCGGGGGTAAAAGCGCCCCCTAACCTAAAAACCTGCCCCTCTCCTATTTCTACCCCCCTCCGCGGCGGGTTAGGGGGGGTACCTCTAAAACCCGACCCGACCCGACCCCTTAGGGACTCTAGTCCTAGAACGGACTCCGCGGTAAAAAGAGCGGCGAACCTCTCTATAAGCTTACTATTAGAATATACCTAGGGTCCCTAAGGGGTTAGGTCGGGTCGGATTTTAGAGGTATCCCTCTAATCTACCGTAGGGAGGGGGGGTAAATAGGGGGGGGTTAGGGTTTTAGGGCGGGGGATAATTTACTCCCTAACCTAATAATTAGGGTAGAATCGGGGGCGTACGTAATACTTATTAAGATATAATACCTATATAAAGTATTATATAATATTATTAAGAGATAAGGTATTTTTATAGGAAGTAAGAGTAATAATTTAGTAGAATCTAGGTCTTAAGTTATAATATTTATATATCGAGTATTACTAATAGTCTTCTTATAATTAATATAGAGAGAGAGCTATTTATCTAGTACTAGTATATAGAGAGAGGACGGGTATTATTTTAGACGCCGTTCTTAGACTTATTATCTAATATATCTCGCTTATTAATAATACTATTATTAGTTATAAAACTATCTAGATTTCTATTATTATTATCTTCTTCTTCTTCTATCTCCTTATTATCCTTCTTATCCTTATTTTAAAGCTAATCTTAAAATATAGAGGCTAGAGTACCCTTATTATCTACTATATCTATTTTATTAAGATAATTACTATTGATATTAGTCTTCTATTTAGCTAATAGTAATATTACTAAACGTTCGAGATCTATATTACGAACTCTACTATATCTCTAAGTAGTATCTCTCTTTAAACTAAATATAAGCTGTTATACCTTATTTACTAGCGAGGCTTTAGGTAGATTAGCTCTTAATTTAGCTTTATTAATAGGATATACTATCTACTAACTAGTAGGATCTAGTAAGAAACGGCTAGTAGTAAGTCGATTACGTAGGATCGTAATTTCGTCTATATAAAAAAATTAGTAAGGAGAGATAAAGAGAAGGGAATTAATAGTATAGATCTCTATAGTAATAAGGGCCTATATAAGCGTTAGAGACCATTAGTAGACTATTAGATAATTAGAATACTAACTAATAGTTCTTTTTTATAAAGATATTTATAGGTCTTCTTATTTTCAGTAACGAGTACTAGACTATTTACTTTAGTATTTAATAATTACGCTATATACTACTATAATCTCCTTATAAGTCTAAATATAGTTTACTAGTAGTTTAAGTATAAAGGAATAATCCTTTTTAGGAGTTTCTAGAGGAATAATAAGAGTTTAGTAGCTTATAGGAAAAAGATTATATAATCTATACCTATTTATAGCCGGCTCCGAGCAGTCTTAGAGACGGTAGAGATTATCTTTAATAATAATTCTATTCTTATACTTCTTTATATAATTTATTATAATTATAATCTCTCTCTAAAAGAGGTCCGAGATTAGATACTATTATCTACTAATATAATATTTAATTATAATAAAGGTACTAGGTCCGCGCTACTAAGCGAGGACCTATTAAATAATACTAGGGATATACTAGGCAAGAGCTAGGGAGGCGATATATAGAAGTAGTATCTAATTAATCCTACTCTACTAACTTTCCTCGAAGTTAAGCCTAAATAGAGGAATTAAGATCCTCTTTAAGATACCTTATAAAGGGATAATCTCTAACCTACTATTACGCTAGTAGAACGTCTACGTATCGTAGAAGAGCTAAATACTTAACTTAGGTAGATAGAGAGGCTAAAGTCCTTAGAATAGGAGAATACTAAGTTAACCTAGTACCTATATAATATTAAAGAGCCGGCAGCTCCCCCCTTATAAGACGAAGATATCCTATTAGCGGAGGCTCTAGAAGATTCTCTAACTATACTCGAAGAGCTAGTAGCCGCTAAAACCCTATCTATAAGCCGTCGTCGAGATAGTAACGACGAACGCCTACTAGTAGAACTATAACTAGAAAAGCTAAAGAAATACTATAGTAAGGGCGTACGTAAGTATCGCGAGTAGACTAGAAGCGTAGAGAATATATTTCGCCTAGTACTATATAAGTTTAGAAGAGATAAGATAAAGATAGCCTAGTTAGCCTAATTCCTAAGAGCTATACTAGTAACTATCTAGTAGAATCTAGCTACTTTTAGTACTAGTAATAAGTTTATCTAGAAGTAGTTTAAAGATATACTTCTTAACCTTATTAAGGACCTAGTGAATCGGTAGCTTAGAGTAGCCTAGCTATATAAAGAGGCTAAATAAAAGCTAGAGTAGACTACCTACGAATCTAACTAGTATCTAGTATCGCTAGAGAGCTAGCTAGTATAGTAGGGACGGCTATTTATAGGCCGGTATAACCCGGCTCTCTTATCCCGTATAAGGACGAGACGCGGCGCCTATAGATATTAGACGATTACCTACTAACTAGTATAGTAATATATTAATTTATAGCTATTGTTATCCCGCCTTATCTTCTCTATTATATAATTTATATTTATCTAATCTACCTTGCCTTAATCTTACAATCTAGTATAGAATTCCGAGACGGAAGTAGAAAACTACTCTCCTCTATTATCTACGCTTACTCTACTATATTTTTAGTAGAGAAGTAGATAAGTTAAAAGAATAATAGGTTCTTTATATTAGTTATCTATATTATAGGAAGGAGTCGATTTACCTAGTTATTCGCGTATACCTACGAGCTCTTACGACGGCGAACTTTTATATCTCGATCTACCTTAAGTTTTCGATATACCGACGACGATACTAACGACGATACCAACGACGATAACGACGATACCGAGGCTAAAGGCTATATATAGCGGTATCGCTATATAGAATTTTCTCTCTCTTATTATCCTACTAACTATAGCGTAACTAATAATAACTCGATAGCTATCCTCGAGGCCTCGAAGATTAAAGAGGCTATAGCGATATATCTAGTTAAGGATAAGCCTATTCCGAGGCAATTACCTTAAACGGAATATAGACGACGCGGTACGTATTTCGGAAGAATATCTACTTAAGTAACTACGTATATTTTTCCTCTAATCCGGTTAAGGAGCGAAGACTTATATAGCGATAACGATAGGCTCGTTAGTACCGACTTTAGGTATTACTCTATCCGTACTATTATAGTCTACTATTATAAGTACCGTCCTTAAGTTCCTAATATTAATATAAACGATCCTACGTATATTTTAGTATTATCTATCTTAATACTTCTACGAAATTATTTCTCTAAGATATCGCTATAATAGTATTCTAACTATATCTAGTATATCTACTAACCCTACTATTTAGGATCTAAGAAGCCTACCTCCTCCTATTCCGAGTACTAATAGCTTAACCTATAACTAGGAGGCTCTAGAGGACTCCGGTTCTAATACTACTACCCCTCCTAAGACAAGTACTTCTAGAGCGACCTATCTTCCTAGCGGTACTACTTATAGCGGAAACGGGATAACCCTATTTACTATTAAGAACTTCTTAAACCTTATAACGAACATAGCTTCCCGAGCTCCTAATACGGCTCCTAGTAATACTTTAACTCGTTAGTAGACTACTACCGAAGAGTATAGTATATCTAAGAAACGTCCTATTCGCTATAACCCTAGGAACCTCCTCCTCCCTACTTATAAGGCTTTTACTAGGAAGAACGTATCTAACTTTATCTTGAACTTAGAGAAGCGTTTTAGCTTTTTTAATATTACTAAGGATAAGTATAAGTACTATAGCCTCCTAATAAACTATAGTTAGACTCTATAGAACGATATCGAGTATCTAAAAGGCTGGTCTAAAAAGGACTAGATAGCCCTTAAGAAAGTATTCTATAAGGAGTACCGCGCCTAGGATAAACGACGAAAGAAGGAAACCTTAACCTACCTAACTAAGCTCGCTATTTAGAGCGAGAGTAGTATTCTAAATACGAGTAGCTTTATTAAGGAGTTTAAGACCTACTAGCTAGGTATCCGTTAACGTAAGACCGGTACGGCTATAGACGGAGTACGTATCTTCCTTAGTAGTCTTCCTAATACGATCCTAACTAAGGTTAACCGTGTAATTAATCTTAACGAAGAAGATAAGAACGACCTATACGAGGATATTAACGTAGTTATTAAGATAGTAGAGAAGGTTGTTTATACTACTAAGAAACTTAAGACCTTCTATATTAATAAGGAAGAGGATAAGAAAGTCGGCCGTATCGCTAATAAGTTAGTTATTACTCGTAATAAGTACTTTAAGGGTACCCGACGTAAGAAAGCTACCGGTCCTCCTAAGTTAAATTCCGATCTTATTAAGGCTATTAGTAAACTCCGTATTAATAATATAAGTAGAGAGATCCTATATACGACTATTAGCCGAACTTATAACCTAGTTTTCGCGATTATATAGAAAGATACGATACAGTTTACGCTCCTTACTATATATATTAATAAGAACTTCCTAAGTAAATACTAACTCTAGGTTTAGTAGTAGTCTTAATACTAGTCTTAGATATAGTACGTCTAGGAACCTATTTAGTAGCCCCGTTATAACAGCTAGCCCGCTCCTCGTAATACTAATTACGTAAATAACCCTAGTAGTTCCTATCGTAATAATAATGTCGGAAATAGAAACAATTAGGCTTTATAGAAGCTACGAATATACCTCGGATATAACGACCCTTACTATATACTATTCTACGTAGATAGTTATATAAAGGATCTATACGCCTAGGGAGTATATTTCTATAATCGTTAAGAGGGATAGAGAGGTCTTTTCTAGGGAACTATTAATAACCTAGGAAATAGAATCTAAGGACTTCGTCTAAGCTAGGAATAGTACTAGCTACTATAGATTCTCGATATAGTAAAGAAAGGACTTAGGCCCTCGTTAGTAAAAGTAAACTCTATTAGTATTTCCTATCTCCTTAAGTCCGATAAGGAGATTAAGATACCTTCTTACCCTCCTAATTTTATTAGTATCGGAAGTCTAGGAGTATCTACTACTAGTACCTAGTCCTCGTAGAAAAAGACGCCTAGAAAGTCGAATAATAGAGTTTAAAAGCCGTCCTCGAAGAAGTCTACGAAAGTAAAGTATACCGTTCCTAGGTAGTTTCGAGACTTAATAGACTAGGCTATCGAGGGAAGCCCTTAGAATAAGGATAATAACGAAATAATAGACGAAGATTCTACCCTACGTAATAAAGAACCCGTAGTCGTATAGAAAAAGAAATAGGGGAGGCGGCCGACGTATAAGTAGTACCTCGCCGTATAGGATAAGTCGTCTAACGAGCTAAGACTAATCTAGAAAATAATATAGTCTTCTAGTAGGATTTAGCTTACTCTAAATAAGGCCCTTATCTATATTCCTTACTTCTCGAAGTTTATATTTTAGAGTCTCCCTCTAGATATAGTTAAGAGGGTCGCGCCTAAGTTTAAAGCTACTTAATAACGGAAGGAAGAGAGATAGCTTAAACGAGCCGTAAAGAGAATAGCTTAATAACCCGTAACGAATATAGTATTACTTAATAGTCTAGCTTCTAGAGACGTAAAATACCTAAGATCCCTCGCCGATATATCTATTAGTATTAATTTAATTACTATATAGGTAGTCGATATTATCGACCGAGCTAACGGTAAACGACGTATATCTACTAAGTCCCTATATATATACGTATATTTTCGAAATATATCTATAAATAGTCTAATCGATACTAGTATAGAAGTAAATATAATCGACGAGAATTACGCTCGACGTATCGGACTTAGAATTAATAGTTTTAGAGGGCTAGAATAGTAGCGGGTACTTTAAAGTCTTTATATCGTAGATAGAAGAAGTATATCTATTATTAGGTAGGTAACCGTATAGATCCGCCTCGCTAACGTAGATTTCTCTTATAATAACGTTCTCTTTATAGTTCTCTAGAAATACGCCTAGCCCGTTATACTTAGATAGCTATTCGCCGCGAGATCTTCTCTTTAAGTCCTTAACCGTCTAGATAGCTTAGTTAGCTATATCGCGACTTCCGTTTCTAGAGATAAGATAGTAACCTAGTAGGCTACTATAGTAGAGATTAACTATACGGTAATCGCGAAGGCCTTAAGGGAGGCGTCCTCGGAGGCGGAGGCGACTCTAATAGTAGAGGAGGATAAAGATAAGAAGGATAAGAATAAGGACGGCGAGGACGATAGCTTAGACGATAACTCGGGAAACGAGAGTACGGATTTATAAGACCTAGAGACCTATCCGTAGTAATTAGTCTAGGTATACTTTCTATCGGAGGAGCGAGGTTAGCTAGTTTATTTTTCGATATTTAAAGTACGGAAGACGCCGCCTTAGAAATCGATAATCGCGAGTAGCTAACGACGACTTACTATAATCTCGCGACCTTCTAGATCGAAATAAGGAAGAAGAAGGCTCGAGAGAAGTTCTTATAGAATAGACGCTATATAGTAGATAATTTTAGAATATAGAGAGTTAGATTCCTATTTAGCGATAAAATAGACTCGCGGCGAAATCGCCGGATAAAACGAACTTAGACGATACCTAGGGCCGCCCTAGATATTAATATCGTTAGGTATATACCCGTATCTCGCTAGACCAACGGCTCTAGTGTTCGGAATAGTACTAATATACTCTATAAGAGAAAAGTAGATAAGGTATAGCCTTAGAATATCGCTCTCCGAGATAGGAGTACTTCCGGCGACCGCGTTAACTAGAGGTAGGTCGCGATAGCTAAGTAGAAGAGCCTAGAAGCGGTTTCCCTACTCGATATATACCTAGAGAAGAGATATATACTATTCGCGCGAGGTACTCGACTTATAGAGAAGAGGTTTTAAGAAATACGTATTAATCTAGACTTAAGTTCTAAGGAAGTTACGCTCGTTAAAGAAATACTCTACCGTAGGGAGGGTTCTCTCGTATAGAACTTCTTAGAGTACGGAAGAATACGGTCTAAGGTTACTCCTCTATAGCGTATACGTACTATCGAGTATATTCCGTAGTAGGCTAAGTTATTTAATATTCTAAAGGCTCTTACGGACGAAGTACAGAAGATATTTTAGGAACGAATCGATACGGGACGCCTAGAACCTAGCTATACGCTATATAGGAATCCGTAGTTCCTCGTCTCGAAGAAAGATAAAGGTTATAGACTAATTAATAGTACGACTAATATTAATACCGTAACGATACGGGATATAAATATTCCCCCTTCCGCTAATAAATTCGTAGACTTCTTTATAGGGTATCTATACGTCTTACTCGCGGACTTATTCTCTAGATATAACTAGCTCGAACTTACTAAAGAGAGCTAGAATCTAACCTCTTTCTAATACTCTTTTAGACTATATAGAATAACGACGCTACCGTAGGGAGCTATAAACTTAGTTATATAATTCTATCGGGTAACTAAGGCGATTATCCGGTATTAGATATATATAAGCGACGTTTATATTAACGATATTCTTAATAAGCTAACGAAGGACTACGGGGTATAAATAAGTAAACTACCTAGAATCCGTAAGAATATTCTCGAATATATTAGAGGTCTCGACTAGGGTTCCTAAGGGGTCGGGTTATCCCCCGACCCCTTAGGATTAGGAGGAGTTAGAGAGAGGGTTCGGGTTAGGGGGGTACCCTCTAAGAGGACCCCGCCCCGACCCTTACCCCGATAAACCCCGACCTAACTAAATAGATTAGGGGTACGTAATACTAGTCTTATAATATATCGTACAATATATACATAATAGAGGGTAGAGATACTAAGCTTTAAATATTAATCTATCTAGAGTCGAAATACTAAGTTTTAACTTATAATTATTTATAACTATATATATACGAAGTATAAATATATAATCCTAGAATACTAATAGTCTCCTAATAGTTAAAGTTAGTTATTACTACTAACTACGATCGTAGGTCTATCTTTAAGTAAGTTCTTTAGATATAGGGCCCGTATTATTACTATTGCTTTCCGGATTAACTATTACGTAAAGGCTTAAGCTACTAGCCCTTCGTAACCCTAGAACCGTTAACTTACGAGCCTTACGCTTCCCTCTATTATTCTTATTTTAAGCGCGTCTTTTCGTACGACCCTTTACGCGATCTACTATACGAGGAACTATCTCGAGGTTATCGCCTAATAAACCCTCCTTATCTTACTTAAAGCTACTAAGTATTATCTCTATCTCTATTCTAATCTCCTCTCCCTTAAATAGTAAGTTATTAGGATCGGGTATATCCTCTATCTTACTTATATTATCGAGATTAAGTAAGTCGCGAATAAAATAATAAATAGCCTCCTCCGATATCTAACGCTCTACCTTAATCTCGTTAGATATAACTACATCCTTACGCGCATAAATTAAGTAGTAATCCTAGAGATTCTACTTCTACCGTACTCTCTATTTATAGTTGTTTATTATTAGGGCTACGAGAACATTTGGACTATACGTCTTATTATCTATATTAAAAGCGCTTATAATACTAAACTCTCGTTTAATACTAATACTAGCCGCTTAAATTATAAAAATATTCTTAACTATTATAGTAATACGAGAGAAGCGAGGCTCGATAAGCTTCTATTACTAGAAGAGTCTCTTTAGGTAAGTTTACGCCTCGTCTAGTTACGCGTTAGAGACTATTAGAGAACTATTAGATAAAAGGAGACTTACTCTACGACCGATAGTTATTAAACTCTTTCTATCTATCGTTAATTATCCGGTTAGTTAGCCTACCTATAACTAGTAAAGGTATTAGGGCCTTAGCTATCGCTATTTATACCTTAATAGAATCTAGGGAGATCTCTATATTCTTAAGGCTATCGGATATAGCCCTTCGTCGTTTAGTTAGAGTTCGCGTTACGTATTTACTATCGTATAGCTATTTTAAATCCTTCTAATAATACGCCTACTAATCGAACTCGTTATCCTCGGTTAGTACCTACTTAGGGTTTAGCTAAGTACTAAGTTTTACGCGTAGATTAAGAAGGATCGCTATTCTGTAGAGCTTACCTACCTAGCTATACGATGTAGTAGAGTAGTAGACCTTAATCTTCTCCCTTACTCTACCGTATACCTTTCTAATCTCGATCTTCTATTAACGCGTCTTACTCTTTAGTATCTCCTCTACGTCCTTAAGGTATATAAAGAGACGATTATAGATTTTAAAGACCTAATAGATAGTTAGTTCTTTAGACGTACTAATAAGGGCGGTATATACGGTAAAAGAACGAAGAATATTAACGAGGTATTTAACTTAGCCCTATTTATTATTATTAAGAGAGAGATACGCGTATTCTTTCTTCGTATACGTTATAATAGGCTCGCCTAACTTAAGGAGACGGACTAATATATAGAAAGTAGAATCCTACCTAGTCTTAATATCCTATATCGGGCGAAGATATTAGGCTATCGAATAAGTATTATACTCCTTAAGCTATACGGCTTAAATTCTCTAGAACGAAAGCTAGCGTCCTTCGCTCGAATTAATAAAGATAGTAATCTAACGCGCTTTAGCTATAGTATATAGAAGCTTTAGGCGAAGAATAGTATTAGTAGGCTATAGGACTCTAGGACTATTAGGAGACTATTAGGGGTTAACTTACTCCTCTTTAAGTATTTATAGGAATTTCGCCCCTTATAAGTACTATAGTAGTTTTCTCCTCCTCCTCTAACCAGTTCCTTATAAGCTTATCCTTTATTAGTCGTATTTTAATATCGGAGAGAAGGCTATTATAGCTAAGCTATATTACGTACGCGATATAGGGATAGAGCGTAATCTCGTTTTAAATATTCGTATATTTATATAGCTTAATAATTAACGCGTTAACGGACTATACTATAGTCTTATTATTCGACGCGTTATCCGTAGTAAATATAATAACCCTCTATACTAGGTCGAAATACTATAGCCGCCCTATTATAAGTTTAGCGAGATAAGTACCGCTATAGGTACCGGTATAGGGCTCGAAACCGATTAGTACGTCTTTAAGTACCTAATTATTACGAACCTAGTATACCTTAATTACGACGTAGCTATCCCGGCGAGGCGTAGACTATCTATCTAAGACGTATACGACTTTCTAAGGCGATAGAGGGAGACGTTTACGGATTATATTTTTAGTAGCCTCTCGTAGCTTAAGAATATAGTTAGTAATAGTCGATAAAGATATTATAGTAATTTCGGAATTTACGTATTATATAAGACGAAAGAATTCGATATTATCGACCGCTATTATTACCTATTTATATAAGACGATAGTCCTAATAAGTTACTAGTTAAAGCTACTAGTATATATCTTAATATCGCCGGCCTCTATAATCTCTACTTTAGTACGGTACTTCTAGTAGATATTAGTATTTCGAAGACCTAATAGTTTACTAATAGTCTTACCGATACCCTAAAGCCCTCTTTAATAGTTAGCTACTTCAAACCTCATCTCTTAGAAATTACTTTATAGGTATCGGAATCGATATATTCCGTAAGACTCTTTATACCGTAGTAATTCCCGTAGACTATAACCTTATCGCATCGTAAGTATACGATCTTTAGGGCGCTAGTTATTCGATAAGCCCCCTCCTAGAAGTATATCTAGTATATAGCCTACTTAGTACCGCCAAATTTACGGAACTTTATTTTAGATTTACGTACTTTACTAGTTTCGTCGAACTCGGTCTTATACTATACTTATTCGATAAACTAGTCCTAGAACTCGTCCGTATATTCGGGTACTTAAAGGTAGACTTCTTTATTAAGGCTAATTCGTAGGAATAGATTATAAGGCGTAGGTATAGACGTAGACGACGATAATAATAAGGCTATAGTAGTATAGAAATATTAATAGATAAGGACGTAGACTAATATAGTATAATAGATAAAGGCTAGAGCCTATTTTCTCGTTCGAAATAAGACGAAAATCTAGTACGGTACTAAGAGACTATAATCTTAAAGAACGTAACGAAAGGTATTAATTTATTCGAACCTTAATAAAATATCTCCTTAGAGTTCGAGTTAATAGGAAGAATATTATATTATATTATAGTATAATCTTAGGTATTAGGATATATATTTAGTTAAATTTACTATTTAATATTTAGTTTATATAAAGAAAGATAATAGGAGAGACCCTAATAGTCTCCTAATAGTCGAGAGAGGCTATATTCACGATATTAGATTTAGTTTAGATAAAGAAAGATAATAGAAGAGATCCTAATAGTCTTCTAATAGTCGAGAGAGGCTATATTCACGATATTATATTTAGTTCAGATAAAGAAAGACGATAGGAGATATCCTAATAGTCTCGTAATAGTCGAGAGAGGCTATATTCACGATATTATATTTAGTTTAGATAAAGAAAGACGATAGGAGATATTCTAATAGTCTCGTAATAGTCGAGAGAGGCTATATTCACGATATTATATTTAGTTTAGATAAAGAAAGACGATGGGAGATATCCTAATAGTCTCGTAATAGTCGAGAGAGGCTGTATTTACGATATTATATTTAGTTTATATAAAGAAAGACGAAGAGAGAGATTCTAATAGTCTCCTAATAGTTAAGAGAGATTAAATTCACCGTTTCTTATTTAGCTTAGATAAAGAAAGATAGAGAGGGAGATTCTAATAGTCTACTAATAGTCGAGAGAGGCTATATTCACGATATTATATTTAGTTTAGATAAAGAAAGACGATAAAGAGATCCTAATAGTCTCCTAATAGTTAAGAGAGGTAAAGACTAATAGTATTTATATTTAATAACTAAGGTATACTAGTTTTACTAAACGCCTCTATCCTATAGTATAAAACTCTAAAAATATATTATTTAATTATATTACCTACTATCTATTACTATCTCCCCGAATCCGCCTTACTAATTAAATATCTTTCGTCTAGATAGTAATACGTTTAGCGTAGATAGCGCATAAGTTAGTATCTATTAATTATTAGTATATTAGATAGATAAAAGATATACTAAAGTTTACCTTTAAAAAGGCTAACGATAAAGACTTCTATAGCCTCTTATAGGGCCTCGAGGGCCGATCTCTAGAAACGTAGGTCTAATTTATAGTCCTAGGTAATCTCGCGAACTAGTCTAGTAAATAGCCCGAACTTAGTAAGTATTTTAGTCCCCTTCTAGTAGCGACGAATCTTACGTAACGCGACGGCTAGAATTTACGTTAGTAAAGATTAAAGGACTATTAGTAAACTATTAGGTATTTCACTTACTTTCTAGCTTAAAGCGGTAGGGTACCTTCTTCTAAGGACCTATAGTCTTCTTTCTACCTTATTTACGAGGCGCCTTTTAAGTATAAGACGCGGCCGTACTTACGCGATTAGCGCTATTTAGTACTTTAGTACTACGGGATAGACAAATACCCGTACGCTTTACTATAGATTCTAAGTTATAACTAGGCTTATTACCGCCTATCGTAATATCTCTAGTTATTAGATCGGCCTTTCTTTTAGGAGGTTATTTACGAGGAGGTTAATTTTAAGGCGGTAGAGGCATTATATCTATCCCGGCTTTAATACTAGGGTCTATACTCTCCGAAGAATACGAATTACTTAAAGATTTTAATAGTACTAGTAAAGGTTATAGACGTTATAGAGGCGGTAAAGACGGTTTAGGCGAGAAAATCGAAGGGCCTTTAAAGTTACGAGGCGGAGGCGGAGGTACGGACGAACTAGGCGATCTATCTTCGAAGATATAAGGCCGAGGCGAAGGTACGAACGAGCTAGAGCCGGGTTAAGATATATTAGGGTCTTAGCCGCCGTCTTAATTAGTATCTTTATTACTAGTATCTATATTAACGCTATTTATAGGCTCGTCTTCCTATTCCCCGAGTTATTTCTATAATTATCTTCTCTCTTTAGCTCTTTACGTAAGGTCGCGTTTATATAGTTTATTTTAACGAGCGCGTATCTCTACGCGAAGCTAGTCTTCTAAAAGCTATTACTTAGTTTTCTTTCGCGGTTCTAGCTCTAAGACTTTTAGGATAAGTTTTTAGAAAGGTACTTATTTAGGGTTATCCGCCTAAAGTAAAGGTTAATATTACTAAATACGCATACGATCGAATTCCTTATAAATATATACTATAATAAAGATTAATAAAAAGAATAGAATAAGTAGGGTAGAATTAATACGATTAGCGGAATTAAAGCGGGCGTAACGGTAATATTCTAAATAGAAAATAGTTACGGAGGCGCGTCTTAGGATACGATCGACTAGTATAAAAAGTCTATACGCTAAGCTAAATTAGGCGCCGAATATCGGCCTATATATAATATTTTACGCTTAGGACTAAGAATCTCTACTAATTATTTATATTATCCTAGTATATACTATTCTATCGTCTTTTAGCCTCTATTTATATCCTTAACTATTAGTAGACTATTAGCCCTTATCTATAGCGCCGTCTAAGCTAATTACGTAGCGATCGTCGAATCTCTATATACTAAAAGAGACTACGCGCCGTAAGAGTATTAAAGGCTTTAAGAAGATAAGAAATAAGGTAGTTTAAAGTCTAAACTTATAGATAATCGGCTCGTTAAGCCGGCTTATAAAGGACGGGAAGAAGCGGTATTATAGTAGCGAGAGGTTAATTTAGGTTACTATCGGGATAAGGATTTAAACCTAGAAAGTTTAGGTATAAAGTAATACCTACGCTTACTAAATCTCTTTCTTTAATAATACTATTACGGATCTAGCCGGTCCTAGGGGGTGGTCCTGTTACTCTAGTTTTAGAGTAGTAAGATATATAGTATTTTAGAAGATTTTAAACCTATAAAGCATAAATATTCCAATTAAAGGCGTAGATATAAGGTTAAGAGCGTAAAGATAAGGATGATAACGCTAGTACTAAAGAATAAACCTATTAATATTATATTAAAAGGCGAGTCTAGGGACGGGCTATAGCGTCTAACATTATACCCATTCTCTCTCTATATACTAGTACTAAATAAATAACTCTCTCTCTATATTAACTATTAGAAGACTATTAGTAATACTCGCTATATAAATATTATATCTTAAGACCTAGATTCTACTAAATTATCCCTCTTACTTCCTCTAAGAATTTATACGACCGTATAACGCTAAGTAAATATTAATTCCGATATAATACTAAGGGTTATACGAAATTATTTAAGCGTATATAGCTATACCTAAGGTAGACAAATAATATATATCTAAATACGTAGATCGATAGTATACTTATTGTTCTTCTTTACAACTAAGTAATATTTTATTTAAACGTGTTATAGTATATATATATTAATTCTTACGGGAATTAAATATATTTATTAAAATCTTAATAAAATATATCCTCGGGGTTCGAGTTAATGAGAAGAATATCGAATTATTACGTAGTATAACCTAAGGTACTAGAATATATACTTAGACGAATTCATAACCTATTATTAAGCTTATATAAAGAAAGACGACGGGAGAGATCCTAATAGTCTCCTAATAGTTAAGAGAGGCTATATTCACGATATTAGATTTAGTTTAGATAAAGAAAGATAATAGGAGAGATCCTAATAGTCTCCTAATAGTCGAGAGAGGCTATATTTACGATATTATATTTAGTTTAGATAAAGAAAGACGATAGGAGATATCCTAATAGTCTTCTAATAGTCGAGGGAGTCTATATTCACGATAATATATTTAGTTTATATAAAGAGAGACGAAGAGAGAGATCCTAATAGTCTCCTAATAGTCGAGAGAGGCTGTATTCACGATATTAGATTTAGTTCAGATAAAGAAAGATGATAGGAGAGATCCTAATAGTCTCCTAATAGTCGAGAGAGGCTATATTTACGATATTATATTTAGTTTAGATAAAGAAAGACGATAGAAGATATTCTAATAGTCTTATAATAGTCAAGGGAGCCTGTATTCACGATAATATATTTAGTTTATATAAAGAGAGACGAAGAGAGAGATCCTAATAGTCTCCTAATTATTAAGAGAGGTTAAATTTACCGTTTCTTATTTAGCTTAGATAAAGAAAGATAGAGAGGGAGATCCTGATAGTCTACTAATAGTTAAGAGAGGCAAATACTAGTATTATTAATATTCTACGCCTAATATATACTTTACTTTATCCTATAGTATATAACTCTAAAAATACATTATTCGGTTATATTTTTAGCCTAGAATTTACTCGCTACTACCCCTACCCTAACGAAGCCGTCTTACTAACTATATATCCTTCGACTAAATAGTTACTCGCTTAGTATAGATAGTGTATAGGTTAGTATCTATTCTAGATTAGTAGACTAGAGATAATTAAGTATATATTAAATATTACCTTTAAATAAGCTAACTAGGAAGGCCTCGGCCGCTTCTTAAATTGTATCGATAGCCGTCTTCTAAAAGCGCGTATTCTTAATAATAAGTAAATCCTAGGTAATCTCTCTTACTAATCTCGTAAATAGTAACTTACGTAGGAGGAGTTTAGTCCCCTTCTAGTAGCGACGAATCTTACGTAATACGACGGCTAGAATTCACGTTAGTAAGGATTAATAGACTATTAGTAAACTAATAGGTATTTTACTTACTTCCTAGCTTATAACGGTAAGGTTTCTTTACAGGAGCCTTTCGAGTAGTTATTTTTCTTAAACGTAACTTAGGCGTACTAGTTAAACCTTTTAAAGACTTTCGAGCGATCTAGGAGCTACTAGTAGCAATTACGCTAGTTGTCTTAGTACGCGCCTAAGGTTATAATTAGTATTACCGAATACGCGCACGCGTAAATTTAAAATAAAGATATACTATAGTAATAAATAACGATAAGAATGATTTAATAGGCCTAATAAGATATAATTAGCTAAGTTAATACGAGGATAATAGTTATAGAGGTAACTAGTAAAGGCGCGTTCTAATATACGATAGACTAGCGTTAAAATCTCTATACGCTAAGCCGCTTTAGGCGCCGATCATTAGCCCGTACTTACTTTTTCGTACTTAGGACGAACTCCTTCTACTAATTAATATTATTATATCTATAAAAGTAATTTCAGCGTATTTTACTTTCCAATCGTACCCTTAACTATTAGTAGACTATTAGCCGTTCCCTACTTTAGCCGCTCTCTACTATAGCGCCTACTAAACTAGTTACGTAGCGATCTATAAATAAGTATATATAGAAAGAGACTACGCGCCGTAAGGGTCTTAAAGGCTTTAAGAAGATAAAAGATTACGCTAGGCGGTACCTATATACTACAATATTAGCAGCGCGTAAGAAAGTAAAGGACTTATTAGGCTTTAATAAATTACTAGAGGCGCGTTAAAAGAAGCTTTTATAGGCGGCTACTTAAGAAGTTATAGATAAGAGGTATATCTATACTAACGTTCCTTACTCTTTTACTAGTCCTCTAACTAATTAATACCTCTAGAATTACCACTAGTAGCTATCCTAATATCCTTAAACGCCCTCTTAATAAAATTATCGCCTTCGAACCTAATAATAATAAAGACGACGAAGATAACAAAGACGACGACGAAAACGACGACGAAGATAACGATAAAGATAACGATAAATCTCTTAATTAAGATCTAGACGTACTCCTCGATACTAAAATCTAGTCCCCTATAGTAGATAAGTAAATTAAAAAGTTCTAGGAAGCTACTATCGCTCGCTACTTAAACTACTAGTAAACTATATTTAGACTTATAAGAAGATTATAGTAGTATATAGCGTAATTATTAAATACTAAGGCAAATAGTCTAGTACTCGTTACTTAAAATAAGAAGATCTATAAATATCTTTATAAAGAAGAACTATTAGTTAGTATTCCGCTTACCTAATAGTCGACTAATAGTCTCTAACGCTTATATAGGCCCTTATTACTATAGGGACCTATACTATCGATTTCCTTCCCTTTATCTCTCCTTACCAATTTTTTAATATAGACGAAATCACGATCCTACGTAATCGACTTATAACTAGCCGTTCCTTACTAGGTCCTACTAGTTAGTAGATAGTACATCCTATTAATAAAGCTAGATTAAGAGCTAATCTACCTAAAGCCTCGCTAGTAAATAAGGTATAAGAGCTTATATTTAGTTCGAAGAGAGATACTACTTAGAGATATAGTAGAGTTCGTAATATAGATCTTAAACGTTTAGTAATATTACTATTAGCTAAATAGAAGACTAATATCAATAGTAATTATCTTAATAAAATAGATATAGTAGATAATAAGGGTACTCTAGCCTCTATATTTCGAGGTCGGCTTTAAGATAAGGATAAGGAGAATAACGAGGAGATAGAAGAAGAAGATAATAATAATAATAGAAATCTAGATAGTTTTATAACTAATAATAGTATTATTAATAAGCGAGATATATCGGATAATAAGTCTAAGAACGGTATCTAATATTATACCCGTTCTCTCTCTATATACTAGTACTAAATAAATAGCTCTCTCTCTATATTAACTATTAGGAGACTATTAGCAATACTCGATATATAAATATTATAACTTAAGACCTAGATTCTACTAAATTATTACTCTTACTTCCTATAAGAATACCTTATCTCTTAATAATATTATATAATACTTTATATAGATATTATATCTTAATAAGTATTACGTGCGCCCCGATTCTACCCCGATTATTAGGTTAGGGGTAAATTATCCCCGTCCTAAAAACCCCCTAAGGTACCCCGACCCGACCTAACCCTTAGAGACCCTAGTCTCGACGTACTCCTAGCCGACGTTATATAGTATCTAGAAAGAAGTTCGATATATATATAGAAGGCCTCTATATCGTCGGTTACTAGTATAATAGAAACGGACGTTATCCTAATAAGTCTAAGGTTACCGCTATTCTAGAATAGAATAAGCCTCGTATACTAAAGTCGGTAAGAGTATTTATCGGTATATACGTTTATTACTAGATCTAGATTCCTAATTTCGCTCTAATTACGCAGCCTATATTCGTCCTCTTTAAGAAGAATACTAAGTTCCGTTAGGAAGAGCCGTAGAAACGAGTAATATAACTACTCTAGAAGGTATTAATAAATCCTCTACTCTTAAACCTATAAGGTATAACGAGGAAGCGGATAGATAATTCTTATAGTAGACTCCTCTAATAAAGGTTAGGGAGCGGAGTTAGTATAGATATACGGTAAGAAACGGTATCTATACTAGTATACGAGCGGTATCTAGTTAGTCGCTAAGCGGAAGTACGATACTATTAAACTAGAATACCGTACCTTACTTAACGCTCTTAAGAAGTTTAAAATATATCTTTAGGGAGCTAGCTTCGTCGTCGAGACTAATACGAAGACGCTTATTTACTAGTTAAACCGTATCGCCTCAGATATTACCGGCGCTCTCGTAACTTACTAGCTTACCTAGATTACGATATAGAATTTTAAAGTCTATTATATTAAGGGTAAGAAGAATATAGTTACTAATAGTCTCTTACGTTAATATAAGGATACGGATTCTAAGGACGTCCTCTCGTTCTAGATTTCGATATTAACGACTTCGTCGCGTTAGATCTTAGAGCTATTATATATTCCGGGCCTCGTATCTTTTCTCTATTATCCTCCTTAGAGTATAATAACGCCTCTCCGACGGAATAGGATTTAGATTAAGGATTAGATATATCCTCTATTAGGAGGTATATATAGTAGGTCTTAAGGGTAACTACTCTACTAAATATAGGATAATCGCGGATTACCTAATAACGCTCTATCGACCTAAAGAGTATTAAAATACGAAAGAATACGGGAATATCCGACGAAGGGCTTTCGACTACCTAGTATTATATAGATAACTATTCCGACGAGGAAAAAGAGGCTCCCTACTACCGCGTTATCGACGATAAAGAAGAACGCTTCCGTATTATTTAAAGGCTCTATAATAAATACGGCTATAAGGGACGAGAATCGACTATAGTACTCGTTCGATAGAGATACTACTAGGTTAGTTATTATATCAATATATCTAAGTAGGTCCGGGAGTATAAAGTTTACTAGAAGAGCGATTAGAATTACGTTAACGAGGGCCTTAATACGATAGTTATTTGTAACAAAATTCTTGGAGTCCGGTAGGCTATTAACTATACGGGAATACCTAAGAGAGATAGCTTTAAGTATATTATATATATACGAGAAAAATTAAGTAGCTAGTTAGAGGCGAAGGTACTCCGTAGCTCTCCGAACGTAAAGTAGATTACGGACTTTATTTTCGAATATATTATCTATCGCTAGGGCGTACCTCTAGAGATAGGTATAAATAGAGGAAGTAAGAATAGGCGATTTACGTTAGCCCTTCTATACTTATACTAGACTTAGAAAATATAGATATCTCCGTATAACTTATAGAGTTAAGGGGTATTAAGAGGGTCTATAGGCCGCTTATTATAGCCCTCTAAAATCGACGAACGGTAATAATAAGTCTTAGGTCCGTCTATTACCTACTACGCTATAGGTAGAGCGGACGACTACTAAGAGGATAACCGGATAACTCTAGCTAAGATAATACTCGGCGAGGAGTATATTCTTCTAATTAAGTTAAAGATAGCTACGTAGTAGACGCTAAACTAGGACTCCGTCTCGATAATAGAGGATCTCCTCGCTATACAAATATATTAGATCGATTTACGTAACGAGGATCTTTACGAGGTAGTAGTAAGATAGGAAAGAATAAGATATAAGGCTAATAAGTACTAGAAAGAGACTTACGAGTCCTAACGACGACGAGAACGACTATATATTAGGTCGAAAGTTCTCCTATATAATACGAAGATTATATAGAATTTCGGAAAAAACTAGAGTTTATTCAGCTCGGTCTATATATTATATCGAGGGTTATTATTAACTCCCGTACGGAAAGACCTATTAGGAGCTATAAGTTATTAGAGTTAGACGGAATAGTCGTATTTAAGTTAGTCCGTATAGATCGTATACGCGTCTTTATTTAAAGAGACGACTCTCTTAAGTCTAATCGGTACTTAGACTTTAGGGTAGGGAGAGGACTAGAGTAACTACTCTAGATAAACTAGATTATAAATAGGAAGGCCTACTCCCTAGTACGGATTACGAACTAGACTACGAGTAGGAAGGACTACTTATCGAAGTTATAAACCCTTAAGGATTTAACCGTAATAAGTACGAATAGTTTTAGATTACTCTTCCGACGAGATATCTATAGAAGAGCTATTTATTAAGATTATATAGCCTAAAGGATTTAATTCTAATAATTATAAGATTATCGACGATAACCTAGATTAATAGATACTCTATACCCTTTATAGCGTATTTATTCTTCTAACTATTATAAAGATAGCTAGCGCGGTAGCTAGAGAATATAATCGTTATACGCTAAAGAAACGGACTATTAAGCGCCGGCCGAAAGATAAGCTAGTTATTAGGTACCCGATTAGACTCGACTCTAATAAGAAAAAGGGTTCTCGTAATAAGCTAAGATAGTAGATATACTATCGTTCGGAATACTTACGTCCTAGTTAAGTAACTCCCTCTAGTTCTACTCTATTAAATAGGAACTCTTTCCCTATAACTAGGTTAGACGCGTATTTAAAATAATAATCGAGCTCGCTTATAAAGATATACCCTCTAAATATCCTAACCGAAACGGCGCGATAGTATCCCTTTATCTCTCTACGATTAAAGTATTTAGATAAAGAAAAAAAAGGAAAGTAGAATATAAATAGCGAAAGATATTCTTATAAGGGAGCCGTACTACCGAAGTTCTACTAGTATACTCCCGGGGTTCTACCGTTCGACCTTCTTCTCCTTATAGAGACGGGACTCGGAGAGAGGCTTAACCGTCTACTCTACGCGTTAGAACTATACCGTACGGGAAATAAGGAATGCTCGGAAAAGAGAGGACGTTTAAATCTAAAGAAAGATATTCTAAAACTCCTAAGGGCTCTTACGCGCCGCGTATCCTCCGCTTCTCGAGTCTAAGTAGACGGTATTCTATATATATACCTTTACTAAAGATACGCGGATAAAGAAGAAAAGAGAAAGTAGAATATAGATAACGAAAGATATTCTTATAAGGGAACTATACTACTAAAGTTTCGCTAGTACGCTCCTAGAGTTCTACGCGGCCTATATCTCGCTAGGAATAGGCCGGTATATATATCCTCTCCTAGGTCTACGAAGATAAGACTTAACGACGATATACTATTATTATCCGTTTTCCTCTAGTATAGTATTATATACGTAGATAAAGATAAGGAGGACTACGCGCTGGTTTTCGTAATAGGGAATAGGATAATTAGAAAACCTAGGAGGAAAGCGACGCTTATACGTAAGAAAGAATATATTTAAACTCCTAAGATTCTTTATAATAGGTTAGCCGGTTCGAGCTAGGGTCCCTAAGGGGTCGGGTTATCCCCTAACCCCTTAGGGTTAGAGGGTTAGAGGGGGTTCGGGTCGGGGTACCTCTAAGAGGACCCCGCCCCGACCCTTACCTTAATAAACCCTAACCTAACTAAACGGGTCGGGGTACGTAATACTAGTCTTATAATATATCGTATAATATATATATAATAGAGAGAGATACTAAGCTTTAAATATTAATCTATCTAGAGTCGAAATACTGAGTTTTAACTTATAATTATTTATAACTATATATATACGAAGTATAAATATATAATTCTAGAATACTAATAGTCTCCTAATAGTTAAAGTTAGTTATTACTACTAACTACGATCGTAGGTCTATCTTTAAGCGAGTTCGTTTAGGTATAGAGCCCGTATTATTACTGTCGCTTTCCGGATTAACTATTACGTAAAGACTTAAGCTACTAGCCCTTCGTAACCCCGGAACTATTAACTTACGAGCCTTATACTTCCCTCTATTATTCTTATTTTAAGCGCGTCTTTTCGTACGACCCTTTACGCGATCTACTATACGAGGAACTATCTCGAGGTTATCGCCTAATAAACCCTTCTTATCTCGCTTAAAGCTACTAAGTATTATCTCTATCTCTATTCTAATCTCCTCTCCCTTAAATAGTAAGTTATTAGGATCGGGTGTATCCTCCGTCTTACTTATATTATCGAGATTAAGTAAGTCGCGAATAAAATAATAAATAGCCTCCTCCGATATCTAACGCTCTACCTTAATCTCGTTAGATATAACTACATCCTTACGCGCATAAATTAAGTAGTAATCCTAGAGATTCTACTTCTACCGTACTCTCTATTTATAGTTGTTTATTATTAGGGCTACGAGAACATTTGGACTATACGTCTTATTATCTATATTAAAAGCGCTTATAATACTAAACTCTCGTTTAATACTAATACTAGCCGCTTAAATTATAAAAATATCCTTAACTATTATAGTAATACGAGAGAAGCGAGGCTCGATAAGCTTCTATTACTAGAAGAGTCTCTTTAGGTAAGTTTACGCCTCGTCTAGTTACGCGTTAGAGACTATTAGAGAACTATTAGATAAAAGGAGACTTACTCTACGACCGATAGTTATTAAACTCTTTCTATCTATCGTTAATTATCCGGTTAGTTAGCCTACCTATAACTAGTAAAGGTATTAGGGCCTTAGCTATTACTATTTATACCTTAATAGAATCTAGGGAGATCTCTATATCCTTAAGGCTATCGGGTATAGCCCTTCATCGTTTAGTTAGAGTTCGCGTTACGTATTTACTATCGTATAGCTATTTTAACTCCTCCTAATAATACGCCTACTAATTAAACTCGTTATCCTCAGTTGGTACCTACTTAGGGTTTAGCTAAGTACTAAGTTTTACGCGTAGATCGAGAAGGATCGCTATTCCGTAGAGCTTACCTACCTAGCTATACGACGTAGTAGAGTAGTAGACCTTAATCTTCTCTCTTACTCTACCGTATACCTTCCTAATCTCGACCTTCTATCGACGCGTCTTACTCTTTAGTATCTCCTCTACGTCCTCGAGGTATATAAAGAGACGATTATAGATTTCGAAGACCTAATAGATAGTCGGTTCTTTAGACGTACTAATAAGGGCGGTATATACGGTAAAAGGACGAAGGATATTAACGAGGTATTTAACTTAGCCCTATTTATTATTATTAAGAGAGAGATACGCGTATTCTTTCTTCGTATACGTTATAATAGGCTCGCCTAACTTAAGGAGATATACTAATATATAGAAAGTAGAATCCTACCTAGTCTTAATATCCTATATCGGGCGAAGATATTAGACTATCGAATAAGTATCGTACTCCTTAAACTATACGGCTTAAATCCTCTAGAACGAAAGCTAGCGTCCTTCGCTCGAATTAATAAAGATAGTAATCTAACGCGCTTTAGCTATAGTATATAGAAGCTTTAGGCGAAGAATAGTATTAGTAGGCTATAGGACTCTAGGACTATTAGGAGACTATTAGGGGTTAACTTACTTCTCTTTAAGTATTTATAGGAATTTCGCCCTTATAAGTACTATAGTAGTTTTCTCCTCCTCCTCTAACTAGTTCCTTACAAGCTTATTCTTTATTGGTCGTATTTTAATATCGGGAGAAGGCTATTATAGCTAAGCTATATTACGTACGCGATATAGAGATAGAGCGTAATCTCGTTTTAAATATTTATATATTTATATAGCTTAATAATTAACGCGTTAACGGACTATACTATAGTCTTATTATTCGACGCGTTATCCGTAGTAAACGTAATAACCCTCTATACTAGGTCGAAATACTGTAGCCGCCCTATTATAAGTTTAGCGAGATAAGTACCGCTATAGATACTAGTATAGGGCTCGAAACCGATTAGTACGTCTTTAAGTACCTAATTATTACGAACCTAGTATACCTTAATTACGACGTAGCTATCCCGGCGAGGCGTAGACTATCTATCTAAGACGTATACGACTTTCTAAGGCGATAGAGGAGACGTTTACGGATTATATTTTAGTAGCCTCTCGTAGCTTAAGAATATAGTTAGTAATAGTCGACAAAGATATTATAGTAATTTCGGGATTTACGTATCGTATAAGATAAAAGAATTCGATGTTATCGACCGCTATTATTACCTATTTATATAAGACGATAGTCCTAATAAGTTACTAGTTAAAGCTACTAGTATATATCTTAATATCGCCGGCCTCTATAATCTCTACTTTAGTACGGTACTTCTAGTAGATATTAGTATTTTAAAGACCTAATAGTTTACTAATAGTCTTACCGATACCCTAAAGCCCTCTTTAATAGTTAGCTACTTTAAACCTCGTCTCTTAGAAATTACTTTATAGGTATCGGAATCGATATATTCCATAAGACTCTTTATACCGTAGTAATTCCCGTAGACTATAACCTTATCGCATCGTAAGTATACGATCTTTAGGGCGCTAGTTATTCGATAAGCCCTCCTAGAAGTATATCTAGTATATAGCCTACTTAGTACCGCCAAATTTACGGAACTTTATTTTAGATTTACGTACTTTACTAGTTTCGTCGAACTCGGTCTTATACTATATTTGTTCGATAAACTAGTCCTAGAACTCGTCCGTATATTCGGGTGCCTAAAGGTAGACTTCTTTATTAAGGCTAATTCGTAGGAATAGATTATAAGGCGTAGGTATAGACGTAGACGACGATAACGATAAGGCTATAGTAGTATAGGAATATTGATAGATAAGGACGTAGACTAATATAGTATAATAGATAAAGGCTAGAGCCTATTTTCTCGTTCGAAATAAGACGAAAATCTAGTACGGTACTAAGAGGCTATAATCTTAAAGAACGTAACGAAAGGTATTAATTTATTCGAACCTTAATAAAATATCTCCTTAGGGTTCGAGTTAATAGGAAGAATATTATATTATATTATAGTATAATCTTAGGTATTAGGATATATATTTAGTTGAATTTACTATTTAATATTTAGTTTATATGAAGAAAGATAATAGAAGAGACCCTAATAGTCTCCTAATAGTCGAGAGAGGCTGTATTCACGATATTAGATTTAGTTTAGATAAAGAAAGATAATAGGAGAGATCCTAATAGTCTCCTAATAGTCGAGAGAGGCTATATTCACGATATTATATTTAGTTTAGATAAAGAAAGACGATAGGAGATATCCTAATAGTCTCGTAATAGTCGAGAGAGGCTGTATTCACGATATTATATTTAGTTTAGATAAAGAAAGACGATGGGAGATATTCTAATAGTCTCGTAATAGTCGAGAGAGGCTGTATTCACGATATTATATTTAGTTTAGATAAAGAAAGACGATAGGAGATATCCTAATAGTCTCGTAATAGTCGAGAGAGGCTATATTTACGATATTATATTTAGTTTATATAAAGAAAGACGAAGAGAGAGATTCTAATAGTCTTCTAATAGTTAAGAGAGGTTAAAATCACCGTTTCTTATTTAGCTTAGATAAAGAAAGATAGAGAGGAGATCCTAATAGTCTACTAATAGTCGAGAGAGGCTATATTTACGATATTATATTTAGTTTAGATAAAGAAAGACGATAAAGAGATTCTAATAGTCTCCTAATAGTTAAGAGAGGTAAAGACTAATAGTATTTATATTTAATAACTAAGGTATACTAGTTTTACTGAACGCCTCTATCCTATAGTATAAAACTCTAAAAATATATTATTTAATTATATTGCCTACTATCTATTACTATCTCCCCGAATCCGCCTTACTAATTAAATATCTTTCGTCTAGATAGTAATACGTTTAGCGTAGATAGCGTATAAGTTAGTATCTATTACTTATTAGTATATTAGATAGATAAAAGATATACTAAAGTTTACTTTCGAAAAGGCTAACGATAAAGGCTTCTATAGCCTCTTATAGGGCCTTAAGGGCCGATCTCTAGAAACGTAGGTCCGATTTATAGTCCTAGGCAATCTCGTAAACTAGTCTAGTAAACGGCCCGAACTTAGTAAGTATTTTAGTCCCCTTCTAGTAGCGACGAATCTTACGTAACGCGATAGCTAGAATTTACGTTAGTAAAGATTAAAGGACTATTAGTAAACTATTAGGTATTTTACTTGCTTCCTAGCTTAAAGTAGTAGGGTACCTTCTTCTAAGGACCTATAGTTTTCTTTCTACCTTATTTACGAGGCGCCTTTTAAGTATAAGACGCGGCCGTACTTACGCGATTAGCGCTATTTAGTACTTTAGTACTACGGGATAGACGGATACCCGTACGCTTTACTATAGATCCTAAGTTATAACTAGGCTTATTACCGTCTATCGTAATATCTCTAGTTATTAGATCGGTCTTTCTTTTAGGAGGTTGTTTGCGAGGAGCTTTATTTTAAGGCGGTAGAGGTATTATATCTATTCTAGCTTTAATACTAGGTCTATACTCTCCGAAGAATACGAATTACTTAAAGATTTTAATGGTACTAGTAAAGGTTATAGACGTTATAGAGGTAGTAAAGGCGGTTTAGGTAAGAAAATTAAAGGGCCTTCGAAGTTATAAGGCGGAGGTAGAGGTATGGACGAACTAGGCGATCTATCTTTAAAGATACGAGGCCGAGGCGAAGACACGGATAAGCTAGGGCCGGGTTAAGGTATATTAGAGTCTTAGCCGCCGTCTTAATTAGTATCTTTATTACCGGTATCTATATTAATACTATTTATAGGCTCGTCTTCCTATTCTCTAAGTTATTCCTATAATTATCTTCTCTCTTTAGCTCTTTACGTAAGGTCGCGTTTATATAGTTTATCTTAACGAGCGCGTATCTCTACGCGAAGCTAGTCTTCTAAAAGCTATTACTTAGTTTTCTTTCGCGGTTCTGGCTCTAAGACTTTTAGGATAAGTTTTTAGAAAGGTACTCGTTTAGGGTTATCCGCCTAAAGTAAAGGTTAATATTACTAAATACGTATACGATCGAATTCCTTATAAATATATACCATAATAAAGATTAATAAAAAGAATGGAATAAGTAGGGTAGAATTAATATAATTAGCGGAATTAAAGCGGGCGTAACGGTAATATTCTAAATAGGAAATAGTTACGGAGGCGCGTCTTAGGATACGACTAACTAGCGTAAAAGTCTATACGCTAAGCTAAATTAGGCGCTGAATATCGGCCTATATATAATATTTTACGCTTAGGACTAAGAATCTCTACTAATTATTTATATTATCCTAGTATATACTATTCTATCGTCTTTTAGTCTCTATTTATATCCTTAACTATTAGTAGACTATTAGCCCTTATCTATAGCGCCGTCTAAGCTAATTACGTAGCGATCGTCGAATCCCTATATACTAAAAGAGACTACGCGCTATAAGGGTATTAAAGGCTTTAAGAAGACGAGAGATAAGGTAGTTCGAAGTCTAAACTTATAGATAATCAGCTCGTTAAGCCGGCTTATAAAGAACGGAAAGAAGCGGTATTATAGTAGCGAGAGGTTAATTTAGGTTACTATCGGGATAAGAATTTAAACCTAGAAAGTTTAGGTATAAAGTAATACCTGCGCTTACTAAATCTCTTTCTTTAATAATACTATTACGGATCTAGCCGGTCCTAGGGGTGGTCCTATTACTCTAGTTTTAGAGTAGTAAGATATATAGTATTTTAGAAGATTTCAAACCTACGAAGCGTAAATATTCCGATTAAAGGCGTAGATATAAGGTTAAGAGCGTAAAGATAAGAATAATAACGCTAGTACTAAAGAATAAACCTATTAATATTATATTAAAAGGCGAGTCTAGGGACGGGCTACGGCGTCTAATATTATACCCGTTCTCTCTCTATATACTAGTACTAAATAAATAACTCTCTCTCTATATTAACTATTAGAAGACTATTAGTAATGCTCGCTATATAAATATTATATCTTAAGACCTAGATTCTACTAAATTATCCCTCTTACTTCCTCTAAGAATTTATATAACCGTATAACGCTAAGTAAATATTAATTCCAATATAATGCCGAGGGTTATACGAAATTATTTAAGCGTATATAGCTATACCTAAGGTAGACAAATAATATATATCTAAATACGTAGATCGATAGTATACTTATTATTCTTCTTTACAACTAAGTATTATTTTATTTAAACGTGTTGTAGTATATATATATTAATTCTTACGGGAATTAAATATATTTATTAAAATCTTAATAAAATATATCCTCGGGGTTCGAGTTGATAAGAAGAATATCGAATTATTACGTAGTATAACCTAAGGTACTAGAATATATACTTAGACGAATTTATAACCTATTATTAAGCTTATATAAAGAAAGACGACGGAGAGATTCTAATAGTCTCCTAATAGTCGAGAGAGGCTGTATTCACGATATTAGATTTAGTTTAGATAAAGAAAGATAATAGGAGAGATTCTAATAGTCTCCTAATAGTCGAGAGGCTATATTTACGATATTATATTTAGTTTAGATAAAGAAAGACGATAGGAGATATCCTAATAGTCTTCTAATAGTCGAGGAGTCTATATTTACGATAATGTATTTAGTTCATATAAAGAGAGACGAGAGAGAGATCCTAATAGTCTTCTAATAGTCGAGAGAGGCTGTATTCACGATATTGGATTTAGTTTAGATAAAGAAAGATAATAGGAGAGATCCTAATAGTCTCCTAATAGTCGAGAGAGGCTATATTTACGATATTATATTTAGTTTAGATAAAGAAAGACGATAGAAGATATTCTAATAGTCTTCTAATAGTCGAGGGAGCCTGTATTCACGATAATATATTTAGTTTATATAAAGAGAGACGAAGAGAGAGATCCTAATAGTCTCCTAATTATTAAGAGAGGTTAAATTTACCGTTTCTTATTTAGCTTAGATAAAGAAAGATAGAGAGGAGATTCTAATAGTCTACTTATAGTTAAGAGAGGCAAATACTAGTATTATTAATATTCTACGCCTAATATATACTTTACTTTATCCTATAGTATATAACTCTAAAAATATATTATTTAGTTATATTTTTAGCCTAGAATTTACTCGCTACTACCCCTACCCTAACGAAGCCGTCTTACTAACTATATATCCTTCGACTAAATAGTTACTCGCTTAGTATAGATAGCGTATAGATTAGTATCTATTCTAGATTAGTAGACTAGAGATAATTAAGTATATATTAAATATTACCTTTAAATAAGCTAACTAGGAAGGCCTCGGCCGCTTCTTAAATTATATTAATAGCCGTCTTCTAAAAGCGCGTATCCTTAATAATAAGTAAATCCTAGGTAATCTCTTTTACTAATCTCGTAAATAGTAACTTATATAGGAGGAGTTTAGTCCCTTCTAGTAGCAACGAATCTTACGTAATACGACGGCTAGAATTTACGTTAGTAAGGATTAATAGACTATTAGTAAACTAATAGGCATTTTACTTACTTCCTAGCTTATAACGGTAGAGTTTCTTTATAGGAGCCTTTCGAGTAGTTATTTTTCTTAAACGTAACTTAGGCGTACTAGTTAAACCTTTTAAAGACTTTCGAGCGATCTAGGAGCTACTAGTAGTAATTACGCCAGTTATCTTAGTACGCGCCTAAGGTTATAATTAGTATTACCAAATACGCGTACGCGTGAATTTGAAATAAAGATATACTATAGTAATAAATAACGATAAGAATAATTTAATAGGCCTAATTAGATATAATTAGCTAAGTTAATACGAGGATAATAGTTATAGAGGTAACTAGTAAAGGCGCGTTCTAATATACGATAGACTAGCGTTAAAATCTCTATACGCTAAGCTACTTTAGGCGCCGATTATCGGCCCGTACTTACTATTTCGCGCTTAGGACGAACTCCTTCTACTAATTAATATTATTATATCTATAAAAGTAATTTTAGTATATTTTACTTTCTAATCGTACCCTTAACTATTAGTAGACTATTAGCCGTTCCCTACTTTAGCCGCTCTCTACTATAGCGCCCGCTAAACTAGTTACGTAGCGATCTATAAATAAGTATATATAGAAAGAGACTACGCGCCGTAAGGGTCTTAAAGGCTTTAAGAAGATAAAAGATTACGCTAGGCGGTACCTATATACTATAATATTAGTAGCGCGTAAGAAAGTAAAGGACTTATTAGGCTTTAATAAATTACTAGAGGCGCGTTAAAAGGAGCTTTTATAGGCGGCTACTTAAGAAGTTATAGATAAGAGGTATATCTATACTAATATTCCTTACTCTTTAACTAGTCCTCTAACTAATTAATACCTCTAGAATTACTACTAGTAGCTATCCTAATATCCTTAAACGCCCTCTTAATAAAATTATCGCCTTCGAATCTAATAATAATAAAGACGACGAAGACGACGAAGACGACGATAAAGACGACGATAAAGAGAACGACGAAGATAACGACGAATCCCTTAATTAAGATCTAGACGTACTTCTCGATACTAAAATCTAGTCCCCTATAGTAGATAAGTAAATTAAAAAGTTCTAGGAAGCTACTATCGCTCGCTACTTAAACTACTAGTAAACTATATTTAGACTTATAAGGAGAATATAGTAGTATATAGCGTAATTATTAAATACTAAGGCAAATAGTCTAGTACTCGTTACTTAAAATAAGAAGATCTATAAATATCTTTATAAAGAAGAACTATTAGTTAGTATTCCGCTTACCTAATAGTCGACTAATAGTCTCTAACGCTTATATAGGCCCTTATTACTATAGGGACCTATACTATCGATTTCCTTCCCTTTATCTCTCCTTACCAATTTTTTAATATAGACGAAATCACGATCCTACGTAATCGACTTATAACTAGCCGTTCCTTACTAGGTCCTACTAGTTAGTAGATAGTACATCCTATTAATAAAGCTAGATTAAGAGCTAATCTACCTAAAGCCTCGCTAGTAAATAAGGTATAAGAGCTTATATTTAGTTCGAAGAGAGATACTACTTAGAGATATAGTAGAGTTCGTAATATAGATCTTAAACGTTTAGTAATATTACTATTAGCTAAATAGAAGACTAATATCAATAGTAATTATCTTAATAAAATAGATATAGTAGATAATAAGGGTACTCTAGCCTCTATATTTCGAGGTCGGCTTTAAGATAAGGATAAGGAGAATAACGAGGAGATAGAAGAAGAAGATAATAATAATAATAGAAATCTAGATAGTTTTATAACTAATAATAGTATTATTAATAAGCGAGATATATCGGATAATAAGTCTAAGAACGGTATCTAATATTATACCCGTTCTCTCTCTATATACTAGTACTAAATAAATAGCTCTCTCTCTCTATATTAACTATTAGGAGACTATTAGCAATACTCGATATATAAATATTATAACTTAAGACCTAGATTCTACTAAATTATTACTCTTACTTCCTATAAGAATACCTTATCTCTTAATAATATTATATAATACTTTATATAGATATTATATCTTAATAAGTATTACGTGCGCCCCCGATTCTACCCCGATTATTAGGTTAGGGGGTAAATTATCCCCCGTCCTAAAACCCCGACCCCCCCCCGTTTACCCCCGCGGCGGGTTAGAAGGGTACCCCTAAAACCCGACCCGACCTAACCCCTTAGAGACCCTAGTCTCGACGTACTCCTAGCCGACGTTAAACGCGCGGGAGCGATAGTATCTAGAAAGAAGTTCGATATATATATAGAAGGCCTCTATATCGTCGGTTACTAGTATAATAGAAACGGACGTTATCCTAATAAGTCTAAGGTTACCGCTATTCTAGAATAGAATAAGCCTCGTATACTAAAGTCGGTAAGAGTATTTATCGGTATATACGTTTATTACTAGATCTAGATTCCTAATTTCGCTCTAATTACGCAGCCTATATTCGTCCTCTTTAAGAAGAATACTAAGTTCCGTTAGGAAGAGCCGTAGAAACGAGTAATATAACTACTCTAGAAGGTATTAATAAATCCCTCTACTCTTAAACCTATAAGGTATAACGAGGAAGCGGGATAGATAATTCTTATAGTAGACTCCTCTAATAAAGGTTAGGGAGCGGAGTTAGTATAGATATACGGTAAGAAACGGTATCTATACTAGTATACGAGCGGTATCTAGTTAGTCGCTAAGCGGAAGTACGATACTATTAAACTAGAATACCGTACCTTACTTAACGCTCTTAAGAAGTTTAAAATATATCTTTAGGGAGCTAGCTTCGTCGTCGAGACTAATACGAAGACGCTTATTTACTAGTTAAACCGTATCGCCTCAGATATTACCGGCGCTCTCGTAACTTACTAGCTTACCTAGATTACGATATAGAATTTTAAAGTCTATTATATTAAGGGTAAGAAGAATATAGTTACTAATAGTCTCTTACGTTAATATAAGGATACGGATTCTAAGGACGTCCCTCTCGTTCTAGATTTCGATATTAACGACTTCGTCGCGTTAGATCTTAGAGCTATTATATATTCCGGGCCTCGTATCTTTTCTCTATTATCCTCCTTAGAGTATAATAACGCCTCTCCGACGGAATAGGATTTAGATTAAGGATTAGATATATCCTCTATTAGGAGGTATATATAGTAGGGTCTTAAGGGTAACTACTCTACTAAATATAGGATAATCGCGGATTACCTAATAACGCTCTATCGACCTAAAGGGTATTAAAATACGAAAGAATACGGGAATATCCGACGAAGGGCTTTCGACTACCTAGTATTATATAGATAACTATTCCGACGAGGAAAAAGAGGCTCTCCCTACTACCGCGTTATCGACGATAAAGAAGAACGCTTCCGTATTATTTAAAGGCTCTATAATAAATACGGCTATAAGGGACGAGAATCGACTATAGTACTCGTTCGATAGAGATACTACTAGGTTAGTTATTATATCAATATATCTAAGTAGGTCCGGGAGTATAAAGTTTACTAGAAGAGCGATTAGAATTACGTTAACGAGGGCCTTAATACGATAGTTATTTGTAACAAAATTCTTGGAGTCCGGTAGGCTATTAACTATACGGGAATACCTAAGAGAGATAGCTTTAAGTATATTATATATATACGAGAAAAATTAAGTAGCTAGTTAGAGGCGAAGGTACTCCGTAGCTCTCCGAACGTAAAGTAGATTACGGACTTTATTTTCGAATATATTATCTATCGCTAGGGCGTACCTCTAGAGATAGGTATAAATAGAGGAAGTAAGAATAGGCGATTTACGTTAGCCCTTCTATACTTATACTAGACTTAGAAAATATAGATATCTCCGTATAACTTATAGAGTTAAGGGGGTATTAAGAGGGTCTATAGGCCGCTTATTATAGCCCTCTAAAAATCGACGAACGGTAATAATAAGTCTTAGGTCCGTCTATTACCTACTACGCTATAGGTAGAGCGGACGACTACTAAGAGGATAACCGGGATAACTCTAGCTAAGATAATACTCGGCGAGGAGTATATTCTTCTAATTAAGTTAAAGATAGCTACGTAGTAGACGCTAAACTAGGACTCCGTCTCGATAATAGAGGATCTCCTCGCTATACAAATATATTAGATCGATTTACGTAACGAGGATCTTTACGAGGTAGTAGTAAGATAGGAAAGAATAAGATATAAGGCTAATAAGTACTAGAAAGAGACTTACGAGTCCTAACGACGACGAGAACGACTATATATTAGGTCGAAAGTTCTCCTATATAATACGAAGATTATATAGAATTTCGGAAAAAAACTAGAGTTTATTCAGCTCGGTCTATATATTATATCGAGGGTTATTATTAACTCCCGTACGGAAAGACCTATTAGGAGCTATAAGTTATTAGAGTTAGACGGAATAGTCGTATTTAAGTTAGTCCGTATAGATCGTATACGCGTCTTTATTTAAAGAGACGACTCTCTTAAGTCTAATCGGTACTTAGACTTTAGGGTAGGGGAGAGGACTAGAGTAACTACTCTAGATAAACTAGATTATAAATAGGAAGGCCTACTCCCTAGTACGGATTACGAACTAGACTACGAGTAGGAAGGACTACTTATCGAAGTTATAAACCCTTAAGGATTTAACCGTAATAAGTACGAATAGTTTTTAGATTACTCTTCCGACGAGATATCTATAGAAGAGCTATTTATTAAGATTATATAGCCTAAAGGATTTAATTCTAATAATTATAAGATTATCGACGATAACCTAGATTAATAGATACTCTATACCCTTTATAGCGTATTTATTCTTCTAACTATTATAAAGATAGCTAGCGCGGTAGCTAGAGAATATAATCGTTATACGCTAAAGAAACGGACTATTAAGCGCCGGCCGAAAGATAAGCTAGTTATTAGGTACCCGATTAGACTCGACTCTAATAAGAAAAAGGGTTCTCGTAATAAGCTAAGATAGTAGATATACTATCGTTCGGAATACTTACGTCCTAGTTAAGTAACTCCCTCTAGTTCTACTCTATTAAATAGGAACTCTTTCCCTATAACTAGGTTAGACGCGTATTTAAAATAATAATCGAGCTCGCTTATAAAGATATACCCTCTAAATATCCTAACCGAAACGGCGCGATAGTATCCCTTTATCTCTACGATTAAAGTATTTAGATAAAGAAAAAAGGAAAGTAGAATATAAATAGCGAAAGATATTCTTATAAGGGAGCCGTACTACCGAAGTTCTACTAGTATACTCCCGGGTTCTACCGTTCGACCTTCTTCTCCTTATAGAGACGGGACTCGGAGAGAGGCTTAACCGTCTACTCTACGCGTTAGAACTATACCGTACGGGAAATAAGGAATGCTCGGAAAAGAGAGGACGTTTAAATCTAAAGAAAGATATTCTAAAACTCCTAAGGGCTCTTACGCGCCGCGTATCCTCCGCTTCTCGAGTCTAAGTAGACGGTATTCTATATATATACCTTTACTAAAGATACGCGGATAAAGAAGAAAAGAGAAAGTAGAATATAGATAACGAAAGATATTCTTATAAGGGAACTATACTACTAAAGTTTCGCTAGTACGCTCCTAGAGTTCTACCGCGCGGCCTATATCTCGCTAGGAATAGGCCGGTATATATATCCTCTCTCCTAGGTCTACGAAGATAAGACTTAACGACGATATACTATTATTATCCGTTTTCCTCTAGTATAGTATTATATACGTAGATAAAGATAAGGAGGACTACGCGCTGGTTTTCGTAATAGGGAATAGGATAATTAGAAAACCTAGGAGGAAAGCGACGCTTATACGTAAGAAAGAATATATTTAAACTCCTAAGATTCTTTATAATAGGTTAGCCGGTTCGAGCTAGGGTCCCTAAGGGGTCGGGTTATCCCCTAACCCCTTAGGGTTAGGGGGGGTTAGAGGGGGGGTTCGGGTCGGGGGGTACCCTCTAAGAGGACCCCGCCCCGACCCTTACCTTAATAAACCCTAACCTAACTAAACGGGTCGGGGGTACGTAATACTAGTCTTATAATATATCGTATAATATATATATAATAGAGAGTAGAGATACTAAGCTTTAAATATTAATCTATCTAGAGTCGAAATACTGAGTTTTAACTTATAATTATTTATAACTATATATATACGAAGTATAAATATATAATTCTAGAATACTAATAGTCTCCTAATAGTTAAAGTTAGTTATTACTACTAACTACGATCGTAGGTCTATCTTTAAGCGAGTTCGTTTAGGTATAGAGCCCGTATTATTACTGTCGCTTTCCGGATTAACTATTACGTAAAGACTTAAGCTACTAGCCCTTCGTAACCCCGGAACTATTAACTTACGAGCCTTATACTTCCCTCTATTATTCTTATTTTAAGCGCGTCTTTTCGTACGACCCTTTACGCGATCTACTATACGAGGAACTATCTCGAGGTTATCGCCTAATAAACCCTTCTTATCTCGCTTAAAGCTACTAAGTATTATCTCTATCTCTATTCTAATCTCCTCTCCCTTAAATAGTAAGTTATTAGGATCGGGTGTATCCTCCGTCTTACTTATATTATCGAGATTAAGTAAGTCGCGAATAAAATAATAAATAGCCTCCTCCGATATCTAACGCTCTACCTTAATCTCGTTAGATATAACTACATCCTTACGCGCATAAATTAAGTAGTAATCCTAGAGATTCTACTTCTACCGTACTCTCTATTTATAGTTGTTTATTATTAGGGCTACGAGAACATTTGGACTATACGTCTTATTATCTATATTAAAAGCGCTTATAATACTAAACTCTCGTTTAATACTAATACTAGCCGCTTAAATTATAAAAATATCCTTAACTATTATAGTAATACGAGAGAAGCGAGGCTCGATAAGCTTCTATTACTAGAAGAGTCTCTTTAGGTAAGTTTACGCCTCGTCTAGTTACGCGTTAGAGACTATTAGAGAACTATTAGATAAAAGGAGACTTACTCTACGACCGATAGTTATTAAACTCTTTCTATCTATCGTTAATTATCCGGTTAGTTAGCCTACCTATAACTAGTAAAGGTATTAGGCCTTAGCTATTACTATTTATACCTTAATAGAATCTAGGAGATCTCTATATCCTTAAGGCTATCGGGTATAGCCCTTCATCGTTTAGTTAGAGTTCGCGTTACGTATTTACTATCGTATAGCTATTTTAACTCCTCCTAATAATACGCCTACTAATTAAACTCGTTATCCTCAGTTGGTACCTACTTAGGGTTTAGCTAAGTACTAAGTTTTACGCGTAGATCGAGAAGGATCGCTATTCCGTAGAGCTTACCTACCTAGCTATACGACGTAGTAGAGTAGTAGACCTTAATCTTCTCTCTTACTCTACCGTATACCTTCCTAATCTCGACCTTCTATCGACGCGTCTTACTCTTTAGTATCTCCTCTACGTCCTCGAGGTATATAAAGAGACGATTATAGATTTCGAAGACCTAATAGATAGTCGGTTCTTTAGACGTACTAATAAGGGCGGTATATACGGTAAAAGGACGAAGGATATTAACGAGGTATTTAACTTAGCCCTATTTATTATTATTAAGAGAGAGATACGCGTATTCTTTCTTCGTATACGTTATAATAGGCTCGCCTAACTTAAGGAGATATACTAATATATAGAAAGTAGAATCCTACCTAGTCTTAATATCCTATATCGGGCGAAGATATTAGACTATCGAATAAGTATCGTACTCCTTAAACTATACGGCTTAAATCCTCTAGAACGAAAGCTAGCGTCCTTCGCTCGAATTAATAAAGATAGTAATCTAACGCGCTTTAGCTATAGTATATAGAAGCTTTAGGCGAAGAATAGTATTAGTAGGCTATAGGACTCTAGGACTATTAGGAGACTATTAGAGGTTAACTTACTTCTCTTTAAGTATTTATAGGAATTTCGCCCCTTATAAGTACTATAGTAGTTTTCTCCTCCTCCTCTAACTAGTTCCTTACAAGCTTATTCTTTATTGGTCGTATTTTAATATCGGGGAGAAGGCTATTATAGCTAAGCTATATTACGTACGCGATATAGAGATAGAGCGTAATCTCGTTTTAAATATTTATATATTTATATAGCTTAATAATTAACGCGTTAACGGACTATACTATAGTCTTATTATTCGACGCGTTATCCGTAGTAAACGTAATAACCCTCTATACTAGGTCGAAATACTGTAGCCGCCCTATTATAAGTTTAGCGAGATAAGTACCGCTATAGATACTAGTATAGGGCTCGAAACCGATTAGTACGTCTTTAAGTACCTAATTATTACGAACCTAGTATACCTTAATTACGACGTAGCTATCCCGGCGAGGCGTAGACTATCTATCTAAGACGTATACGACTTTCTAAGGCGATAGAGGGAGACGTTTACGGATTATATTTTTAGTAGCCTCTCGTAGCTTAAGAATATAGTTAGTAATAGTCGACAAAGATATTATAGTAATTTCGGGATTTACGTATCGTATAAGATAAAAGAATTCGATGTTATCGACCGCTATTATTACCTATTTATATAAGACGATAGTCCTAATAAGTTACTAGTTAAAGCTACTAGTATATATCTTAATATCGCCGGCCTCTATAATCTCTACTTTAGTACGGTACTTCTAGTAGATATTAGTATTTTAAAGACCTAATAGTTTACTAATAGTCTTACCGATACCCTAAAGCCCTCTTTAATAGTTAGCTACTTTAAACCTCGTCTCTTAGAAATTACTTTATAGGTATCGGAATCGATATATTCCATAAGACTCTTTATACCGTAGTAATTCCCGTAGACTATAACCTTATCGCATCGTAAGTATACGATCTTTAGGGCGCTAGTTATTCGATAAGCCCCTCCTAGAAGTATATCTAGTATATAGCCTACTTAGTACCGCCAAATTTACGGAACTTTATTTTAGATTTACGTACTTTACTAGTTTCGTCGAACTCGGTCTTATACTATATTTGTTCGATAAACTAGTCCTAGAACTCGTCCGTATATTCGGGTGCCTAAAGGTAGACTTCTTTATTAAGGCTAATTCGTAGGAATAGATTATAAGGCGTAGGTATAGACGTAGACGACGATAACGATAAGGCTATAGTAGTATAGGAATATTGATAGATAAGGACGTAGACTAATATAGTATAATAGATAAAGGCTAGAGCCTATTTTCTCGTTCGAAATAAGACGAAAATCTAGTACGGTACTAAGAGGCTATAATCTTAAAGAACGTAACGAAAGGTATTAATTTATTCGAACCTTAATAAAATATCTCCTTAGGGTTCGAGTTAATAGGAAGAATATTATATTATATTATAGTATAATCTTAGGTATTAGGATATATATTTAGTTGAATTTACTATTTAATATTTAGTTTATATGAAGAAAGATAATAGAAGAGACCCTAATAGTCTCCTAATAGTCGAGAGAGGCTGTATTCACGATATTAGATTTAGTTTAGATAAAGAAAGATAATAGGAGAGATCCTAATAGTCTCCTAATAGTCGAGAGAGGCTATATTCACGATATTATATTTAGTTTAGATAAAGAAAGACGATAGGAGATATCCTAATAGTCTCGTAATAGTCGAGAGAGGCTGTATTCACGATATTATATTTAGTTTAGATAAAGAAAGACGATGGGAGATATTCTAATAGTCTCGTAATAGTCGAGAGAGGCTGTATTCACGATATTATATTTAGTTTAGATAAAGAAAGACGATAGGAGATATCCTAATAGTCTCGTAATAGTCGAGAGAGGCTATATTTACGATATTATATTTAGTTTATATAAAGAAAGACGAAGAGAGAGATTCTAATAGTCTTCTAATAGTTAAGAGAGGTTAAAATCACCGTTTCTTATTTAGCTTAGATAAAGAAAGATAGAGAGGAGATCCTAATAGTCTACTAATAGTCGAGAGAGGCTATATTTACGATATTATATTTAGTTTAGATAAAGAAAGACGATAAAGAGATTCTAATAGTCTCCTAATAGTTAAGAGAGGTAAAGACTAATAGTATTTATATTTAATAACTAAGGTATACTAGTTTTACTGAACGCCTCTATCCTATAGTATAAAACTCTAAAAATATATTATTTAATTATATTGCCTACTATCTATTACTATCTCCCCGAATCCGCCTTACTAATTAAATATCTTTCGTCTAGATAGTAATACGTTTAGCGTAGATAGCGTATAAGTTAGTATCTATTACTTATTAGTATATTAGATAGATAAAAGATATACTAAAGTTTACTTTCGAAAAGGCTAACGATAAAGGCTTCTATAGCCTCTTATAGGGCCTTAAGGGCCGATCTCTAGAAACGTAGGTCCGATTTATAGTCCTAGGCAATCTCGTAAACTAGTCTAGTAAACGGCCCGAACTTAGTAAGTATTTTAGTCCCTTCTAGTAGCGACGAATCTTACGTAACGCGATAGCTAGAATTTACGTTAGTAAAGATTAAAGGACTATTAGTAAACTATTAGGTATTTTACTTGCTTCCTAGCTTAAAGTAGTAGGGTACCTTCTTCTAAGGACCTATAGTTTTCTTTCTACCTTATTTACGAGGCGCCTTTTAAGTATAAGACGCGGCCGTACTTACGCGATTAGCGCTATTTAGTACTTTAGTACTACGGGATAGACGGATACCCGTACGCTTTACTATAGATCCTAAGTTATAACTAGGCTTATTACCGTCTATCGTAATATCTCTAGTTATTAGATCGGTCTTTCTTTTAGGAGGTTGTTTGCGAGGAGCTTTATTTTAAGGCGGTAGAGGTATTATATCTATTCTAGCTTTAATACTAGGGTCTATACTCTCCGAAGAATACGAATTACTTAAAGATTTTAATGGTACTAGTAAAGGTTATAGACGTTATAGAGGTAGTAAAGGCGGTTTAGGTAAGAAAATTAAAGGGCCTTCGAAGTTATAAGGCGGAGGTAGAGGTATAGACGAACTAGGCGATCTATCTTTAAAGATACGAGGCCGAGGCGAAGACACGGATAAGCTAGGGCCGGGTTAAGGTATATTAGAGTCTTAGCCGCCGTCTTAATTAGTATCTTTATTACCGGTATCTATATTAATACTATTTATAGGCTCGTCTTCCTATTCTCTAAGTTATTCCTATAATTATCTTCTCTCTTTAGCTCTTTACGTAAGGTCGCGTTTATATAGTTTATCTTAACGAGCGCGTATCTCTACGCGAAGCTAGTCTTCTAAAAGCTATTACTTAGTTTTCTTTCGCGGTTCTAGCTCTAAGACTTTTAGGATAAGTTTTTAGAAAGGTACTCGTTTAGGGTTATCCGCCTAAAGTAAAGGTTAATATTACTAAATACGTATACGATCGAATTCCTTATAAATATATACCATAATAAAGATTAATAAAAAGAATGGAATAAGTAGGGTAGAATTAATATAATTAGCGGAATTAAAGCGGGCGTAACGGTAATATTCTAAATAGGAAATAGTTACGGAGGCGCGTCTTAGGATACGACTAACTAGCGTAAAAAGTCTATACGCTAAGCTAAATTAGGCGCTGAATATCGGCCTATATATAATATTTTACGCTTAGGACTAAGAATCTCTACTAATTATTTATATTATCCTAGTATATACTATTCTATCGTCTTTTAGTCTCTATTTATATCCTTAACTATTAGTAGACTATTAGCCCTTATCTATAGCGCCGTCTAAGCTAATTACGTAGCGATCGTCGAATCCCTATATACTAAAAGAGACTGCGCGCTATAAGGGTATTAAAGGCTTTAAGAAGACGAGAGATAAGGTAGTTCGAAGTCTAAACTTATAGATAATCAGCTCGTTAAGCCGGCTTATAAAGAACGGAAAGAAGCGGTATTATAGTAGCGAGAGGTTAATTTAGGTTACTATCGGGATAAGAATTTAAACCTAGAAAGTTTAGGTATAAAGTAATACCTGCGCTTACTAAATCTCTTTCTTTAATAATACTATTACGGATCTAGCCGGTCCTAGGGGTGGTCCTATTACTCTAGTTTTAGAGTAGTAAGATATATAGTATTTTAGAAGATTTCAAACCTACGAAGCGTAAATATTCCGATTAAAGGCGTAGATATAAGGTTAAGAGCGTAAAGATAAGAATAATAACGCTAGTACTAAAGAATAAACCTATTAATATTATATTAAAAGGCGAGTCTAGGGACGGGCTACGGCGTCTAATATTATACCCGTTCTCTCTCTATATACTAGTACTAAATAAATAACTCTCTCTCTATATTAACTATTAGAAGACTATTAGTAATGCTCGCTATATAAATATTATATCTTAAGACCTAGATTCTACTAAATTATCCCTCTTACTTCCTCTAAGAATTTATATAACCGTATAACGCTAAGTAAATATTAATTCCAATATAATGCCGAGGGTTATACGAAATTATTTAAGCGTATATAGCTATACCTAAGGTAGACAAATAATATATATCTAAATACGTAGATCGATAGTATACTTATTATTCTTCTTTACAACTAAGTATTATTTTATTTAAACGTGTTGTAGTATATATATATTAATTCTTACGGGAATTAAATATATTTATTAAAATCTTAATAAAATATATCCTCGGGGTTCGAGTTGATAAGAAGAATATCGAATTATTACGTAGTATAACCTAAGGTACTAGAATATATACTTAGACGAATTTATAACCTATTATTAAGCTTATATAAAGAAAGACGACGGGAGAGATTCTAATAGTCTCCTAATAGTCGAGAGAGGCTGTATTCACGATATTAGATTTAGTTTAGATAAAGAAAGATAATAGGAGAGATTCTAATAGTCTCCTAATAGTCAAGAGAGGCTATATTTACGATATTATATTTAGTTTAGATAAAGAAAGACGATAGGAGATATCCTAATAGTCTTCTAATAGTCGAGGGAGTCTATATTTACGATAATGTATTTAGTTCATATAAAGAGAGACGAAGAGAGAGATCCTAATAGTCTTCTAATAGTCGAGAGAGGCTGTATTCACGATATTGGATTTAGTTTAGATAAAGAAAGATAATAGGAGAGATCCTAATAGTCTCCTAATAGTCGAGAGAGGCTATATTTACGATATTATATTTAGTTTAGATAAAGAAAGACGATAGAAGATATTCTAATAGTCTTCTAATAGTCGAGGAGCCTGTATTCACGATAATATATTTAGTTTATATAAAGAGAGACGAAGAGAGAGATCCTAATAGTCTCCTAATTATTAAGAGAGGTTAAATTTACCGTTTCTTATTTAGCTTAGATAAAGAAAGATAGAGAGGAGATTCTAATAGTCTACTTATAGTTAAGAGAGGCAAATACTAGTATTATTAATATTCTACGCCTAATATATACTTTACTTTATCCTATAGTATATAACTCTAAAAATATATTATTTAGTTATATTTTTAGCCTAGAATTTACTCGCTACTACCCCTACCCTAACGAAGCCGTCTTACTAACTATATATCCTTCGACTAAATAGTTACTCGCTTAGTATAGATAGCGTATAGATTAGTATCTATTCTAGATTAGTAGACTAGAGATAATTAAGTATATATTAAATATTACCTTTAAATAAGCTAACTAGGAAGGCCTCGGCCGCTTCTTAAATTATATTAATAGCCGTCTTCTAAAAGCGCGTATCCTTAATAATAAGTAAATCCTAGGTAATCTCTTTTACTAATCTCGTAAATAGTAACTTATATAGGAGGAGTTTAGTCCCTTCTAGTAGCAACGAATCTTACGTAATACGACGGCTAGAATTTACGTTAGTAAGGATTAATAGACTATTAGTAAACTAATAGGCATTTTACTTACTTCCTAGCTTATAACGGTAGAGTTTCTTTATAGGAGCCTTTCGAGTAGTTATTTTTCTTAAACGTAACTTAGGCGTACTAGTTAAACCTTTTAAAGACTTTCGAGCGATCTAGGAGCTACTAGTAGTAATTACGCCAGTTATCTTAGTACGCGCCTAAGGTTATAATTAGTATTACCAAATACGCGTACGCGTGAATTTGAAATAAAGATATACTATAGTAATAAATAACGATAAGAATAATTTAATAGGCCTAATTAGATATAATTAGCTAAGTTAATACGAGGATAATAGTTATAGAGGTAACTAGTAAAGGCGCGTTCTAATATACGATAGACTAGCGTTAAAATCTCTATACGCTAAGCTACTTTAGGCGCCGATTATCGGCCCGTACTTACTATTTCGCGCTTAGGACGAACTCCTTCTACTAATTAATATTATTATATCTATAAAAGTAATTTTAGTATATTTTACTTTCTAATCGTACCCTTAACTATTAGTAGACTATTAGCCGTTCCCTACTTTAGCCGCTCTCTACTATAGCGCCCGCTAAACTAGTTACGTAGCGATCTATAAATAAGTATATATAGAAAGAGACTACGCGCCGTAAGGGTCTTAAAGGCTTTAAGAAGATAAAAGATTACGCTAGGCGGTACCTATATACTATAATATTAGTAGCGCGTAAGAAAGTAAAGGACTTATTAGGCTTTAATAAATTACTAGAGGCGCGTTAAAAGGAGCTTTTATAGGCGGCTACTTAAGAAGTTATAGATAAGAGGTATATCTATACTAATATTCCTTACTCTTTAACTAGTCCTCTAACTAATTAATACCTCTAGAATTACTACTAGTAGCTATCCTAATATCCTTAAACGCCCTCTTAATAAAATTATCGCCTTCGAATCTAATAATAATAAAGACGACGAAGACGACGAAGACGACGATAAAGACGACGATAAAGAGAACGACGAAGATAACGACGAATCCCTTAATTAAGATCTAGACGTACTTCTCGATACTAAAATCTAGTCCCCTATAGTAGATAAGTAAATTAAAAAGTTCTAGGAAGCTACTATCGCTCGCTACTTAAACTACTAGTAAACTATATTTAGACTTATAAGGAGAATATAGTAGTATATAGCGTAATTATTAAATACTAAGGTAAATAGTCTAGTACTCGTTACTTAAAATAAGAAGATCTATAAATATCTTTATAAAGAAGAACTATTAGTTAGTATTCTACTTACCTAATAGTCTACTAATAGTCTCTAACGCTTATATAGGCCCTTATTACTATAGGGACCTATACTATTGATTCTCTTCCCTTTATCTCTCCTTACCAATTTTTCAATATAGACGAAATTACGATCCTACGTAATCGACTTATAACTAGCCGTTCCTTACTAGGTCCTACTAGTTAGTAGATAGTATATCCTATTAATAAAGCTAGATTAAGAGCTAATCTACCTAAAGCCTCGCTAGTAAATAAGGTATAAGAGCTTATATTTAGTTCGAAGAGAGATACTACTTAGAGATATAGTAGAGTTCGTAATATAGATCTTAAACGTTTAGTAATATTACTATTAGCTAAATAGAAGACTAATATCAATAGTAATTATCTTAATAAAATAGATATAGTAGATAATAAGGGTACTCTAGCCTCTATATTTCGAGGTCGGCTTTAAGATAAGGATAAGGAGGATAACGAGGAGATAGAAGAAGAAGATAATAATAATAATAGAAATCTAGATAGTTTTATAACTAATAATAGTATTATTAATAAGCGAGATATATCGGATAATAAGTCTAAGGACGGTATCTAATATTATACCCGTTCTCTCTCTATATACTAGTACTGAATAAATAGCTCTCTCTCTATATTAACTATTAGGAGACTATTAGTAATGCTCGATATATAAATATTATAACTTAAGACCTAGATTCTACTAAATTATTACTCTTACTTTCTATAAGAATATCTTATCTCTTAATAATATTATATAATACTTTATATAGGTATTATATCTTAATAAGTATTACGTACGCCCCTAATTCTACCCCGATTATCGGGTCGGGGGGTAAATTATCCCCCGCCCTAAAACCCTAACCCCCCCTATTTACCTCCCCCCCCCCGCGGCGGGTTAGGGGGGTACCCCTAAAACCCGACCTAACCCGACCCCTTAGGGACCCTAGTTCGAGCGTATTATAGAGATAGAGCTCGAGGAATAGGTTATCGGAGTAGGTAGTAGTAATAATTATAAGCGATATAACGGTCCTCTTTATCGGTCCGGGTCGTACTATACGGGAATTAAGGAGGATTCGAAAGAAAGAGCGTAACTAACTACGTAAAGATACGTCGTAAATCTTCTAAGATTTCTTACGCGATACCTCCGTTTATTAGGAACTAGACGGCCGGAGCCGCATTCGTAGATAAACTCTAATCCTAGTAGATAAAGAAAGAAAAGAAGAGTAGAATACGAAAGTTAGAAAGTTTCCTTATAAGGGAGGTATTCTACTAGAGATCTACCGCGTACCGCCTAGTATTTAGCCGCCCGTATATCTACTAATAATCCTATTACTTCTAGAGCGTCTCTATCTCTACTATATATTGGGGGAGAATACCGCTCGAGAATATCTATATTATAAAAATATTAGAGGGAGCGGGAGTTTAAAAAGTTCCGTATACCGGATTCCTAGCGGTAAAATTTTCGTAAAACGGACTTAGATAATATCCGGGGCCGCCCTAGATATTAATCTTATCTAGGAACGAAGATAGACGTACCGCTATACCTATAAGCGACTACTTCTATATATATCGTCCTTAAAAGAATAGAAAAATAGGCGCTTTAATATATCTCTCGACGCCTAGTCGAATCTCGTAGCTATATTCTCGGATAATAGGGACTAGAAGTCTTTCTATTATATACGTCTCGACTAATATTAGGATCGAAGATACTCCCTATATTCCTTTTATATCTCTTTATTTATTTTCTTTATTACGTATCTCTTTTCTTTTATTCTTTTATATAGAGCCTCTTTTAATACTAAAAAAGAATAAGGTTTTACGGGGGGATTTAGATTCTATAGGGGAACTTAACTAGAATAGGAAATAGAATTAGTAATAGAAATACTAAAGACGTATAATATCGTAAGTAAATACTAAGAGAGGCCTATATAAGCCGTCTCTATCTCTCTCTTCCCGAGCCTCCTATTTCCTTAATAAAAGTTTTAGATACGATAATCGGTACTTAATTCTAGAATAATTATACTTATACCCTTATACTTAGACTTTTACTAATACTCCTACTTTTAACTAAGATAAGTTAAGCCCTTTAGTTAGGCTTAAGAATAGCTAGCTCCGCTAAGAATATACCCGAACTAAACGATAGGGATACTACGAGCGTCGATAATAGCGCTCTTATACTACTATCTAAGGATAATAATAGTCTAGGCTTTATTACGTAGCTATAGGGAGTTAGGGCCTCTAAAGTAGTTACCTAGACTAAAGAGGATTAGAGTACTAAACTAGGTAAACTACCTCTTACTCGACGAGTTAAAGGACTATAAGCTATTCTATTTTTAGCTAAGAGAGAGGTAGCTCGATTAGAGCTCTATTCGAGGCTCGTAGTTTATTACGTCTAGAACTCTAATAGGGAGGAGTAGAAGTATCTCTCTAATAGTACTAAGACGAAGAAGAAAGTATTAAGATTAGAAGAACTAGGTCTTAGTACGAGTCGAGTAGCGAGGACTGAGAAGACTTAGAAGTAGGTTCTAAGTATCTATAAGAGTATTTCCGATATAAACCCTATAATACACGGTTACAAGGAGGTAGAGGGTACCCGACTAAGTTAGACGGGCGGTTTTATAGTAGATCTAATTAATAATCGCTAGTTACCCCTAAACCTAAATAGGAACGACAGAAGTATTCCCTTAACCGCGTAATACTAGGTCTCTAGAAGTACCCTCTAGGTACTAAGGAAATATTTTAAATATATACTTTCCCGTTCTCTCCGCCTAGCCCTCGAGTTTCTTACTCGAGCTATCTATATACGTCTATAGTATAATAGAAGTAGAAAGACGAATAAGATATAGATATTAGACGTTAAAGATCTAGTAAAGATAATTTCCGGTAAGACTGAGGAGGCTATTAACGAAGTCCTTAATAAGACTTATAGAACGGACCCTCTCGACTAGTCTCCCTAGGGCTTTATTCTTTACCCTTAGTATCTCCTACTAATTACCCTTAATATATATAAGCGATACTAGAAGCGAACGAAGCCTTCTAGTTAGAAAGATATAGACGAGTTCCTTATATATTAACCTCTAACTAAGACTATCGAGGAAGGACCGTTAGGTTTAACTAGTACTAAGCTCTCTAAGTAAATAGAGAAAGAGAACGAGCTATCTCTTCTCGAGAAATTCGGACTACTACCTAAGAAGAAGGGAGTACTACCGTAGATAGAAGTACCTAATAAAGGTAATATAGGTAACGAAGATAAGAATAAGGAGAACGAGGAGGTAGCTAATAAGGAGCTAGCTCCTAAGGCCTCGTAGAAGTCTATAGAAATAAAGGCTAAGAAGGTAGTTCCTCTAGGAGGCCTTTAATACGACTATAGCGTAGAAGCTAAGAAAGTTCTCCTCTCTAACTATAAGGCGTCTAAGAAGCTAAAACTCCCCACTCGGGTCGGTCCGGATACGAAGAAGAAGGTAGAAGAATACGGAATACGCGAGAACCCTCCTAAGTTCTAGTTATTTACGAAGATAGTCTATCTACTAAGGGAAACTACCTATAATAATTACTTTCGCTATTTCTATAGCCTAGCTAGCTTATAAATTCGTACTAGGACGACGGAGATACTTACAACCCGACTTAAGGCCTTTTTAGAATACCTTAACCCTACTAAGTTTATAGTTAGTAGAGAATATTATACCTAGTTCTGAGTATTAAACTAACCGTACGTTTAGTCTAACTACCTTAGGGTCTTCGCGTATAAGCCGGTTAAATAGTACCTATTCGATAAGACTTTCCTTAATAAGGGGGAATAGGAGAAGCTACATAAAGATATATAGACGGACGAGGAACTAGTAGAATAGGAAGAAAAGAGTAGTATCCTCTATAAAGGTACGTTTAAGAAGTAGGATACTAAATAGTAGGTATTAGACAACCCTATTAATAAGGTTAAATATATAAAGTATATTCCCGAGGAGTTTAAGAAAGTAGATAAGAACTAGACGGTTAAAGAGCTCTTACGTATTAAGTCGGTATACTACCTCTAGTATCTAAGGGAGGTTAATAGGAAGTATAACCTTAGTTAGAACCGTACTATATATTACGGGATTATCTAGTAGGTAATACGATAGTCGATCGAGTACTAGTTACGCTATATTACCCTTTATCCTAACCGTCGGTTTTAGCTTATCTCGTACCTATACTATACTAAGACGACTTAGGCCGGCGATAATATTAACTTCCGCTACGTCGATATTAATATTAAGGATATACTTACGACTAGGAAAGGTAAGAACTAGATTTAAGGTAGTCTAATAATATTCGGAGAGACTACGAAGAACTATACTTAGTTTATACCTAAGATATATAAGAACGAGAACTTATAGGCGTAGATTAATAATAATAAGGCGCGAGGGACTTTAATTAGTAATAGTTATATTACGAAGATTAAGAAGTAGTACTAGACTAAGGACGATATTAAGAAGTTTAAGACCGACTTTACTAAGTAGATTACGCCTAATTATACTATACGTATTACCTATCCCTTAAACTTCTACGGTTTATATAGTAAGGCCGATAGGACTCGTCTAACCCTATTACCCTAGTACTACGGGATCGAGAAGGACTATACTACGATAGAGATCCTAGAAGGAGGTACGTAGGAGTAACTCGTAAAGGTATATCGCGATCTATTTACTAGTCTAATATCGCTATCCGGATACTCTATTAATTACGGTAAGCTACCGTACTCGTTCCCGACTTATATTTTTCTTTACCTCGATAACCTAATTAGCTAGGCGCTTATTAGTTAAATAAAGTAGACTAACTATAACGTCGTTAAGGCGGTCTAAGAGGTTATCGAGATAGATACTAAGGAGCGTAAGGCCTACCTTAAGAAGGATATAAAAGAGGCCGTTCGGCGTATTAGTAAGAAGTTTACTAATTTTATTAACGAGGAGATCCGTATCTTCGGGGATAAGAGCTTCTTCGTATATCGCTTTCGGGAAGACTCTATTATTAAGCCTAAGATCTACTATATAACCAAAGAGAATAATAAGGACCTTAACGTAGTACTTAGAGATATTATAGACGATAGAGAGTAGGTTAAGACGGAAGTAATATAGGGAGGCTAATATAGTAATAATAGTAGAAAGGATAGTAACGAAGAGGACGGTAAGGAGCTCGGAGAGGAGGTAGACTAAGTAGTCGATAAGGCGTTTATTTTGTTTTTCTAATTCTACTTAATTTATTTAGTATATTTATAGCTAGTAGGGTTTCTTTAATAGCCTAGGTTTTAATTACCTACTTTCTTTATATAGCGTTATAGGACGACGCTATAGTAGGAGGGGGAGAGGATATAGTAGGGACGGCTATTTATAGGCCGGTATAACCCGGCTCTCTTATCCCGTATAAGGACGAGACGCGGCGCCTATAGATATTAGACGATTACCTACTAACTAGTATAGTAATATATTAATTTATAGCTATTGTTATCCCGCCTTATCTTCTCTATTATATAATTTATATTTATCCGATCTACCTTACCTTAATCTTATAATCTAGTATAGGATTCTAAGACGGAAGTAGAAAACTACTCTCCTCTATTATCTACGCTTACTCTACTATACTAGACGAAGAGTATACGCTAGAGTAGTAAAGAATCTATCTATAGACTAAGCTAAATAATAATATTAGAACGGCTATCCTATAATATTAAGATATACTAGTAATATAAGACGTAATCGTATCGCTAGTAACGCGTATTAAGAAGTTATCCTCTTTTAAGCGTAAGATATATAATTCTAAAAAGATTAATTAGAAGAAGACTAGGTATAAGAGACCTAAGTTAGAAAGTTCCGTCGTAAGAACCTCCTATACTAGAAGTAGCGGTCGCGCTAGTAGAGCGTAAGAATATTAACTACCCTAGAATAAGAAGAAATAAGATCTTAGTAAAATTAAGTATTTTTAATACGGTAGTAAAGGGTATTATATAAATAACTATCCGACGAATACTACCGTCTCCGCGCTATCGGAGAGTAGGTCCGAATCCGGTAGTAGCTAGAGAAAAGAACGTAGATCCGCTTAGGGTCCCTAAGGGGTCGAGTCGGGTCGGGTTTTAGGGGTACCCCCCCGACCCACTATAGAGGGGGTAGAAATAGGGGAGGGCGGGTTTTTAGGTTAGGGGGAGCTTTTACCCCCGACCCGCTAATCGGGGGGAAGTCGGGTTTTTTAAGTTATATATTTTAATACTTAACCTAGGTATTATTAAGATCTAAATAGCTAGAATTATAGAGAAATACCTATTCTATAAGTCTATAAGGTTATATAATATAAAATACCTATAGGTCGTCCGTAATTAATAAAACTATACGAAAAAGTTACGTTTTTTAGCTAAGAACCCGCCCCGATTAATCGGGTCGGGTTCTAGCGGGTTTAGGGTCGGGGCGGGGGGTCCTAGGGACCCCTATACCTAACCCGAATACCCTCCCCGACCCTCTCTACCCCCGAGGGGTCGGGGGATCCCCCGACCCCTTAGGGACCCTAGATCCGCTTAATAGTCTTAAAAGAGCGGATTTAGGAGAGCGTAGATAAAGAGATATTAGAATACCCGCTCGGAGTAGTCGTTCCGATACTAGCTATAAGAACTAAAGACTAGATTTCCTCTAGTAATAGTAGGTTAGTAGTAACTATCTTACTAGATACTAGTATAGATATCTCTATAATCGACCCAAGTTTAGTACTAGAGATATAACTATAAAGCGTACTAGTAAAGCTTCCTCTAAACCTACGTTAGAGTAATAGTAGTAGTAGCTACTACTATAGAGTATATTAATTCTCCTAGGAAGTAATAGATTTAAATAGGGAGCGGCGGCGTTACGAATACGTAGTATATATAATAGAGTACGTTAGCCCTCCTCTTCTTTTCGGTATACTAGTACTATATAAGTAGGGTATCGTATATAATACTATAGGTTTATACTAGCGATACGAGGGCGTAGAGTAAGCGTCCCTCTCTCCTTAGATACTAACCCTCTATACGTAGGAAGAATACGAGAAGTAGGTAAAGAGTAGTCGCTACGTATACGCGGTTTATACGTTACTAGACGATAAAGAAGACGATAAGGGTAATAAGTCTATCTAAAACTTAATAGTTACTCTTCTACCTAAGTTAGCCGATAAAGCTAAGGCTTTTAGTAAAGAAAAGTCGACGAGCCTACCTAATAAAGACGCTAAGTATACTATAGAGATAATAGCTCTACTACCTTATAGCCCTATTTATTCTTTAGAAGTTAAAAAATTAGCGAAGTTACGTCGCTATATCGGCGAGGTAAAGGCGAATAGCTAGATCCGAGATAGTATAAGCCCTACTAGATCGCCTATCCTCTTTATTCTAAAGTAGGATAGTAGTATATATTTATACGTTAACTACTATAGGCTAAACGCGGTTACGGTTAAGAATAGATATCCGCTACTTCTAATCTTAGAGATTCTAGATCGTTTATAAGGCTATAAATACTTTACTAAGTTAGACTTAAAGAATACCTACTACCGTATTCGTATCCGGTAAGGAGATAAATAGAAGACGGCGTTTCGTACCCGTTATAGCTACTATAAGTACTTAGTAATACCTTTTAGATTAGCTAATATACCTACTATATTCTAGGTATATATTAATAAGGCTCTAGGGGACCTAGTAGATACTATCTATATAGTTTACCTAGATAATATTCTTATTTTCTCTTATACCTATAAGGCGAACGTAACGTACGTACGCGACGTACTAGACCGTCTATCGTCGTTTAGGCTATATTATAATTTAAAGAAATATAGGTTTTTTACTAAGAAAGTAGATTTCCTAGGCTTTATTATAGGAGTCGACGGCGTATCAATAGATCCCTAAAAGATTAAGATAATTATAGAGTAGCTAAGGCCGACTACTTATATAGAACTAATATTCTTTCTAGGCTTCTATAATTTTCATCGTCGCTTTATAGAAGCTTACTCGAAGTATACGCTTCCCCTTATAGACTTACTAAAAGGGAGCTAGAATAGTAAGAAAGTAGGACTATTTCTATAGTCTAACGAGGTAGAGAAGGCGTTTCGAAAGCTTACTAAAGCCTTTACGACTACTCTAATACTAATATATTCTAATCTAAAAAGAAGGATTAGGGTTAAGACTAATACTTTAGTCTTTATAATTATAGCTATACTCTCTTAGCTTAATAAGGCGAATAGGTAGTAGTAACCTATCGTATACTAGTAGTAGAAGCTAATCGATACGGAACGTAATTATAAGACTTATAACTAAGAGCTTCTTACTATCGTAGTAGCGTTTAAATACTAGCAATACTACCTAGAAGATAGTAAGAACCCGATTAAGGTTCTAACTAATTATTAGAACCTAACTAGTTTCGTAAGAGTAAAGTAATTAAATAGTAGATAAGCTAGATAGGCGATGTTACTATATACTTATAATTTCGTTATTACCTATAGAACTAGGAAGACGAACCCCGCTAATACGCCGTTAAGACGCGCGGATTACGATAACGGCCTATAGACTACTAATTAGATATTATCTTCTTTATTTAAGAAGCTAGCTATTAAGCTAAATAACGCTATTATTAGTATATACCTAATAGGCTCGATAAATGCATTACGATTACGCGTAGCCTATATAGATAACTAGTAAGAGATACTTATAGCTATAGTCTAAGTATCTAACTAAGAGAACGTATTAGAGTTATAAGCTACTTATACTAAGGTTATTACTACTATAATAGTAGAATCTCCTTATAGGGAATCCGTTTATACTATAAAATCCCTAGTAGTAAGAAGCTAGCGTTCTAGTAGCAAAGTAAGAGTACTTTACTAACGTATCTAGGATAGATAGAAAAATAAGAACTAGAAAATTAAGGGGGATTTAATTATATTTAAGGAGAGGATATATATCCCTCTAAATTTTATCGTATATAAAGAGCTATTAAAGCGCTATTACGACGATCTATATACGGGTTATTTCGGTACGGCTAGAACTACTTAGTTATTAAAGCGTAAATTTTATTAGCTTAATATAGATAGCGCTATTACTAAGTATATAAAGAGCTACGATATCTATTAGAAAACGAAGGTAAAGAGATACCTACCTTATAGCTAGATAGAACTATTACCCTTACTAAAGACTCTATAGAAGGAGATCTCCCTAGATTTTATAAGCGGTATTCTACTAAGTATACGCTCTAGCGTCGCTTACGATTTAATTCTCGTAGTTATTAACCGATTCTCGAAGATAGCTCTATATTTTTCTATAAAGAAGATAATTACCGCGGTATAGACGATAGACCTTCTTATTAATAATATCTTTATAAGATTTAGCTTTCCCGATAGAATAGTATCTAATCGTAACCCGAGATTTACTTCGGAATTCTAGTTAGTATACTATTTCTACGTAAAGATTAAACGACGGCTTAGTATAGTCTTTTACCCTTAGACCGACGAATAGACTAAGCGGTAAAACTAAACTATTTAGGAGTACCTTAAAGTCTTTTATTCTAAGTATTAATCTAAGTAGGCGAAGCGACTATAGGCCGTAGAGTTTACGTATAGTAATAGCTATCGAGCTAATTTAAATTTATCTCTATTCTATATTATATTTAGTTTTAATCCTAAAATACGGTTTAATACTAGGAATAGTACCCTAGAAGGGGAGGTACCCGAAGTAAAAGATAGAATCGAATATATTTAGAGAAAGCGAGTAGAGCTCGAAGAGAGACTACGTAAAGTATCTAGGATATAAGTAAAGTACTATAATAAGAATTATCTTCTAAGAAAGTTTAAGAAGTATAAGTTAGTACTTATCTCTATAAAGAATCTACGCTTAAAGAACGCTAGTAGGAAGCTATCGTAGCGTATAATAGGACTATTTAGAGTAGATAAACCTATAGGCTCGTAAGTATATAGAATCTACCTTCTACCTATATATAAAATATATAATATATTTTATATCTCCTTACTAGAGCCTTACTACCGTAGAGTAGGCTTCTAAGAAATCTTACCTCTACCTAAATTAATTAAAGGGGAAGAAGAATAGGAAGTTAACGAAGTACTTACGAAGAGTAGGCGCTAATAGGGTCCCTAAGGGGTCGGGTCGGGTCGGGTTTTAGGGGAACCCCCGACCCGCTACGGGGGGGGTAGAAATAGGGGGGGGGCGGGTTTTCGGGTTAGGGGGAGCTTTTACCCCCGACCCGCTAATTAGGGGGAAGTCGGGTTTTTTAAGTTATATATTTTAATACTTAACCTAGGTATTATTAAGATCTAAATAGCTAGAATTATAGAGAAATACCTATTCTATAAGTCTATAAGGTTATACAATATAAAATACCTATAGGTCGTCCGTAATTAATAAAACTATACGAAAAAGTTACGTTTTTTAGCTAAGAACCTAACCCTATTAATCGGGGCGGGTTCTATCGGGGGGAGGGTCGGGGCGGGGGGTCCTAGGGACCCCTATACCCGACCCGAATACTCCCCTCGACCCTCCCTACCCCCGAGGGGTCGGGGGATCCCCCGACCCCTTAGAGACCCTAGGCGCTAAGGCGCCTTATAGTATAAGATTCGCTAGCGCGACTAGAGTAAGAAGTTTAACTCCTAGGAACCTAAGTAAAATATTAAGTATATAAGAGAAGTAATCGACGACTTCGAAGTAAAGTAAAAGAGTAAGTATAGCGGATTATATAAGGAATAAATTAAAAGTCTAAGGCCTAGCTTCTTAACTTACTTTAAGGAAGCTAAGAGATAAAAGACTTTAAAGATTTATTTTAGTAAGTAAAACTCTATAAGATACAATTACAGATAAATTAGAGTTACGGTAAGATATATACGGGGAGTATATTAAGAGACTAGTAAGTTTATAGTAGAGTTTATAGTTATAGAGTAAGTAAGACGTATATATAGAGTAGGGGTATTTATTATAAGAGGCTAGAGCCTCTTAGGCTAGTTCTTTACTAGCCTAAAAAATCTAAATACTAGACTACTAGACCTCCTAAGCTCTTCTCTACTAAGGCGTACCTAAGAAGTAGGTATTACGCAGTCTAAACCTACGCGTAGCTTAACCCTCTATCTCTTTATTAGAATCTAAGTTAGAATTAGCTAAAGAAGATAGAGTAGAAAGACTTAACTATAGTAAGGTTAGCGTAAGTAAAGAGAAAATAAGGTAATAGCTACCTACTACCGAGTAATATAAGTCTATTAAGTTCTCTAGAACTCTATAAATAGTAGATAGCTCCTTAATTAGAACTACGCCGACGTTAACTATACTCTTTAGCTTCGCGGTATCGCCGAGGCGACCGGCCTTATATATAAAGGTATATATTTCCTAGTTAACGAGGGCGAGATAACTATAAAGAGTAAGATTAGCGGTAGCGTCCTATAAAGCTTTAATATTAGTAATTAGCTAGTTAAATCTAGGGACGAATTTAACTAGAATCTTTAAGCTATTAGTAGGCGTAAAGAGTATATTTAAATAGCGCTAACTTATCTCTAGATAGGACTTATATAAGCTAATATAATAAGTATATTTCTTAAATTTAGTCTTATTATAGTTATAGCGAGGCTCTTTACTAGTCTTAAGTAGGTAAATTATATAGCGAGCGTAGAGGATATAAGCGAGTTTACTAGGAGCTATTTTAGAGTAACTAGTAATTAAAGTACAAGGAGTAGCTAGGGCAGCCGCCTTACTACCGCGTTTCGGATCTATAGCGTAGGTAAAGAGCGTAGTAAGATTTAATTAATTATTTAGAGGTAGTAGGTAAAGTAGTTACGCGAAGAGTACGCTAAGATATTATTAATACTATAAGAAGAAATCTTCTTATAGGTTACTTATTTATTATAATTCTAGGGATTCTATAGAATTCTATAGAATCTTATATAGGCTAGGCGCTAGTATATTAATTACGCGTTATTAGCGTAATAATAGTTCCTAGAAATACTAAATTCTTAGGATTTTTAGTATTAAAGTTTAGAATTAGAAAATTATATCTAGGGTCTAGTATAACGTACGGTACGCTACCGTATTACGTATATACTACGTAAGCGATAGTGAGCGCGAGGACGCCCTCCTAGATAGGGAGGTAATTATAAGAGAATAATTCTTTTTAAGAGCTCCTAGAGGAATAATAAGAGTTTAGTAGCTTATAGAGAAAAGATTATATAACCTATATCTATTTATAGCCGGCTTCGAGTAGTCTTAGAGACGGTAGAGATTATCTTTAATAATAATTCTATTCTTATACTTCTTTATATAATTTATTATACTTATAATAGTCTATATAAGTATAACTATAGATTTATAAGCGTTAGCCCCGTTAGTAAGTAATAGACTATCTCTTAAAATTAGGGTCCCTAAGGGGTCGGGTCGGGTCGGGTTTTAGGGGTACCCCCCTAACCCGCCGCGGGGGGGGTAGAAATAGAGAGGGGGCGGGTTTTCGGGTTAGGGGGAGCTTTTCCCCCCGACCCGCTAATCGGGGGGAAGTCGGGTTTTTTAAGTTATATATTTTAATACTTAACCTAGGTATTATTAAGATCTAAATAGCTAGAATTAAAGAGAAATACCTATTCTATAAGTCTATAAGGTTATATAATATAAATTACCTATAGGTCGTCCGTAATTAATAAAACTATATAAAAAAGTTACGTTTTTTAGCTAAGAACCCGCCCCGATTAATCGGGTCGGGTTCTAGCGGGTTTAGAGTCGGGGCGGGGGGTCCTAGAGACCCCTATACCCGACCTAAATACCCTCTCCGACCCTCCCTGCCCCTAAGGGGTCGGGGGATCCCCCGACCCCTTAGGGACCCTACTTAAAATAATAGATAAGTAAGCGCTATTAAGTATTAGAAGATTACGTATATATTACTATATATTATAGTCCGTTATAGAAAAGACTAAGTAGCTTTAAAAATACTATTTACTACGCGCTTTATCTTTACCTTAGTTCTATTATAGCTATTATCTTTAAGCTAGTCTTATAATATAACCCTAAGATTCTACTTAGAAGTAGTAACGTATAGTAGAGAACCTTTATTTATATTAGATTATATAATAGAGTATAAAAATAGTCGAATATACTAAAACTAGATTTTAGTATTACCCTTAATAAGCTTAAGTATTATCTTTTATATACGACGTACTTATTAGTATAAGATTATATTACTATACTTAAGGCGCTCTATATTCTTTATTTAATAAGATTTAAGTATATAGTTAGAGGAGACTTTATTATAATAGTAACGCGAGAGATAAAATATAGAATAAGGAAGCTTCTACTCTATATAGTTAGAGGGAGTATATTTATTATAAAACTTAAAGATATAAAGTTCGTAGATTAATAGCGTCTCTAATATCGTTAAATATAGTTAGATTACTACGTAAAAAACGTAAAAATAAAGAATTAAAAGACGTTACCTATCTATATAATATAGACCTTAAAACTATAAGCGCTATTATAGTACTAAACTCTTTAATATTACCTCTTTTAGCTTCCTTCTATTACCTTAGATAACTAGCTATATTATACTAATATATCTATTACGAGATTTATTTCTTTACGAAGATTACGAAAAACTATACCTTAACGTAGTTATATAGCTATTCTAGCTATTTTAAGGCCTAAAAATAAAAGTAGAAGACTTAAAGAGATACTACTACTAGGTCTACGTTAAAGCGTTATATTTAAAGTATAGTTTATTATATATAGATAGCGAGAGTAATACTAAGGATAATAGAAGATAGATAGTTTATATAATATAGTAAAAGGATAGTATAGAATATAGTAATATAATTAGTAAGATAGAACTATTCTACCCTATATATTACTCTAATAAATATACTTAAATATATATTAATCTCTATTATCTTCTAAGATCTTTATATCTTTTCTCTAATTAGTTAGATAAATATATATATAAGTATATACCCTTAGATTTATATCTAACTATATTAAGAAGTAGGCTAGTATATTTAAGCGATATATATACGTAGAGAGACTTTATCTAGTTTAAAAATATAATAGTACTACTACTATATACTATAGAGCTTTACTATTATTACTTTTAGAATTATTTTTTAATACTCTATATCTATAGAATATAAGGCCCGTTATTATTATAGATACTATTACTTAAGTCTTAAGAATTCCTCGTAATTAATATCTAAAAGGTATAAAAATCTATAGGTAGTAGTACCCGTACTAGTATATACCTAGTAGATAATAATACTTTATTATCTATAAGCTAGAAGCGGAACTTCTATAACTTTTTAGCTTAGTTCTACCGAGTAGAAGTCTAGATACGCTTTACTCTATAAAGATATACTATAGAGTTATAAGGAATTATAGATTATAGTAGGGATATAAAATCTCTACTCTCTCGTATAAAGGAGAAATAGTAAATACTTTTATCTATACGATAGAATAAAAGAATATAATATATTAACTTAGAAGATATCTTTTACTATTTTATACTTATTGTATTTCATATAATCAATTGATTGGAAGCGCAATCAACATGTACATAATCACTCTTTTGGGATCTTTAGCGTCCGTATTCTTGTTCTTCGGCCAAGATTCTGCTCATACACGAAAGATGTATACTGTCGCCGTTAAGTCGCCCCTCGCAGAGCATTTCTAGCTAATTTGCACCATGAGAGAATGTGATCATCTATCAATAGATTCTACAATATCGCCAGTCATCGGTCGCACACCACGCAATTTTTTTTCAGGAGCCATATCCTAGACTGTAGTGCTCCAAGCGGAGACCGAATACATACGTCACAAGTAGTAAGAGGGCTTGGCAAGAGATGAACAGATACAACAATGTTAGCGTGGATGGTTGGTAGAATAAGCTTTCTCGAGGGCTCTCCCTTGTGCCAAAAGGCGAGAAAGCGGGCATACAAAGCTCCTGACCGGGCTCGGTCGGATGATCCTGGCTACGCCAGGAGAGCGGGTATGCAAACGTCTTTCTGCTGAGCGCTTTGCCATACTTCAAGATCAATGGATTTCGACGCTTGCTGCAGAGGCATGCCACACGATCTGTAGTATACTCGACAAGACAATGATGGCCAAGGACTACTATTTCCTGGTAACTTGGAGAGCACAGATTGTACGTCGCATAAAGAATTCAGACGTTGCGGGCGAGATCAAGTTGTGAAAGTAGGATATCACAGTATGTTGCGTTGTCAATTCAGGTTGGTCCATTTCACGATCAGTCCACAATCCGGCGATGTAGTGGGCTACAACTTTTGCTAGTACAATCCTATCGGTCAGAATCTATGTGCTTCGCGCACCAGCTGAAAGCGATTGCTGTCCGCCTGGACTTAATCCTCGAGAGTCCAGCCGTAAAGGCAGCCATTGACCTCTGGTAGAGAATTGTGAAGGCTGAGAAGAGCGGGAGTACTGTATACTGAATGTGGATCACAACGTTCTGCTTCTGGTACGAAGATAGCAAGTGTCTCGCTCCCTGATCCGGTCCGGACCTGCACCTCCAGCTGAGCTTGGACGGTAGAGAATACTACAGGATCAGAAGCGACACAAATCCAGCCGGCTGGATCCACGTCCCCGATGAGATTAATGATAACGGAATGAATGTCCAGTCAAAATCGGTCACTGGATCCGTCGTTTCGTCTCGCTAGAGCAGTACTCGTATGTTTAGAGATAAATCAGTATCTCGGCGCTGGATACATCACAATGTGAGCCGAGATGGTGGACATGCGAGAAGAAGACCGCACCATTGACTGGTGATAATTAGCGAGCTTATGGTATTGACCAAAAGTGACGGTATTCCCGATGGGAGAACGACCGAAGAATTGTTTTAATTACTTTGCTGTCAGAAGCTATCGTGAAGAGTTCTGGGCGTTTGTGGTCACTGACCTCGCCTCGCTATCAGATCAAGTGCATATACTGACAAAATCATACAACAAGTACATACGGCCACAGAATCAAGAGAACTCGAATTTCCGTCTGAAGCTTGATATCGGCGAATTAGTAATTGGGTGGGAGACTACCAGTGAATCCTCGCTGCTGTATGTTTTTATTTTTGCCAGTTTTCATGTTGTGGAGCTTGTGAGTGGGTCCTTACTGTGCCAGAACAAGCGTCGAGGCACCATAACAATTTCATGCTCACATATTAGCATCTTTTGATTCTTGTATGCAAATTATAGCAGCCACAACTGCTAAGTTGAGGCTTTGGTTGTGCGATAGAATCGATACATATATAAGCTACTGCGAGCAATTTGATCGCCTAACCAATGACAGAGGCTTTCCAGGGTATAGTTTGAGATCGAGCATGGCACAGGAGTAGTTCCTCCCATCAAAATGGTTTCGAGGGGGATACTTATGCTTGAAAGAAAAATCAACCACATCAGGCTGAACGTTACTATAGTAGCTGGACCCTGGACGAAGATCACGTGCGGAACTAAGCGAAACTTCGAACTTTTCGCGACAATGCTCAATGTTTCGCAACCACACTACGACTTCTGCCATTACTGTTCAATCATGGCTCCGCGAAGGAAAAGACAGAAACTCTCCGAAGAGGGCGCAGAACAGGTTACCGCCGTTGATGAGGAAGCAGAACCATCTCACTCCAAGGAGGACGCCGCAGCCTCAAAGGGCGCGAAACAACACAGGAGACAACTCTTTGTGCGCCAATTACCCCGCCAAACGACCTCCGAAGACCTCACACAGCATTTTTCCCAGTCGCTGCCTGTCAAACATGCCGTTGTCGTCACCGACGCTGCCACCAAAGATTGTAAAGGATATGGCTTCGTCAGTTTCGCAGATGCCGAAGATGCTCAGCGGGCTCTTGAGGAGTTCCATGGATCGTTGCTACATGGCAGCAAGATAAGAGTTGAATTGGCAGAGGCGCGACATAGAGCGGAAGACGGAACATTGGGCCTAAAACCAGCAAACGCGGCAAAAGAACGACAGAGAGTCGCTGCAGGCGAGCAGCAGGCCCCTAAACTCATCGTTCGAAATTTACCTTGGACAATTGATACACCGGATAAGGTGGTTTTGCTCTTCAGGAGTTATGGCAAAATCAAGCATTGTGTTGTGCCAAAGAATGCGAAAGGCACCATGATGGGGTTCGCAATCGTGGTTATGCGAGGGAAGAAAAATGCCGAGAAGGCCATGGAAGGAATAAATGGCAGGACCATCGAAGGGCGAACACTGGCCGTAGATTGGGCTGTAGACAAGGATACATGGCAGAATGGGCAAAAGGATGAAGTCGTTAAGGAGGAAGCCGAGAGGTTAGAGAAGGAGGCTACACATGAAGATGATGGCACTCAAGCGGAGGACGAGGATGGCCATATATATCCATCAGGTGATGATAATAGAGCATCAGAGAATGCAAACGACGACGAGCAGGACGAGGAGGATCTTTCCGAGGACGAGGACGATGACGACGGAGAGGAAGAGGAGCCCACTCTGAAGCCGCGCACCACAACGACTGAGTCAACATTGTTCGTCCGAAACCTACCATTCACTTGCACAGATGAAGAACTCAAAGAACACTTCGAAGACTTCGGACCGGTGCGATATGCTAGGATCGTTCTGGACCGTGGCACCGAGCGGCCGCGAGGCACTGGTTTCGTGTGCTTCTACAAAGTTGAAGATGCTGACGGCTGCCTGCGAGAAGCTCCCCGAGCTTCTACACGAGCAGCTGCCGGAAAGGGCAAGAAAGACATGGCCGACATTAATGGTCACACCGTGCTGCAGAACGAACTTGGGGATCCGTCTGGAAGATTCACCTTGAACGGGCGCGTGCTGATCGTAACACGCGCCGTCGAGAAGGGAGAGGCATCTCGTCTGACAGCGGAAGGGGTCGCTCATCGAAATGTCCGAGACAAGGATAAGCGAAGACTCTACCTACTCAACGAAGGTACCATAGCCTCGAATACGCCACTGTACGCGAAATTATCACCCTCAGAGATCGCCATGAGAGAGGCTAGCGCGAAGCAGAGGAAAGCATTGATCGAAAGCAATCCGTCTCTGCACATCAGTCTCACAAGACTTTCGGTGCGAAATATTCCTCGAACTATCACATCCAAGGACCTCAAAGCTCTTGCCCGCGAAGCTGTTGTGGGTTTCGCCACCGATGTCAAGGAAGGCAAGAGAGAACGTCTATCAAAGGAAGAACTCAGTCGCGGAGGAGATGAGATGAGAGAGGCTGAACGACTCAGAAAACTCAAGGGCAAAGGAATTGTTTCACAAGCGACAATTGTCTTTGAAGGCCGAGAGGGCACTAAAGTGAAAGAAGGTGCAGGTCGGAGTCGAGGATACGGTTTCATCGAGTACGCCACCCACAGATCTGCTCTTATGGGCTTGCGTTGGCTCAATGGTCATTCCATTGGTTATCAAGCTGCCGAGACTGAGAAGAAGGGTAAGAAGCCTAGCAAAGAGGACCTGCAAGAACGGAAAAAGCGTCTCATTGTGGAATTCGCCATCGAAAACGCTCAGGTCGTGACTCGAAGGAATGAGCTGCAAATGAAGTCACGAGAGCGTCCTAAAGCTCCTGCAGATGGTGAGAAGAAGACAGAAACGGTGAACAAGGCCGCAAGCTCAAAAGCCAAGGGGCCTAAATCAAAGAAGCGGAAAGCTAGCGAAAAAGATTCAACTACTAATGAGCCTGAAAACCTCACGACAGCCGAGAAACTTGCAAATCGAACGCGAATCATTGCCAGGAAACGCAATGCTCGGAGAGAAAGCAGGAAAAAGTAAAGTGGCTTATCATATTCTGGTGCCCACAAGTTTAGCAAGTCAGATTAGTGCTTCTACACGTTTCACAAATTCTCTCGATGGTATCAAATCGACCGATGCGACTGACGCCCCAGCCATGGACACTCATCGTGTTGCCTCGCAGGAATCGTGGCAGACTAGTTACCAGCTTCTGCTACACCTGTAAATCGTCGAATTTGACCCGGTCAACGGTTCCCATGTAACAGCGACTATGAAAATCATACCATGCCATTGTTGTACATGCTATGTAGCCAAGAATATGGCATTCGCCCCTTGTCAGCGTATTGCACATCAAACGCTCTGACGATTCAGAGAAGGAGAAACATCCTGAACGCCACTCAAGCCATCACATATCTTACCGCTACTATCCCGAGCTCGTCAAGGAAGGACGCATCTTGCGTATAGAGGGGGGAAAGAATCCGCGGGCCGGCCATCCCTGTCTTGTACCACTCTGTCCCGGCCGTCTTTGTTACAACTGTCGGCCCGCAATGGCTTGTGCGTGCAAAGGATGCGATAGATCTCTTCTGCACTTCCAATCTAGTCTTGTCATTGTCTCCTATGCCCCGCATCGTCTTGTACACCCAGGATGATGGACCCTCTGCCAACATCGCATTGACAACATGATGGCACGATCACCTTCCCTGGTCGAAGGCTGAAGAAGTTATCGCGAGGCTCTAAGGTGGTCGCTAGTCGACGTGGTGTCGATTGCAGGATATGCTAGCTATCTTTCGGCAACGGGCCGTTACTACTAATCCAGTTGTTAAGGGACCTTGCTTGTGGCGAATCTCGCTCAGTTGGCTGTTCATGTCGTATCCCAATGCTGTTGGGTACTAATCTGCGCTGAAGTAGATCTCAAGTCTGTGTTGACTAACGTCTGCCAATATTTCTGCTCACGACGAAAGCGAGTTATGTGGAGTCCGGACATTTCGACGAACAGGGGCAAGAATCCGAGCAGAATAGTTTTGTGTGGAGTAAGTCCGAACCCCTACCGCAACGGTGCTCCCGGAGTCTGGGTACGGAAGCATCAATGCTATGCCTGTCCTGCACTGTTCATGAGAAGAAGCTGGGGTTGGAGTTGTGAGGGAGTATAAGTATGGCTGATTTGGAGGCTGTTATGATTTCTTCATCAACTCAAGCCGTCCTCTGCATCATCATCAAACAGCGAACATTCGGGAAAGGAAATTGCAACCTTCCATCTGACTTTTCCATTCTTTCTGCTTCATACCTCACATCAAGGCATCTCTACTCTATACCATCAGCCTTCCACCTCCGACTTCGACAGCCTCGCCACTCTTCCACCACTGGCGAAATCAAGTAACCACCCACAACGACGTTCCAGTCGCCACAGAATCAATTGAGATCATCCACTCTCGTACCAAAACAACATCTTCTCCACTTCCTTGCAAAACAGCGCAAATGTGTCAATACGAAGGAATCACCTACGCGTGCGCCCACTCCAAACTTCGCATCTGGAAACACTGCCACTTCGCCCGCAACGACCCAAACCACCAATGCTTCGGTGCCTGGACCATCGAGCGCGAGGTCGACCTCCCAAAGGAGAATTGTCCGGACTGCGTCGGTGCGGGATATCCGCGCTTGGTCAATGTGGGGAACAACCAGGGCGGGTGGAATGGTAATGGGATTAGAATTTGAGCTCTAAGAATTGTCATGGGGAGTCTTTGGTACCTTGGAAGACACGATTTCCGATTTCTCGATCTATGGGCTGGGTGGGTTGCTTCTAGGCGATCTTAGCGGTCTTTGTGGGAATTTGGGCTGGGGAGGAATTTTGACGCGGTCTCATCATCTACTTTGTTTAGTCCATTTTCATTCTGGTTCTTTCGTTCTGCGGAGGCTGTTGTTAGTGTCGGCCCGGCGGCGATTTCGGGATCACATTTCGGCTTTGTTCTCATGGTTCGGAGGTTCAGGTTGCTGTCCATCATTTCTTCTAAAAGTACGGCACAGGCTTTGTTCGGGCTGTCGGTGGGTTTACAGTTCGCTGGGTCATGGGCATTTCGGATTTTTGGCATCGTTATTGCTGCAGCTTTTACGTAGATACCCGGCTGCGGCCTTGTCTCAAAGGTTAGAGGGTCGTCTAGTCATCGACTAGACCTGGATACGGGGTATTAGCCTCGGAGACTCTGTCGTTCTAGGAACGCTAGCTCTTAATGGAATGTAATAAGATTTTCATCGTGCTTCTCCAAAGCCGTGACATGTCCACGAGCTCGAGGCGCCAGTAGTAAACCCTTGTGCCACGTTCCGGACCGTCGAAGTGTGGGGAATGGTTAAGACTAGTAACATTGATCTAGATCAACACCCACGATGACCGGTGAGGGTATGGCTCGATCACCCATCCATTTTTTTTTTTGCTCTTCTCATCTGCGATACTGGAATCACCTTCACAAACTCGGTTCAGCGGCAGCGATTTTTCCGACGACATTATATCGCTTGCTAAAGAAGGTATACCAATCATTCAAGGTCTTGGTAGCGGTTTCGTCTAGGTCGTCATATCTCGGTATGCAGTCCTCTGGCTTGAGAGAGGACAGGCCCAATGCTCGATTGGGCTCCTTGCCCGTGAATACTAAGTTCCAAAGTCATCAGCGCACACTCGCAACAGCAGTCGGAGCATTCGGCCGTCTCCTCGGACCCTGATAGCTCCTTCTTTGCTGGAAGAGAAACCTACTGTGATAGCTCTTTCCCGGGGCATATGCTGCGTTCCCGCTAACGTCGAAAACAGTGCCCTATGAGAAACGCTTTTGTCAGCCTCCCCCATTCTAAGGGTCCTTGGAGTAACGGGTTCGGAGGCCTCGGTCCGTTGCAAGATGTGTAGGTAACAGGAGGTTGGACGCCAGGAGCATACACACCTTGATCGCCACCAAAGTCGGATAACCCTCATGCTCACCTATTACAAGTACATTAGAATCACTCATGGTACGCTTCGGGGATTACATGTGCACGTTCTACGACTTTATCGACTTACCGTCGCACTTTTGGAGGTATTCTTGAGTTATCGGGTCATCCTTTGGTGGGGCAAGTTGGACGGGCTGCTTGGGGGCGAAGGAACCCTTCTTGTGCTCTTCAGACCCAGTATCAGTCATTTTGGATTTTGTTTCAATGGAGAATATGGTGATGTAGGATAATTTTCGGGCTTGCTAATTCAATGAGGTTGATGATGATGGTGATGATGATGATGATGAAACAGACTGGGTCTGATATGATTGGTGGGCATTTCGGCTGTCTGTTCGCGACCAACCAACTTCCAGCACCAGCACCAGCACCAACACCAACACCAACGTACACCAGTATGGACAAAGCACGTCGTCACGAACTTCAAAAACCCATCAACCCATGCATTAGACATAATTCCAGTTTTAAACTTGTCCATATACTCCTTCGATCCCTCAGGGAAGAATAATCACCGCTTCATCACTTTCAATCACCAGCATTGCGGCGAGGTAACAGTTTCGAGTATCACATTTCTTCCACATATCGAATCGCTTCGTCAACGCCGTTGTCTGCAATTTCTGTGCCTACATCTACGCTTAAACACTCGTCGCCCAACCTCCACGCACAAGTAGCACCCGTTTATGCTACAACCTCGTGGTACCTGTCAGTGCCCGTGTAACACTTGTATCTCAGCCAGGGTGCTACGTGCTGCGCTTGCTCTTCACAGGCGTCTCCACCATGAGTGTCAACAAAGAATAGGCGACTTCCGCCGCGGCTAAAACCGTCGTTTCTCCAGGATTGTCGTAGATGGGAGCAACCTCCACTATCATTCATCATCAGTGCCCAACTCATTCTCAACAGAAAACGTTGTCTTACCAACATCTGCACCGACGACTTCGATACCTGCCAGCCCGTCAAGGATCGAGAGCAGTTCTCGTGTCGTCCATCCTCCTACTTCGGAGGTACCGGTGGCTGGAGAGTGCATGGGTTAGCGGCTCTGTCTCTCACACACATGCCACCGATGTCGGAAATGATGTCTGCCAGCAGAGCCCCAGGAGAAGTATTGATCCGCCTTACACGACAGGACCCATCCGCTCTCAGACATCACTTCTCAGTATCGGTTTCATTTTGGATTACAGGCACGATGGAGTACATACCGGGGGCAAAAGCTGGGTCTAAAACATCGATATCTACAGAGATGTAGACCTTGGTCCCAGCGACTCGTTCTTTGAGCTTTCGAATGACACCGTCTATTCCCAATCGATCAATGTCTCGGGCTCGCACGATATTGAAACCACATCGAACGTCGTTGCGAAGATCGCCTTTCTTCCGGATCAGTGGGGCTCGAATTCCGGCATGTATCGACGTGTTCCGGATGAGTCCTTCTTCATGGGCAATATGCAGGAACGTTCCATGGTTGACGCCTCTGCCTTGATCAGCTTGAGACTGCGGAATCAGCCACGACGTAGAGCCTGTCGACTTACGCGTAATGGGATATGCCACCGCCTGCGAGCTGATCAGCAAGGATCTGCTAGTTTCAAAGCAGGCACTCACCTATCACTGCAGGATCCCACGTATCTTTTCCCCACACCGTCAGCATTCATAACCTTCCCTCCTGGACTCGACGTACCAATATGAGAATCGAAATGGATAACGCTGACTGCACCCCAATGCGTGAAAGTGGATCGCAAAGCCGAGAGCGTTGTTGTGTGGTCACCGCCGAGTGTAATGATTCTCGGCGTGCTATACTCGGACGAATTCGCCGTGCGATGTGATATGATCTGACGATACCCCATGTTATCACAATTTTCTGGAAGACAGACCCACAGACCTCCCAACCCAGTGTTACACAAGGATGACAAGGTTTTGTCGACCTGCCCGTTTCTTCGGGTGAGGAAATTCATTTGTGGAACATACCTTGTGGGCTTCATCGAGCTGTCTCAAGGCCACAGTATTGTCCTTGCAAGTGTTAACCATTATGACGCTCGCCTCGATTCGTTCATGGTATCGCAAACCAGCAATGTCAAAGGTACGTCTCCACAGTCCACCACTTTTGCCCATTCAGCGAATGAATTCCTCCCTGTCGACGGTGGTTAGCAAGGGTTCGGAGCCCTGTCGAGACCAGCTTGTCCATGATCAAATTGCCTTCCGACATGATGGGTCGGCGCTCCAATTACAAGGCACAAACGGCTTTGCGTAACACCACAGATGGCAGCGGATTGGATAGCCCTACAACTTGCAGTGTGCATTTTTCTGGTCGCACCACAGAGGCCATATCACTCAATGCATTCCCTGTTTCAATATATCTCCTTCCGTGCGGCTACTGAAAGGGACCACCCGCATCTCCACTGGATATGCCTGTCCAGTGCCGACGGAAACAGGTCCGTGGAGTCTCTCCATTCAACTTCACATTTCAATAGGGACTAGCATGCATCGTTTTTTTGTTTGGGGGACTCAGTAGGTAAAAGGAGATTTTGAGGATACCGCTTGAACTTACCGGTGTATACGCTGTAGCCACCCGGGTGTATTCTTCGCGAGCCAAGCCTGATACCTCCAGGGCCAAATCGAGCTCCCGGTCTACCCGTCGTGGCCTGTATATAGTTGTCAGAACATTATGTATCAAACAAGAGATGCGCCTCTCCTCATGCAGTTTGTGAATGTTCGGGTCTCCATGTCATCCCAGCCATGTTTTCCAAGATAAGCAGGGCATTCCGAAACGACTAACTTGCCACGGCTTTGCCAGCCAGCGACAGGAGCGAGCTCCGCGACGAGTTTATCGCTATTTTCACGCCACATGTTAAAAAAATTCGCGACCTCGATCGCCTGGAATAACACTGTGCCGAGCATCAAGGACAACTTCCACCAGATCGAGATCTGGCAATTTTCCAAAGCTTACCACCTTTCCACACTCTTTCCCCATCCTGCAACTCTAAAAACCCCCACCAGCAACCCCCACAACCCCAACCCCTCACCCAAAACCCCAAACATCACAAAATCAAAAAAAAACTCACGGTATCAAACCCAGCCCCCAAAAACGCAACATCGAACCTCTCCACATCCTCATTCGCCATCTCGCTCAGACAGAACACATACGGCAGATTCGCGTACGTGGTCAGTCCGTAGCCCATCATCCCCAATGGTCCGTCGCCGATGATCTGCCCCGCCGTGCCGATGGGGTTCTGTTGGTGTTGGTGTTGGGTCTGGGCGCCGCCGCCGCTGCTGTAGTGGGGTGAGACGGGTGGGAAGGTGATGTCGCGGGCCAGAGTCGTTGTTGGTGGTGTTGTTGTGGAGGCTATGAGCCATGATGCCAGGGTGAGCTTGTTGAGGGAGAGCCTGGAGAGGGAGGTCGGTGAGGGCATGTTGACGTCGATGCGAGGGTGACGGGTTTTGGGAATCCACTGGTGTCTTGGTAATGTGGGAGATTCGATTATTTGTCGAGAGGAAAATAGCGATTTAAACGGGATCGATAGAGAAGAAGGAGATAGATCCGATTTTGAAATCCGATGTCGTTGGCGTCAGTTCGAGAAGCCCTTAGCCTTGGCTCGAGGTACAAGGAGAGATAGCTACCCTTGACTAGCATCTTGACCAATCACAAATCGGTGACGTCTGAGATAGGCAAGTCGATGCTGTGCTGGGGTCGAGTGATACTCGACTTCATGGATTGTTCGGTTCGCCTACACAGTAGACCACCAAGATTGGAACCCCGAGACGGCGGAGTTGAAGTCGATTATTCAGCCAAATCACGGATGCTGCATGCACGTGGATATGCATGTAAAATACAGTCACGGCTGGATCGCTGGAAATTGTATAAGAAGAGGGCATTTCTGCTCAAATGGCCAACTCCATTCACATTGGTATGTACGCGTTTGTGGATATACGTCATTGGCTTTTCTGGGCCTGAAAATGCGAAACGTTATATATACATGTTTATAAGACCGCTATAATTCTCAAAAACTCTCCCGGTAATTTTGTTTCATCATCTGTCGCTGGCAGCTGTAAATCCCCAGCTCAGTCCACCTATGACCTAACAAAAAAGAAGCGCTAAAGGATTCGTCCTGGCAAATTTTCCGCAACACCATCGTGATAGTCAACACGCATGAGCTAAATGGTCCAAAATATTGGTCGACACTTCGAGCAATTGGCATAGCTGCATGGTACCCCAGATTTGTGGAATAACACTTGTCGAAAACGTCCAGTCGAAGATGTCAAAATTTCAGCGGGTGAGGTGAAGGGCTCCCGTCACCAATCTCATGTTTCGCGATCATTTCTTTCTCTTCTTGTCGATGACCTTCTTAACCGCCTTTTCCTGTTCGGGGTCAACGTAACGGGACTCACCATCATCACCAAACAATGGTGGATCACCCTTACCACCCATAATCATGAACTCTTCCGGACCGCGATTATGAGACGGAGTTGTTTCCTTTTTATTCTTCGGCTTGGTTCCTTTCTTGCCCTTGGCACTTTTTGTGGTCGTAGCACTTTTGACACTACCAGCCACTGTATCGTCCCCAGACGACGGAGGCGTTGCACTCTCGGCCTCAGGCGTTGCTATGCCGCGATTCCCTTGACGCATTTGAATCGTACTCTGGGTGCCCTTCTTGCCTTTGTTCTTCTGGTAGACTTTCAAAGTCTGCGACTGGCCTCTTGCATCATCCTGGTTCAGGTCGATGACTTTTTGGACGACGACATCATTGAGTGAACTCAGTAACGTCCGTTCTCGTACTGGCTTTCTCCGACTGAAGTCAAGCTGAGACTGGAATTGTCCAACTAATCCATCAGTCGAGTCTATTGACGCCATGCTTGCTGCAAGCTGAGTGGGAGGAATCTCATTCCCAGTCGTCCATGGGTGCACCAGACATTCTTCGATGGTGATACGCTTGTCTGGGTCGACGGTCAACATGCGGTCAATCAAATCCAGTGCGGGATCCCCAACACTATCCCAGTAAGGGCTGGGGTAATCGAATCTGCCGCTTAGTATCTGCTGCGCCATGGTGTATGGATTGTTCTGCTGGTCGAAGAGCTCATCTGAAAACGGTGGAAAGCCACATAGACAGATGTAAAGCACCACGCCGAGCGACCACACATCGACAGCACGTGTGTAACGACGATGATTGGAGGACTGTAGAATTTCGGGAGCGACATATGAGGGTGTACCGCATAGAGTCGTAGTGAAAGATTCCTCTCCGATGATCTTCGCCAGACCGAAATCGGCGAGTTTGATTGTGAGATTCTTGTCTTCGATGAGTATGTTTTCTGGCTTGATGTCGCGATGGACGATATTCCGTTCATGCTAGAGAGCCCTGATTAGATGATACTTTGGCACAAATCGACGGGGAACGTACCAAATACTTGACTGCCTGAAATAGCTGCACGAAAACTTTGCGCGATTCGGCCTCGGTCAGTTTCTGCTTCATCACGATCCAATTGAACAGCTCTCCTTCGGGTGCCAACTCCAGAACCAGATACACTCCATCATCTTCATCGAAGGTGTCCTTCAGACACAGCAGATTCGGATGGCTCACTCCCATGAGAACTGCAATCTCTTGTTGTAGCCCTTCAACCTTGCTGCGCTCACCAGGACCTGAGCGCTTCTCAAATTTCTTGACGGCATATCTTGTGCCTGTAGACTTCTCGACGCACAGGTAGACGCTTGCAAAATGGCCCTTGCCCAATTGCTCCTGTACTATGTATTGCTGCTTGAAGCCGTTCGATTCCCGGTTTCTAGGGTATCGGAAAACGAAGCGTGCCTCGTCGAGTATTGCTATCTCATCTCCATCTTGAAGTTCTCTCCTCTTGTTTCGTCCAACCATGGCGTCGTTGACGAATGTGCCATTGCCGGAAATGTCTTCGAGTACCGCGATCGTTTTCCCACCGCTGTTTTCAGGGAAGAGGAGACAGTGTCGATTGCTGACTGTGGGAGCTTCAAGAATTCGATCTAGCCGCCATGTTAGCCTGGCTTTCCTGAATAGACCAAGGGCATTGTGTGCGCCTACCGCATTCGGGATGACGGCCAATCAAGTAGCCACTGGATGATTTGCCCTTGATCTTCGTCTTCTCGTATGCCTTTTCTTCCTCCTCATATCGATCCCGCTGAACTCTTTTCTTGAAATCCCCGTTGCTGGGTTTGTCTGGCATAGGACATGCACTTCGCTGCTTTAAGACCAATGGTTCCCCACCATGACGTGTATCAGAAGGAATGAGGTATCCCCAGACGCCCTCGCCCTCCTCATCCTCTATCTCATACGCCCAAGGAAGTGGTGATAAGAACTGAGAAAAGGCCTGAGTCTGGGTCTGGGTATCCTGCTGAGGCGAAGACTGGGACATGACCCTTCCATGAGTTCGACTAGGAGAGAGAAATTGAGAGCTTGGGATCCGGTCTTCCTGGTCTGGAGGAGTGACAGTTCCGTCTTTGTGGTCGTAGACGTGCTCAGTTGCTGTCGAGTCGAGATGCGTGAGAGGTGAGGGCAATGCTCCTCCTTTCATGGGCGTCGTAACATCAGTCCCTTTGTTGCGATCGGAACGTCTGGGCTTCTTCAATTCACTTGCTTCTTCGCCGATAGAGGCTGGCTGGTACAAGAGCATTAGCGGACGCGCCGTACATCGTCCATGACTGCGGACAATCCTCGGAAAGACTCACTGGGCCTCTCTTGAGGTTGCTTGCACTAGGGGCCATTTTTGGAAGAATACGAATGCCTAGAGCAAATAATGAAATCTCATGTTTTCCAGGATGCAGACAATGTCTCGGACCGATGGTCAGGGCCGGGAACCTTTACTAGTTGAATGGTCATTGACCGGTCCAGATGAGGTAAGTAGCCTGGACTTCGGACACGTGATATCGATAATCGGAGAGTGAAAATCTCCAGGCATCTTCCAGGGACACACATCCTTATCCGACACGGTGAGAGTCTTCAATGCGTTTTTCCTGGCCGTTGACTTCGAAGCAAACACTCCAGGACCAGGTTCCATCCCTCGGCTGCTCGGTGCATTGCGACTCTGAAAAGTATTCCGAGGATGATGTGGAAGAGCACCAGTGGTCCTCGCACAGTGTCCTGGCGTCCTCAATCCACAGTCCTTTGACCCATCGAAGCCACGATGTACTGGGTAAACATGACTCTGATTATTACACAGGGATATCGGTACCGTAAACTTTTGGCGACTGGAGCGGAAAGTGACTTGAGAAATTGAAGGAACCGCTTCGAGATACAGCGGTTATGCTTTACCTCAAGGGGCGTTGCGCAAACTTCCAGTTCCCCTGAGTACGGAATTGGAGAGTGTTCGAATGGCTCTGTCGGCCAAGCAATCGAACAGGACGGCTTAAAGTCCAAGTCGAGCCCAACAATATACTTTGAAGCGAGTCGAGTCTTTGCATCGCAACACACTTTGCCATTGGCCGTGTTAGGCATCTTGCATCTATATCCCCGGTACGGACATGGCCCTTCAGATGGTGACGTGAGGGAGACATCATTGATCGCGGCAGCTGTCATTCTAAATTGCGCGCTTTTCATGATATGAAGATACGAAACAACATATTCGAACCTCAAAATGTCGTCTCAAGCCTCTACCAAGAATTTCACCCTGAGCTCCTCTAACTGCCTACCACCGACTCGCGACCATGCGCACTTCCCGGACTCTCTGCCTCCCGCAAAAGAGACCAAGCTTCATCCTACAGGCGCAGGCAACGAGAATGCGAGCCTGTTCTTTGTCGGAACTGCCACAACCATCCTAGAATGGGCGGGCATACGCCTCATGACGGACCCAAACTTCCTCCACGCCGGCGATCACGTTCATCTCGGACCAGGAGTGACTTCAACTCGTCGCACTAATCCAGCCCTTGATCTACACGATCTGCCTAGGATAGATATGGTATTGTTGTCGCATTATCACGCTGATCATTTTGACGAGATGGTTGAGGCGAGTCTTCGCAGAGACCTTCCCATCGTGACGACCCCACATGCCAAAGAGTGCCTCGTGGACAAGAAGGAGGAAGGGGAGAAGTTCAGCGCAGTGACAGACCTGGATTTCTGGGAGAGTTGTCTCATCTATGTCGAAGGTGGTGCCTTGGATGAGGGAAAGAAAGCAGCCATCAAAGTCACCGGGATGCCGGGAAAACACGTCCCCCCAGGGCCTCTGAATGTCATGAACGAGCTCCTTCATGCAGTTCCGCCAACAAATGGATGGATGTTGGAGCTTGGTCACGTTCAGGAAGGCCGAGGAGATGAGTCTTTCGTCAATGGATATCGAATCTACATCTCTGGCGACACACTTCTGGTCGACGAACTCAAGCAGATACCTGAGCGCTACAAGGGACAGAATATAGATCTCATGTTGATCCATCTGGGAGGAACCACTATTCCTTCCCCCGCAGTTCCACTCCTAATGGTGACTATGGACGCTGAGCAAGGTATCAAGCTTGTTCAGCTGATTCAACCGGATATCACGATACCAATTCACTATGAGCAAGTACCAGTGCTCCTAGTTGACCAGACATCCCTAACTCATGAACCAGTGATTACGAAGCGTTTTTGTCGCCATTATCTGACTTCAAGAAGGCCGTCGACGACGCTGGATTGGCAGAGAAGGTAGTTTACCTCGATCGGAAGGATGCCTACAAGTTCCATGTCACAGAATAAATGGGATTTGGCTCGTCGGAGGCGCAGAGAATGCACATGATCATTTGGAAACCCTCATCTACAGACTGTAGTAATCGCAACTGTGGAATTGAGCCATTGACGAAGACGCGATTCAAGCGAAAGCCGATCTTTCCACAGTGGAAACGCCGACCCCTTTCCCTTCTTAATACATATTCATTCGTTCGACGCTCTCATGTCGAGATTTGATATAATGAACTTCTGGCCAATTGCACTTCTCATGTCGCTGAGAATCTATCCAGACTCATCTGGAACCAAGGAATCTCAATAGCGATAGCAACCTCGAGTTCGAAACGCTCGAAAGGGCATTGGAGGTGATACACCGCGCTTACATAAAATCACTGTCATTTTCCTCGTTTTGAAAACTACACAGGCTGTTACTTATAAACTTAAACATCAAATCATGTTAAAAGCTACGAGTTCCAAGACAGGCACGGCTGTCAAAAGGCAGGGAGAGATGCCAGAGCCTGGCCGGCCATTTGTAAGGAAGTCGGCTTCGAAAAGATATCAAGAGAACACAGCAGACGTGTCTAAAAATTAAGTTTATGATTTCTGTCAATATCCTAGAAACAGTGAGCTTGAAGTTGGATTCTTGCAGGTCGCAGTCTTCAGTCGCCCGCTTTAAGTTCATTTACAAATTGTGGCAATCCAAAGTTCAGTCGTCTTCGGATGATACTGGCGCATTTATACATTCGCCAAATCCCAAAAAATCTATCAACCGCTATTGAAGCGGCTAACGTCCACACAATCCTCTTGACGTGGATCGAGTACCTAAAGCATACTGCGTGATAGCACGGAGGACGTTGACATTCTCCAGGCCGTGACTGATCCTTGTCGTCTCAACAGGCAGGTGCAACACAACCTAAATATGACTACAGCGACGGTTTAAACCACGTAATCACGTTCCTGTCGTGCCAGACCAAATTTGAGAACGAATGAATTCTGCATATGCTGTGGACGACATTCTTGTGCCAAGGACAGCGGGATTAGTGTCGGATGATTATCTTCAAGATATACTTTCATAGTTCGCGAGGATGATTCTCAAAGCTCTACCTAAAGACACAGTATTGAGAAAATCAGGTAAAGTGAGATTGGGAAGGATGAAACCCGTGCTGATGTCCCATGGAGGTCATTTGCTCCAGGAAACGGAGTGCTGGAAATGGAAGTGTGAAGATCTTGGCCTGTCCAATCGATTGTCATGTTTATCTTACCGGATCCATCTTCTGATAGTGCTGTGACCTGTTTACTGTCGAATCGTGCTTTCGTATGTCTCCAATCTAATAGCTTGGTAGGATATTAATTGACTTAACATCTATCGCGTCCTGTTTTGATGAAGGATGGACAAGAAGATATCAGAAACAACGACTGAGGCGATGATGTGATGAGATAGTTGTGAATCAATCTAAGGATCGCAGCACGTGCACGCCCGCGAACAGCTTCAGCCGCAGAACCTCGCCGCAAAGTGCATCGACCCGCCGCTAAGCAATCCGCCATTGGAAAGGAAAGAGGACACGTCGAAAGGGGCAAGAGTGACACGACAAAATGTCCAGCAGCCCGCCCTCGGCCGCCGACGGACGCCAGCAGATCTCAGGCCCTGTCCTAACTGCTTTTGACGGTGCGTGACTTCGTTGCTGGATACTCGGACTTGGTTATCCAACATTCCAACTCCATGTCCAACGTTCTCACTGAGCATGTCATCCAAAGCTGTTGTCATCTAATCCGTTTGCGCTCAAGACAGATCCCGCAGACTCGTCGAAGATGTCCATGATCGGACAGCCGACGTATACTCGGAAACGCATCTACGAGCGGTATAAAATCATCGGCTTCATCAGCAGCGGAACCTACGGGCGAGTCTACAAGGCCCGGAGTAACAAGGGGGAGGTCGGAGAGTTTGCCATTAAAAAGTTTGTCTTCTTTGCCTTCCCAATCTCGCCAGCTTACCAAACATGTCAGATTCAAACCGGACAAGGAGGGCGAGATCGGCTACACGGGCATATCACAATCTGCCATTCGTGAAATGGCGTTGTGTACGGAGCTGGCTCATCCGAACGTCGTGCACACCGTTGAGATCATCCTGGAAGAAAAATGCATCTACATCGTGTTCGAATATGCCGAGCACGATCTACTCCAGATCATTCATCACCACACCCAGCCGCAGCGACAAGCGATCCCAGCTCGAACCATCAAATCCATCATGTATCAGCTGCTTCAAGGGCTTCTGTATCTCCACCGAAATTGGGTGATGCACAGAGATCTCAAGCCAGCCAATATCATGGTCACCAGTCAGGGTGAGGTCAAGATTGGAGATCTCGGTCTCGCTCGGCTGTTTTTGAAACCCCTCAACTCGCTCTTCACCGGCGACAAGGTTGTCGTCACCATTTGGTACCGAGCCCCGGAGCTTCTGCTGGGAAGTAGACACTACACCCCTGCCGTCGATCTGTGGGCTGTGGGCTGCATCTTCGCTGAGCTGCTTTCGCTTAGACCGATATTCAAGGGTGAGGAAGCGAAAATGGACAACAAGAAATCGGTCCCCTTCCAAAGAAATCAGATGCAGAAGATTGTGGAGATCATGGGTATGCCGCAGAAGGATCAATGGCCGCTCCTGGCGAGCATGCCTGAGTTTTCGCAGTTACCTGGTCTGCTCAATTCCAACCACCGCGTCGCAAATCCGACTGGACTCGACAATTGGTATTGGTCCATCCTTAGCCAGTACAAGTATCCAAAGAACGGTCCGCCCAATGTGACACCTGGTATCGAGGGCCTAAACCTGCTGAGGGGACTCTTGGAATATGACCCCGCCAAAAGACTTACAGCAGAAGAAGCCTTGCAGCACGCTTACTTTGTGGGCGATGCGAACGACAAGCCCGAGGAGAACTGCTTTGAGGGAAGTGATATGACATATCCTCTCCGACGAGTAAGTCAAGAGGACAATGATATCCGCACGTCGAGTCTTCCCGGGACCAAGCGATCTGGATTGCCTGACGATACGTACATGGGACGACCTGCGAAGAGACTGAAGGAAGGATGAGATCCGTTTCGGCTGGTCTATTCTGGTTGCTGGAAGCTGTTGATACGCGTCTTGGTGGCGGATTGTCCCAAACCCAGACGAGCGACCTGTCAATTACGTACCAACCACGCAGAACGATTCCATCATGGATTCTTGGGTGACTGGAATCCAAAGATTGTCCGTAACCCCTTGCCATTTCATCCAACCTGAGATATAGTGGAAATTTCCGAGCCCATCGCCTGGCTGTTCAGGAAACGTGGTACCTTTCCAGCAATCCAAGCTCGGAACCGAGACAAGTCGCCGGTATCCTTCACCCATTCAACCATTCTACGAGCATGCAGGACGTCACAGACAACTCGGTGCATCGAAAGATCACCCAGTCGGAGTCCGACCACCAGGTTCCCAGCTGTTCGGTCCAGTCTGTGCAAGAGGGCTTGGAGAAGAAAGGGGCGAGAGGTCGATGCAGACGTCGACACACTTCTTAAAAGCAAGCGAGAGAGCGATATTGTCGTACTCATGCAGAGATGAGGTTTAAGGCATGAGAAGCATCATTATTGCATTCCCAAGAAAAGGACGATCCACATCGCCCCCATCGACATTCGGATACGAACGAAGAAGGGCTGCCTTGCCTTGTCGACACGAGGAGACAGGAGAAGGGGAGAGAAGGGGAGAGAAGGGAGAGGGGAAAGGCAAGTGCGTGTTCTCATATAGCATTCATTATCGTAGCCAGGCGAAAATGGTGTTGCTCTTCCCCCTACGACAAACAGGGAACGGGGGAAATGGGTGGCCACAATATATATGATAGCCACGATGACAGTCTACCTACCCGCTGGGCCTACCTGGTACCTTCGTCGCGAATGGTGGCATCATGGTTCTGGGGATGTAGAAATGGCTAAACTCTCATTGTAAGATTGCTCGTGGAAATGATGACCTTGGAGTGGTACCTGACTATGACTTTGGACGATGAGGTTGTGCGAGGTTTCTCTTCGAGAGGAGAAGGGAGGAGGGAAGATGGGAACTATCGTTAGTACTGGTATAACATTCCTTCTTGCAAACCCAGTATTGTAATGGTCATTGTGATCAAAAAGGGATTGATGTCAACATGCCGAGTTTATCGAAATGTATGATACTACCACAATATGCACGTAAAGTAAGAGCCGTGACTCTCTCTCATCCTAGACACCAGCGCCGAAGACAAAGGCACATGATTTCGAATTCACCACCGTAAGAACCGATTCACAAATGGATGATTCTTATCTGTAAAGTATACGTTGTACAACGCGAATTTGCATCGTCTATCTAGATGTATCTATCTACCCGTCTATAATACCCACAACAACGACACCAGAACCCGTCCGAAACATTACGATTCGCCCAAACCATTCCTTGTCTGATACCCAACCCAACCCAACCCAACCCGTTGAAGTACAGCTAATGTAGGTAGATTAAGTAATCTTACTTTTACAGATCTCATCTTACGTCTATTACCCTTCTACTCAGAAAAAAGGTAGAGGGAAATTTACCGAGCAAAGCTTCTATTCCGGAATCCGTATATTCACTCCCATCATACTCTGATATGTTCAATACTGCCTGAAAGAGTAAATTTGAGAACGGGATGTATACTTCTGTACCCCTTATTCCCTTTCCCTTGCTGACGGGTCAAGTCTTTGGGATAGGCGTAATCACTAGAGCGGGCGACCTTGACCATTGACAGACAGTGTGACAGTGTATCGGTATCTCAATGTAGTCTTACAGGGGGGGAAACACATGGACTATTGAGAGGCTGTGTGATAGTCTGTCCGTATCTTAATGTACAGGGGGGAAACACATTGACTATCAAGAGGCTGTGTGATAGTGTGTTGTCGGTATCTCAACGTACAGGGGGGGTATGAGGTACTATGGTATACATGTACACACGATTCCGCCAATGGTTCTTAGTGTGTTCATCTCATATAAACCGGTCTAGAACGGGGAGAAAGAGAATTGGAGCCACTCTTGATACGAGCGAGCGAGCGCGTAGAGGATGATGTTGAAAGACATCTACCCACTCATTTACTTCCTACTTTTTCTCCTGAATACAAGTTCTTCGCTTTCAGAAAGGAAAGGGTGTGTGAGGGAGGTGAGGTGTGGTGAGGTTCCTACTACAGGAGTTGGGGGAGAAATTAATCTATATTACACGCCGATCTCCCACGCCCCTCCCAGCGTAGATCGATGTGATATGGGGTACAACAGAATGGCAGAATGTGATGTGTCCAGTGTCTACGCGACGCCCCTGTAGAATGTTATGTTTTAGGAACACAAGATTCTCCGGCTTGGCAGATGTATTGCCAGATGGTAGACAACAGTTCGCAACCGGCGAGTGTCATGCTGGATAATCACCTTTGCTTGTGTGGTAACTTGAGGCATCACAGATCAAGAGCGCGCCATCTTGTTGAAAGAAGTGTGTACGAGGACGAGGGGGGTAGCAAACCACCCTCGTTGGGTGGAATATCTACCAGGTCGCAGAACATACTTAATATCAGTCTCGCAGACAGGCTAGTCCATTGTCACCGAACTCAAATGGAGATGGACCCTGGAAGATGGACCCTGGAAGATGGTATGTATCCTACTTGGAAGTGTATGCAGGGCAGCAGGATACGACTGATGAAAGAAGTCAAGGTGCCGGAGATTGGCAAGCAGCAACGACTCACGAGACTCGGCTGAGCACATTTCCAGCGAGCGTATTCATGGCGGGTTGGGCAACCTGGAGCGTTTGAGATTGCTCGACTAGGAACGTGGTGTGTTGAGACTTTGTGAAGGCCCGGCTGCTGTGGCAACGAATCATATGGCGTGAAAGCAGCTCGCACTTGCGACGACGCCAATCACGGCACCTGCAGGCAGGATGGGCAAGTCGGGTGCTACATGGCATTGTAAAGGGCCGATGGTGTTCCCGGTAGAGCACCGTGAGCACGGCAGGACTTTTGACAAGAAGCGAAGATAGGTGTTTGAAGGTGCGAGCAAGGCCGGGCCGAAGGCTGCATGGTGTTTGAAATCGGGTTTGCCATGGTGCCTGAGGGATCAGTCTAATGCGTGCTATTCGGCAAAGACGGGTCGATTAGTGGATACTTGGACTGAGCCTTGCCATGCTTGGATCTCTCGACGAGGTCATGAAAGGCAGTTGATCAGACGCTCTGCCCTACCAAGGCCATGAGTGGAATGATGAATTGATGATGGCGTGGAGGCACCTGCAGGCCGAGGAAGCGCCAGATGGAGTCTACGAGTACGGAGTATGGATCATGGAAGCTTAAGAAGGACCGTTGGCGTTGGTGTGGACTGTGGACTGTGGAGGGAGAGATGGGCCGAGCTGCTATTGGTGGCAGGAAGCGCGGTCTAGACCGAGCGGGAAGCTGTCAAGGTGAAACCGACAGCGACGATCGGTGATGATCCACACAGTATTGCTACCTAGGCAAGGGGGGACCCGGGCGAGGATGATACCGTCCTACGGAGTACGTCACGAGCTCTCGTATAGGGCATCTCATCCTCGCTTTCACACGTCCACACACACACACACACACACACACACACACACGGTAAGCACCGTCGTGATATCGTTTTGGCCGTTTCCTGCAGTACATCAGCAGCAGCAAATTCGCCGGAGCCAAGCCGGCCACAGCTGTTGACTAGCGTCGTTCTGGCGCAGAGGCTAGACCGCTCGATTGCGTGCCATTGCGTACGCCAAGTGACTCCGGGCTACGGACGGGACATCCGTCACCCAACTGTGCTGCAAGGCCGTTGAGATTGGATTCGATTGCCTGATTGCCTGCCTGACTGCCTGCTCGGTGGCCTGATGTCTACCTCCAACCTGCCTGTCTTGCTGCGACTCTTGCACCTTGGATCGGCCCGAAGTGAGCCGGAGTGACTCCGCGCCGCCGACACTGAGGCACGACCAGGACCAGGACTGGGACCAGGAGTCAGGACTCGTCGTCGCTCGTATTCGTCGTCGCTCATCATGCGATGGACGGTTCAGCGTGCATCATTTGCAATCCCAATGGCATTGGCAGTCATGCACGCTGGACCCTGGATTCTCACAATGGTTCATGGTAATTCCATCTCCCAAGTGCCCAATGCCCATCGAAGAATCTAGAGCCGTGTGCAACTCCGAGCCTCGTCCTCTAGTAAGCGAGCATGGATCTGACTCCCTTAGCATTGCAACCCAACGCCTCTCCCACACTCCCTTATTGCTCCCACTTGTCGTCCATGTGAACTGTGCAACAGCTTCGACTTCTTCGTGCAGTGTACACCGAGGGCGCCTTGATCCGCAGTCTTGGTTTCCCCGCGCCCAGTCACTTCGGGACGGTTCAAGTCATCGCTACTCGTGCCCAGGTCCAGCCAATCGCTTGGGATAATAATAGCCCTTCTGCTCGACCAGAGAAACAAACTTGATCCATCTCTCTCCCTCTACCACTTGACCGTCCTACCCTGACACGGCCACGGCCACCATTCCCATCTCACCCGTTGCCGCATCACCAATTCCCCTCGTGAAAGGATCCTTCGTCGCCCTTGGCTTGCAAGCTGCCAACCACTCCTTTTGTCCTTGCGCGTCAAACCGATCCACGCCGTCGCGACACATCTCTACTCGTCTGAGAAAGGATCTTCAAACTGACTCCTTCGGGCCCTTCCCCTCAACCACAACCTACTCCGTACCTCCAGACCGGTCCTGACTAGCCCGAACGAGCGCCTTCCTTCCCCTTGCGCTTGCATTCCACACCTACTCGGCAATCCCTTCCAAGTCGCCTTCAAGCTGGATTTCACCATACAACACCATGGCTGCGAAGACGGGCGACGGTCCTGAACCACCCGACAAGCAGCCCACGAGAGACTCCATTTGCATCTCGCTGCCCGCTCCGAACTCCGTCATCCACAATGGCGACCATGGCTTTCAGGAAGAGCTTGGGAAGCATTACAAACCCGCTGAGACCATAGCCTTGGAGCGCATGCACACCTTGAAGCTTGCTCTCAAGGCCACACGCACAGAGGAGGAGTTTTGGCCCATGGCCGCCGAGGGACTGGCTGAAGTGACTGGCGCTCAATATTCCTTCATCAACAAGCGAATTGTGGCCGAAGACGAGGATGCAAACGTCGAGATGCCGCCCTATGGCACCCCGGGATCCTGTATCATGAGCCAGGCCTTGTATTACAACGACGGAGACGGCCAGTCAGGAGTCGGGACCAATCTCAAATTTTCCATTTACGGAGCGCCTTGTGGTCTTATGAAGCATGACAAGGTCTTCCTGCTCCCAGAGCGGCTGAACGAAGTCATCACGGACAATCCCAACGCTGCAGCATTTGTGGTCCCCGCAGAGGCATACCTTGGAATCCCGCTTTTCGACAACGACGGGAAATGCTTCGGCCATTTTGGTGGCATGTGGTCGATGGAGGGGTTGCGAAAAAGGCGGCTGAGCTGGGCCTTCACCGAGCTACTCTACCACTCCATAGAAGATATCCTACTGGCTGGCTTCAAGGATCGAGGCCGTTTCACGTCGGCCATGAAAGCGACTGCCAACCCCAACGCCATCATACCCCACGAGGTCATAGCCGCCACCCAATCGTTAAAGCCATACGCGAGAAATCTCTCGCATGAGCTACGGACGCCGATGCAGGGGGTGGTGGGCATGCTGGACGTCATGTATGCGACGGTGCAGGAGGCTTCGGAAGGATTGCAGGACAAGGCTGTGCGCGACGTGCTCAATGGACTAAAGGAGAACATCGAGATCGTGCAGGATAGTTCGCGCCGTGCTGTGGAGGCGGCAGATAATGTTGTTCACGCGTATGATATGAATATGGGTGTGCCAGATACGCCTGTATCTACTCCCGATGGTAATGCCTCGCAAGACTTGCAGCACTCTCGTGAGATCAAAAAAGAGAACCGACCAGAAGTAGTCGTCACAGGCGAACATGTGCCCATCAACTTCAAAGGCAACAAACGGAGGAGGGGAAGCGAATCAGTGGCACACGGGAGATCTCATAAAGTACGAAAATTACAGCACACGACGACATGGCCTGAGTGCACAAGTGCGGCAGCTACTCAGCATGAGTCCGCTGACTTTGCCCGTCATCAAGAAAGTGTCCGACTTGCTCTCGATTCCCCAGCTGCTGCGCACGTGGACAATTACGAACAGGTGTCAGTGCCTCCAGGTCTGCGGCATACGAACCTTCGAGATGTTTTGCAATTTCTCATCAACGATCTGCTCAAAGTCGGGGGGAGGCCTGAATCAGCGATCGCAGAAGAGACGGATGGAGGTGAGATCATCGAGGTACGCTCTCGGAGTCCCAATGGCGAGACGAGGATGAAGACGATCAAGTGGGATGTGCATTCAGCTGTGCCTGCCACCATCTTGATTGAGGAGCAGAGCTTGGTGAAGATCATCTCCAGCGTCTATTCTAATGCCGTCAAATTCACAGACGAGGGTGAGGTATCAGTGCAGGCACGCCTCAGCCCTCAGTCGCGGTACGTTTTGATTACCATCAGCGACACTGGCACTGGCATTCATGAGCAGTTCGTCCCCAAATTATTCCAGCCGTTTTCAAAGGAAGACGATTCGTTGACGCGACAGAGCGAGGGTCTGGGTCTGGGTCTCATGGTTGCGAAAGGGCTGGCCCGAAAGCTGGGGGGTGACTTGGATCTGGTGCATACTAGAACAAACGGAGACAACAGGGGTAGCAAGTTTGCGATACGGGTACCAATCACACCGGGCGACACCATCAGTCGACCAACGACGCCACCATCGTCGCCCACGCCCATGTCTGCTTCCAAGCACTCCGTTCTTGACGGCCTAGAGCAATTGGACGAGTCGATTCAGTTACGAGAAGATAGGTCAAAGTTCTCTGCTTTGGAGTCTGTGCAACTTGATCGCTTGTCAAGCAAAAGTAGAGAGTCTTCATCGCCGCTCACATCGACTTTGCAGTCCGCCCAAGGCCTCTCCACTCCCACGCCGCGGCGGTCATCCCCCACGAAACGCGGCCTTGCTTTCGACCGTGAGCTGAGTAAGAAATACCCTCTCACTTTCCTTGTCGTTGAAGACAACAAGATCAATCGCACGCTACTCGTGAGCATGCTCAAGAAGTTGGGATACAGGCACATTTACGAGGCATACGACGGCGCGCAGGCGGTCAGACAGATGGAGACGCTTGGTACCGAAGTTGATGTGGTCCTGATGGATTTGTGGATGCCGTTCATGGACGGCTACGAAGCTTCGGAGCGTATCCTAGCAATGGATTGGGACAGCAGTGAGGACGAGGAGGGCTCGGCGATGGCGCGACGAGCGGGATGCTCTCGGAAAGGGAAGCCACCGGCGATCCTGGCCGTGACGGCCGATGTGACGGAGGGCGCGTTGGAAAGAGCCGACAGAGCGGGCATGAAGGGTTTCTTGACGAAGCCATTCAAAGTCATGGATCTGGAGAGGTTGATTGTGGAACACTGCGCCACCACTCGACGCACGCACTAATGAGGTTTCCCGTGCATGGGATCGCGGATATCAGCAGATGAGGCAGATGTTAATACTGACGTTCACAATAGCGTGGAGTGCATTAGTGTTTAGAGCACGGTTTAGAGAGGTTTCCTTTTCCATGCGCGGAAGCAAGGTCGTCATGAACTGACGGGGTATGATCGAAACCCCGTCCTTTGGATATATCCAGCGTCGATGATGACGACGACGACGACGACGATGAGGGGGACAAAGGACTTTTCCACGCCTTTTTTTGGAAAAATATCCAAGGTGATTAAGTGGTGTGACAGAGAAAGGGAGAGATAGGGAGAAGAGATGAGATTTGTAGTAAGATACAAATTAACAATACCAATACGATCTGATCGAACTCCGTGCCTGACCTGTCCGTTTGCCGGAGCAGCATGTTTCCAAAGCGAGCAGAGAAATTAAATGGGGGTTTAGGAAAACCCCCATCACATCTCCGACGAGAGAAATTCACGGTCGGATACTTTACCTTTCTCCCTTCCTTCTCGTCTTCCATACGAGGCCGCGGCCTCGACTAAGCGCGTGCTGGGCCAGGACTCGTCGTTTCTATGGCAAGAAGTTCACTGGTGACCGATGCCAGCCAGAGCGAGGGTAGATACCGAAGTACTCCCTATAATCCAATCTACTCTACTCCTCCTAGGAGGTAAATAAGCAGGGGATAAAGCTACTTAAGAGTTTCTCCTCCCTAGGTAAGCTAACGGCACACCGTACCCAATAGCCCCGAACTTCGCGCTTTTAAAGAAGACGCCCGATACCTGCCGAAGCTTAGGATAATATATCTTTTCTCGGGTACTACGAGACTACTCGAAGCCGGTATAGCCGTAATATAACTAAAAGCCCTACTAGGGCGAAAATACGCTCCCGTCCTAGGGGGCTACGGCCGAGGGCTTACCCCGGCCTAGCAACTTTCGTTTACTTTTATATCTTCTTACGGCGCTTTCTCTTTTCGGATACGGTTACGGCTACTAGCTAGTCTCTCTCTCTCTCCCTCTCTCTTTTATCACGGGCTATACCCTCGAATCTCGCCTTCTAAGGGCTACGTATTACTAGCGCATGCTCACTGGCACGTATACTATTATTATAGCCGTTGACGGGCAATAAATCTCGGCCTAAGTAGCCTAGAATACGGACGGAATACCTAGGCCCCTACTAGCGGGGGTTAGGATCGTATAACGCGCTATTAATATAATATAACCGCTCTTACTTAAAATACTTCCTTACTATCTCTATCCCCTTATTATATATAGCTTAGTACGTCTCCGTAGCCTCTAGGAGCTCTCAGGAAACACGGCCTTCGGCTATATCTCCGCTAGACGAAAATCAATACTACTACTACTACTACCACTACTTCTCGTCTTCCATCCTCTTCTGCTACTTCCCTTCTTCCTTACTTCCTCGTCTTCCCTTCTCTTCCCCGTCCCTTTCCCTTCTTCTACTACCTCCCCTTAATTCCCTCCCTCACTCACTCACTTCCTTCCCACCGCTTGAAGAAAGAAGAAAACAGCGGAACCGGGATGGATTTATTTTCTCCCACCTTTACCTTTACCTTTACCTTTACCTTCACCCTGTCCCTCGTCCCCTTGTTCCTCCTTCCCTCCCTCCCTCTCAACAGAAATAGAAAACAGAAAAAAGGGAAGGGGGTAGAGGACAGAAAGGCACTCGCAATAGTAACCAGGCCAGGCCAGGCCAGGCCAGGTCAATCTGAGATACACCATCCCCTGTATGTCTATCTCAACTCAGCTCACTGAGTGAGTGAGTGATTTTGGTGAGTGAATCGCAGTGAGCGGTTTTAATGAGCGATTTCAGTGAGTGATTTGAACTGGCCGTGCTGAAGGGATTCGTCTACCTACCTTACCTACATCTGCACCTGTACCTACCCTTCCCTACACCGTGTGCTCCCGTCGTCATCTCTTTCCGTCTCGCCTCGTCTCGGTAACAGAGATATTCCCTGACGGGAGGGAGCGAGGGGAAAGCATGGGAAGTACGGGAAAGTATGGGATGGTATGGGTTGATTCGGGCTGTGTGTGAGACGGGCCAATGAGAAGGAGAGGGAGAAAAGGGTGGAGGCGAGAAATAGAGGGAGATGGAGATGGAGGTCTCGTGAAAGAGAAAGTGACAATATTAGTCCTGGTCCTGGTTCTAATTCCGGGTCACTCAACAACAATAAAGACATCCATCAGAGATCCCGTCGAGATCCGCTCCTCAACTCAAGTAGCACGCAGAGAGAGGTAAGCAGGCACCCAATTCTTCTTGCAGTTGAAATGGAAGCGTCGATGCCGGCCGGACGTCAAGGCGAGGCGACGCAGTGCGGAATCATGTACGAATTTACCATACGAGTTGACATTATCCGGTTTCGTTCACTATTTTCCCCTCTCTCTCTCTCGTTAAAATCGGACGTGAGCCTGCAGAGGAACAAATAAAAAGGTTGGTGGCGTATCCGCAGGAAACCATGGATTCCGTACGCACCAGAATCGCTTCTGGGAAAATTACATCGCCGCCGCCTGCTAAATCCGCTGCACACAAGATTCGCCCAATTTGAAACCATCAACACCACGCTTTCAAGGGCTACGACTCCATGCAATCCAAAATCCCTACCAAACCCCATCATCGCCCATACTCGACGCTGGGCACAATGACCGGTCCGTATTTGACAGCACCGCCGTACGTCCCGTCTCCCTGCACCATGAAATCGACGGCGAGACTCAATTTGCCGCCGCCGCTCCCAGGCGTCACAGTCTGTCCAAAAGCTCCTTGCACAACCTCCGGGTCAAACGCAACGCAAGCGACGTAGTTCCTCCTGGCCATGAGCCTCTTCAGCTCCCTCGGCTGACCGTTGACGTCCTGAGCGAAAATCTCCATCATGTCTTCCTTCGTGTCGCTGAGCTGGTTTGTGCTTCTGTGACCGTTGGCGGGCACGTAGAGCTGTTTGTTGGAATGGAGGAGGCGGAGGACGTAGCCCGAGGGCGGCGCGTTGACCACGGGCGAGGCAATGATCTGGTACATGGTCTTGTGATCTTGAGGGTGGGCTGGATCGTGGACAAGACCGGCGCCGCAGCAGCCGACGTCGCCACCAAAGAAGGTCATGCGGAGGGATTTATTATGGGCAATGCCTTGGAGCGTGCGGATCAAATAGGTACGTTCGAGGTCCTGTGGAGACGGTGTCAATTATGCTTGTGGTCAGACTTGAGGAACGGAGATAGATACCTTTGACTCGTGCGTCCATTGGTCGCGTAGTTCGTCTACAAGACTGACCTCGCCGAACGGACTCAAAACGCTAGACATAAGACCGGATTTGCCGACAGCCTTCTTTGCTTGGTCGAAGCCAGAGCCGACCATTCCCTTGGCTCCAACCACACCGGCGACACCAGCAGTAACTTTCCCGAGCATGTTGAATGTGCCCGTCACTGCTTTCTTGCCTGTTTGAACTGTGCTGACCAAGCTCTCCATTGACTCCATCCTTGGATAGATCAACGGCACAGGTATCATCCATATGCAGTGCTGCACGCTCGGAGGTAACACTGCGACTTTTGGAAACAGTCCTTGGTAGGTGGGTCCAGCCATGACTTGATGCGGGTTCCTTTCTGACCTGCAATCGGGTCCAACCACAACAACAGCAGGCCCAAGATACTTGATGAAATGCCAACCGGTACCTGTAATGGTGAAGAGATCCAAGTCGTTATTGACATTGCGCAGGATATCTAGGGTCGTGTGATGTTGGAAAAGTAGGTACATCTCGACACCAATACGCCCAATGTTTTTGAACATGTTGGAGAATTGCATATATTCTGGATATGAGCCATACCCATCGAAGCTGCGCATGTGTTAGCTCCCATCATTCTTGCTGTTGAAATCAGAACTCACATGTCATGATCATCCAACGTCAAGATATGCGGGATCTGCGCGAACGCCTCCCTCAGATGTGGCTGATCAAAATGACTCGTGTAGTAATGGAAATAAGCATGAGAAACTTCCTCCTCATGCCGCGGCGTCCAAGCAGCATTCTTTCTGGTCTCCTTACCGCTGGTCGCCGTCCACTGCTTTAGCAAAGGGATCTCCTTCCACATGCGATCGGCGTAGATCTGATCACCGAGACCGAGTTGAGCATGGAATCCATTGCACTCAATATGCTTTTGCAGAATATCCTTCCACATGAAGCCAACGCCACCGAGTCTTGAGCGTTCATTCGCATTTACATTAAGCGCAAAGTCATTTCCAGAATGGGCGATGAATCGCCAGCTCGTTTCGTAGCGTCCAGCCACCAGGAACTCATACCTCGTGCAGCCAAGATGAGAAGTGATGGCATACGTCCACTTCACACCTTGCTCTTCCATCTTGAGATCGACATCATAACGATAGAACATCCATCTCTGGTGGCTATAGATTGGATTTGCCTTCAATTGCCTCGGATTCGGCGAAAGATCGACGCTTTGATGAATGTGAATCGTGGGCGGTTGAGCAGCATCTGTAACGAGCAAGATAGATCCAAGCCACACGCCTCTCTCGATGTCCATATTAGTGTATCTCAAGTAAGGACCAAAATATACACCGTTCGTGGGAGCAACTTTGTAGACATCAACGCCAGCAGTGGGTGGTGGGCCAGTAAATCCAGCCGCCGTTGGCGTAGCTACTGAAGCCATACTCATGTATGCATCGGGCCTGAACGTCGCAGATTGCGGAACTGGGAAGCCTGGCGAAGCAAGAGGTTGTTTGGTGAATGTCGAAGCAGTAGGTGACGCAAAAGGATTCACGACCGTACCTGTTGGCGAGAGTGGCTCGTTCAAGTTCAATGGAGTGGGCCCTTTGGGGAACTCCCATTGTGTAGACTGTGAAGCAAGATGAATGTAGTAATATTGGCCAGAGTTTGGATCAAGGTGTGCAATCCATCCTTCTGGCAATGGTGGCGGCGATGCTGGCCCGACTGACGGAGCTGGTGAGCCTGTGTTTTGCGGCTGTACAGCCCCACCTTGGGCAGGAGATGATGTTGCACCAGGTTGATGCCGAGGATCGTTTGCAAATGCGGGATGCCCATGAGTACATGACGCCGCGCTCATCCCTGCTGCCGCTCCCATCGCTGTCGGTTGTGCTATGCCACCTGAAGGACCTCCTTTCTCAATTGGATATCCTGACCCAGACCGGTTCTGATTTGGTTGTACAGAAGAATACGCTGGAGGGGGCTCATCTACATGTAAGCGATTGAAATCGTGCTCCAAAGCTTCTGCGCCGGGTCGGGCAGGCGTGGGTCCAGAAGGCTGCTGAGGCTGGCCTTGCACTTGACCAAAACTGCCGGCAAGTGGCACTGAGTTTGGCACCGTGACTTCGTTCATGCCCTGAAATGAGACGGGTGGCCCATGAGGCTGGGTTCCTGCAGGTTCAGTTGGTGTCCACGGCCGTCTCAAAGGTTGCTGCCCTGGCTGTAGCTGCGCTGCGACTGGAGGAGTTGAAGTCATCCCCTGTCTCGGTGCTGGATATTGCGCTTGTCTCTGAGCCGCTGCGGCGCTTGGTGCAGCGCCGATTCCAGCTGCTGCATATCGCGCTTCAATGCTCCCTCCTGGCGGTTCAAGTATGGGGGTCTCCGGTGGGGGAGGTGATCCTCGCGTGGCGCGAGTGGTCATGACTGATGCCGTAGAATCCATCCTGCCAATTCCTCCACCAGGTTCGGGGATATTCAAACCACTCTGCTTAGGAGCCTGTGAAGGTCCATCAGCACTCGGCGGAGGCCAGTATTGCTGATGGAATTCGGGAAACGGATTCGCGGCCGTTGAGCCTTTGCGCTGGCCTTGTTCAGTTGGGCCATCTGTACGCTGAGGCGGCCTCTGAAACAAATCTTGTGTCCCCGAGTCTGGGCCTGGCACAGGAGCACCTGGTTGTGATATTGGAGTGGGCAAATTGCCCCTCCTCTCTCCCAAAGATGACTGTGGAGATGTCGTCGCTTTCGCAGGATTGTGAGCATATCCAGACAACGTTGGTCTGTTTGGGTCGTCTGCGCTAAATTTGGCACGCTGCCCTGACGGCTGCGGAACCGTATTGCTGTCACCTCTTCTCCGTCCCGAACTTGTGTTTGCCTCGGGGGTCGTGTCTCTGGGCGGTCCATCGAAGGCAGGGTAGGGGAGATTGTTCTGAGGCCGTGTGCCTGTCCGCGACGGATCGTTGGGATAGGGATATGGTGCATTTGGGTTTGGGAGTTTCGAGGTGGGTGCGGGATACGGTGGTTGAGAAAAGGCTGATGAGGAGCTCCCAGCTGAGGGTATCCGAGGCGGAGGAGTGGAAGAGTTGCCCTGTTTGTTGATTCTCAAGGGAGCTACAGTGGACTGTTCGCCTCCAGGAGCTGCGGGAGGTTTGTTTAGAAACAGCTCCTCTTCGGGTCTTCCATGCTTTTGCGACGACATGGCGTCCGACCTTGCGATCAAAACGATTGCACAAGCGGTTTGAGAAGGGAAAGACCTGGAGAAATAGCCAAGCGTGGTGATGACTTGGGCGTCACGGCTGATATGCACAATGAGCAGGGTTGGTGGGGGTGATGGATTTGGTTTTCCTCTCGTCTTTGAGTGAGGTTGACGGGACGAGCAGGGAGTTATGAATGAAGAGGTAAATTGAATCTTCTTCGTCTCTATGTGTCCTACTTTGCGACGGCAGCATCTGAGTCCCTATGCTTCAAAGCTCCTTTCTCACTTCTAAGCGCTCAGGCTCGGGTGTAGTACTATGACATCGCTTGCCTGGCTCACATCGGCCGTGCCAATGGCAAGCTACCTCCAATCACATCCAGGACCTCCTGGGTAACAAATGCATGGGCCAGAAAGTGGCTGACAAGGAGCCGCGAGCTCCCTCAACTTGCGCATCCCATTTGCTCCAGGACACAGAACTTCGCATTTCGTTGAGCATGCTATTTTGTACTCGAGGCACTCGAACACGTATCCTCTCATGCTCATGGAGTCTCGAGTCTACTAATTCATCTGCTTGGCCATCTCCCTTGTTATTAATCCGTCGCTACAGACAGCATTGCCATATAGAACGGACCTGCCTGCCGGTAAAGGGAGGTAGAGAATCACAAGGCATATATTACGCAAAGATCCGACTGAGATCCTGGTCCACGCCTCATGCAGCTTCCATAGTTCAAAGGAAGGAGAAGACCCGTGGGATTTCTTTCCACGACGGAATTGATTTCCTCAGAGATATCTCGTGACTTAATTTTCCAGCGCCATGCAGTAGCGAAAGACAGAAAGACTGATAAACATTAGAAGTAATTGCCCTTCGGCAAAGCAACAAAAACGATGGTGATCAATATCGTCCCAATCGTCGCCCATATCCGCGCTCCCACAATAATCTTGTCCTGAAGAAGTCTCAAAGTGTCATCCTGCACCCAAACACTCTTGATGAAGACCTTCTTCATGAGGGGTGTCTTCTCATACCGCTCCACCCAGAGCTCATCCTGATAGGTATTCGCAGTCCCAAAGGTGTCGAAAGATAATGGTCGTTTCTTTTCAGTGGCATAACTACGTGTGGCACTTCTCTGGCTGAATGACTGCGCATCGCTTAGGGCGATGGTAGATTCTTCATCGTCGACGCGGTTCGTCGTGTGCGCGCCATTGGACAACGAATCGAGATCTTCCCAGGGACGAATGTTTCGAGTCTTTCCCTCCGCATGGAGTATCACGCATAGACCTTTGTGGGCCGCGATCCAAGTGGCAAGGCCAATCCATGTCATTGGAGCATTGGTGATGCGGTACCATCGTGGGGCCTTGGACAAGGTGAGTATTACGGCAATCAAAAGCCCAAAGAGAGTGTGGGAGATTCCCATAATGCGGACGAAAAAGACCTTGGGCTTGTTGCCGTTGCATATACTCCATCGAACGAAGTTTGGGTGTAACTGGTTGCGCAGCGTGGCATCGACAATGGTTTCGACGATTTGGAAGGCAGACGGATGAGTCGTGTGTTGGAGAGCGTGGAGAAGTTGGGTCCGTTCTCGGTCGGATATGTTGAGCTCTCTGGGAGCCCCTGGTGCAAAGTAATGGGCAATGATTTTGGCAATCTCATCCCGGAAAGGCTGGCAGGTGACTATGATAATCAGCACGATTCGCATCAAGACCGACAAGATACACCTACAGGGCTGCCATTTCAAGCCAACTTCCTTGGTAGCATCTTCTGCCACTTCTTGCATAGTTTTATGGGAATTCACAGACTTGGCGATGAATGAATCGTAATCGGTGGCGGTCGCAGTCGGTGATAGTGGAGGCTCATCAAACACCTCCCGCGCTGCTTTCGACAATTCTTTCATGCGCACTTCAGCTTCCTTGTCTATTTGTGGGAAGGCTTCCAAGCTTCCACGAGAGCTCTTCTTGCGAGCCAATTTGCGATCCTCCACAGGTTTGGCAATCTTCCACTCTGGAGATAGAGCTTGTTCTTCCTTTCGCAGAGCAGCGTATCGTTTCCTATAATCCTTGAGCCACAAGTAGAACTGCAGTGTCTCGGCATCGTGGGCCACGTATATCAGGTAGTCCATGAAGTCGTCGAGGGTAGCCGGCTAAGAATGGTCAGCCTTATTTATGATGAGCCGATTCTAGCATACTAACTGGAAGAGTCCTGCCATTCAAAATATTGTCAAAAGAAAGCTCGTCAGGGATAGCATTCTTGTTGTTCTTTGTCCTCTCCACGAATTTTTGACAGTCTTCTTGATTGATTGGACCAGCTGGTCGATCGACATAGCTGGGTCTCCTGTAAAACAAAATTGACATGATGCAGGGAGAGTATAGTGCACGAGCGATATTGCTAGTGCGGTAGATGCAGCAAATATGTACAAAATGTCGTCAAAAACTGTGCAGTGACCGAGGCGGTAAAGACGAATATAATATCCAATCAGTATGATAAAGAAGTCAACGCGTATTCTGTAATACTTCAGGAAGGCCACTCGTTTGGGGTTCAGGATCTAGTGCAGGGCGAGGCGCAGACCTTTGTGCATCCCGTCATGGTCGTGCTGGCATACGCTAATTCACTGCCAGGAGAGGATCCAGTGACGGACATATCTCCATCAGCAACTCGCGCCAGATGGTGTACCGTGGACGACCTAGATGTCTTGCGCAGGGTCGGAATCTGAATCGTAAATTTTGGCCACTCCTACTACATTAGATGGAAATAGTGAAAGTCTCGCACTTTGGGCGAGCCTTCTCAAGATTGGTTAAACAACAGTGAATTCTCGGCGCGCGTGAGCTTAAGCTCAGAGGTCGGTGGCTTGGAAAAAGGGTTGGACATTCAGTGATGAAGCCACCACAGAATTCCAAAGTGTGAACGACTCGTGGACTAGAATAGTGCTCTACCGGTCCTCCAAGTTCCAACGCTTAAGCAAAGGTGGCGTATGAAATCCAATGTTTGCTAGCTGACGCAACGCAAAGACTTCATTCGGATTTCGGGGCCCTTCGAGGAAGGAATCTCTCCGACTTCGAGAAAGTCAGGATCCGGAGCCTTCGGACACAGCCAGAGGCGGACGAGCCTTTAGGTCTAGGCAGCTAAGTCCCTAGAGTCCCAGACTGGCGACGGAAGTTTTGAATACTGGACCGCTTTTATGGGTTTGTGAGTGTGCTATCCGGGACTAGTATCTTAAAACAAATCATGTACCGACCGGGGATGCCATGCGAAAGGTATTATTCATCTTTTGGTACACTATGATGGACTATGTACCAACCATGAGAATCGGATCTTCGAAGGAAAAGAAGAAGGGTAGAGGGTCTAGTCTGGTCCCTTGTTCCTACAATGAGGCCACTATCAAGAGGAGCATTATAGTCGGTTGCTAGGAGAGTTGTTGATGTTGGTCTGATGTGCCTGAGTGATGAGTGGCGGACTGCTCTTAGCTGCAGGAGAGTTAACCTTGCATGCAGCGGGAAACCCTGTACCGTACATTCAAGAGAGATGATTCATCATAATTTGCATGAGAGACCGACGTCAATTACCTTAGGCCTTCTCTTCCCAATTCCATCTAAGCATAGGGCACGGCTAAGCGGGAGGATGCCGAGCTCGATAAGGTACCCGCAGCGACAGGAAATCATGGATATTGTTTGTTACATGAAAGACCTTACGCCACGTGGTATTACCAGGTATGAAGCCAGATGCTCTAGACCCACACCCTCCAGCTAAGACTCATGGCATCAAACGTCCAGCTTTTATGAAGCCATGGGTACTCTGCGGTGCGCTTGTACTACTTTCGACCCTCTACCAGACAATACATTCCCCAAGATTTTGGCCGTCGTACCGAACTCGAGGCCGGCAACCGACTACTGCCGAATACTGTAACATAATTCCACCAGTTCAGCTGGCATGCGATTCTCCCCGCTTCTCTTACCGACAAATCTCATCGCTGAACTTCAGCTGCCTGTAAAATCACTCACAATCGTAGGAGTCCCATTATTAGGCGTGGTCTGAGTGATCAACGATCGAAAGCAGGCATTTCAGAAGCGGTCGCCGCGCTGGGTACGAATTGAAGACTTGAACCCCTCGACATATCACCTTCCGGAGCCCGGTAAAGATCAATACAAACTTGCAGAGGAAATACAGCGCATTGCGCAAACCAACACAAAGATGATTGTTGTCAATACATGACGAAGCACTATTGTCTATAGCCGTACTTGACGAAGATCTGTGCCGATGTTGATCATGAGCAAAGATCGGGCCGTGGTCTCAGGCTCATGAGATCGGCATAGGCATCGGCTTTGAGATGAGTTCAATGCTCCGCATGCCGTGTTGGGGCCGTAGATCTTCAGTCCGAGCTATTGGACCCTAAGCACTTCACAAGGATCAATCGCTGTGCAAAGCCTCAGGCCATATCTGTTTGAGTAACAACTTACGGGCATAACCGAAAAGCGAGAGAGTACTGCCCAATCGATCGCTTTTCCGTGCTCGAAACTCACGAACTACGAGTCGAGGACGAGGCCATATCCTGGAGAAAACCGTCCCTGCACGCGCCAACTCGGGCAAATGATCGCTGACCATCTGTTATGTGCTCAAATCTCTTGCGGAAATAATACGAGACAAAACAAATGGGCTGATACTGCTGACTTATCGTGGCGGAAATAAGACTCCAGGATCCTCAATCGTCTCCTACGGACCTACGCCCTCTTCTCAAATGAGGATCACTAAGGTAAGCTCAGATTCAGACTTTACCTTACTCCACGGAGTAGGTAAAGCCCCACGATTTCGATTCATACAGTTCACTGAACAATCATGCCGCTCTCGTACGCTAATGATGATCTTCACTCGAGAAGAATGAGGATATCGGCCTACCCCACAAAGAGTTCATGAGACAGCGCAGCAGAAGATCGTCCCTTTTGCCCGTGGTACGAAACCACATGATTCCTGTGCGCTCAATTCAGACCCCTAAATTCGATCTTCAGGGCGCGAGCGCGAGGTTGACGACACGTGGTTCCCTCCTACTTATTGATCTGCAGATCGGCCATCCCCGTTACGAGCGTACCGGATTTCGGGGTGAGGAGAGGACATTGACAAAGAGGGGGGCAGTGCGTGATAAGATGCTACCAAATAGCAATATAGATTCTTGAGCCTAATTGATCTGGCGCATGAGATGGCGACAGGACTGGCTTTCCTGGGACGACCTTCTCAAGTGTCAAGAGTCAAGAAGTGACGGATCAGGGCGACACCGTAGATCATAATTGATCAACTCGTAGGAGATAGCAAGCAAACTCAGCTGTCCGGAAGCAAATGCTGGGGGGCACTATATCGTGATTAGCTCTCACATCAGCCAGTGTACATGGCAGCCTTCAAGGCCTCCAGGTGCGATACCATGGCTACCTACTAAGCAAGACGGCATCAAACGACAGGATTCAGAAACCAACACGTGGCATCGATCTTACTCCAATCCCCAATTCTCACCGTAATCGGGGAAAGAATCTATTGTCAGCAACCGCCAACGATCACCTAGACACGTCTGAATCGGCAAAGAGTAGCGAGCGTATGAGGAACGAGTTTACAGCGAAACTCCTTCTCCTACGAATCCCCGCTTACTGTGTTTATTCAACAACTCACAACAAGACAGAGAAAAGGATTGCTCGCCCGCGCGCCCACTCATCAGAATCACTAACTTTCACAAACCCCCTTGCGCGCCAGAAGAATATAAGTGACTGCTCGACCTCAGCTCGAGAGACTATAAGAAAGCACACGCAAACCAATTTGAGAAAACAAATGCACTTAATAAGAGCAAGAATTACTTGTATGACCGTATCGTATCTACAATCCAGCCTTCCTTGAGGCATTATCGCCACTTCCCCATTTGGAGACGATACCATCACTTCAAGGACCCTAGCGAAAAGAAAATCGAGGAACACCTCAGGGTATAAGCAAAAACCAAAGGCGAAGAACCGCCTTCCAATGCAATACACAGCGACAATGCTGAGACCATCTTTGTCGGCATCCCATGCCATCTCCTTCTTGCCCAATGTTTCCATTTATACATCTAGGATATAGATTCCAGCCAAACTTGGAGGACTTGAGACGAGCAAACCCTCACGCGAAGCAGAATTCGCTGACCTTTTAGCTACCCATCAGAAGAAGCCATTTTCGCCTCATCTTCTTATCGAAGGAGCGAGTCTCTTTGGCCTTAATTATACCTGGGGCTAGCTCGGTCTGGGGTTGAGTCTCGTTTGTTAGACTTGACTTTGTCACCTTCTCTTCTCTCGAGCGCTTCGGAGGCACCTCTTCACCTGTTAATTCCTTAGGCAAGGGCCTCGAGGCCATTTTCCGCTTTAATGGCTGAGCGGCAATGATTGGTGCGCAGTTCTCTTCGCTCTCCGATTCCTCTTCGTCCTCTTCCACCTCTTCTCCTAAAGACTCGCTGCTATTGTCGCTATCACTTCCACTATCGCTGTCGCTGTCGCTGTCGTCCTCAGTCTCAGCCGCTTTCTCCTGCAATTTGCTCGTAGGTGGCGCGATCTCCCGGGACGAAAGGCTATCTGCAGGGAGATCGTCATGGTTCTTTCGATTTTGTTCGGCATCTGAGCGGAGTTGCTGATCCGCAAGAGCGTCTGCCTTACTCTCGTTTACATCGTGTTCAACGCTGTGTTCGTCGCCTTCGTCGTCTGAGCTCTCGTCAGAGGACGAAGATTCGGAGTCGCTCTCTTGACTCGAGACAGTTGAGACATTGCAGTCGCTTTTAGCTCCGATATCGACCAGAGCACCAAGAGCTTTGCTGACATTTCTCCTGACACTGACTTCTGTATCATCAATCTCGGAATCAGAAGATTCACTGCTGTTGCTGTTGGAGGAGTGGTCGGAGTATTCCTCGACGTCGGACTCCACATTGACTCCAGTGAGTATGTCGGCCATGAGATTCGTCGTACTGCTCTTGATTTCGGCATCCACTTCGTAGTCCTTAACAGATTCATCAGAAGAAGAATCACTGTCGTCTCCATCGGAAGAGTTGAACTTATTGACAGCGTTTTCGCTCAGGTCCACTCCATCTTTCTGACGTTCCGCACCAACCCTGGTGTTTGCATCCAGAGTGATTTCCGCATCGCTTGCATCATCAGAAGAGTCACTGTCGCTGCTACTTTCAGAACAGTCAACATCAGCTTCAACTATCAGGTTCACATCTGTCCCGATCTTTGTAGAGACTTCGAGTCTCGTTCCGGCATCGCGCTTCACATCTATGGGCGCCTTTGAATCAGCATTGGCATCCGCCATATTGACTTCGATCTCCGCTCCATCATCATCATTAGAAGATTCACTATCATCATCCGAAGAGTCGGCTTCGCTGTCATAGTTCGTGTCTACATCTGCTCCGTCCTTTGCTTTGGTCTGAGAATACCCCGTGATAACTGGTTTCGTTTCGATGTCGGCATCCATGTCACTCTGATTTGCAGAAGAATCGCCGTCATCACCATCAGAAGAGTGCGACTCGATTTCCGATGACGTATCATGCCGAGGGAAAGGTAATCTACGACTAGCAATTGGCCTAGGGACACACGAATTAGCAAAGTCTCTTTTCCTTTCCGCTAATGAAATTTCCAACGTTCGACCCGATCATGTGCTTCTCGATGCGATTGCAACGCTGATAAATTCTTGGTAGCCTCAAGGATCGAATCTCCTCAAATTTACCAATGGCAATGCAAAAGCAAGCATGTAAGGAAGCGACTCTTGGTGATAAGAACATCGCTTGGCCTACCTAACAAGACTTCGAGGCGTTCTAGCTTTGAAGTTGAGTGTCCGTGGTGTTTGTCCAGAGTTGCGGGTGTCAAATTCTTCAGCCTCGTTGGTTTCAATACTTTGTTGCCGATCATGCCATTGGCCTTTTCGATCGTGTTCGACGGGGCTCGTTTGACTTGTAATAGACTTGGCACTAGTAGAGTGCACCGCCTCCCTAGCCTCTGCATTTGCAATGGCGCACTTGGCAATGGGTGTGTCCTCAGGCCATCCGGGAGAAGGTCGAGCAACTTTCGATGAAGATCTCTCTACTTCGACCCAAGCTGCTGCAGTATCTGGTGAGGGCGATCTTATCTTCTCTGGGCTAGATAAAATATGATCATCTTGAACAGGGACAGCAGGGTCCGCACACTTTATCGGGGCCTCATGTCCTAAGAATAATCCATGTTTCGCAGGAATCTTCGGATCGAGATTGGGTGACGGCGAGCTTGGAATTACGGGGACAGACGAGACGAACTCATCAGACTGCAGAGTCCCACTTCGCAGGCTCTGGTGAAGTTGACTCCTATCCACAGACTTGTTGGATGAAGCAGCAGCGCGTGCGTCTTTGAGGAATTTATTATAAGATCTTGGTATCTTGAGTCTGGCGTCAGTCTGGGGTAACCATTCGATCGAGTCTTGCCTTTGCTCTTCTTCTGCAACCAATTCGTCAAAACCACTGTCATGCGATGGGGTGGTTTCAGCACACAGAGGTACAGGCACTATAGAGGCAGTGGATTCCGTCCTTTCCGGCTCTATAGATGCAGTGGATGCAGTATCTAAGCGATTGAGCTGTGAAGAATTCGGAGTTTTCACTCGCACTGCACCACCAGGACGAACCTCCAACTGCGTTTGTAACGGGTCGTCCACCACCTCGATGAGTACGACCGGTGACAAGTCCCGACGCCTATGTGGAACCGATCGTGGAGTCGTAGACTTCAATCGTGCCGGTGTCTTTGTAAGGGTTGGAGTCTTGAATTTCATTGGAGTCTTCGGTTTTGCAGGCGTTTTCGAAGTCGCAGCGTTTTCCGGGACCGCATGAGCTTTTGGCTTCGCCGGTGTTCTTGAGATGGTAGTGGGTTTCGAGTTCGAGCCCTTGACTTTTGCAGGAGTTTTCGAGCTCGCAGGGGACTTGATCAGCGGTAAACCCAGACCTCTTCGTCCTTGAATAATCTCCTCCGCTCGGTCAATCTGCATCTTCTTCCTTCTCTTTCGAATGCCTTCTGTAGTTCGTCCTGGAAAAAGTGTATCTTTCAGAGTCGCCGTTGGCGTGTCAGCACCATTTTTAATGATCTCTGCCAGCATGAGCTCATTTTCCCGGTCTGTCCACAAACCGCGTGCCAGACCCGTTTCTTCGTGTTCGACTGATTTCCTCGCTTTTCTTGAAGAGTCTATCACTGGTGTACAATGAACAGTCGGAGGTCGAGGTTGTGCGCTGGTTGGTGTTGCGCTCGGGGTTTGTCGTTCAGGTGTTTGTGCTGCGTCCGTTCGAGCTCGTTTCGATGCGCGATTACTATGGGAGAGGTCGTCTTCGTGGCTGGTCTCAACCTCGCTGTCATCGCCGACTTCGTAGAGATCGCTTCGTGGCGCATTCTTTCGCTTCCTCGAGGCTCCTCCGATAGAAGGGGGCCTTGTGGGCCTCCTCAAAGTGCCTGACGACGGCGGGGCAGTATGCTTTTCTTGCGGCGAGTGTTTCTTGTGTAGGTTTTCGACCGCCGAATCGTTCAAGGTACGTTTTTTAGGACTCTTAAAGGTCCCAGCTTCAGGTAATGAGGGAGAAGAAGCGGTTGTTGCTGTGCCCATTTTCTCAGTCTCTTCGACCGTCGCAAGTATATGAATGTGAGGTCCCACAAGACCTTTCGGCTTTTCAAGTATATCGCAGACATGATCTATCTCATCCCATTGAGGCTTTGGTGGAAAAGCGTGGTACTGCGTAATGGTGTATGCTCTACAGATCTGTCAGCGACATTGAGGTAGACATGGCCCCAAGGTCTACATACCCTGCAAATTCCGGGTAAGCCTTGGACAGGTACTGCTGGTACGCCCGGATCAGCACCCATTGTAGTCTGCCAACCTGCCATTTTGGTTTTGCGAGTATGGTCAGCGTAATGGGTGGTGGCCCCCCTTCCAGCTCGTCGACGTAGGCTACAAGCTTTACGAACTCGCTCGGCGCAGCAGCAGAGCCTGTGCAGTCAGTTAGTGAAGGCGGCATTGATCGCGCCAGCTACATACTGGGCATGACTGCGGACAGATGCGCTCAGCGCGATTGCGTCCCCTGCGGAGAAAGAAGGTTCGCGAGTTGTGGGATTTGAGGTTGAGCGAAACTGGGAGAGCGGCTAGCTCATGGTTTGGGGATAGATTGGTGGGGGAGAGGCGTGACGGTGAGGTAGTCAGTCAGTCGAAGTTGAAGCTGAAGGCGGAGAATTGATATTCTAGCCAAGTTGATCGAGAGGTCAATGCCCCAGTGCTCCCTGACGAACTAAAAATTCCCCGAATGGGAGTTTCGCGCGTCGCAATCAGGACAGATATCACCTCAGGAGATTATGGAGAGAATCTATTTCGTGTCTTCCAAGTATTCTCTTCACGCAGTCTGGTTCTCAACGCTCGACCAAGACCATCAAAGACGGCGGAGATCCTGACAGTCTGAACGCGATTTGACACGCTAAATCCCCGCCATCCCAGCCTTGCGATAATGCAGCCTATCAGAACCCTCCGTAGAAATAAGTCCTCCACTCAGCCTTGTAACATAGCATAAGGTTCTCTGAACTCTGATGGCCGTTCTCCTCAATCCTTGGTCGCCTCCTTGATCGGCTCCTCGCCGTCATCCTCCAGCTTCAAGCCTGCTCCATCTCTCAGCACATCCGGATCCACCCCACCAATAACGTGCCTACAAAAATATCCCATCTTTGTGTCGCTATCACACTCATCAGCATTTCTGCACTGTTTTGCCAATGATTCACGCGCAAAGTACTCACATCCCCGAGATCTGGTTCTTCGCTTTGGTGTTGATGCTCTGCATGGCCTGCAAATTCTTCCTCATCTTGCCTTCTTCACTTGCCGGCAAGCGCTCGTACCTCTCCCGACGCGCCTCCTCTTCCATCTTGCTCTTCCAATAAGCGCGCTTGGTACAGTTATCCTCTTTCCACCACCAGACGAGTCGCTGTGAGTTGGTCTTGTCGAGAGAGTTGAGGATCGATTTGACGATGTTGAGGATGTCCACCGTGCTGATGTTGGCGTTTCGGCCTTGCGTCTCGCGGATCTCAGCGAGGACAAGGTGTCCGCGCGTGCTTGAGTCTTGCATGTCGGTGACCGTTTGACGGCACGGTACGGGCTGTGAATGGTGTTAGCTTGGCCCGGACATGATAATATCGCACAAGACTTTTCCCGTGCTGCTGCATCTGGTAAACTCCCAGAGGAGTCGCCAGAGAATATAAGCACGTGTTGGCTCAGCCGGTGCGGTTATATCGACAGAGGGGTTACGAGAAATTCGCAAGCATTGAGTTGGTTGAAGTCTTAAGACATTTAAGTGCAGACTTACCCAAGTAATCTCCGTGCACAACTTGCGCACGATGCAGAAATGACAATTGCAGCTATTCCCACTTGACGCATTCATGATAGTAGTTGAAATAAGCTCTAGCTGTAGATAAAGTAGAATTGTGAGGTTGAAGCTATTGGTAGGTCTTCATAAGGGAAAGGTGTAGAAGTGAAGAAAGCGGGAGAAGTTCGATCTTACGAAGTTATCACAGGAGGGGGTAGCTAAGTATACAGCAGGGTAGCCGCATGACCGCCATTAACCGCCAAAGTCAGAAGGCGGCAGTCCTGAATGCAAACAACAAGTCAATACGTGGGCCTTCTACGAGCATCGAAAACCCAAGAGGATTCCAAACATCACTTCGAGATCTTGATGGCTTGAGACCCGATACAACACGTAGAGAATCAGAAAAATCTAACCCAAGAAGTTAAACGAGCGGCTTTCAGTTTTCTACCCTTCGTTCCGACACCAAAGAGAGTAAGATCAAGAAAGCATCAGCCTCCTACCAAAAACCCTGATTACATCTCCCTTAAGCTTTTCCGCACCATGTACAACCATTTCCAGGGTTGGGTCCCGAGCTCGGGTTGCTTCTCGATGGGCTTGTGTTGGCTTCGTGTAGTAGAGAGTCTAGCATTTCATCATTGAGTCCCAGGTCAATTTCGACGTTTCTGGCAACGTCGTTAACGCTCGCGATTGGGGCAGCGAAAGCGGAGCTGTCGAGAATCAGTCCCAGACTTAATGACGTAGAAGGGGAGAAGGGTGGGGGAACAAACCCGAAGCTGAGCGCTGCGATCATAGAGACGAGGAATGTGTATCGCATTACGACTTTCGACTACGAACTTGTTTGATGAGATCGGCAACGGAGGTCTGGGTTGTGTAAAGAAGTGTTGACGAGATGATTTGAGATGTGGAAGAGAAACAGAAATGACCACGACTTCATATACTACTCTTCTCTATCCAAGGATTACCCTACTACGATACACAGAGCGAATGACGTAACTTGAAGGCAATTAGGTGACCGCGATTACTACCTATGGCAGGTATTGGGATGAATAAAGGTTAGTACGGCGATCGCGCCACATCATCCTAGCTTGATTAATTTATCCGTACAAAGTAAGCCTAGTGGAGATTGCGTCTACTGCCTATCTAGTAACTCCGCACCGTATCGGCACGGTCAATCAGTCAACTCGTTGTTAAGCTAGAATTTCGGTACTATGGTATCCAGTCAGGCACCGCCATGATGAGGCTGGAAGCACGTGAAGCTGGTTACGACCAACCAGATTCTATGTACGAGATGTGTGCTCGGTACATCGGAACGCCAGATGAATTGCAAAATTTGAGTCAACATTTCACCTTCCAATTCCATCCATATTTGACCACTCTGACCGAGAGAACGACGCAGACTCCTATCGTAGTGGTGATGCCAGCCCAAAGGATACTTCCTGTGTAATTTCCTCCGTCGGCCTGTAAGACAGCACCACCGATAGGTCCGCCAACAAGTGCCGCGAAAGAAACGGTGCTGAAAGCCATGCCGAGTCGGATTCCCGATTTGTTTAAGTTGACACCAAGACTGCCAACCACGGTTGGAAAGAGCGACTGCCACGCTGCGGCACTCATGCCAAAGAAAACGGTCCAGACATAAAATCCCGGCAGAGACTTCACCGCGAGCCATGAAAAGAGCAGAATGATATTGCAAAAAGTGATGACGAAGAAAATGTTCAGGGGACCAGTCCAACGATCTGCAACGAATCCGGGCAGGAGTCGGGCAGGTATCCCGACACCATTTAACAATATGATGAGAGTGACACTGGACTCATAGGTAAGTCCAAGTGTGTCGCGAGCGTATGATGCGATCTATTCTTGGTTAGTGAACTGTGCGAGGAGAATGTGACGAGAAGACACCAACATAATAGAAGCAGAAGTAAACAGATGCCATCAAGAAACAGCATGCAACGATGAAAAGGAGATAAGGTTTATCCTTGAACGATACCCAATCAACAAATGGGGCCGACTTCCTTGGTGCCATGCGTGGTTTCATAAAAGCGACAGTTGCACCGAGAGTGACGAGATTGATGAATCCTAGGATTCGGACAGTCCAGGCAAATCCAAGAGTTGGAAGAAACTGACGAACAACCAGGGAGTAGATGATCCCGCCAACTGCATTGCCGCTTGTCGCAAAGCCCAAAGCGATACCGCGGTTCTTGTCGAAATATGTTGACATTAGACCCATCACTGGACAGAAGAAGATGCCGCCTCCGATGCCAGTGAGAACGCCGTGGGTGAGCAATAATTGCCAGTATTGGGTAGACTGTGCCATGGTGAACAGCCCGACCAACTGGAAGACGATCCCAATAATAATGGTGGGACGAAAGAGGCCCGTATCCAAAGCACGTCCAGAGAATATGGCGAGAAAGAACATGAAGAAAGCTTGAGTACTCCCTATCCATGATATCGTGGAAGGAGATTGCGGCAACGAGGTAGTGCTATGAAAGGTCAGTTGAGGCACGATATCTGTAGGTGGACACCGTCCGTTCATCGTTTCACCGCCCTTGAGCCAGAAGCCGGGAGTGAGAAAGCATGCTCTGTTCTAGATCGATATCATAATGACCTAGTGGTTCCATGACACAAGTCGCCATAAGCTTTATCAGTACCGACTGGAAATTAGTAGATCAAATGGGAGGAATCATCGCTGGAAATTTCCAAAGCTTGCCAGGTGCCATGCTCATCAGGGCGGACGGGTTTAGTTGAAGAAGACTTACTAATGGGTCTGAAAGGTTCCAAAAGAGTTGACGAAACCCCAGGTATTGAAGATACATAGCCAGCCACAAGCAGCTTGTGTCCAGGCAAGCAACCCGCCATCTGGAGGCGGCCCAGGCTCTTTTGTCGAGCAAGTGCTGAGACGAGACGCGACTCTCGATATTGCTTGCGAGGCAGCCGATTTCGTCCTAGTCAGTGTGCGGCCTGAAATCGGCTGTACACTTGCACGTTCTCCATGCGAGTGGGAGCTGCGCGGTGAATCCGCGACCTCTTCTGACTTTTCGGCCTCTGCAACTAAGTCCGAGTTCCTACTATCATGATTCCACTATAAGCCCGTTAGCACGATTAAACTTCTTGGTGTCGAAAGTATATTTCAGGATCGAATCCTTCAGCCCCGAGCCGATATCTGTAAGCTTCAGCCAAAGCCTTCAGTCTCATCGCCAGAATTGTACCGGCATCGGCCAGAGTGGGTATGGTGCAGCTGGGACTGACCTGATATGAAGATGATGTGTGCTCTTTTTCCACGCTTATATCTTTGGTAGTAGACATAATGATATCGATATGTTGTCGAAAAGATGAGTTGATGTTGTAGATGTTCTACGCATAGATCGAATGGTTTGCATACTTTCTTCCGATGCCTAACTTTTGAGAGAGGACCTTGGGACAGAACTTTGGGAACTGCAAAACAGTCATGACAGCAACTGCGATGGATATTGAACGACCAGAAAACTTTCTTTAGCCTATGGTCAAACTCTTCCGAGTTCCGCTATAGTGGGGAAGCCGCATAGCGCTAAGCCTTGGAGCGAATGGTAGAGTTGTCATTATTACCGGCGCAGCACCTTCGATGACAGTTGATGCCTGCCAAGAATCAGCTTGCCTAAATGCGACACATTGCAATCGAAACCCATGAGAATGAGTTTCCCGAGAAGACGACTTCCAATGCAGCTGCGATAAAGCCAACAAGATTCTTTGGAAATCCAAGAATGTCAGGGGTTGGGCAAAAGTTAGAGTCTCAAAGGCTGTGCGGACAAGAAACAATGGAGCCGCGAGGTTGGGCTCGAGACGGGGAATTCCAAGATAGCCGAAGTTGGTAGGAGATACAATATGCAGGAGCATCGTCCGTCCGTTGCATGTGAGCGACCTCGGACCGCCTGTATGCGATATTGAATACCATCAGCACAGTATCGGATTATTGGATCTTGTTGATCCGGGTGTTCCGTGAACATTCCGCACCCCGAGGTGCACACTGGCTTTCTCGTGTCAAACAGTGCCGAGATACAGTCTGCTGATATTGAACGTTCTATCGCTGTTGTCACAGTAGCAAAACGGAGATGTCCTCTCAACATGACTGACTTGAGTACGAATCAGCCGTAGGTAGTGCACCACTCTTCGACACGCCATTGAACATCTGTTTTAGCCTTGGAGAAGTGATGTGTTTGCTTGATTCCGATGTCGATGATCCGCATGTTCGAATTCGCCACTTGCTCAATGTTGCCGTCCTTAAGCGCTGCTGGAGGAGTTGAGCGGCGTTGGAAGTGGAGTTGCGCGCAGATTCTGCAAAGCAATACGAGACGTTGAGCCTTAGAGGTGCGATACGAAGAGGACCTAGTGAGAAAACCTGGTCCTTGCTGTACTCCATCGGGGACCCGGTCCCGATGAAAAAACAGCCGATCAAGCTCCTCCGGCCGACACACGTCGTCCCGGAGTCCAGACTCTTGGTATCAGCTTCCCCAAGTATCCATCATTGTTTCATGATGATTGGAACCTTGATGGATTTGATGTTGACGATGATGACGATTGAGGTCATGATAGCAGGAACTTGAAGATGCGACCTCAGCCTGAGGCTGTTGGAGGAGTAGGACTCACGTGTCAAGCTTCGTTCTCCCTGCAGAAGATAAGCGCCAGCAAAAGAGCTCATCGCGGATCTGAGACAGCAATTGATTTAGAACGGCCTACCGTAAATTTCTTACAAACAACAAGTTCATCACTCTAACTGGTTCTAGACATGACTGGCTGAGACGGAGCCTGACCAACAAAATACCCACTGGCGGTGACTTGGTTTCATTCATACAGATGATTCCTCGTGTTACATGTATACTGCAGCAGGATGAACTGCCAAAGATGCCACTTATCTGCTCGTTGTCTCACAAATGCTGGCTTATTTTTCTCAGACTGGTCAGTCAGGCATTGTTGTCTAGTGACAAAAAAAATTGTCTCCTCGAACTCACCATGTTGCTATCGGAGAGAATAGAAAGCCTTTGCGAGCCTGGTCTCTCCCTCAGACATCGTTGGTAAGAGAAAGAGGATAGACCTGAATTTGGGACAAGACTGCAAAAGTATCATCCTTCGAATGCACGTCTTCAAGCAGGCTTTGGAGTTCTATGCAAAGAAAATTATGCCGTTGATGTAAAAGGAGCTCCAGATAGATATAATCTGACAAGACAAAGAGATTTGTGAATGGCTTTCTACACTTCATTGAGTGTAAATTGCTATTGAAAAGGTTGGTCAAAGGGTGGGGCATTTGAGAGATATCCCAATTTTATCTCCCAGCATATACTTCAACCCACATCGTGAAGCCTGCTTTTGCCACGCAAAATCTTGCCAATGTCCTGATGAAATCGACACCAGAACTGCACCAGAAATACATCTCCTCTTTTTAAATACCTTGATCGTGCCGAAGTCGAAAAGACACACTCCTCGTGCCAGCAGAAACGCACATCTCTTGGTACTTCTCTTTAGAGAACAGGCTTGCAAGCTTCCAAGTGCGCGAGAAGTTTGTCTACTCCAACACCCGTTTGCCTATAGTGAGTGAGAGCTTCTCCGAAAGCTCGCAAATCCTCTTGCTTCTCTTCCAAATCACGGACCCGCTGTTTGGTAGCTCTAAGCTCATGATCCCACATAGCCTCCCACCGCCCTTTCTCGGTCTCGATGACAGCGAGATCTCGAGTCATGATTCGTCTACTATCATCGTCGTGCAGCTCAAGAAGCTGTTTTTCCTTCTTCAGGGCTCTTTTAGCCTTGTGAACGTTGTACTGTAGGGTCTCGCGTTCGTCTTTTCTCTTAAGATGTTTTTTGATGATAGCTTCGTTTCGTTTGGAAGGTATGGAGAGTCTCAGAACCTTTGAGACAGCTCGATTCTCAGTTTCTTTTGTCATGGATGGACCGCGGCGTTTCTTTTTCGATGGGCTGGAAGGAGGGGTGAGCTAAGTGAGCAGTCAGCGAATATGACATAAAGTATCTAGCCTGGTCACTCACGATTGGATTTTTGATTATTGCGATGGCGGCTGGGATACTCTTTCAGTCAGAGTCAGTTGATGTGAGTCTACGTTATGAGTGATCATGCCCTCTTACTGGACGGTCCTCATCAAGTTCGCCAAAGTCGTCTATCTCAAAAAAATCATTCGAAGAGTCATCGTGGATGTCACCGTCCGAAGAGAAAGAAGCTTTCATTCTGACAGGAGTGCCAGGTGGCGTGTAGCTCTTGGTGTCTCCTTCCTATGCTAGAGTCAGTGTGTTTCGACTGCGGATATTCAGCTTTCAACTTTACCAGGCTAATTGGCATTGGAGCAGTGATATACGAGAACCAGTGGCGGAACACGATCGTCATAATTGAGATTGTGAAGATAGTTGTGAAAGTGGCTTTGCGCCCTGCGCTGAAAGCAGTCAATTTGGGAAAATGGTGTAGAGATTTTAGAGTTGAGTGTAAGAGAGAAAAGGGAAGCTGCGGGCTGATATTGAAGATACCTAAGACTGTCCAGACGTGATCGTTGCCTAGTAGCTTTGGTATCAAGCGACCGGAGGTGAAGCCGCTGCCGGTGGACCAATGTCACCAGTTCGACTACACGGCAAGACGTCAGGGCATACCGAACCAGCTCTTAGCCACTTTGGTCCCTGCAACGACAACAGCTTCCTGCAATCCAGCATGGCCAACAATCTAAAATCTCACCAATAGAATGAAGACAACTCAATCTCCCGGCACCAATTCTACTCACTCGGATCGATTCCAAGGCCAGCAAGTATCTTTACTCCACAGCAAGTGGCAACAGCCAACATTGCTAGCAGCTTCAGAAATGGCCAATCCGTTCTCCAAGCACCCCGCCGGTGCCACCCAAAGTGAAGGCAAGCAAGCAACCCTAGACCTCCGCTTCTGTCACACTCAGGATAGCATGTCCTCAAGCAGTAAGCAAGACTCCAAAGAATTTGAGGACCTCTTGAAAAGTCAGTCTCTCGACACTGAGAAACAAAAACTGGCGGACTGTATGAATGAATAGATGGACGCAGTTTTGAAGCTGAGGGACTCTACCAGGAATTCGAGCAAAGAGCCTTGATACAACTTCCGCTATAGAGGTGACTCACAATACGAGCTCACGCAACCTATTTCCGGCTCCGACTCTGGCTCAAAGATCATCTCCAACATTTACATGACCGTCATAGTTTCTCACCCAACCCTCAAGGAACCCGAGACTGGTGGTATCGTCACAGAGCTCGACAAGAGTGCTCTGTCCATCAAAATCCAGGAAGTGATTGCTAATCTCGAGTCCTTCTGTTCGGAAACCGCGCCCAAGAGATGGCAGGAATATATTCTTTGCAGCTGCCCCATTTTTCAGAGCCAGAAAATGGAGTCATAAAGTCAATCGTCCAATCGAGCCCACAAAGTCAACGGGGTTTCGAGAGCGCTATCGACCACTGTGGATGGAACCTTGAGCATATATCCAAGATTACTCTCGAGAGTGAAGATGATGCATCAATTGAGAGAGTATCCTGGGTGATCGAGAAGGCCAAGCTCTAAAACCGAACGGGTTGTCAGTACGTCTGATTAGAGCGGCTCGCCCGACCATGTCACATGCAGACTTGAGCCAGGTGGGTAAGGTCGGGGGTGGGAATGGATACAGTCCTGAGCTGTCACGCGCCTGACAACGTTGTCAGTGTCGCGAAGAGTGTAGATAGGTAAACAAACTTTGAGCTGAGAAAACCTCCCCCAAGCGTTACCCATCGCGTCCTATGAATATCTCCAGCATCACATTACCCACATCCTCCTACTCCCTCGACCTCACAATCGATTTCATGTCATCTCAAGTTCGAAACCTCCACAGTCCCCACTTTGCCAAACTCGCGCCACTCAAGGTCCGTATTGTCCGGTCCTGCCGTCTCGAAAATCGTGAGGCCTGACTCCACTCGCAGTCTTCAGCATGAGCGAAGTACAACTCTACGCACTATCACCCACCGTTCGCGACGCCAAGATCCTGAACGTGGTCGCTGCTCTCCAAGATACCTGGGATGAGATCGACGCTTACGAATTGGGCGGGAGAAAACGCGTCCAGGAACTGGACAGCGCGCCTAGCGATGAAGAGTTACTTCGATCATTCGCCGTCGCTGTTGAAATCTATTTCAAGAAGCTGGAAACTGAATTGCTCATAGAGTTTCCGGAAACCGTGGTAGTCGCAGGCATGGACAACTACTTCAACGACGATGACATCGAACTCATTGATGCTGAAAATTCGACGGCGTTCATCTTTCCAGTCTTCCAACCACTATCTGCACAGAATCTCGACATCTACAATGGGATCGTCAGGGGCGCTCGAGAGACTCTAATCGATCTTGTAAACACGAGGGATGAGGCGGGCATCAATCAAATGAGAGAAGTGCTCTTGGAGACGATCGTCAATGGTAGTATTGTTTCGGAGTGGGTTGATGACTTCATGTACAGCCAATATCTTGCTAATGGGGTTGATTTGGATTGAATTGTGGGATGAACTGGCAGGTTCAGCGTCTATGATTGGCTGCTTTGCTGTCAGTAAAATTTCACTTTTGGAAATTGGCTAAACATCAGCCAAGTCGGCTATCTTCAAAGCTGTATGGGACGGGGGATCAACATTCCTGGGGATGGGCATCGTTGACGCTATAATCGCTCCGGACCTCTCTATGAGGCGCTTGTCAGATAACCTTTTCCATCTTACATTTTATCCTCAATACCGTCCAAGCATAGCGACGCATTCATATCAATGCCTTGAAGCCGTGTTGACATCGAAGGTGCTGTTGGCATTGCTGCCCATGTGCTGGTATCGGAATCGATGTTGAAGCCTCCTAGGCAAATCATGTATTTACATGGCCGAAGAATTGTCGATCTGGATCTTGGTCACAAGTGCTGAGGTTGATGAGTAAGATCAAAGATGGAAGGATTGTCCCGTCTTTGCGAATGCATTGACGAAGACAGGATGAGAAGTTCGTTTGATGTGGGAGGCACGGGCCAACTGTCGACGACATCAGATTTGATATGTCCATGCGAGCATCCTGATCTTGTTGCCATATCAAACAATACCACCAGAATCTCCACTCCCTCTTTACACTTCCACCATGCTGTGTCGAGCCCTCCCTATACGCCCTGCCACGGCATTCGCCTCCAAATTACAACCACAATGCGCAAAGACCGCCTTTTCGACGGCCTCCAAGCAACTCTTCGCTCACCCTCAAATCATCTTCCCCAAATCATGCACATCGAGATTTTCACAGCCCTCGCTACGGATAAGGATACAATCTCCGCCCAAGCGTTTCAATTCTACAACCACAACCGCTGGCTCGAGTGCCTCAAAGACAGCAGAAGATCCAGATGCTGTATTGACATGGAATCGTTTCCTCGAACTCCGCAGGACACGTAGGCGGGTCTGTTTGGTGGCCTCGGTTGTTGGAGGTTTAAGTTTCTTCGTGACGGGTATAGTCGTGCTAACGACGAATGACTTCGATCAGATGGGCGCCCAAATGATCGGTCTGGACCCATTCATCACCCTAGGCCTCGGAACTTTTGCCTGTGGAGCGTTGGGGTGGCTATTGGGTCCTTTCTTGGGCACTGCGCTTTTCAACATGTACTACAAGCGACTGGTGCCTCAGATGCGAGTGGTAAGATGATCGCGATCAGATTGAATGACTGAACGACAACTAACGTCCCTCGTAGAAGGAAAAAGAATTTTACTCACGCATCAAGAAATTCCGCGTCGATCCCTCCGTCTCTTCGATGCAGAACCCAGTTCCAGATTACTATGGCGAGAAGATTGGAAGCGTGGCAGGATATCGAAGATGGTTGAAGGACCAGCGAGCATTCAACCTTAAGCGGGGAAAAATGGTTTAGACTTACAAGCATAGTCTCCACAGGCCTAGACGGCTCGTTGGCAGGATCTATAGGGCTTCATGATCTCATGGAAGGCGGTATACGCGAAGTCTGATAGCAGGAATGGGCTCGATGAACATACATACAACCTAGCGCATAATAAGTTGGCGGTATGCTGGTCTGATGGCAGGCCATTATCCTACTGAACCCGTACGAATGCTCGCGCATTGAAAGAAAACATTTGTTCACAATCCTGTCGTACTTACAATCTCCATACTCGAAAGCGGTATTTTGTAGATGACATGTACAACAGCGTAATAGCCTACAATCATGAAGTGCTTTTCTCGTCGGGCTTTCCCAATATCGATCGCATAAGCTGATATGTGAAGCTTCACTAAATTCACAACATAGAGTGAGCTTGGTGTCTCCATTTGGCCAAACTCACGAGACTGTCTCAATCATCGATATCAGCACAATAGTAGCCAAAGCCCGCCAATGGTACTGAGGCAGAGAAACTTATCCACTTATGTTTGGTCTTATGTTATCTCCAATCCAAACTAAATTTTCTAAAATGCAGCCTCCATATTATAGGTACAGCTATAGTGCACACTCGATGTTGACTGACAATAGGAATTCTACTAGTGTTGGCCAGCTATTGTCAATAAGCTTTCTGCAGCATGGAACGAGCCAACTTGGCTATAAAATACCGTGCTCGCGCGACTTTCTAGACATTGCAACCGACTTTCCCACGCACTCCTCATGCCAATCAATCGATCCGAAGCTTTGCCGCCCTCAATCCAATTCTTCAATACAGAACCAACTATGCAATCACCACTCTCTTCCATGGCCTCAGCACCCTACTGCCCGATCTCGCCAGCTTACTCGATATCGTCGCCGTTAGGTTAGGCACTCCACTTTCTCACAGCATTTCCTCGCCCCACTGCTTTCTGGATGCCCGCCCCTTTTAGCCTCCTGGATCTTACCACATTTCCACTCACCTTGATACACCCATGCTGATTCCAAGACATAGACAGTCCCTACGTCATCATCCTACCATCTTTGAATATAGTCTACGCACCAACAACCCCGCCATACGGCAACGATCCACCAAAATCAAGTGGAATCCATTACGCTCCTACTACCCCTGACCTTCCCTGTCCGCCGCCATCCGGAAATGAAGAACCAACTATTTCAACGACGACAGTTGAGGTTTGTTGGGACCCTCTTACGCCTCCTCAGCCACCGAGAATTTGTTCGCCTCCTCGCACCAGGATCAAGGAGATTGAATTGAGGGAGAGGAGTCTGAAGCGCAAGGCTGATGAGTTAGAGGATGAGAAGAAGGAAATTGTGAGGAGGGAGGAGGAGGTTGAGGCGAAGGAGAGATGGATGAAGGCTCAAGAGGCGAGAATAAGGAGAAGGGAAGAGAAAGTGAGGTTGAGGGTGGAGGCTGTGAAGCTGGCAGAGCAGTTGTTGGTGTTGAAGAAGAGGATTTTGCAGACGGAGAACGAGGAGAGGGATGCTTGAATGTTCAGCTTCGCTAGTGGTGATGACTCCTAGAGTCTTGTACCATCCAATTCTACTACTCCTCTTGAGATCTTTATCATGGCCTTGTGGCCTGGTTTTCTGATTCAAGTGCTGTCACCTATAATCAATTTATTGCCAGCAGTCTCAAGAAAATACTGGTGCTTCGTAAAGTTGGTAAAACTGGCGAATAAACCTATGGTCTACCTGTCAGGATTGGACTTTACACGTACTTGTTACTGGGAAAATAGTGGCCAAAGACTGACTGCTTGAGAGGCAAGAGGGTATATGTTGATGGCAAAATAAACGTGCCGAACGTGTCCACGCCTCCTAGAATATCTTGCTAAGCACACTTCTGACCTCAGCAGGCTGCTCACTCTTGTCGCCAGCCTTCCCTTTGCTCTTATGCAAAACCTCTGTCTGTTTGAACGAGCTTTGTCGCTTCTTCTGCTTTGACTTTGCAATCTTCTCGGCAGCGGGCAACGCAATATCTGCCACTACCTCATCATCTTGCTTATGTTTACCCTTCTTCTTCTTCTCCATGCCGTCCAACTTTTTAGCTTGCTCCACATTGGCCAAAAACTCCCTCGTCTCTTTGCGATCGACCGTAGCTTGTGCGCGTAGTTTCGCAGCTCTCTCAGCGTTCTGGTTGGCAATCTCCTCTGTCAATTGCCTCCACTTAAAATCGCCCAGAAACTTGAGACACCACACATCGTCATGATAATAGCCACCTTTCTTGCCACCTATTGGCCGTGTGTTCAAGGTATCCGCAGCAATCTCTGCCTCCTCTTTATCCAAAAATTCCACCCAGCCGTCCAAGAAGGACCGCTTCTTGTTTCCACCACTTTTCACGCGTGATTTATGTGACTCTGGATCTTCCGGGGTGAGGAATATGCGACCGAGTCCTGATGGCGCAAAAGGTGATAAGAGATTTTGGAGGGTATGCGGTTTCATAAACGGAGGAACGCGGGAGACATAAACAACACCAGTTTTCGATGCCTTTTCCATGGATTTGGCGAGTTTGCGCGCGAGTTTTGACTTCTTTCGCGGCTCGGGAGGATCGTCGTGTATTGAGGTGGGGAGCTTAAACCTGTTTGCTACTGCCTTTTCGGATGCAGGAGATGCTTTTGGCTGTTGTTCTGGATTTTTCGGCTTGTTTGTTTGCAAGGGCTTGGTAGTCACTTCGTTGTCCGAGTCCTCTTCTGAGCTGCTGTCGTCGACTTTCCTCCTCTTGACACTTCGCCCTGCAAAAGCTCTGTCTTTGCTCTCTTCGGCCAATTCGGAGTCGTAGCCTTGATCCTCATCTTCAATCTCATCGGCGACAATGTATTCGTTTCGTTTTCGGGTAGTCATCGTGTTCTCAATGGGATCTCTGCACTTCGAGGTGGCTCGGAAAAAAGTTTGAAGTTCACGGAACTGCTTAGATCATGTGACAGCGTTCACTTTACGCGATGCGTATAGTGAAAGACGCGGTGACGCATTTGGAGAAATGGAGAAGTGGCACTTGTGTATTGAATACAATTCTTCTTCAACCCCAAACTGGCTGCGCAAACTGGAGTCGCCAAGGCACTGCGGGTGTTCGATTGAACCTCGCAACTGCGTTTAATGCCGAAGAACCTTAACAATAAATCTCTTTCCTGGCAATATTCAAGGCCAGAAGTATTTCAGCCCGCTTTCGCTTCTTCCATCTTTGCGTTTCCAGAATCCCAATCGGTTATGTCATGTTCTAAGGTCCTATCACTAGACCCTGGCTCAATAGGATGGGCAGTTCCAGCCTCGAGAGCAGCCTCGAACTCTCCTTCGCCCTCATGTCTGTAGCTTTGCCGCCTGATATTTCTACTCAGAAAAGTGTTCCATAAGCTTTCAAGATCAAGCTCCTCCCTCTTCTCTTCTGTTAGCATTTGTACCACAATGGTAACCTTATTTGTCTCAGAGCCAAAGCCCACAAAGCCTTCAATAGGCCTGACCTCCTTCTGCGCACCCTCAGCTGGTTCGATCTGTCCAGCATGGACGCAGACCCAACCAGTCCGGATGCCATCATCAACGTTTTCAGGAGAGATGACACCAGCATTGGCCATGAGCTTAGCGCGGCGGTTCTTCCTTCTCATCTTAAGCTTGATTTCGTTCCGACCTAACAAGCCATCCGCGTATGGCCTCAATTTGTGACTCGTACGCAAGTAGCGACAAAAGCGATCTGCCGAGACGTGAAGATGTTTCTCGCTTCTCGCTGTACCAATGATCATCAACAGGTTTGCGCCGAGCGCAGGTGGAGGATCGAGGCTTCGCAGATCAAGCAGTGTAAGATAATCCAGACCAATATCGACGGACAGATGTTGTAAGATTGCGGCCAATTCTGGTGGCGGTTCGGGCGGCATTTCTGGGAGTTTTTGTCTTTCGGCCATAGGGTGGTCCGAGTCGAGCTGTCGTTTGGGTTGTTGGACAGGTGAATATCTTGGATCCATTGAGCCTGCTGAAAGGCCGGTATGGAAGTTGGAGCTCGACTTTTAGAATCATTAAATAAATCCGCTTCGAATTCAGATAAAGCATCATCGATGTTCTCCTGTACTTTTGCGGCGACTCGCAAAGATGCTTTTGTCGTTCTAGTAGCAGGTCTCGCAGCTGATCGGCCTCTTACCCGTCCGCCTTTAGGTTCTTCTGGGTTTTCTGATGGTTTGCGTGAAAATGGTCGTATCGAAGTTAACGAATGTGGTAATTGGCAGCCCGAGACCATGGAAAAGGCACCGTAAAGTGATGAACGGCAGCCATGACAGGACCAGACTGGTCGAGATAGAGATCGGGCGACGGACATGACTGAATGTGGCGAGCAATTGAAAGTCGTGTATCCAAGAAAGTTGTTATGCTCATTTGGAGCAATGCATACCTCTACAGGCTTGACTCAGCTACGCTAGTGTAAATTACAGACTCTCGTGTCCCTATCCCCTATTTCTACATCGGTATCGGTACCGGTCTTGAACCTTCACTCTTCCGTCTCTGCTCTGCTCTGCACCTTCATTTTCATCTAAGCTTAGGTGCTGGATTCTTGTTTCTAAACTGCTAATTTTGAAACATCTCTCCTATCCAGTGTGGATCACAAAGGGCTATGTAAACGCGGCAAGTTTTCTAGTTGTATCAGGACAACGTCGCCCTCGGAGGAGCTGATGTGATGTCGCTATTGTACGAACAAAGACTGGCTGTTTTGCGCGCCTCCAGCTCCTCTATCCATCTGACTCCGGATTATTGAAACCATCAAGCACTAGTTGGAACAGCCCTTGGCCTTGCGTCGTCTCTCATTCATGTCGAACCAACCACCTGCCGTTGTTCGGTTGTGACGTTCGATCAAATCATGAACCTTGGAGTCTACCGCCAGGTCGTCATCACCAATACCGCCGGGTGAGATCCTTAGGGAAAATAGCCTTGCTGATGGGCATTGTCCATTTTGTGGTAAGTTTGATCAGAAGAAAGACGATCTAGGTTGGATGAAAGACGAAGATCAGCTTGAGGAACTGCGCACAGAGGCAGAGGAGCTCAGATATTCCTTCGACTACATTATCTCGCTTGCTATCTTTGAGGCGTGAGCCTGGAAGCTCGCTCTCATTGAAGAAATGCGTAGGAGAAAGCGGGTTGTCCAGTAACACTTTGCGAACCCAGAGTGATAGCATACTAGAATAGTCAAAATCGGAAGTACACATCAAAACAGGTAAGTACGAAAACATGAAAGGAACAACCTTTGATATATTTATCTTCTAGTTTCGAATGGAGACCGTTTCCATTCGAGCTTGAAAAACATTGGGATGGGCCTAGCTGTTCACGAACATATTCCCTCAGATGCATGGACAACGCTGGTTAACATATGGACCAGGGAGTGTCAAGACCAGCATCCACATTGTAAGCAACCTGCCATCACGAATTCGCCGACCAGAGTATTCAATATGCGGTCTTCAACTACGGACTCTCGTTCGATGGAGGCCAAGGGTGGCAATGGTGCATATGCGGCTCTCAGCCATCACCGTGCATCAATAGCATTGATGTGGGAGACACATGTGATGCAGGCGAGTTCAGGAGGGTGAGACATTTTCTGGCATGGAAAGTGGTGCCGAATGGCCAGGATGTCTGTTAGCTGATAAGTACTTATGATATAAATCAAAGCCTCAACCGGTCAATTGCCACAGCCAGCAGCAGGGATGAGGCAAGCCTGATGACCGCTTCCAACTTCCTTCCAGGATCTTAGTACAACGTACACCCCGTATTCATCATGATGTTTGCCACTCCTTCATACTTTTTATCATCCCACTCTGAAGCAGACGACTACTTGAGGACAAACATAGATGATCGAGTGGATTTTCAACGTGCAAAGCACGTATAAAGAAGATGTAGGACGACTGCAAAAAAAATTCGTGCCATGATTATTTATGTTAACATGATGCAGATACCTACTCTTCTCCAGATGTGGGCAAAATGCTGAACTCATGTTATAGCATGTGAGGGCTTTCGAGGAAGCTCGATTGACCAATTAGGTGGGCATGTGATCGCGGACCGATTTCTTAAACACGCTGTCGCTTCGCTGCAGGCGGCTCAGACTCGTCCTCTCCGTCCTCAGATCCGTCCTGGTCATGATCGTGTCCCTCGCTGGCGTCACCCAGAGAGTCGTCTTCGAGGTCCAGATCAGAGTCGACCTCGTTGCAGATCTCGCTATCCCAATTGATTAGAGTCTTCTGATGTAGTGATGGACTGATAGCTTACCAATCGCTGAGACCGCAGTCATACAGGCCTTCCTCGTGATTGTCGGCTGCTTTTCTACGTGGGGTACAGCACAGGCTTACCCGGTGGTCAGTGGAGGTTTTCATCGTGATTTTTAGAAGATGGGGACGTACCACTCAATAGAGAAGCAGTTGCCACATTCGTGCTCCATGAAGAGCTTCATGAAGAGCTCCAACTCGGCATCATCGCAATATTCGGGAGGTTCTGCCCAATTCTCCTCTTCTACAACGCAAAACTCGCTGCAACAATTTCAGTAGCCGTATGAGCAGTGCATTTCTTTTCTATGTATTACCAGTCATCGCAGCGCAGCCCATGATGCAGTCGTCCAAGTGGCATGAACTCCGCGAAGTCCTTGACCATTTCCTTCTTGATCTTGTTGACGACGTAAGGTAGCTCTTCGCTGATCTTCTCGTGGACGCTTCCTAGCTTACGAGCCCATTCCTTGCACGCTGGCATCTCAGCCTCGTTGTGCTGGCGGTAGGACTCGTATAAGAAACTCTCCTTGTTGTGACGTACGTCTTTTGCGTAGACCGGGGCGAAAGATTGGTAGTAGATCTTTTGGCGGACCACGCGGTCTAGACATAGAAGGTTGGCTGGGATTTTGATCTTGGGCACTTCTACGAAGGCGGCTGTTGTCTACTCGAGTATGTTAGTAAGATGATTCGAATCGGTTGGAGGTTCCAGCAAAGGGAATGGGTAGGGAGCACCTCGGAAACCATGGTTATTTGTGGTTAGATGATGAAATATAGATGTGGACAACAAGAAGGTGTCAGAGACTTTCCTTCTAGTGAAGTTTTGGTCTTGTGACTGAGTCACTCGACTTTGACGTCATCCAGTGTTGAGATGTGCGTGGAAACTGGTATTGACCACTAGGCAGAAGGGAGCAAGAGTTCTCTAACGAGAGTTGATCTTGAATTTTAGACCTGGACTGGGCTCAGAGTTCAGGGCGGAGGAGGTTAATGTCTTATCCTTGTTCTAATCTTCGGGGTCAAAAATAACGAAAAAGAATCGAAGTGTGTTACTGAATTGCGTATCTATGTTGCCTCGAAGCTCTGTCGTCATTTGTACGGTGGATTTGATTGCGTTGCCAGGTAGCCCAAGCAAAGTAACGAATGATCGAGTCGATGACTCGAACCCCGATGGATGGGATGGCAACACCAAACATATTGTGGTGCTCGATATCTCTGTCAATTAGAGGTGGTTCTCCATAGAATCTAGTGGATGGTTGAGAGATCGTCTTTTCATCTTAGGATCGAACTTTGGACGAATCGTTGCTTACAGAACATATCGAGGAACTCTATATCATTGCATTGTTCGTATCCAGTAACATTCCGACTCATCAGAATCTCTCGTGTTCTTTGACGTTGCGAGAGGTACTAAGAGAATGTAATCTCTCGTCCACGTTCACCCCAACCGACTACCTAGGTGTCTATTCCACCAGTAGTCTTGTCTGCTCTTCACAGACGGAAGTTTCAGGCTAGAACCAATCTTGTACTCGTGGCTTCCATTCCCTGATCTTGTCTTCCAGCGCTTTGCCGGTCTTGCCTCTCCATATGCCTTTCCTCTGCGCTTTACCGACGTTCCTTCTCTTGACTTTACATGTTTCCCTCCAAGGTCATCTACCTTGTTGTCGAATAAGAAAGGATTCGCGTCGAACTGGAGTAAGAGACTGTTAATTTGACCGTGTCCATGGGTAGCAGCCATAAACAATGGCGTTCTCTCGACTCCGTCTCAAAAGTTGGCTTGTGCCTCCCTTTCCAAGAGAAGCTTTTACGACCGCTTCTTCACAGAGTCGAGCTGCAGCCGAAAGGGGAGATATAGGTGTTTCATCGAGTATCCTTTTGCTAACGTGATCGTGACCTCGAATCGCCGCAATAATCAGGCAAGATATCGAATCGTCGTTGCCGTGAACGTTCGCTTTGCCAGTGTCCACTAATTGCCAGAAACTGGAATTATTGCAGCTGTTGTATAGGCGTGGTTCGAATCGAAAAGGCGATAGAATAAGGTACTGAATACTGATTGCCAATCAAGGTATTTAGATTTCACGAACGTCAATGGTTGTGGTAGAAGTGGAGCCAAATTTGGCTTAGAAGAACCAGGAGACTCGATTTCCATTCTTCCACAAGCCTTTCTGAATGTGTCGATGCTCAATGGAAGAAGTTCATGAAGTTGAATCTCTTTCGGGCCATGGTGACATTGCTCATAGATCAATATATTTAGTTGTCCCGGTATCGTACGATACACGTGACTGTGTTCGAGCTCTCCCTGCCAGGGTTGGACATAACCAAAAAACGAGAGACTACTCTATTGAACAACACCCACGCCAGAACGAATCCAAGCGATTTTTCTCCTCGCCCTGTCCCATTTCCACAGGCGGTTTCTGCAATCCTGGACGCCTATAAACAACAAGCGAAGTGAACGCTTCTTTCGCAAGCATGTCTTTCATTCCCGTCAAGGAATACTTGAACAGCAAGTCACTTGGTATATCCGTGAAACTTCGCAGCTGATCAGTTGTTCTCCAGGTGTCGTACGGGTCATCACCATAGACGGCCGAACCTACCAGGGCGTCCTCACTGCCATTGATAATCAGACCAACCTCGTCCTCACATCCACCGAAGAACGAACCATCCAACCAGCAGAAAGCGATGCAGAAAACAAACTCGAACCAATGGGAGTCTTCATAATTCGCGGAGACTTGGTCTTGATGTGCGGGCTAGTAGATGAGGAGATGGATGCAAGCATAGACTGGATGAAGGTGAAGGGAGGACCTATCGAAAGCACAAAACACACATGAGCAGCTGTCGCAAGAACGAGATAAGACATATACCCCAATCCATCGGCGTGTGGCGAGACAACGCTCTGTTTCCAGACACGTGCTTTCGCGCACTCGCGATAGCAAAAGACGAGCCTCAGCACAGAAAGTCGTCCATATACCCCAGGCAGCATTCAGGCGATGTGAAGGCTGCGAAGGGCATCAGGGAGAATGCGATCTGGAAAAGATCAAGCGCACACCATCTACGAGTATGTCACTCCCACATGATCTGAAAAGGGTTTCGAGATAACATTAGAGGGGAAAGACGAACATGTCTAAATATTGAAAATTGGACCATCACGTCAACATATTCCGTCTCGGCTAGTCTCGTTGGAACTAGTGCTCCTGTGTTTCTACAATATTGGTCCAACACGTCATCCAAGGACCTGCTAAGATACGAGTTGTGGACAATACACGCCAGTCGAGTCTGTGTTAGACAAATCTCGTGATCCAAACTTTCGCGTGTCAGACGCGTGACACATGAACATTCGCAAAGAGATTTACTTCAGGTAAACGTGGATTTTCGCTTCTCTCGAGGTCGTGTTTAGGGTCCGCGCTCACTGATGTCCAATTGCACATTGATCATTCCGATCGCACTTCAAGATCACGCTTCAGTGTCGACACCACAATTAGTAATGCAATCCCTCGGGCGTGCTCATAAGATGAATACGAGATGAGATTTCCCAAAAGCAAAGCCCTCACTCGCAACGCTCGAGTCTAGGCTGGTAACAATGCGCCTGGCTGCATCACTTCAATGTGTCAATACAGCGTTGTGATCAGGTCATTGTGAGGGATTAACCGTCAGCCAAAATATGGTAAGAAGATTGTTAACGAATGACCGAGTGCAAAACTCGCCCTCCTGTCTGCAGTAGTCCCATTTTCAGGTTTAGACTCTCTTTTCGAGAAACTTTCGCAGGGCCTATATGGCAGACAGAACTGCTCAAACACCCAATGCCAACCATTGGCAGGGGAAAGAACTAGTTCATTCTGTCCGGACTTTCCTCAAGGGTGATCTCCCGTAGACCTCTCCTGTTTCGCAACACAGTTGTCGACGTCACTTTCTTCGAGATCTACTGGTGAAGGGGTCGTTGATTTGCTTATTGTCCCGTATATGAAAGCAATCTCCGAAATGGCATCATGTCTATTGGTTCACTAGAACCTGACAGCGCTGACAGCTGGTCTTGGTGACGACTGACGCTACACAGCGGTTTCTCCGCATTTATCTGTCGATCCCCGTCGCGCACGTTTGAGATCTGCCACAGCCTTGTCAAAAGCGACTAAAGAGTACTTCGAGAATCATACGCGCTCTTGGTTTGCAGAACCACTACTCATTTTGCGGGTACCCTACATCCATACCCTTTGCCGTATTGCACCCAAACTCCAGCAGCGAAGTTCCAATGATCTCTAACGCACAACCTGCATCCAAAGACTCCATCCACGATATTGAAGGAAGACATTTCTTCTTGTCTAATTCGTGAAGGTGCACGATGACGTAATTAAGTATTCGACGAAGCAAAGCTGGAGAGTACGTAGGCATCTTGATTGGCAACAATTCATTGCACAACTTCCAATCAGTCCGAACATCATTCGCTTTCAGCACTCCCCCGATGGGGTCACCCACCATTCGCAGGTTCTTCCTCTTCGGCCCTGCAATAGCTTCTCCCTCAGGGCACCTTCGGAGGACCAATTGTAGGTCTTATTGGCTCCGTCGGTGGCTTGGCTGCCGATGCTGACTTTGGACGTGGCTTGTCGGGTCACGCGCTCTCTTGATCGTCCTCCGCATACACGCAACAATACTTGCTTAGGATTAAGTTGTTGTTTTGGGCGTCGCTGACCTTGACTGCTTGGATCGTATGCTGAATTGTATGCGATGCGATGCTATTTGCTCGGTCTTCGCGCAATAAGGCGAGTTCAACACTGACTAATCTTTCCGCGCAGTCTGACCAAGCACTTATTAGAATCTTGCCATATTGTCCGTTGGCTGGAGTGCTCGCTCTTCCTACACTTGCTTCTTTTTGTCTTGTGCACACCTTATATTTGTCTTCTCTGCTTCATGCGCCTATGATCTGAACGCGTCCCATGTCTTCTCCGTCCGACGGCCCCTTAACAGCCTTTTTGTTCTCCTGTGACAGGGTGCAAAACCTGATGTGGGCCGCCACGTTCTGCTTGCAGAGTCTGCCTTCGTCGATCTCCAATGATTTGACGCAAGGTACGGTAAGGATATTGACCTATAACAGAACTAGACGTATCACCCAGGTGCTGGGCAAGGTTCAGCCTCGCAGGGATCACGAACATGGGCATTGAAGATTGACGTAGGAATTTAGGGATCGAAGTTCGCCAGCCTGCAACAATTCCATGGAATGTTCAGAATGAGTGGATATCATCACTGGACAACGAGATTCATGTCGGCTTACAAGCTGGAAAGGTTCAGCCGCGAGACGGAGACCTTCTAATTTGGGGTCTTGGGCCTGCTTTCGTGCCGTATCAATGGTCATTATCTCCTGGAGTGAATATTGGACATGGTCTCTGCCTGGCTTCGAATGACAACGAAAACATGGGGAAATAGCTTGCTTTTAGGAGAAAGGTGAGTATAAAGGCATGGCCGACTGAATGCTTCAAGCCCACATCGACTCGAGAATCCACTTCAAATCGCCATCAAAGAACTCAATCGCGACCTTGCCGAACCAAACTCAAACCGCCCCTTGAAAACACAAACCAATCTCAGGATGCGCGCCTCCATCTTCTTCTTCGCGCTCGCGCCCCTGGCGATGGCAGAGGCTATCCCAGATGTCTATGCTCGACAAGTAGTTTATATTGCTTGCTCGGGCACCACGGGCAACGCGCAATGCTGCGCCACGGATGTCCTAGGACTTGCTGACCTGGATTGTGCGAACCGTAGGTCTATCCTTCTATTTCACTGGCACATGCAATGACTTGAATGATACTCGGTATTTCAATGTCGCTGTGCCTCACTACTTTTCTCCTTCCCATCACCATTCAGCGTACCTTGCACTTGTATGATACATTGCTAACACCCAATAGCAACCACGACGCCTCAATCCAAGGACGACTTCACGGCCATCTGCTCTGCAGGCGGTCAGAGGGCTCGATGCTGCGCGTTGCCAATCTTGGACCAGGCGCTGATCTGCAGTGACCCTGTCTAAATCAGGAGAAATGGCTATGAGGTCGGAAGGCAGGGGGAAATTGATCCGCGAACGAGTGAGGATGGTATATTGACATCTGTATTGTCTTTGACGCGTGGATTTGTATTGATGTTGTGGAAGTAATGTACTTGTGTTATTCTGTTGTTTGTACGAGGTCGCTGATGGATGCGTGTCTATTCCGTTGAAATACCTCATGAGAATTAGCATATGACGTATTCAGCTGCATCACTCACATTTGCCCTTAGATTGCTACGACTCGTTCACTTAATGGTCCACACATGATCAGCGTGGCAAACCTGCTGCCACGACAGTGGTAGCCTTGCCTGTCACGCGGCGTGCAAGGCTGACTCTTTTTTCCGGTGCAACCTAGCTTTCGTACATAAGTTTTCTTCTTCATGTCTTGTGGAAGAAAATCGTAAGCTATCATCTTCCTTTTCGCATCATCATCATCCTTCCCTTCCTTCGCACCCCGTTACTGTACCACTGATTGCATTCGAACGTTGTAGAAATTTAGTAATATGCCCGAGTTTCGGAACCAGCTCGAGAACAAGCGCATTACAGAAAGGGTGGAGGAGAAACTCCAGAAAGAGGGGCATGAGACAGTCGAGGAAGAGCGCCTCAGAGAGAGCCTCGCTGGAGAGGTGACGCTCGAGGAAACAGAAGTGGAAAAGTTGACCGAGGGAGATCCAGAATGGAGCAACGAAGAATCGGAGCGACCCATGAGCCCGTCACCAGAAGAACTGGCAGAATATCATCATGATGTCGTCGGGATGATGGAGAAGCTCGTGCACGACGCGCCAGCCGTGAATCAAGATGAGGCGAGGCGCATTGAGGACGAGCTTGAGAGAAGACACGAGGAGAGGTCCCAAACGGACGCGAAATTGGAAGAGGAGGTGAAGGTTGAAGGCGAGGGCGAACATGAGCCTCCTCGATCTAGATCAGGATCAATTGACCAACCGATCCAGGATCGTATCTTGCTCGCCATCAACGTACCCGCCATACAGGTTGAGACGCCTATGTTTGGCGATGTGGCCGAGACGCATCGACGATCTCTGATGGAGGAAGGCACACATTCCTCGTCGTCCAATGAGCCAGAACAACCAGCTTCATCGCAAAAGCCCACACTTCGAGAACACGAAAAAAATTTCATTCCCAAGCCGATCCCGCATCCAAGAAGAGGCTGCCTAAAACCTGCAGATTGGACAACGAGACCGAACCCAAATCCAAACGCACCACCAAAATCTACCAGCTTCAAGGACGAAATAGAGACATACGAACCACACCCTGCGTACTACACCGCTTACCACAACTACGACCTTCATCCTGAAGATCCCGCCGACCTTACCAAAGCCGACCAATACTTCTCCACCACAAAATCTAACCACCAGCTCGTCGCACCCACTGCCGAGACTCCACGCACATTGGGGAAATGGCTCTTAACACCGCCCGAAGCCACGCCCAAACATCTCCACGACGACTCATATCCCGCCAACGAAATCGACGGGATCTGGACCGAGCTTCGTCCCGTCTCTACAGTAAGCGAGGCGTTGTGGGAATGTAGTCTATTCCATATTCCTTCCCAGCCCTGGGGCGGGTCGATGGATGATTTGCACTACAAGTCTGATTTTCATTATTGGGTCAATCTCACTTCGAGAGTCGTCTATTTGAGGGAGGGGTTTAAGGCAGTTGTGGCGCCGAACGTTACTTCTGTTATTGAGAAGATTGGGTGGCCCGACTGGCCGAAGAGATCTTATGACGTTGTGCTACAGGAGGAAGATGAGGAGGAGAAAATGGCTAGGGAGGCTGAGAAGGCGACGAGAGAGATGCAGGAGAAGCTGAAATTAGAGACCAGGGATGGAATTGATGGTCAGGATGAAAACGAAAGTGAGAGCAAAGCTAAAGAAGAGCGAGCGAGCGAGGGGAAGGGTAAAAGTGGAACTGAAGCTAGGCACGAGGAAAAGAATAGAGAGGCAGATCAGGGGACGAGTGAAGACAAGAGGACAGAGACGGTCAGAATGGAGAATAGAGAAGAGGCGTGGGGTCAAAGTACAGAAGACGCGAAGGGAGCACGGAGAAAGCTATCACAGATACGTGCCGCGCTCCGAGAACAAATCCACCGACGTTTAACGGACCTCATATCTCCAACACGAGAATTGATTCAGCGGCATTTGACAACTCTAAGAGACTCGATGTTCACTCGGATGGAAAGGATAGTATCTGCTCATCGGCGGCCTAACCAGCAGTGCGACGTAGAGACGGTCCCTCCCATCGACGTTGGCGGCCATCTGAAGTTCATTCGCCACGAGTCCAAGATCGCCGAGCTTCTCATCCTCGAGGAGATGCCAGAGATAAAATGGGCGAGAGAAGAAGCAGTTCGGCGCTGTAAGGCGGAAAAGGGACCTCGTGCGAGTCTGTGGAGCGAAAGCAATTTCAGTAGAGTCAACTTTTGGGATTTCGAGGTTGACGAGTTGTTGCATTGTGTCAAGTACTATGAGGTCAACAGCGAGGAAGAGGTTTGGGGCTTTTTGGTAGATTTAAAAAGTAAGGAGGAAGATGAGGATGCGTTCTGGGACTATCTTGTTGATGTCAGGACTCAGAGAGAGGAGGCTGAGACAAAAGGAAGCTTGGTTGGAAAGAAGGCGATGGTGAAAACGGTTGTTTCGAAAGAACAGTCCGTTGATGTCGCGAAGATTATGGAGGAAGCTGAGGTCTTGGGGAAAAGTGAGATTGTTATTGTAGAAAACAAAGCTGCTGGAAAAGTTGGAGTCATGGAAGAAGAGGGGATTGTGGAAGGTGGCGAGGTTGTGAAGGAGGTCGAAGCCGTGGCAAGGAGATGCTATACGCCTCAGATATGCGAAACACCAGCGAACGCTTTTCCAACACCAAACTTCTCGTTCCAACAACCGGCAACCTCAACGACAAATCCAACGTGGAAGATCAGGTCATATAAACAGTCCACCGAACATCGTCTAGTCCAGGACATGGCGACCAAGAAGTGGGTATTCAGACGTGTTTCGACCCAAGAACCCTGGCATGAGAAGCCGACGTGTTGCCAGTTTTGTTCCAGAAAGAGTTGTCATCTTAGGGATCGAAAAGAGGTGGCGAGGACGGTGGACATGTTCGAAAGGGGTGCTCAGCCATTGTTTCTGGACGAGTGGTACGAGGGAGAGAAAGATTCGGACTCGTCGGACTCGGCGGAAAAGGAGTGAGTGAGAGAGCAAGGATGTGGAGGAGGAAAAGAAGAGACAAAGGATGTCGACAACGATGATGCTGATGGTCATTCAAGCCCGAGGATCCTGAGTATCGATAGGCGTCTGTTAATCTCAGCGCTTTGTCTGTGAAGAAAATCGTCTACGAAGTAGCTCAACTGTCCAAGTTCATGTTTCCACATCTATCGAAGATGTCAATATCAATCGTGTCTCGCTTTATCAACCAGCTCCAAGTATTCGTCTATCTTCTTGTAACTCCAGCTCTGATACGAAGGAGGGTACAAGAAAGGTCGCATATCAAAACGGTTGTCGTCGGGAGAGTAGTCATTCGCGTGCATTGAGGGCGTTATCGTTGTCATCTTGTGTCTGTAGCGTTTGTTAGCACAAACCATGTAGAATAGAGAATGTTCGTATCGAGGTGAATGTTTCCATGTTGAGCGCTAGGCCTGTTTGAAAAGCGAGGAGTTCATCAATATCGATATCGAGCTGTCAGTGCACTTTTTGAGAGACAGTGCTTGCGATTGAAACGTCAAACATACCTATTGATGGCATAGTAATGGAAGAAGAACTTCGTCTTCTGTGCGATTTCTCGTGGAGTCATCCGCGGCGCATCATCGCCCTCGTTCTTAGGTCGATCGATACTCCAGTCCTCAAGTAACCGTCGGAAACAGCCATAGGGACCGAGCTTGTTGACTTTTCGGAGTTTTCCGAAGGCGGTCAATTCAGCGTAGGTGATCCCCATATCCGCTTCATCACTCTGAACATGCGTGTCTGTAATTGGCTCTAACTCGGCTGTAGGAACAGCGTCCACAAAATCATGGAGAATTGGCATCTCCCATATGTTTCCAGCCCAAGTGATCAGACGTCTGAGATCCGCCTTGTCGATCGACCCGATGGGATTTATGTCTGCGCTGGAACAATCGTACTGAGCGGATACACTTAGCCAAGAGCTCACAAATCGATTTTTGGTACTTACTTTGGTGAAGTAGCCTCTCAATGCTTCAGCCACGTTAGCAGATCCAAGAACAAGCAGGGATCCTCCGTTTGGTCTATTTCTGATCATCGGCAACGTTGATGCATACTGGTAAGCGGTGATCATCCGCGTTCTTGCTTGTATGTTTTGCAGCATGAGATTTTCTGTATTAGAACCGCCGTGAACCTTGAACTTTGGTTGGAAGCCGTGTGTTTGTGCGATCAACCCTTTTTGAGCTTCGAAAATCGCATCGATGTTCAAGTCCACGTGGTAGGCATTGATCTTCGAAGCCAGGTTTTTCGCTCTTCCCCTAGTCTCTTCAGAACTCTGCTTCTCCATGCCCATGAACATGGTATGGAAGATCTGGTTACAGAGCTCATTTGCTGTCTTTGGCATTTCTTTGGAATACGTAGCAATCCTCTTGACATGCGCAATGACTGTCTCGTTGCCTTTCTCACACGCCTCGATCATGAGACGGCACATGCTGTACACCATGACTGCAGTCGCGCACGAGTCGATACCACCAGATAAGGGGACAAGATAGCCAGACATTCCTGATCTCGTCAAATAATCGTAAAGATAAACTCCGCCGGAGAGTGCCATCTGCTCCTCGGGGGAGTGGTACTTGGCGTTCGTAGGAAGAGAAGGCTTCAATCCAGGGATGAACTCCTCACCGTCCGAAAGCTCGAAAGCAGTTTGTATCCGCTGGTACTTGTTCCTCGAAGCTGCTGCCTGCATTCCACGACTTGCAGCAGAACGGTATGCTCGGATCTCTTCCAAATCAATCGTGGCTGTCACCACTTCCACTTCATCTAATGAGAACTGGGAGCCTTGGGCGACTATTTCACCATTGAGAACGATCATTGCCGAGCCATCGTAAAGGACGCGGTCTCCATCACAGCCAGATTGATTCGCATAGAGATAGCAGCCACCCATCTTTTTTGTTGTGCCTTGTATCAATTCGAGTCTCGTGTGTAATTTACGAAGTTCGAAATGACTGCCAGAAGAATTGGTAAAGATTTCGACGCCATCCAAGCTCATCTGCGTCGAAGGAGAATCGGGTGTGAACAGTTCTTCGCAAGTTTCTGCACCTATGCATGTATCTGGGGTCGATATGACAGCATCGCCGAAGAGCACATGGCTTGCTCCCTGCAGCTTTGAAATCCTGCGTGGAAGATGATATTGTTCGATTTCGCGGGGTTTTGTCCAAGGGGTGAAATGACGCATCTCAAAGTAGTTGCCGTCATTTGCCAACCACATTTTCGGCCTGATGAGCAGGATCTTGCCATTGAGCATAATGACCCTGCAATTATACCTACACCGGCCTGATCAGCGGCTTTACGGAAACACAAGCGCTCCTTATATCGAAGGAAAGCTAAGCAATAGAAATAGAAAAAGGAATGGTAATCTCACCTCACATTGCGGTGCTGAATCGGCATCCCAACATCAACAACTATATCATAAAGTTCCTTGTCGCACATTATTCGTTCAAGCATTTCCCAGCAGTGCAGATAGAGGTCTTGCTCTCTAAAAATGTTAACCTAGCAATCCGAGTATCTGGGAGGATTCAGTCGCCTTACCTAAAGTGATCCGCACATCCATATCCGCATATCTCCAGCTCTGATCCAACACGCACGCGGGCTCCCGCTTCTTTCGCCTTTTTGATGGACTGAATGATGCGATGAGTGTTGCCCTCGTAGTCTGTACTCCATTGCCGCAGCGAACAGGTCGCGACTGTGATGAGATGTCCCATCTTCGAATAGTATATGACTAGTGGTGGTCTTTTGATGCAGTGCAAGTTGTTGCTAGGAAAGCATTGGACTGAGGCGAAGACATCAGTTAGGTCTGGTTCATGTGGATTAGTCAAAGCGGAAGATGAACACGGCACGCTAGGCCGAGCTAAATGGGCGCACGTGAGAGGCATGATTTAAGGATACTTAGAGCATCTATCATTTTGATTTGTAGGGTCTGCTTCCCTGACATTAATAGTCACAAGGACATGGAAAAATGCTCAGTCGCTATCGGAACAACAGTAAAAATAGGATATTAAGGCCATGGAAATGATTAACATTAAGTAAGTCTTCCTTGGTCTACTTCGATGCTCAATCGCCTACGCAAAGGCCTCTTGAGAAATGATAGACCGCTTTCAGCAATGGAAAGTTCGAAGCCGCCTAGAACACAAAATGCAAATGTCCTCGCTGAAAAATCATGCCAACACTAGAAACCCTGAACGTCGAACAGTGTCAACAGACAATCGGCCCAGCGCACAAGCTGCTCAAGACGAAGACTTTTCTCGCCGTTCCCAATTTAGCCAAGCAGGGCGGAGAGGTCCGGAGAAGAGGGAAGAGAAATCGGTCTTCGGGAAAGTGTCTCCTTCCCTTAAGCTGAATTTGAACTCGCGAATTTGCGTCGCGAGGACAGCGTTTAACTGCACGTAGGCAAACTGCTCGCCAATGCATCTGTGTCTACCAGCGCCGAATGGAAGATACGGCGAGCTGGCGCCCTTCGTGATGAGACCGTAACCGTAGTCTTCCTTCTCCTCGTCGCCATCTTCGCCGCCTGAAATGTTAGTTCCTCCTGAGCCCTCGTCCCACCGGTGAGGTTCCCACTTTTCAGGAGCTGGAAAGTATATCGGCGAGCCTCCAGATGCGATGGGAGCGGCAAGGAGGATGTGCGAAGTGGGAATAATGTAAGGAGTTCCTTCCACAGGCATGGGCAATGTAACCTTGCGCATGATGCTGTGAATTGGCGAATGCATGCGAAGAGTCTCCTTGATGATCTGGTTGTGAAGAGGCATGCGAGCGAAATCGTCGTATTGCAATGGTGGGAGGTCAGGGCCGCAGACACGAAGCTGTTCCTGGTAGAGTTCTTCCTGAATGTCGGGTCGGGTAGCAAGACGGAGGAGGATCCAGGACGAGGTACTGGAAGATGAGTGCTGGCCGGCCATGAGAAGCGCGATCATCATGTGAGCAATTTCTTTGTCCGGAATGGGAGTGCCGTTCTTGTACACACATTGCATCAAATGCCAGATCATGTCCTCGGAGTTTTTCTTGGCGCCCTCGACTCTTCTCGACCTGATAATGTCCAGGTACGTCTCCGTCATCTTGTGGTTCGCAGCGTCGCGGCGGCGATTGTGCGGAAGCGGGGCCCAGGGGAGCATAAAGTTGATAGGGGTAAAGCCCATGTCTAGGTCGTGAAAGAGGTCTGCGAAGCTGGCGTCAAATTTGTCGCGAACCTCCTTGCCTTGTAGTGAGCGCGACGCGGTGAAGATGGTGATCTCGGCCATGGTAGCGCAAACATCGAAACTGCCTTTATCGCCTTTGAATTGAGGGTAGCGTTTATTGTAGTCTTCGACTTCTTTTTGGATGAGGGTGACATAGGATTTCAAGGCTTCTGTAGTGAGGCCAAACTTGACGAACTTTTGGAAGTCAGCGTATGTTCCACTCGAAGGGAAGATATGAGAACATACTTTCTTCTGCTCCATCAATTTCGAATTAGGGCAATCATAGACGACGTCGGAACCGAAGACTGGCGTGGTAAGGGGACCATAGATCTCCTCAGCGTTGACATGACTATGTTTGCCATTCAGGATGAACTCGTTTCCTTTTGTTCCAGTATATACTGTGGTTTTCCTACCGAGGAGAATGAAGGTGAAGATATCGCCATGCTGGGAGCGTAATTAGCCCGGCGCGATCTGTGCCTCGTACCTAAGCGATGGCCTTACCTTCTCCTTGCAGTCGGCGAAGAACTTGACAGGATCGATTCCGTAGACGATGGTGTTGCCGATGAAGGGAAACCAGTGGAAAACGACGGGAGGCTCGCGTGGATTTTTGAATAGGAGTTGCTTGAGGACATTGGCGGCGATGATTGCGACGACGAAGCCGATGCAGGCGAGTGTGTAGAAGAGCCAGCCGCGACTGCTGCCGGCCAGAGGAGTGAGCAGGTCAGAGAGAAGACCCATTGTTGGTGGTGTTGTTCGTAGGGTCCAGGGACTCACGAATGTTCGTCTTGTGTGGCGGCAGAATTGTAGCCTGCCTGCCCTGCCATGCCCCTGCAAGCTCATACTATGGTCGCAACGCAATCAAATTTATCTGCCCAGTGCCGTGGCTGCAAATCAGTGGCAAGGTCAGCACGGCCTCAAATTGCTCGTACCTGATTCCATGCGAGGACCCTTCCATTGTTGAGTGATTTCCGGCCAACATTTGCGTAACTAGTAGGTACTATGTAGTATTCGCCTTGCGCTTGTAGCCATGCGTGCCATGGTACTCGTCGCCTGAAACATTATTAGTCTCATTCGGGAGCAAGAATTCAGAGCCATCTACGATTGCGCCTCAACATCCAAGTCAACTACATCGTCTCCAGCCACAACCGCACCCTCCACACACGCTGAACATCCACACTCGAATCCCCACAGCCTGAGCTTTTCCCGCCGCTCCTCGGCACTCACTGGACTTTCATCCCATATGTACGTCACAGTCACTTCTTCGCCCATCTCAACATCCCTTAGTAGTACCGCCTGATACCTGCCATCACCGTCGAAGCTCGATTCTGCACTCGGGACACATTCATGATTGAAGCGCGAGCCCATGTACATCATTCGCCCGTCCCAGTTGTTGCAAAAAAAGATGGATATGATTTTCCTCTCATGAGCAGGTCTTGATTTCCATCTGGGAGACTTCAGGCATGTCCCTGGTGTTTTCGGTTCCCATTCATGTAGATCTAGATACTTTGTCTGTGTGGCTACAGGTAGTTTGTCGAAAGCTGACAAGATGCGTGCGGGTTTGGTGTCTTCGTTACCAGTCGGAATATAGAATAGGGGCAACTCGGCGAGGATGCAGGCTCCAGCTTTCAATGGCTTGAGGGCGACAACACCTTTACCCTTTCCCGGTATATCTTTGACTTCAACGAGGTCGTTCATTCTACCTTGGCTCGCTTCGGGCTATGGCCGAGTGGCATGAATCATGTACTTTAGGTATTTTGCATACGCTAATGATCCCTCTTTTTAGGTGCTCTATATACGCTTACAACCTTATTCAGTGAATACTGCTGTTGTGACACGTAGAAAGCACGACAACGATGCTGTTGTGAGTGACTTGTGCACATGACATTGGTACACTTCTCTGTAGGACAGGAAATTGGTGACTCTGCAGAAGTGCAACAGGTTTCGGCTCCACAGCTTCGAATTCAACCAACTCCATCGACACGTCAAAGCGGCGAACTTGCATTACCAATGCAGCCTCCGCGCATCTACGCTTTAGCACGAGGTCTTCGCATCATCCCTCCTCAGCCCACCTGAAAGGCCGAATCACAAACTCCGAAATGGCGCCCATCACAGACCAAACGCAGGTGCTCTACAATCCGAGTCCACACGCTGCGAGAATATCCCATAATCGTCGTTCTTGTTTTAAGATCAATCGCACCAAAACCCTGCAGATTCCTATCACCCAAAAGATCATCGAGACTGATTCGAAAGCACTGCTTTAGTAAACTATGGAAGATTACTTGCATTCATGCTCTGTTCTCACCATCTCGTCGTACAAACTCCACGCCTTCAACAACACCCTCGCACTAGTGACACAATCTTCCTCCCTCGCAAACTCGGAAGGATGATGGGACATTCCGTCCTTGCACCTCGTGAACAGCATCGCCGTCGGCACGACTCTACTCGTATAGACCGAATCATGACCGATATGGCTAACCAACTTCATACCGCATCCCTCCTCTTCCGCTGCTGTGGCGAGACAACTTCTCATCTTCGGGTCAAAATCTCTTCCAGCAGACGTCCACGAATGTTCCAAATCCATCGCGAGATTTTGAGCAGAAGCAATGAGAGGGAATTGCTTCTTAACCTCCGCAACAACAACCGCCATATCGGCGTCGGTAGCGGCGCGGAGATCAAGTCCAACCTTTACTTTCGAAGCAATCGTGTTGAGACTCTGCGGTTCGCTCTGTATCCACGCCACCGTAGCTCTCGCACCCAATCTTCCACTTTCAAGCGTCTCGTCCGTGACGATACGGTTCGCCGCATCGATGATTTTGGCAGCGCCGAGAAGTGCATCCTGGCGTTTGTCCATTGGTGTTGAACCGGCATGTCCTTCCTTTCCGTGAAGAGTGACGTAATACCACGTTATACTCTCGACGCCCGTGACAACTGCACAAGCCTCCTTTGCGCGATCAAGTTTAGGTCCCTGCTCTATATGACACTCGAAATGGGCCAACAATGGATTCTCTTTGAACGAGCACTCCACATCTCCCAAATACCCCGTCTTCTCCAACTCAGAAAGTAAGGATATTCCCTCGTCATCTTTCAGTTCGTGAGCGGTGGCGAGAGGGACAGCGCCGGACCAGACGCCTGAGCCGACCATGCATGACTTGAAGCGGGCGCCTTCTTCATTGGTCCAGTTGACGACGCAAAGAGGCGCGTATGGTCTTCTTCCGGATTTGACTATGGAGCGGAGGACTTCGATGCCAAGACAGACGCCGAGGATGCCGTCGTAGCGGCCGCCTTTTGGCTGCGTGTCTAGGTGAGAACCAATGCCGATAGGGGCCAGGGTGCTGTTTTGACCGGGCAGGATGGCGAAGACGTTGCCCATCTTGTCGATCTTGTGAAGGTGTTAGGTGGCGCGGGAGTGACGATGTATATTTGGGAAAAAGGCAGTAAGAGAAATCCGAGTTTGCGATGCTCTCAATAAGATTGTGACAATGTAGAGAAAAATCTCAGAATTCTCGCCTCAAGTTCCCCCAGTAAAAATTGAAAACATACCTTAACCTCGCATCCCAGACTCTTTGTCTCTGCAACGAACCAATCCCTCGCCAGTTTATCATCGGCGTTCAGCGATAATCTGTTCATTCCTGTCGTCAATCCATTAGCTTGAGTAGCTGGAAGTTGACCATGTTCGCAGGCTTTGAGCCATGTTTGATTGAAAGTGACGGCGTCTATGTCAAGAGCCATAGATGGAGCACTCATTTCCAAAGTGTTAGAAAAGGGTGATAGAATGTGTCCACGACAGAGTTGGATAAGTGGTTGTTGGTGGTGGTGAAATGTAGTCGCAAGAAGTCTGTAAGAGGGCCGGTTTCATCTCAAAGCTTGTGTTTGTGACATCTGTCTAATACACTGTAAAGCTTTCAGAGACGACGAGAGGTTGTGGTATGTGATAGAGAATGATGAAGTTGGGAGCTTGTTGGCATCGACTCGGATCGAGGAGGCTTCGAACCGGGGTTATATCTAACGTACAAGCCTGCTGGGCTTATCTTTTACCTAATCAGTAAGGTGGACCCGGTCCAGGCGAGCGATAGCGGAGAAGAGTTCATAGGCTGAGTACTAGTTTGCGCCTTGCTGCTTCTACCAAGCGATGGATTTCTGGACACCGGGTTGTCGATTGCGACATCGATATTGAGATGTTGGACAGTGTTGTCGCTGAGGTTGTAAAAGATGGAGATCGATATGTAGACATTTCGATTAAACTTTTGATCGACAGCTCTGATCTTCCAAAAGCACGAGAGCATCGCTGTTGTGGTATCTTATCTAGAATAAAGAAGAGAGCCGCTCTGAATTTGGATTTTCTATTACACCCATTCAATCCACTCAGCTCATATGTAAGGTGGTGCAATTCCGAAGCCTCCAATATTGGACAGTCGGCTATCTGGATAATTCCAGGGTCATGGATTGTACATGTGTGCAACTGACAAAACTCTTTCCCTGGAAAGTCTCTGACTAGTCGAATTTGACAGTTTACAATCCCGGTGGACAGGTTGTCAGAGGGCTCAAAAAGTAAGAAGGACAACCTTTTTTGAATCTTGTACTTGGAAATCGTCTGGGTTTCCTCACATTGTGTGGTCCAAAACTCGTATTCTATTAGCAAACTTCCAGGGCGCACTCCTTGGTTAAGCTCCTTGCATCATTGTAGCGGGTAGGTCGCGAATGTGGGACGCAAGTCGGCTGATTTGCAAGTGATGGAAGGGTCAACAAGGGTCTCTGCCTGATTGTCGCAAGTGGTGATATCTGTGGGTGTATCCTATTTCAAGATGACAAAGGAACTTGAACACTGCAAATCGCATCAGCACCGCGCACATACAAAGACAATTTGGATCAGTCATTGGGTTTGAGAGTCTCGCTAGAATCTCTCTGGTCAGCGGCATTGGCTTTCGAATTTCTGATCCAGATTCCCAGCCTTTTGAGCCAATGCACATGCCTCCGGAACCGTTGAAATGATTCGCTCAAGAGAAGAGTAACGCCGCCATGAAAACCATTGCCCGTCACGGCCTCCGGTGTCCCATCTATTCCTCGACCAAGTTGCCTTTCTCGCTGACGTATATGCCGTCGAGGAACTTTCTGATATCCTAGAGTAAAAATGTCAGCGGCGGCCCACAACAAGTACCAAAGTCCAGTGTACCTTGTTCTTCACTTTACACGCCTGTTGGATGTCTGCTGCGCTCTGGGACACGTTCTCAAGGGAGATGCCGGTGAGATGGAGCTCGTCCTTCACGTTCTTGGCTGGCTCAACGTCGACGCCTGCGTGCATCACGACCTTCCTTACGATCTTCTCTCCGATGAAGTTACGGATTTCCACCTCCCACAATCCGGTGTCGGCGTTCTTTTCCAAGTTGACGTTGATGGGGAAATGGGCGTAGACATATCGCTAAATAACGTGTGAGCGTGATCATGTATCCCTCGGGAGCGAATGTGCCCACCATTTTGTACCGGTACCCGCGAGTGACGCCAATGATCAGGTTGTTGATGATTGTACGGACTATCACCATGATTAGCACTGCCTGCGCGAAAGCCGATTCTCGCTGAATGGCCTCTCTCTTCATCCTCGGCGTGGTCAACAATATTGTCGGATCCAATAGACATGCCGTCCACGCTCGCCTTATTTTTACCCCCATCTCCGTCCTCAATCCTTCAAAATGTCCAGCGCGATTCTGGGTGAGTACGTACCCGTTCGTAGAGTTGCGACGTTCTTTCGTGTGCCGTGGTGGAGTTCAATGTTGATGATGTTCTACATATTGGTTTAGATGATGTGTCGCCGTCTGACGTGCCCAGATTCGGTCGTACCTTGGAAGGGTGGGAGAAGGAGACAGCCAAATGACCCAAGTCTAGACGCAAATCAGTTTCGTGTTCCCATATCACTTTGCAAAGAAATCTTACCCTTGGAGAGCTTCCCACGGGGACCCTCGACTGTTGTCCAGATATAAGTATCCTCCTTGATTTGTTCTAAAACTGTCCCGCGACCTACCAGTGACGATTCGGCTCTTGATATGGACCTTGACGCCCTCAGGCACGGCCAGCTCTTCCTTGGAGTGAATGTACTGCACTCTGAGTCAGTATATTTTCGCATTGATAATTAGCGGTCTAATTGATGCACACCTTCATCGTGGCAGGTCGTTAAGGGTATGTGCGGATTGTCGTCGCTGCTGAGGCAATTGCGCGATATAGCTTTGTGGGTTGTCGATATTCGGGCATGACTAAGCCTTGGAAAATGTGGGCGATTACACGTGATGTTTCACCGCAATCAAATCGGATATTTGGCAATGAGACAACTTATTCTCTATCTGAATTTAGATTCTGCTCCATTCTGTTCTCCAATCTTCTTTTGTGAGCATTGTTCGACAGTTTCCGAAGCAAAGCTGCTCCCAAAAACCAAAGGAATAAGTGCTGAAAGACCGCGTTGAGGCAGTCCTGCACACTGGCAGGCACTGATAGCCCTGTTACTAGTACTCCAAAGAGGAAGGTTGAACTCAATGCTTTTCAGTTTTCCTCAAATATTCATCACTGAACACGTTCCTGGCTGCCCAATTTCGACATGAGAGGATGATGTTGACTCTCCAATATTTAAGGTAAGAGTTCAGACCGTCATCTCCGACGAGAGTATCACCCATCGTCGTGTCGTGCTCAAGGATGATATGGACCTGAGGGATTCAGCACAAAACAACAGTCTTCAAAGATCATCGGCCGTGATCGCCTTTCGTTTGAGAAATGATCTCATAAGCAAAGCCCTAGGCCTGTTTTGATGCTAGGTAGGCCTTCAGGAATTCTGCCACGAGCAGGTATCAAGTCACCAAGTCATCCATTAATCATCCGTAACGAAGCTCAGAACACTCCAAGAGATCTTCGACCACAGATTTGCCATCAATGCAATTTCCTTCAGGCCTTAACGAATTCAGCCATCCAATGAGGCATGCGTTTTGTACAGCGCCAACAACGCCGCCAGAGTAATACGCGTACACACCACATGCACGCATTCATATCCCTATGCTCCTCTTCTGGGGTTTCTTCTCGGCTGCCAGCGAAACCTCCATCCTCTTTCCGCCCATACTTTTCACCTTGTCCACGAGCTTCCCAGATTCATGCAGCTCCTGCACGTCATCACCACCGCCAATGCTCTTCCCATTAATGAGGATGTTCGGAACTGTCTTTCGTCCAGTCATTTGGCCAAGTTGTGCTTGTAGTTGTGACCCTAGCTCATGCTTGTCGAGCTCTACTACGTATGGAGGCGGCGATATTTTATAGACCTCAAGAAGGATTTGTTTCGCCTTCTTGGAATAAGGGCAATAGGTCTTGGAGAATATAATCACTACGGCAAGGATCAGCTGTGTCCCTTGACTTTCTCGAAAATCAAAAGCATACCAGGACTTCTCTTCAAAATGGAATTGAGCTCATTCTTGACCTTGTGGTCTTCCTCCGTTTCCGCTGTCTGCTCTTTGCCGCTATCCTGCCCCTTGAGTGGCTTCTCAGTACCAAGATCCTTTTTGCTGTATTGCCCAGCAACACCAGGAACCTTCCTCTCGCCCTCCTTCGCCTTCTTGTCACTCAATACCTTCTCTTTCACATGCTCTCCATGGAATTCGTCGCCCTTGCGATCAGCAGCTCTCTTAGCCGCATTCTCTGCCTCCTTCAATCTCTTCCCGACCTCACCATCTCCGACCCCAAGTCCACTCTCGTGATCTTGCATCGCGGACTCCTTGTGTGCCCTAGCTTGTGCGAGCGCATCTTGTGTTTTGGTGTAGAATTGGGATGAGCGGGTTTGGCGAGCCGCACCCGTAGCGTAGAGAGTCACAAGTACGCCTATCAGAACCACCAGCGCGAATACCTTTATGCGCCTTGGGGAGGGCATGGTTGGTGAGGATTTAGTGACTGAGTCGAGGGAATCCTCAAGGTCGGGGAGCTTTGTCGACCAGAGAGATGGTGCGGAGAGAGGCCGATCTTGATCAGGAGTTCATAGCATTAGGGATTGGCTTGGCAATGTTGATGTGGATATGGTATGGGTATGAATGCGCATGAGCATGAGTATGAGAATTGAGGGAGATGATGCGGAGCTTGGGCTTGGGGTAGAGGAGGTACGGCGCTAATGTAGGTACTAAAATACTTTGAACACAGAAGTGGAGACCATCCAATTCTCCCCACACGACGACTGCACGCAAACTTTATCACATACAAGCTGTGCAACCATCATCTGCCCTGTCATACACCATCAGAATGGCCCTTTTGCCAAACATGGACCACCCTCAGATGCCTCGATTGCATATTCTGGGCGTATTTCAAACTAGAACATTTGTACCGGGATAAAATATGTGAAAGAGTCTTCAGCTGACCATGCGGTTGTAATAGTTGCTTCAAGTCACCAAGTGCTATGCATGGCCATGGAAAACAAAGTCAGATATGGACAATTAAAGGACCCGGTTTTGACGACTCGTTTTGTCGTGGAGGCTGTTCATTATGATTGAGGCTTCAAGCACCTCCCCAACTTCGAGCTGAACATGTTGGAATCAAAAGTCTCATTGCTGTGTGTCACGGAAATTGCCTTTGCGAGGAGTAACAATACTCGGCAGTTGAAGACGCGGTGTTTGGTTAATGGACAAAAGAATAGACACTGTTGTCGTTCTTGCACGTTAAAGATATGGGGAGCAATGCTGGGTCCAGTCGGTCGACAAGGGCTTCATTGCTGTCGAGTTGTCGTTCGTACTCCGCCAAAGCAAGCACTCAACACAGCAGGAAGAAAATTCTGTATCAAAGGATAGTCTTTTTGCGGGTATGCATGCAACGCAAGGCTATGTATTCAAGTATCTAAGTACGAGAATGATAGTAACACGGAAGATTGCGCGTTTCTGATAGACTCCTTGGCACAAGATCATGTAGAAGGAGCTCGTTACTGACGTTTGCTTGGCTGAATAATACAGCAGCCTCCTCGGAAGGCTGAGGGGTATGGTCAAGATCAATGTCATTCCGGAAGAAACAAGGGTGAACATACCTGTGCCATCGAGACTTCGTAGATCAAATATGACGGGGAGAAGCAATCCTAGTCGTAAACTCCTGAATGGCTAAAAGTAGCGAGCGGTTCTCTATGGTCTTTCAGGACCACCTTTTCCTGTCGCCTGGAGATCTTGCCATCAGCTTGCCCTGAGAATCTAGTCACGAGTCCTCGAAATGACTTTTCGCTATATTGGGGAAGAGCCTGTCAAGGATTGAGAACAGAGCGCAGAAAACGAGGTCATCCCTCCGTAGTCAGATGTGAAAATCGGCGAAATGTGCGCAAACCAGATGGAACATGTATGATCGAAGGACAAATTCAATGCTTCTGCATCTCAATGGCTGGCGGTGGTGATAAGGCTTTGAACGGAAGGTAAAGCCAGCAACGCACCACTATCGTTCGTGACATGTGCTTTGGAAGATGCTGAAGCCACAAAATCTATTCCTGCTTGACTGAGGTCTGTAGTACAAAGTAATGGAGGGTTTCGTGACCCTTTAAGGATGCACGACTCGGACTCGGGTCCAACGAGGTGCGTCGGGTTTTCCTTCGAGTTGTATCGTGGCCAGCCACAGGGACATGATCCAAATCCTTGGTTGTATGGAGGTAGGGGAAATGATGGCAGGATGAAGAGAATCGGGAGTGGAGTAAGGTTCGAGGCGCGCAACTCGTAAGCGGCGGCTAGTAATATTTCCGGCTTCTATTGGATCATTGATCGGCAAACCGCACAACCCGCTGCAGGTGGCATCGAGTGAGACACCTGCAGAAACACCAACACCAACCTTGGTCGGGAGCCATGATAGGAGGTACCAAAGCGTTCAAAGCTGCCTACTCATTGATATGGTCCGCCTTGGATGTCCATCTGTTCTCATTAGTCTTCAGGGCAGCAGCCACGCTCACTCATCGCCTACCCGTCGCAACCACCTTCACCTTCTTGGCACCACTCGTCGGGTCGCTTCGAGAACTCGTTCCGTCAGATTCACACTTTTCAACATCGCTTTTGCGTCGGTGAGATGTGAGTAGTAACTTTCGGTAGATTAGAGATCGCCTGCTAAATTCGCGTGACTGTTTCAGAACGGCACGCTAAAACTACTCGTCGCCGGCGCAAAAGCGATGTCTCATCGGTCAACCCTCGGACATTGCGCTTTTCATACCAGTCTTTCAGGTCGCCTCAGATTGATCTATCGTTGAACTGGCAAGCCCCGCAGGACATCAGGGGTATGCTTACCAATTGCTTACTCTACAAGAAATCACGAAATCACGATCTCTAGTTCTCTACATTAGCACCATATCGTCTCGGACTATTATGCTAACGCTCAGTATTCCCGGTGTTCTTACGATCAGAAAGGAGACTCGGGCCCACGGACCACTGTTACTCGCCTGAATCGTGCCTGTAGGGACTCGAAAGATTGATATAAAGCTATTCGAAAACGACTGACCGCTCAACCAAGTCGTACCTGCCAATTCTAGGCCTCAAAATCGAGTCAAAAACTCTCTGTCAGGAAATTCGATGGACACCACAGCTATGTCTTGTTTTCTAGCAACAAGTTGCGCTAATATCCATCGAACTATATTCATCTGATTATGCCGTTAACGCAGCCACTGACGATCCCTTTCTAGCCAGCAACACCAGTCGCATATGTGAACTTGACCGTCATCTCAAGCCTTGCTGATCCTCATCTGGAGAGCGCGTTTTGGCGCCATGGGCAAAATGAATCGAGTCTTGCAAAGATGCTACATCGCCGTAAAGCTTCGAGCCGGGAACACGGATAACCGCGATGATCATTCGTACTGTGACGATTCGCGGATTCACCACGCAGCATAAAAGGAGGGCGATGCTGACATACAAGTCTCGCTCTCCCACTTCCACATCTGTCATATCATCCAGTTCATTTCATTTGGTCATAATTCATCTTGAGTGTTATCTCTAACAAAAGCCTTTGGTTCACCACTGTCATTCTCGAGTCCTCGATTTTCGACTTTTCTGATTTATCACTGTCACCCAAATTCATGATTATCGTCATGCGTGCTTCAACCATTATCTTGGGCCTTCTTGCCTCGTTCTCTTCAGTGGCATTCGCAAGCTCCCCTACCTGCCTCTGGTTCCAGTGACCTTACTGGCGTCCTGGGCTCTGTCGCCGACTCAACCTTAGGATCTGTTGTTGGAACTGGATCAGGAAACAAACCATCTGCTAATGGCAATTCAGCCACGGGCAATGGCAATGGAAATGGAACTGGCAACGCTGCAGGAAATGGCAACGGGCAAGTTCAGTCACCTTATCATATATGACGATACTGATTACAGTCCTGCAGCAATGGCAACTCAGCGTCAGCAGACGGTAACACCCTTGGTAGTGACATTGGAAACATCAACGTAGGTCTTCCATCTATCACGCTAGCTCCCGCCATCGATGTCCCGATCACGTAAGTGATAGGCCGATGCCCTCAATTGTCGCGCAGGATCCCAGCTGACTTTCGTCTAGTCTAGGAAGTAGATGAAATTTTTCGAATTTGATGAATTCTTCCATGGCAGCGTTGAGACTTTCTATAATCAGGATATGTTAATCTTCTCTATTGTACGCGGGCGTGTGGATGGCATCGATCAAATGATTTATTGTATATTAACGTTGTAATTGAAAATGCTGCTCAGCCTCTCTCCAATGCTTCCAACGCGAGCACGATTTCCTGACTAATTTACCATATCGTTGTGATGGATGGCCATCAAGAACCAGGAGGCATGCATGCTGAAAGATAATGCACTTTGCGTCTTTGAGGGTTCGAGCTACCTCCCATTCGTGATACGGCTGGATTAAGTTCAAGGAGCTTTTCTAGCCTTAAACTCTCAAAGACTATCATTGACAATGCAGCGCATGTATACCACTTATTCGTCGCGACCTTGACTCGATCAAGATGAGATGAAATGGCATGCTCTAGCTTTTCGATTTGTTGTGCAATCCGCTATAATTGTCAAGACAAGTGTTGATTGGTGATCGCGAAGCAGATACTTATACGGGAGTCGAGGGAGACTTATCAGTCAATATTTACAACGCACCAACGAACATCTGAGCTGAAATTTGAGCTTTTCAGTCATCTGAGATACAGACTTCCCCCAGAAACAACAATCAGAGCCATCGGCAGATGCGACCAGAATAATCGTATCACGTGTAGTTCTTAGCTTATTAGGTAAGCACAATCACGGTCCCGTCCGACTCCGCAGAAACTGTGACTGTGTCCCTCGTATCTCAACCTCAATTCCACTGAAACCACTTCCATGATATTGCCTTGCAAGGTCTCTCTCGTCTACGTCAAACGCGTGCTCAATGTACCACAATATCTATTTTTATACCATTCCGCTGACCCGGTCCAGAGTAGCTTGCGACATATAAGACATGAAAGCGCCTTAGTAAAACGGCTAAACCGTCATTTTTGGTCTTCGCCAATTCCGTGTCTCTCCCCTGCAGCCTCTTCTCTTCTTTGACCATCGCTTGAATTTCACTCCTATTTGAGCTTACGCTTTGCGCATTCAACTTTTCAGGTCACCGATTCCTTTACGTTCTTTGCGAGTTGTCTCTCCATTACTATTTTTATCGGCTATGCCCCTTACATGAACCAGACCCGAGCTACGGAGGATTTCGCCGGATTGTATATTGCATATCACTGATCTATATAGGGAGATGATCCTATGCTTTACGTCCCTTCTCCCTCACTCTTTCGAAGGACTCAATATAACTTTTTCTTGTTACACTCGTGGAGAAGAGGAACAAAGAGAGGCAACGAAGATATTTTGCTAGCGGATCTGCGCGTTATACGTCTAGCAAAATCTCAAGATGTCTAGCCAGGTAATCGCTTTCCGTAATACGTATTGGTGAACTGTTGAATCGCCTCAAGCGCAATGGAAAACCGAGCCTCATTGAGCGTAGATCGAGGGTCGTTGCCACTGCCATACGTGAAGTTGGATACTTCATGGACATTCTTAACTACTTTTACTTCAGTCACTTTAGAAGTCATAGAGAAATGATTTGAAAAGGGTGATCTCTCATTCTCTCATCAAAACCCAAGCGACGCGTCCGGTCCTTCTAGGAACCGACCTCGTAAATAACATGGACGGCGCTAATAAGCATGAACGGTGGCGGTCCTAGCATCGCCAAAGAAGGAGGAGGTCCTGGGGGTGGCACGGTTACTACTGTGGTACCAGGCCAATTCAACGTCAATACGGAAATTACTCCATAGCAATAACATACCCAGTACAGATCTCATTCCTCAGGTGCAACCTGATTGGTTTTAGATAGCTCCACGTGCTTGCGGTCTCACTACGGAGGATCCACTAGATCAGGTTTATTTTTGACCAGATATCACAGTACGCATGGCAGTATATTGCATGGATGTAAGGACAGCATGCCGGCTTTCATAACGAGAATATGCCGTGAGAAAATATGAGAGAAAGTATCAAAGTCATCGTCGAGCTTTCATCTCCACAAGAACACACCTGCGAAATCCGGCCTGCCCTAACACCTACCATCTCAAGACCATGAGATTCTTAATTCTCATACCAGTCATTACCGTCCTTCAGCTACCTTCCGTGGCGCAGCATTTACAGGAGCCAAAATTACGCGCCTGGTATCCAGCAGAAAAATGCTGCAATGCCGACACCAGCTTGTGTCAGAACAGTGGCGGATCCTATGGGTGTCTCAAAGTGGGAGTCACAAAATACTGTGTAGTTCGGAATGAAGAGCCTGCCTGCACCAAAGAGTGTTGGGACAATGCACATTTCGGTGGTATACCGTTCCCATACAAATCTCGGTCGTAAGTGGTGAGACCAAATTTTGACCACCAACGTACACCACTGATAAACTCAATAGGACTTTCGGTCTCCAAAACAAGCACCTGTGTATGTGCAGCAAGACCGATGCTAAGTACGGAGGCCCAGATACAGAGTGTTAAGAGTTAGTGATAAATCGAAGGTCAATCGCGAATAACCCCTCCTGTACTGACATGTTCGATAAGCAGAGACAAGAATGCCGGAGCGGATGGTTACGGAAGAGATGGAGATGCCAAAGATTGTAGCAGAGCCGCCGCCAGCGAGCAAAACGGCACTCCAAAGTTTGAAGCTGATGATGTGCAAAGTGATGGGTCTGTTGCAGAAAGTCAACTTGGACAGACTTAGGGAAGAGTGATGCTAAGAGGGCTGGAATCGCTATGTTCCGCTGCTAGCATTGTGGATTGCGACGTGCGCGATGGACGCTGACGATTGACGAGTACATATGGATGGGAGCATTGAAAACACCGTCGTGTGCTCTGTGAGCAATGTAGCCACTGTTGATATCGCTTCAATACCTTACAGACAGAAATACGCGTATGAAAAGATAGATGGAAGAGATGGTCAAAGTATTGCAGGATTATGTTTTTTGTGTGGGTGCTAGTGGTATCTACCAAATCCCTTTCTGTGCGAGTGCAGAGATTTCAGATTCCTGCCGTGCCCAGGAATCCTCTATATATGCTCAGAAATCCGCAGATACCCCTATCATGCGTTCTTTCCAGAAAGCCACAAGCCACTGCCAGTGATTATCGCTTGCGCAACCGGCGTCGGACGGTGATGCCTAGCATCATCTTTGAGATTGTCAAATCCTCGGACTTACTGATTATATTACCGTGCCAAGGACAATGACGTTGACGAATTGGTAGCCAGTATGTACCAACCAGCATATCAAAAATAGGGCTTTGCAGTCCTTGGTACGTGCGACTTCTTTAAGGTTCTCATAATGGTGAAAAGAGAAGTAGGTTTTTGATTGATTCGAACATCAAGTGAGTTGGGATAACCAAACCTTTGTAGCCAGATGTATTTTAGTCCAAGATTATCGCACGAGGTGTGGAGAGAGGAATGGAAAAGGCGGCCAAAGGTTATGAACCAGATATGGATCATCTTTTCGCTTTACCAGGAATGATCTACTCATGACACAATTCCGCTGGAATCAAGAATGGTAAGTTCTGATTAGGCCTGGGTCTTTTCCATGAGTTCTTAGAAAGGATAGGCTGGTAAAGGTCATTTCCCTACCTAGATCGCGGATAATATGGTCTTGTATGCGAGTAAATTGGTAGCAGAAGGTACTTGAGGATCTTGGAATAAGCCTCGATGATTTGCGATGATGCTTTCCCATGGACTCTACTCACTAGGGCGGATCCCAAGGCTGAGATCGGCGACGAAGTCATTCAAACCATCAGATGATGGTATGTAGACATTGAGGTCTCCGGTCGTTCCTTTAGTAGACTGGCAGCGAAACTTTGAGAATCTGGACAAACTGTGCGTTTCGTACGTGAATACCGCTCCAAAGCGTCGTCATATAAGCCTTCAGGGGCCGTTGAAAGTCGCGTTATTGTGGATTGACCCTCTCTTTCATGGCACGAACGGCATCCGGGCCTTCCGAAGCCGACTAGAAAGCGATGGCTGGTCGAGCTATAAAAGTCGGCCGCGCCGCGACGTCGAAACGAGAAGTCAATTGCTCTCGTCCCCGGTCCCACCGACGTTATACGATTTCAATACCGCCTACCGGGGTGCAGCCTGGTATTTGGTGATACCACGAGGCTGCCCTGCAACGTAACCAATTGCTAAATCAGACATGTCGAGGTTGCACGCTGCACGCCTAGGTAAGACACGTATTTGGACTGATCAGATGTAGGCCTGCTGGAAACCTGAACGCATCTCATGATAGACAAAGTCGTCATTGGCACGAGCACCTGGCACCAATCTTGAGACTGGAGCATGTCACCTGCAGCTTTGCATGTCTCGCCGCGACCCACGGCGGAAACCACCCACAGCGACACCAGTCAAGCACATATCGATCCAACCAAGCATGATGACTCAAATAAATCGTAACCTGACTAGCGATCAAGGAGGCGAGGCGATGGTGGTCCTTGTTGCACGGGCGGAAAGGACGAAACCAGCCCGAAGAGATGTGGGAGACGGAGCGAGAATTCGTCCGCGCCATCATCCATGGGGATTGGGGACTCCCACTCCCGTCCAAGGTCCTCGGACGCCGCTCATGAACATGCAGCGGTGCGCGACGAAGACGACCCAGGAGTGAGAGTTGCTACCTTGTGCCGCATGCATCGGGAATCTGTATCGATCTGTATCGCAGAAGGCCTGCACATATATTTGTGCTGGAGCCTGGACTGCATCGGGCCTCTGGTGACGGTTTGAAGGGAGCTTGCGCAGGCTTCCCTTGGGACGACGTTCTCTGGCCCTCTCACACTCTCGCCAAAGGAGATGGCGGTGGAGATTTAGAGGCTGCCCACAGAACGCCGAGTGAATAAGCACGACCTCCTGTGATTGGCCCCATCGTGTTCCTACCCACCATTTCGCGTGCGGTTTGTATCTTTGCGCGGGCAAGCAGTTCGCCCGAGTCTTCTCGCTCCGGACCAATCTCTCCAGATTATCCTCCTTGCGCGACTTGTTGCTGCCTTGCATTCTCCGACACGACTACATCCCGTGCTTACTTACCTCTTCGCTCCTTTCCCAAGGTCGTGAACATAGTCTGACTGGCCCTTCGATTCACCTTTTCACTTTTCGTTTCTATCCGTTTGCGGTGTTTACGACTACCATCTACTCATCCTCCGACGAAACACCAAGTCCCCGACCATCTCGCCGCTGCTGCCCGAACCTTGTTCCCTGCTGACGATCCGACTTTGCATCATGGGAGAAGCAGATTTTAAAGTTTCGGGTAGACCGATATCTAGCCCTCGCCGGTCTCTCGATGAATCAACAGCCTCAACTCTCGCACCAAGCCACGAACCTTCAGTGATGGAAAAGACTGAGCAGCCAACAGGCCATCCCGCTATTGCAACGAGCAGGGGAAACAAGGACGATGAAGTTGTTGACAAGAAGGAGCAAGCCGCGGAGAGCAGAGACGTTGCTCCAGAAGTCGCCTTGGACGGTCACGAGTCTGACGACGAGAGCCATTATCCCAAAGGTTTCAAATTGGCATTGATCAGTGTCGCGCTTTGCCTGTCCGTATTTTGTATGGCACTGGTACGTTTCTCTTCATGTTTCAGTTCTGTCTTTCATCTTTCCTCCCCCGGTCGCAACCCCGTCAGAGCGGCACTTTCCGCTGTCAACCAGATGCGTGGTCAGCCACTTACTCATAGTGGCCTTGTGGCCTCAGGCACCTGGGAAAGTACCTTTCTTGGAGAACTCGTGACTAAACGTGATATTAGGACAATACTATCATAGCCACTGCGATTCCTCGCATTACGGATCAATTCCATGCCCTCGAGGACGTTGGCTGGTACGCCTCGGCGTATCTTCTTACCACTTGCGCGTTCCAATTGTTCTTCGGAAAGCTTTACACGTTCTATTCAATCAAATGGGTCTATCTAACTGCGCTCTTGATCTTCGAGATCGGCTCAGTCGTCTGCGGTGCTGCTCCAAACTCCACAGCTCTCATTGTTGGACGTGCTGTGGCAGGTCTTGGTTCGGCAGGTATCTTCTCTGGTGCCATTCTCATCGTGGCACACACTGTCCCTCTCCGCCAGCGACCTACGTACACAGGAATGATTGGCGCCATGTATGGCATTGCATCTGTAGCCGGTCCACTGATGGGAGGCGCTTTCACCGACAAGTTGACATGGCGCTGGTGCTTCTACATCAACCTTCCTTTCGGACTCGTCACGGCTGTCTTCATCTTCTTCTTCTTTTCCTCGCCAAAGAGCGCAAAGAAATCCTCTGCTGTCGGGTGGAAGGCCCAGGCGGCTCAAATGGACCCCCTTGGCACCGTGGTCTTCATGCTTGCTGTCATCTGCCTCCTGCTTGCCCTCCAGTGGGGTGGAACCAAGTACGCCTGGGGAAATGGACGCATTATCGCTCTCTTTGTCGTATTTGCGGTTCTCATCAGCGTCTTCGTTGGCATCCAGATCCACCTCCAGGAAAACGCGACGGTCCCTCCTCGTGTCTTTGTCAATCGCAATATCTGGGGCTCAGCCTTCTTCGGTGCCATGCTGGGCGGCTCCTTCTTCGTCTTAGTCTACTACGTAAGTGTTCTGCGTCGCGCTTGCCATGACTCACTCTGATAATGCTGTCTAGATCCCCATCTGGTTTCAAGCCATCAAGGGTGCTTCAGCAGTGAAGAGTGGTATTATGAACCTTCCCATGATCCTCGGCCTCGTACTCGTCTCCATGATAGTTGGCGGAGCCATCTCCGTAGTTGGTTATTACACGCCATTCATGTACGCCTCGGTTGTCCTTATGTCCATCGGCGCCGGTCTCCTCACGACTTTCCAGCCCAACACTGGTCACGCAAAATGGATTGGCTATCAACTCATCTTTGGTGCCGGGATTGGTGCGGGCATGCAGCAGACTCTCATCGCTGCACAAACCGCTTTGCCGCTTTCTGACGTTCCAGTGGGCACAGCTATTATGATGTTCGCACAGACCCTCGGTGGTGCGTTAATGGTTTCGGTTGGACAAAACGTGTTCCAGAACCAGTTGTTGAAGAACCTGTCGACCGCGCTACCGGCCAGTCTGGATGCCAAAATTGTTATCGCGGCTGGTGCTACGCAATTCCAGAAAGCGATTCCAAAAGAGTATTTGACCAAGGCTGTGCTCGCGTATAACGATGCTTTGACGCAGACGTGGTATGTTGCTGTCGCTTTGGCAGCCATTTCTGGTCTTGGAGCAGCTGTCGTTCAGTGGAAGAGTGTCAAGGGTAAGAACATTGAGGTGGGTGGTGTGGCTTAGGCCAGCCTAGCGGTCTGATCTCAGCTGTAGTTGCAGATCTAATATTGTGGGATATGGTGAAAGCGAGCATATTTGCATCTGAAATGGCGTCGTCTTGAGGTAATGGGTTATAGATTTGGGATACCACGCGTAGAGAATACATCTCCGCCCTTCCGCTAGTGTTGTTCTTTGTACATGACGTGGACTAGTTTTGCTGATGAGTACAGATACTTTAGTCCCTTGCTCACTTCTTCGCGTGGATACCATAGTAGGGAATGGAGAGGAAGATGAAACAACGATAATGCCGCAAGAAAAAACATTGTCTACTGCACTCGCTTTTACTGCATGTTTGTCTGATCCTATCTGCGTCTGATGTATGCTTCGCCAGTCTTTGAAAATCAGCCTTGCGCTTCCACCTCGGTCTCGGTCTTTCGTCTATGGTCACAATCCGACCATCGAGAACGTGCGGGGCGAAGGCGAGGCCCCAGGCGTATGAAATGGATGCGTTGTAGTCTGAAACATTGTGGGAACTGCCCCGTCGCGTACGTGCTTCTTCACCTCTTCCTCCCTGTCCTTTCCTCGTCACTGACCCTCTACTTTAGATAGATACAAGCGCACCGACCATCGACGCAGTGCCCTTCTACCGGTACATTTGGCGAGTAGCACTAACACACATCAGTATAAGACTTGTTTGTGTCCTCGGAAGATGTTTCGTAACTCACGCTATTTTTGCATTTTTCGGGGTCGCAGGATTCTCGGACTACAATCCGGTTCGCAACGTCTGGGAGGCTCAACGCGCTGATTTCTGCGATGAGAAGAACGAGAGGAGTAAGGATGGTGACTCTCATTTTGGTGCTGTATGGAGAGATATTTGATCGATTGATGTATAGGCAACAGGAGATTGGAATCAGTTGATGTGTGTATTGGAGTGTACAGCTTGCAAGAAGAGATGGGGATCAGTCAATACTTTATACCTCTCGGAGTTCTTCAGTGGCGTGGACAGCAGTGGAGGTGAAGTTTCAGGTAGGCATCTTGGTGTCATTGGAGGACTGGGAACACAATCGTATAATGTGGTGACCGGCGGAAAGAATGTTGGCACGTCGATCCGCCGTAATGAAGCCGGAGCCAAGTAGAGTGAATAGCAGGCTATAAGAGCCAATCGGAGTGTTGTGGAGGGATAACCATACTAACATTCTTTCCGCAGGCTTCCATGGTAGGTTTCCGGAGAATTCCCCGTTGTAGCCAGTACTGTGGTTGCCGGACAAAAAAACGTTATTTGGTGGAGATCTCGGCACAGGTTTCGGCTTCATTTATCTCGTCAATCCCGTGTATCTTACAACCTAATAAGCTCATTCTTTCACGCTATCTACCACATAATGACTGACGTGGCCGTAGAAGAGAGATTACAGAAACACAAAAAAAAACGCTATTACGGCTTGTATACAGCTTTACATGTTGCCGGCTTTATGGCCGAGGGTTCCACTAAATAACGTTCTTTTAGCATGCAACCACAGTAGGAGAAAGGTTAATACCTCTCGGCGATCACCCCGTCAGAACAAAATCTCCTCATCTTCAGCTTTCAACGGATGCGGAGCCCAATTCCGCTGTGAAACAGTCAGTCGGTCCCTGGTACTCCCTTCTCTCAACTGAAGATCACAGAGCTAGGGGCGCCGATCGATCACGTATAGCATTATTTACATAGAGCTCTCACCAAAGCCTAGCGCTTCGCTTATTTCATGCTTGTGATCTTCAGTTGAGAGAAGGTAGTATCTTTACGATTGAACAGACCGAATTGAGCGAAGAGCCTTGTAACTCCAGAATTCACGGTCGAAAGTTAAGTTGAATGACCACTAGGTAACCACTGCGTGATATCACTCAATGTGGCTTGACCGTGGCTCGTGTTAATCGAGTTATTCTTAGCCAGTACCCATGTTCGGGCGATGGTCGTACGGTGACTGCGGTCTGATCCTTGCAGTCAATAAACCCCTGTCGCCAAGAGCGACGAAGGGCCCTTTCGTCTCACCCGACCCCGACCCCGACCCTAGCACTCGCGCTAGGACCACCACGTCACATGACATTGCAATCGGCGGGTGAATTTTTTCTGAGCTTCGTTGTAAGCTCCTAACTTAATGGTATATACTCTAGTACAAACCCTACTTCTATCTACTATTTATATACGTCTACTTAAATATATCTAAGTCTTCTACTTCTATAGTAGCCTTTTTATTCCTATACCTCTCTACTAGAATCTTCTCTCTCTTATTATTACAAGTTAGCTTGTTATATATTTTTAGGGTCCCTAAGGGGTCGGGTCGGGTCGGGTTTTAGGGGTACCCTCCTAACCCGCTACGGGGGGGGAGGGGGGGGGGTAAACGGGGGGAGGTCGGGGTTTTAGGGTAGAGGATAATTTACCCCCCGATCTAATAATCGGAGTAGAATCGGGGGCGTACGTAATACTTATTAAGATATAATACCTATATAAAGTATTATATAACATTATTAAGAGATAAGGTATTCTTATAGGAAGTAAGAGTAATAATTTAGTAGAATCTAGGTCTTAAGTTATAATATTTATATATCGAGTATTACTAATAGTCTCCTAATAGTTAATATAGAGAGAGAGCTATTTATTTAGTACTAGTATATAGAGAGAGAACGGGCATAATATTAGATACTATTATTAGACTTATTATCCAATATATCTCGCTTATTAATAATACTATTATTAGTTATAAAACTATCTAGATTCCTATTATTATTATTATCTTCTTCTTCTATCTTCTCGTTATCCTTCTTATCCTTATCTTAAAGCCGACCTTAAAATATAGAGGCTAGAGTACTCTTATTATCTACTATATCTATTTTATTAAGATAATTACTAATAATATTAGTCTTCTATTTAGCTAATAGTAATATTACTAAACGTTTAAGATCTATATTACGAACTCTACTATATCTCTAAGTAGTATCTCTCTTCGAACTCAATATAAGCTCTTATACCTTATTTACTAGCGAGGCTTTAGGTAGATTAGCTCTTAATCTAGCTTTATTAATAAGATATACTATCTACTAACTAGTAGGACCTAGTAAGGAACGGCTAGTTATAAGTTAATTACGTAGGATCGTGATTTTGTCTCTATTAAAAAATTAGTAAGGAGAGATAAAGGTAGGGTCCCTAAGGGGTTAGGGGATCCCCCGACCCCTCGGGGGCAGGGGGGGTCGGGGGGGGTCTTCGGGTTAGGTATAGGGGTCCCTAGGACCCCCCGCCCCGACCTTCCCCCCGATAGAACCCGCCCCGATTAATAGGGTCGGGTTCTTGGCTAAAAAACGTGACTTTTTTATACAGTTTTATTAATTACGGACGACCTATAGGTATTTTATATTATATAACCTTATAGACTTATAGAATAGGTATTTCTCTATAATTCTAGCTATTTAGATCTTAATAATACCTAGGTTAAGTATTAAAACATATGACTTAAAAAACCCGACTTCTCCCCGATTAGCGGGTCGGGGGTAAAAGCTCCCCCCGACCCGAAAACCCGCCCCCCCCTATTTCTACCCCCCCCGCGGCGGGTCGGGGGGGTACCCCCAAAACCCGACCCGACCCGACCCCTTAGGGACCCTAGATAAAGGAAAGGGAATCGATAGTATAGGTCCCTCTAGTAATAAGGGCCTATATAAGCGTTAGAGACTATTAGTAGACTATTAGGTAAGCGGAATACTAACTAATAGTTCTTCTTTATAAAGATATTTATAGATCTTCTTATTTTAAGTAACGAGCACTAGACTATTTACCTTAGTATTTAATAATTACGCTCTATACTACTATAATCTCCTTATAAGTCTAAATATAGTTTACTAGTAGTTTAAGTAGCGAGTAATAGTAGCTTCCTAGAACTTTTTAATCTACTTATCTACTATAGGGGACTAGATTTTAGTATCGAGAAGTACGTCTAGATCTTAATTAAGGGATTCGTTATTATCTTCGTTATTCTCTTTCTTATCGTCTTCGTTATCGTCTTTATCGTCGTCTTCGTCGTCTTTATTATTATTAGGTTTAAAGGCGATAATTTTATTAAGAGGGCGTTTAAGGATATTAGAATAGCTACTAGTAGTAATTCTAGAGGTATTAATTAGTTAGAGGACTAGTAAAAGAGTAAGGAACGTTAGTATAGATATACCTCTATTTGGATTCAGCTGCGTTTAATGGTATATAATTATATAGGGGGCTAGATTACTATAGGTAGAATACTACCTTAATCTATCTAGATCTGGCCACCTTAGTAGATATAGGGATTATATATATATATAGTCGATTGTAAGTCCGCTTATAATTAAGAATTAAGTATTATATAACTTAATAACTAGACTAGTCCTTTATCTTTCCTTATTTCCTCACTTCTATTATTTCCTTATCTTATTTTATTAGTACTATTGGTCAACTACCTATCATTCCTATAGGATATTAGTTAATACCAATACTAATTAGTAGTTAGACTTGATTTAACTATAGATTCGTAAGGTTTCGCTAGTAAATAAGGAGATTACAACTATATCTCCTAAGTTTTAGACGGATACTTACCTAAAATAGTCTAATAATCGTATTTTTACTATTATATACATAAACCCTAACCCTACTATTTATTAATAATATCGAACGACTTCGTTAAGCGAACTTATAGCCCTAGGAATAACGAATTTCTATCGAGAATCCTTATAGATTATTAAGATCTAGAAACTATAATATAGCTAGAGAAGACGAGTAATAGAAATTAACCCCGAGCGTTATAACTACTAAAAGTACGAAAAGCTCCTAAGTATAACTTAAGGGATAGCTTTTCTTTACTAATAAGAAGTATCTTAAGTTATCTTTATCTCTTAGTCCGATAATAACTAACGAAAAGCTTAATAGCTATATCGCGTACTAAGCGTACCTATACGCATTAGTAAATTTACTTAACGAACTCTAGGAGTACTTTTACGAGGACTTTCGTAATTAGAATACTACTACATAGTAGAAAGTCGATAAGGAACGACTAAGAGTACTAAAATCGGTTTTAGGAGAGGCTCTTCTAGCTATAACCTAGAAAGGAACCCCTATAGAGTTATAATTAGCTAACGGTATTTAGGTAATTATATCGACTTACTAGTTAAACGAACTTATAGATACTATATCTATAGGTTATCCGAAGATCCCGCCTATAACTCTAACTCTAGACCGAAAATAACCTACTACCTAGGAGATCTAGTATATATAACTAGAGTCTAGTAACTTAAGGCGATTTTAACCTAATATTACTTAACGAAAAGGCAAATAACCTATTAATAATTAGCGTTATAGAGTGCTACTATTAATAGTTTAGGAAGAACTAGAGGAAATACTAGCCTAGTAATAATCTTAGTAGCCTATATAGTAACTAGAACGACCTAGATCGAGACTCGAAGATATTTTTCGGAACTTTATTAATAGCTAAACTAACTTATAAGATCTATAAATAGTAGTTATACGAAGATTAATCGACCTTAATAAGTTATATACCGACGATATAAAATACGGCGGAGAGGAGAACGACGTACTCGAAACTAAGCTTAGGATCTTCGTAGAAAATATAGGAAAATACGGAATATTCGACGGAAAAGAGGTTATTAATATATTTCTAATAATACTAAAAGGAAAGGCTAGAGACTTTTACTATAACGAGATAATAGTAAACCGACCTACTAGATAGATCTAAGGTTTTAAATAACTACTACGATATTTCGAGACTCCCGAAAGACGCTAAAGATAATTAATAGAATAGAGAAATACTACTCTTCTCTCTTATATTTAAAGTTCGCTAGGAAAGTTAATTCTAGAGTGTCTAGAACTATTCATTAATTAGTTAAATAAGCTACGAAGAAACCTCGAAAAGTCTTAGGCGGAAGTATACGAATACTTACTCCTAGGCTATAAAGGTATTCGAGAATACTAGTATACCTTATTTACTCCTATAAGTACGTATTAAGGCTTATACGATTAATTACGGAATTCTATTATAATAATTACGGTAGAAGGATATGTAGTACGCTTCTAGATATTAGAATAGAGCTAATAAGCGTTTATTCTCGACGAGAAGAATAGTTAAACCAACTTATAGATTATAGAATACGAAAATAACGATAGTAAAGCGTACTATACTAATAGAACTTATTAGAAGAACTCCCTTTCTAGAGGTAGAGGAAGAGGTATAAGACGTATAATAGGATACCTAAATAGAGGGTAATCTTCTCGAGGAAGAGGAGGAAGATTTTAACTAAGAAAAATAGGTTAGAAATACTATATATATAGTAAATAGGGCTATTAGTCCGTTTACTATACCCTAGAAGAACGAAAGGCTAGTATTAAACGATTTAAAGCCTCCTAACCATTATACTATACTATAGAGGAGATTATTAAGGTCTATATAGTTATAGTTAACTTCTAGAAAGGTACTAACAATATATAGGATGAATTAGCTAGAGAAGAGGTATATTTTCTCTTTTAGGAGAAAGAAAATAACGAAGGCTTCTTTATAGTCGCCTAATAGCTATCCGATAATACTACTATATATTTCCTTACTTCGAAAAGGCTAGTAAACTAACTTATATATATTATACTAGAGATATTTCAGTTTGATTATCGGTACTCGGACTAGGTATTTTAAGGTATTCTACCTAATATAGGAGTATTAGGGATCTCTATAGTAGGAGAAGGCTAATTCCGAGTATTATAAGTTTACTTACTACTTAATTTAGATCAATCTACCGCGGGATAATATAATATTCTATTTGGTAAGGGTTCTATATTAAGCCTCGGAACTACTACGGTACCGATACCGTTCGGATCTATTAATTTCTATATAGTACTAGCTAATATACTATTCCTTATATATATTAGAGACATGGATCGCCTTAGAATCTATCTTAATAATATTCGAAACTAACTAGTCTAGGGTAATAAGTACTTTCCTATTACTAGAAAGTACGGTTATCTATAGATTAAACTACTAGTTCTTAAGCAAATTATAGATATCCCGTATATATAAGATAGTTTGATAACTAATTTAGGTTACTTAGCTACGCTATTAAATAGTTCTAACCAACGGTTAGTCCGTTATAATACCCCGGAACTATAAAATACCCGATTTTCAACTCCTTACTAGCTAAAATAAGCTACTAATAATATACTATTATTTACCTTCCTTTAATCATTCTTTTTAGACCTAGATAAACGTTAATTAAGGTAAATTTATTGACGTTTTAGATATCCTTCGGCTCAACGTCTATTAATAATCCTTACTAGAGTAGGATTAAATAATATTAATACTAACGTTATTTAATTAATTACGTTAATTTATAAGTTCTACTACATGAATATAAAGGCTCTAATACGGTTTAAATTTAGCTTAAAAGATAATCTTATTTTCAATTTAGAGATTATTATAGATATCTTCTTTTTAGAAGGAAAACTAGTACTATATATTATAGATATAGTAACTGCATTTTAAGCTGCTAGATTTCTTAAAGGAATAACTACTAATAAGGTCTAGAAATACGTCCGAATAATCTAGATTAATACCTATTTAGGTCCTCTAGATACAATTATTATTAATACCGGTACGAATCTTACGGCTTATAAATTCAATTAGGAGGTAAGTTCTCTTAATATATACGTTAAAGAGATACTAGTTAAGGCCTATCATAGTATTAGAAAGGCTGAAAGATACTATACTATTCTTAGGAGGTACTACTTAATTTTTAAGAATAAGTTACCTTTAGAAAATAGTAAAACCCTCCTTTAGTATACAGTAAAAGCTATCAACGATATAGTAGGTCTAAATAGACTTATTCCTATACTTCTCGTTTTTAGGGTATACCCTAAGATTATAGGTTCTTACCCTCCTAGCCGTATAATTCTTTAAAGGGCAACTATAGTTAAAAAGGTAATAAAAGAGCTTAGGGAGATATAAGTAAAGAAGTAAGTAGTATCCGCCCTATTATAACGGAATAGTCCTACCCTAATTTTACTATATTCTATACTAATTAGGTCAGAGGTATTGGTATAGAGGGAGCCTAGATAATAGAAAGGGCCCTATACACTAAAAAAGATCGAAAACTATAACTATATAGTTAGAATTAATAATAGGGACGTAGTATTTCGGTCTACTAGCGTAAAGCCCTATTAAACTCGACCATCAAACGAACTTATAACCGAAAATAATATATTTTTATTAGATTCTAAGGAGGGGGAAGTAGTAATTAGGGAGGAGGAGTAACTCCCCTCCTAGGAGCCTAGGATAGGTAATAGTAATAAAAGTAATAATCTAATAGCAGCAAGTCCGTTTAACAGCTAATTAAGAATTTCTAGGATATAGAGAATAGTTATAATTAATACGGTAAGGACGAGATCTCGATGGCGATATCTAGATAAGTATACCTAGTACTTTATTTAGCCCTAGGAAGTATTTCTCTCTACAAAAGAGAAGTTAGACTATATACTATATCTCTAATTACGTATAGAAGGCAAACTCTCTTTAGATAACCTACTATTTTAAATTTCAATAATAACTAAGATTGAAGGGTTAATAGGTAAAGAGGTAATAAAGTTTATACAAAAACCTATTATAAATAAGCGTATTTTTAACTCTCGAATAGTCTACGAAATTAAAGAAAAAGGGACTAATAAACTCTATAAAAAGTTACGGCTTATAGTGCAAGGATTCAATAATAAAGGAAAGGAGGTTATCCTAACCTAATCGCCTACTATTTAGAGAGTAAGTTAGAGATTAATACTTATAATTATAGTAACTTTACTTAACGTACGTACTCTCGAGTTTCTACGCCTTAAAGTTCCTAAATCTATACCTAAAAAACAACGAAAACGATTCCTCTTAATATTAAGAGATATTTCGTAGGTATATACCTAATTAAAGACGATATTAAATAGGAGAATGCTCGTAAATTTACTAAAAGAGATTATTTACCTCTATCTACCTAGAACTATTATAGAAACTATTAAACCCTTATATAGTATCGCTGAAGTAGGTCTATACTAGTTTAATACCTACTATAAATACTATAAAGAAAACCTAGATATAACTACCTTAGTCTATAATCCATACCTCCTAGTTATAAAAGGAGATATATTTAGTATTATTAGTATATAGATAGATAATACTTTAATTCTCTGTAATAAGGACTTTAAATTTAGAGAGGAGGAAGAAAGATCAAAAGCTAACTTCCTAGTAAAGCCTGTTAAGGAGCTTAATAATAATAATTAGCTTATTTTTAATAGCTATATATTATCCAAACGAGGGCCAAACCTACTTATAAAGTAAAAAAACTAGGGAGAGAAGCTATTTCCTATTAATCTTAGCTAGGAGGACTTTAAATAATCCTATATCGAGCAACGTGTAAGAGGTATATATATTATATTAATATACTAACCTAAAGTAGCTTTCGACCTTTCTATAGCTATATAGTATTAAGATCTATTAGTTAAGGATACTAAGGCTCTAAATAAACGCCTTATCTAGTAAAAGGATAATTTAGACCAAGGATTGAGCTTTATTCTACTAAATCTAGATAAAGTAAAGCTATTTATTTTTATTAACGGCTCTTTCGTAAATAATAAAGACCTAAGTAGCCAAATTAGCTCCTTAATTATACTTGGAAATAAGTCCCTATAAGATTTTAAGTTTAATCTTAAGGGAAATATTATCTATTAGTCTTTAACTAAAGCTAAAAGAGTTACTAGATTAGTTCTCGCCTCCGAAATCCTCGCTATATCTAATAGAGTAGATAAAGGCTATATACTAGCTACTACTCTATCCTAGATCCTAAAGGAAGTCGATTTTCTAGTAGTTCCTATTATTGTCTATATAGATTCATATAGCCTATATAAATACCTAGTTAAGCTAGGAACAATAAAAGAAAAGAGACTTATAATTGATATTATAGCTCTTAGAGAGGTATATAAGAATAGGGATATTCTAGAAGTCTATTAGATTAATAGTCTTAATAACCTAGCTAATACACTTACTAAGGCGAAACCTAACGCTTATTTAACTAAGTTAGTATCTATAAATAAACTTGAAATTCGAGTAGAAGGCTAGGTAAAGCGGCTAAATAGAGTTATAGGCTAGAATACCTAGTAATTCTATTAGTTTTTATACCTATAACTTTTAAGGAACTTTTGCTAAGAAGGTAGTCAGTATTTAAAGTTCCTAATATTTTTATATATTTATTTATTATAAGTTCACTTGCTATACTTACTTAGTAATTTAGACTATTTTTTAGAAGTAGTTCTGCTCCGTTTTTATGTTTTAGCTTACTTTTAGTATAGAGAAAAGAAAGAATCCCTAGAAATTATTAAAAACTATTAGAAACTTATTTAGTAATACCTACTATAGTATTAATATATATGCAAACTCCATCCTAAATTTAGTAAAAACTAGGAAAGTATATTAAATAAACTTATAAGCCTTAGAATACCGAAAAAGATTAACCTCTCTATAAACTATTACGATCTAGATCTAGGATAGACCCCTTAGGTTTAGGAGTTATATTCCTAACCTTATTAGATCTATTACTATAATACTTCTTACTAGTACTCTTAATCTAAGAGCGAGCTATAAAGTAATAATTAGCGTAAGAACTATTCTACTTAATTCGACGAATAGTAGCAATAATTATAGTAATAGTACGGTAACTATTAAAAGGAACTATATAGCTACTACGGCAATAGGTATAGGTACGATTTAGAGGATTAGTAATAGCCTCTCTCGATATCTAGCTAAAGACTACTACTATATAGTACTAGTAATAAGTTCTAGTACTATCTCGATCTACCTTCGGCGAAAAACGAACGTCTTTACCTATATTCTTTCCTAGAACCTAGTTAGCTTCCTAAGTAGAGAAATTAGGACTATCCTAACCGCCTTCGTAATTAATAATATCTAAATAAGTATAGGTTAAGAGGTTTCGAGTCCTATTACGAGAATCTATTATAGAGAATAGCGAATAGAGTTCTCGTATATTCTCTAGGTTTTTTAGCGCTAAATTAAACTCTCTAAAGAATTTAAGTAGTCTAGTAGGCTCTCGGATACCTAGGACTTTATCTCTATTTAAATAGACGGTTTTTCCTTCGAAATTCTAGAATCTACTAGGTATAACTTAATTAGGATTGCTAACGGGACGAGGAATTATCGACGTAGGATTATAAGGAGGTCTAGAACTATTATTAAGTTAACTTATAGGTTCTAGTTTAACAGAATTCTAACTTACGGGGTATTTCTAGCGCTAGAGCTACGACCTCTACTACTAGAGTTTCTACTACTAGAACCACGGCTAGAACTACTCCTACGTATAGTACTAGGACTCTTAGAAGGAGGAGGAGGAGTCCTAAGTTACCCTATAAATAGGCCTTATCTAGGAACTACTCCTCTACTATATATAGAAAGAGATGTACCTATATCCTAATATCTAGATATAAATTAACGACCTAGGGGCCTATTAGGAGTTCGAGGATTACTACGTATAGTAGGAGGAGTAGCGGGAGGAGAGCTATCGTTAGAAGGCGATTTAGAAGAGACTAGTTAAGGATCTATAGGCGTTAAACTACGACTACGACCTCCGGGTCCCCGGTTTCTACTACGGTTAATTAGTATAAATGCTATCTTTCTACTAAGATATTAGTAGTAAATTAGTTTAATAAGTAGATTTAATTACCTTAAAGAAAGAGATCGAGAGTTTTTAAGAATTTAAAGGGGTAGGAGTAATCTCTATTAAGGAAGTTAAAGAAAAGTTAAAGAATTCCTACTAAAAGGCTGTCAATTTAAAAGCAAAGATTTACTAATATTTAGGGGAATAAAAGAGAGAAAGTAAAGTATAGAATAGCTACTTATTTAACTACTTTAATAGTATTAACCTGCATTTAACAAAACAGCTAAAAATAGGCGATTTTAGATAATTTATATACAATCAGGCGATCAGATCTAGTTATATAATTAATAATTTATACTTATATAAGTTATATAGCTTATAATAACTATGTATTAAATTACTATTATATAAGAATACCGGTAACAGCCTTAGTAACCTATTAGGAATAGTATAACCCGACCTTTAGCAACAGATATACTTATAATACGAATTTTAAGTATCCGAAGTATATAAGTTCGTTTGATGACCTATTTGAACAATTCCTAATAGAGGAAATTTAATTTAATAACCGACGGGGATAACTATAGGATAGTAGATAGACTTAGTTTCTTAGTTTTAGGAGTACTTTCCTATAAGATAGTTCGGCTATCTATACACTCATTTTACGTAGTATATTTCATAAAGAAGAGTTGCTAGTATTTAGATTTAGCTACGTTTAATAGTATATAATCACATAGGGGGCTAGATTGCTATAGGTAGAATACTACCTTAATCTATCTAGATCTGGCCACCTTAGCAGATATAGGGATTATATATATATATAGTCGATTGTAAGTCCGCTTGCAATTAAGAATTAAGTATTATATAACTTAATAACTAGACTAGTCCTTTATCTTTCCTTATTTCCTTACTTCTATTATTTCCTTATCTTATTTTATTGGTACTATTGGTCAACTACCTATTATTCCTATAGGATATTGGTTAATACCAACAACCTCTTATCTATAACTTCTTAAGTAGCCGCCTATAAAAGCTCCTTTTAACGCGCCTCTAGTAATTTATTAAAGCCTAATAAGTTCTTTACTTTCTTACGCGCTACCGATATTATAGTATATAGATACCGCCTAGCGTAATCTTTTATCTTCTTAAAGCCTTTAAGACCCTTACGGCGCGTAGTCTCTTTCTATATATACTTATTTATAGATCGCTACGTAACTAGTTTAGCGGGCGCTATAGTAGAGAGCGGCTAAAGTAGAGAACGGCTAATAGTCTACTAATAGTTAAGAGTACGATTAGAAAGTAAAATACGCTAAAATTACTTTTATAGATAGGATAATATTAATTAGTAGAAGAAGTTCGTCCTAAGCGCAAAATAGTAAATACGGGCCGATAATCGGCGCCTAAAGCGGCTTAGCGTATAGAGATTTCAACGCTAGTCTATTATATATTAGAACGCGCCTTTACTAGTTACCTCTATAACTATTATTCTCGTATTAACTTAGCTAATTATATCTTATTAGGCCTATTAAATCATTCTTATCGTTATTTATTACTATAGTATATCTTTATTTTAAATTCACGCGTACGCGTATTTAGTAATACTAATTATAACCTTAGGCGCGTACTAAGATAACTAGCGTAATTACTACCGGTAGCTCCTAGATCGCTCGAAAGTCTTTAAAAGGTTTAACTAGTACGCCTAAGTTACGTTTAAGAAAAATAACTACTTAAAAGGCTCCTATAAAGAAACCCTACTATTATAAGCTAGGAAGTAAGTAAAATATCTATTAGTTTACTAATAGTCTATTAATCCTTACTAACGTGAATTCTAGCCGTCGTATTACGTAAGATTCGTCGCTACTAGAAGGGGACTAAACTCCTCCTACGTAAGTTACTATTTACGAGATTAGTAAAAGAGATTACCTAGGATTTACTTATTATTAAGGATACGCGCTTTTAGAAGATAGCTATTAATATAATTTAAGAAGCGGCCGAGGCCTTCCTAGTTAGCTTATTTAAAGGTAATATTCAATATATACTTAATTATCTCTAGTCTACTAATCTAGAATAGATACCAACCTATACGCTATCTATACTAAGCGAGTAACTATTTAGTCGAAGGATATATAGTTAGTAAGACGGCTTCGTTAGGGTAGAGGTAGTAGCGCGTAAATTCTAGACTAAAAATATAACTAAATAATATATTTTTGGAGTTATATACTATAGGATAAAGTAAAGTATATATTAGGCGTAGAATATTAATAATACTAGTATTTACCTCTCTTAACTATTAGTAGACTATTAGGATCTCCCTCTCTATCTTTCTTTATCTAAGCTAAATAAGAAACGGTAAATTTAACCTCTCTTAATAATTAGGAGACTATTAGAATCTCTCTCTTCGTCTCTCTTTATATAAACTAAATATATTATCGTAAATACAGGCTCCCTCGACTATTAGAAGACTATTAGGATATCTCCTATCGTCTTTCTTTATCTAAACTAAATATAATATCGTAAATATAGCCTCTCTCGACTATTAGAAGACTATTAGAATCTCTCCTATTATCTTTCTTTATCTAAACTAAATCCAATATCGTGAATATAGCCTCTCTCGACTATTAGGAGACTATTAGAATCTCTCTCTTTATCTCTCTTTATATAAACTAAATATATTATCGTGAATATAGGCTCCCTCGACTATTAGAAGACTATTAGGATATCTCCTATTATCTTTCTTTATCTAAACTAAATCTAATATCGTAAATATAGCCTCTCTCGACTATTAGGAGACTATTAGGATCTCTCCCGTCGTCTTTCTTTATATAAGCTTAATAATAGGTTATAAATTCGTCTAAGTATATATTCTAGTACCTTAGGTTATACTACGTAATAATTCGATATTCTTCTTATTAACTCGAACCCCGAGGATATATTTTATTAAGATTTTAATAAATATATTTAATTCCCGTAAGAATTAATATATATATACTATAATACGTTTAAATAAAATAATACTTAGTTGTAAAGAAGAATATCGAGTATACTATCGATCTATATATTTAGATATATATTATTTATCTACCTTAGGTATAGCTATATACGCTTAAATAATTTCGTATAACCCTCGGTATTATATCGGAATTAATATTTACTTAGCGTTACACGGTCGTATAAATTCTTAGAGGAAGTAAGAGGGATAATTTAATAGAATCTAGGTCTTAAGATATAATATTTATATAGTAAGTATTACTAATAGTCTTCTAATAGTTAATATAGAGAGAGAGTTATTTATTTAGTACTAGTATATAGAGAGAGAATAGGTATAATATTAGACGCTATAGCCCGTCCCTAGACTCGCCTTTTAATATAATATTAATAGGTTTATTCTTTAGTACTAGCGTTATCATCCTTATCTTTACGCTCTTAATCTTATATCTACGCCTTTAATCGGAATATTCACGCTTCGTAGGTTTAAAATCTTCTAGAATACTATATATCTTACTACTCTAAAACTAGAGTAATAGGACCACCCCCTAGGACCGGCTAGATCCGTAATAGTATTATTAAAGAAAGAGATTTAGTAAGCGTAGGTATTACTTTATACCTAAACTTTCTAGGTTTAAATCCTTATCCCGATAGTAACCTAAATTAACCTCTTACTACTATAATACCGCTTCTTCCCGTCCTTTATAAGCCGGCTTAACGAGCCGATTATCTATAAGTTTAGACTTTAAACTACCTTATCTCTCGTCTTCTTAAAGCCTTTAATACTCTTACGGCGCGTAGTCTCTTTTAGTATATAGGAATTCGACGATCGCTACGTAATTAGCTTAGACGGCGCTATAGATAAGGGCTAATAGTCTACTAATAGTTAAGAATATAAATAGAGGCTAAAAGACGATAGAATAGTATATACTAGAATAATATAAATAATTAGTAGAGATTCTTAGTCCTAAGCGTAAAATATTATATATAGACCGATATTCGGCGCCTAATTTAGCTTAGCGTATAGACTTTTTACGCTAGTTAGTCGTATCCTAAGACGCGCCTTTATAACTATTTTCTATTTAGAATATTACTATTACGCCCGCTTTAATCCCGCTAATCGTATTAATTCTACCCTACTTATTCTATTCTTTTTATTAATCTTTATTATAGTATATATTTATAAGGAATTCGATCGTATACGTATTTAGTAATATTAACCTTTACTTTAGGCGGATAACCCTAAACGAGTATCTTTCTAAAAACTTATCCTAAAAGTCTTAGAGCTAGAACCGCAAAAGAAAACTAAGTAATAGCTTTTAGAAGACTAGCTTCGCGTAGAGATACGCGCTCGTTAAGATAAACTATATAAATACGAGCTTACGTAAAGAGCTAAAGAGAGAAGATAATTATAGGAATAACTCGGGGAATAGGAAGACGAGCCTATAAATAGCGTTAATATAGATACCGGTAATAAAGATACTAATTAAGATAGTAGCTAAGACTCTAATATACTTTAACCCGGCTTTAGATCGTCCGTACCTTCGCCTCGGCCTTATATCTTCGAAGATAGATTGCCTAGTTCGTCCGTACCTCCGCCTCTACCTCGTAACTTCGAAGGCCGTTCGATTTTCTTACCTAAACCGCCTTTACCGCCTCTATAACGTCTATAACCTTTACTAGTACTATTAAAATCTTTAAGTAATTCGTATTCTTCGGAGAGTATAGACCCTAGTATTAAAGCTAGGATAGATATAATACCTCTACCGCCTTAAAATTAACCTTCTCGTAAATAACCTCCTAAAAGAAAGGCCGATCTAATAACTAGAGATATTACGATAGGCGGTAATAAGCCTAGTTATAACTTAGGATCTATAGTAAAGCGTATAGGTATCTATCTATCCCGTAGTACTAAAGTACTAAATAGCGCTAATTACGTAAGTACGGCCGCGTCTTATACTTAAAAGGCGCCTCGTAAATAAGATAGAAAGAAAACTATAGATCCTTAGAAGAGGGTACCCTACCGCTTTAAGGTAGGAAGTAAGTAAAATACCTAATAGTTTACTAATAGTCCTTTAATCTTTACTAACGTAAATTCTAGCCGTCGCGTTACGTAAGATTCGTTACTACTAGAAGGGGACTAAAATACTTACTAAGTTTAGGCCGTTTACTAGACTAGTTCGCGAGATTACCTAGAACTATAAATCGGACCTACGTTTCTAGAGATTAGCCCTCGAGGCCCTATAAGAGGCTATAGAAGTCTTTATCGTTAGCCTTTTCGAAGGTAAACTTTAGTATATCTTTTATCTATCTAATATACTAATAAGTAATAGATACTAACTTATACGCTATCTACGCTAAACGTATTACTATCTAGACGAAAGATATTTAATTAGTAAGGCGGATTCGGGGAGATAGTAATAGATAGTAGGTAATATAATTAAATAATATATTTTTAGAGTTTTATACTATAGGATAGAGGCGTTCAGTAAAACTAGTATATCTTAGTTATTAAATATAAATACTATTAGTCTTTACCTCTCTTAACTATTAGGAGACTATTAGGATCTCTTTATCGTCTTTCTTTATCTAAACTAAATATAATATCGTGAATATAGCCTCTCTCGACTATTAGTAGACTATTAGGATCTCCCTCTCTATCTTTCTTTATCTAAGCTAAATAAGAAACGGTAAATTTAACCTCTCTTAACTATTAGGAGACTATTAGAATCTCTCTCTTCGTCTTTCTTTATATAAACTAAATATAATATCGTAAATACAGCCTCTCTCGACTATTACGAGACTATTAGAATATCTCCTATCGTCTTTCTTTATCTAAACTAAATATAATATCGTGAATACAGCCTCTCTCGACTATTATAAGACTATTAGGATATCTCCTATCGTCTTTCTTTATCTAAACTAAATATAATATCGTAAATACAGCCTCTCTCGACTATTACGAGACTATTAGGATATCTCCTATCGTCTTTCTTTATCTAAACTAAATATAATATCGTAAATACAGCCTCTCTCGACTATTACGAGACTATTAGGATATCTCCTATCGTCTTTCTTTATCTAAACTAAATATAATATCGTGAATACAGCCTCTCTCGACTATTATAAGACTATTAGGATATCTCCTATCGTCTTTCTTTATCTAAACTAAATATAATATCGTAAATATAGCCTCTCTTAACTATTAGGAGACTATTAGGATCTTTCCTATTATCTTTCTTTATCTAAACTAAATCTAATATCGTGAATACAGCCTCTCTCGACTATTAGAAGACTATTAGAGTCTCTCCTATTATCTTTCTTTATATAAACTAAATATTAAATAGTAAATTCAACTAAATATATAGCCTAATACCTAAGATTATACTATAATATAATATAATATTCTTTCTATTAACTCGAACCCTAAGGAGATATTTTATTAAGGTTTAAATAAATTAATACCTTTCGTTACGTTCTTTAAGATTATAGCCTCTTAGTACTATACTAGATTTTCGTCTTATTTCGAACGAGAAAATAGGCTCTAGCCTTTATCTATTATACTATATTAGTCTACGTCCTTATCTATTAATATTCCTATACTACTATAGCCTTATCGTTATCGTCGTCTACGTCTATACCTACGCCTTATAATCTATTCCTACGAATTAGCCTTAATAAAGAAGTCTACCTTTAGGTACCCGAATATACGGACGAGTTCTAGGACTAGTTTATTAAATAAGTATAGTATAAGACCGAGTTCGACGAAACTAGTAAAGTACGTAAATCTAAAATAAAGTTCTGTAAATTTGGCGGTACTAAGTAGGCTATATACTAGATATACTTCTAGGAGGGGGCTTATCGAATAACTAGCGCCCTAAAGATCGTATACTTATAATACGATAAGGTTATAGTCTACGGGAATTACTACGGTATAAAGAGTCTTACGGAATATATCGATTCTAATACCTATAAAGTAATTTCTAAGAGACGAGGTTTAAAGTAGCTAACTATTAAAGAGGGCTTTAGGGTATCGGTAAGACTATTAGCAAACTATTAGGTCTTCGAAATACTAATATCTACTAGAAGTACCGTACTAAAGTAGAGATTATAGAGGCCGGCGATATTAAGATATATACTAGTAGCTTTAACTAGTAACTTATTAGGACTATCGTCTTATATAAATAGGTAATAATAGCGGTCGATAATATCGAATTCTTTCGTCTTATACGATACGTAAATTCCGAAATTACTATAATATCTTTATCGACTATTACTAACTATATTCTTAAGCTACGAGAGGCTACTAAAAATATAATCCGTAAACGTCTCCCTCTATCGTCTTAGAAAGTCGTATACGTCTTAGATAGATAGTCTACGCCTCGCCGGGATAGCTACGTCGTAATTAAGGTATACTAGGTTCGTAATAATTAGGTACTCGAAGACGTACTAATTAGTTTCGAGCCCTATACTAGTACCTATAGCGGTACTTATCTCGCTAAACTTATAATAGGGCGGCTATAGTATTTCGACCTAGTATAGAGGGTTATTACGTTTACTACAGATAACGCGTTAAATAATAAGACTATAGTATAGTCCGTTAACGCGTTAATTATTAAGCTATATAAATATACGAATATTTAAAACGAGATTACGCTCTATCCCTATATCGCGTACGTAATACAGCTTAGCTATAATAGCCTTCTCTCTAATATTAAAATACGACTAATAAAGAATAAGCTTATAAGGAACTAGTTAGAGAAGAAGAAGAAAACTACTATAGTACTTATAAGAGGCGAAATTCCTATAAATACTTAAAGAGGAGTAAGTTAACCCCTAATAGTCTCCTAATAGTCCTAGAGTCCTATAGCCTACTAATACTATTCTTCGCCTAAAGCTTCTATATACTATAGCTAAAGCGCGTTAGATTACTATCTTTATTAATTCGAGCGAAGGACGCTAGCTTTCGTTCTAGAGGATTTAAGCCGTATAGCTTAAGGAGTACGATACTTATTTAATAGCCTAATATCTTCGCCCGATATAGGATATTAAGACTAGGTAGGATTCTACTTTCTATATATTAGTACGTCTCCTTAAGTTAGGCGAGCCTATTATAACGTATATAAAGAAAGAATACGCGTATCTCTCTCTTAATAATAATAAATAGGGCTAAGTTAAATACCTCGTTAATATCCTTCGTTCTTTTACTATATATACCGCCCTTATTAGTACGTCTAAAGAACCGACTATCTATTAGGTCTTTAAAATCTATAATCGTCTCTTTATATACCTCGAGGACGCGGAGGAGATACTAAAGAGTAAGACGTATCGATAGAAGGTCGAGATTAGGAAGGTATACGGTAGAGTAAGAGAGAAGATTAAGGTCTACTACTCTACTACGTCGTATAGCTAGGTAGGTAAGCTCTACGGAATAGCGATCCTTCTTAATCTACGCGTAAAACTTAATACTTAGCTAAACCCTAAGTAGGTACTAACCGAGGATAACGAGTTCGATTAGTAGGCGTATTATTAGGAGGAGTTAAAATAGCTATACAATAGTAAATACGTAACGCGAACTCTAACTAAACGACGAAGGGCTATACCCGATAGCCTTAAGGATATAGAGATCTCCCTAGATTCTATTAAGATATAAATAGCGATAGCTAAGACCCTAATACCTTTACTAGTTATAGGTAGGCTAACTAACCGGATAATTAACGATAGATAGAAAGAGTTTAATAACTATCGGTTATAGAGTAAGTCTCCTCTTATCTAATAGTTCTCTAATAGTCTCTAACGCGTAACTAGACGAGGCGTAAACTTACCTAAAAAGACCCTTCTAGTAATAGAAGCTTATCGAGCCTCGCTTCCCTCGTATTACTATAATAGTTAAGGATATTTTCGTAATTTAGGCGGCTAGTATTAGTATTAAACGAGAGTTTAGTATTATAAGCGCTTTTAATACGGATAATAAGACGTATAGTCTAAATATTCTCGCAGCCCTAATAATAAATAACTATAAATAGAGAGTACGGTAGAAGTAGAATCTCTAGGATTACTACTTAATTTATACGCGTAAGGATGTAGTTATATCTAACGAGATTAAGATAGAGCGTTAGATATCGGAGGAGGCTATTTATTATTTTATTCGTAACTTACTTAATCTCGATAATATAAGTAAGATAGAGGATATACCCGATCCTAATAACTTACTATTTAAGGGAGAGGAGATTAGAATAGAGATAGAGATAATACTTAGTAGCTTTAAGCAAGATAAGGAGGGTTTATTAGGCGATAACCTTAAGATAGTTCCTCGTATAGTAGATCGCGTAAAGGGTCGTACGAAAAGACGCGCTTAAAATAAGAATAATAGAGAGAAGCGTAAGGCTCGTAAGTTAATAATTCCGGAGTTACGAAGGGCTAGTAGCTTAAGCCTTTACGTAATAGTTAATCCGGAAAGCGATAGTAATAATACGGGCCCTATACCTAAACGAACTCGCTTAAAGATAGATCTACGATCGTAGTTAGTAGTAATAACCAACTTTAACTATTAGGAGACTATTAGTATTCTAGGATTATATATTTATACTTCGTATATATATAGTTATAAATAATTATAAGTTAAAACTTAGTATTTCGACTCTAGATAGATTAATATTTAAAGCTTAGTATCTCTACCCTCTATTATATATATATTATACGATATATTATAAGACTAGTATTACGTACCCCTAACCCGTTTAGTTAGGTCGGGGTTTATCGGGGTAAGAGTCGGGGCGGGGTCCTCTTAGAGGGTACCCCCCCGACCTAAACCTCCCCTCTAACCCCCCCTAACCCTAAGAGGTCGGGGGATAACCCGACCCCTTAGGGACCCTATATATTTTAAGAAAGAAGAGTTAGAAGTTAGAACTAATATACTTAGTAAAGAACTTAGATAGATTACTTTAAAAAATAAGTATCTTAACTAGAGAATTAGCTTATATAAATAATAGATAAAAGTATACTATTTAGAGAGATATTATAAAGAATAAATAACTAAGTTATCTAGATAAAGATATTAGAGTAGAATATTTAGTAGGTATTAACTATATACTATAAATATAAAGATTTATAAAGTAAGATTTTAACCGTACTATATTATTCTAAGTACTTCTAAGAAGCTACTAGTAATTATTACTATATTAACTAATAGAACTAATACTACTAGTAGTACTTCTTATTATACTAATATTAGCCTAATTATTTACCTAATTCTTAGAAATTAAAAGTAGAAATTAAGTATACTATCTAGTAAACTATTACTAAATAGTTATCTAGGCGTTTATAAGATATTAGGTCTTATTTATTTCTTAGTCTATAAGTTAGGCTCTTCTCTTATAGATCTTTTATTATCTCTATATCTATTATCTTAGTAAAAGTAAGAGCCTCTATTAGCGTACTCTCTCGTATCTAGTTTAGGGTCCCTAAGGGGTCGGGGGATCCCCCGACCCCTCGGGGGTAGAGAGGGTTGGGGAGGGTATTCGGGTCAGGTCTAGGGGTCCCTAGGACCTCCCGCCCTAACCCTAAACCCGCTAGAACCCACCCTAATTAATCGGGGCGGGTTCTTAGCTAAAAAACGTAACTTTTTCGTACGGTTTTATTAATTACGGACGACCTATAGGTATTTTATATTATATAACCTTATAGACTTATAGAATAGGTATTTCTCTATAGTTCTAGCTATTTAGATCTTAATAATACCTAGGTTAAGTATTAAAATATATGACTTAAAAAACCCGACTTCCCCCCAATTAGTAGGTCGGGGGTAAAAGCGCCCCCTAACCCGAAAACCCGCCTTCCCCCCCCCCCTCTATTTCTACCCCCCCCTAGGGCGGGTTGGGGGGGTACCCCTAAAACCCGACCCGACCCCTTAGGGACCCTAATCTAGTTAGACTATTACTAGCTACTAGAAAGACGACGATCTAACCTCTTATCTTTCTCTATAATTCTAGACGTAATTTGGTAAGAATTCTCTACCAGCGTACTAGTAAGCTCTTTTGTATCTTCGATAGTTTCTATAGAAATAGTAAATACTCTCTCTTGTAAAGGATATAGGATTGTCTACTACACGGGCATCTTCATAAAATCGTTAGATGTAGACGCAAGTCTCCATCGGTGTCTCAATACCCTTTGAGTCAATCTCAACTCAGCCTGATATAATTGATTCTCGCTCGCAAACACGTGCCAACGCGCTTCTGCAGGCGGATGTTATCCACTAGTAGCGCATGGTTGCCTCCACGAACCCCAATCTCTGCCATTCTCGCGTCTCTCCCCCGCTTCCCCACATTCCCCTACTCACTCGACATCTTTTTCGCATCCTAGATGGGCCATGGCGAATATACGGGCCAATCTCCAGGTCCTACCTTCTCCTGTTGATCCTCAGACGTCCGATCGCATCGAGTATCTGCATGAGCTTCACGCATACCTCAGTAACGCTCCCGCCAGACACTTGGAGTTCACAGGCTCGAGGAGTGATGAGCCATCACGCAAGAGGCAGCGTCTCTCCGCGCCTCCATCTGCCTCTTCGGATATAGTAGAGCCTCAACGCACAGCTGTACTGGCATCCATCGACTTGCGCTTGGTCAGTAGACAGTTGCGCAAGACATCGCACGAATATAGCTTATGACTTGTAGCAATTTACGCCGACATCCTCCACCGATGAAATCGAACCTATAATTCAGCCGATTCCAGTAAGAATCACCTCCCTCGACCATGACGAGGCAGCCTCCAGTACACTTCTGTCAATCTCTACTAGTGCTTATGGTACTGCGGCCATCCAAATCCAGATTATGTCTTCTTCCGAAGAGCGAAACACACCCCTGGAATGCCTACGGCCTCACTTGGAGCACATTTCACGATTACAGAAAGGCGCTCCACTGGCAAGATCATCGGCGGATGAGGTCGCATGGGCTCAGTGCACGATGCGCATTGCCAACAAGAGCGCCATATTACACGCTGAAATACACTGGGCTCTGGAACTGGCATGCTCAAGCTCGGTGCAAAGCTCCTTGCTCGACTTCTACCTTCCATCCGACCATTTACACTCCTCGGATCCATGGAGTCCACAAGACTTTTACAACAATGCATACGTCCCCCCTGCCGATCTCGAAGTCCCAACGTCGATACAGAGCGACAAGATGGCGTCTCAATTATACCCTTTCCAAAGACGGGCAGTCCGTTGGTTGTTGGAAAGAGAGGGTGCTATCTTTGAAGAAGGCAAGCTTGTAACTCGCCCGCCGCCAGAATCGCTCGGAGACCAACTCCCAGTCTCTTTCTATGCTACTAGCGACGCCCGTGGCGCAAAATGCTTCGTCAGCAAGCTCCACAATATTGTCATTCAGGACCCGTGGTCACTACTTGATTACAATCATGACATCTTGGGAGGGATTCTTGCAGAGGAGATGGGCCTCGGCAAGACTGTAGAGCTTGCAGCTTTGATTTGCCTGCATCAAAGATCACTTGTTTCTAGCCCTCGGAGCGCAGATGGCCTAGCGAATTCTCCATCGACACTCATAATTACACCTCCCCATATCTTGTCTCAATGGAAGAGTGAGCTGGCAACACATGCTCCAAACCTTAGCGTGATACACTACACAGGAATGGCCTCACGCAGTCGCGCCCACAAGGCGCAATTTACGGTTGATGACCTTTTGCAATACGATGTGGTGCTCACGACCTACAACGTCCTTGCGAAAGAGATACATTTTGCCACAGATCCACCCGATAGAAGCAGACGTTTTGAGAGACAGCACCAGGCAAGAAGAAGTCCACTCGTCCTCATCCATTGGTGGAGAGTATGCCTCGATGAGGCGCAGATGGTCGAAAGCGGGGTTTCCAAAGCAGCACAGGTCGCTCAAATGATTCCTCGTGTCAATGCCTGGGCTGTATCTGGCACACCGGTAAAGCGCAACGTCGAGGACCTGCAAGGCCTTCTCATATTCTTGAGATTGGAGCCATTCTGTGATTCGAAGAAGATGTGGAAACGAGCCAGCAGGAGAGACCTGCAGCAGATCTTCTCGCATATAGCTATCCGGCACAACAAGCATTCAATTGCACACGAGCTTCGAATACCAAGACAACGCAGAAGCGTGATTGTGATGCCATTTACTGCTATTGAGGAGCAGTATTATGGCGAGATTTTTCAGGAAATGTGTACACGCCTGCATCTCAAGACGAATGGCGAACCGGAAAGCGATGAGTATGATCCCGAAGGAATGGCAGATAGCATGCGGGCTTGGCTGCGTCAGCTGCGTGAGACATGCTTGCATCCTGTAGTAGGTGTCAAAAATCGAAATGCCCTTGGCAGTCGTCGAGCTCCACTTCGGACAGTCGGGGAGGTTCTGGAAACCATGATTGAGCAGAACGAGACGTCACTGAGGCACGAAGAGTGCGAACTCGTTGCAGCCAGGACGTCAGAGGCTCACATCGTTGCAAACAACAAGAGTAACATCAGCCGCAGTAAAGACGCGCTTCAATTATATACCGCTGCACTCACTGAGGCTACTAGACACGTCGACGATTGCCGGAAAGAGTTCGACCTCGCGCACGCCAGATACGAGTTTTCAAAAGGTGCTCAAACAGGCACCCTCGAAAGCGACGATGACGAAGCTGAAGGTGGCGCAAACAACGTCCGCCTCAATGTCATGAAGAAACAACTCCACACTGCCTTGGGATTGCAACAGGTCTGCGCGTTTTTCGTCGCCACTTCTTATTATCAAATCAAAGTGAACGACGCGCTCACTGAGAAGAACTCGGATGACTATAGACGGTTAGACGAACTGGAACAGACGTTCTACGATCAGGCAAAGACCATCCGTAAGGAGCTGCTTCAAGATAACCATGCGTCAGCTTCAAAAGCCATGAAAAAGCTTCAGGAGGGCACGGGTCTGACCTGCCTACCAAAGGTACCCACATTGGCATTCAGCGGTGGTATCGAAAATCGGAAATTGCTGGAGAAAATGGACCAGATTTCAGAGCTGCTCAATGAACAAGCTGGGTGGATAGACAAATGGAGATTGAAAATCGTTGACATATTGACGAAACGCCTTGTCGACGAGGATAATGGTGTCGAGATCACGGGCGAAGAATATGAGGATTCCACCAAGATTCAAGACGAGCTTCCCATTTATACCCTTGCTCTACGAGCCATGATTGCTGACCGGCATCGTCTGATCACGGGAGAGACGAACTTCCTTATTGAAGGCGATCAGAAGAAGCCTAATGAAATGAGACATCAGCGAAGCGATGGAGAGGTTGTGAGGGCTATCAAACAAGCCAGGGAAGGAAAAGGTCACGACCCGAAGCTCACTCTAGAGCTCTTAAGCATTCGTAACAAGATCAAGCCTGAAAAGGACCAAGAGTCTTTGAAGCATCTAGTGGCCGAATGCCGTCGCGTAGCTACGAATTTGCAATGGGCAGCCGGCCCAACAGGTGTGAACCGTGCGAACGCCGAGATTTCAATCATCAAAAAATTACTCGACGAGATTCAGCAGATTTCAAAAGTGCAGGAAGAAGGGCTGAAAGGTCTTAAGACCCAACAAGAGGCATTTCGTAACTGCATGAATTTACGCGTGGCGTACTACAAGCAGGTGCAAGTCATTTCAGACACGCTCGCACCATGGAGAGAAGAGCTGGATGAACAATTGGACTCGTCAGCTCTCGAATACCAAGCCCAGCGCCAGGAACACATTGAGGAGAGACTCTCGACTTTGAGAACCAAGCATCGCTTCTTGTTTCATCTACGCGAAGATTCGAACCGAGAACAGGATCGGATGTGCGTCATCTGCCGAGAAACCTTCGAGAATGGTGTGCTTACCGTTTGCGGCCATACATATTGCAAAGAATGCATTACGTTGTGGTTCAGATCACACAGGACTTGTCCAGAATGCAGGGCCCGGTTGAAGGTGACGGATTTCCACGACATTACATACAAGCCACAGGAGATTGTAGCTCACGAGGAGTTGAATTTGACTGTATCGCCTTCGTCATCTCAGACGGAGAGCAGTACTACTGCTGCTACTACACCTGGCTCCTCGTCGATGACAATCTCCTCCGGCATTTATTCGGACATGAGTTCAGAGACGATGAGGGAGATCAAATCCATTGATCTTAGCAGCTCCTACGGTACGAAGATTGACACGATCGCTCGTCACCTGCTCTGGCTTCGCGCCAACGATCCCGGGGCCAAATCGATCGTATTTTCACAATATAGCGAATTCCTCTCTACGCTGGCGGTCGCCCTTACAAAATTCAACATTGGTCACGTCTCCATCCGCACGGCCAAGGGTATTGACAAGTTCCGCAGCGATCCTGCGAAAGAAGTCTTCCTGCTTGACGCGAAGAGCGATAGCAGCGGACTGAACCTGGTCAATGCGACACACGTCTTTCTCTGTGAGCCATTGATCAATGCGGCGATTGAGCTTCAAGCCATTGCGCGCGTGCATCGCATCGGACAGTTGAGAGAGACGAGGGTGTACATGTACTTGATTTCCGACACCGTCGAGGAAGCCATTTACGACATTTCGGTGTCTCGACGGTTGGCGCACATTGGCTCGTCGATTAGCAACAAGACGGCGGAGGAGAATGCATACTCCTCTGCATCGAGAGCATCAAGAGCAGTGACACCACAGCCCGGTGACAGCGACGGGAACCGCGTGCTCGAGCGTGATCTCGAGGAAGCGAATAGCATTGAGATTCAGCAGGCACCTCTTTCCAAGCTCCTTGCCAAAGGCAAAAGTGGCGGCGAGTTCGTGGATGGCGAGGATTTGTGGAGGTGCCTATTCGGCAAGGCAAGAGGGGCTAGAGGACACGTTGCTGGATTGGCAGATGGGGATCGGGAGATGATTGCTGATGCGGCTGAACATAGGAGGGATGTGGAGAGGGTGAGGAATGCGGCGATCGAGGAGAGGATGGTTGCTATGGAGGCGTAGGCTGATATGTGATACCCGGTTGGGAGTCTGGGTGGAGTTTGGGTGGAGTATCTGGGACTCGTATATCGAACGCGGGTGGAGGACTTTGAAAGATGAAGCCAGGATTTCATTGGTGGGGACTGACGAATGAGCTTACGACTATGAGCGATTTACTTCCGCAATCGCTGACGAGAAAGATGGAGATCGTGATTTACTTCTAGAGTAAGTGATACAACCTATTAGGGGAAATAAAGGTTAATTCGCACCCCCCTATCACCTCCCTTACCAAACCACGCCTAACAATCTATAAGTATAGAGAAAGTAGACTTATTCGAAAGAGAAAGAAGAGGAGAAGAAAGTACTCGATATCCGAGAGGGAATTACTCGAAGGGCAGAGAGAGGAAACGTAAAGACGTATCGATGCACGGGCCCTAGCTGGGGTCATAATTAACCTTTATTTCCCCTGATAGGTTGTACTACAGACGGACACCAACTACAACCTTGTAATCTTACGATTCCATCACGCATGTGTTACCGTCTCAGCTCGTGCGTTCCTGAACAAGCGGATCCACTCCTCATCTCGACAATGCCTTTCCAGCGTTCCGAGCCTGCCGCGGTCCCAGCAGAAAATCAAGATATTTCCCAAGAACCCGGTTGGCGTCTCACTAGCGAGTCGATAAGGTACCATTTCGTTCCTGGAGAGATACCGTTCTTTTAATAGATCGTTGGAAGTCTGGATATTACATGGTATTTACATACATGATCCTGGAATCTGCATGATGATAGTGATGATGATGATACCGATGTAGATGGATATATTTAGATGGATGGAGTGCATCTCAGAGTCGGTCGGAGTGGCGCCGGGTAGGTTTTGATCGTTCCTGGGACTGGTGGGTGGAGAGGCATATTGTAAAATACTGCCGTGGCCGGAAATGCGTACATATCGGGACGAGATTTGATTGGGGGTTCGCCGTGTGCGAGATGGTCCGTTTGAGTGGTTTACTGTTACGGATGGTTGGAAAATCAATGGTGGAGGCGAGAATGGGAGAAGGATAATGTTGAAGCTTCGTGGGATCTCTCTAGTCTTTCACCTGGTGTGTTCGTGATCTTTGTTGTTTTTGTTTTGGTCAATCTCTACTTGTGGAACGGGATTTTTGTTACTGTTTGTGGAAACGGGATTTGTACCTTTTCAGGCAAAGCAATTTCGTATTGCTCGTCGCTTGTTGCTTGATCGTCGAGCGGCGACACGATCGCATTGGATATGGATCAAAGCGTCGGCGTCCTGAGTTGATCGGCTGCAGCTCCGGAGGAGTTGGATAGTGAGGGATTCGCCCTTTCGAACAAGGCTGGCTCGGGTTTAGGTGAGGAAAGCGGAAATGGGCAGGGGCATGTCGTGGACTGCCAATTATAGAAGATGTCAATTGCGGGGGATCCGAAATGAAATGCACGATCCTTGATCTTGTTGTTCATGTCCGCAGCGATAGATCGCTTGAAGCTAGCGGAAAGGTAAGTGAATGATCATCTGCGTCTTCATCGTTTGGTCCACGGCTAGGGCTACCTCATCTTGTTGATGGAAGATGATAAATGTCCGAGAAAGGCAGGGATGCCGCAGCAGCCGGGGCACTCAAATTGATGAGATTATACCGCGCCGGGCGAAGTGAAGGGTCTAGCGGTATGATTTTCCATTGACAAGAGGGAGTGGAGGAGGTCGACTTGATGCAAAGGTCGTTCCCGGAAGCTTGAAAAGAGGAGCAAGGCCAAGATGTCGCCGATCTCCTCTAAGTGGGGTACGGGTCCAGACATGGGAATACTCCCTTGCGAAGAGCAACAAAAATAGATATCGTTGTACGCAGGGTCCCATTCTGTCTGATCGAAGCCTTGTCACGCGGCAGCTCTCGGATAGGAATGTCGAGGCCATATGTCACTCGAGGTCTCACCATTGACGGCGGCCACTGTTTACAGGCGAGGCATTGTTTTCAAACATGAGGATCGAGGGGAGCAGAGTTGCAAACATGGAGTACCTGAGGTTCCCGCATGTTGTATATTATACCACGGAAGAGCAGCTGGGAGGCAATAAAGCAGTTCGGCGTACCATACCCTTTTGAAGTGTCGGTCTCGTGTTTCTACCCGAGTGCACTCGATCGGGGGCTGGACCCGTAATCAAAGCTTCAAGCTCTTGCAAGTGGTCGTGGGGATTCGGAGACCGGGTCGGAGCCGGTTCGCATGGTACATAGTAGTTGTACTCAATCAGATGTGTGCATGACTTGTCGCAGGGGCCCAAGGCTTGATTCAAGGCTTGTTGCGGAGGATGGCGCTTCGTTTGTTGCTTGTTTGACCACCTGGAATCCTGGATGCGAGATACCTCGTCCAAGTCCCAAGTCCGCCTCCATCGCATCCATGTGCTCCGCTCAGTCCGACAGGCCGATGCAAAAGACGCCGTCGTGAAGAAGGTGCCGCGCAGTTGAAGGCTTGAGGTGTGCAGTGTAAAGTATGGCAGGAGGTGGATTTCACTTGTAGCAGAGGGGAGACTCGGGAGCATACCATGTACAGTAGGTGATATCAGTTGTTGTTCGGCGCCAGGTTCGATACTCTGTTCTATCTATAATACCACCATGTACTATGTACGATGTAGTACCCAACAGTCAAGGGAAGGTAGTAATACGCAATGTGTGTCGATCTTGATAACGGCCCTTGCCCGCCATGGGTTCTTGGAAATGCTTGACCTGCTTACTCACCCCCTTGTTTACACGGTACCCAACCGTCCCGGACGCTCCACTGGAAATATTTCATCAGTCAGCCTCCGCCCCGTTCACAGTTGTTCCGCCGGCTGTCACGGCTGTCAAGATTCGCGAGTCTGGACAGGCTTCGACGCATCGGTGCCTGGCTGGCACCACGGAGCCTCGCTCTCCTGTACAGTACTGGCTAATCCATCGTGTACTCGACATGTACGCTACCCCTCGCTACAGCCTGACGCTGTAATTAACCCGGCGATCTATCATGGCGCCCCTTAGACGCGTTCTTAGTCAAGACTCCCACCTTTCCCTCCAAAGTCCAGACTCTTCAACCTCTCTCTTCTCCTCGAGTCCTCAAGATCCAATCCTCGTCCTCCTCAGATTCAGATTCAGATCCTCACACCTTTTTTTGCTTCCTTGCTTCTTCCAAACTCGCGTCTCGTACCGTGATCCATTGCCCACAGCTCATCCGTTGCCCAGCGTGATCGCCACGACATTCGTCGCCCGTCTCCGGAGCTTGTCTATCCTTCAGCGGCCGTCATTCTGCTTGGCAGCACTTGGCGACGACAGACAAAAAGGTGGGTGTGGCTTCACTCCTCTCCTTCTCCAAGTCACGACCTTGCGCCGTCTCTGGGCATGGCCGTGTCTTCTGAGCGCACGCTGCGGACAAGACGTGTGCATTCGCGTCTCTTTTGCAACAACTCCTTCTGATCGTCGGCTCGCTGCGGGCGGTGCACGGCCAGCCGTCGTGCCATTGGTCTAGAGGTAGACTCGACCGTCGCGACCAGCACGCCCTGGCCGAAACCTGCAAACACAGCCCCTCAAACGCCATTGGCTTCACCACTCTCGAGTCGCATGAAATGTTTGGAAGAAGCACAAATACACACGATTCCCCATTGCTAATAACAACATACAGCGCTGGCCCTCCCGCCTTACGCACACACGACGCCCCTGTTGTCCATCGGCCTCTCAGATTCACCATCCGACGGACGTGCTACCTTCTCCGCCTCCGCAGGATTCCACACTCGTCTTCGTATTGCTGTGCTGGCCTATCCACTTCCTCATCTTCGGACTATATTCCTGATCTCCATCCCATAGTCCAGTTTCCCTCGTCTGCGTCGGTCCTTCGCCATCCGGCTGTTGTCGTTACGCGCCAATTCTTGCGGCGGCTAGCCGCATCATGCACCCGACCTGAACGCCGACAACGATGCCCACGCGTTCCGCTGGCAGGTCACCATCTCCATCCTCTAAACGCTCTCTCATTTCAAGGTTGAAGGCCCCTTTCGGTCCAAAAGCCCGCCACGTATCCGAGTACTACATCCAGCCAGATGACCCACACCGCCAATATGGCCCGGGAGACGTCATAACAGGAAGCGTGGTGCTGAAGGTTATCAAAGCCATCAGTGTCACGCACATCACTGTCTGTCTGCACGGCCATGCCCAGGTTTACAAGACTCCGAACACAGCCGGCGAGGGTCTCAAGCAGTACAACGCGAGCTTGGCTGCGGGCAAGACCAAGAAATCCGGAGGATATTACGGCAATGGGTTCGTGTCACTTTTTGAAGACGAGATAGTGTTGTGTGGCGAAGGGAGGCTTGGGGAAGGCACTTACCAATTCAATTACGAACTGGTGTTCCCTAAAAAGAGCATGCCTAGTAGTATCGATGTAAGAAGCGCAACGCAAAACATGTCGGTGGTATTCGCTGACACCTGCAGTTCGAGCGAGGAACCATATCTTACAATGTGACATCCACCATGACGCGCCCAACCACCATATCTCCTATATCTTCATGCACCCGAAAAGTGAATTTCCAGGACGACATCGACGTCGCTGCTCTGGCCCCTCCTAAGCCGAGACTGATATCCTTGGAGCCAATTCAACGACGATCGAAGCAGAAGAGGACGAAAAAGGCTGCGGTTGGGACGGAAAAACGGTCCAGCGACATAGAGGGTCCATCGTCCGAATCTGGGGTCAACAACCGTGTGGCAGACATCAACGGTAGTCAGGCTGACAGCGAAGTTCCGCATAGTCCGGTACCGAGCGACGTCAGCTTCGAAAGCATTTTGAGCGGTAGTGTTGGGACGGGATCCGCGATCGACTCGGCTGCACCCTCTACAACCCGGACTGACGAAACAAGATCAGCTCCGCGCAAATCAATAACCGCGACGATCGAAGTGCCAAAGTCAGGTTATCTGAGTGGTGAAACTATTCCCATCAAAATATGGGTTGCGCACACAAAGCAGATCACTAGTCTCCATGGCGTAATCGTGACCTTGTACCGACAGGCAAGAGTGGACATGCATCCGGCTCTACCGGTGGTCACCGGCGGCGACGATGACGTTTATCCAAAGTCCCGCACGGGTTTGGGTGGGCTGTCACTTTCTTCCGCAGGTTCCACCCATCTTTTCCGCAAAGATCTGGACCAGGGTTTCGCAGCTCTCATTGTCAATCCTGACACACTGACTGCTGAGATCAAAGCAACGTTGAGAGTTCCAGAAGAAGCATTTCCCAGCATTGCGTCTGTGCCAGGCGCTATGATCAGCTTCAAATACTATGTCGAGATTGTGCTGGACATCCAAGGGAAGCTTGCGGGCCTGGAACGAATGCTACCAAGCTCGGTTGGGACCATGAATAATCTCAATAACGCACGACCTGTCGACTCCAGCGTATACGCTCCTTGGGGCGGACATTTTATGAGCACAGAAGACATCCGTCGAGACAAGAGTGTCATTTCCAGCCTTTTCGAGATCGTGATTGGCACCCGCGATAGTGCAAAAAAGAGTGCCTGGAAGCATCCGGTCCAAGAGGCCGGGCTGCACGGGCCTGCAGATGTGGGCGTTGGAATGACAATGGAAGGCATTCCGTCCTATGCACATAGCACGGGACAGCACCAAAATTGTGGGCAGCAGCTTCATCCAGACTCAGCCTGGGATGGCCATCCGACCGACGGTGCTCATTACGAAGAGTCTGCGGCCGTCCGATTTCCTCTGCCGGATCTACAAGAGCAATCCGAACCGATGTCTGAGAAGGAGCAAATGCGAAGAGCTGAAGCTAGGCTGTTACCGAGCGCACCGCCTGGAGATGGAGTAGAATCATCAGTGATTGCACCAGCTCATGCGCCGTCTGCTCCTGTGTTGCCCGATGAGGCAGCTCACACATTGGCACCATCCGCACCTTTCCAGCACGACGCGGTCTTTGCAGGACCATCATCTCCGAGACAGTCAAGGGATTCACGACGAGAATCGATGGCGCCTGCCTATGATCATCATTCAGCTCCTTCGGCACCTCCGACCGAGGATAAGCAAGAGATGCATCGTCGGAACTTGGAGATGGAGCGCTCAGCTCCTGGAGATGTCCCGGAGGAATTCGAGGCAGAAGCTGCTCCATCTCACATTCATGAACCCACCGCTCCTGTTCTGACTGGAGAAGACGATTTCCTCTTCAATGCCCCTGTTTCGCATCAGCTCCCCAGGTACGAGAGGTAGCTTGTTTTGGTGTTTTTGGAGTTTCGGAAAGGATACCACCCGCTATTTTGGGATTCGCTAGAGGTTCAGGATATCATGATACCACGATTGTTAAGCGACGCAGCTTCGCGATAGAGGCTTGCTGTTGAAGTTACTTTTGTACTAAGCAAAAATTTACTTGGAGAAGATGCAGAGGGATCCACGCATCACATGCCGGTTTACGTGTCTCGGGAATGGTCAATCGATGGCCTCCAATGCTCAAGATCTTCTACTCGAACCCTGTCAGTACGTTTTTCTGCTTCTCATTTTGATGCTGTTGTTGCTTTTGGGTCTCCCGGTTTCCCGGTCTCCCACCTCGGTGCCTGGGATTCACCCTGGTACATAATATCGAAAAACACAAGGTACAAACGCCACGCGAGATCTTTTATCCACACGTACAGATCGACAGTCTCCACATCCCAGCATGTTTCTCTTTTCACTACTTCGTCCCGCCTCCTAAACACGTCACTTCCCTGTATTGACGGTGCCAGCAAACCTACGTTCCTTCGCCTCTACAATAACAAACAATAGCAAGCGCCCATTATTACTTCGTTCCTTGCCTTCGCCTCTGTGCGAAGAGACTATAGCAAGCGCCCGTTATTATTTCGTTCCTTGCCTTCCACTAACCATCTGACAGCCGTTGGACACCTGCCGTGGTCGCTATGGCGATTTCGGTTGCCTCGTGTGTTTGGATGGCATTGTTTATGGGTACTGAATGAAATGGCCTGTGATATGGAGGCATCAGAATTCTCCTTCGAGGTTGGGTGCTGCTCATTGCCAGACATTCGTCTTCGTAACCACCGAGTCTTCCACTTTTCTGATTCATGCTTATGAATTGGTTTGTACGAGTCTCACTCACAGTTCTTTCGGTACCAGCTCACCTGCAATGAGTCCCAAAGAATTCCCCTTTCCCAAGATCGCAAGAGAAGATGCATCGACGAACAGTTCGTCTCCTCCAGAGACCTATTACAGACAGCCAGTCCAACCTGTCCCGCTCATCACGCACATACCTGATCCTCCTCAGCAGACTGTGCCGGTCGTCCAAGGCCCTGAACCACAGTCCCAGCCTCAGCAGACCGTCCCAGCCTACCGACCCGAGTCGCGGCAACAACTCCGGACCCAGCCGAATGTCAACATTCCAGCCATCAGATCCGAGGCCAGACAGCAGCCACGAGGTGCACGTCAGCCGAGTTTCGCGACAGCATACAGTCCTGCCTCTCGACAGCAGCAATACCTTCCTGATCCTCCGCAAACTACCAGGACACCCAGTCCTGTGCGACCGCAACAGTACCGTCACGAGCCTCAACCGACTGTTCGACCCATAAATCCCGAGCCACAGCCGACTGTTCGACCCATAAGTCCCGAGCCTCAACGACAATCCATCCCGACTTACAGGCCCCAGTCTCGACTGGAACATCGTCGACCTGATCCTAGGCAGAGTGTCAGGGCTCGTAGCCCTGACCCGCCTCCGGTTTCTGATCTTGGTTATCTACCAGCTGGGCGTCCGGCTGGACAACCATCTATGAGAGTACCATCGAAGGCTCAGAGCTCTACCTTGTCTGCACAGACAGTTCCTTCGAATATTACTTCGCGCCCTATTGAGACTGGACGACGTACTGTTGAATCTGAGCGACGCACTGTCGGATCCGAACGACGCACTCTTGAGCCTGAACGACGAACTGTTGGATCTGAACGACGCACCACTGCTACAGAAAGACGCCCTTCTGCGGTTCGACCGCGTAGTGATTCCGTCCACACGGCTCCCACACAGATTGTAGGACAGAAAAGATCCTCGAGCCGTCAAGGCTCAGCACGAGAAGCACACAGAGCAATGAGCTCTGGCACCGAATCAGAAGATCAACACAACCGTCTTCCTCGCTCCAGAAAACCATCGTCAAATACCCCACGCACCCAGCCCTACGTCGAGGACGACGACGACGACGACCACTCAAACAGCCAACCCTCCACCAGCCGTCCCTTCCCACGTCGCGTCTCCAGCGGCTCAGAAGGTGAGCCTGAAGTCAGACCCGCAAGAAACAAACCCCGCGGCCTAAACTTCCACGACGCAAAGACGTACATGAGTTCCGGAAGGCCCGTCCGAGCGGGCGATTGGGACGCAGGCCAACCGCATCAAGCACCCCCTCCCTCCCCCTACAGCAGCAGCAGCACCACCACACATCCCTCAACACCAACCCGCCTCATCGTCTCCCCCCATCGGTCCGGCGGCTATCCCCCACCGACTCCACCCCTCCCCTCGGACCCATCCGACACCGGTAAGATGAACAACCGCATCGGCTGGGCCCTATTCCTCAACTCGGGCATCAAGAACCATCTCGTCGCCACGCTGGGCGAGCTGATCGGGACGACCATGTTCCTGTTCTTCGCGTTTGCGGGCACGGTGGTGGCGAATATCAATTCCCCCTCTAGCACGGGCTTGTCGACCACGGGGTTGACGACGGGGTGGAACGTGACCAAACTGCTTTATGTGAGCTTCAGTTTTGGGTTCTCGCTCATGGTGAATGTGTGGATCTTCTTCAGGATCAGTGGAGGTAACGTTCTTGACCCGTCCCGTTTCGGCCTTCGTGTGGTAATGCTGACTTGTGATGCATGTAGGACTTTTCAATCCCGCCGTCACGCTGGCGCTGTTGTTGACGGGCGCGATCGGGTTCGTGAGGGCCTTGTTCCTCTTCTTCGCGCAGATAGCGGGGAGCATCGCCGCCTCGGCTTTGCTCATCGGACTGTTCCCTGCTCCAGCAAACGTCCGGACGACACTGAGTTCAGGATTGAGCATCCCCAAAGGCCTCTTCATAGAGGTCTTCCTGACCGCGGAGCTCGTCTTCACAATCTTGATGCTGGCAAAGGAAAAGCATAGAGCCACATTCATCGCGCCGGTTGGAATCGGTACGTGCTCTCCCCATATACATTCCTCCTAACCACCTCACCCACGTAACAACAAGCTGACAATCCCAGGCCTCGCCCTCTTCATAGCAGAACTAGTAGGTGTCTACTGGACCGGCGGCTCCCTCAACCCCGCCCGCTCGATTGGTCCCTCCATCGTGACTTGGACCTGGGACCACGAACACTGGATATACTGGGTCGGGCCGCTCACGGGCTCCCTCGTCGCCGTCGGCTTCTACGCCCTCATAAAGGCCCTCGAGTACGAACTCGCGAACCCGGGCCAGGACGCCGATAGCGCGGGCCAGCCGTCCCCGGAACGCACCATGATGACGAGGCAGGAGAATGTGAGGCGCCGGTTGATGGATGCCATGGGCTACGATTACGACGTCGTGGGCCAGAGGGGCAGCGCCGAGTACGACAATCTGGGCAAGGGGGAGATGGGCTTGATGAAGCCGGGCGTGGTTTATGCGTCGCGCGGCGGGTCGAGACCCGTGTCCGGGGCCTACCCAGCTGGGCCTCCGCCGCAGTTTGGCAACTTGGGCTCGCCGGTTCGGAACAGCGGTGAGAATCATCGTGAGGAAGGGTTGTCGGTAAGGGATATGGAGTATGAGGGTGGTGCTGGTGGTGCTGGTGGGAGGCGGCAGCAGGGAAGGAGAGAAAGGGGCGAGAGGTGATGCGGTGGTTGGAACGATGATGAGGAAGGAACGATGACGAGGAAGGAACCACTGATGGCTTGTGAGGATGATGATGGGATGACTGATGATGACTTACGAAGCGATGAATGAGGAGTTGCATGTCTGTAATTGTACGTACTTCACCCGATCGATTTATGCATGTAGATAGCGCGGCTGCAAATGCATCGAGTTCTTGCCTGCTGCTTCTGGGATCCGATGTGAGAGTACAGACATATCAGTGCTCCGACCATCCCATTATCTACATTAGGACACAGCCAAATCCATACATGGCCTTCTCCACGTTCTTCTTGACGACGAGCCAGTCTGCCCTCCGCTCAGCATATTCGTACACTTCTTCCGCTCGAAAGATGCCGTGGTAACGGTCCGGATCGGCTATGATCTTTCCGATCTCTTTGGCCTCGGAGCCGTCGATGAGGTAGATCTGGATGAGCTCCTTCAACGCGTCGAAATACTGTGTTAGAGACTTGTTCTTGAACGTGCGGATGTAGTTGTGGTAGTGGTTGGTGTCACTATGCAGTCTTAGCCGCCATGCAAATCGGAGAGGCTGTCTTGCTGGCGTACCTTATGAGCGTGATGGCACCGTCCACACTGATTCGCTGCCTCTTCAGATGCTTGCATAGTACCGCGAAGAGTCGAAGTCCCACTTCCTGGTTGAAAACATCAAGCATGTTCTTCTCCGTGCTGCCAACGAGCATAGTGGTGTGGGATGAAACCATCTCCACCACCCTCACAGCGGTATTGCTGGGTCCAATATTCGACACCTGGCCCATCGAGGCAGGATTGAAATCCGTCGGTAACTGTGTTGTAGCACAGATGTACTCCGCTTCGTCCATCAGCACGTCAATGCCTTTATTCAACCCTGCAGCCACTCTTTCATCAAGCATTTGTTCAAAGCGCTTCTTCTCCTTCACTGCAGGGCTTAGAAAATCATCTCTATCACTGAGTTTCGGCTGCACGAGTTCTTGAACATAGAAAACATCGACCATCTGCTGGATGAGATCACCGACATTGACCAGTTCGAGAAAGGTTATCAGAGGCGCAACGCCTATGTTTCCATGCTCTGTAATTTCCCGAGGATTGTAGTCTGATAGATGATTCACGGCTTTATCGAACCCGCTTTTGATGTGTCGAGTGCCGAGTATCTGTAAAAGTGCCACGAAGATAGCCTCGCACTGTTCTCTTGCCTCCTCGCCAGACTGACCTCCCAGTCGAACGAACAGAGCGGCACGCTCAAGACCTGCTTTGGCAGCGTGTATGAGATTCAGCGCGATCTCGATGCTGAACAGTGCTTTGATGCCCTCCAGTCTCGAATTCATGATTGCTGCTTTTGCGGCGAGCTCACTCGTGGGAGCTTCAACACTTGGAGTTGGCATCCTCTCCGTCGGAATCGGCGTCGACATTCGCCAGCTGTTGGGAGTTGATGCTCGGTCCATTGGATTGGGCGTTGACGTTCTCCAACTCGGATCAGGGGTATCTGCTTGGACTGTCTGTGCAGTTGTCGGTGCTGCCCCGGGTCTGCTTCCTGAGAAGGGAATGGAGAGTGCAGTGACTGGCAACATAACCACTTTTCGAAACGAGGACAAGAAATCCTGCTTCGCGACTTGCCGACTCACGTTTGACATGAAGAAGGACTCCGTCGAGGCTTGCTCGGCGGACAACCTCCTCTCCCAGGTCCCAACTTCCTCATCAGATTTTGATTTAAAGTACTCAAGTTCCTCGGATAGGTACAAGTCAACGTGCTGCTCAAAACAGCGACCAATGATCTTGGTCACATCTTCCGAGAATGTCTTTTTGGAGGCTTTGCTTGGTCTAAGGGAGATTGCAAAGCGAAGAGCCTGTTCGAAAACACCGGACACGGCTTTGAGATAAGTCTCAATGCTGCCATCGTGGGCTTCGTCAAAGAGAGTAGTGATGTATTCTGACACGACATCATCTGCTACACGGTCGAGAAACGGATACAGCACATCAGCAGAGGGTGGAAAGACACGGTCGATGATCATGCATTGCTCATTCAACGAGACTGCCAATTGACGGAAGAACTCGTGCGACGGTTGCAAGTCAAGAGTGCCATGAGGCCCTTCAGGAAGGCAGCTCAGAGGATTCCCAAGACTGTTCTTGAGTGTCATTAGCGGGTGATTCTGAATGAAAACATCGATACCAGCTGAGCCTCCGTTCAACGTGACGAGGACGTGGGCATATCTCCGCATTCGCCCATCGAAATCTTGAGCTTCCATGCCTTGCTCAAACTCACGAAGGACGGCGTTTTCAAATACGCCGGTCATTGTTTCCAGCTTCTCTTCTCGTGTATGCCAACCTTCCGCGAAGTCACTCTTTGCGAATGTCTTCAGCTGAGCTAGCATCTGTGCCTGTTGTTCTGGGTCACGATATACACGAAATAGTGTAGGATCAGTGTGGCTCTTTGAGCGTGCTAGATCGATGTAGAAAGGAGCCAGAGCTCCGTACACCCTCCCATACTCCTGTCGGGCATATCCTCGTATCGATCGAACTCTCGAAAGCACATTCAGAGCTGCCGCTGGATCTTCGAAAGGCGAGGAACGTGTGGTAACGACAGCACCATTTGACATCATGGTGGGTTCTTGGAACCCACTATCCGCCGTGCCTCGCCGTCTTGACGTTTGCTCTAGGGATGTCTTTCTCAGGTGCTCCTCCAGCCCTGCGTCAAATATTGTATGGCTCGTCTTCCTCATCCCACCCCCAGCTATGCCGTTCACGCTGCCGTTGAGAGCGACACCTGTTCTCCTTGCCTCGTCTGCTTCTCTTGCTCGTTGTGCCTCCATCTTTCTCCTCATAGATTCCTCTGCCCGCTGGCGAGCCTCCGCGTCGTTCCAGCACCCCATGCTCTTCAGTCTAGGTACCCATCGTGAATCGTCATAAACCATCTCTTGCATCCGTTTAGACACGCGAGCGAAGCGCAGAAGCTCCTGAACGGGTAGAAAGTCCATGATTAGGGCAATCATTTCTGCAAAAGTGAGCTGCTGATCCCGACAGTAAGGCCTTTGATCATACCTGCTGGCAGCTTCGGCTTCGACTCAACAATAGTTGTCGCCCGCAGTGAAGCCAGCACACTGCGATTCGGGCCCGCTGTTATAGATGCTCTTTTGAAGTTTGACATGCTGCACGGAGGTCTGGTTCGATTTTCTTCTCATGGTTTCGTGGCGTTTCTTTGGTGGGAAGGCGAGCCGGAGGATGTTTTAGGATTTCGAGCGGTGGAAAAGAGTGCGTCTGAAAGTGCACCCAAAGCGCACCCAAAGCGGTAGAAACCAACTAGGAATTTGATGGACCTCAGTTAACGTCCGTTGATCTTCAGCATCGCACGAGTGTACGTGTAAGGTCACAAGCCCAATTGGGAATTCGTCTCAGGAGCTATTCCTTGCGTCCTTCTAAGAAAATAATACCCTTGCAAATCATTGGATCATCTACATATTTTCCCAGTAGAATACAATTTCAGAAACGGCCAGAAAAGATTGAAGCTGTATATCCAACACCAGAGCACTCTTGCTCAACCACGACTAAAAGTCCCATTCTAGAGTACTGCTGCCAAGATCGCAGCAACTCCAGCGATACCAGCCCCGTACCCAAGCGCAACTGCAGTTGGGGCTGCTGCCGCCTTGCTTGGAGTCGCAGCAGTGCCAGTCGTCTTCGCAGCAGATGTAGGTGAGGCAGGGGTGCCGCTCTTTGTGGTGGAATTGCCAGCTGCTGTTGCACCCGGGGTTGAACACACGGCAGCAGTTGGGAGTGTGACGCCTACGGGAAGGCAAATGTTCTGGGCGAATTTGATAGTGGCTGGGTCACAGTTAGGATGGGTGTTCCTCGCGATCGGCAGAGAAATGCTCACCAGCTTTGTCTGCATCATTGCAACCCGAGGCAATACAGCAGCTCAGTCCAGCGATCCATCCTGATGAATTGCAGATACAAGAGACGTTGAGTTGCCCGCAACCAGTCGAGCTCAAGCTGTTACCGACACATGCAGTCTACCGAAATCGTCAACTCTGATCATCACACAGCATCGGATCTACCCACAGCACAAGTAGGCAATTGGCCCAGGTCTTGGGCGACGACGGATGCCGCAAGGGCGAAGATCAGACTGGTGGAACGCATCTTGGTGGAAAGAGGACGCAGCGACTTGCTCGTGAATGGCAGAGGAAATGTTACGAGAACGGGATCTGAGATGGTGGTTAGGAGAGGAAATGCAAAGGGAGAAGAAGTAGAGACTATAGCTTCCTCGGAAGATTCACTAGCAGTTGTTGTCCTCGAATTGGAGCAATCCCGCTACACCTCCACCACTTGAAATGAAAACGCAAAGCCATGTCTTGGCCAAAAACTCTGTACTTTGAAGCATGCAAATATTCAGCGCGCGACATGCCACATGGCGATCTTGCATGTCTCATGTCGTATTGCCCTCTGTTAAACTCCGGCTCGCGGTCAAGGGTTTATCTGGTTGTTGGTATTTGATTGAGGGTTGCAGCTCCGAGGTTGTCTTCCCCGCACCGAAACTTGACCAGGCTCTTAATTTGAATCCAATGTCTACTGGGTGTCATGTATTGGTCCTTGGAACCTAAGCAGAGGACGGCGCCTGTCCAAAGGCCGATGATTCCGATAAACACCCGCAGCGGCCGAGAAAACTGGGGTGCGCGGCGGGGCATCGGGAACGAAACAGATAGACAGGTGCAAACATGACATTTTCTCTCTAAACAATGGTATGTGTTCTGTCTAGAAACCCAATATAGTGCCCCAAACACCAAACCCGGTCTTCTGCTGCTGTGTTGACTTCAGGAGGACGAATGACCTAGAGTGCAAACTGATCCCAGGAGACAAATTGCAGCAAGTCGTCCACATGCTGCCGATCTATATAGAGGTCTAGACCCGCTTCAAGCTTACGTCGTAACACGTAGGGTTCTGTGGTTCACCTCCAACCACCCACATCAATGTATCCACAACACCTCCGTAGGGTCCGAATTCCTTGCAAGCAACCCATCTGTATAGCACCTTCGGACCTCCCACTACCTGCTTCGCGTCTGGCATCTTTGTATCGTCGTGCCCACCAATACGCAGCCCCATTAGACCTTGTTCGTCGAATCCCACGCCGTCGGTAGTCTTTCCAGTAGCGCTCATCCATGACGAAGCCAGATTCGTGCTCAGGCTATTGTCCAACCAGAAATTCAGAGGGATGGTGAGGTTGTTCGAGGGAGCGATTCCGGTGTAAGCTGAGCAGAGATGCCCGCTATTCTCGCTGCCTTTGGTCGTGTTGAGGTAATAGGGCTTGTTCTTGTAGGTCGTGTTGCTGAAACCCATTTTGCTGATGTACGGGCCGGCTCGGAGACCATTCAGGTATGTGCCATTATAGACAGGGTTGGACGAGAGGACGATTAAGTTGAAGGGCTCGGACTTGACAGTAGGACTCTGTTGCGCAAGTGCAGCAATGGCGAATGCGCCAGACAGGATAGCTGTGAGGTTCATGGCGAAGTGTGGTGCTGGTAGGAGTTTGAAATTGTGAGCTCGGTATTTGAATGGAACCCTGAGAGACGAACAGTTCGAGGGTCAAGGATTTATGTTGTTGGGTTTGTATCCTAATTGTTGACTAGGTAGGTATCGGTGTTGACTGCAGCCTTCGTCACTTCCATTTTCAACACTCGCCAGGCTTCTTGGGAACTGGAACAGTCTTCTTGCACCGACCATAGGTAGAGAATTCTGGAATGGGAAGGCATTCGAGGGGTAGCGTAACTCTTTCTGCAAGGTATCGATTGTACATTGCGCGTCCTAACCTGGAAGTTTTAGCATTCTTTCATCCTGGAGATTCGCAGCCATCAATCGCGCATTGAAGCTTCACCTGAGGTCTTCCTCTACCTCAAGATTGTAGCAATTTCGATAACCTTTTCTATTGTCTTCTCAAACTGATTCCATGTCACAAGCCCGGCAGCGAATAACTTCTAGGTCCAGAAGTAAATGTGTCGAAATTTAGAAGATTTCGCTCGCAGATAGTCGGGTCTAAAAATTTCTAGTAAGGTATCTTACAAGAGATAGAGCTCTACTGCCTGTCGCATTTCACAGGCGGTCTCCGTTATACGCAGACCCCTGGGCTGTCTCTACGAGGTTGCAGTGAGACGGCCATATTGAAGCTGGTGAAGGGATGCGCAGCTATTGAAATCACGTTGACGCAGAAGTTAGCTTGGTCGCTTCAGTTTGCACAAATGAACATGGGAGTGGAATATTTCTCCCATACTACGAACGGGAGGGCAACGCGTTGGTGTTGGGCAGGAGGCGCTTGACTTGCAATGTCGTCGAAAGGGGTCGCCGTCTCCGCCACTCTTGGTATCATGCGCAAATGGGGAAATCAATCGACGCTGGGCTGTCGGCGGCCTCACCCGATTCAGAGGCGGTGCCGGGTGTTACAAAGGGGCTCAGTCCACAAGATGTGGGCGAGAGTCTGCCCTGGCCGACCGACAGAAACGCGTATCAGATCCGAAGCCATGGGAGTGGATGATGGAAGACAAGTATGTTACTCGAGGTCCACCTCGTGCTGCCAAGGTTGATGCGGGGCTACTTTCACACAACGACACCCGTGGACCCGACCTCTTTGCCGCTGTCAATCTTCCCTTGCTTCTCATCTCTTCGTTATCTAGCCTTCAAGTTCCAGTCTCCGTCGCTTCCTTTATTTTGACACCCGCGCATCACGTAAGCTGACTGATTTGACCGGAAACCGGCTTGGTGAGCTAAGCCACGCTTGTCGATGGGCCGTGACTCAACTCAGCATACCAGACACTCGCGTTCAAAGACGATGACGGCCTCCGGTGAGAGTCGGACGATGACCGAGGAACAGAAGAGCCTCAAAGATAGAGGCGGTGCCGTTGCGTTGTGCCCGCCGGCCTCTCTTTGCTTTCGGCGAGTCGATTCGGTGAGGCGGTCGAAAAGGAATGGCATGGCCGCATTCAGCGACCCTCCATCGGATTGCTGCAACTGTGGGCGACTCAGGGTACAGAAAAACGTGGATGAGCAACTGCAAAACAAAGACCAGAAATCGATCGCATTGCGAAGGGCAATGGGCTACTGTTAAATCTTGAGTTCCACACGCCCAAATCGCTCAGCCTGCTCTAGTAGGGCCGCGACGGAATGCCTTGTAGCCAGTCGGAATTGGTCTGCATGTCTGAAGAGGCTCAGGTCATTGTGCTCACACTCGAACACTGCTACATGTACAATGTCTTTGATCTTGACGCAGGAACAATGCGCAGGCTCTTTCGCTTTGTCATGCAGCTACTGCGACGTGGACCTTACATTTTGCTTTCTCTGCTCAAAGCTAGGCTGCCTTCAAGATGACGCCCTCCAAAATTCAAAAATCGGTGAGTCGCAGCCTCGAAGGTCTTGACCATTTCAAGGCGGAGTGGCTGTGGAGCGCATAAGCCACTTGATATCAAGCCCATTTCCAGTCACCCTTATTAAGGCAACAGGCCTCAATTGTCACAGATCCCTGGAGTACATGATAATTGGCCTTCTAGCTCGGTCTTGAAACGGGGCTTTCACCATGGCCTTGGGGTTGTTTTTTGGGCTGTGTTGGTTACACCGGGTGCGAAGGAAAGACAGACGAGGCAGCAGTCCTGGTTCTGCCTCATTAGATGTTTGGAAGCATTCTGCCTTCGTCATTCGCCGTGGATTAGCGCCCTAGTATTCAGGCAGTGCTCTTGGAGTCATTCGCCCTGCAAATTGATCAGAGGCCGCCAGAATCGTGACAGCCAATATAAGTTTATGCCTCCCTCATGCGAAATCTCCTGAACCCTCGATACGAACATAAACACCAAGTCAAATTGTATAAGACAATTGCTCCAAATCAAGTCTCACTCAAATACGAGACACCCTTCCATCATCACTCATAAAGCCTCAAACTTTATCACGCTCAATATGGCTATCAAGGCAACGCTCACCCTCCGTCCCAAGCGGACTTCTGGAGACGAACCAGATGGCGAACAACCCCGACCAAGACAGCCGCCAAGATCATCGCAACGATCGCAACGAAGACGTGCAATGCGGGTCGACGACGATTACGAGGAAGGAGAGCAACCAAGAGGCTGAATGATGATGAGAATGGAGGTTTAGTCGTATGTTCTTTGCCAGGCTCGTAGGAAAGAATGTGTTTTAACGAGATCTCAGCCTCGTCCTCCTGGTCGTCGGACTGCCTCGGCACAAAGAAATCGATCGCCCCGCACCAATCATCCTCCAAGGCGCTCATCTCACGCTTCCCCATTGCACCATTCACACCATCGTTTCTGGTTTGGAGACGGACGTCGTTGCCATTTGCATAGCGCTGGAGATTCAGACTTGGAAATCATGGTGGAAACAGGGCTGGCATCCGGCCTCAATTCAGGTGACGGCAATGGTGCGCAGCCAGGCAGCAGTTCGCAAGCGGGCTGTTTCCGGGAGGCACTGCAAGGCATACATCGGTACATCTAGAATGGTGCGATCGCAAACCTTCTTGCGTCTCACGACCGGTCAAGAGTAGGACGGAGTCATCAGCATGCTCGGAGTGGATTGGGATTTGAGGGAGACAGGCAGTCGTTCTGATGATTGGAGTTTAGACAGCGAATATTTGTAGCGTTGCCATGGCCACTCTGGAGGGCTTGTTTGTTGCTGGTTGTTTCCAAGGATCGTTGGACCTGTTGAGCCACGGGCCAGTACTCAGTTGATGGAATTATTGCTTTCCGGGAGAGAAGAAAACATGATATCAACTGTTTTCACCATCGCATATATCGCAGAATCTTCTTCTTCTTCTTCCGTTTGCCGTCTCTGTGTCCCCAGACGGCCATCCAGGCACGAGAAGACCCTGCCAGTTCACGCGCCAGTTCCTCGCTTGGCCGCCGAGATTTCTCCAGTCTGCGGTCCTGCGCCGACCGGCTTCACCATGACCATGACCATCTTTCCTTCCTTCCTTCTTTCCTTCGAGAGTTCGACAGCACGTTCCCTCAAAAAGTGCCATTTTCGCGTTCCCGTGTTAGGGACCATCGCACGTCTTGCGCCATCGCTCGCTATTCGTGCTCATTTGTCTTACGACATGCTCGATGGCGACTGGCCGATTCTTCGTTTCACTTACGTATAACTTTCCAAAACTAGCCTACCAAGTTGAAAATTCGAGGCAAACCAAGAGTCCAATTTTCAACGTGACGTGCTCTGTACTTCATTCGTCCTGTCACGCAGCTTGAAACAGATTGATTCCTGCTCAACATTAGGCGAGGCGGTCATGGCTATATAGTCCTTGCTCTCCTCTTGTCTTCCATTGTCATTTCTGTGAACCCCTTCAAGTTGACAATCGCTGCGTACTGGTACTTCCCTCCTAGCCTACCACTGATTCCCAGGTCTCTCCACTCGAAGGAGACCGAGAGCACATTTGCAACAGTTACTTCCTCATCACGCTGCCTCACTTGAACCCATCATACCCAATGGCTGCTCGTTCTGAGTCACCAGTGCACTTTACCTCTGGCCGCGGAGGAGCTGGTAACTCATCCCCAGCCCAGATCTATTACGTTCGACTCTGACAACCGCATCAGGCAACATGAGTGAACGTCGCTCCTCAGGAAACGCATCAGATCTCGTAACACCAACCATCAAGTCAGACACGTATACGACCGGTCGAGGAGGGAGTGGCAACATGACCAAACTGGAGAACGTTGAGAATGCACGAAAAGCCCAAGATGTTGGTGAAATAATCCACCGCGATCCTGAAGACGCTTTCCACTTTGGTCGAGGTGGAGCTGCCAACGTTGCTAAAGTCTCGGAAGACCAGAAGCAACACGCACACGAGAGAAACCAGCGAAAATCAGACGAGATCGCACGTCCAGCCCATGGTGGTGAAAAGGGCCTCGCCGAGAAGATCAAGGAGAAGGTCGGGCTTGGAAGCAAGAAATGAGCGGTCTGTTCTTTTCCGTAAAACAAGTTTTGGTTATATGGGTGACTTCGGATTTCCATGATACACCTCTTGCATTGAGATGGGGGAGTTTGGCTGGGTGCTTTGGGATGATTTCAAAGTTGACTACAATCGCGACGGGCTCCGAGAGGCATCTACAGCCTTCACTAATATCAAAGCTTCCTCCATCATCGACCTGGTTGTGTACAATCATCCGATGTGAGTGCGAGCTGGCCATGGTGTCCATGCAAGCCTTGCAGAACTCCACGACGAACGTCCCCACGACTCGATGTAGAGAACCTTGAAGATTGGCTATGTGCGAGCAAAGTTTGACAGAAAGCCAAGACCTGACTTTGCAAAGGAGAGACTCTGCGTTGAGTTCCTGTCTTCAGAAAATAAGCTGAAGGGCATGTGACGAGCAGATTGAAACAAAGGCAACTTCAACTTTTACTACCTCTTGCCGCATCTGCATTTCAGATAATCATGTCTGACATTCGAATCGGATGTCAAGAAGTCCTTCTTCCCTCGTTCAATTGAAGACTTTGGGCTACAATTCTTCAAAGTTGTCTTTCCACCACGATACTTACCTAGCCAGTGACGCCATCAATCGTGAAGCACAGCACTGTGATGAGTTCTCCATGTTCCCTAATGATCTGTTTCCAGGTTGATCTTGCTTGATCTCCATCAACGCTCATTTTGTTTACAGTTTGTCACCCGGGCGGTCAGCTAGCTTCTTGTCCATGTTGATCATGCATAAGTCGCTGCCATCCAGCAGGGCACAGCCCTGTAGCATGCCCTGTCGGATCAAGTCACAGCCACCTCAAAAATCATGCGCGAGGACCTCCCACCACCACAAGAGCATACCTTAGCGATCGAGGCACTGCGCCGTAGAAGAAGCACGCGTCTGCTATCGCGAGACAGATACATCTATGGCTTGCCGTGCCTGCTCATGAATCTTCCCATCCGAATCGACTCCACGACCATTGCTACCCAAGTCCAAGCTACCGCTTCGCTCGTCTCGACGGCGGCCTCCCCGTGCAGCAACTTCCAGTGCAGTCGCTGACCTCGACCGGCGCATCGCGTTAGAGCTGCAATGTGCCTCTTCACTATAAAGGAGGAAGAGGATATCTACGTACCAGCTCGGCGCGTGGATCGATACCGTCGCGAGGAGCGGACCTATAGAGCATCATCACCACATCGTTCCTCGTCGCGAGTTATTGTAGCCGCACCCCCTCCGCCACCAGCGATCATACCAGCCCGTCCACCCTCTGTCCGCGTTCCTACGCCCGTGGCCAAAGCCCTGCCTCCTCCTCAACCTGTTCCAGTCTTCGTTGAGCCACCGCCTGCACCTGCACCCGCACCTGCACCACCAGCACCGCCACCGCCAGCCCCCCCAAGCGTCCACTATGTACACGTGAGCCCGAGAAGCAGTGTGTCTTCGGACGGTCATAGCGACTATCGCTATGAACGGAGGGAAGTGAAGGTGGAACGTGAGAGACAGAGGGACTATTCCCCAGCAAGACCTGACTTCTATGAGTACAGGCATGTGCATGGAGACCCAGGGCCTGCACCGCGACACCGGAGAAGACAAAGAAGTCGCAGCAGGAGCCGATACCACGAAGAGGAGGACGATCGAACGAATGTGAGAATCTCTCGCAAGATCTATGCGGACGAGCGAAGATAGGCGCCGAAGGCATGCTCATTCGGAAATGGCATACTGAGTTGGGCAGAAGATCTGTCGCGTTTGTTAATGCATATGTTCTTCATGTTTTTTAAGTTCAGGATTCGGGCGCGGCATGTTCATAAGCTACGAGCAACGAGGATTCGCAGGCTTGATTAAACAGGCGGCGACGCACTCGCTTGCGACTCTAGATACCTCTTTGTCTTGCGCCATCTTGGCCCTCTGTGATGACCTAAATAATCATTGAATATAGAAAGCATTTGGATTTGAGGACTTGTTTACATGTGCATGTGCTACCTTACGTAGTAGCGAACCTGCCGGCACCTGGAGCCTTTTGAACGAGTTGGAGCATAGGCTGCTGAGCACAAGCTTCAGACGTCTCAGCAAAGCACACTTACGGTCGATACGCCCCAAGACTGCTGGAACCCAAATCTCCCTGGATAGCATGCCTAACTGTACCAATACCAGTCTTCGTGAAGTGGTGGAGCGCAAACTCGTTCGCTCACCATGTCTGGATCCATCGAAATCCTTATAAAGGAATACCCACAACGTTCCTTTGCTCTGAGAACTCCCACACATGTCCTCGTCCTTCGACACACCTCCTCTTCCACCGAGATCAGCGATACAGGCGTCCAAGCCTCGCACCATGCCTCATCGACGCCCCAATGTATGGTGGAGTTCACAACCGTGGAGTCGGCGGACTTGGACGGATACAGGTCACTTCGAGGAGTGGGCATGACTGGGAAGGTACACGGGACACTGGGACTCATCACTCTGAATAGAGATGTCTTTCTGTGTGTCGTTACGGCTGTTACCCCTAGATCGATCACCATTCGGCCAGGGGAGACAATTAGAAGAATTGAGGCAGTGGAATTTCGTAGGTAATCATGAAGAGCCACGGCAGAGAGGAGATCTTAACATCGTGCAGACTGTTTGAACAGCTCCGCATACGATCGATTTCTACACGAGCAAGTAGAATACATCGACGATGAGGGGTTTGAAGTACCTATCGAGACAGAGGTGCATCCATGTCTGTCTTTGAAGAAACTGTTTGGCAAGAAGAGCTTCTACTACAGCTCTGATTTTGACTTGACAAGAAGATTGCAAAAACGAATCACAGACGACGAGCCCACGATTGCTTTTGAGAGTTTCGATGCTGGATTCCTATGGAACTCGTACATGATTCAACCACTGATCAACTTTCGATCTCGTCTTTCTCAAAGAGAAAAGGATGCTTTGGACGACTCCAGGATCATCACTTCTGCCATTCGCGGCTTTTGTGCTGAAAGTATTATGACTGCTTCCTCGTCGCCGCTGCAAAGAACGAACTCTGGGATCCCGGCTAGACTTACAATCATTTCCCGTCTTTCTTGCAGAAAAGCAGGAACCAGATACAACGCTCGAGGGATCGACGACGAGGGAAATGTGGCCAATTACGTTGAGACTGAAACCATCCTTTGGAGTCCTACCGGAGAAGTCACTGGAGAGTGCTTCTCGTATGTCCAGGTTCGGGGCAGTCTTCCGGTTTTCTGGGAACAAGACGCCGCTTCCATCAAATCTATTAATCTGATAGCGGCATTGCAAACACCGGCGGTCAAAATCACCCGCTCGACAGACGCTACGCAACCAGCCTTTGACAGGCATTTTGAGAACTTGGACCATTCTTATGGCTCCGTGCACGTTGTCAACCTTCTCAGCTCCGATTACAAGAAACCAGGCGAGATTGAGCTTACGCAGAGATATGAAGACCACATCGCGCGAAGCCCGTTGAATCGCACCGAGGACGATGCAGAGTTAGACCATCGCTTGCTGCAATACACGCACTATGACTTCCATGCCGAGACCAGAGGCCAGAATATGGGCAATGCTGTTGGCATCTTTGACTATGTTGACGCCTCTGCCAGGTCCTTCAATTTTCTCTACGCGGAAGACAGAGAGGAGAACGTAGAGCGTCCAGGAAGCGGGACTTCCTCCGCTGTTCGAAAAGCAAACCCAATTATACAGCAGGAGGGTGTGTTCCGGACCAATTGTCTGGACTGCTTGGATAGAACCAACTACATTCAAACGCTTCTTAGTCGCCAGGCATTGGGCAGCTTCCTCAAAGCCCACGGCGCCCAAGGTCCTGCAGACTTCTGGGCGAGACACTCCACACTGTGGGCAGATAATGGCGATGCGTTGTCACAAATGTATGCTGGCACGGGTGCTCTCAACACATCGGTCACTAGGCACGGTAAAACGTCTCTTGGGTCTCTCTTCTCGGACGTGCGGAAAAGCGCAACAAGGTTATACACAAATCAGTTTCTCGACAAAGACCGTCAAAATACTATTGATGTGCTATTGGGACGTCTCGTAGGTCAGAAAGCTGTTCACTTACACGATCCCATCAATGATTGGGTGCAGTCTGAACTGGGAAAAAGGGCGCCTGAATACACATCAACGAAGTCTATACACATTCAGGTCGGCACATTTAACTTGAATGGCAAGACTCATGGCCTGGGAGAAGATCTTTCATGCTGGCTGTGTCCACCTGTAGACCCGTCACAGAGATTTCCCGAGATAGTAGCCATTGGCCTCCAGGAGATTGTGGAGCTGAGCCCGCAAACTGTGATGAGTGAGCCTGGTCCGTTGCGGAGAAACCAGTGGGCAGCAGCCGTGAGAAGCACTTTGAACGAGAATGCTGCTCAACATGGTGGAGAGGAGTATGTTGAAATGAGAAGTGGACAATTAGTCGGTGCTGCGCTCTTGATTTTGGTGAAGCAAAGCGTATTGCCTTCCATCAAGAACATCGAAGGCGCCATCAAAAAGGTCAGCCACTTTCAAGAAATGCATGTGAAGCGCTAACTTTGATTTAGACCGGCATGTCAGGCATGGCTGGAAACAAAGGTGCCGTGGCTATACGAATGGATTTCGCAAATACGTCCCTCTGCTTCGTCACCGCTCATCTTGCTGCGGGCTTCTCGAATTACGAGGAACGTAATCGCGATTACAGAACCATTGCTGAAGATCTGCGCTTTCAAAGAAATCGCTCGATCAACGATCATGATTCGGTTATATGGTTTGGCGATTTCAACTATCGGATTGGTTTAGGGAACGAAAAGGTTCGCGCATACATCGATCGCGGTGATCTCGATACCCTCTTCGACAACGACCAGCTTTATATCCAGAGGACGCGAAGTAATATCCACAATGTGTTCGACCACTACGACGAGGCGAAGATCACTTTCCTTCCCACCTACAAATTTGATCTTGGAAGCGATACTTACGATACCTCGGACAAGGGTCGCATACCGGCCTGGACGGACAGAGTTCTGCGCAAAGGCAGCAACCTTCGGCAGATCAACTACAACTCTGCGCCGCTTAGATTCTCGGACCATCGCCCTGTCTATGCCACATTCCAGTGTGACGTGAGCATGGTGGACGAAGCGTACCGAGACCGGCTGAATTTGGAGCTGTACGAAAAGCGAACCGCGTTAGTTGGAGATCGTACGGCAAGTGCCAACGTTGAACCCAGCGACGATGAGGACTTGCTTGGTGCCGAGACAGTGCCAGCTGCGAAACCAGACATGACGAGGTGGTGGCTGAACGGTGGTGAGCGATACCCCATCATATGGAAGGCATGATGGACTGACATGGTATAGGCTTGCCAGGGCAGACAACAGTGCGGCCACCGGGCAAGGGCTTCGCGGTCAATCCCAAGCGGGATGCGAATCCATTTGTCCCGAGCGATGAACCGGAATGGGTCAAGGTGGATGATGCTGGTTCACTCGATGAAAGTAGGTCGCCAGCTGTTCTACCATCACACGAAAGACGACAAATATTGCCTCCTCCGTCTGGATTGGCATCCGGCCAAACACCACAACTACCACCGAGACGCTCGACCATGGAGTTCGCTCCTTCTCAACCATCAACACGTCCAGTATCATCAGCAAGCTATGTCAGTCGCTCACCCTCCACCGCGTCGATATCATCAATGCCAGCAAGGAAACCCGCACCAGCTGTACCGAAGAAACCGAGTATTCTGAGCAGTCAAGTCACTGGAGAAAATACGGAATCTCGCAAATCCTCCGTGATGCCTATCAAATCGCCTGGGCCACCATCTTTACCGCCTCCCAGGCGCTCTATGGCGTCCAGCGGCGCGTCGGCGTTGGGCAGGAACGGAAGCGACCCAACTCTGATGCCGCAGGGAGCGATTGAAGAGGCTGCCGATCGTCCTATGCTACCTCCCAGGAGGGGGACTGGATTGAGCCAGGCCAGCTCGAGAAATCTGTTGGACGAGAAGGATGAGGAGAGTTTGAATGGATGGGAAGTGTTGAAACCGGGGTAAACTTGGTGGATGGAATTAGAAGAATGGAGTGCACTTGAAGCTGAGTCAGACGACTTCATCTTGCCGGTTTGATCCATCGTCTCTGCGGTCTCTGAAATGCCGGCACAAGTAGGATAGACGCCCATGATTAGCGAGACAAGGTCTATCCAGGAAGTAGTCCCGGTCTGCTGAGTTTGAAGCAAGGCCAATTGGTGCACTGAATGTAGACATGGTGCTTGAGGCCGTTGTAACATTGGTGATGATGTCTCCAGCTCCTCATGATAGAAGCGGTGAAATTAGGAACGTGAAGCGAGAACGTCTTTACAGGCGATGAAGACGTTGCAGGTGTCTTCCAGTCGACTGCTGAACCTAAAGGAGGCGTCGACAGTCGCACGAACCCCGTAACGAGGTCTCGGTAGTAAGTCCCGGATTCCCGTTGGACACGGTACCCGAATCCGATGCCACGACGACGGATTTCTAGCAGCAAGCTTGTCTCTGCACATTCAATCCGTTCCATCGCAGCCCAAGGCACTCTCCAAATACTCCGTAATCACTGCGCTCCAGGACAACTTGGCTCGTCAACGGCCGCGTCGTCGTACCAACCAAAGTATTGAGCGTGTTCGCAGACGTTGTTGAAAAGGGCGCAATGAGCGCTTCCAGAACCGCCATCCCAGCCGTTGATCTGAGGTACCCAGGTCGATTGACGAAAAAGCATGTAGATCGATGCCCGTTTCCGGTGGAGCATTTAGAAATTGTCGACCGTTTTCTCTGCGCCCATCAACGCCATGCATGGAACCAAGCCAACGATGCCCGTACAACCCGACGCATCTCGTATACTCTAACCGTAGCAGTCGGATTCCGGTGCCATGGTCCGCCATTGGACGGGGACAGAGCAGACGCTGTTGGCTTCGCGACTGCAGGTGGCCACGATACTACTTGTGGCAGCCTGAGGATCAACTTGAACTCTTACCTACTCCACCAAAAACACCGGCCCTCCCAATGTTTCTCATGGATCGGGCCGCCATGGAGACTTTAGCGCCTGACATTGGCCTCATCTGAACCGCAGCCGCAAGCTTGTACCTGGTCCTGGCCTGGTCCTGGCCTGGTCCGTCCTCAGTCCTCACCGTCCAACGTCTGGTCCTCCCTCGGAGTCCCTCCTCAGTGCTCACCCAGACGCTGCACAAACAAACGTCTCGCCCAGCCTCTACATGTCCTTGACAGTTGACCTCCGCATGCCTGACCATAGCCCTGCTGGCGATCCTGATTCATTCTAGCGCCCGCCTGCGCAGATTGTTGTTGTCCACTGCCATTCTTTTTTCCCCGCGTCTACAGCTCGACTCACCCTCTCATCTTCACATATCTAACGCATCTCACTCCGAGTCTTGTCCAAACCCGAAGCGACTTTCACACCTCATCACAGCCATGAATAATAATCAACCACCGCTCGACCAAGGCTACGGCCATTCGCATCCTCACTCCCAGCAGCACCAACAACCAACGTATCCTGGAGGCCCACCACCGCCGCCGCCACTACAACAACAGCAGCACCAGCAGCATCTTCAGAATACACAACCATACCCGAATTCAATTTCTGGCGGACCTGTGCATCCGGCTATCCCTTACCATGCGCATTACCCCCAGCAACAGCAGCAGCTGCCAGCTCCCCACAACTTGAACCATCATCAGCTTCCGCACCTAACACAAATGCCCATGGGCCCCACCATGAGCGGCATGCCCAACCCTGTGGCCCATCCCATGAACAACATGAGCATGAATGGCGTGAGCGGCATGGCTGGAATGGGAGCTCACATGGGCATGCCAGGCCACATCATGCCACAGCAATCGCAACAGCTGCGGTCGAACCCGCTAGAATCAGTATCTTTAACGCGCCATGGCAAGAGCTACTCGTGAGTCGCCCTAAGCAATGTTGCGAAATTGGAGCTAACATAGGCAGACTCGAAGTTCTTCAACAGCCGGTGCGGGCAAGGATGTGCGGATTTGGCGACAAGGTGAGTCCTACTCACTCCATACCAGGTGCTTACCGATCTGATCCGCATACAGGATCGGAGGCCCATCACCCCGCCGCCTTGCGTCAAACTCGTCATTAGAGATCTGGCTAGTGGGGAGATTCTCGAGCCGACGTAAGTTATCATCTCCGGCATCTCCACCAAATGCCGCCCGCTAATTGGGCCAGTGAGGATGCCAACCACTTTGTACTGCTGGTAGATCTGTGGAACTCAGACGGCACACAGGAGGTCTCCCTCGTCCGGCACTCCAATACATCACCTGCCATCTCCATTTCAGCTGCCACCACAACGCCGTACCCACCACCTCCGGAACGCCCTTATCTCGGAATGCTGCAACCAGGAGAACTGTATAGCTATCATATGTCAGGCGGAAATGTAGCCATGTATCGGAATCCAGGCCCGCCAGGCTATCCTCAACAACATCCAGGACAACCTGGACAAGTCCAGCATCCAGGATATGGCGCAACCCCGAGCGTGCCGATCCCGGTCATGCCAATGCCGTCTAATGGAATGTTTACCAAGAATTTGATCGGCAGCTTGTGTGCAAATGCGACGAGATTGAATGATACAAAAGGCAAGCCTGGGTACTGGTTCATTCTTCAAGATCTGTCTGTCCGGACAGAAGGACACTTCAGGCATGTCTTCAGCGCCTGTTCCATTTCTTGATCACATCTGCTAACAGCTGCAACAGGTTAAAGTTGAGCTTCATTGACATAAGCCCTTCAGAAGGATCTAACGAGCCTGTCAACAAGTCCAAAGTTCCTGTTCTTGCCTCAACTTTCACAGACATATTCCAAGTGTATTCTGCCAAGAAGTTCCCTGGCGTTATCGAATCGACAGAGCTGTCAAAGTGTTTTGCAGGGCAGGGCATCAAGATCCCGATCCGCAAGGACGGTAACAGTAAAAACCAGATTAATGTTGAAGAGTATGAGAACGACGAGCAATGAAGGCAGACGATCGTGGCCTAGGAAAGGAAAGGCTCAATCGGCACATATCAAACATTGTGCCTTCTTCGGAGCTGCTAGCACTGCTATTCTCAGACCCCATATGGTCCGAGGGCCACTGCTAGCGCTGATGTTTTGCTGACTTTGGAACGGACGACTTCGCCCGAAGTTCAATGTCGTGGAATTGGTGACTTGAGCTTCTTTCTAGACGAGTATAAGCGATGCTTCTCGGGGTGTTCTGGGTGGTACTCTGCCAATCACTTCTGGTTCTGTTAGTATTTCATTGCGACATGGTGTTGGTCTTGGGTGGTAATGATGCTGCATATGTTCAAAAGCAGCTATTTGTCTCGGGAGCGTTTGGGAGGATTACTGTCTTGCTTGAGAAGGATACAGGAAAGGTTGAAGAGAAGTCCAGGAATTGAGAGGGAGCAGGAGACAACATTCTTGGCAAGGCTTGATTGAAGAACCTTGACCAAGATTGCCCCCAGGAAGGGAGTCGATGATGGAAATTATTGTATTTAGCGCGTTATCGTTGCTTGTAGAGATAGAGCGTATTGGAGCTAAGATTTCCTGCTTCAATTCTTCCTATGATCTTTGTCTTGGCTGGCGGGACCGTACCTTTCTGTAGTGTCGTAGGGATGAGTTGGCAAGTGTGCTGTGCGTTCGGTCTCACGTTTCGATCGTGGAGAGAGCTGTGGGTTCATCGGACTGCATGGTTGGAGGGAGACATTGAGAAGCAACCATGACTCTCTCCATTTCAACTCCTTGACAACGACAACTTCGAGCGGTCCGCCTTGGATAGAGCAATATGATACATCCAGCCCAGCCCGGCCCAGTCGTCCACTCCCACCCGGCCTAATGACTCAGCGTCATCCTCTTCTTCTGCCTCCTCCTCTTCAGCGTGGCCTTGCCTTTCCTCCCTCCCCTGACCCTACTCAGGAACCCGTGTCTCCTCTTCCTGACCCTGTGGCTCGGGTCGAACGTATCTCGCGGCCCGTTTCGGACCTGCAGATTTGCTAATGCGGGATGGAGCGAGATTTTGGGGACGAGGTCGACGGATGCTTCAATCGTGCTTGATGCGGATGGCTGTGGGAGCATGGAGATGGCTCGTAAGAGGCACGGGCGTTTGGGAGCGAGGAGCGAGGAGAAGGCGCGGGAGTTGTTTGGGAGTCTGGTGTGGGTTAGATGTGGTCTAGAGAGGTTGAAGGGGATATGGGATTCACTGTGGTATTGAGCGCGTGGGGGGTGGCATTGTTGATTTGGAGAAGAGAGGTGCCGACACTCTCGTCACGGAGCGCAGACACTGTGGCTTGAACATGGCGAAGTGATGGTGCCGAGATCAATCGCGTGCCATCTCTTGGTGGTGATGCTGGAGTTGGAGATCGGAGGTCGGATTTTCGCCGCAAATTCCACAAGCCTCGATACGATCGATCATCGCGACCCTCAAGATTTTTTTTGAAGAAGACGACCACAACGGCGTCATATCTGCAATCACTTATCAAATCACACTGCGAGAACCTCCGCCGGTCCAATCGCTCAGAAACCACCTCGATTCACGTCCGTGACACCTACAAGGCCCTTCAACTCATCCACTTCTACAACTTCATCCAGATCAATTCCAAGCCATCACCACAAAAAAAAAATGCCACAACTCCAAGGCCCCCTCCCGACCGTCCTCCACTCGACGAAACCCGTCTCCCTCATCGCCGCCAAAAACTGGCTCTCCGCCTACTCGGCCCGCGCGGAATCCCACCCGCACCACCACCCAAACAGCACCTTCACGCCCGAACGCCTCGAGTTCTCCTCCCACGGTCCCGAGGGCGGCATCACGATGCACCTCCTCCGCCGCATCGTCGCCGGTCTGGACGGCGAGGTGCTGGAACCGATGAAGGAAGAACCGACGGGGGAGGGCAATCGTGATGATGGTGATGATGATCGGATAGTGGATTCGCAGACGACGACACCGGTCAAGGAGGCGGGGAAGAGGAGGTTTGGAGATAGCACGATGGAGGGCGAGTGGGAGGATCCCGAGGCCTTTGCTAGGAGGCAGGGCGAGGAGGACGAGGTGGGTGAGCTTGGGGACCGGTCAAATTTCGTGGCCGAGGTCAGTGAGGAGCCAGAGGTCCATCCTGACGCCGTGGATGGCGGTGATGCGAAGGTCGTGTTCAAGGAAGAGAGGAAGGCTGCGAAGAAGGCGAAGAGGCAGGCAGAGAAGAGAGAGAAGCATGAGAAGGCCAAGAAAACGAAGGTGGAACATGGCAGCGATGAGGATATTTGAGGTTTTCTTCATTTCAGATCCACAACCGCGACGAACACACGCTGAACGTCTTTCATCTCACATCCTACAAGATCCAGGCCTAGATTTTTAGACGCCATGTCCATGCTCACTCTACAACACGCGACTCACCGCCGACCAAACTACAATTCACGATCCGATGCCTTGATTGGCTTCTCGCTGTCCTGATTCTTGTACTCCACCTTGGACTCACCCTTGTAATTGAGCGCCTTCAATCGCTCCGTCAATATCGGGTGGGAGTGGTGGTATGCCGAGTAGAAATAGTCGGCATCCATGCTTGACAGATTCTTGATCTGGAGCTTGATGAGAGCAGCAGCAAGTTCGGACTTGTAGCCGAGATCGAGAGCGAATTTGTCTGGTTGGGTTTTAGTCTCGGGATGTTATTGAAAAGAACGGACAATACATACCGGCTTCGAATTCGAATTTGCGCGTCATGACGTTCATCAGGAGTTTGACGACCGAGTCGGAAGCCCCAAAGACTTCGTTGAAGAGCATGAAACCGATCAACACTGGCTGCTCTTTGGTGAATCCGAAAGCGTTGTAGAGAGACTTGTTACGGACGAAGGAGGAAAACAAGGCAAATATGTAGAAGACATGGAATTGACTGATTGTCAGAAGCTTCGTTGTGTGGCTCATGCTCCAGTGGCCAAGTTCGTGTGCCAACACTGCTTCCACTTCTTTCTCGGAGCTCTGTTCCAGCAGAGTGTCGTAGATGACAATCTTTTTCTTCCATGGGAGACCTGTGAAGTAGGCGTTACTGTGAGAGCTTCGCTTGCTGCCGTCTATCACCTGGAGCTCGCCAAGCGGGAACTTGAGCTTGCTCGCCAGCGCATCGATGCCGGTCTTGAGGGATCCCTCCTTCAATGGCTCCAATTTGTTGAATAGAGGCACTATCACGATCGGGTAGATCGTAACGCCGACCAGTGAGACGAAGAGTGTGAACAGCCAAAGGTAGTAGAAGAAGCCTTCTCCAGTCTTTTTGATGATAGCCAGAATACCGGCTCCAATTGGCGTGCCCAGCGCAACAGTCAAAAACTGTCCCTTGACCTTATCCATGAGCCACAATCCTACCGTCATCTTGTTGAAGCCGAATTCCTCCTCCAGAACAAAGTTGTGGTAGTAGGAAAGCGGCAACTCGATGATGGTATCAACAAGACCGAAGAGGAAAAAGAACAGGAGCGAGTGTGTGATTTCGCCGGAGAAACGGGCTGGAGCGTACGCGGCCATGAAGGATCCCACAATGGACCATACTTTTGGCCAGATGTCGGCGTAGATTATGAAGAGCTTGACTGCTTGGCCGAAGGTGGAGGAGACGAAGTTGAAGTTTGCTTTGGCGCGGCCATAGGCCTGTCGTGTGTGTTAGAGGTGTATAAGCGACCAGCGGATTGGGGATGGCGATTACCTGGGACTTGTCAAAGGTCTTTTGATCCACCTCTTTCTCCAGTGTCTTTGGACGGATGGTGCGTTTGTAGACTCCGTATTGGCGCCATAAGAGCCAATTCTCAAGGCCAAATATACCGAGTGAGAAGCCTACGACGACGTTCTTCCATGGGATCCACGGTTGGTCGACCAGGCGGGCGAGCCTCTGCAATCGCGTCAGTCTTGGGTAGTAAAGCGAGATTGAGGGTGCTTAGCCTACGTTCAACAGGTCCTGGATCATGATTGTGATTGTTGTTGGTTGGCGAACTGGCAGCTGGAATTGGTAAACGTTGCCTCACTGTCTGCAAAGTCCGATGACAGCCGCGCCAAGGACCGTTTCACCAGGGCCGTTACTTAATATAAAGCTGCAGGCAGAATGTGGGCTACAAAAGAAATCATACGGAGGTACCAAGACCGGTCTGATAATCGAGTGAGTTGTACACAAATTCTATGGTAACTGGAGTGAAGTATTGCGAATAACGATCATGGCAGTCGTCCAACACCGACCGCCACCAATTCTACCCATCCCCAAGAGTTGAGAGATGCAATCTATTCATAGACTTGTGCTTAGATTCGTACTGTGGGTGGCCCAGCGAGGTAGACTACGGCCAAGCTACCTACTGTATACATCGCCTACACATTGGAGCCAGTGAGGACAGAATTGGCGTGCGGTATAGAACATACTCCGCACTCTACTAGCAAAGATGCAGCAAAGATGCTGGCGCATGAAATTTCCCGTTCCCACTGGCTCCATGCGATATCAAGAACAACCACAGCCGCACTCCAACGCCGCTGAAAGCACCACTATCGCCACGACCGTGAAGGGCGAATGGCAATCCATCGCGAACAACAATGAATCCAAGACTCCTCTTCGATGTTCCATCCGCAGATAAGCTCATCAATGAAAAAGATTGACCAGAGGTCCAAGAGCAAAAATTGCGGCCGTGAGACTCCCGAAGGTGCCTCATCCCAAAGCCAGACCACAATGTGCAATGCAGCTGGCGATGAGAGGTGTCTCGAATTGGTGAGCTCGAAAGACCCGTCCAAGCTGTGAAGATGTTAGCCAAGATGATCAAAATGGTTGAGGAAAACAGGGCCCACTCACGTAAGTATAAGGAAAAGAAAAAGAGGGGTGTTGGCGGAGAGGGGAGCCTGTATTTATTGAGAACAGAAGAGCTTGGACCAACGATGGGAGAGCTACTGAAATGTGGAGAACAGAGGTTTGTGATTGGTTAGAGATGGGGTCGAAGTAACAGGAGCTTGTGATTGGTTGGCCTGGCACTGTGTTGGGTAATGGTTAGAGAAGACAGAGAGAGAGAGAGAGCGGTTGGTGACAGCGGAGTGTTGAGGCTGTTGTACACCAAGGTAAGGTCTGGAGTGATGCATTGACGTGGCGCGTCTGTTTTGAACCGTTACAGGCAAAACTATCTTCGAGCGTCTCTGAACAATATCGAAGAGCTTTGGAAAACATATGAATTACTAAGAGTACGTCTGACTGCCTACTCAGACAATCGGAAGCCCAAGTTGAGGCGTATCTTCTTTCGAGTATAATTATTCGTGTCCATTGTACAATGGTATTTGTGTCCGTGAGATGCTATCAGCCAACTGTCTTTAAGATGTGGTTGTGGACGTCAGAGTTCAGACTTGCGGATCACAGTAATCGAATTTTCAAGACTCCTGGGACTCTGAGGAAGTTGAATCGAGGAAGTCGACGTGATATCACGCGCAAATCGACAACGTACGCGCCTAGCGCATGTAAAAGACTAAATCCAAATGAATTGAAGCAGCCAAATTGCAGACTTACTGGTCATATAGCAGCAAGAGGAGCTGCGAGCCATGGCTACTATTTGGTAGTTGGTTGCCTATAAGACAAATTATAGTACCATCTACTTCTACTGAAGCGGATCATTGGCAGCTCGAGTGTTCCCGAAAACAGCATAGTATTGGAGACTCAGAGCGAAGATACCATCTTACAGTATCTCGCAACCAGTATCTACCCCGATTCTGTTATCGTCAATCTGCTATACAAAATATCAATCACTGGTATCACTACTTCGGGTCACAGAACTTACAAACCACAAAGTATGTTGACAAGCTTAGCTAGACACAATTAGCATTCACATCATTTAGAGTACCAGAATATAGTCAGGTTGGACATGGCGCTGCGTTGTGGTCAAGAACTTGCAGGAAATCCGAGTCATAAGCGGTATCGTTGCTATGTGTCTATCATTGAAGATATGAATCTTCCAATATGATATGAGCCTGGAAATGTGAGAAATTACAGATCGTGATACACCGTCGACTGAGAATCTGGGAGTGTGAAGAACCACGGCAGGTGATCCACCGTTAACGCAGCTGTCGAAAAGTCAAAGTCCGGGAAAGCAACATACGGACTGTGATGAACAGTCACCGTGGATGATGATCCAGCTGGAGGCTCGATCAATCTGTGGAAGTGAATAGCACGGATTGTGATACATAGCCAACTTGGATCCATCGCTGCGCCCATTACCGGATCGATACCGCGAACCGTGGACTGGAGCTGTAGCGGTGACTGGGGTCACCTACTATAGTACCTGCTTGACCCGCCTTCGCAGATTCCGAAATCCAGGTTCCAAGCCCAGAACCCTTCCCAGAGCCCAGAGCTCAGGTCCAGGTTCTACCGCGCTTTTACGTTCTATTGGATAGCGGAGAAATGAACAAGTTGGAAAGCGTATCGGGCATTGTCGAAGCTAGATACGCTCCAAAAAGGAAGATATATTGGAACCCCCAACATACCGCAACTACTGGCGGCGCTGACTAGCTCTTCTTGGCACTGGCAGCGCTAAGCCTGAGATGGCACGGAAGGGTCCAACCCATGATACATAACTTTCAAAAAATCAGAGATCTCCAACAGCCAACGTAACTACTATCTAACGTATCCAGCGTTGCCACAACCCATCAACGCTAGATATGCTGGCCGAATTCTTCAATGTATCGAAGCCAAAGCATCATCTCCATACAACTTCGACGTGTCACAAACTCCCAGGCTTAGCCGCGCAAAGCTTCAACGTATCTCGCTCCACGTATCCTTCTCGTACACACCCCTAGGCCGTTCGGGGTTCAACGTTCAAGCTCGGCTATTCTCGATGACATCAAATCTCCTGCACGATGAGCACTTTCTCCTTCTTCACCCAACCACCATGCTTTCCATTGGCCTTCCCTGCGAGGCCTGGTGGCTTCATCCAGCGACACCGCTCAGAACCGCCGGCTATGATTATCCCTGGATGCTGACCCGCGTCTGTCTCGATAAAGTCGCCACTTAGCCTGGATCGGTTCCATTTTTTGATGGGGGTTCCACTAGGAGGCAGACCCATCGGAGTTGAGCGATGGAATTATATGGCATTCCTGTGGTCTTCTCCTTTGTATCCATCTATCAAGCTGTAGAGGCCCTGCTCAACTCGTCAGACCACTTTGCCTTTAACCATGACTTTGAACGAGAAGACTTGTGTACCTCTTGGTGCGGAGTGTCCATCTTTAACATATATTGAGGTTCCATCAAGTAGCATATCACTTCGGAGTCTAGACCGGGAAAAGCAACTCGACCATGATGTCGAAAGGGTCATTAAGGAAGAGTCACACCAAATTTCGAGTGGAAAGGATCAACCACAAGTATCGATTGATCCAGCTCCAGATGGTGGCTTCCAGGCCTGGTTAGCTGTTGCTGGCGGATTTTGCACAGCTTTCGCAAGTTTTGGGTGGATCAATTGTAAGTACAGTCTAGTAAGCACATTTGTTCGCCCGTACCCAGCTTACACACCTTTGCTAGGTATCGGCATCTTCCAGAATTACTACCAAAGCAACCAACTCAAATCGTATTCGCCAAGTATCATTTCGTGGATCCCATCCACAGAATCATACATGCTATTCTTCTTCGTAAATATTCCTTCATCCGCTTTCAAGATTTTCACTGACATAGATGATAGGGTCTTGTAGCAGGTAAGATGACAGACACGATCGGTCCAAGATGGCCACTACTATTGGGATCCTTCCTCCACGTCTTTGGCTTGATGATGGCATCCGTCTCAAACAAGTACTACCAGATTTTCCTTGCTCAGGGCCTCTGCAGCGCCATAGGGTGCAGCTTTCTCTTCTTTCCCAGTAGGTCAACCGCGCCTATTCGCAGTACCACGAAGCTAACCATAGCCAGCAATTGCAGCCGTTGGTACCTGGTTTTCGGCGCGCCGTGCTTTGGCCTTCGGGATCATGCTTGCAGGCTCCAGCATCGGCGGTGTTGTTCTCCCAATCATGATAAATCACCTCATCCCCAAAATCGGTTTCGGCTGGACAATGCGCGTCGTCGCATTCATCATGCTTGCCCTCCTCGTCTTTGCAAACCTAGCTGTGAAGTCCCGTCTCCCACCGTCGAAGCGCAAAGTCAGACCTCAAGATTTTGTCACACCATTCAAGGAGCCAGCATTTCTTTTGCTGGTTGTTGGAGCTTTCTTTGTTTATCTAGGAGGTTTCCTGCCGTTCACTTTCATTATCGTGCAGGCTGAAGCTGGAGGGATGAGCCGTCAACTTGCAGGCTATCTGGTCCCGATACTCAATGCTGCGAGCACGTTGGGGCGAATCATTCCGGGCTACTTGGGGGACAGATATGGCGTCTTCAACGTCATGATCATCTTCACGACCTTTGCTGGCATCATTAGTTTCGCCTTGTGGTTACCAGCATCCGGCAATGCGGCCATCATCACATTCGCGGCATTATACGGTGTTGCCTCTGGAACCACGCTTTCTATTCTTGCTGCTTTGGTTGCGCAAATCTCTGATGTACGAGACCTTGGCTTGAGGACGGGGGTGATGTACGCATCCTCCTCGATTGGTGTTCTGGTGGGTAGCCCGATTGCGGGTGCCATCGTGGCATCCCAGGATGGCTCATTTTCGGGCCTCAAGGTGTTTTGTGGGGCCACCTTGTTGATCGGAGCAGTTGTCACGGTAGCTTCAAGGCAGGCACAGGTGGGGAGGTTTGTGCTCATGCAGAAGATATGACGGGAGCTGCTAGTAATCTACTGCTAGCGAAACCTCTAGACTTAGCAACCTGCCATTTCCAAATTCTGACGAAGATGTCACGGTTCGTCCAATGCCTACACGCTAGAGCAGGCTGCAGCCAAAGGATATTAGTCCGGTCTGTCAAAATCTATTGTAGTACTACTAGTAGGGAAGGAGTGAAAGTCAGGTGACGGTGAACCTTCCTCAACGCTGCGCAGAGTGATATTCCTCGAGTCGCTACTGTTGGGCATGTCGAAGTCGTGTCTCGTGTTGAGTGTCCCCATTCGAAAGTGATCCCGGTATGAAGGTGATATATTAGGTCTGGTTACCGGGTTCATGCGCAAAATACGCGAGATGACGACGATTCGGACTCGGAGAGGGATGTTGCGGTCTTTGATGGACACATTGGTGTCTTCGTTCCTGCAGCTGTATTTCTGTGACACCAAGCCAAAGACAGCCGACTTCTTGACCATGTTGATTGTTGGTGCTGCAATTCCAGCCATCGCGGAGAGGCCGTGGTCTGTATACCAGCTCAGGCTTGATGGAACTTGGCGTGGCTCATCTATCTCGTACACTGTCAGTGAGTTCAGCTGAGATGGTCGATTCGGTCGGCTACATGAAGTCTGCCGTTCACTCTCATGGTCGCTGGTGGAGGAACGGAGGAACGTTGGAACGATAGATGCCAAGTTGTCCTGCAAGACGAAGATAAGTAGGATTGGCAGCTGCAGTCATGCCGTAGCCACGGCCGACCTCGATACGGCTGCAAGTCCGTCCACCTCATGATACTATAGTCATGAACCCACTGCAGAGCCACACTGCTTTTTCCTGCAGGTGCTGACTTAAAACCAACTTCTGTCCTCGTCTCATTCCTGCACAACTTCCCCCCTCCCATCATCCTCTTCTGCCCGTCATTTTCTTCGCATCATCGCCAAAGGATCCCGTGGTCCGTTGCGCAGCTCATGCCGACTCGTACTGCCCGATCGCCTTCTCCATGCTGCCACAGTCGACTGGACAAGCTGGTTTCCCTTCGCATCGGGCAGCATCCTCGGGGCGGTCTCAAACCCCGAGTCTCGAAATGCCAAAGCCCGAAATGCCGCTCTAAATTGCTGTCAGAAGACCTCATCCTCTAGTGGCTAGATCAGAAGACGTCTACGTACGTACCAAAGGAATCATCTCGTTCGCTGAAGAGCAAGCGACGGCAACCAGAACCATCAGAATGCGTGGCCTGCTAGAGAGCGCCAGACGACGGACCGTGACTCTGTGTCTATCCAATCTTTGACCAAACGTCGTCACCAAGTACAGACGGCTCCTACACTTATTCTCATCCCATGCGCAAACCACGTTCGTCCAGTGACAGCACAAAATGGCTCGAGTTTCCCGCGATTTCTCGGCACCAGTACATGGCGGCAGACACGATCTATCCACCACTTTTCTCGTTCCCTCTGACACGCCCTTTTCTCACCTCACACGTTCTTCGCTGACTGTTTCTGGTCTAATCTAAGCAGGGCTTCTCTCTGTCTCATCGACTGCATATAGTAAGCCCGGATTATGGAGCCCACCTCCATCTTGCAAGTGACAAGAACGGACATGCTTTCACGCAGGGCCATGACCCAAATTGGAAACAACCGCCCATTGCTCGTGCGTTTATCACCACACAGATGGCAGTACACCTCGGATCATTGAGCACAGGCACGGACTATCGTTGGACCCGGTTATCGTTCGCCAACAGGAGCTGTATTCCAGGTACTGTTGGCAATTTCGACTTCTCAACGCAAGATGATCTGCTAGGCGTCGCATGTATCTCTTACCCGGCTGTGTACATTCCGTGCGAAGATACAGACGAGACGGGGCTAGCACGGCTAATCTTTGTTACTATTCTCAGTGGAGTCGACCTTTCAACACGTGGGTCCCCCGGCCTCCTCTACGAACTTTGCGCGAAGTCTAGAGTCTATACGTCCCGCTCTTATCACAGCTGAGCCGAAAGAATCTCGATAGGATGGCGGTTTGCTTTTCCACAAGGAGCGACGTCAACTCAATCAATTTCTCCAGATGCAATTGGTGCATTGATGGTAGGATTCCACCATCCTGGAAGGCGCGATGGTCACAATCCTTGATCTCTCGTTAGTAGATCATCAAAAACGAGACACTGACCTTTGCTCGTCGAGCTATTCTGGGTCTGAGCGAGTGGAGTGATTGATGCCGCGTGTAGCAATATATCTTGACCGCAGGCGAGCCGCCTGAGTATAAGTTATCCGCCCAAGCATCCATCTCGTGAGAACCTATTCAGTCTTTCCGATCCTTTCCTTAACGTCCAACTTATCGGAACCAGGCGAGAATGCGGTTCTTAGTGGTGTCACTGCTCGTGGCTAGCACTGCTGCCAAATCCAGCCTACATTTGAGCGAGCTTGGTGGTTCGAACGTGATCGACGTCACTAAGAACGTCGTCAACACTGGCACTGTCGGAATAAATAACACCATTGGTAACCACGAACATTTCAAAAACGTGCGAAACTCAGATGGTGTCGAGGGTGTCGAGGATGTGGACAATGCCGATAATGCCGACAGCGCTGGAGCCGTGGACGGTGTAGATGAGGGTGGACCGGTGAGTTCGTTCTTCCAAGTCCTGTACATTCAACTAACCGCTGCCCAGCCGACCAAAGATAACAAAGGTAGCGGAGGCGGTGTAAGTGTGACCTATTTCCTGCATCCTTCTGAAATGTCTTTGGATCTATCAAAGGACCTGCAATCCCAAGCAAACATCTCGATCCTGCAGTTGTGCGAGTAGGACATGTACTGCATCCGTCTTTTGGTCTTCCAATTTTTCCTCTGGCTGCATGTATTCACACAGAGGTTTTATTTGCACAATTGCATCATCACAATCTACCTCACATCAAAGGATGGAAAGAAACAGGGTGAGACTAGGTTCGAACTCAGCAGGGCCGTGTGCGAGTAGCTGGCTCTGAGTCTGATCTCGCCGTTGTCACCACCTCTCTTAATCTGGTTCATCGCAGAGCGGAGGCGAATAGCCCCCACAATCCCGACCTCAATGACATGCACTCCAGGCGTGACCCCCAGCAAGTTCAAAGAGAGACGCAACATAGCAAGCTTCCAGTCAATATATCCTCATGCCCCTTTCTTCTTACCACCTCTCTCATCGCAGCTTCTTTCCTCCATCGGCGTTCTTTGCCGTTAAAAGAAGACATTACCTCCGCGATTTCAGCATCTAATGACTGTCCAGAGCGGCCAGCAAACTAAACCTCCACCCAAGACTCAACAACAGCAATCTCCGACTAAGCCTCCACCGCAAACGCATGATAAACCACCACCACAAACGCATGATAAACCACCACCTCAGCCAAAGCCACAACCGGGCAATAACAACGGAGGGAAATCAGGTGAAGCTTGGAAACCCCCTCAAGGTGGTAAACCCGGCGACCAAAAGACGGATAACAAACCAACGAATTCGAATAACAGTCCTAAAGAGTACAAACCACCCAATTCGAACAACAGTCCTAAGCCAGGCGACAATAATTACAAACCATCCAGTTCGAACAACAGTCCCAAACCAGGTGAAAAGGATTACAAATCACCCAGCTGGAACAACAGTCCTAAGCCAGGCGACAACAATTACAAACCACAGAATTCGAACAACAGCCCCAAACCAGGCGACAACAATTACAAACCACAGAATTCGAACAACAGCCCTAAACCAGGCGAGAAAGGCTATTATCCACCGAATTCGAACACTGATTCAAAGCCAGGTGATAAGAATTACCCTCCGAATCACAACTCGAATGCAAAACCAGGCGAGCAAGGTTATCACCCATCGAATTATAACCCGAATGCAAAACCAGGCGAGAAAGGCTACTATCCGCCGAATTATAACCCGAATGCAAAACCAGGCGATAAGGGATACTACCCAGCCAGCTGGAACTCGAATGCAAAACCAGGCGAGCAAGGTTATCACCCGTCGAATTATAACCCGAATGCAAAGCCAGGCGAGAAAGGCTACTACCCGCCGAATTACAACCCGAACGCAAAACCAGGCGAGCAAGGTTATCACCCATCGAATTACAACCCGAATGCAAAACCAGGCGAGAAAGGCTACTACCCGCCGAATTACGATCCAAATGCAAAACCAGGCGACAAGGGTTACTTCCCGCCGAATTATAACCCTAATGCCAAACCAGGTGACAAGGATTATTGGAATCCGAATGCGAAACCAGGTGATAAAGCTTACCACCCGCCGAATTACAATCCGAATGCAAAGCCAGGGGAGAAGGGTTACTACCCACCGCCAAACTACGCACCGCCGAATTACAATCCGAATGCAAAACCAGGCGATAAAGATTATTGGAATCCTAATGCAAAACCAGGGGAGAAGGGTTACTACGCTCCGCCAAATTACGTGCCGCCGAATTACAACCCGAATGCAAAACCAGGGGACAAAGATTATTGGAATCCCAATGCAAAACCAGGGGAGAAGGGTTACCACGCCCCGCCGAACTACTACCCGCCGAACTACAATCCGAATGCAAAACCAGGCGATAAAGATTATTGGAATCCCAATGCAAAACCTGGGGAGAAGGGCTACTACGCGCCGCCAAACTACGCCCCGCCGAATTACAATCCGAATGCAAAACCAGGTGATCAAGGCTACTGGAACCCAAATGCAAAACCAGGGGAGAAGGGCTACTACGCACCGAGCTACTACCCGCCAAATTACAATCCGAATGCAAAACCGGGTGATCAAGGTTACTGGAATCCGAATGCAAAACCAGGGGAGAAGGGCTACTACGCACCGAACTACTACCCGCCAAACTACAATCCGAATGCAAAACCGGGTGATCAAGGTTATTGGAACCCGAATGCGAAACCAGGGGAGAAGGGTTCCTATGCGCCGAACTACTACCCGCCAAATTACAACCCGAATGCAAAACCAGGGGACAAGGGTTATTACCCACCGAATTGGAACTCGAATTCGAATACAAAGTCAGGTAATAAGGGTTATTACCTACTGGCTTGGAACCCGAATGCAAAACCAGGCGAGAGGGGCTACTGGAATCCAAAGGCAAAACCAGGCGACAAGGATTATTGGGATCCGAATATAAGACCGGGTGACAAGTACTACAGACCTCCACCGTATTATAACCCGAACGCAAAACCAGGCGACAAGGATTACTGGGATCTGAACGCAAAACCAGGTGACAAGTATTTCAGACCATTACCGTATTGGAACCCGAACGCAAAACCAGGCGATAAGGATTATTGGGACCCGAATGCAAAACCAGGTGAAAAGTATTACAGACCTCCACCGTATTGGAACCCCAATGCAAAACCAGGCGACAGGGATTATTGGGATCCATATGCGAAACCCGGTGAAAAGTATTACGGACCACTACCGTATTGGAACGCGAATGCAAAACCAGGCGACAGGGATTATTGGGATCCAACCGCAAAACCTGGCGATAAGTACTACAGACCACCTTATTGGGATCCATATGCGAAACCAGGCGACAAGAATTATTGGGACCCAAATACGAAACCCAGTGACGATGATTACACACCGTACTGGACCCCAGTCTACGGCCCCAAGTATCATCCCGATCCTAAGCCTGAAAATCGACCCGATACACGATACAACAACGGGAAACCTTGGGACTACAACAATGGACAACCTTGGGATTACAGCAACGGACAATCTTGGGACTACAACAATGCACGACCTTGGGATTGGAACCGACCTAGTGAGTACCGTCCTCACTACTATGGAGATTACCGAGCCGAATATCGTCCTCAAAACTGGGACACATACCGTGGTGGAGACTACCTTCCTGACATCTTTAATTACAACAACGATTGGCATCCTGATCAATGGAACAACAACGGATGGAAAAATTGGAAGCCGCGTCGCGAGGATAAACACCCCGATTGGAACTACGGGAGAGGGTCTGATTGGGGGCTTGGAAGTGATTGGTGGAGCAACGGCGGAAACTATGGCTACTCCAATGGTGGGAATCATGGCTGGGACAATGGTGGCAGTTATGGCCTGGGCGATGGTGGCAATTATGGCTTGGACGATGGTGGCAGCTATGGCTTGGACAACGGTGGCGCTTTCGTCTATGGTCCGCCCTGGGTAAGTCTCATGCGATCTTTGTCAATCACGTAGTAGGGCTGACTTTCGTTGGAGGGCTGGAATCAGCATGGCCATGACGGAGGTTGGCGCGATGGTAAGCGCCCGAAAATTGTGACGATTGGACCCGACCCGCTATGGTAAGTCTCTTGATTAGCGTCCTGCCGTACAGCGTCTGATGAAAGCTAGGGACTGGGATCGTCCTGGATACTACGAACCATTTTTCATTTACCTTAACGTCTCGAAACCTGACTTTCCGGACATTCCTGTCATACCAGTGGTGACCTTGGAAGCGCCGCCACCTCCAGCTCCCGTGACACCTGTTGATGTAGGTTGCACCAGATTCTACCTCTTTTCTGTACGCGTCCACTAATCAATCGTTCTAGCCCGGCTGCAGGGTTGTAGAGAGAACTGTGGGAGCCGAACTGCAGACCGAGGCCAGCTATACATCCACAATGACCGACGCGCCTGAAGGAGTCGTCACAATATACGAGGATACCGACGGACAACAGTATACTTATGGCGCATCCGTTGTGTATCAGGTCTTTGTTTACAACACGATACAGAGCATCGATCTTGTAGGGCCTGATCTTGACTGCCCAACCGGTGACTATCCTCCACAGAATGGCTCAGCCCCGTGGACGCCAGGGTGGTCACCTCCGCAGAATGGCTCCGTCCCACTTGCGCCAGGAGGGTCATCTCAACAGGATGGCTCAGCCTCGTGGACGCCAGGACAGCCAGCTCGACAGGATGGCTCAGCCGCGTGGTCGCCAGGACAATCATCTCCACAGTATTTTCCAGCCGCTTGGCCGCCAGGACAATCATCTCCACAGGATGGCTCAGCCGCGCGGGCGCCAGGAGCACCACCTGCACATGGCCACGTCAAGAAGCGAAGGAACGTCGTAGAGCCCAGAGGAAAGTTGAGAAGGACGCCGAGGACGATGGCTGTGGGGCCATTGCCTGCTTACGTCGAGGCCAAGGCTACGCCTGCTCCTTGATTCACGTCTTTGTCCTCTCGTAATTTGCACTTGACGTCGCGAAATCGTCTCCATCACAGGCTTGTTGGAGGATTATTTTATTTCTCTTTGTGTCGCTTGTTTCAGGCGCGGCAGAGTTTTTTTTAGTTTTTTGAACGTCATTTTGTACGTCATACCCTACTATGTAGTATTACCATTTTCCAATTGAGAAGCAGAGTACGACAGCAATTTCAACTACCATTTGGCTTCGCTGAACCTTCGATCATAATATAATGCTCGTGGTGACTGTAAGTGAGACTTGGAAATGTGATTGATCGACGGCAGTGTGAGTTGCTTGCCTAGATAATTTCGTGACGCCTCGTGCAGTTTTATCCTCTGCCAGCGACTGACTTCCACTGTATTACGACGAAGACTTTGTCTTGCTCGTCGGGAAGTATCACTAGCCGGCGAAATGTCGTAATCGTACTCGTACTCGTACAAGGCGCCATCTGCCAAGCATCTTAGCTTACGGCTAGAATCCCAATTCCTCCGACCGCCAAGTCCATCTCGCACCGAGTTCACTTCGTAGCCGGCAGGACAACAAGCACATCAACACAACACAGATACAGGCTCAATCGATGACTGGTCCAGGTTTGAAAAGCTTACACATAGTTTTGCACGTCTTCGCTCGGCCACTGCGAATGGAGAAAGGGGAAAGGAACGCGCCCGCGTCACTTTGGACGCGATTGAGTGAGAAGCTTTCAAATTGTCCATCCGGTCCCCTACTCCAATCTTTCGCAAAGATCTCGCTCCAACAAGCAAGACAGCATCGGAGCCAGACTTCTACAACAATCATCCGCAACGACCTCCGAAGCGCGAGTCTTCTTTCTACTTGCCGCAGGAGTAATCGAAGTTAGGTACCAGAAAGACTGCCTTGCAATACTGCCGGAATTTTGACCAGGTAACTACCCAAGAAGAATCGGGATGGGCATGATCAAACTCTTGTTCAACTGACATTTGCCAGCGTGGATTCATACCGGGCCAATGAATGGTTCTCCCATTGAGAGCTTTTATCTCCTGCTCCTCTGAGTTGATTCCGACTTCGAAATTACTGACCCACAGACCCTGACCTGGTTCTCGCGCGAGAAAGGTTTGATATGTTGTATACTCCACGGAAAAGCGTGAGTCGGTAAGTGGATCATACAATTCGGAGCCGTAGGAAATCGGCTCCCTGCGGTGAAGAGCATTGACTGCAATTCTGAAAAAACCTGTTATGCCGTTAATCAGTGGAACAGAGGATGGAGTACGAGGATGGAACAACCTGTGATAGGAAATTGGGTGCGGGGATCCTGTGCGACATTGACGTCGATGGGAAGCATATTTTCAGGTCTGGTTACGAAAACAGTTGGATCTGAAGTAGGACATGCGCCTGGTGGCGGCTTTGATCCTCCCCCTGAATCCCATATCTTCCCCTTTCCCTTCCACTTGGCTAGTGGACCTGTGACCGGCGGAGGGCGCGGGGGGGGTTGCGAAGGTTTGATAATCGGCCTGTGTTTCACAGGAGGTTGAGCAACCGGGTTAGGGTTCGGATTGGGAATCGCATTGGGAATCGGTTTGGGTTTCGGACTGGCGATCGGGTTGGGTGTCGGATTGGCAATCGGAAAGGGGTTCGGAAAGGGGTTCGGATTGGCAATCGGACGGGGAATCGGATCGCCGGAGGCTGGAAGTATAACGTAGAGAAGCCATATGAGGCCGAGGCTACGGAGGGCGAACATGTCAGTCTGATGGTACTCGAGCAGAGAATTGAAGAGTTGTGCACATCGATGGTCAGAGGCGGGTAGTTGGGAGATGATATACACAGCCAAATGACAGTACAAACATCCCAGGAGACTACTGTGGTATACGGTCCAATACACGTTGAGACGGCGATCACCCTGCAGCAATAACATACCCAGTACATAGCACACGGAACTGTGGTATCAACGCAAATCAGCGGGGGCTTGCAGATCAGTGGGACAAAGCAATCACGGCCTCGAATTGCTCGTGAATTTTATCAGAAGACACCTGTTGAGTGATTGGGGGCTAGCATTTATCCGCCTTGAGGCCACAATAAATTCCCTGGTACTATGGTCACATTGACCCGGCCTGATACCGCGGTGAAAGCAGAGGTAGCGCCGAGGAATCCATGGCCTATAGACACCGCGACCTCGGTGCAACTACCGAAGCCATACCACTTTCTATGTATAGACACGGACTTTACTCATACCTGGAGTCTGGGACCAAACACCTGTGTTAGCGGAGCTACGTGCACGGTACAGGACCCTGATCGTTCGCCGTGGGTTTACGTTGTAAGCAAGAGCTGGGACTTGATGCGTGCGCATTGCAAGACACGAGCAGATCAATTGCGATCATCTGGCGTATCTTGACTTTAAAATAAACCTCGCCGTCATCTGCCCGAGGCTTCCTATGGTGGCCAGCAAAAAGGAAAACATTGCGTCGACCCACCGTAGTGATATCAGTGAAGGCGGGCCCATCTCGGACTGAGAACAGGCTAAAAGACCCATTCGGGATCTACGGATGAGGTGTACATGAATATTCCCATGGCTGCGAAGCGATTAACGTACTGACATTCTTTCTGCTGGCTTCCACGATGAGCAAGTCCCGAAGCCAGAAACATGGGACTCCCGAGCCTTGAACAGGCACGCTCCTGGTAGTACCCTTACCAGGCCGACTTGAGGTGAACCAGCTCGCCAGATCCAGAGCGACACTCTGATGAGTCTGATCGGATGGGGAACTACACTTGCCGCCAAGCGAGCATGTTACGGTACGAGCATGAGCCAATTTCTTTCTCGGAGATTGCGACTTGTCGAGATGAAGATGCTTGTTTGCTATATTCTGAACGATACTTATGCTGGACCGGACCCCAGTCTCTCTCAGATTGTGCAACGCTAATCGGATACTTTTTCCTGGGGAGAACATGGCTCAACTTACGATACGTCTTTGAATGCCGAAGGTTTTGTCGGAATGACAAGGAAGATGCTTGCAGTAGCTAAGGGGAGACATTACTTACTAGTAGGCATTGGGATATGAAGCGGAGTATTTCTTGGAATCTGCAAGTGCTCATCTATTTGTCAGCTGAGAGCAAGGTTGTCAAAGTTAAAAAAAAATCAGGTCTGGAATGCGATATTGGTATCTTCTTTCTCCGGGTGAGGTCTTCACTCGCGCATGCGTTGTTCGAACTTCAAATATATCTTACGAGGTACTCGGCCGCTTTCCCACATCCTTGCACATGCATTATGCATGCTCCCCGCTTCTGTCCCGCGGGGAAATCTGCTCAGGCTTGACGACGAGTTGCTGCTGTCAAATGACATCTTCTTATTATAGCTGTCTTCTGAAAATACTGATTGCCCGGCGTCCGGCCATCTACTATGGGTCTAGGAAGCCGAGCAAGCCATACGGAAATATGTATCGGACTACTAGCCACAGCATAGCCACACTAAGGCCGCCGTTGGAAAAGTCAAGATACGATTGACAACCAACTATGCTACAGACGAGTTCCTATGCTGCAGACGGGTCCCGTAGTTGTAAAGCTCCTCGCTCAGTTCGGGCCATTCGAGTCCAAAAACACTAGGACCGACAGATCTACGTAATCTTACATCCTCAAAGTTCTTGGAATTTGTTACGTGCGCTGTGATAGTGTATATAGGCTTGTTGGTAAGTTTTCTATGGTGACCAATTGCCCGCGTTAAATCTCCCCCTGATAATTCGGGTTACTAACCACCTGCAGTCACCAATTATGCCACTTCGTGCCGCTCCCTGCCCCCAACCTCGAGCTCGGAGAATCAAAGCCTTCTTTTCGAACAACATCACACTCATCTTCCACACAAAAAGCTCGTTCTCATGCTGATGAACAGTCGAAAGCACACCAGTCTTGGTATCCCAGCTGAGGCCCTGATCAACGACGATGCGCGTGAAAGCGTAATGTCCTGTTTGACCGTGCCGTCAATCCTTTGACATATTATCAGAGAGATGCACCACTGCTTCAGCGGGAGTAAACACTTGCGATCCCATCACTTCGCCAAATTCCGTCGTCTCGATGGACTCCTTTGCGGGTTGTCTTCGGACAGTGCAAACTCGCCATGCAAACTCGGATCTCCCGGTGCGCACGTACCTCATGTTTGAACCCTGTAACTTCACCACCTATTTTATATAGCGCCTTCACTACATTCAAATATAAGGTACAAAAAACTGAGGAAGATGGTGTAGATAGTAATTAAGTAAAGAAAAATCCGTATATTTACTATAAACTCTAAACCCCAAAACACTATGCATCACCACCACGTTAATCCTCTGTAGGCCCCCGTACCTTCTTACGAGTTACTCCAGCCAATTTATCGTAGTAATAACTCTTACGAGGGCGACGAGGCCTTGCAATTAAGCCCTCGGCGGCTTTATAGATCCTTACGTCCTCAACCCTCACGTCCTCAACCCTCACGGCTTTATTACCATGCGTAGTTTGCGCTTTTGCAGCCTCTTTCGTATCCTTATTACGCTTACGTGTAATAGCAGCCTTTTGAGTACGAGATAAAGTAACCTCTGACCCTCCTACGCCATCGCTATTACTATTACCAGTTTGAGCCTCCGTAACGGCAATTGAGTATTATTTAAAAGATATAAATCTCGTAGCGGTTTAGGAGGGCCCGCCTTAGATGCTGCTGCTACGGACCCTCCTATAATGTCATATGGCCATGCGATGTCTGGTAACGAGGAATCTAGATTGATTATGCTTATATCGGGGGTAATTAGGTTAATTGGAGCCTCTGCGGTACCCTGGCCACGGCCATGCTAGAGATTACGGTGTAAATGGTGGTTTGGCATGGTAATTGAGGTGAGATTGAGCGATTGCAACGATAAAAAACTTCGTATACAGGCCTAATTAGGAAGTAGTGATGATGGTAGGTTTGTGGTTGATGCTACGTGTATGAGCCGTTGGGAAGAATCTTCATTACGCTAACAAAAAAGGTGTGGCACAGTAGCTGCGCCACGATAATCTCCTGACCCCGCATACACGGAACATCCGAGTTTGCATGGCGAGTTTGCACTGTCCGAAGACAACCCGACTCCTTTGCCTCTGGCGCACTCTCGGTCAGAGCATTCCTGCATGCAGAATCATGGAAGGTGGGCATTCCAGAAGCTCACAATATCATGCGAAGGTGAATGTCGTCCGAACAAAATACCAAGATGATGCGTTACCACGATCGTGCTGCGACTAGGGTTAAGTATGTGTACGTGATGATCGTGATCGCCTGTATGCACGGACCACCTACAGGTTCTCCATCCATTATCCCGATTCATGGAGACGATGACCTTGATTAGGTAGAAAAGGGCAATTTTTGGTCTAGCACGTGGACCAAGACTCTGCAGAACTTAGGTAGCTAGCCAAGCGCCTGTTCCCTGATGGAATGTGCATTACAAGCTTCTGTCCAACCTGTCCATCGCCAATCTTCCCCAAGACATGCCAGCGTATGTTTACATTCAGTAGGTCCTGGTCAGCGTCTCAACTGAGGCGAGCCTTATTAACAACATCCTGCGCTGCGCTGATGTCTACATCACACTGATAGTAGGAAGTATCCAGCTATGTAGTCAGATCGAAGACAACAACTCAAATTTCGGGCACGGCGATCGAAGAACAGGTCATCTGAGGTCAGTCTTCACAGAAGCACGGATCGTCATTACATATTATGCTGCATAGCAAATTCCAACCATAATAAAGCTTCCTGAACATGTTAGAATCATGCAGGCCATGGCCAATATTTATCCCTCCGCATCACGCAGCCAACCATGGTCTAATTGCCGCCATAACCTCCACCAACCGCTGGAGTCTCTACTTCACCCGAAGTCGAGGAAGAGCTGGTCTTGGTGCCAACAGCGAGCGCTCTGTTGATCCAATAGCATTGATAGCTCTTCGCCTTGTCGTTCCAGTTGACAGATCCGAGCCAATTGTAGCCTGGGTACTGCAGCTTGAGAGAATCGGTGCCTTTGCAATCGATGGATCTAGGGAGGTGTCAGTGATAAGCTTAGTTGACGAAGAGGGGATGGCTGACGAGTAAAGTACACATTCGAGGCCTGGATCCGGTCCCACCGCGCTGGCCTGGCCATCGAGTTGGAGACAGACGGCATCGGACGTGGTATTGCCCCACTTTGTCAAGACGTGCTCGCAGGTGGTCCAATCGACGTCGCGGCAGATGTAAACCTGGAGGTATGTCAGTAATAAGAGCTCGGACATTTGATGGAACAGACATACACCTGTGTCTTCTGGAGCGTTGCGCTCGGCCACGTTCATAGTTGTATCAAGGCTGACAGGCGTTCCGTTGACGAGGATGGTGCTCAAAGAGACGAATGCAGCGAGGAACAGAGATGACAACATTGTGATGCGAAGTTCGAAGAAGTGAGCTAGGTGATGGGTGTAATGTTCTTGACTGAAAACTGGGAGTTGATAGGCAAACAGGAGAGCTTTTCGAGTTGAGTTGAGGAAGTTGAGAAGAGGACCGAGGAGAGGAGAGGAGAGGAGAGGCCAGAGATATGATGCCAGCATATCGACCGGCCAGTAGGACCTACCTTCGGTCTCGAGTCCAATGGGGAAAGGGATCTGTGGCTTGTAAGAAGGAGCATCTTTCGGGCACAGATCATCGAGACGGGTGTATCTTGCTCGTTTGGCAGGAGGACACTGTATTGGCGGTAGAATTCGTGATACAGCCTACACAGAGACAAGGCTAGTGAAGGTTTACAGCTCAGTTTGAGTCTGTGCAACTCTGCCGGCTTTGACGATCAGCGAGCCAAATATTTAAGGGCATGATCTGTACAAGGTGGTCTCCCACAGGATGGAAGGAGTACTTGGTGCTCCCTGAGTCGGGGTGTGACTTCCGAGTACACTGTATTACTGCACAAAAGGCAGAATGCAAAGTGACGGCAACCACCACACAAGCAGTGACATGTGCGAGTGCGAGACTCATCCGAAAAAACAACAGCAGTAGGAAAGATGGACGAGGAAATCTTCGACCAAAACGTTGCTCTCCTCAAAGATTGTCAAAGGCTGATCTGCTAGTTCTCACGCGTTGAGCCTCGGTGTCTTATGAAGATGACTGTCCAATGCCTTGATTGATGACTGCATTCTTGAAGACGGCATTTTCAGATGGTGAGAGGAAGGAGTGCTGCAGCTGAGACGGAGTCTCTTGTGACAGCCAACCTTATGTCACGAGATCGAGACCCTCGTCACACGAGAACGGACTCGGAGTTCCACATCAAGAATGCGCTGGAGAACCAAGTCGTGCCGTGCGGAGCATCATACTGGTTCAAGCTAAGCTGCCGGCCTCGAGCGTTGGAAAGATACAAGATCACACCTGTAGATGCTTGCTGCCGCTTGAGCAGATCTCGCAAGGTCATTCGGTCAGATCTCAGTATTCGGTGCCACATCGACAGTACGTGTTGCTTGCCCATGACAGTCATGGAACAGGACTCCGTCTCTGCGGTTTACCATTTAAGAGCTAGATCCTGTTGTCATCTACAGTACTTTGAGGAAACAGAAAACGTGGAACGATAAAGCACAATATGATCATGATGACGACCGCGTTCTCTTGAAGTCTTGTGCTACTCGAAAGAGAGACTCCAAGACGCTTCGATTTTGATGATGCGCTGCATCTCTAGCCACCTCCCGAGAAGTTGCTAATGAAGACTACCAATACCGCACAATACGCTGCAGCTGCCGCAAAAAGCTCGTGTCGACGAGCTTTCGTCAACATGGACATTGCGGCCGAGAAGAGTAACGTGAATACGACTAGAACTCCAATAGCTCTAAACGTTCCGTGCTCTCCTTGACCGTAGCTGGTCAACTTGTACATGACAATTACAGGCAGTACCAGGAGGACGAAGATGATGGATGTTATGATCAGTCCTACAAATGCCTCGACTCTCGATGCACTGTAGTAATATATGTTCTGGTCGTCGGTCTTCTCTCGCAATTCACGAGTACAAAAGATGCGCTGCGGGGATGTCAGTAAGATTCTTGAGAAACCCGCAGACCTTGGTGGGTGGCACATTTATGGAATGACCTACTCGTACTAGCCCGCAATCGAAGCGTCGCAAAGTCGATTCTACAAGGCCGTCAAAGCTCGACCATTCTCGTCCGTTGCGGAGCGTGATTATGTCTTCCTTCTTTCTGATGAAACCTGCTTCTTTGCTGACCAGTGGTTTCAAGTTCCAGAACCACGTCCGGACACTTCTGTAATCTCGATATGACGGCCTTTGAAAGCCTTGGAGATCTCTTGCTTTGATGAGCAGCTCATCATATTCGAGAAGTTTTGTACGTAGTTCTGCAAGTATCTCTCGCCGTGGCCTAAACCCATCCTCGCCGCGAGATCTTTTGATATCGAACTGCCTGTTGACTAGACGCCTTTTCCCGACCGCGGTTTCGTCATCAGCCTTGTCGACCTCATCCAATTCTCTTTCCAAGGCGGCGATGTCATCTTGTAGCTCAAGCAAGACCCGGGAATGTAGAGTGTGGAAGCCACGATAGAGCGAGAAGTTGGGTTCGGATGAGAGGAAAGTGGACAGTCGGGGGTACCCGTTGGGACAAGCCTCGAGAGTACGTGTGTCGGTCTCTGCTATTTCTTCTGTGGCGAGGCGCTGTTGTTCTCTAAACTGTTCTATGGTGGTATCTGGGGGCGCATCTTTGAGCTGGGATCCGAAGCTGAATCGCTCGCGGAAGGTTGCTGTCACATGTCAGGACATGGTGTTGTGATTGTGTTCTTGCAAGGCATACGCTTCTTCTGCAGTTTCCCTGACTCGGGATCATATTCTGATGCAAACGTTCTACCAGAAACTGGGCTCGCCGGGGAATCTGGGAGGGATTGCGAAGACGGTAGCTTTTCGCCATAGTCCAGGGACATGATTGGCGGAGGTAGCAATGGTGCAGATCAAGAACGATGGAACGGTAACGGTATAGGAGCGGCCTCAAATTCAATTCAGCATCCGAAAAGGATTGTTATAAGCAATGGAACATGCAGACCTCTAAGCCTTGCACAGCCCGGCTCCGCCCCCAGAATGCAGCGAGATGATCGGAATTCTCAGCTTACTCCGTACATGCGCCTCTGCCTCCCGTCAGCAGGTGGCTGTGTCGGCTGGTAAACACCCCCCAACCATTTCCTACGCCCAAACCAATTCTGATTCTGCGAACCACTTGGACTGGTCGACAGGTGAGCCTAGCCGGTACTCCCAATATCCCCTCCTGTTCGCTCGCCGCTCCATGACCGTCGCAACGACTTTGCGAGTCGCGCCTTGAACAAAGGATGTCACGCCAACCTCGTCGCCCCTCTCGAATTCTGGCAGATGCTATAGAGGAATGAGTTCTTGTTCAATCGATGGAATAGAGCAGTTGAACCTGATCAGCCCACACTTTCGGCGTAATGGAGCTCTTGTGCGCGGGCCCGTCTTTGTGCTGCTCCTCAGACTCTTCGCCCTGTTCTTCCTGCTGCGTCTGGTACGACCGGTGAGTTGGGGGGCGTCTCCCGTCGGACGTGGATGAAATACTTACCACAGCCTGCTCCTCTTTGTCCTGATTTTGCTCTGACATTGATGAGAAAATCTGCCTTGATTTGAGAGCTGGCAGTGTGCAGGAGGAACATTCGACCTTGAGACCAGGGCGACGATATATACGCTGATGATGCTTGATGGAGGCCGCCAGTCAATATACACAGCCCCAACATCTGACTGTCATCTCCTTTGCTCCGCCATCACAAGCGCTAGGATGATTCGACAGGAAGGGAAATGAAGGCCTGGAAGGAACCTCGAATGATAAGACAGCAGCTATGGCCCAAGAAGGGTAAGATGCCGAAAATCCCGTCACACTGGCAGTTATGATAATCACGTGTAGATAAGCTGCGAGGCAGACGTTCTCTCACAGGATGATACGTACTGACTTTGTAAGATACGTCTCTCTGTTCCTTTGCCACGAACGAACCTAATGAATGGGAACTTTTCAAGCTGCTCGAGATAACATCATAACGGCCAAGGACGTGAAAAGGTGGTGGTGGTGTACCGTGTGGGGATGTGCTAAGTTTGGATTTGTTGGGGGCCACTTGCTGCGGTTCGGTTCGGTTCATCCCGTCAATCTTGATGATTTCTCAGCAGCAGTGCAGCACCTCCTTCCATCATCACACTTAACCTGGAAACCTCCGAGCCTCACGCTATCATGACTTGCATCTTCACGATTGCGCAACCTGAGCAATGGCAAGTACCAAAGTCAGGCATGCAGGTCCAAGTCAACTAGCCATTCCTACGTCTCCTGTCGATCATGGTCGTTTCCAACCACAGCTTCCACGACGCTGCGACAGCGACCAATCGACTGGGTCTGAAAATGAATTGCGATCACCTCTTGCAGCCTTACAGGCGCCAATCCATATTCCTGAGGACCTCAAAATCTTGAGCCAAGTCTCCCAGCATCAAGTTCGATGGGACTCAGCAATGTGTAATGAGATGGGATTGCCCGAGGGCTATCATAGTGTCGCTGTCTTATTGGTGAAGTGGAGAGAAGACGACTTCAAGCAATACACATCTCAAGAAGAGGTAAGGTCAGTGTGATCCATCTACGCTCCCCCAGTCTGACAAGGCACAGGTCAGCAAACTCGAAGCTCTCTTTGCGCAGAAATTCAACTATCACACAAAGGTTGTCGACTTGTCCAATGATTGTACATGCCCTCAAGCGTGCAATTGCAGTCCACAGCATCGATTTGACCGATCCGTATCTCGCTTCATGGAGAAATGGGACTCTGAGCACACCCTGGTCATCATATACTATACCGGTCATGGAAGTTACGTTCCTGATACCAAGACCTCGAAAGGCTACCTAAGTCTTCATGCGTGAGAGAGCACGCCTAGATATGGTCCGATGTCGATATGTACTAAGAATGCACAGGACTGAGCAGTCCCATTACCCAAACGTTATCTGGGATCAAGCGGAACAGAACTTCGTTCAATCTGCTAGAGGGGACATTCTTACCATCATGGACGCCTGTTTTGCTGGAAATGTAGCCTCAACGATCAGCCGAGCCTATGAAAACAGCTACGAATATATCGGAGCCTGTCACAAAGACAAGATGACATCGAGTCCTGGAAACAAATCCTTCACCACTGCTCTCGTGGACTCCTTGAATCATCTGCTTGAACGGCCAAGCCGACAGCCATTCACGACGGCTGATCTGGTAAAGACCATAGCCGAACAGCCATGGAGGAGAAAATATCCTCCATTCTTCGAGTCCCGTGGCGCTTTGATTGACCGGCGGATTCTCCTCGCTCCCCAACGACCAGGGGAACAAAGATATTTTGAGAATACCCCAATTCCAGCCTATCTTACACTTCGTATCGAGCTCAAAGAGGACACTCTCGACCCTGATCAGGTGGAGGAGCTTGCCCGCAAGGTTGCCAAAGCTGTAAGAGAATCTAAAATCAAGACGAGACGTGTCGACTGGTTGAGACTCGGAGCACGAAAATCGAAGTCGTTCAGAGCTGCAGCACATTCCATTTTCTGGATGTCTTTGCTCGGTAGGCCCAGGAGAGAAACCCTTCAAACCGTGCCAGAAGAACAGAGAGTTGAGACGCCAATCAAGCGACCTGGGTTTTGGGCGACATTCGGTGTTTTGACGCCTCGGAAGCATTCCCATACGGTGACAGTCCCTCTTGAGCGGCCCTGGACTCGAGTTGTTGGAGGTGGCATCACGGCCGCGATCTTTCTCGGCGTATACTGCTTTCGATGCCGCATGTCTCCGCTCGCTCTGTTCCACGTGCTGTTTAAGAAGACAATACAAAATCCGCTTGGAAAAGGTTCAAGGTGACGTCGACGCTGTTCGCTATCCGCAAAATACGCTCTCGACGACTTCTGACCGAGGACACTCGTATTTAGTGGCATAGAGCACTGGCGGCGAGGAAAAGCCTGTGGTGCAGTGTTCTTTCGACATTCAACCGTTACTACACTCGGCAGCCTTCGCAGAGCTACGCTGGGCCTCCCTCATCCAGAATACACTCTCTAGAGGCTCGATACGTACCACAAGCTACAAAAACCCGTCCTGCAAGGATGATCTCGCTATAGCCGTGTAGAATGTTCACCATAGGTCAAGCCCTATTATCACGTGATCTGAACGAGAACTCGTTCGGCAAGGCTTTATATGAAACAAGAGTGTGGGAAAGCAGTTAGATCAGAGAACTCACGGGAGCCTTCGTGCTCTATCGGTCATGCATATCAAATTCGAGTCTAGGCTTCTGAAGCAAGATACGTCGGCCATTACCATTTTGCAGTATCGACAAGCATTGATATGGGGGATGAAAAGACGAGGAAACGAGGGTACCAGGGTTGTTCAGCTATGACCAAATCCTAAGTCCCGAAATCCACTGAGTCGAGTCTCGCCGTATCAAGGCTACGTGCTGGTACTGATCATATTTCCGAAAACAAACCAATTCATCACGTTTCGGAGCCGCACGACAGCTGCTTTGCTGTCCCTCATTCCTCCCATCATCGCCTCAGCTGACTTCTGGATGACAAATACTAGCCCTCCATATAGGTGCCTGTCAGAGTCACTGTCACCAAATACTTGAAACGCCGGGTATCCTACACTCGCTAACATGGCAATCAAGATGTGGGTTCACTCTCACGTCTCTATATTGTATCGGAACCATAGGATTCCGGACTGGCCAACAGGCAATCGCTTTCGAGCGGAGAATTGCTCATCTCGTCATTCCATCACGCTGTGTCGCGTCAAACTCATATATCTCTCTTTCTCTATGCGACATGCAACGCTCGTAGTCGCGACTGGAAAACAGAGATCGAGCATTGGCCATTTAGACAATCGTTAGCCTCTGTTGCTAGAAACGCAGAGGAGATCACACCAAGCTATTTCGACAGTCCTTCCCGATCATCATGCGTTCTTCGTTTGCTCTGTTGTTTGCTCCCGCACCTGTGGCTCTCGCAGCAGAGTGCTCACCCTTCGAGCTTGTTTATGGTATGGGCGAACAAAAGACAAGGTTGATCTACAAGTAGCTGATGATTACAGCTCGTGCGACTGGCGAGCCTGCAGCTAGCGCAAATTCATGGTCCAAAGGATATGGCGCAGCAGGATACTCCCTTTACACCAACATCACCGCTCTGATTCCCGGCGCGACAGGGTACGCTGTCAACTACCCAGCCGCCATGGGAACAGAAAGGCAAGGTGGTGCAGATATGGTCAAACACCTCAACGAGCGGGCGAGGGCGTGTCCAAACCAGAAGTACTCCCTCGGCGGTCATTCCCAAGGCAGTTTCGCCGTGAACGAAGCTCTACCAAAACTGTCTCCCGATGTTCTGAAAAGGATCATAGCGGTGACTCATTTTGGAGGTAAGGAATGCTTGTCATCCGTGAAGGGATTGTGTATCTCCTTCTGCAACAAAGGCGATCCCGTACGTGCCCTCCACCCTCGCCTTCGGTCCAATTTTATCTCGCTGACAGAGGTGTGTCAGGTCTGTTCGACACGCCCGTGTGGGTTGCCACCGAAACGCAGCGTCCTCGAAAGGCGCGAAATCGACGCGTTCTCCGCCAAAGTGCCCGAGTGCTCGGCGGCCATGCAGATGAAGACGTGCGGTTTGGGCTCGGGTTCGCACTTGGGATACAATGCCGACGGTACCTATGTCAAAGAAGCTGCGTGCTTCACGGCGGCGCAGTTCCAGAAACTCGGTGGAGGAGGGGCCAGGGGCGCGGCTTCTGCAGGGGCTGGGTAGATGATAGCCTTGTTCTTGACAGTAAATCAGTCTAGCCACTCTCTCTTTCTTTCTTTTCTTTTGCTCTATTCTTACATTCGTGACGCATACCCTCGTCATAAGCACGGGTGAATTGTGTCCGATGAATCAGTCAATGCGTGATGGGCTTCATTTCATATATTTTACAACAATAGTTCAGAACATTTGCGAGCTCCCACGAGGATTAGGACGTTGGAGGAACGTAGCCGTGCGAAAGGACCGGCTGCTTCGTGCCACCGTTAAGCTCGATCCAGTGTTCACTCGAACCCCTGTACCTTTGTTTTCTTACTCTATTCGACTCGATTGACTTTATGTAGTCTACCATGGCTCCGTACACCGAATGGTAGAACGGCAGAGTTTGACCCTCCGACCACCAGAGAGCAATGGTGCAGCAGATTCTTGAACAATAACCTGGAATGAGTTGGCTCCATGGCGATGTTCCTTACACATGCAATTGCATTCATTCGAGGTCACCAAGCAGCTACAATCATGCTCTCTCAGAACTTCGTATCGAATCATCATGCATCGCCCCTGCGTCCGCACTTATGGGACTGAAGAGCACAACATTTGAGTGCGGTAAATCGGGACAATCAATAATATGCAATTTGTATATATTCAAACCATTATTACTATTCTACATACCACCCAGCGAGCAAGCAAGCGACCGAACAGCTTGCAAGGCCTAATCGCGGCCACCCAGAGTCGCACGTCCATCGCCCAGCACCTCCTCTTTAGCAGGCCTCGGCCTAGTTCAACACCCTACCAGCAACAGAACTTTGGCTGCGGTCCTTGGTCTCCGTCTTCTTTAGTCGAACTCCAGCCTGGATGCCACCCAGAAGGGCACTCTTGTCTGGCAGAGCACCATTGGGCGGTCTACTAACAGCAGGCATAGGCGGTGGTGGTGGCGCACCTCCACTTGGCATGGGAGGTGGCGGTGGTGCACTCCCACTTGGCATGGGTGGTGGTGGGGGAGCATTCCCAGTAGGCAAAGGAGGCGCAGGTGGAGGGGATGAGCCAAAAGATCCTGGCATTGGTGGAGCAGGGGGCGGGCTCGAAGGTCCGTGAGAGGACTGGATTCTGGGGCTTTGAGTTGAGGAAGGGTTGTCCATGGACGACAGTGGGCGCGGTGGAGCCATCGTGCCAAACAAGAGAGAAGCAAGTTGTTTGGCACCTCCTCCTGGGCGGGCATCTTCATCGTCCGAGGACTCCTCGGCTTCAGATTCTGCTCGAGACCAATCGTCCGAGTTTGAGCGGACACGAGCAGCCCGTGTTGCAGCCGATGTAGGCTCGGTTTGCTGCATTTGCAGACGGTGGAAGGGATTTGTCGATACTTCAGCGGCAGGCGTGGGTGCCGCAGGGGCGACGTTCTCGCTTCCTTGCGCCATCTTCTTCAAGAAAGGGTTCTTTGACTCTTCTGACGGAGGACTGGTCACGACAGGAATAGCGGGACGTGGAGGACTTGGTTCCGAGACGGGAGGCGGCGGTTGAGGTGGTATTTGAGAAGAGGCAGAGGGGACTTCTTTACTCAGCTCCTGGCTCTCAGTTGGTGTGATAGCTTGAGGGCCCTCGTCGTCAGACGAACTATCGTCGCTAAGGCTCTCCAGCTGTAGCTGCAATTGGCGTTCACGCTCCTTTGCTGCCTCGACTTCGGCGCGTTGAGCTGCAAGGCGAGCCTCTCGTTCCTTGATCTCACGTTGTGCATCTTTCTTGCGCTTCTTCTCTTCCTCCTTTCGGAGCTTGCCCTGCTGCACTTGTTCTTCGAGCGCGCGCAACCGCGCCTGCGCAGCTTCTCGTTCCTTGACGATCTCCTCTTCTTGTCTACGTTCCTCGTCCCTGCTGGATATTAGTACTGCTCGTCCTTGAAGTGATTGAAAGGAACATACTCAAGACGCTTCCTCTCAGCCTCTTGTGCCTGCTGCTCGTCACGAATGACGCGCTCCTGCGTGACGTGGCTGGCATGAGAAGCCGCAGGCTCCGATACTCTGCCTTTCCTGGCAGGTGGAGGCGGAGGCTTCTTGCCTGCTGATTTGCTTACAGTGGGTGGTGCGACAGACTCCTCTTCCAGCCTTCGTTGCCTCTCCTCATCGCGACGTCTGTCCTCCTCTTCAGCCTTACGGACACGATCTTCTTGCTCCCGTCTCTCGCGATCTGCTCTCTGAGCCGGTGTCTCGCCAGCCTTGGCGGGCGCCTTGATTCCCAAAGCCGCCAACCGCTCGGCCATCTTCTGTTCAGCTTGTTGTTTGATATAAGCCGCACGTTCCTCAGCAGTCTGATATGACGCATATCCGTTAGCTGGACCAGAGGCGGCAGGCTTTGGCGTTGGTTCCACAGATCTGATTGCCGGCTGTTCGGGGCGTGAAGAAGACGCTGGCCTTGTCTCCGCGCGGGAAGTGGGCGCATCGTGGCGCTCTGAGCTTCGGGAATCTTGCCTGCGTCTTTGTGCAGACTTGGCATCGCGTTGTAGCTCAAAGATGAAGTCTTTGACATCGTCTTCGACACCAAGGCCTTCTTCCCAGCGTCTGTGTTCATGTTCGGTGGCGGCATCAGCAGATGCATCCTTGAGCTGGTCTTCTAAGCTGCGGCCGAATTCCTTTACGCTATCCTCGACATCTTGCACCATACGCTCGTTATTCTCCCTCTCAGTACGAATGCGCTGATTCTCACTTTCGAGACGGCGGGCAGCAGCTTCAGAGTCATCACCACTACTTGGCGGTGGCTTTCCACGAAGAGCAGCAGAGCGTGCTTCCATCATAGCCTTGGCTCGCGCACGAAGACGATCTCCTTCGGTTATTGAGCCACCGGGGCCGGTACCAACAATTGATGAAGCAGAACCTGGATGAGCTTTTGCATCACGGAGACGGAAAAGTTCAAGTTGAGCATCGGCAATTGCACGCTCGCATCGCCGCACTTGAGAAGCAAGATCCGGAAGACGATCGTTCAGTCCTTGAAGCTGGCGCTTGAGCACACGTCGATCGGCCTCGGAATCGCCACCAGATGAATGAGTTGCGTTCGGATGGCTGCTAATGTCTTCTTGCACGCGTCTGATGCGACGAAAAAGATCTTCTGCATCTCGTCTGTCTCGACGGTCCAGAGCGTCGTCTTCTTCCGCCTGATTTTCATCATTGAAATCAATAGCTTCGAGCAAGACCTGCTTCTCTTTTATCATTTTTCTCAACTTGTCCAGCGGAACATCATCGTCATGGCCAGATACGGACGAATTTGACTGAGCAGGTGATGGCGTTCGTCCACCAGCATCACGAACGCGATGTCTTGCGCTGGACTTGTATCCTATATCCTCATCGTTGTTTCGGAAAACAGTGGCATCAGCACGACCAGAAGCGACAGGACTTCCCTGGCGGAAAGAATGAGTTTTCAAGTAGCTGACACCAGTCTTCTGGGGCTGTAAGAATGCACCAGTCCGTTTCCGCTCTTCCGCATCACGAGATAGCAAGTTTTTCATGCTGCCCAGTGATTCGTTGAGATTGCGAGTCGAGGGCGGAATCAATTCTGCAGGTAGTCGGTTGGGCACAGGATATCCGTTCAGCTTTCGGTAGATCAGATGCATAGCCACAGCGAATTCGTCCAAGTTGAGCCGCCCTTTGTTGTTTGGATCTGACAATGTCCATATCTTTTCCAGGTCTGATTTCTCCAGGCCACTCTGTCCAAACACTTCTATTGCTTGTTCACCAAGAATATAACCTCGACCAAAGCCATCCCATTTCTTGAAAACCCCATCATAAAGTTGTTTTTCGTCTTTCGTGATCGCCCACGGCACATTAGCGTTTCCGCTAAGACCTGTCGTTGTAAATCCTCCCTCGCGACCAGCTTGAGGCATCATACGGGCGGTCAAAGCTTCGAGATTTGGCAATCCAGAAGCTGGAGCATTGACAAGACCCCATTGACCAGGCATGCCTGTTGGTTGAGCGTTGAGGGGCGCAACCATTCCTCCCATCCCGGTTGGCTGAGGACCAAGATTTGATCCATATCCTGTAGGCATAGGCGGCATAGGAGGCCGTGGCCCAGAGTACCCTCCAGCTTGTGGAAATCCTGTAGCCTGGTGCTGGAGACCTGTAGGCTGACTCTGAAACCCAGCTTGGCTTGGGTAACCGGGAATCTGCGGCATCATGCCAGTAGGCTGCGATGCCAGTTGTGCCAGGATCTGCTGGTTATTTGGTTGCGGTACAGGCTGTTGAATCGTGGGTACTGAGCTCGAACTCTGCGATAATGGAGCATCGAAGTCTGGAACGTTTGTTGGTCGCGATGACTTCCTTGGTCTGTCATCTTCAATGCCAAATGATATTATATCCACCATACTCGACACCTCGTTCTTTACTCTTTCCGGAAGTGAATTTGGGACTCCCTTGCCGTTCATGGCTAGATTGCAAAGATACATGGCGAGGGCAAATTCTGGGAACAGAAGCTGTCCAGATTTGGTGGTATCTGCAAGCTGCCTGGCTATAGTCAGTATAGCTCAATTACGAGTTTCTCCCGTGTGCCTACCAGATAGATCCCAGATCACTGCCAGACAGCTTGGAACGCAACAGTATATCCCTAGCTTGCTCGCCCGATAATGCTTGTCCCGATCCAGCAGCCGACTTGAACAACTGCTCGAATTTTGCCTGATCCTGGGCTGTTATGAATGATAATCGAATATTCGGAATCTTGGATCCTGCTGGCTTTGGTGGAAGCGCGGGCTGCTGGGAGGAGGTGCCTCGAAATGAATCGGCCATTTGAGCAGATGTCATTTGTGGTCGTAGAGATTCAGCGGCTGGCTGAGTCGGCGGCTGGGGTTGGCTCTGCTGGGGAGCTTGGTACGAGGGCTGCTGAAGGGCCGTCTGCTGAGTAGCTTGATATGGCGCGGAGTGCTGATAGCCAGTCTGTTGAGACTGCTGAAAGCCCGTAGGCTGCGGTTGCTGGAAGCTATTCGACTGGGTTGGCGGCTGCTGTCCATAGCCAGTCTGCTGTGGTTGCTGGCCCGGATAGCCGGTGAACTGCTGTTGCAGTGGCTGCTGTCCATAGCTCTGCTGTTGTCCAAACTGCTGCTGGGACGCAGGCATGCCCGTATATTGATTCTGCAATGGCGGTTGCTGGCCTCCATACTGCGGCTGCTGTTGGCCAGATGGATAGGAGCTTGGTTGCTGCTGGCCAAAGGGCGACTGCTGGGGCTGGCCTCGCTGCGAATTGGCGCCTCCGAGGAAGCTGCTGGAATTGGAGTACATGATGGCAGTTCCAGTCGCGGCCGTCTTCGCTAAGCAAGAATAGGTGAGAGGTGGTGAATGGTGATTGAAGGTCAGTTCGGAGAGAATGCGCGGCCCTCGTGTTTAGCCTACGACTACCTCCTAGGACTAGGTGGTTCTAGTCGTAGCGGCTGACGCGAAAGAACCTGGCAGTGATGGAGACGGAGATGATCATATCTTACCATGGCACGCATGGGCACACTGAAACCGACACCGACACCAACCATTCCTCAGACAACATCAACACAATGGCTGCTAAGGATCAGAACGGAGATAGCACGGCTGAATTCGCAAAGGTAAGACTGCACTCTACTGCTTCTACTTCATGCAGCCCGTCTAATCCATCGCCTTCATCCAGGCGTTCAAGGAGCTGCAGAAAGGGGAGCAGACAGCAGCGGCACTTGAGAACCATCTTACTTCTCTCGAGAAGAAGATTGACGATTTATTGGCCAGCGCCGAGGCCAATCAAAGTACCGTCGACGGAATGGCCGAGCCCAGCAAAGAAGAAGCCGAGTCGGCCGAAGACAAGAGGAACAATGCTGAAGCGTGAGCAAACTTCGCCCACATCTACGTGCCTACTTGCCATGCCACACTGTAGCCTTCAGACCGACAAATCCTCATCTTCACTCAATTGTGGCATTGTAGGACGCTGGCCCAAGGATGTAATATTTAATGTTATGAAGATTTCCATGAGCAACTGGATGACCATCCAATGTGTGATGGTGCCTGACACTTTGCCCGACGAATAAATCCCACTGGGACCTGTGAATACTTCTATCCCGACCATTGAAGAATGACTATTCAGGGTTCTCGATACATACACATGAGCTTCTAAGGTGCCCTGCGGCGGACAGCCCAACCATGGACGTTCCACAACCTGCCTACCATCACGGCAGGCCAAGATCATGCTGGATTCGTGGAACGAACATTTCGTGTGAAAAGGACAGAGACATTGATGGGACGTATCTCGGCGACCGAGAAAAGCAGTCCGGTTCTGAGAGGTGAATGGAGTTCCTTCCTGAGCTGAGGATCGATATGCGTGACCGACCTGCTCCCATGTTATTGGCCGTAGTGAAGTGCAAATCGAAGAGTGAATCTGGTTGGCCTGTCTCTCTGCACATCAATACACCCCCAGATTCATCCTTTGTCCGGGCAGTTTGTACGTCACATTTGGGAAGTCTTCAATGGCACAATTTTTAAGAGTCGGGTAAAAATATATCCATCCCAACTTCCATACCACTCCTGCCACACTCTTCCCCCAATTCATTACAAAACCAACAAAAGTGAGCGTAAAACCGGACACAAAGGACAACGAAACAATCAATACATTCATTCTTCGTAGTGCTGTTTCGCAATCCAAAAGATAAAACGCAGCATCGCTATGCAGTAACGAGCAAGACACACTCCGCCAAACAATAAAACCACCTCCAGTGCCAGCCACCTTGCCAGTCTATCCTTTCTTGCCGAAGTCCGATCGCGAACTCTTCTCCCGATGGAAGGGGGACAATGCAACCTCCGCCTTCTCGGTGGAATCCGAAAAACCAATGCATTGTTTCCAACCGAGTCTCTTCTTTCTCCCTTTCGCACAGACGCGACTCTCCACCACGTTAAAACGTTATACAAAAGTACGCAGGCCGAAGGCGATGCAGATCCTCGAGACCTCATTAAAAATCGAAACCGGGCCTCTCAAGACTAAAGGTGTGTAATGATGAAGAAGAATAATGATGCAAAAGAAGAAATGAAAAGAGTGGTGCGTGTCAAAAGGGGCCCAGGCCGGCGCCGTACGCAACAAAAAGTGCTCTAGAAATAAAGTAAAAAGAAGAAGAAGAGGGGACGTAGGTCCATCCTCAAGAAGTGTTGCCGTCTCCGGCGCATCGACTCAAAATGCAGCGTCCAAGGCATCCTACTTGGCCGCCAACAAAATATGCGGCGCATCCTCAGGCTTATGACCAAGTTCATACCGCCCCATCTCCCTCATCAACTCCATAAAGTCGTCCTCTTTGCCCAGGTCCCAAGGCCCTCCCCTAGCAGAACCAAGCAATTCGAGGATCTCCTCTCGAGAGCCATAGAGTCGGCTCTCAAGCTTAGCCAGCGTGCCAACGCAGGCACGGACGAGAATGCCATCGCCGTCAAACACGTAGCAATCCATGATGCGCGAGGCGATGTCCATGCCGAATTTCTGGGAGCAAAAAAGAGTCCGGAACATTGGCTGCATGTATTCTGCCGCCGTAACCCTGGTAGTCGGGAGCATAAGGTGCGCATGTAAAGCTGGAAGTTTGTACCGTAGAGTTCGAAGGACAACGTCGTAGATTCTGTCGGTTGCTGCGGTATCGTTCGTGACGAATGCGGTTGGAATAGGACGGTTGAGGAGATTAGACAATGTGATGAACGAGTCTGCAGCTGAGAGGTTGAGTACCAGAAGACCAGCGATGAACTAAAACAACGTTAGTGATTTACGTTGGCAAGTTCAAAAAGCGATAAGACGTACGTGAGTACCGTAGACATAACCAACGTCTGATCGATACATGGCATACGCCATCAAAACATCGAGTAAAGTCTGGTGCAAAGGTCCTCCCGGCTGGAAAATCTTCAATTCTGGAAATGCCTCCTCGATATCTCGCTTAATAGCTTCGAACCACTGCCATTCTTGTTCCTTGCTGGCCTCGTCTGGAGCGAGTTTAGACAGTCTGGCGTGAGTCTTTTTGGCTCGCGACGATGCTGCGTTGTAAGTTGCATCGGAGAGAGCTGATTCATTGCCCACAGCTTTTTTCCAGAAATTTCCACGGTTCCTCGGCGTGATTCCTTTCCAGAATAGCTCTTTTGTACGTGGTTCGTTGATTGAGGTATTCCAGTTCGGTAAGACATGTTCTTCCCAGACTCGAGTGAGCGTCTCTCTTGTACTGTCGCGGAGACACTGCTCCCTTTGCCGCTTCTTCTCTTTCTCTTCCTCTGCCTGTTTTGCCTTAATCATCATCTTTTGATACTCCCTGAGATGTCTCTTCTCTTCTTCCGGGTTTTTAGGCGGCAACCAGCTCGGCCTCGTCCTAGTCAAATGCTTCTCTTTCTCCTTGCTGATGGGCAATGGGTCGATGAGCAATTCGTGCTTCCGCATTGGTGGCAGCTCAACTTCCGAACTCGAAAATCGACGCTTCTCGGTAGAACGCCTCTTCCGAGGGCTTCCGGCTTGTACTTTCTCTTCTCTTTCCCGTTCCTCTTTTTCAGCCTGGGTCTCCAATATTTGGGTCAGAGCTCTGGCCTCAGGCGACAGTTCTGACAGGGCATTGTCCCAGGATCTCCCAGCCGTGCGAAGGTTCAAAGAACAATCTTCTGGTATCGAGGTCATGGAAACACTTCTGGCCACCATTGACAGGCGCGGCGACTTCGGCGGTGGCCCTTTCAGCATGTTTGCAGCCACATCCGGATTTGGCATCGCGATTCCGAGCCCTTTGATCTGAATAGCTGCTACTGGTGAATGACTCGTAGATCCGGGGGGAGAGCTTCGACGAGGCAGAGTCTCCCGCTCATTTGGCGGACGCGGTGAAATGGGTATGTTGAAGATGATCGCATCTTCGGGCAATTCGTCATCCGAGTCGTGAAATTCAGCTTCCAACTCCTTCACTGTCTTGCGACCAGGCTGCCACGATTGCCTTTTGCTAGATACAACCAGAGGTTCGACGCTTCTGTGCCGGCGACTCGAAGAGTGTCGAGAGGGAGGTGTTGCACTGAACGTGGAAGGTGTCGGTGAGATTGGTGAAGTCGACCTCGACCGCCTGTTTGTGGCTATCTTGGGAAAGAATTGAGTGCTCGAGGGGTTCGTTTGTGGCTGCCGCTTCTTCTGCCTCCTCGCTGGTAAGCTCAATTGCTGGTGGACGGCATTGGCCGGGGTGAAGTGGTGTGCTTGCTTGCTTGTCAGGTCGCGGGAGTGCAGCGAGGGCATCGAATGGCTCGTGAATTTCTGCATTGATGTTGTCACGGCCGTGGTCATGAGCGGCGGTTTCTTGTCGAGATGTATGAGCTTCAAGTTGCGGGTATAGATGTCGTGGTGCTGCGGGTATGCGTCGTGGTGAAGATCTTCCAAACTGATGTCCTCGAAATGTGCTATGTCGGGCTGTTCAACGTCGCTGTCGGAGTGGAAGGATGAAGACTTTGAAGATTTCGAATTGGTAAGTTCTGGAGGTGAGCCAGGTGATGTTGACATGGTGGATGGTTCGAAGGCGGAAATCATGATTAAAGGTAATCTTACGGGGTAGTTGGACATGGACGGTGGAGAGAGATGCGTGGGCGAAGGTGTAATAAGAGAGGCAAGGGAGCGAGGAAGCGAGAAGGCGCGAGGGACCTGGGACCTGGGATCTGGGGCCTTGGACCTGGATTATGAGGTGGCATAGGGAGGAATTACGGTCAAAGTAGTGGTGGGAACATGATTGTCGTGGGACTGGAAATTGGCACGAAGATCGCCAGATCCGGGTCGTCGAGAAAGTCGACAAGAACGGCGGCGGACCAGGACATGTAAAGAAGGGGGCTTACCTTAGGCGTGTCTGTGCGGTTGAGGTGGACGAGCTAAGACAACCAAAATGATACGGGGGATAACCCTAGCCCTGGGCCCTGGGAGTGAAATGAGAGGGACGGGGACGGGGACGGGAGTCACGGGACCGGTCATAGGTACGGAGTAGATGGCATCACAAGTACTAGTAGCAGCTGGGCTTGAACTACTTGTACCGTGGCTGCACGTTGCCGTTGCGCAATCGCCGTCTGTCTCTCGCTCTGACTCTCCCTCTCTCTACCGAGTATCTCTCTCTCTCTGTGCGCGGGTGGCTTCGAACGTCTTCCAGCAGGTTCGGGCTGGCGGAAAAGCTGACATCAGCACAGCAGTCGCGACGGGACGGGAGAAAGAGTCGGGTGGATGGTGCTTCACTACCATACATACTACCTCTACGCAAATTTCCTGTCCCGCGCCTTTGAGGACGGCAGAGCTGGTGACCAAGAAGACGACTCCCCAACCCTCGACATGGACTTAACAAACCCTCAGACGCATCACAGCATCTTCCCTTCCGGCCAACTTCTCTCACCCAAACCTCTCCCCTAAGTACCAGGAGGGTTAAAGCACGAAGACTTCTTATGATGGGTCCCGCAATAGTTGCCCATTTGCTCGCTCCCGATATAGCCATCATCCACGGGCGGTCCCTTGGCATACGCGTAGCAGTCTATCCAAATAAGTACGACACGAAGACAAGAACGGAGATACTCGTAAGGGCAGACCTACCCTGACAAGTAAAAGGAGCTCCCTGCGATGTGTTATAGAGCGTGTGTGTTATTGCCCACGCTCCACTAGGTGCGTCGTGATCGACGACGAAACTCGTTGCATTTCGATCGCAGGTAGTTGCATGTTTATCATGGCAGCAGCACATGCGGCGTTTTTTGGCTGAGACGGAGACGATGGCTGTAAGGAAGACGAAAGTGCTGAAGAGTTTCATCATCAAGACTGTCGGTGAAGACCGATAGGTTGAAACGACAGCTATCTTATTTTTTCCTTCTGTTTACTTGTAGCCCCCTTATATCTTCGAAGCCATTACAAGGTCCCTCTACCTACTTGGGATGGTGAGTGATACGAAAGGACTCTGAGTTTTCTCCAGGTATCATTGTGCATACGCTTCACTGCTAGCATCGGGCATCTCGCCGTCTGTCACTGCGTTCATGCAATCTATCCTGATTACCGCAAATTTCCCTACAGCCAATCGCTGCGCCTGTCCGAGTAAAAACTCCTTCGCTCGTCGTCTGGGCACTTGCCAGTTTAGGAGCGCCTGTCCGCAGACCTCTGTTCGCATCTCCGCTCAGAACAGTGCACGCACTACCATTTGCCCTCAACCCGGCGGTCGACCTTGCGGTACCTGGGATTGCAGGCAAGATCAGCGCGAGCATCGTGTGGCTCGTGTGGTGTCACCACTCGCTGCAGAGCGACTCTCTCCACGCCAGACGCTGGCCAAGCCGCTTCCAAAGAGCGATGCAGCCAATCAAGCAGCACTCGATGCTTTGTCTGCTTCCATCCAAACACATCGCTGAACGCCTTGGAAGCAAGCCTGCACGCCAATCTCGTGTTAGCTCCGCATCATGTCGCACGCGCATCAGCACCTTCCACCACGTCCCTCGACAACTCACCATGCTGTTTGGCTCCTTCTCACGACACAGTCATAACTTTGCCACGCCGTCCTTCGCTGATTGCGCTTCCGCCTTATCATGGTGAAGGCGAGCTTGGTGAGGTCTTCGACGGTATCTGGCGGGCAACCGGTTAGCATCCATCGCCAAATTACAAGGTCCACGCTTGCTTCTCCACAATTTTGACCCGATGTCGGCATCTTCACCAAGGTCTAGGCTACCGAAAATCCCGCCAAACTGGAACACGATTTGCAAAATACGCCTCGATCATTTTGTGCATGCTTCAGCCTGGATGACAAGCATGGAAGTTCCTTACTCTTGACGGTTACGAAGGAAGGCTGGGATGAGGTTGATAAATTCTTCATGTAATAGAAGCACCGCAGCGCTGCATCTTTGAACGCCGTGTATAGGTTCGACAACACCGTGTCTAGCGAATTGAACGAACTGTCGAAGAACATTCCGTGCATCTGAATCTTCAAAGCGCTTGGTCGCTTTGTCAGCCAGTAGCAGCGAGCATCAGATTGCAACTTACTTCAGAGCCTTGCGTCGGAATGTTCTTCCAGGTATGCTAGCGTGCTCTACTGTCAGAGAATCTGCAACGTCTGCGCTTGTCAGTGCTGCTCCAGATGTGACTCTGTACTGCATCTCACTTGAGCTGATCCTGGTCGCAGGCTTCTTCTTGATATCCAATGTTCCAGAATCAATCATCAATCCGCAGTAGGGAAAGTCTATGGATTGGCATCGCGGAACTTGCTGGGCATCGACGTGACAGTCGAACGTCACAAGGCTCTTCTCCGCTCTCACAGATATACCGTACTCAGGAATGCCTCGATGCATCAAATGCAGAAAGCGAGTGGCCACAGCTTGATCGAGCGAAATCAGCAGGAAGTCGTCGATGAGACGAAGGAGGATGGTATCTGCACGTCTAGTGAACTGCAAGATATCCTTTTCAAGGCCTCCGTAGAAGAAATTGCAGAGAAGACTTGACAGCACAGAGCCTTGTGGTATGCCTTTCTTCTGACGGTAATACTTCCTGCCGATTTTCACGATGTTATACTCGACATGCTCTCGCAAAAGTTCCGCTATGGTATGTTTGTCATGAGACTGATGTCCCACAGGTCCGACCGCAACGACATTGCCTCGATCATCAGGCTCGTGGCTTTCCAGCCCTTCGTGTCCCAATTCGTTGAAGGGCCGGGCGAGGGCCTTGAATTTGACGACGGCCTTGGTATTTTCTATTTCCTGTCGCTGTCCCACGACTTGAGGCGGCTTGACTTCAGCGTGGTTCTCGATGTGGTACCCATCGGAAGACAACAGGGCCGTGATGACTGGTAGAAGATGTTCCTGAGGTACTGTGTCGAAACATGCTCGAACGTCGACTTTGGCGAAATACAACGGTTGGCCGCTTCGTCCCACGGAACTTTGGTAACTGATGAATGCTTTCAGCTTGGGGTATATGTCTCCTACGGAAAACAAGGAGCACCCTAGCTCAGCTTGATGAGTCAGTTTCTCATAATTCAGCGCTCGAAATGCCGGAGCAACTGCAGAATTGATACTTCGACCGAGGATTCTCTTCCCGCTCTGCCAAATATACGGCCGTCTTCGCAGGTTCGTGATGGGACGGAATCCCACGGCTTTGGGCAGCAAGCGAACATGACTAAAGCCGAATGTCCTTGAAGCCATCTTCGCACGGACTTTCTGTGTTTCTAGTTCCTCGAATAGGTTCGCCTTCAAGTCTGCCATGGCAGGCCCGGAGATCTTCTGCCAAATATCATGCCGAAAATAGAATAGCCGGTTTCTGTGGGCGCTCGATTCGGTGACATGGAAATTTGAGCGTACAAGGGGCATCAGGTAGGAGTCGAACAGGTAATAGACAAGCTCGGCGAGAAGCTCTTTCCGCTTATCGAAGTCGGAGATGGACATCTTGTGAGCTGTTGCTTGCGCAGGAGCAAGCCATGAAATACCAGACACCTATTGAATTCAGTACCAATTCACCATCATAGGAAGGAGTTGCCACCTTCAGCCTGCTCATAATAGCTTCAAGAGTAAATGTTTCGAATTTCCTAGCGCGCAGGAACCGATCGACCATTTGCAATATCACACCCTGATTGTGTTCTAGTATTTCTCCTGCGCCCCAAAATCCTCGAGGTACGACTTTCTTGATTACAGCTTGACAAAAAGCAGATACACAGGACACCGGAGTTGCCAAATCCGTGGACGAGAACTTCTGCCCGCTGCCGTCCAAGGACTGTAGCTCGATCTAGCATGTTTAGCCATGGCTTCCCTGTCCCTCTGACCAAGACTCACGTTTACAGGACAATGGTGCTTGAGGAGTTCCACATATGAACATCTGTGGTGCAGTCTCCGGAGCATCTGAACCAAATCGAGAGCAAGACCGCGAAGTCTTTTGGGCAGCACTGGGTTCGGCGCTAATCCTGCTCTCGATGTTTCGGCAGCCATTGTTTGTGATCCTCCACCCTTCAGTCTGATTTCAGCCTCGCGCAGGCTGTAGTCTTTGAAAGGTAGTGCTGTCTCTTTATGGTCTCTACAAGAAGTGAAGACATTGTGGAGTCTGAACTGTCTCGGGAAGATGTACTTCATCACGTGGATGGTTTCTTGAATGCTATTTAGGTCGCGACATCGTTTGAGCACGTCTGCAAATCTCAGTATGGCTAACGGATAGGACGTGAAGACTCACGTATAGGATGCATTCCTGATTTGACGTGACCTTTCGAAGTGAAGGTCGGCTTGGAGTAGTACATGCGGTTTCGTACAAGGCGGATATCTGATGGCCTTCGCACACGCGGCTCATGCGCATCTCGGATGTTCGACTTCGAGGCGGCATCGCCATGCGCAGAAAACTCACCTATTGCCTTTGCAATTGGAATTGTCGGGAACGTGGTCAATGGATAACCTTCACATGTTCAGCAGTGTTCCCAGAGAATTACCTATGCAAGTTCAGGTGTACCACTCAATTGGCTTAGACCTTTCCCACCATTTACGACTGGTACAAACAAGCAACATTCCAACAGCAGATCGACCATGATCAAATCGCCGCCTCTCCCCAGCAAGGACAACAACGAGCACCATGCACTACTCGTCAAGTCGTGGACATGCTTGTTGGCATGCTGGTAGACAACACCAGGAATACCAGCAACCGCATTCTCCTTGATGCCTCTCTGCTCAGTAATGCTGGACAGACGCTCGAACCCCTGGCAGAGAAGGTGTTGCGGCTTTGCTGGAGGCTGATGGCGGCGGAAAAGGAGCCATATGACAAAGTAGACCGCTTCTGTTTGAAGTGGATTGCCGGGATCTGCGTTATTGCCTAACGTGGAGCTGGGTAGTTGCTGCGTGAAGATGGCGAGATCTCGAGCTCGTCGTTCTTGGAGTGATGACCGGTTCTTCACGTCATTGAAAGCAACGGTCGTAGTGTCCAAAAGGTTTCCAATGGCTTGTGTATCCTGTTGAGACCATCCCGGTATCCCGTATCGTGAAATGTATTCTTCGCGAGGATTCTTGGTGAGTGCGAACTGTGAGACGATGTATTCACGGAGAGTAAGCACATTGCGGAAGTAGTGTTTGAGTACTGGGTGGTTCGCGCAGGACGACTTTTGCTCCGTTGATTCTGCTGAAAGGATCTTTGGCTTCTTCGAAACCTTGCCATGCTGACTCGGCCGTCTCCGTTTGGCCCCCATAGCGTCGATTGGCCGCTCGACGGGACCATCAGTGTCTGTGCAATGGCAATCTGATCATCGGTTCAGGTCATTCTTGTTGATGTTGTTGTTGTTGTTGTTATTGTGTGGAATTGAGAGCCAGTAGTAGCGGGGAGAAAGGATCCGTGTAACAGACAGGGACATGTCCGAGTCGTGGGCAAGACCCCACTGCAGTCCCAGTAGAGGTAGCGCAGGGGAGCCGGCGATTAGAATATGCATAGAAGGCAAGATAGAAAAGCTACTCGCCATCTAAACGCGCTCTGCTCGATCCTATGTAGTTCCCGCAACGACGAGATTATGGAACAATGCCCTGTGTTCCTGTCCCGCTCAAGCGACGGCTGCCGTATGCTTTGCATGGTGCATGCCACTGCATCGCCATTGCTGTATAATGAGGCATTGCACACTGCTACTGCATTCTGCTGCGTGCGATACATTCACTGGTCGAGCCTGGACTGTGGATGTCTGGACCCAGATACATGGTGACCTCGGATGCACCAAAGAATGCCGTTGCCGTTTGCGTGCCTGACAGAAGAAAGAGGGAGGCTCAAGTTACGTCTATACTCTCTCTATACACTGGCATCGCCAAGGACCCGGTGCTGTCAAGAGTCAAGACCAAGTGACAAGCGGTCGGCCCGCTGCTGCTGATAAATATAAAACAAAATGATCCGATCGAGTCTTCCCTGTTAGCCAGGCCCTTCCAAGGCTCGGCTAGGGTGGTATCCCCTTTCGAGCCATCTGCTGCCGTACCTTACAACTGCTAGTAGTACACCCAGGCTCGCTCTGAACCTGAGTTCCGAACTGAATCAGGGGACAAGAAAGAAGAAATGGTCCTACGGTCTACCTCTACTGCGAGGTTACTTCTTTCTTGCTGCGCCAACATAGGAGAGGCGCCATTCGCGAGGAATTCTGAGTACTGTTAGCTAGCCATTGAATGCATTGCATCTGTACGCTCCCACGGGAGTGATTCAGGAACACGGTCTCTCCTGTCGTCCAAGTCTACCAGTAGCTTGTGCATTGAATCTCCGACGCGAGACCAACTTTTCCATCCCACACCCACTCCGAGAGCTTCAGTTCATACACACGCTCCCAAATCCCTACCTCTCCAGTCTCCACGCTTCAGCCTTGCAATTCGGCTCGCCATCCGCGACTCCACAGCCAGAGCTATCCCGCTTACATCTTCTGAAACCACGATTCAACCGCAGAGACGATTGGTTTGGGGGGCTCAGCCGGACAGGAACCCTGTCCCATCTCCCTCTGCGCGTCCATCCTCCACTGCCACCCTAACCCGCTGATTGGCAAACACGCCTTCTGCCGTCCACGATTCGTCGCCTCGAACACTTGTTCCACCAACCGCAGAGAGCAGACGCCAATTCCATTCCATTCTCAGCGTGGTCACGACTCCCGCTGGAGCCCAGCCAGAAATGACGGTGGAGATTCCGGGCAGCCATGCAGAACAATCCACACTTCCATAGTCAGGCCAGCGACGGCCCAAACTCTCCCTCGGACCATTCCCAATCCCTTGACGACGGCTTCTTGGCCAGTCCACAGCGAGCACCTGCGAGGCCCGCCGCCGACCACTGTGGCTTTGGCGAGCCGGATGACTTTTATCGTCCCTATGCTGAGCGACCAACTTCTCAGCCAGACATCATTCTCCAGACCGCCGACGACGACGTGATGGCTACGCTGGGCAAGAGGAGGCAGGCAAATGGTAACGGGGCAGCGGCATCGAAAACCAAACCTCCCTTTTCAGCATCTGGCACTCCCGCACGCGGATCCATCAGGTCTGCCTCGCAACCAACAATTCTCACCGCGGCCAAATCCACACCAGCGCTCACAGCGGCTGCGAAGATCAAGCAAGGAACGATAAAGGAGAGACTGAAGCAGTTTGATACATCGAGGGACCACAGTCCTGAGCCTCCCGCCCGCCTCGATGGAGCGCCCCGGTTTTCTTCCGCTCAGAGATACTCAACCCTTACTAATCACTCCTTTGGCCATGGCTTGAAAGCACCAAACGGATGTGGTACGGCCGTAACTAAGAGGAAGAGCAAGGACAGTCAAAACAGTCGTAGACCACTGTTTGGTGAGGTGTTGGATACCCGTTCATGCGCAGAGACCGTTGGGTTTGGAATTACTCGTGCAGATGCAGATATTCTTTTAGCCGGCGGAGCCCTCACCGAGGGTGGCATGCAAGACTTGCGTAATGCACGTTCACAGGCAACACATCAAAGAGCGTACAGTGATGCATCCACAATGCCGGGTGCCTTTCCTGGTGACATCGAACCTGCCAGTTCAACAGCATCGCCTGTCAGCGCGCCTACTTCACCATATCGAGAAGTCCCTGAGCACAAATACTCGTCGAGAATTCCCATAAGAAAAGGGCCCGGGGATCCGATAAAGGTTGACAGGTTCCCTCCTCGCGAAGAAACACTGTTGCATTTTCAAAACAAGACGACCTTGACGACGCTCCCGGCGAGACGATACAGCCCAACACGGCGAGCCGACCCTATACATACCCTGTCCGCTGTCGTAAGAGCGCCTGCTCCCAAGACCTCACCTGCACTACGGAGCACTAGGGCCCGGCCACCAGTGACATTCAACCACACTTCGTCGTCTCGTTCAAAGGTTGCTGATAGACACGAGAAGCTCCTCACACTTGCAGGCGCAAGGAATTCAAAACCAAAGCCATCAGTGCCTGGTCAGGTGAATATTGCAGAGCGCAGAGCCCGTCTACAGACACAGCTTCAGGGGGGAAGTGCAACCATGAAGCCCGTGCGCGACCGTGAACGAGCCTCAGCCAGTGGTAGTGGGCGCCAGAAGAGGGCTTCTTCTTATTCGGAATTCGCTCCAGAGGCAACCCCGGCCGAATCAAAGATTGTGGTCGACGAATTGGAACGCATGGGTCATGTTCCTATAAAAGAGGTCCCACCACCGGTACCAGCGCTTGCTTTGCCAATTTTTCAGACCTTGCCGCCCCAACAGCAGCGACAACTTGTCCAGGTCGAGGGAACCAAAGGCAAGAGTGAATCGGACTTTGAAGAGTCGCCCGTCGTTGGTCGAGATGAGAGACGAGACCTCCCGAACCCAGCAGTCCAGTCGCAAGTGCCTGAGCGCGAGAGACGTGCATCAGAACCACATCATTCGCATAGCCTTTTGTATCAAGTCAGGAGCATGCGGAATTCGAGCCCGTCAGCAGTCTCACGTACTGAAATTCCGGATGATTTCCTATCTCAGGCTGACGACGCGGAGACGATACAGATTCTCCTGGGAGAAACGCCACGGCTACCGCAGCACAACTGGAAATCTCCTGAGACGGAGGAAGGAAGCTCTTCAGATGCAGAAGCCTTCCACACGCCGCTTGAAGAAGATTCAGAAGGGCTCAACGGCGACATACTCGATGGCCGATCGTCCATTTACCCAGATGACTCCGTCAGCATGGTAGGAATGCGACGATATGCTGATGCCATGAACGCTGAGCAAGTGCCTCCTTTGCCTGTAAATGGACTGCAAAATTTTGCGCGACGCCAAGAATTCACTCTCAACAGCGATGCCCGTAGTGAGATAAACCGTGTACTGGACCATTATCAGGATGGCCATGTCACACCCGAAATGGCGATCGAATTCCAGAAGCAAGTAGAGAAACTGACTCCAGATCTGATGCAGCACGAGGCATGGGAGACCCCAGAAGCAACCAAGGGATATTTACAGAATCTGTTGGGTGAGGGAGAGCAGCCAAATGGGCCGCCAGATATGTCCACCTCTTCCAAAACTGCGAAGCTACTTGTGCCGATGCCTAGAGATCCTTATGAAGACGTTGAAGAGGAAGTCGGGGGAATCGCAATCATCTATGGCCCCCCAGAGCCATACAATCGCCATTCGAGCGACGCACACGGTGGTGCTTCTGATGGCATGCTGCGCGGCCACAGTGCCAGCAATTCCACCTTGCGTCCATTGAGCGTTGTAGAGACGAGAAGTGAGGCCTCGTACCTTGATGACCCGCTGTTCCGTCCAGAACCGCCGCCAAAGGATGCTCGTACCGAAGGTCGACATGTCGAGTGGCCAGTGCGACCTTCACTTCCTGAGATCACGACAGCTGGTTCTGGGCTAGGGCTCTCGATCAACAACTCACGATCGGCCAGTCCATCTTCGAGATCTTCCCAGCCTCCTCGTCCTGCGTACGCACCGCCTCCTCCTCCTACGCCTGTCAAGGAAGGGCCATTGTCTTTTACCCAGCAAACAAACAACTCCTCCTCTTCGCTTATTCAACAGCAGAACTCGATCGCCTACGCCAAGCGAGTTGCCGTAGATATATTTGGTCCACCGGCAGAACCCTCTGGTCCCGTCGGACTCGAATCGCCGAGTATGCCCGATAGTCTAGCACCTCGAGGACGAACGCAGCGTATAGACGTGATGGAGGCTGAGAAGATGAACGCTGACCGAAAGAGCCAGCCAAGTTCCACGCAGCAGTCTCTAGATTTGGCGCGTGTGCCATCACGACCGCATTCGCGCGGCGATCGGCAGAGCACGTCTCAGGTGCGCTCTTCGACACCAGCACCTGTCGCTCCGCCCGGTGTTCCCGTGGACAAGATCGAGAAGAAGATTGCCGATCGTCGAAACCGGATGAAGGAGTTGGTGGATACGGAGCATTCATTCTTGCAGGATATGATTGTGTTAGCCGATATTTACATGGAGACGTTTCCTGAGAACAGGCCGGAAGATAGACTCACTCTTTTCGGAAACTTGGATAAAGTACGCGCCTTCTCGTCTCAGTTCTTGGACGTGCTGAAGCAAGCGGTAGCGCCGGCCTACACCATTGCCAAAGAGAACCGCTGGAACTTCAAGCGTGGAAGTTTTGGAACCTCTAATAGCGGCACAACGGAGGGTTCAGCGACGATGCCGCTGACCCTGGAAGATCGTATCAAGTTTGATGGAGAGACCACAATCGGCAGGGCCTTCATAGACCACATGGAATCGATTGAGAAAATCTATGGAGATTTCATGAGAGGCCACAGTGCGGCAAATGCTCTCCTGATCAAATTGCAGAAGGACCCCACAATATTGGATTGGCTGAGCGTATGCCGTGCGGGTGCCGCCGACATTACCAACGCCTGGTCGCTGGATTCCTTGATAATCAAGCCAACACAGCGTTTTCTGAAGTACCCTCTTCTTCTGCAGGAAATCCTCATGTGTACACCGCAGACCCACCCCGACTACGTTGCGGTCGTTCAGGCTTATGACATGATCAAGAAAGCGGCAGACCGCATTAATGACAAGAACAAACGCGCCGAGTTGTTCGCCCAAGCAATGAGCAAACACCTCAACGCGGATGGAAAGATCAAGGTCGGCAAGCTCTTGAATCGGCGCACCGACAAGATGAAGCAATCCGTAGGCACCAGCAACTTGCCAGAAGACCAAGCTTACAATCCCATTGCTCAAAAATTCGGTGGCCACTTCTTTCAGATTCAAGTAGTGATGCGCGATATCGAAAACTACGTGGACGAGGTCACCAAATTCGTTGCACAGTACAGAGTGTTCATGGCCAGTCTGATGGGAATCATGTCGACGAGAGGAGATTGGCCAGAGCAGGAGAGCAAATGGGTCAGGTTTGCAATGGCGTTGCAAGAGATAGAGCGGCATCTATTGACGGTCCACGTTGATGATGTGCGCGCAAAAGTGATTGACAAGATCATGACACTCTGGCGAATGCACGAGGAGCCTCAGAAAATGATGACAAAGCGCAAGAAGCTGTTGCAAGTTTTTCTGAAGCACAAAGCCATCGTGGAGAAAGGCGAGACGCCAGAGCCAGGCCTGAAAGAGGAGGCAGCCATCTTCGGAGCCGTCAACGAAACCCTTATCGATGAGCTTCCTAGGCTATATGCCCTCACCAAGGACTTGGTCGAGGCCTGTCTAGCCATATTCATCTCACTCTGTGTTACTTGGAATCGCGATTGGATGAGGAAGTTGGCCCAATATGTGGATGACAAAGAGAGACTTGAAAGCATGGAGCTTGGACAAGCTTTGGTCCTCATTGCTTCTACGTACATCGCCGATGTGGCGCCCATTGAAGCCGAGTTTGCAACTTACTCTTTGTGCAATGGAGCCGCTTTGGCAGACGCAATGAAAATTCTATCGCCTGCAACCACATACTCCAAGCCCGATGACGAGTCGTCGCACAGGAGACCCTCTGCTCCTGGCTCCAAGCGAACGCTGTCTCTGAACAGTGAGGAACCAATATTGCCCAGTCGCAACAGCGCGAATATGGGGTTGTCTCCCCTGGTTGGAAGTTTCGCAATGCCAGACGGCGTTCAACAGTCAGGAGGTGGACGCATCAGAGCCAGCTCTGCTATTTCCAGTCGTGGTCCTTCGACTCCTCACTCTATGAGCATCCACGCTGGTCCGACGGCGCACACAAATCAACGCCCATATCCCTCCTCTGAACGAAGTGGGGAGTTGTCCCCTCGTGGTCCTCACCATAGCTTAGAGCCGATTTCCCCTCGTCGCGCTGAGCACGATGGGAATCACCTTTCCCCAGATCACAACATGTCTGGACCAACAACTCCAGATGAGCGGTACTCGGGCATCTTCCACTCCGCCTTGCCACTGTCAGATTCGCTTCCGACCACCCCAGCGGCAGTCCATCTTGACGGTGACGCAAGAATTCTATTCCTTGCTGCGAGCTTATTCGAGTTTCACATTGACAGCACCCGCAAAGAAGGTGGTTATCCTTACTTGACCTACCAGCCTGGCGAAGTAAGTGCAATCATCGTCATCATTTCGTATCTCGTTTCTAATGTGCATACAGATTTTCGATGTCGTCGGAACTAAGGGTGAGCTTTGGCTCGCGAAGAATCAGGACGATCCTTCACGTACTGTCGGCTGGATCTGGGAGAAACATTTTGCTCGCATCCTCCCAGAGCAGTATTAGATCTCTCTCCTAAACGATTTCACCTCGATTTGGCTCCTGGAGCGCATAAACGAATTCCCTTTTGTTCAAATATCCATGACTTTACGCCAGCAGTTTCATAGCAGCGGCAGATCTGCTCGCATCCCATATTCCACGGCGCAACAACTCGGCTTCCCTTTCTGTACAACAGTTTCGTTTTCTCTGCGATTATGGCGTCCTCACACCAGAGCAGCAAAGCGCAAAGGCATTCGTGGGTCACATTCAACTTTTCGTGGCGCCTTTCTTTGTCATACTCCAACACCCGGTCCACGGATTTCTTTCCGGCGCGCATGCAGCACTTTGCCTGCTCTTTCATTTCCTTCCATCGACTCACACTTCAGACGGAGGCGTAATAGGCGGCAACAAAAATTTGCACTACACGGGCGCCCGACTTTGCTTCATGCCTGGCGTCATGGACACTATCTCCTTAATGGCATTCCACTATTCCACCAAAAGTATGTCCATAGTGTGTGTTCTCGGGCTGGTTCTGGAGTTTTCACTCTAAGCGAAGCAACTGGATAGGGACGGAGCGTTTTGTACCAACTTTTTTCCTTTTCCTTTTCCTTCCTTTTCTCTCAGTTCTTTCTTTGCGATCTCTGCGATCTCTGTTTGTGTAAGCAAGAGATTTCTGCGAGCGGCTGAGGCTACGTCTCTGGACCTGAGTGTTGATGGGAGAGACAGAATAGTAACGGCTAATCGCCTGAGAGACATGCGAATTTCAGACAAAACATTCATCTTCTGTGCGTGAGATCTTATTGTCCCATGATGACTGTGTTGTGCGGTGTGGTGGGAAAGCGGTTGGAGGTTCAGATCTCGTCAGAAAGGAAATTGTCTGGAAAGGTATGTCAATACTGATTTCTTCTTCGCTTGATGGAAAGCTGACATCCAGAACTATCCTAGGTACTGCGTCATTTGCTACTGATCGCTCGTTTGCTCGCTCTGTTCACCCTCGTGAAATCGCTTCATCTTTCGGTGCTCAGTCATGCCTCGCTGATTGCTTACGATCTAGCCCGCTGATATCGAGAAATCGTATACTTCTCCCGCCTCTGCCATCGCAGCAGTTGCCTCCCGTTCATTTGGTGTTGCCGTTGCCCGACAGACGCGTCTTTGTGTCCTAGTTTTCCTCGACTCGACTTTGATAGAGATTTTTGTTACTGATCCATCCGGACTGAGACGAAGATGGATTGGTCGGTTGATTAGTGAGTCGTTGTTTACGTCTCGTTAGATGGAGCCGACTCGATAAGCTTGAGCCATGTTCACTAATTCTAAGATGGACCGTCAGCTTAGATCACCGACGTGAGGAGAATTCTTCGCATTCGGCGCTGCTTCACTCACAGGTAACCAATTTCTCTACTGCCCATTATAAGTTTGGAAGCTCAGAGTCCTTTGTACACTGCCAAGATGGAAGGATATTTTGGTCCGGTGAAATTTGCCGTGGGACTTCGTGTCCGTCGCTCGTCGTCCATCTTGTTGCGTATCGCTTTGCGCAATCTTTGGCAATGTGTTGTTTGCGGCTGGGCGAAAAGCTTTCACGAGCTGTGAAACAGTCCTGCTTCAATGTCCGATGCAATTCCGCCTGGTCTCTTACCCTTGATACTCAATGGTCGAAGCTCCCTGCGGGCTATTGGAGTACTGTGCTGAAGTATTGCAAATTGTCCTTCGTTCGCCATCCCTCGAGACGATGCAGGTTGCCGCCAACGTTGGAGGGGTGAGTAAAGAAGTTGTCTGACGCAAACAATATCGTCTCGGTGCCAGCGAAAGTTGCCATACATGCTGATTGGAGAGCATCCGCGAAGCACGCAACTGTCTTGAAATATCGGTCAATGTCTGGCGAGATGGATCTGAACATCACCAGGAGAACCCGGCCTATGGCACTTGAAATGGCAGATATTATTACCAAACGGCGGCCGCAGATTTTCTGTCGAGACTAAAAAGGGACTTGGCCGGAGTTTTTCAGCTGGCCGATGGTACTGAGCATTCTAACTCGGTCTGCGCGTGCTATGCCTTGATAGGCAGCCGTTTTCATGCATCTGAGGTTCACCAGCTGAAGTCTGGGTAAAGTGAGGCCGAGCATGTCTTTGCCTGAGCTTGTGGCCTATCTGCTGAGCTGATACAAGAGCTACACAACTCTTCACAAGGCTTACCCGTCCTTTCGACTGTGATATGAGACTCTGGAGGCTCAGCAGAGAGTCTCACACTCGCTGACTAGATCAGATCTCCCTGTTGTTGTGGTCACTCACTAGGTAGTGGGTCAAGGCTCACAGCATAATAAACAGCCTCGCGTCTTGCCTTCACCTTTCTCTCTCCATCACTTGACAACCTCGTGCATCATACAGCGCTCCATCCGCGTTATTTACGGTGTTCCCTCGTCCACCATTTGACCTCAAACCAGCGTTCATGAATATACAAGCTTCAATGGATAGACTGCCAATCTACCGCGAGGACGAGCTCGCCAATTTGTCGAAGCGCTACTTCAAAGACAAGGTTGCCAAAGAGACTACCATTACAGCCGCTGAAGTATGTATCTGCCCCAGTTTATCTCATTCGTTTGTGATTATGCTGACCCTGCCTACCATAGGTCGCTGACTCTCACGTCAGCTTCATCACCAAGAACATGGCGGCCGTTACGTTGAACGAGCCTGAGGGCGAGTTTCTCGATGAAGGACCACTCCCAGCCGAAGAGATGGGCGCTCGCGAAGTAGCTTTTGCTGAAGTCAGCCAATACCCGGTCCAGCTTGCCACGACTCGCAAAGACGAATATACGGTCATCTACACTCCTCTTGCTCTCGCCGAAGCTCAACGTACAGTCCTAGTCTCAAACTTGCCTGTTGAGAATGACCCAGGAGAGATCTTCCTGGCGCTTGTCGGCCCCGGAGTAGACTTCAACATGATTGTCGCCCAGACCCCAGAAATGTACTTCAAGGGCAAGAATGGCCAACGCGAGGTCTTCGGCACACAAACCATTATGCTCATCTTCCAGAAGGCTGAGGATGCCGAAAACTTCGCCATCTCATTCAAAGACCTAGGCGCTGTCCGGCTGATCAGTGCCTCAAATCCAGCATACTAGGACAAGGCCACGGCACGCTCAATTGATTTGGAACGGCGGAAATGGATATGAATGGCACTGAATTTCTGGAAGATTCTCGACAGAGAGGTTGCTCGGGATTTCAAGGGTGCCAAACGGATTCACATTGGCGAATTAGGTTTGCAATGTACCTAGTTTTCTGGCACTTTCAATTTCTGAAGTTGCTGGGAATTATGCGAGCATTCAATTGGCCATCATGGTTGGTCATTGAGATCCGATTATGCTGATTTGCTGCCTCTGGATTGTCTGATCTTCCCATATTGGTCTTACACACAGATCATCTGGATTGCGAAGAGATACATTGATGTTACTCGAGGATTGTGAATCCTAACGTACCTTGATTGTCGTATGAGATCTATCAGGAGCACATGATCTTGACGAAGTCCGATGAAGATGAAATTCAACTCCCTTGCCGCCAGTGCTTCTTTAACGGAATCAGCTCTAAAGTCACATGTGCAAAGAAACACGTATTCAACATACCAAATCTGTAGTCACCATGCTGCTGTTCAGATGCCGATTTTCTAGCTAACGAAGTTACGAAGTTGTTCATAAGCGGAAGCTGGGGTTCCCGAAGGTAAGATCTGGAAAGGTATGGTTACGATTCAACTTGTAGGTTCTTAACGAATCAAATGACCGAAGGCGAAACAAAAACAATCATAATTGTACTCCCGCAAGATTCTCCGTCTTTACAACCTCAATTGTAGATTCAATGAAATCCTTCAACCGGTATCTCAATGATGGACTCTCATCATTATATCTGGGCCGGCCAATGTCTCATTGTATCCAATATTCATGGTACAGCATTTTAGGGATCAATGGGCCATGGATCAGAAATTGCGGTGTTGAGGTCTGGACTACTTTGTTCAATATTGGTCTTGGAGGCTTCCATGTTTATGTCTCAACCTGATGTTATGTAGGATTCAAAAATTCAAATTCTGATCTTCTGATTCTCTCAGATTCTCCAAGGGTCCTCCTGATGTAGATTGCACCGATCAGGTTGATTGCTCATGTGCTATTCTCCTATCTAAGACCTCAAAATCACGCATATCAAAATCATAAAATCTATCACAACAAGAATCTATTGATCGGACATCAAGCAACCGCGCCTCTTCCTCCAATCTTAGCCAAAGCATCTTTTTGCTCTCGGGACACCTTGACTTCTGGCAACGGAAGCTTTCCTTTCCCTCCCTTTGGTTTATCCATGAATCCAATTTCAACCAGGTAACTCAAAGACCTGCCCACAAGCTCGACAGTGACATGATCGGCGACTTCGGGTAATTGTCGAACCTTTGCGTCCTCGTCCAGAACAGCCTTGACATTGGCGTTGTCAAGTGGAGGGCTCCTGGAATCGTTCGGCAGATCCGTGACGGCAAGATGGTAAAGAGGTAGTAAAGCGTGTTCGGAGCGCTTGGCATCGATAGTGGTTTTGACGTAGTCTTCCAACACGTACGTCCAACCATCGTACTCAGTCTTGCCGACTCTGTACCCATAAGTCGACAGGGCGCCCAGGTAATTTGTGTACGTGACTGTCCTTGCGGTAGCGTTGAGGACACGCATATCTAGCGGCGGGGAAGAGGCTGCTGCAATGCAGATCCGGGCGACGCCATCGACAGGCATACAATTAATAAAGTTATCGTCTCCTAGATCGGGATAGAGATGGATCTGGTCACATCCCTTCAGTATACGGACCAAGAAATCGTCCGTCACTGTCGTGCCTAGCTTGCTTTCAGCAGTGACATAACCTGGACGAATAATGGCGCCTCGCAGCCCTTTCTTTCCGGCGTCTCTGAGAAGTCCTTCGCAAACCCTTTACTATCAAGTCAGCACGATTTTACAAGATATCTCATACAAAGCCTCCCTGCGACGGAGCATTGAATTGGGTGTACGAACTTACCATTTCGATTGGCCATAACCAGTATGAAGTCCCTGCTCACTACCAACGAGCTCATCTGATTCAGGTAGGGGAGCCAGATGCTTGCCCTTCAAGAAGTGATCTGTATCGAGAACAGAGGTTGAACTGATGAAGATCATCTCTTTGGCTCTGCCTACAGTGCACAGCCTGAGCAATTCCACCGTCGAGATGACATTAGAGGCTCGCAGAGTAGAATAATCTAGTACCCAATGAACACGCGCGCCATTGTGAATGATGACATCAACCTCTTTAGCTAGATCAGCCCAGTCAGACTTTTCGATGCCTAATCTCAACTTCCCCAGATCGCCCACCACACACTCGACACGGTCATCGCATTCCAAGCCGTATGCTTTGCATGTGTTTTTGACCCTATCAAGACCGTCTTGAGTACTGCTAGCTCGCGCATGCACGATAATTCTCCCGAATCTTGTCTTGTCTTGGCACAACTGGTGAATGATATGGCTACCTAGGAAGCCAGTGCCACCCGTGATGAGAACAGTCTTCGGCGAAGAAAAGGGCCCTGTCGTTTGAAATTTGGCTGGAAGCTCTTCAGAGAGTTTCTTCCTATCGCTTGAGTAAAAGAATTCGGACTGCTTGGGCACGTTGTCATCGGCGTTCATCCCAAGACCCAAGGGATCACGCAATCGCTCAATCTCAGTTGCAAAGCCTCTCAACGTCGGGCTTTTGAAAAGAGCTCCAAGAGAGAGGTTGATTCCTGAGAATTCCGTGCGGAGATCAAGCAGCACATATTGGGCGATCAAGGAATGCCCTCCAAGATCAAAAAAGTTATCTTCTGGTGCTACGGTTCTTGCTGAGACGACGTTTGCTAAATGCTTCGCCCATACCTTCGCAATTTTCTTCTCGGTCTCGCTAAGCGCAGTCTGATCGTAGGAGGGCCTTCGCATTGAGCTTCGAAGTTCTGCTGGTTCCGGAAAAGGTAACGCACGCTTGTCGACTTTTCCGTTCGGATTGAGCGGCATAGAAATAAGAGGTATGAAAACGGTCGGTACTGCGTAAGCGGGCAACTTGGTCTTGAGGTAGTCTCTTATGTCGTTTCTGAGAGTTTCGAATGTACGCAAAAGTGTGGCCATTGAATTGTCTTTGGGAGGGCCCAGGAGATCCTTGCCCTGCTTCCGCTGCCACTCTTCCCAGCCTTTGATCTCAGGCACAAAGTACGAAACCAGATTCGGTTCTTCATCCTTGTCCCGACGGACCAGTGTAACGTTCTCTCTGATCAAGGGATGTCGCGATAAATGTGTGTCGATCTCACCAAGCTGCAATAGTATTAGTATGCAATAGTGAGCTTTCTGCGACAAGGAATACATGCCTCGATCCGGAACCCACGAATCTTGACTTGATCGTCGACACGCCCAACCATCGCTACGTTACCGTCTTCCATGTATTTGCCCAAGTCACCACTACGGTAAAGACGGTCCCGAATCCTGAAAGTCTTTCGCCATGATTCATTGCTGTTTGCTCCTGCCGAATCTCTGGCTGGAATATCCCATGCATTTGTAAACCAGTTCGTGACGAACTTCTGTTCATTGAGCTCAGGCAACCCTCGATAACCACCAGCAAGACCGCCAGCCCGGACGTAGACTTCTCCAACTTCATTAATCTGGCAGATCTTGTTTCTGTCCTCACGATTCACAACCAAAAGCTGGACATCCTGCATGCCTTTACCTGCAGGTATCACATCAGGCATGCTGTCCATAAACGTTGGATCGGATGCCCGACTAGGGAGCTCGTAAAAGCTGACAGATCTTTGAGTCTCCGTTGTGCCATACATGTTGATTATATTGACATTAGGAGCCAGGTTCTGCAGCTTTTGGCAATCTCTCTTCAGGAGCAGATCACCAACGAAGAAAACACGACGAAGGCTGGGTATTTGGCAAGTCGCGCCTCCAATCAAGATCTATCCAAGTCATGTCAGCATGGACATGGATGTACCAGTATTTGTGCATTGACACACCTGGCCCATAGCTGGGGTCAAGTGGGAGACTGTAGCTCCTTCTCTTTGACACCATTCTGCAAGGGCTTGATGCATGATATACTCCTTGGGCGGCACAAGCAGAGTTGCACCCAGGAAGAGAGGCGTGAAGACGTCCCGCTGAGCATTCGTTAGCAGTAATTTGAGCGTTCTGGACGAATCGATGGCGTACCTGGATGGGATCGTGGGCAATTCCTGAAAGCATTGTGAAACGATCATTTTCTGTTAATTTGAACTGGTTGGACATCCACGGGAAGTACTTTGGCAGAGAATAGTGCCGCCCGGAAACACCCTTCGGACGGCCTTCTGAGCCACTTGTGAAACTGAGGGTCGGAGCATCATCAGGCCCAATGTCAACATTGGGCGACATCTTTGCTTCTGCGTCGGCAGCGGCAAATGTGTCTTTCCCATTTTCAACTTTCCCAGAGAGCAAAGTCCCGTCATCCTGAAGCATCAATCCTGGGATCTCCGTGCGTAAGCTCAACTTCGAGCTGATGAAATCTCTAACTTGTTCAGAAAGATGCCCTGCTTCTTGCACTGTCTTTTGAATGACTACTAATGCTCGAGGTTGCGCAACGTCTAGGTAGATGACTTGACGATCTGCTGGGTAGAGAGGATCCTGTGACAGCGTCAGCCTCACTGACATTGCTAGTGTCCTGAATAACGATGATTTTGGTGATGGGCATGCGAAATGCCTCTCAAAGCGTGTTCGATTTCTGGCATTCGATTTGTCCTAGACTGCCGAGTCCCAAACATCCAGACCTATTGTCGCGCCGTTGACTCTGGACAGACACAATCGATGAATCCGCGCGCAAGCAGTTCAAATCATACTCACAATGACCGAGAACGCTGCACCAGCTTTCAGAATTCCCATTATGGCCACAACGAGGTCCACTCCTATCAGATGTCAGGACTTCTCGAGTTACCTCCTCAGTATCTGCTGGGCCTTTCGTTCAGCCTATGGGCATTTTCTGACATACCTCTGTAGGCATAGGTCATCACTATCTCGCCCTTGGATATGCCATTTTTAAGCAAGTCATTCGCCAAGGTATTCGATGCCTCCTGTATCTGCCTGTAGGTCTACAAATACTTGTCATTCCTAGTCTCAAGGACGAGCAGGGCCAATCACTCACAAATTCTCTTCTGGGTGAAGTGCTCGAAGCGGTTTCAATCACGCAAATACGATCAGGGTGTTTCTCAACATTTCTATCGAAGATGGAATTGATGGTCCCGCCGAAGTCGTCCCAGTGCAAGTCTGCGGTGGGATCGGGCAGGTTGGCCATGTTGAGAGGGTGGTGGTCAAGTTGGGAATGGGGTCAATGGCTAGAATGCTGTGTGCCTCGCATACTCGACGATGTTGCGAGTGAATGAAGAGAGGGCGTTGATGTGTGGAGAAAATTGGATGGCAAGCAAGGCGGTTGAGGTTGTGTGCCCGCGTGAATCCAACTGGATCGTGCATCAGGTCGATGCTGTTGTGGGAATTTTTACCTTAGGTAAGTGTTTGTAATTTGCGCTAGCCGGATCCGGACCATGGGTTAGTTTTGCAATCTATTTTCCACGAGCAACAGCAAGGGGCAGCCTCACATAATACATCCCAATTGTCTTCTCTCACCAACAACTCCTTGGGATGTGGGTACAAGCTTACTACTGATGCTCAAAATGAGCCCGTTCGTTAGATAGAAGCATCAAGGTCGCACGTCGAGGTTGACAAAGAGCTTGGAAATCTGGGCGCAAAATCTGTCCCCATCGAGGGCGGATCTGACATCTTACGCCACTGTCTCTCACAGTCATATCCGCATTCCATTCGAAGACTCACATCAAGCAAGAGAGAGAAAAGCCTGTTTGGCCATAGATCAAGACTCGGGCCCAAGATATTCTCCCACAAGGTAGGTCACGTGAACATTTCATGATGATGGACGCCAGTTGCTTGCTCCGTGGTGTCAAAAGGGAACCGAGGGCTAGGCTACGCTGTAATGATCGGAATGATGTGGAGGGCTGATGATGTTTCGGCAAATAGATCTGACTTGACACCAGGAACAACCCCCAACAAGTGCCCATCATGGTTCTTCAAGCAATAAAATACACGCGAGGCTCCCTCCTCATCCTGGACCAGCTACAACTCCCATACACGACTCACTTCGATGAGATTCACAACTCCACGGACGCATGGCATGCCATAAGAGAAATGCGCACTCGGGGTGCACCCGCAATCGCCATTGTTGCAGCCCTGGCTCTAGCAGTCGAGCTCACAAACTCAAAATTGCCATCGTTTCCAGAAGAGGTCGCCGAATTCGTAGTTGAAAAACTGAAATATCTCGTCACTTCCAGACCCACAGCAGTGAATCTTGCCGATGCAGCAACGAAATTACAAAAGGTGGTGACAGAGGCTAGCAAATCGAGAGCAGACGTGAGGGAAGCATATGTAGCTGCCGCGGAAGAGATGTTAGTTGATGATGTTTCTGATAACGAGGGAATTGGACGCCATGGTGCCGACTGGATAATCAAAAATGCGAAATATTCAGATGATGGCGGTATCAGTGTTTTGACGCATTGCAATACTGGGTAAAAAGATTCTCCCTCCCTCAGAAATCATCCATTGACTTCTGCTTAGATCTCTAGCAACAGCAGGTTATGGCACAGCTCTAGGCGTGATCCGCTCTCTCCACGCCTCCAACCTATTGAACCATGCGTTCTGCACCGAAACCCGTCCCTACAACCAAGGCTCCCGCCTTACAGCCTTCGAACTCGTCCACGACGACATCCCCGCAACTCTGATTACAGACTCCATGGCATCAGCCCTCCTCAAGCTCAGAGGGCCCACGGAAAGAATAGCAGCCATAGTAGTCGGGGCCGATCGAGTCGCTGCCAATGGCGACACTGCAAATAAAATTGGTACATATCAACTCGTCAGTCTCTCAGTCACTTACTAAGCCGCTCTATCTCTCATCCGATTACTAAGAGTACTTAGGCAATAGCAGCGAAATACCACAACGTCAAATTCCTCGTCGCAGCACCACGCACCACCATCGACCTCAAGACCGTGAACGGCGACGCCATCGTAATTGAAGAGCGTGCAGGCAAAGAGATGACGTTCATTAAAGGTCCCACATACGATGGTACGGTTTTGAATAAGGAGGTGATTGAAACGGTGGCAATCGCTGCCGAGGGAATCAACGTGTGGAATCCTGCTTTTGATGTCACGCCTGCTGAGCTGATTGATGGGATCATCACTGAAATTGGAGTTGCTGAAAAGGATGGGAATGGGAATTTCGACTTGCAAAAGTTGTTCGATGGCGGAGATTTGAATGGAAAGCCGACTACTGTTGGAGGCGTCTAGGTTGGTCGATATATCTGTTCATGGTTCAAAGCCTGTTGCCGACATAGTAGATAATGTCAAACTTCAAGAGGCCGCGATCCTTAGCTACAGTTTTCACCATGGAATTTGCTGAATAAGAAAGCGTGGTAATTGAAAGAGAGGACCGCCGCGTATGCCACCCGAGAGACAAAGGGAGACTGGACCATGGCGATTCAATCCAGACCCTCGAAGGGAACACAATCCCTCCGCCATTACCGAACACTGCTATAATAATCTAGAACGCCACAGTCCGAACTTCCTCCGTGCTGGTGACTGATCGAGCTTGGGGATCAGTTGATGATGTCGTTTGGCCACTGACAATGAGCCACAGCAAGAGAGGTATCCTCAGCGAGGTGGTAGAGTTGGCAAGGGTCTCCGTCGTGCTTGCACTGTCACTATTTATTAGCGCGATTCTCATCACTCATAGCGTCGGACGGGAAAGGAGAAGATGGAAAGAAACCTACAGCGAACTGGCTGTCCTGGAAGTTTGCGCAGACTTGCTGGTTGGCATCATTGGCCTTGCCTTTCCAGCGGACGTCACAGAGGAAACTGTTGATTGGAGAGTTGTCCAGACCAGCCAGGCCGGGAATCACGCACATTCCCACGGCGCCTGCCGGGAAGATTTTTGGATCGTAGTGAGTGCCAGTGCGGCATTGCTGTTCACCAATATTAGCTTCAATCGGTCAGACGAACCGGTGATGATATTGCACAAGTTGATTCAGGGTGACAGTCGCCACCTTGCCTGCTCTGCGATCTCCGAACAGTATTGAGATCTTTCAGTCAAGACCAAGGTCAATAAGTTCCTGACAAGGACCAAACTCCATGATTATCGCCATCGAATGACTTGAAGGTGAGCCATTCCTGACGATCTTGGTACGAGAGTGAAGCTCAGAGCGTTCAAGTGAGTGACAAAGCAAGAATTGGATCGGCTTACTCCTGTATACCAGACACCAGGTACAATACCGCTGTACTCGCAGTCTCCGTGAAGGCCGTCGGCTGCGATAAGGGTGTCTTTTGGCAGGACAGAAAGACGATCGCCACGAATTGGAGGAAGTTCTTTTTCATCGGCGAGGACGACTGACGCGATCAGGATGAAGGCTAGAGCCATGGCGAAGATAACCTGGGTGAGCAGCATTCTAATTGCAGGATAGTGGTGGGCTCCGCTTGGAATTTAAAATTGATGCTGTATGGAAGCGTCGAGTGAAGGAGATGCTTAGCAATTGGTGAGTTGAGCGAGGTGAAGTAAAGTGAAGTCCAAGTGACGGAAGGCCGACACTGTGGCGTAAGGAAAATGCCCTGGAGTACTACAACACGCAGACACGAGTCATGTGCTTCTAGAGATATCTTGCTGGCTGTCGGGAAACGAGCATCACAGAATTCGAGAGCCCAATACCATTTCCATCGCTGAGGTTTTTGTATCTCCAGGCCTTTGGAATTGTCTGTTGCCGTGTCAGAATGCATAGTAGACGATTTAGTGGCTGATACTAGGACGGGCGGCTCAACACATTTCAATTTTACAAACCTTTACAGTTCGCCGCTTGATTGTCATCTAGGCTACCATCTAGACTATACGTGAGTCTACATACATGACAGGTCACGATCATGCTGGTCAGCTTCTTCGCGGCGCCATAGGCTGCTGATGCAATGCAGAATTCAGTATGACCATCCACGGCCTGTGCGTAAAGCAGCCGAGATCGTGCTGGGAATCTATTTATGCTCTGCATCTACCTCAATCTACCTCAATCTTGAACATACTGCACTTTGATCTATACCGGGTTGTGAACGTCTGATCGGCAGAGTCGGATTGCTGGTGACAACCCTGGCAAGAAATGCCAGATTTTAGTGACTCAGACAAGTAGGGATGTTCCTTGCCGTCATCAAGGACCCGCAAAGGTTGGACACTTGGTCGACCCAGCAAGCGTGATTTTGTGGTTAGCATCGGTCAGACTCACACTTCCTCGGGGAGAGCTATTCGTCGCAAGAGGCGGCATATACGGCAGGTTTGGCCACGGCTTGTTGTTTCGGGATGTTGACGTATGCATGGGCATCAAGCATGCTATCGTGTCTGATATTCTTGGTTAGTGCTACATCAGTTCATTGCAATTCTTGTCTACCTCTCGGCTTCTCCTTCACGGGAGAGAACAGATCAATCGGTGGCCTAAAGTTGTGAACAATTCTTTTGAGTGGAAGTTTCGGACTTTCGTCACCGTTCGGCGGCCGCTCCGGAGACAAACATACTGGTCGTAAGTATTGGGTAACACTACCGTCAGAGTCCTCGAAACCGCACAGCAAGTAGCCGACCGTGCCAATTGCATGATTACAAGGCTGCCGATAGTCAGGGACACTCAATTATCACAATCGTGATCAACAGCCTCAAATGCTTCTCCCATCTTGCTTGCGGAGCAATGGCAAGTTGCACTGTATCGAATCGACCTCGTTGATCAGGCAGAGTAGAACTTCAGCCACGTCGTCGTGGTACGGGGAAGCCCTTGTGAGGTCTGACAAGGTCATGGCAGTGGATCGTCTCAACTCGTGGGCAAAAGGCGAAGAGCGAAGGCTTTCCAAACAATCAATGCTCCCAGGATTGTAAGTGAGAAAGTCGCGCTCTGTCTGTTGCAACACGAAGCCTCAGCTTAGGGGAAACGCATACGTAATGGTGTGGAATGGAACCATGAGGTCTTTCATTTCAACGCCTCGACTCCGCAACTCGACACGACTCAAAGGACTCAACTTGAACTTCCCGCGCGAGGAGGAAACCTTGAGCTCTACCTGAGAATTCGTCACCATCAGACGGGGACAACCACGATGATTTCTGAGATGCAAGTTCTCTCTCACGCAAGAGCGGGATCGTTTATTTGTTTTCTGGTCCGTTCGCATCTACACTCCTGTGTAGATCGTGGACGCGAATGCTGAAGAAAATAAATGAAGAGCTCGCGGCCACGTTCGACGCGTTGTGTTTCCGCCGCATGTGCATCTGTGCATCGTAACGCTGATGACTCATCCACGACTGTACCTCCAGGTGGGGAGCCAAGAAAGTCAATTTCGGATCAACAAATGGGAGCATGTGCCGCTGCTTCTATACCCGTCCAGTCAGTTCAGAGATCATAGGGGGTTCAAACAGAGCGAAGTGTTCTTCTGGCAAGTCCAAATCTATGCCAGCTCCTTCGTGGTGGATTTGGGGAAGTGCTGAGAGAAGGACTTGCGGATGATTGATTATTCAGAAGCGAAAACTCTGATGGCAGAAGATTCCATTGGAGGGGTTGGCGCGTGCTAGCGTTGTGGCCTCAGGACGCAACTCTCCTGATTTGTCACCCAATGTTTTACCGGTAGCACTCTTACATAGTATGGTATCTTACCAAGTCTCTGCCCTGATGAATGGGAGAGACATGATTCGCTTGACCGTTGTTTCATCAATACGATTCGGAGACGCAATTCCTTTACTTGCACCTGCCGCGTGCCCGTGTTTACGCGTGCTAGCAGTAAGATCCGACCCATCCGATAAAGCCGACATGATCGCCCGAAACAAAAATTGATCCCATTCTTTCTTTTCCCGCCATGACTTCTCCGCCTGCCTCACCGCATCATTCCGAGTCTCCAGAACCACCAGGGTCTGCTTCTGGGCGGAAAAGGAAGCGTCGAACGTTTGCTTGCTACGACTGTCGGCGGAGAAAACTACGATGCGATAGATCATTTCCCGTCTGCGGACGCTGTCGAGCATCCGGGCATGCTTCGACGTGCGTGTATGATACAGCTCCGAGCGGTTACACTGGAGTACATGGTTCGGCGACAGGCGGTCAGTGAGTGTGCCATCTCTAGCTCTGATTGTCGACATGTAATCCATCGAACCGACACCGATCCAATGCCAAGAGAACCCTTGTCCCCAAATCCAGACTCTGCTCATCCTCACCAGTCAGCTAGCGTCGTACTGATTGTAGTAGATTAGATCCCTCCCCAACATCAAGACCTAGATACGAAGGCCAAACATACCAGAATGGATTCCAATTATCACATCAACCTGCGCCACAAGAAGATGCATATTCCATCATTCAAAGACAGGCGGATCGTATCGCAATGCTGGAAACCCGGCTAGCTCGCTCAGAACCTTTGTCTTCCTCTTTTGATTCCCGTAATGGACAGTTCCCGGCTAGCGACAATCCAGATTGTCTGGTTGGGCGATTTGATCACCACCTTCTCACAGATCTGGAAGAAAACCGCAAGCCCCCTGATACTGTTGCTATCGGAGGTGAGGACTCTTTCGTCTTTCGAGGGAAGGGCTTCAAGACTCAATTCTACGGTCCCTCGTCACCCATGAGCGCCATCCTTAACTCTCAATTGATCCTGAAATTTGTAGGTACCTCCTCTTCTCGAAATTATGTATCTGATGCCGTGCACCGCCCTCGCTCCAACTCCGCTATATGATGAATGACTTCATGTGTCGCCTCATTCAAATTGCCGAGACGACGCTTACTGTTACAGTATCCAGATTTCAAGATCTTCTTGAGCGACCCGACTCTTCGCAGTAGTGCGCTATCGAAGGTGCGAAAAGAAGCCGAGAGCATCCGCAAGAGGGTGCGTACCGAAAAAAAGCTCGCACCAGTGCCTCCTGTCATCAGCCTTTTTGGTTACTTTCCTGACAGAGAAGCCGTGGACCGCTACGTGGAGCTCTACTGGGATATCATGGAGGACACTTACCGTATACTTCATCGGCCAACTTTTGTTTCCATGTATCAAGCGTTCTGGCAGAACCCAAACAACACCGACGAATCTTTTACAGCGATTATACTGCTCATGTTATCCATCGTTCGATGCCTTGGACCACAGCCGTCAGCCCACAACACGTACCACGGCCTCAGTTCCACCGGCAGGGAACGGGCCATGGAATGGATCAATGCCTGTGAAAGCTGGCTGAATCGTCAAAGCAGAAAACACTTGACAATCGAGGCGTTTCAGATCAGGATCTTGCTCTACGTTGCGAAACAGGTGAACTGCATCAAATCGAAACAGTTGTGGGAGAATGCTACTGCTCTTTTGAATTTCGGACTTGCGACTGGCTTGCATCAGGACCCAACCAAAATTGACAAGCTCCTTTTGATTGAGAAGCCCGGGAGCGGATCGCACAAGAAACAGAATTCGGCTTTCGAACGCGAGATGAGACGGCGACTTTGGGCAACCATGGTTGAGCTCGAGTTACAAGTAAGCTTTGACAGAGGGCTGCCATCATCTCGCACGGTCCTGATTGCAGATTGCGGTGTCCCTTCGAACCTCAGCGATGAGGAGTTCGGTCCCGATTCTCCTTGCCTCCCGGGTCCTGGAACGAGGGAGACTTTCACGTCGACGTCGTATCTGCGATTGTCGAATGAAAGCCTGCAACTGCGAGTCACACTCAACGATCTCATCAATAACACATCAGCTCGTCTTTCCTATGACGAGCTTCTTTCCTACGATGAACGCATCACGAAGGCGCTTGAATCATTTCCAGCGTGGGTGCACTCATCTCTAGAGTCTGAGCATGTGCCCATGGTGCCGGCGGTCCTGCTTGACATTCAGCTGCGACAATTTCAGCTCTCTCTACACATACCATTTGCGAGACGAGTTGGCACGAATCCGCGTTACAAGTATTCCAAGATGATGTGTGTCAACAATGCGAATCGGATCCTGGATTTGCACTTCAAGCTAGCTCGGGGCGGCCTACATACTTTGAACACTCTCCGGGACGATGTATTCCGAGCGTCCATGGCGATGTGCCACAACATGGTTCTTTGGGGATCATTGAAGAGTGAGTCACGCTCACTTTCTGCCATTCAGGCTGCAGGCTAACAAAAGATTAGGCGATATCTTCATGCAAAGCGCCGGCCAGCACTACTCCAACAAGGTAGAGCAAGGTATAGCTTTACTCGAAGAGAAGATTCTTCAACTGGGCGAGCACTATGGCCAATTGTGGTTCCTCGTATCGGGGTTCGGAATGCTTCAATCGGCCTTTGCGCCAAACGAACTCAATGCACATGTTCAGGGCATGGCGGACCGTTTGACCAACCTGTTCCACAAGGTCATCTCTGCACAGGAGGTCACGTTAAATGCGCACACAGCAGCGGGAGCTCTCGCTTCTCTGGCAGGGCCTGCTGGGAATCTCTTGACGGTGAGAGTCTGCGTGAAGAATGGAGAATCGTGTACTGACTGCAGCAACAGACTCCGGGCATGCCGATACAGAGTGTAGAAAACATTCCGATGGACAATTTTACAATGCAGCCAGGGGATCTTAGCTGGTCACAGTTTGATGAGATTTGGCCGTTCACGGGGACGGGATTGTCCTGGTGAGTACGGCACGTTCCGTACCGTGGCTTGGCAACCACGCTGCGGCCAGCCAATTTTCGTCATTATCGGCCATTTCAGCTTGTCATACTTGTACTTGGTCTTGTAGCCAAGGAAGAACAAGGCGAAGGAGATGGAGCATCGAGGTTCGACAGCGTCGTCGACTGTCGTTATACCACAGACTTGGAACATTTGTGAGAGGCTTCTCGTCTAATTCATTCCTGAAGGTGATGCCAACCTCGATTTGTCGGTGGGTGGTGAGATGTGGTTGTATGATGGTGGGCACGTCGAGTATGCTTTTCTGTTTCCAACCACTGCAATGCAAGGGCAAACCTTTGGGTTGAAAGGTTGAAGATGCTAAATGAAGCCAAATAAGTTTGCGAGAAAGAAATGACCAGTCAGATGCTCCCATGATTGAACATGGCCTGCATGAGCTTATCGTCAGTCTGGAGGCGATTTGCCAAGTGGTGCAGTTGTTGTGGCTGCATGTCTACTAGTACCTATGATAGCATCGATGAGGGGCGGAAGGCGGATGGATGGCGGAGTACTTGGATATGCCCAAGATTCCCACATGGATGCTGAAGTATATCCCACATGATAATATCGTTGCGGTGTAAAGACGCCAATATTGTGCCCGATAGTATATAAGATCACGAACTTGATACGGCGCACCTCACCCGCACGCGTAGCATGCCGCGACCAAAGAAAGACGGCGCACCTGAGCCCAAGAAGAGGAGCAGGACTGGCTGCTGGTGAGGCATCAATACCTACCCATCGCTGTACCGTACCGCGCCCAAGGTCGCCTCAGGCTGGCTAACGAGACTCGTCGCCGCAGGCCATGCAAAGCGCGCAAAGTCAAGTGCGGAGAGGAGAAGCCGGGCTGTCTGAATTGCGAGCGGCAGGGAGAGACGTGCGACTATTCCATACGCCTGAACTGGGGCGGCAGGATCAAGTTGAAGGACAAGAAGGGGAACAAGAGCAAGAGCAAGAGCAAGAGCAAGAGCAAGAGCAAGAGCAAGAGCAAGAATGAATTGGACTCCGACACTCCCTCCACCATCGTCTCACACTCGTCCCATTGTCCCCTTCAAATCGACCCGCATCTCATCCAACCCTCTGGGCACAGCCATTCGACATGGCTACACACATTCCGACTGCGAACGGGACATGGCTACCACCTGCTGCCTCCAGACCTCCAGACGGCCTTGCCGACTGGCACGCCAGCCTCTGTGCCTTCCAACATCACTTCTGCTCCGAACCCTGAGCATCGTGGCTTCACCGTCAGACCTTCATCTTCTTCTGCCTCAAATGCTAGCCCCACCTTCTCCGGAGACGGCAGTCTGTCCTCTCACCATTCTCCAGCGAGCATGCCACCTCCCTCAAGGGACCTCTCCTCTCCGCCCACGCGAGTGCATACCTACAACGAGGACAACCCGTCGGTCCTGGACCATCGAGCAAAGCGCATGCGAGTGAGCAAGTCCGGTGAAGCATCTTCTCTGCCTGTGAGCCCACGAGGAATGTCAAATGATCCCCCGTTTACATTCGACACGAGACCGACAGCGTCCAACTTGAGATCGCCAAACCTGGATTTCCTCGCACCTTACACTTCGTACCAGAGCTCTCCTCTCACACCTGGTTCGTCGGTAGCGTCGTTGGAAGATCGGTCGCGGAATGGTCCAAGGTCGGCAATGACACTTGCACAGGACCCTCCGGATCTGCGCAGGCTGTCTGTTTCCTCGTTGATCAACGATCCAGATGAGGAGCTAAAGCCAGTGTACAGGCCGTCCATAAGGCAATACCCCGTTGCGAGCAATCTGGAACGAACAGTCACATACGGATATGATTTTGGAAGACGTGATTGGGACACACCAAGAAACAACGATGCCGAGGCCATCATGATCCTGACTCCGCCAGCAACGCACGAAAGCACGTTCAACGGCGACCCGGGCTTTGATAACAACGACTCCACGACCGGGATGGCACATCGCTCTCGTGAGGTGGCTTTTGCGCCTGGTGGCTATTATGCCAATCCGGTTCCGATCAAGATACCGCAGGACCTTGAGCCCTTGCCCTCACAGTTGTTGGACAACGGGATGAACTTGCTTTATTTTCATCATTTTTTGAATCATACGGCGAGGATCCTGGTCCCGCATGATTGCGATTTGAATCCATTTCGTATGGTACTGCCGCAGAGTAGGTGTTGCTGACCTAGAGGATGAGGCAAGACTGACGATTGAATAGTGGCCCTTAAAGATCCCGATCTTCTGAACCTCCTTTTGTCGTACTCGGCAACTCACAGAGCGAGGTTACTCAATCACCCGGAGCCTGCGAACCGCATTGCCATGTGGGTAAAGGATCTGTTTCCAAAGCTTAGGCATGTCTTGATGGGAAATGAACCCATCCCAATCGAGGCTCTGGCGACATCTATCATGCTCGCATCCCTAGCAATCCTTTCACCCAATCCTTTCGAAGTCAACATCCCATGGCGGGATCACCTTTCACTGGCGCGACAAATGACCATCGCGAGAGGGGCCCCAAAACCACTCCATCGGCAAGACAAGGTCTCCTACTTCCTCAGCAGATGGTTCGGCTACCTTGATGTAATGGGAAGTCTGAGCGGTCGCAAGATGGATAAACCCCTGAGCTCAAGCTACTGGGCCGACGACGATGCTACCGACGAGGGCGATTTCCAAATAGACTGCCTAATGGGCTTCACAACTCGCTGCGTCAAGATTCTAGCCCGGGTTGCTGAACTCGCGCAGCAAGTGGAAATTGATCGACTCGATGCCAACGGTGATGTTCGAGACGATTGGCATCCTCAACCAAACATCGCCGCAGAAGCAGAGCAGCTCAAACACGACCTCCGAGAAGCAAGAGAGCACGTTTACAAATCCTGTCCCTACCGTTCTCCCGCCGACAGCGCCAACGAGATCGGCTGGGATTCACTCGAGACCATCGCCTGCAACGACATGTTCCACTGGGCCGGCCTGATCCAAATCGACCGTCGCATTCTCAACAGTCCCCTGGACGACGCGGAAGTGCAGAAGGCGGTTCGAGAGATTGTAGGGGCGCTTTATAAGATTCGACCCGGGAGTACGGCGGAAGCCAACATTCTTTTCCCGCTGTTCACAGCGGGCTGTCATGCCTTGGAGCAGGGACAGAGGGACAAGATAATCAGCCGTCTTGTCACAGTTGAGGGGTTTGGGTTCACGCACATGGGGAAGGCTGGGAAGTTGATGCAGAGGGTGTGGGAGAGCGGAAGGCCGTGGGAGAGTCTGGTCAGTGATGAGTTTGTTGGATGATGGGCATGAGCATACGATGTGATTTCTCGATGATGTTCTTTGTTCCCTATGATGGACACGAGCGAAACAAGGTGGTGCACGCATATCAAGTCCTTGCTTTGTGAGATCCTGGGCTGATGTGGACGTTCACATGGGCGTTTTGGTGCTGGGCCAGGCGAGAGGAGGATGTTGAAGCAGTATTTGCTATAGACCCCACGCGATCGGATACCCATGGCAGCGATACAGTATGACCTTAATGAAGACTTCAGCGACTTTGCGCATTCCATCTTCCCTCGTTATTCTTCTCCCCTCCTAATGAAGTTTCGTCGATGCGATTACTTTGATGACCGGGGCTGGCAGAATATCTGCTGCCCGCTTGGATTGATGAGGACAGAAAGTAATGTGAACTCCACCAATCTGTACATTGGCCCTGTTCTGTTATCCATCCACTCGGGTTGTTATGCTTATCCATCTCCCTTCTTCTTCTGATGATAGTAGTGGTGGTTGTGGTACCTCTGTAGTAGCGAACGCAGATGTAAATGTTGAGATCAACGTGGCTAGTAGGAATCAATACCCACGCGCCCACCGCGAACTCAGGGGGAAAAGATGTCTGATAATTGTAGATATTTCCATGCCTTGCTGGTTTGGTGGATCCCGTTGCTGTCGATTCAACATCCACCCGCCTCTTTTTCAGCCGCATCGCTGGGAAATGGACCATCGTTACGCCATTTCTGTGTCTTAGTAGTCACAATCGCGGCAGCGAATCGTTGATACTCCAATCACACACAATCTTTCAACTTTGAACACCAGCTCTATTTGCGACATTCAATTGAAGTCAAGGTTGTTCCAGAATATCAACGATACGCTGGCCGTCAATACGATCTTTTGGCCAGCGTCACGCTGGGACATTCCTTCTCGTCCAAGGTCCCAAACGCAACATCCCTATACCCAATCTCCACGCCATCTCCCACTTCCTTCTGCCAACTCAGACTATGCTTCAAAAACTTCTCATCGTCCCGCTCCCCGAAATCCTCCCGAGCATGGCTGCCCCTGCTCTCCTTCCTTTCGACCGCACTCTTGATCGTCTGGCTCGCGCACGTCAATAAGTTCCTCGTCTCGAGTGTCTCAATCAAATCGCTGTTCCATATCAGACTCCTATCCGTTAGTCCCAATTCATTCTTGAATTCCGCTTCTATATCCCTGAGCTTTTGCACGCCGGTTGCGAGGCTTTCATCTGTTCGGAAGACGGCTGCATCGGCTTGCATGAGCTTTTGCATCTTGATCCTGATTTCCGCTGCCGTTTTGTCTCCCTTGCTTGTTCTTACTCTCTCGAGGTCGCTGAAGGCATCGATTCCGATGCGTGGGTGGTAGGGGTCCGAGCGGAGGGGCATTTCGGGCTCGTTGTTCGCTGCTATGTCTAGGGCGCAGGCGCGACCAAAGACAACGATATCAAGGAGGGAGTTCGCTCCCAGACGATTTGCTCCGTGGACTGAAACACAGGCCGCTTCTCCGGCCGCGTATAAGCCTGGGACTGCGGCTTCTTTGCCGGTTTTGGGGTCGATGGAGAGAACGTGGCCTTTGTAATTCGTCGGGATGCCACCCATGCAGTAATGGACTGTTGGTCTTAGATTGTGTCAGCTCTGCGCTGATTTTATGGAGGCTATCCAAGGACTTACAGCACTGGAATGGGTTCTTTCGTGATGTCGATCCCTGCAAATATACTCGCCGTTTCTGCAATGCCAGGAAGTCGATCGTGGATGATCTCAGGAGGTAGATGACTGAGTTGTAGGTATACATGGTCTTTCTCTGGACCCACGCCTCTTCCCTCTCTTACTTCCATGGTCATACTCCTGCTCACCACGTCTCTCGAAGCGAGGTCCTTCGCCGTGGGCGCATATCGCTCCATGAATCGTTCTCCTTCCGAATTGAGCAGGTATCCTCCTTCTCCTCTTGCGCCTTCAGTGATGAGGACGCCGGCTCCATATATGCCGCTGGGATGGAATTGAATAAATTCCATGTCCTGCAAGGGCAGTCCTGCTCTAGCAACCATAGCGTTGCCGTCCCCCGTACTCGTGTGCGCACTCGTAGCAGAAAAGTAACACCTTCCATAGCCACCCGTAGCAAGAATCGTGTTCCTCGCGAATAACCGATGTAGTGTCCCATCCTCCATGTTCAGCGCCGTGACACCCAAACACTCCCCTCCCTCACCCATGAGCAGATCCAAGGCAAACCACTCGATGAAGAACTTGCAATCGTGTTTCAGACTCTGTCCATAGAGCGTATGTAACATGGCATGTCCCGTTCTATCAGCCGCACAGGCGGTCCTATGTGCCTGTCCCCCCTTGCCGAAACGCAAACTCTGTCCGCCAAGTGGTCGTTGATATATCTTCCCCTCTTGCGTCCTCGAAAAAGGCATCCCGTAATTCTCCAGTTCGGCAACCGCAGCCACGGCTTCGCGTGTCATGTAATGGATCGCGTCTTGGTCTCCTAACCAGTCGGAGCCTTTGACGGTGTCGTAGTGGTGGTACTGATAGCTGTCTTCGTGCATGTTCCCTAGAGCAGCATTGATACCACCTTGGGCGGCCACGGTATGGGATCTTGTAGGGAAGAGTTTGGTAATGCATGCTGTGTTGAAGCCAGCTTCTGTCAGGCCTACAGAGGCGCGGAGCCCTGCCCCTCCAGCTCCGACAACGAGAGCATCGTAGTGGTGATCTACAACTGGGTATCTAGAGGCGGCGGTTCGAATTGAGGATGTCGTTGCTTTCCGACGTTGCTCATACGAAGTTATGTATGTTCGTTTTAGGACCGTGGTTTTCGAGAAGCGATGGATACGAAGGCGTTTCTGTATCAGCTGAAAGGCCACTTGGGATTTGCGCAGGCACATGTTGGAGGCTCGACACGGGAATCTCGACTGGAAGACATGCTCGCGAACGCTGGAGGCATTTGGGTGGTGTCGCAACTCGAAGACAATCGACGTCGGTTGGGGCATCCGGACCCCGCATGGGGCAGTCCGTACCGTAGCCTCACTATTACCGGACGAGGCTCGCTATTATCCACACACCAATGATAACAGCATCAATGTCATCACCACATCCATTGCTCCGAACGCGGACTAGACAATCGAGAAACGCGACAGGCCGAGAAAATACTAGGAGACGAAAAGTTGGCTATAAGATCCAATCAATATCGGGAGAAGTAGGCAGGCCGTCGACCGAGTGAAGAGCAGAGCTGAAGCCGTGGATGGCATTCATATGAGCATTGTCGATATGATAGCCCAGGAAAATGGTGAGGTTGCAGTGAACGTCTTCTCACCTTTGAAGATCGAATAGCCATTAGAAGTTACCGCAATATATACAGTCCTCAACGTCCATGGTATCATGCCACCACTTGCATCGAAGTTGGCTCCTTTGGCAAAACCTTCGGCCTATCATACTCCCTCTCAATGATTATGCTCATCGTCGCGGGCGTCTTCGTCGTCATCATCATCGTCATCGTCATCTCCATTTAGCGAATTCTTCTGCCCCAACCCTTTCCCGCTCAACCCGAAGCACTCGGCCATACCATAAAAGATATCAATGGCAGAATATACACCACCGAATTTTTCCTGGCACGGCCCCATGGCGAAAACGGGTACGTCAGTCAACGAGTGCACACCTTGAGCTTCATCCTTGTTCAAGGTTCCGTTGTACAGAACACCACCAACATTGTCCTTCGGATTGACGTAGTAGTCAGCAGCGGGAGTGATGTTCACAGCGGGCGTTCTCGGTCCATTCTTGTTCACAGCATAATCTTCACGATGATCTGGGGTGGCTACGACACCTTGCAATAGCGTGTATCGTGGATCCCAGTTGCTTGGGAAGTGGACGCCGGCGCTGTAGGTCAGGTTACCGCTATTGGCGTATTGGGAGAGACCCGAGTTCTGGTACACGCCAATGGCATCGCGTTTCTTTCTTGCTTCACTTTGAGCGTTGAAGTATTTTGTGTCTACTGAACCGGCAACGTCGAATCCGTGGCCGTGGTCAGCTGTGACGAGGATAAGGGTTTCGTCGAAAACACCGAGGGTCTTCAGGTGAGCAATTGTGCCTCGGATTGTGTCGTCGAGCTCGAGAAGTTCACCAAGTGCGCGTTCGTAGTCAAGGACATGCATCATCTTATCGATGGACGCGGCCTCGGACATGATGAACCAGCCCTTGTCTTTTGAGCGGGTGTTGACGATGTCGATGGCTTTGGTGGTCATCTCGAGGAGACCTGGTTGATCTGTTGCATCTTTCTTGAGACCATCGGCCGAGTTGTTCTGGTTCTTCAGGTTGTCCTTGTAGACGTTGCGGTCGAGCCATTTCGCCATGTTGGAGACCGAGAAGACACCGAGAGCCTTGCTGCTGTTGGAAGCAGATCTGAGCTGGGTGGCGTTCTGGCTGAGCGAATAGCCTTTCTTTGAGAATTCATTGTACATATCACGGTCAAGAAATGACTTTCCGCCCTTGGAGCTGTTGTAGAAGTTCTCGGCTCCTCCACCAAAAAGGACATCTGGACCGGTCCAATTAGTCCAGGTGTAGTTCTGGATACCATTGAGGAACCAATCAATAATTGGTTGGTACTGGCTGCGGTCGCGAGTGTGTGATACCAACGCAGCTGGTGTGGCGTCTGCCAGGAAAGCTGTGGAAACGATACCTACAGCTCCACCAGTCAACCGGTGAAAGAGTTCGGCAATGGTCTCAACTTTGGGATCATCAAAGACATTGGGGCTAGAGTCGACATAGACGCCGAGTGCATTGACCGTCGATTTGTGTCCTGTGTATCTGAGAAATCTCGTTAGTCTATAATAGCTAGAACAATCGCAAAAACCGACAGTGCTGTGGCAGAATTGGCCGAGTCTGTGATGAAACTGTCGATAGAGTGGGTCATCTGATGCCCGAGAACTGGGAATTGATCCATGGCCATCTTGGTCTGGTATTTGCCGTTGATTGTCTTGTGAGCAAGAAGACGACTAAGGAGTTGTATTGTTAGCATATGCAGCTCATTGGCTGGGCGTGAAACCTACGCGGCTGTGATCATGTTGGTGGTCATACCATCACCAATAAAAAAGATGATGTTCTTGGTCTTGCGGACCTTGGCCAAGTCCCGAACTTCCCATGTTGCCACTGTTGTGGTTCCATTGTTGTAGGTCAATGTGGCAGTGTAGAAGCCTGGGTCTTTGAGAAGCACGCGACGGTAAGCTTTCGAGGAGACATTGACAAGCGACGGAGTTTTGGCATCCCGGGCAAACAAATCTGAAGACTGTCAGAGCACAGTCGTATTTTGGATTGGAGGCCATGGTCTACTGCCCAGTAGTATGTGAAGACCAAAACTTGTCGCATCTGCACATTCCTACAGTGGTATGGCAAACAGAGCAATAAACGACTTACCCTCGTACCATGTGAAGTTCCACCTCTCGATGGCTGGCTCACTAACATTGAAGAACTTGCTAGCTGCTACAGCGGCACCCTTCCCTTGAGCGATTGTGAAGGTGAAATTTGGATCTGGTATTGGATTTCCTCTTGACTCGGACCCATTCACGGGAGCGTGGATCTCGAGTCTGATGTCGAAATACCTAGGACATGTTTAGTATGATGGCTATGCCTGAGCGATACCAGAGTCAACACACTGTCCAGCCAGGAAATCAGCCTGATCAGGAGGAAAGATGCATCCTGAGCAGTATCAGCAAACCAATCGGGCACGTCTATTGTCCTTCACGGTCCTCACCCAGTTTAGGACATGTTCCCAGCCTCTGGAAAGTCTGTGCCGAGACAGCATCGATCCAAAGTGCGAGTGTACCAACAGACAGCAAGCTCTTGATAGCCAGCATGTTGGGTTGTTCCTGAAGATGTCTCGTGGTCAAGCACCTATAGCTGCAAGGGGACCAGGACACCAGAAATGATATTCCAACACAAACAGGGCAGTCAGTGTTTATCACTCTATATAACACCGGCGATGATTTGACAAAGGCGAGAACGCATTACCTATACCCATTACCCACGCTCGGGTCGACCGAGAGCCATCACGACCTACTACTACTTGGCATCTGGGTCCTGGTCCGTCGCGGGAAAAACAGCTACGTAGTATGCAAGCTCAGCAAGGCCATTCTTCTTCGGTTCGCCAGGGCGGGTCGTGAGCGCCATCCGGGCTGTGCGTGCTGGATACGACGAGCATCTTGATTGCTGGGAGCCGTGCAGGCCTTTTCCTCACTGCAGTTGAATAGGAAAGGCGTGGTGTGGGCTGCAGCTGTGATTGGGAGTACGAGGCCTACTTGTCCTCCTCCTCCTCCTTCTTGGCTTTGGTCCAACCTCCAACCACCACGCTGAACCTTCATCATGGTCCAAAATGAAGTCAGCAGGGTTTCATGTCCGATTGTCCACCCGACTATAGGTGTACATGGCTGGCCCCATGTGATGCCTCCGGCGTGCCGGTACGCGGTACTACGAATCTCCAAGTGGACAGGGTCAGGATACAGCATGTACAAATACTAAATAGTACATAGTAGACCGCACATCCCCTCGCCATTCAATCTCAGGAATCCTGCCCTGCCTCATTGGACTCCAGCCGTCTGCAAACAACATGGACCACGCTGTGCTTCGAGCTGTCAATTCTACTTGTCGAGCGTGGACGAAAATCCCTCGTTTCACTTGTCCGCAACAATCCTGGAACCTGACCACAGCCTCAGCCCCGACTCTGCTCCACAGTCACTTTTCCACCTTATTCCATCTTCCTGTCTGCCTTCATATCCGGAGTCCGTCGCTTCCATTTCGGACCAGAATATTACCAATTCAATTTACTAAGAGAGCTGGCATTTGCCTCTGAATGTCAACCCTGCTCCTCCATAAACCCCTATCGCACTCACCCACAGCCGCACGGGGTAGCCCAGGTCACTTTACTATCAAGACACACCGACTCAAAGCCATGGCTTTCCCGTCGCTGTTATATAATCACAAAAACTTCGATCCCACCGGCGAAGCTGAGTCTGGACCTGCAGACGCACAGTCGACGCTTTAGATAATTCCCTCAATTTTCACCAGCTCGTTTTCCCCGTTTCCATCCCGGCCCAAGGCTGCCGAGAACGCTCAACGCAGCAAGCACAACAGCGATTCGCAGCACGGCAGTGATGGCCTCATTGTACGATTTCACAATCTCAGAAGCGAGCTCTGGGTGCATCTTCTCGAGTTGGTTTCTCAACTGAATGATGCCGTGTCTCAATGTCATTCGATGGTCGGACTCGAAGAATGGAACAATCCTGGCGAGTTTCTGCGTGAGGGAATTGGAAAAAATCGTTTCATCGATGGAAAGTGCTACGGCCACTACACGATTGTCAGCTGACAGACACGCTCAGATGCGTGCAAACACTCACGTCCAAGCTGGCTCCACAATACGACAATCGATGTAGCCATCGAAACATCATTTTCGTATGTGAGGATTTCTTGCAGCAAGCTTATGGGCGCTTGAGCACACAGGCCATAACCTATACCGGACAGGCACTGAAATCCTATCCAGGCTGAAGGCGAAGAATTGGTATGAAGCGTCGTCAACATCCCGCCTCCAATTGCCATGAAGACGGTGCCAGACAAGATGAACGGGCCCCAGTAGCCTACACAGGTGACTAGAGGCCATGTCAGGAGGCCGAACAGTGCGAACCCAAGGACCTGTGGCAACATGGATTCGCCGGATTCCAATGGTGAGGCATTCTTTATTTCCTGAAACCAGTTTGGCAGCCAGAAACTCGTCACACTTGCGGAGCCGTTTACACAGAAACCGAGCCAGGAGCAAGCGACAATCTCTTTTCTTTTCAGTAGAGAGACTGGAATAGCTCCCATGTCGCCCAGTCGGAGCTGAGTTGCGACGAAGGCGCAGAGCATTGTAACCGAGAAGCAGAAGAGAAGGACTATCTGCCAACCTCGCCACGGAAAACGCGTTCCACCCCACTCCAAGGCTGTCAGAAAGAACGTAGTGGCGAGCACTATGAGTACTAGGCCGGGGATGTCGAGGCGTTGCAGTCTGGCTTTCCAACTTAATCGAGGTTGTTTCTGTTCTGGAGTCGTGATGAATATGAAGAGCACCATGCTGACTGCCAATCCTGTCGGTAGATTGATCCCTAAACAAATTCAGCAAACACTAGACGTAAGACCAAGGACGATAGGCTCACAGAAGCACCAGCGCCAATCGATGGTTTCGGAGATTACGCCGCCGAGTCTAGATGTTGTTAAATATGTCCGTCCTGTCACGCGCAGGCTGTGGTGACTTACAATGGACCTGCAATGTTCGATAATGCCATGGTACATACGATAATACCGACGTAGACGGGACGTTTTGCTGGCCTTGCCAAGTGCCTGATAATGTGCAGTGCTCCTGCAAAAACCCCTCCGCTGCCCAATCCAGCAATAGCTCGTCCAGCCACCAAGGCATCCGAGGAATGAGACGTCGCACATATCAAAGAGCTCAGCTCGAAGAGCAACAGAGCATAGAGAAAGACCTGCTTAATGGAGCAAAAGGTATAAAGCTTCCCGTATGGAAGCTGTGAGGCCGCCGATGCCAGGAAGTATGCCGATCCATACCTGAATTCGTTAGCAGCGTGCCGGCGCTCACGGGCAGGGCATTGATCGTTGATACCATCCAACGTCCTGCATCGTCTTGTAGTCATCTGTGATCCCCGGCACCACAACTGGGATGATCGTCGCGTCCTATATCCACAAGTAAGCAATTCTCGCCGTATGTCAACATCTGCAGCGTCTTACCAAACCCGTACAAAACACGGCCATAGACAGTGCAATCACAATAATAGTGAGCTTCAAAGCTGTCGGATACTCGACTTCATCAACTCCAGAGCCATATGAACCTCTCTCCAAAGAAACCGTACTAAGCTTTGCGAGCTCAATCGTCTCCAGCTCATGAACACTGCCCTTCTCTCCATAGCCAACACCCACATCCTCCGATTTCCCTCGCGCTCTCTTTGGCTCTTGCCCCAGCTGACCCCAATGCTCGGCGATTTTTGTCGTCGGAACCTTCGCCTTTGGGATTCGCCCTGGCGCCTCCCCATGATCAAAGATATCCCTCTTCTCCACCAATCCCGATTTCGTTGAAGCCGCAAATAAAACTTCAGCAGGTGGTTCTTCAACCCTAAATACGACTCTTCTCGCTCCCGCCTGTGGTTCGTCACCAAAAGCCACTTTCTTCGCAGTCGTTGGCGTGACATCATTCTCAGAGTTGACAATGCGTCTCTTCTCCTTCATGCCGCTTTTTAGACCACCTTTCCGCGGTTTCACCATTACGCGAGGCGGAGGAGGCGGTTCTGGTGCGCGCTTGTTGTCCAGTTGGTCGTAAAGTTGGGCAAGCGATGCTTGAATTGAATTTTTCTTCTGCGGTTGTTTCATCTTGGCGGTGTTGGATTCGTCCAGAGTAGGCGACTCAAAACCTCGAAGGTCGATGTTGTCACATGGAATGCCATCTGAGAACGAGCCAAAGTTGCAGTCTCGCGCGCGTTCATCGCCAAGTCAACGGCTCAATATAATTAATCTCTTAACTCTCGAGGTTAACTCATGGTTGCGGATAGTCGTGCAATTGGCCTTGGTTATGGTTCTGTCCAATTAAAGCGAGTATATAGGTGTTTTATGCTTGCCATTTGAAGAAGCAAGACCGCATTCGTCTATCGAGAGGGCTGGTGCCTTGTCAGATGATCTGCCTCACAATTTATATGAGATGGACCATGGAGGCGGCGAAAGGACCCCCAAGCATTGGCTGCTTTCCGGGGTCTTGTCCGATTTAGCAAGGGGGGAATAGGTCTTCATGAAAGGTAACTCTGCCAACGAAAGATAACCCATCAGGTCTCCTGTGGTAGTCTATGGACCAATTCCGAACCGTTATCAAGACATACGGGCAAAACACAAATCGATTTCAGTCTCATCGCATTTCCACAGCATTCAACGACTCCAGGAAAAGCAGGAGCAGTTCCTTTGTGTTGTTGATCACAGATGTTGATTTTGTTTATAAGCGGGAATTGGTATGACGAAAACCTGCTATGTGCTTCGTCATGGCATGGATGGGATTCGGTGCAGTTATGCCATGACGACAGCAATTCAGATTTATATGTAGCCGGGCTGGATTAAAAGCTCATTTATCTGGCGCTGATCATCCTTGGTCGTGGAGACAGTTTCAGCCTTGGCCGAGGAAGGTTTGAGCTACGCGATCATGGCCACGAAACTCTAGACTATCAAAACAGCTGGTAGTAGTGTCTGGGGAAGAAATCCCAGATTGCAGGAATTTGGACATAGGGTACAGGCCAGACCAGCGCTCCAGGGTGGTCTTAGGTGACTGCAGAGTCAGGTTGCATATCGAATTACATAGTCGTCTTACTTTGTTGGCCTGTATCATTGTCAGTCACCCCGCCATGCCTGAAAAGCGTCCATCATTCGCTATCGCTTCTTGCTCCCAGCCTTATAAATTGTTAAGGATGTCAGAAGTTCCAGGAGATATAAGATGGAAAGGACGACAAGTGAGGAAGTGCTACTAGTAGTCCAATCATGCGTGCTCATCACGGGTTTTCATATGTCTGGAAACACGTCATCCATCGCCGGCTCGTAACGCTGGCCACAACAGACAAGGCAATACTTCGGCAGCATCTCCACCAAACCACCAGTCTCCGTTGTCGAGACCGCCGACAGCTTCCACAGCCTCAAGATCAGGATTAATAACAGCCATTCGGGCGCCCGTATCTCTTGCATCGTTCGAGTAACCAGTGATGGAAGACAAAGCAGCTGTGGTCCCAACTACTAAAAGAAGATCCACGGCTTCGCTAGATATCCAATGTTCAATGCGGTCCATTATGTCATCCGAGAGACATTCTCCAAACCAGATAACTCCGGGGCGTAAAAGAGCGTGGCAGTCAGGACAATGTGGTAGATCTCGCAAAGTCGTCGGCCGATCAGCCGCCCATGTTGCTGACAATGCTGGCACTAGAGGTTCCTGAAACGTTGTTTCCTCGAAGTCGCAATTCACACACCTGATGTCGAATATCGATCCATGAAGAACAGAGAGGGCATCGAGAGGATGTCCGGCACGCTCAGAGAGTCCTGACAATGGTCAGTAGATAGCATACTACTTCAAGATAGTGTTCGAATACCATCGATATTCAACATGATAGTCAGAAAATCCTCTCCCCTTTCGCGACCCAATTTAGCCAGCGCAGTGTGGCCGTTATTTGGCACTGCAGCCAACGATGCTCTCCTCAATTCCGCATGAAACTGCCAGACCAATACTGGATCACGCTTGAATGCTTCAGGTGTAGAGAGATCCTTCGCGGAATGTGTTCGCCAGATGCCGCCCGCACCTCGGAAAGTTGCCATACCGGAGGAGGCAGAGAGACCTGCTCCACATATTGCGAGGATGCGGCGAGAGGCTTTGAGATGTGTGGTGAAGGTACTCAAATCCTCAATGGAGATACCTGCTGGCACTAGATGATGATTGTCTTGCTCGACGCGCTGAAAGTCCATGACTGGGCATCTGTAATTCTGGGATCTGGTGGGAATGATATGATGATGGCAATTTCAAAGAGTCTTGTGCACAGCAGATCAGCTGCACGTGTGACGGTCAAAGATTTCGCAATTCGTCGATAGTGCAGCGTGTATACCCGGTGCACTGCTAACGAAGTTGAATATAATCCCGGAATTGCTCATGAATACCTAGTGCCTAGAGACGAAGGAGTGATATGAATCAATTCCGTCTAAGAAATGGCCTCTCCTGATTCCTGAATCAGGCTCGAATCGTGTAGGAGATCCGAAGACATCTTCGATCCCAAGCTTACATATCTTCTCATTACAATTCCAACATGAGCAAACAGACATTCACTTGTCCAGCGAAGGCTAGGCGCGAGACCAACCCATCGTCCTCAGACAAAGCATTACCAACCTCGAAAAGGCAGGGGAAGAGCTCACTGATCTGGCTTCCATATCCCTTCTTGATATACATATTGCTCACAAAGACGACTGAGAGGGAAAGAGGATGAGGGGCATACACAACCGGACCTCACGGCTCTTGCCCACTTCGCCGCACTGCTTGTTGACAACGCCTATACGGAGACGAGCACAACTTTCATCTCAGTGATTGCTGCCACAAATGTCCGAGTTGTTCTGTCGAGACATGTATGGACAAGTGGACATTGCCATGACATCGCGCGAAAGGCAGCGTCCAACTCGTGTGGTGCCAGTATGTGGTCGGCTCGACAAGATATCAAAGAGCCCGACAGGGAGCCCTTGAGGTTAGCAAGAACCTGCTCTCGCTGATTCTCAACCCTCTTTACGGCACAAGTAGTACCTACAGCACCATGGCTGTGTTGTATATCTGGTCCTGGTGTCGATATCCGGGAGTTCTACGAGGGGGCGGACGTCATCAAACAGCTGGCTAGATGCAGGAGTCGAGAGGGTGAGGCTGTGGAGGATCGAGGACCGAGGGCCAAACGCACGCTGGCCATAGCCAGGCGACAGTCCAAGTCGATGGTGCCAGAATCCGTGTTATGCGAATAATGGTAGCGTGCTGTTACTGGAGCACTGTTGGTGGTTGTCGTAATGTGCAGGTGTTTGGTTGGTTGGTACGGTACTCGTACCTAAGGCTAAGGGTTGGGTGCCTGAGCCTGAGCCTGAAGACCAGAGCCAATTTGGCGCCTCCTAATCGAGTGAAGCACCGAGACCGAGACCGAGACAGAGACAGAGACAGACGTCCAACAACATCAACATCGCCCTCACTGTCCGACATACCTCCCTCACCACTTACGCCCGCCGCTGACTTGACATCGATCGCATCATCTCGGGGCTCCATCATACATCTACCTTCCCTCTCACTGCCGCCGGCCTGATCCTGCTCTACTTCTACTCTACGTCGCCGCACCTACACCCACGCGAGTCGACCGCGCCAAACCTCCACCGCCCGAAGAACTCATCTCCGCTTCACAGTACATTGACCCGGAAAACAAGCAGCGTAGCCCTTATATTGCACGCGCCCGCCATCCGCTGAGTGAGATAGGCCTCTCATCGGGATGGTGCTGTGTTCAGTTCGCAGGTAATATTATGTCGCGAGCTGCCAAAGACAAACTGTCTTTTCCACTACGCAACACTTCTTCAGCTCCACACCGCAAAGCTTCCCACAATCGCGCATCAGCCTTTCCATTGTCTGGTGGTGCTAAACCTTTGTCGAAAAGCAGGGGTGAGGCCAATCCGTTTGCGAACGACACTGGCTCTTCACATAGGAACACCCCGCACGACGACGATGAGCTTCAGAGGATTTCGCCAAGCGACGTGCTAAACACTGTCGGTTCAGCGAGCTCGCTGTCCAGCAATACCTCCTCCGTTTTTTCAAGTACGATCCAAAGTCACGCGTCAGACGCTACATCATCAAATATGAGCGCTTTGACTCCTCTTACAAATGCCGAGTCCTCTCCGTCGAACGGCAAAATGCTCAGCCCACGTTCAACAAAACGAACCTACGATGACATGCGAAATGGCGCATCCGAATCGCCATATCTGGCGCCTACCGCAGATACACCGGGAACCATCACTCCTATTCAAACCCCCCCTGAAAACAGGCTACAAGCTCGACCAGGACCAGGCGTGGTCAAAGGTCTCAAGATAACCCTCGACCCCGTCCTAGACCACAAAGTCTCATCGAAGGAGCGGAAAACATTGAAACCTACATACAGAGAATTTGGTGCAGAGGTACGTTCTACAAGCATGCGTGTTTTGCTGACATGATTTTGAATGCAATGGCTGACAACATGCTTGTAGAACGAACCCTCTGCACCGCCGGATCCCAGACTTGCAATTGCGGGTTATACGACCGGAGCGTATCACACGCGACCAACAAAAGCCAGATTGCGGATTTCACCGTATACGGTCAAAAAGTATCCTTTTGATAAGAATATTTCAATTGGCCCTGGGCGCGCGAAACGAATCGTTGTCACGGGATTCGATCCTCTGATTGCGGAGCAGCGGATTATGTCGTATTTTGGTTCGTATGGAGACATTGAGAAAATCGTCAATGAAACCGACCCCAAAACCGGCATTTTTCTTGGTATCTGCTCTGTGATTTACAAAGACCGAGCAGCGACCAAGCGAGGCGAAGCTGCAGTCAAAGCTTCGGATGCGGCTGCTGCTGCTGAAAAGAAGATGAACGGGCAACGTTTAGATCTGAAGACTGTGAAAGTTGAGACGGATCGAGAAGGCGCCAAGTGCCGGAAACATGTGGAAAAGGCGCTGAAAACCAGGCACGCAGAGCAAGAGAAATGGCAGAAGGAAGAGATGCTCAAACGCCCTCCTCCGCCCCCTCCCGCGCCGATTGGAGCACCTCCTCCTAATGCGCCCAAAGGTCCCTCAGGACGAGGCCAGTCTATGGCGAAAGCAATGGCTCCACCAATTGGACCTCGGGCTGTTGCACGACCTGTTCACGATGCTCGGCCGCCTCAACATGCGCTCGTCGAAATCGAGCCAATTCTACCTCGCTTGAAGAAACAGCCATATCTCTTCATGGCGGCATCATTTGTACCAGTCCTGGGAACAACAATTGCACATTTACAGAAGCGGATGAAGTCCTACACTTGGGAAGCGGTGCGCTGCGACAAGACTGGGTATTATATCACATTCGAGCAGTCGAGATTTGGTGAGAAAGAAGCAGAGCGCTGTTTTGCAGGCTGTCATTTACACCCGCTTTTCACCTACCAAATGCATTTTGAGTGCCACTCAAAGGGCAATCCCAACTATGTTCGAAGCCCAAGCCCGGAGCGTGTGGCTGCAAGCAACCGTCAGAAAGACCAACGCAAGCGTTTACGAGAGGCAGATGAGGCAGACTGGGAAGCCGAAAAGATAGAGCGAGCGGAACGACTGGACGTTGTCAGGGCAGCTATGGAGATGTTGCTCCCAGATTTAATGGACACAACAATGAGGGATGTCAAACTCCGCATTGCTAGAGAGTGTATCCACGAATATCTGGACCCTGAACGTCACGCCGAAAAGCGTCAAAAGATGGGCATCGCCGATCCACGAGACGCAACTCCCCGAGCGTTGCTACCCATCACTGGCAACCACTCACCGTTTCCCTCCAATTCACGAGTCGACAAACTCAAGGCGAAGCCATTTGGCAAGAATACTAAGATACGTCCAGACATCAGAGGACCCGTCAATCCATACGACGAGCGCCGGAAAGCTGCAGCACCTCCGCGGCCCAGAGCTATTGTACCGCTACATCGCCGTTTGCAAGAATTCGTTGACGATGATGAATCTGACGATGAAAACCAAACAGTTGCGACGCGCGACTCTGATGATGTTGAAAGCCAGCCGGTCAGCGACATTGGTGGCGCTACTCCAATGCAATTCGTCGACGACGAAGGACAGCACACCCTACCGAAGTCGAAGAAGAAACGCGCCGTCAATGATGGTTGGGGTAACGAAGATGAGGACGATGGAATGGACGCTGTTTCAAGATCTCTGCTGGGTCATTTGCAAGGCAAAGAACCGGAAGATATGGCTATGCGAGAGCTTGAACAGCTTATCTCCACACTACCTCACCAATCCAAACTTCGTCGACGTGCAGCTGCCGAGATCAAATTGCGACACAAAGCGAAGCAAGATGATAAACTCTTTGGCATTGTTCCAGACGTTGTCGTTGAGCCAATCGCTGAAGTTGTTACAGAAGACGCCGACATGCCCGAATCAACCTCTGATCCTGCTGCAGACGTCGGACTCAAGGTTACGACCAAGAAAAAGACCGCACCCAAGCCCAAAAGGAAGACCAAGAAGCAGATTATCGAGGAGCAAGAAGCTGCAAAGGCCGAGGCACAAGCTGAGGCAAAGGCCGAAGAGGAAGCGCTCAAGGCTTTGGCGGAGGAAGAGGCACCCACGTCCGCTGCTGTTGAGGAGATCGAAGAGGAGCCCAGAGCCGAAGTCGAATGGGGAGTGTCTACAGATACGCCTCGGCGCACTGTCGAAGACGATCCGGCAGTCGTTCTGGATGTCGATGGCTGGCAACATCTAGTCAAAGATGACGAAGACATTCAATTTCTCGTCAACGCTCTCGAATCCCAAAAACCTGCTAAGGTTACTGACGCAAAGTGGTGGGTGTACAACCAGAAGCAGATCAAGTCGCTCAACACTGGTGGTGTTCATGGTGTTACCAAAAGTGCAGCCACCATCCAGGGCTATTATGTGCCGAATGCCTCTGGTTGTGCTCGGACGGAAGGCTCGAAGAAGATTACTCAGGCCGAGAAGTCCATGTACCTCCCTCATCGTATTCGTGTGCAAAAGGAACGAGAAGAGCGCGAGAAGGAGGCAAAGAACGATCCGGCCGCGGCCGCCGAAGCTGCCAAAGCTGCAGCTGCAATAAAGATCGCAACTACCGCCGTTTCGCGTTCGAATCGTGTCAACAACCGCCGCATTGTCAACGATATCAACACTCAGAAGCAAATCCTTGGAGCGGACACCGATGCTCTCAAGTTCAATCAATTGAAGAGACGCAAAAAGCTTGTTCGATTTGATCGCTCCGCCATTCACAACTGGGGTCTATACGCTGAAGAGAACATCGCCGCCAACGATATGATTATTGAATACGTTGGTGAGAAGGTGCGGCAGCGAGTCGCGGATTTGCGAGAAATCAATTACGATAGGCAAGGTGTTGGATCCTCATACCTTTTCAGGATTGATGATGATACCGTGGTCGATGCAACTAAAAAGGGTGGCATTGCCAGGTTCATCAATCATTCATGCATGCCGTCATGCACTGCGAAGATTATCAGGGTGGAAGGGACAAAACGAATAGTCATTTATGCCATGAGGGATATTGCGAAGAGTAGGTCACGCTATAGATTTCAGCCAAGAGCTTTGACTAACATGTCTTCCCAGATGAGGAACTCACTTATGACTATAAGTTCGAGCGGGAGATTGGGAGTACCGATCGTATTCCTTGTCTTTGCGGCAGCGTGGGCTGCAAGGGCTTTCTGAATTGACCTGCTTCATACAGATCATCAAGGCCACAGCGGGGCGTTTGTCGCTTCGGCAATCTTTCGCGTCCATGGAATGGGATTCGCTACATTTACAACAGTCAGAGGGAGGCATATTTGCATTTGAGAGGAGTTAGTTCTCACCATTGCTATCCATTCTATTTTCTTGCCTTACTTTTACATCTTTCCTCACTATCGCACTGGGGAAGAACAACACCTTTGGCATTCGAACGGGAAAGGTCTTTGAGCGTTTGGAATTGCATGTAGAATATTTTGCGACGTTTTTGCTCGGAAACGTCATTGGAGACTGCAAGGATGGAGAGAATGAGTGGGGGATCCAAGAGCGACTCCGGTCCGCTCTCAACATGATTTGGTAGGCGGATAGGTAGAAAGACGCAAAGAAAGCCATGGCTCTATTCGGTGGAGCTTGAGGCAATGAGAATGAAGAATGTAATCGTTGTGACCTCGAATCAATTGTGATTGTTGATATCAGCAATTTAGACAACCTATTTCCTCGCTTTTAGCCACCATCTTCTCCTCCATTGGCCTGCTTCCATTGACCCTAACTAACTACCTATCATGAAAGGCGCAATGTCGCCCTCCGTCCTTTACACTTGTTCCAACAACTCTCGTCAAGGATGACGGTCTTCTGAGTCCACTATTGGAATACGATTTGTGCCAGCGACAATTTGAATAAGAGAAGACCCGAGGAAACATTCGATTCTCTCCTCGCTATCCTCTCCTTCGAACCTGTATAATCGTGAAGATTATATCATTGAGTCTTTCTGCTCCGTAAGAGGATCATCATGTTCTTCTTCCCACTAAAGAGCAAGCGAGCTTAGAGACGGGTTTAGGAATGAGATTTGTATTCGAGCCATAGAAATACCGAATCGATGGAGCCACTCAGGACAGACTGGGAAGACGAAAGCCCTGAAGCGTGACTATTCTTTGGGACGCTATTGACGCGTTGTCTTTCCTTGATGGAGGTTGATGGACGAACAGGACACAACAGTTGGGACTGCTAGAGAAGGCACATGCAATCGAGGGGCGGTATAGTATCCTTACAAGCATCATTGAAGGTCTGATACTGCCACATAAACTTTGGCTCTTCAGTCAGTGTAGTGGAACGGAATCGAGCATGCCTGGTTCCATCCACAGTATATATCCACCGCCTGCGACCTGAGCGCCATGGCTGTACTCCCGTCAAAATATCGTCTAGTTGACCTGGGTACCATATCCTCTAATCCTCTCGGCAAATTCCCAGCTCTGGTTCTCCAACTTCTCGCTCTCCTTGATTTCAACGCCTTCCTTAGAAACCACAGCAATGCTGTAGACATCCAAACTCCTAGCATCTCTGTAGAAGAGAACCTTCATACAGTCCTTAACGACCTGGATCGCGTCCTCTTTGCTCAACTTCTCGGCCGCTGCCTCATCCGGCGCCGCCTTTCTCATTATCGGCTGTGCGAGATGGGCTCCGTATCCAGTCGCCAAACTGGGAGAGCTGAACGTTGTACCAAGCAAATCCACAGAGGCCAAGAATGGCTTCTTCTCTTCATCTAACCCAGCAACGAGAATGTGGTTCCAGAGGGGGTTGAAGTCTGTGCGGCGCTTGTACATGACTTTGGACATGTAAGTGTGTACGTTCTTTGCTGAGAGTTGGGTCTCTGGATCGGCGTGGTTGTAATTCTCGCGAATGTCGAGGGAATTGAGGAGGCGGTCGAGGTATTGCATGTCTGAGACGTCTCCGCCGAAACCTAGCACAGCGCGGTCGTTGAATTTTCGGAGACGCTTCACATCTGTGAAACGTGCAAGGGAGCCGTAGGATGCTATAGTCTGTCAGAGACGGATCGCCGGATTACGAGATTGATATGTAATTTACCCAAGTTGTCGGCGGCAATTACCACACCATCTTTGTATTTGATTGCGAGTACCGATGTTCCAGTGACTATTGGAGATTGTGTATGTTGGTTAGGACCGGCGGCTTGGAGGTATGCAGAGTTGTATTGGCCGTAAACATCATCTCTGGGCTAAAGGGAACTGTTAGTAGAGGTCCAATGTGGCGATGGGCTGGTAGCTCACACGGCCCCATGCTTGTGGGAAGTGGTTCATTCTGAAGCTTTGGATACTTTCTGGTAAAAGGGATGTAGGAGAAGAGTGGATTGCTTGTTTGGATTAGTCGTGGTGGTTGTAGTCGGGTTGATGGATTCAAGATGTTTAGCGGAGGCCGTGACGGATTCGCGTTGCCCATGCTTTCGACACTAGGCTGAAGTCATGAAAACGGACTATTCGAATATGGCACGCGATCACAGTACCTTATTGAATGACTGTTGACAATGTTCTATCTAGCCGTGTATCATATACATCTTTATATATCTCCCTAGAGAATTGCCAATATTTCAATGCCCGACACTTGGTCACATCTTCTCAGCCTCATGCTTACTCAAACGAAGTAGTGTTACAGCTTAGCCTCTCTACTCTAATAGATGCGTCACCTCGGTCTCTCATCAAATCTACTGCGCTTTGCCTCGGGCTTTGCACCATTTCTCTCGTCCCTTCGCTTTCCTGTGTCCTGCATCGAGTGTTTCTCTCGACTCAGCCCAGCCATTACTCTCTCAGAAACACTTGAAGCACTTCCTCTAAGCAATCCAGGAGTAGCTGCTCTGCTTGAAGCGCCAGATACCGTGGCAGGAACAAAATCAATCGATTCGCGCTGTTTCTGTGCCTGCTCCTCTTCCTTCTTTTTCTTCACCACCTGCTGCATCTTGTTCAATTGGTCGGCATATGCCCACGCTGGGAAAGATGTCGGCACTGCTAGCTCTTCTGGTAACGCAGTCGCTAAGGAAGCTTTCTCGTCTATTCCGGCGAATTCCCTCAGCTTCGGAAGCAGATTTGGATTCTTAAGCGCAGACGAGGTCTCCAATTTCGCGTTGAAATGTATCCCTTGTTTCTTGAGCTCCAGAAATCGCGTAAACTTCTTTGTGGCTACAAGAGGTGGCGATCCTGGTGGCGAGGGCGGGATGTTGAAGTTAGGTACCGGAGGCATCGTGAGATCTCTTATTGAGAGCCGGGTAGTCGTGTATGGCGATTGCGGTGCCGAGCCGGTTCCTATCGTTCGTCCGTCCTCTGGTCCTGAAGGCATAGAGGGGCCCAGGGCAGCTCCTTGGGTCGGTGCATCTCGTGAGGGGAAAGCAGCTATGGGTGAAGGAAGTGATGCGACGGGTGCGTGTAAATCTACCTCTGACTATCAGCTGTAACTACGCGGGAAGAGTTCTGGGCCCTACTTTTCGAGTCGGCGATAGGTTCTGCAGCTGCACTTTCAACCTGTGTCAATACTTGGTAATCAGTAGTGACCTTGATCTTCGCGTCTAGATAACACTCGGGTCTTACTTTCTCTTGGGGGATATTGTCGGTGTCTTCTTCGTCGCTGCTGTCATATGTAACTAGGGGAGGCATTCTGTATACTTCTTTGTTGGTGTTGTCGCAAGGAAACAAAAACTTGTATCTATGAACTTTGTGATACGGAAACTCACGTTCCAGGCTACTGAGCTTCGCGTCGACCTCATCCTCATCGTCTGCCCAGGACACCACTGAACTCACCCATCGGCAAATAAAGACAACACCGCCTTATACATCTCTCCCAAGACTCTAGCCTCTGAAATCCGACCATCTCACTCCAGCTTCCACCCACGACATATTTCACAGCCATGGCCGCAATGTTCGCTGGTCCGTCGGATGGACCAGGCTATTCCTTCACTGCGGCCACTGTAGCCAGCAATAACAACGGTCCAACACAACATGGATTCTACCCGTACGATCACTCATCACAAACCACACGTGCTTTCAGCTAAAAGAATGACAGATACACAGACAATGGCGGTTCTACGCTAGGAATCAGCGGCGCCGACTTCACCATCATGGCTGGCGACACCCGATCCACCTCCGGTTACAGCATCAATTCCCGCATGGTCCCTAAACTCTTCCTCATCGGCGGTGACGGTCCATCTCACAAGGGCGCCCGCATCGTACTGTCCGTTGTCGGGTTCGCAGCAGACGGTGATGCGCTGAAGGAACAGCTCGATACCATCGTCAAATTATACAAGTACCAACACGGAAAGCCCATGAGTGTGACAGCTTGCGCGCAGCGATTATCTCACATTCTGTACGGAAAGCGTTTCTTCCCATACTACGTGACTGCAATTTTGGGCGGTCTGGACGAGGATGGCAAGGGTGCTTTGTTCTCGTACGACCCTGTTGGCTCGTATGAGCGGGAACAGTGCAGAGCTGCCGGCGCCGCTGCCTCATTGATAATGCCATTCCTCGACAACCAGGTCAACTTCAAAAACCAGTACGTGCCAGGAAGCGGAACTGGCCACGATCTACAGGCGAAAGAGGCGAAACCGCTACCCATGAAGGACGTTGAAGAGCTAGTCATGGACGCATTCTCGAGCGCCGTGGAGAGGCATATTGAGGTTGGTGATGGGCTACAGGTCATGATCATCACCAAGGATGGTGTGGAGCAGAAATTCGTGCCATTGAAGAAGGATTAGATGAAGCATTGTCATGGAGTGCAGGCGAAGGCGTTGTGCGTGTATGGTATCATCCATCGGCTCTTATCTGAACATGGCGAAAGGACTTTGATCAGGGTCTAGGCCTGGAAATGCAGACACAACTAAAAAACCTCATACTAGCTATGAAGCGTGTATCGAGCCCGAACACACTGCTCGACGGTATATCCCCCCCTTGATAAGAGCAGGAGAACAGTGAAGGTCAGATTGCAGGGGTAAGATGTCGAATTGACGTGAACACACCCCAACCATGACAAACATTCGACTATGAGCACGAGGTTCAAAGGGATTAGCTGAAGGTCTTCTTGAGACCAAGGACCGTGGGAACAAACCATGGGGAACAAGAACAGGGATGCAACGGGAAAAACGTGAAGATGCAGAAACCGCATTGGATATGTAAAGATTCAGGGCGTAGGTGTACCTCGGTCTAGATGTAGCCTGAGGTGTATCTTGTAAATGCAATGCGGCTACAACTCGGCCGCTCAGGATCGACAGCATGGAAGAACCGGGCCGGGATCGGGCATGTCCTAACGTGCCTAATCAGATCACGACATGACTCGCAAGGAGTGGTCACCAGCCACGCCGGCAATGCAGCCACAAGTACAACCCGTTTCTCTCTGGGCCGGATATTATATTTCCTCTTAACCACCACCACCTACCTCCGTCTCCGTACTCCGTACATCCATTTCCCATGTTTGTTATGCATCCATCATGAACCCTACAATATGCGCCATGTCTTTCCCTCGCCTCTCTTCGCCTTTATCGCTCTGTCCATCTCATCCTTGATGCTTTACAGCTTCCTCGTCTACCACTTCTCCTTGCCCGCATTGGTCTCTGATGTGCTTCCATCTGCGGGCCCTGACACCCCTTCGTTGGAATCGGTCGATGCTGATTGGCATCCTCCCAATGCAACGTGGATTACCGATCTTTCCGACATCATCAATGGGACGGGGGTTCATGGGTTCATCTTCAACAATTCCTACCCGGAGGATGTTGCGTATGGGAATTATAATTGGTGTAACATGCCGCACGTACGACAAAGTGAATATGTCGTACCGGGCCCCGAATTTGAACTAGAATATGTGGAGTTGGTAAGATAATTATCATGCACCCGTATTTCTTGCTAAACTACATCAGATCCATCGACACCATAAACGAACTCCCTATGCTGCCAACACTTTTCCCCACGAGCCTTACTCTTGGCATTGCAGTGATGAGGGGCTATTCTACTACGCACAACCTCTAGGTTTGATCGGCGAATCTGCTGCTTCTACGTACTGGAGCGTCTACACCTCGCCGGTCAACCCATTCGCTCCATCAGGTTTCAATGGAACTTGCCAATTTCCTCAGATCACTCGCGAAGGGCTTGAAGATTCGTATCAGCACGGAGTAGATCTTTTTGCTGTCTACCACGACTCTCTCAATTTTTTGCCGGACACACCAGACGACACGACGAAATGGAGGGTCACGAACAACGTCATTACGAGCCAAGTGGGGAGCATGGTCACCAAGGCAATGTATCCAGAGTTCGATGGACCATTTCCATTGCAGATCCAGCCGGTCTCTGTGGACTCTTTGGAGCCAGCATACCTTTGCCTCGCGGCAACCTATCTCTCTGGTAATTTTTCTGTCGGGAGCAACAATCCCGCCTGGACTGCTCATCTCAATGCTTCGAGCACCCTGTTTGCAGGTCTGGATGTCATCTCAGGTGTCCCCAAAAATGACACTGGTTTCCATCAGTCATGGGATCATTATTTCGACAATCTCAGTGCGCGCCAGTGTCATTCAAAGCCGCTACCATGCAATATCACCGATCCAACTGCTTGTGTGAGCCAAGACCAAGCCAATGAAGTGTATCGAATTGGTCAATGGGAGTATTCGTACATCCACCGAGGCTCCAGCGAGTCGCTGCGCACTGCCACCGCCGCATACGGAGTCTGGTTCATGGAGTTGGCAGACAGCATTCGCAGGAAGATCACAGGATCGGATCCAACTATTTACAGGCACAATATCGCCCACGATGGTTCTATATCAAGGTACGATTTGCATCGTAGAACCATCTCATCGGGGAGACGCTAATACAAGCTCAGAGTGTTGTCCATTCTCCAGGTCGATGTTATGGTATGGCCAGGCATGGGATCAGAAATAATCTTCGAAATTTATAAGCGACCTTCCTCAGCCACACTGCCAAAACGATATGTCCGCGTACTGTGGGGAGGAAAGGTCTTGAGAAGCTCCAACCCTAGTCTTGGTTTGATGAACATGCTGGATGTTGATGTGCTTCTTACATACATCGACAAGTTGGGTGTCAGTAATGTGTTGACTTTATGTCGTCCTTGATCGAATCGTGGGTGCTTTCATTTTACGCAATTGATCATGTACACCATAAGAGGTACGCCAGCCGTTATGGACGCCAATATGTAGTCTCCAATGCGAAGCTAATGCCTAGAGCTCAATCCTCTTTCTACTTGGCAGCTATACTCCTCATGTCTTCTACCACGAATCACAGCCACCAAGGCAGAAACACGAAAGCAGTCAGAGGAATAGCCACTATTGGGAACCACGTTGCGAACCGATGAAATTGTAGACTATCATCTTCAACTTGAAAGAATTGCGTAACTAACATGCTCATGACAAAGGTCTCCGGCGGAACGAACGTGGTCAGTACAGCTAGGGTAATCATGGAGGAGCTGTACGCCGTCTGAAAGTTTTTAACTTTTAATCAAATATGATGGCAGCTTTGATGCAAGTCTTGTTCCTCACAGCGTCCAAAGCCTCTCCAAATTGCTCTAGCCTGAAGGTCTTGTCCACAATGCCCCTCACGTCTACCTTCCTGCTCTCAAGATACTTGACGCTTCTGCCGACGCACCACATCTCTGAAAAGGACCTAGGGATCATGTTAGCGATGCAAAGTTGGGGGAAGAGATTGTCACCAACCCAATGATGGTAATCTCATTCGAAAACACCTTCTGCGGCGACACGGCAATCAAGGCTTCCTTCGAATAAACACCATAGTATACCAATTTCCCACCTCGTGCACAAAAATTGATCGCCATCTCAAGTACCTTATGCGACCCGCTAGCTTCGACAACGACATCAAAACCGTATGGGTATTGCTCTTTCAGCGCGCTCCACTGTTTACTCGGATCCTCTCGACTAAGCTCGATATACTCATCAGCGCAACTCAATTTTTTAGCCAACTTCATCTTGGGACCGGCATTTGATGCGAGAACGACGTGTTGACCTCCGTTGCCTTTCAAAAGTTGGGCGAGGCAAAGCCCAGTGGGCCCTGAGCCTATCAAAAGTACGCTCGAGCCGATTTCGGGCCTGATTCTGTCCATGCCGTGGACGGCGCAGGAGGCGGCCTCGAAGAGCGCAGCTTCTTCCCAGGAGAGGTTGTGGAATTTGAACAGCTTTTCGGCGGGAAATACGCAGTATTCCGCGAAACCGCCGTCAACTGTTCCCACGTTAGTGACGATCCTGCGTATGGTCATGTTGAGGTATGTGTTCATGTCCTTCGCCACCTCTTAATTATGGAGATGTAATATCGAAATAAAGTTGCTCAAGCAACCTAAGATCATGATCGATAGTTCCCTGACAATTCAAAACTGTCTGGCATCCGAAGAATCATCAGTATCGATCCTAGGTTACAAGGCATGGACCAGTCTAGCTACTGGGAGGAAGGACATGCTGCTACGAAGACAGCCAGAGGACGTACGATGAACACCGTGAGCGGCGAAGTTTTCACAATACAGCAACTTTCCTTCCCGGCAGAAATGGCAGTATCCACATAGTTCAGAGTTATCAGCAGTGACTTTATCGCCAGTCGTAAAACCTTTTACCGATTCACCGATTTGGACAACGATCCCGCTTGTCTCGTGGCCTGTGACGACGGGCATTCTTGAATCGAAGTCGCCATTGTGGATGTGGAGGTCCGTTCCGCAGACACCACAGGATTTTACTGAGCATTGTTAGATAGGCTTGGGTTATCAAATCCAGTGAAAGTGTACCCTTCACTAAAATCTCGTGCGCGCTTGGTTTTGGGACTGGCATTGTTACCAATGACCAATCTTTGATTTTGTTGTACCTTATCGCTTTCATTTCGGTTGGGATTGTGTAAGTTTGGCCGTTTGCCTTTCCTATAATTTGGAGGCTGGCCTCTTGAGAGTCGTTGTGTGGCACCATCTCGATGTTTTACTGAAGGATGAGTAGTTGAAGTTTACAGTGCGGAAAGGTAATGATTGATGGATAGGAATCATTGGCAGAACCTCTATATATCTCCGGCGGCTTTCCGCATGTCTGACAAGAGCCGAACGGATGAATCCGCGCATCTCGAGTCTTGACAGCTTATCACGGGGGTCCGAGGCGTTGCCGTGTCATGAGAAGCAACTCATCGGTGACAGTGCTCCGAAAGGCTTGATTTGACGTTGTCCAAGTCGTCGGTGCTCGGTCGGCCGATGGAGGACATGAACGAGACAGAAAGCTTGTTCCTTATTGTTGACTGGCTATCGAGATAATCGCATCACAGAGGACCGATCACTAACGACTCAATGTTCAAGTACGTTCCGCTAGGTAACAAAAGTGGAGGCGGCCGCGGAACGATGCCTGCAACACGATCGGTCGACAGTGAGCCGATAAGACATTTGGCCCAAGAGACGGCCCACGGGGTAGGAACCAGTGATTGGTGCTCGCGTGCGAGTTGGTCCCCAACTTTCGCATCATGCTTGCAACCTGGGGCCCCGCGTTTTCCTCGCGTCACGATGTTTGCACCCGACGGCTGGGGTTGGCCTGCTTTCGGCTTTCCGAGTAGGCTGAACTCTCGCGAGAAGGCTGTATGTCCTCGTCTGTATAAAGCCCGCTGATCATCGCTGTTCCTGCTCGACGTTATAATTGTTGATGAACTGCATCAATTGTTACTACTAGCATCCACCTGAGTCCCATTTTGAAAGATGGTAGCTGGCGGAGTCGCTGTCGTTAGAGACGTCGACATATCTTATGGTCCTTCAGGTGAGTACGGTGGCTGCTGCCCTAATCTACACTGCGTGTTGACATGTTGAAGGCTACAAAGGACTTATCAAAGAACCCTACATTTTTGGACTGTCATGCTTCGCCAGTATCGGTGGCCTGCTTTTCGGATATGACCAAGGTGTAATATCTGGCGTCTTGGTCATGAACAGTTTCGTGAGCCATCATCTTAAGATAAGAAGAATAACATAACCTGACGTCGCTAAGGGTCGAATATTCCCAACTCTCGCCAACGACCCAGATCTCCAGGGATGGATGGTATCTGTCTTGACACTCGGTTGCGTGTTCGGCGCTTTCGCAAACGGGCCAATCGCTGATCGTTACTCTCGCCGATGGTCCATCCTTCTTGCCAATGTCATTTTTCTCACCGGCTCGATCATTCAGTGTGCCGCTGTCAACGTTCCTATGATCTTTGTTGGACGTTTCGTAGCTGGTGTCTCGATTGGACAACTATCCATGGTGGTTCCTCTATACATCAGCGAATTGGCCCCTCCAAACCTCCGCGGTGGATTGGTAGCTCTGCAACAGCTAGGCATCACTGTTGGCATAATGGTCGCGTTCTGGCTTGATTATGGAACCCAGCATATCGGTGGGACTGGAGACGGCCAATCACAGATTGCATGGAGGTTACCCTTGGCACTCCAGATCGTGCCCTCGCTGATTCTGGCCGGTGGAACATTTTTCTTACCTTATAGTCCTCGGTGGCTAATGGAGAAAGGTAACACTCTATTACGGCATAATCTTTCGTCAACTGCTGATTCATTTGATAAAAGGGCGCGAAGACGAAGCTTTCACGACTCTCGTCAGGCTTCGGCGTGTTGCTCCTGATGATTATCGCGTGAAGATGGAATTGCTGGAGATCAAAGCTGCCACCACCTTCGACCGGGAAACAAGCAATGCTCGCCTCAATCACGTCGAGTCTCGAATCGCGAAAAGCATTCGTCAATATCTTGAACTCTTTACCGTCCGTACTCTCAGTCGCCGGCTTTTCATCGCATGCTTCCTCCAGATTATCCAGCAATTCACTGGAATCAACGCTATTATTTATTATGCGCCGCAGATCTTCAAGCAGATTGGACTGACTGGAAATTCGGTTGATCTGCTGGCAACAGGCGTGGTAGGCGTGATAAACTTCTTCTCCACGATACCAGCCATCATGTTCATGGATTGCTGGGGTCGTAGAAAGGTATTGATCATCGGTGGTGTGGGCATGGGTGTCTCGCAGCTGATAGTTGGTACCTTGTACGCGGTCTACAAGGATAGTTGGTCGCAACACATGGCAGCAGGCTGGGTAGCGGCTGTGTTCATTTGGGCTTACATATCCAACTTCGCTTTCAGCATTGGATGCGTGAACTGGATCATGCCGTCCGAAATATTCCCTCCACGAGTGAGAGGCAAGGCCGTAGGGTTGTCGATCGCGACCAATTGGTTGACAAATGTAGGTCCTTTTTATGCTCTTTCCCCTTTCCATCTGACACGGAGGAATACAGTTCATCGTGGCATTGATCACACCGCGGATGCTCAAAAGTATCACGTTTGGAACATTTTACTTTTTCCTTGGTAAGCCAACATCTCATACACCCTTGGCATATGGTAGCAGCTGATGTATTGTAGTTTTCTGCGTGATACTGGTTGCGTGGGTATGCTTTTGGGTTCCAGAAACCAAGGGTGTTCCCATGGAGGAGATGGACAAATTATTTGGTGGAAACCAAGGAGAAGAGGATCTTCGCATGATTCTTGAGATTAGGCAAAGACTGGGCATGGACGAAACTGCCGAAAGAAGCTCAGGTGATCCATCACGTCACAAGGGTAAGACTGATGCAACGGAGATTGAGTACGCTGAAAAGGCGGGCGGCTGAAGTGTAGAGCAGGCCTCTGTGGAATGGATCTCGTTGGAGATGATCAGCGACGTGGGACCAATAAGTCGAAACTTCCTATGTCTGATTTCCTGCGTTGTACATATTGTAATTAATGTAATCGAAATAATTGGATTCCACTGTTCCAGGGAAGCCGTTGAAGTCTTGGAAGAAGTTCTGCATCGAGTTGTCTCCCAGGAACGTGCTCAGCGACGGATCAGCCGCGGTCGACCAATCGTTAGCAAAAAGTGCCGCTGTTTCTGGCGATGCTTCGTCTTGCAGGAGCATGTGAGCAAGTCCAAGTGAACCTCCTGCCTGTCCGTCATCGAGGTTGAAGACTGGATCGAACATGGCATTATTATCTGCAGTTGTCGTATTGCTTGAATCCAGGCTTGGAACCAATGTGCCACATTGGATCCGCCGTAGAACAGCGAGACAGCGTTCGGCAGCATGGCTCTCTTTCCCAAGTAAAGTCAAGCAATCTCTGGCTTGTGCAATGCCTTGAGTCCACGATCCAACGTGATGCTCGACACTTCGGCGGGAATCCCGTGCAGCCTGGAGCTCGAAAAGCAGAAGAACTAGTGTCGCTTGGAAGAGAAAATACGTTGCATACCAATTTATGCCTCGATGGACGAGATCAACGTTTTCTCTACAGAAACTGCAAATATCGAAAACCGCCTGGAGAGAAGCATTGCAGCATCTTAATCTCGACTCGACTTTTCCAGGCCGCTGACCTGGTCGACGTTCCAGCGTCTGCCAAAGAAGAATCCGAAGGTTCTGCGCTTTCCAGAATAGAATTGCTCGCGGAGCCCTGAACCAGCTGGGAATGTTGCCCAAATTGAAATATGAGGGCAGAGACCTTCTCCATCCATCAATCGATTCTTCTGAGGAGGCCAGGTCAGAGCCCAGCCCTGTTTCCGAGACCCGAGCAGACATTGAAATGGTGTGTATCCGATTTGCAATGATGGCCAATATCGATTGCGCTATGATTGCTGAGTAAGGTGTTGGGTATTCAGCTTCGGTTGGGACCGTAGATGTCATCGTGGTTGCCTAGATTTTTTGGAAAGACACGTCAATAATAGACTCTGAATGAGCTTCCGCCAGATGAATGCCGAAAATAGCGATCGTCTCAGGCACGCATCCTGCAGTCTGTACTTACATGGTCGTCGATATTTCGTGGTAATTTCACATCAATGAAGGCGTCTGAAATGGTCGTTGGTCGTCCAGTCGTGATACTGAATCCGCTATCGAAGCAGTATAGCGTCCAGAAGACTTGGCGTCGTCGCTCATGGGCGAGAATATCTCTGTAACTGATCATGGGTGCCTCTCTGTGTAGTCCCAGCCCCAGAGCCATCCTATACGCGATTCCGACGAAATTGTAACCTGTATTAGGGCGGTCCATCTTCTTTGTGCGCATATCAGCATAGCTTGACATGCCTGAGATAACACGAAGGCCTTACCTGCAGATAGTTGCCCTGTTCACGGAGAATCAGCAGGAACCTGAAAGTCCCACGTTACCATACAGCTTACCATGAGCAGAAGGGCCTGTACTGTACCCAGCGTTCCAGCCTCGAGCAACTTAATGGTGAACATGGAGCGTGCTGCTGAGTAGTACGGTGCCTGGGCGTGATCTTTCTCCGATGCGGAAAGCCAATGGCCGATGGCAAGGACCATATAAAATGTAATCCGAAAACTCGTCTTAGGAGTGCCAGATTTGCGATCTTGACACTTCTCTCTGAACCCGCTTTCGTGCAGTATTGGGTAGGAGGAATGATACAGCTGGAAGTAGGTATTCAAGAGCGCATCAACCACCACAGATGTGGCAAGCTGTTCAGAGAGTTGCAGAGACGAGGCCTGCAGGGTCCCGGAATGCTCTGCACCTGTATCAGTGTCGACAATTGAATCAGGCCAGCTAGTATCTGGCGAAATCAGGTTAGAGATCGTTTGGAGAAGTTTTGAACCTGAGGTCCCGCCTAGAAAAGGTGTTAGTCGGTGAGGGCCCGAGGTGGGAGAGCTCCCGACCCAAGTAGCCAGCTTCCTGGGGGGTTGCAGGCAGATTCGCCATTCCATGACCAATATGGCGACCACCCTTTGAGCCGCCAGCAGCCTCTGGGAATGCCGTCTCATGCCATTCGAACTCGTCTGATGATCGGGGACTCGGCTGCTTGTCTAAATGCTCATTTGCGTCCCCGTCCGAGTCGAGAGAAGCGTCTGCCAGCTCCTGAAGGGCAGAATCAATGTCTAAATCCGGACGCAACGACCGGAGGAGCGACTGCAGCTGTCTATTTCTGCGTTCTGCGGCGTCGAGATTTCTCCTAGTCAGTGGTGTTCGGGAGGGCAGTGCATCGAAGGTGCACCGCTTCCCAGATGTCGTGCAATACCTTAACGGACCGACTAGGGTGATGGATAGCGTGCAGGCCGTGTTTTCGTATGGTGTTTAGAATGAAAACTGTTCGTTTACTTTAGCCTATATTCCGCTTATAATAATTTAAAAGTAGTATTATAGATAAAGCCGTAATAAGATAAAAGCTATAACGAGTCTAAAGCCGTAACGAAGCTATAACTAACGTAAAAATAGCTTTCCCCTAAAAGCTATACCCCTATTATTTAGAGTAATAAATAATATCGTATTTAGTATAGTCTTACTATAGATTTAAAGTCGTAGCTATACTTAGCTTACTATAGTAATACGACTATATTATTATTAATATAGTATCTAGAGAATTACTATCTCCTAAGAACTATAGTTTATTAGGCGAAATAGATTTTAGAGTAATATACTTAGTAAATAATTCCTATAGCTATTATAGGTTAGATTAAGAAACTATTTAGCTTATTACCGTTATATATATTCTCTAGCCGCGCTACGCTTACCTCTATATATACTTAAAGCTATTATAGTAAGCGCTAAATCTATAAGTAATCTATTGAATCTATACTTCCTATTTCTAACCTACTTTTATCCTACTTTATATTAATAGGTATAATATAAAATGTCCTTACGCCGATAGCTAGTAGCCTAATAATTATAGTAGGGTCTACTAGCCTAACTTAGAGTCGCGTATAACCTATACCGAGGACGGGATTGATACTACTAGATATACTTATAGTAATACGGGTATATTTAAGGAAAATACGCCGCTCTTTATCGAACTTATAAATATAAATATAGTTAATTCGTACTACTCCGTTTCGTACCTAAATAAAATTACCTATCTTAAAGATAAAGCGGCGATCCTCTATACTAATATACTATTAGATACCTATTATAATTTAGAAGGATCGGACTTATAGGTTAGTAAATAAGACTTTCTTAACCTATACGAAGGTACTGTTCTCGAACTAGACTATATATAGTATATTATATTCCTAGGAGTATACTTCTTATAGTATCTTTATAAATACTAAGTCTATATAAGAGGCGCGAGTTAGTAAGAATAAAGTCTTTCTATAGTACTCTACTAGGATCTTACCTATACCCTTTAGAAATTAGTACTAATTATCCGGCTTATTAAAGTCGTTAAAGTCCTATTTAGGTTTTAACCGCTCTAATCGGGGGAGAATAGCTATAAATAAGCTAGGATACTAGCTCTAGGCTTCCTAGAGAACTATCGTAATTCTATTACCTATATCCGTATCTATAAATACGTTCTATAGGATAAAGCAAAGCGTCTAGCGGACGTTCTTACGCTTTAAAAGCTCCTTTTCGATATAGCGATAGTTAGTTAGATATACTAGAAGCTTAAAAAGGCTAGGTACGAGAATATTAGTAAATAGAGAGAAGCTAAAGTAATTAATAGATACCGATATTCATCCTCTCTAATAAGGATATTAATAGTATAAGATAGGCTATACTCCTCGAAAGTAAGAGGGTAGTAAATACTAATATATATATTTAGTAGCTTTATCTCTCTTAAGTAGATTAAGGCCTTATCTATAGTTAGCTTCTTAGTAATACCTACCTACTACTAAACCTCTTCTTCTCCCTCTTCGAATAGTAGGGAGGTATTATCGTCTATTTGCGCGCTAGCATACTATTTAGTTTACTATAAAACTTAGGATTACGAACTAAATAAAAGGACGGATATTTTACGCTATTTACGACGGGGATTCTTTCTAAGAGTTTTAGAGGTATACTAAAGTAATACTTAAAACTTAAGACGAAAACTAGTAATAATCTCCTATAGATTTTCGCGGTCTCGAACGTTAACTTCTTCGCTTATAAGAATATAACTACTCGTTATAGTAGATATAAAGTATTTAACGGTAAGATCTTATAGTAGCTATCTAACCTAATATTTCTTCTCTAATATACCGTAGAGATATAGATTTATATACTCTTTACGAAGCTAGAGACGAAGAATAACTAGGATAACTAAGTACTAACGAGTATACTCTAATAGAGTATAACTCTTAAGATAATAGAGTAGGCCTTAGACTCGTAGCTAACTAGAAGGAAATAGAAAAGTTCGGAGTATCGTAGCGTAGTCTTTCCTATACTTTAGTAGTATAATTATATTAAGAAGAAGGTTATATATTAAGCGAGATAGCCCTTAATACTTAGAGTAAGCTAGATTAGGGGGGCGGGAGAGAAGATAATTAAGGGCGGGAGAGATAGTAAATAACGGTAGATCTTTAATATCGAGACTATTCTACTAAGTAAACTTAGCCTTTAAGGCGGTAGTTAGTAAGAGTAATATTTTATAGCGTAAATAAATCGTCTAAAAGTAATATCGGCTATAGTTAAATATATCGTAATTAAGATTACCTCGATCTATAGTAGTAATCTAATAGAAGCGATAACTAAGATTTACGCGCTAAGTCTTTATACCTAAGTTTTACTACTACTAAGGTATATCTATAATATATACTTAAGTAGCTACGTAAAGTAAGACTTCTTTACCCTTAATCGTAGTTAATAAACCTTTATCTAGTATAGCTAAGCGTGGCCTTATAGCGCTAATAATATCTATAAAATTGCTTCTATAGGGTCCTAATATTAAAGGGAAAATATTCGGACGACGGTTCCTCTCGCTTATAGAGATATTGGCTAGGATAAAGTATATATCTATAATTAAGTAGTAGGTATTACGGTATAGCCTAAAACTATTAATAAATATAAGGAGTTATAGCGAGATTATCTTTTGGCTAGTAATTATAGAATTAAACTATTTAAGATAGTCCCGACTAAACTCTATTAGCTCTAACTCTCCTCGAATTAGATAAGTCCTATAAATTAGGGAAATAATCTAATCTATCGGATTATATATACGACGGATAAGAATAGTTTCTTTAGGGCTATTAATAATAGGGCAAGTCTTATTAGCGAGACGGTTATTACTAAAGTAATAGTTAAGTATAAACTCTATCTTACGGGTACTAATATAAGCTTTAGAGATTATAGTAACCTTACTCTATAATATTAACGCCTTATTTAGAGCTAATAGAATAGCTAAAAGCTATACTAATAGGAGGATTCTAGCCTTAGATAGGAGATAAAGCTCCTAAACCTTAACGACTTTAATTTCTTTTATACTCGTAGGACTACTTAATCTTATATCTTTACTAATACTAAGGACTCGACTAGTATACGGAAAATATAAGGCTCCTAAGGAATATACTTCGCATAATAGGTTAGTATATAGGAAGGAGATAAAATCTGATAGAAAGATTAGCTTTCCGTTAGAATAGTAAGTAAACTCTCCGGAAGTAGATCTAATTATAGAGTTCTAGGTACGGGAATACTAGAGCTCTATTAGATTATTATAATACTCCGCTATACCGAAATATATATTCTTACGTAGGTCTAAATTTAGAATATAAGTAAAGAGGTCGATAGGGTTAAAGAAAAAGAGATCCTTAATAGATATAATAGTCTCCTTTCTTAACTTCTTAGTTTAGCGAGTCTCTACTATCTCTCGTAATAGTTACTCGCGTATAAGGTTAATTTTCTACGAGCGTATATTAGTAAGTAGGAGGTATAAAATAGCCTAGCGCCTTAGGGTTAAAAGGCCTTTAGAGAGTTACTATATTTCTTTAGCTACTTCTAGAGACTAGATTATTTCTAAGAGTACCGTATATTTCTCGCGTAAGATTCTAGTATCCTAATACTATAAACCTATAAGTAAGAGGAATTTATCGGGTTCCTTATAGAAAACTTCGTATTTAAGTAGCTTAGACTCGTTATCGCTAATATCGCGAGCTTAATTTAGTAGAACGCGTAGTCTATTACCGCCTAGAATATTAGCTTTAGATTAAGTATCCGTATCTAGCTCTTAAGTAGCGTTATCTAGTTCTTAAGTAGCGTTATCTAGATTCGATTTAGTATATAGGAAAGAGGTAGAGATAGATCCTTCTTAGTCTCTATCGTCCTTAAGCTTAAAAGGTTTAGTAGGTATATTATTAAGGAGGTAATTACCGCTAAAGTAAGGTTTATTATATTCGTCGTCTTAGAGAAGCTCTTTTAGACCGCCGTAAATATATCGTATCTTCTACTCCGTATCTCCGTTCTCGATCGATTCGATAATATCCGTTATAGAAATCTATTCTATAAGTTAGAAATCGATATACTAATATATAAGTAAGGTATAGATAGTATATACCTTTTACTCTTTATTACCGCCGTTATAGAAATCCTCTAGAGGTAAAGCTAAACTAATATCCGTATCTAATATTCCGACGGGAGAGAGGCTCTATTCTTACTAAAGTCCTTCTTCTAAACCTCGCTAAAGTCCTCCTTCTAAACCTTTAGCTACGTCTCCGGTTTATCCTTCGAGGTTACTATCTTCGAATAGCGCCTCCTCTTCTATATCCTTATTAATTATAGTTTTCTAGCGTTTACGGCTAGGCTCTAAGCTCTATCGTAGCGGTAAAGCTTTTTGTAGCCTTAGTCGCGACGCCGCGGATCGTATAGAGAGGCGTAACTTCTTAGGTACTATCTCTAAGTCGTATCGTAGTATTAAGTATAGTTTATAGATACCGTAGTAGTTATAGGTATAGGTAGTTTATAGCGCCTTATTTAAATAGTAGGATAGATAGACGCGGCTAGATTTTAGCCTTAGTTCTATTTCCGTGCCTAGGCGACGGGATATATATAGAAATAATTACGCTTAAAATCACGTCTAAATTAAAAGCTAAATAAAAGACTAGTTTTTAATTTAAGAAAGGACGAAGTTTAGGTTTTAATTAAGGGATTAGGTTTTGGAATTAGTATAGTATTAAAGAGGCTATCGAATTATCTATTATCGTAGGGTACCGTCCTATAGGTAGCCTATTCTACTTATTATAAAGTAGAAGATCTATTAATGAGTAATTACCTCTTCTTATCTAGGTCTAGAGGATAGGATCTATAAGGTAAGAGGTTAGTAAAGACGAGAAGTAATAAGAACTACTAAGGCTTAGACTAGTATACTTTAGCTAGGTAGATTCCCCTAGGAATCCCTATTAGAAAGATATTCTCTATCCTTAAATAATATCTAAGAGCGAGTAAGAATACGAGAGCCTCGTCTAAATAATAGTAAGTTCTAGAGAAAGATATCGTCTTCGTTACCTCCGTTATATTAACTACTAATCTAACCTTAATCTAGGTTCTTATCTATATTCTTATCCTAGATTCCCTATTCTTCGCTATTATCGTTATTATAATCGATAATGATACTATTAGTATTATACTTAAATTCCTTATCCTCTTCTGCTAGGTATTCCTCCTCTTTAAAATTATTCTAAGACTCGTTAATAGGGACGTTACGGCGCGCGATAGATAGTCGCTTTTTAGTAGAAGGGGGACGACTAATTAAGAATAAAGCCTTAATCTCTATAAAGTCTCCCTTCTTAAGAGCTTGCTATACGCGATAAGCCTTAGATAGCTCGATAAAATTAGCCTTCTTAATATCGTTAAACTCTTCCTATAGAGCGTAATAGTTATAAGCGTCTAAGAATACTTACTTAATATCTCTTAACTTCTTACTACCGTTATTAAGATAGCGCTTTACTATAGCGTAGACGTTTAGATATATCTCTAAGGGATAATATTAATATATATCTTACTAGATTAGAAAGGGATAAAAGGAATTACCTAAAAGAAACTACTTTCTAAGCTTACTTAAACTATTAAAGTCAATAAACTCCTTTATATAATAGAAAATAAAGACCTAGTTCTTATAATTAAATCGAGAGAAAATATAGGCCTTAAAGGCTTAATTACCTATTAACCGGATCTCTTCGGGATTACTAGCTTACGCGATTAGAGTCTCGATATATACCTAGAAAGCGATTAGCTATAAAATAAAATAAAGCTCGATAGATCTTATACTATAAGAATAAAATAAAAACCTCAGGAATACGAATTAGAAATAGAGAAAGAGATAGAGTAAGAGAGGAATTTAAAATAAAATACTATAATAATAAACGGGAAGATATAGATATAATTAGAATAAGTATAATAGGAGCTTATACTTACTATAGCGAAGTTATAGACTCTCGATTTCTATTAGTAAATATTCTTAGATATACGGAAGTAAAGATTCTTAAAATCTTAGGACTCCTCTAGTACGCGTAAACCTACTACGCTACTTACTATTTTATCTAGATTAATATTAATATATACTAATATAGTATTCTAGTAGATTTATCTATTAATCTAGCGAGTAAGAGAAGCGCGCTCCTTATTAGAAAGAGATTCGGGGCTCTCTTATCCTTCTAAGTTCTTCTTCTTCTTTATTAGTCTCTTTATTTTTTCTCTATTATATATAGGGTCCCCAAGGGGTCGGGTCGGGTCGGGTTTTAGGGTACCCCTAACCTACGGGGGCAAACGGGGGTTAGGGTTTTAGGGCGGGGATAATTTACCCCCTAATCCAATAATCGGGGTAGAATTAGGGGCGTACGTAATACTTATTAAGATATAATACCTATATAAAGTATTATATAATATTATTAAGAGATAAGGTATTCTTATAGGAAGTAAGAGTAATAATTTAGTAGAATCTAGGTCTTAAGTTATAATATTTATATATCGAGCATTACTAATAGTCTCCTAATAGTTAATATAGAGAGAGAGCTATTTATTTAGTACTAGTATATAGAGAGAGAACGGGTATAATATTAGACGCCGTCCTTAGACTTATTATCCAATATATCTCGCTTATTAATAATACTATTATTAGTTACAAAACTATCTAGATTCCTATTATTATTATTATCTTCTTCTTCTATCTCCTTATTATCCTCCTTATCCTTATCTTAAAGCCGACCTTAAAATATAGAGGCTAGAGTACCTTTATTATCTACTATATCTATTTTATTAAGATAATTACTATTAATATTAGTCTTCTATTAGCTAATAGTAATATTACTAAACGTTAGAGATCTATATTACGAACTCTACTATATCTCTAAGTAGTATCTCTCTTCGAACTAAATATAAGCTCTTATACCTTATTTACTAGCGAGGCTTTAGGTAGATTAGCTCTTAATCTAGCTTTATTAATAGAATATACTATCTACTAACTAGTAGGACCTAGTAAGGAACGGCTAGTTATAAGTCGATTACGTAGGATCGTAATTTCGTCTATATTAAAAAATTAGTAAGGAGAGATAAAGGGAAGGGAATCGATAGTATAGGTCCCTATAGTAATAAGGGCCTATATAAGCGTTAGAGACTATTAGTAGACTATTAGGTAAGCGGAATACTAACTAATAGTTCTTCTTTATAAAGATATTTATAGATCTTCTTATTTTAAGTAACGAGTACTAGACTATTTACTTTAGTATTTAATAATTAAGCTATATACTACTATAATCTCCTTATAAGTCTAAATATAGTTTGCTAGTAGTTTAAGTAGCGAGCGATAGTAGCTTCCCAGAACTTTTTAATTTACTTATCTACTATAGGGGACTAGATTTTAGTATTAAGAAGTACGTCTAGATCTTAATTAAGGGATTCGTCGTTATCTTCGTCGTCCTCTTTATTATTATCTTTATCGCCGTCTTCGTCGTCTTCGTTATCTTTATTATTATTAGGTTTGAAGGCGATAATTTTATTAAGAGGGCGTTTAAGGATATTATAATAGCTACTAGTAGTAATTCTAAAGGTATTAATTAGTTAGAGGACTAGTAAAAGAGTAAGGAACGTTAGTATAGATATACCTCTTATCTATAACTTCTTAAGTAGCCGCCTATAAAAGCTCCTTTTAACGCGCCTCTAGTAATTTATTAAAGCCTAATAAGTCCTTTACTTTCTTACGCGCTACTAATATTATAGTATATAGATACCGCCTAGCGTAATCTTTTATCTTCTTAAAGTCTTTAAGACCCTTACGGCGCGTAGTCTCTTTCTATATATACTTATTTATAGATCGCTACGTAACTAGTTTAGTAGGCGCTATAGTAGAGAGCGGCTAAAATAGGGAACGGCTAATAGTCTACTAATAGTTAAGGGTACGATTAGAAAGTAAAATACGCTAAAATTACTTTTATAGATAGGATAATATTAATTAGTAGAAGGAGTTCGTCCTAAGCGCGAAATAGTAAGTATAGGCCGATAATCGTCGCCTAAAGCGGCTTAGCGTATAGAGATTTTAACGCTAGTCTATCGTATATTAGAACGCGCCTTTACTAGTTACCTCTATAACTATTATCCTTGTATTAACTTAGCTAATTATATCTTATTAAACCTATTAAATTATTCTTATCGTTATTTATTACTATAGTATATCTTTATTTTAAATTTACGCGTATACGTATTCGGTAATACTAATTATAACCTTAGGCGCGTACTAAGATAACTAGTATAATTACTACTAGTAGCTCCTAGATCGCTCGAAAGTCTTTAAAAGGTTTAACTAGTACGCCTAAGTTACGTTTAAGAAAAATAACTACTCGAAAGGCTTCTATAAAGAAACCCTAACGTTATAAGCTAGGAAGTAAGTAAAATACCTATTAATTTACTAATAATCTATTAATTCTTACTAACGTAAATTCTAGCCGTCGTATTACGTAAGATTCGTCGCTACTAGAAGGGGACTAAACTCCTCCTACGTAAGTTACTATTTATAAGATTTATAAAAGAGATTACCTAGGATTTACTTATTATTAAGAATATACGCTTTTAGAAGACGGCTATTAATATAATTTAAGAAGCGGCCGAGGCCTTCCTAGTTAGCTTATTTAAAGGTAATATTTAATATATACTTAATTATCTCTAGTCTACTAATCTAGAATATATACTAATCTATACGCTATCTATACTAAGCGAGTAACTATTTAGTTAAAGAATATATAGTTAGTAAGACGGCTTCGTTAGGGTAGGGGTAGTAGCGCGTAAATTCTAGACTAAAAATATAACTAAATAATATACTTTTAGAGTTATATACTATAGGATAAAGTAAAGTATATATTAGGCGTAGAATATTAATAATACTAGTATTTACCTCTCTTAACTATTAGTAGACTATTAAGATCTCTCTCTCTATCTTTCTTTATCTAAGCTAAATAAGAAACGGTAAATTCAACCTCTCTTAATAATTAGGAGACTATTAGGATCTTTCTCTTCGTCTCTCTTTATATAAACTAAATATATTATCGTAAATATAGGCTCCCTCGACTATTAGAAGACTATTAGGATATCTTCTATCGTCTTTCTTTATCTAAACTAAATATAATATCGTGAATATAGCCTCTCTCGACTATTAGAAGACTATTAGGATCTCTCCTATTATCTTTCTTTATCTAAACTAAATCTAATATCGTGAATACAGCCTCTCTCGACTATTAGGAGACTATTAGGGTCTCTCTCTTCGTCTCTCTTTATATAAACTAAATATATTATCGTAAATATAGGCTCCCTCGACTATTAGAAGACTATTAGAATATCTCCTATCGTCTTTCTCTATCTAAACTAAATCCAATATCGTGAATATAGCCTCTCTCGACTATTAGGAGACTATTAGAATCTCTCCCGTCGTCTTTCTTTATATAAGCTTAATAATAGGTTATAAATTCGTCTAAGTATATATTCTAGTACTTTAAATTATACTACGTAATAATTTAATATTCTTCTTATCAACTCGAACCCCAAGGATATATTTTATTAAGATTTTAATAAATATATTTAATTTCTATAAGAATTAATATATATATACTACAACACGTTTAAATAAAATAATACTTAGTTATAAAGAAGAATAACGAGTATACTATCGATCTATATATTTAGATATATATTATTTATCTACCTTAGGTATAGCTATATAAGCTTAAATAATTTCGTATAACCCTTAGTATTATATCGGAGTTAATATTTACTTAGTATTATACGGTCGTATAAATTCTTAGAGGAAGTAAGAGGGATAATTTAGTAGAATCTAGGTCTTAAGATATAATATTTATATAGCGAGTATTACTAATAGTCTTCTAATAGTTAATATAGAGAGAGAGTTATTTATTTAGTACTAGTATATAGAGAGAGAACGGGTATAATATTAGACGCCGTAGCCCGTCCCTAGACTCGCCTTTTAATATAATATTAATAGGTTTATTCTTTAGTACTAGCGTTATTATCCTTATCTTTACGCTCTTAACCTTATATCTACGCCTTTAATTAGAATATTTACGCTTCGTAGGTTTAAAATCTTCTAGAATACTATATATCTTACTACTCTAAAACTAGAGTAATAGGACTACCCCCTAGGACCGGCTAGATCTATAATAGTATTATTAAAGAAAGAGAGTTAGTAAGCGTAGGTATTACTTTATACCTAAACTTTCTAGATTTAAATCCTTATCCTAATAGTAACCTAAATTAATCTCTTACTACTATAATACCGCTTCTTCCCGTCCTTTATAAGCCGGCTTAATAAGCCGATTATCTATAAGTTTAGACTTCGAACTACCTTATCTCTCGTCTTCTTAAAGTCTTTAATACCCTTACGGCGCGTAGTCTCTTTTAGTATATAGGGATTCGACGATTACTACGTAATTAGCTTAGACGGCGCTATAGATAAGGGCTAATAGTCTACTAATAGTTAAGGATATAAATAGAGGCTAAAAGATAATAGAATAGTATATACTAGGATAATATAAATAATTAGTAGAGATTCTTAGTCCTAAGCGTAAAATATTATATATAGGCCGATATTCGGCGCCTAATTTAGCTTAGCGTATAGACTTTTTACGCTAGTCGGTCGTATCCTAAGACGCGCCTCCGTAACTATTTTCTATTTAGAATATTACTATTACGCCCGCTTTAATTCCGCTAATCGTATTAATTCTACCCTACTTATTCTATTCTTTTTATTAATCTTTATTATAGTATATATTTATAAGGAATTCGATCGTATACGTATTTAGTAATATTAACCTTTACTTTAGGCGGATAACCCTAAACGAGTACCTTTCTAAAAACTTATCCTAAAAGTCTTAGAGCTAGAACCGCAAAAGAAAACTAAGTAATAGCTTTTAGAAGACTAGCTTTATATAGAGATACGCGCTTATTAAGATAAACTATATAAACGCGACCTTACGTAAAGAGCTAAAGAGAGAAGATAATTATAGAAATAACTTAGGGAATAGGAAGACGAGCCTATAAATAGCGTTAATATAGATACTAGTAATAAAGATACTAATTAAGATAGTAGCTAAGACTCTAATATACCTTAACCCGGCTCTAGCTTATCTATACCTTTACCTCGACCTTATATCTTTAAAGATAGATCGCCTAGTTCGTCCGTACCTCCGCCTCCGTCTCGTAACTTTAAAGGCCGTTCGATTTTCTCGCCTAAACCGCCTTTACCGCCTCTATAACGTCTATAACCTTTACTAGTACTATTAAAATCTTTAAGTAATTCGTATTCTTTAGAGAGTATAGACCCTAGTATTAAAGCTAGGATAGATATAATACCTCTACCGCCTTAAAATTAACCTCCTCGTAAATAACCTACTAAAAGAAAGACTAATCTAATAACTAGAGATATTACGATAGGCGGTAATAAGCCTAGTTATAACTTAGAATCTATAGTAAAGCGTACGGATATCCGTCTATCCCGTAGTACTAAAGTACTAAATAGCGCTAATCGCGTAAGTACGGCCGCGTCTTATACTTAAAAGGTATCTCGTAAATAAGGTAGAAAGAAAACTATAGGTCCTTAGAAGAGGGTACCCTACTACTTTAAGTTAGGAAGTAAGTAAAATACCTAATAGTTTACTAATAGTTCTTTAATCTTTACTAACGTAAATTCTAGCCGTCGCGTTACGTAAGATTTATCGCTACTAAAAGGGAACTAAAATACTTACTAAGTTCGGGCCGTTTACTAGACTAGTTTACGAGATTACCTAGAACTATAAATTAGATCTATATTTCTAGAGATCGGCCCTCGAGGCCCTATAAGAGGCTATAGAAGTCTTTATTGTTAGTCTTTTTAAAGGTAAACTTTAGTATATCTTTTATCTATCTAATATACTAATAAGTAATAGATACTAACTTATACGCTATCCACGCTAAACGTATTACTATCTAGATAAAAGATATTTAATTAGTAAGGCGGATTCGGGGAGATAGTAATAGATAGTAGATAATATAATTAAATAATATATTTTTAGAGTTTTATACTATAGAATAGAGGCGTTTAGTAAAACTAGTATACCTTAGTTATTAAATATAAATACTATTAGTCTTTACCTCTCTTAACTATTAGGAGACTATTAGAATCTCTTTATCGTCTTTCTTTATCTAAACTAAATATAATATCGTGAATATAGCCTCTCTCGACTATTAGTAGACTATTAGAATCTCCTTCTCTATCTTTCTTTATCTAAGCTAAATAAGAAACGGTAAATTTAACCTCTCTTAACTATTAGGAGACTATTAGAATCTCTCTCTTCGTCTTTCTTTATATAAACTAAATATAATATCGTAAATATAGCCTCTCTCGATTATTACGAGACTATTAGAATATCTCCTATCGTCTTTCTTTATCTAAACTAAATATAATATCGTAAATACAGCCTCTCTCGACTATTACGAGACTATTAGGATATCTTCTATCGTCTTTCTTTATCTAAACTAAATATAATATCGTAAATATAGCCTCTCTCGACTATTAGGAGACTATTAGAATCTCTCCTATTATCTTTCTTTATCTAAACTAAATCTAATATCGTAAATATAGCCTCTCTCGGCTATTAAGAGACTATTAGGGTCTCTCCTATTATCTTTCTTTATATAAACTAAATATTAAATAGTGAATTCAACTAAATATATATCCTAATACCTAAGATTATACTATAATATAATATAATATTCTTCCTATTCACTCGAATCCTAAGGAGATATTTTATTAAGATTCGAATAAATTAATACCTTTCGTTACGTTCTTTAAGATTATAGCCTCTTAGTACTATACTAGATTTTTATCTTATTTCGAACGAGAAAATAGGCTCTAGCCTTTATCTATTATACTATATTAGTCTACGTCCTTATCTATTAATACTCCTATACTACTATAGCCTTATCGTTATCGTCGTCCGCGTCTATACCTACGCCTTATAATCTATTCCTACGAATTAGCCTTAATAAAGAAGTCTACCTTTAGGTACCCGAATATACGGACGAGTTCTAGGACTAGTTTATCGAATAAGTATAGTATAAGACCGAGTTCGACGAAACTAGTAAAGTACGTAAATCTAAAATAAAGTTCCGTAAATTTAGCGGTACTAAGTAGGCTATATACTAGACATACTTCTAGGAGGGGGCTTATCGAATAACTAGCGCCCTAAAGATCGTATACTTACGATACGATAAGATTATAGTCTACGGGAATTACTACGGTATAAAGAGTCTTATAGAATATATTGATTCTAATACCTATAAAGTAATTTCTAAGAGACGAGGTTTAAAGTAGCTAACTATTAAAGAGGGCTTTAGAGTATCGGTAAGACTATTAGTAAACTATTAGGTCTTCGAAATACTAATATCTACTAGAAGTACCGTACTAAAGTAGAGATTATAGAGGCCGGCGATATTAAGATATATACTAGTAGCTTTACCTAGTAACTTATTAGGACTATCGTCTTATATAAATAGGTAATAATAGCGGTCGATAACATCGAATTCTTTCGTCTTATACGATACTTAAATCCCGAAATTACTATAATATCTTCGTCGACTATTACTAACTATATTCTTAAGCTATAAGAGGCTACTAAAAATATAATCCGTAAACGTCTCCCTCTATCGCCTTAGAAAGTCGTATATATCTTAGATAGATAGTCTACGCCTCGCCGGGATAGCTACGTCGTAATTAAGGTATACTAGGTTCGTAATAATTAGATACTTAAAGACGTACTAATCGGTTTTAAGCTCTATACCGGTACCTATAGTAGTACTTATCTTACTAAACTTATAATAGGGCGGCTATAGTATTTCGACCTAGTATAGAGGGTTATTACGTTTACTACGGATAACGCGTCGAATAATAAGACTATAGTATAGTCTATTAACGCGTTAATTATTAAGCTATATAAATATACGAATATTTAAAATAAGATTACGCTCTATCCCTATATCGTATACGTAATATAGCTTAGCTATAATAGCCTTCTCTCCGATATTAAAATACGACCAATAAAGGATAAGCTTATAAGGAACTAGTTAGAGGAGGAGGAGAAAACTACTATAGTACTTATAAGGGGCGAAATTCCTATAAATACTTAAAGAGAAGTAAGTTAACCTCTAATAGTCTTCTAATAGTTCTAGAGTCCTATAGCCTACTAATACTATTCTTTACCTAAAGCTTCTATATACTATAGCTAAAGCGCGTTAGATTACTATCTTTATTAATTCGAGCGAAGGACGCTAGCTTTTGTTCTAGAGGATTTAAGCCGTATAGCTTAAGGAGTATAATACTTATTTAATAGCCTAATATCTTCGCCCGATATAGGATATTAAGACTAGGTAGGATTCTACTTTCTATATATTAGTACGTCTCCTTAAGTTAGGCGAGCCTATTATAACGTATATAAAGAAAGAATACGCGTATCTCTCTCTTAATAATAATAAATAGGGCTAAGTTAAATACCTTATTAATATCCTTCGTTCTTTTACTATATATACCACCCTTATTAGTACGTCTAAAGAACCAACTATCTATTAGGTCTTCGAAATCTATAATCGTCTCTTTATATACCTTAAGGACGTAGAGGAGATACTAAAGAGTAAGACGCGTCGATAGAAGGTCGAGATTAGAAAGGTATATAATAGAGTAAGGGAGAAGATTAAGGTCTACTACTCTACTACGTTATATAGCTAGGTAGGTAAGCTCTACGGAATAGCGATCCTTCTTAATCTACGCGTAAAACTTAGTACTTAGCTAAACCCTAAGTAGATACTAACTAAGGATAACGAGTTCGATTAGTAGGCGTATTATTAAAATAGCTATATAATAGTAAATACGTAACGCGAACTCTAACTAAATAATAAAGGGCTATACCTAATAGCCTTAAGGATATAGAGATCTCCCTAGATTCTATTAAGGTATAAATAGTAATAGCTAAGGCCCTAATACCTTTACTAGTTATAAGTAGGCTAACTAACCGGATAATTAACGATAGATAGAAAGAGTTTAATAACTATCAGTCGTAGAGTAAGTCTCCTCTTATCTAATAGTTCTCTAATAGTCTCTAACGCGTAACTAGACGAGGCGTAAACTTACCTAAAGAGACCCTTCTAGTAATAGAAGCTTATCGAGCCTCGCTTCCCTCGTATTACTATAATAGTTAAGAATATTTTCGTAATTTAGGTAGCTAGTATTAGTATTAAACGAGAGTTTAGTATTATAAGTACTTTTAATACGGATAATAAGACGTATAGTCTAAATATTCTCGTAGCCCTAATAATAAATAACTATAAATAGAGAGTACGGTAGAAGTAGAATCTCTAGGATTACTACTTAATTTATACGCGTAAGGATATAGTTATATCTAACGAGATTAAGGTAGAGCGTTAGATATCGGAGGAGGCTATTTATTATTTTATTCGTAACTTACTTAATCTTAATAATATAAGTAAGACGGAGGATATACTCGATCCTAATAACTTACTATTTAAGGGAGAGGAGATTAGAATAGAGATAGAGATAATACTTAGTAGCTTTAAGCGAGATAAGGAGGGTTTATTAGGTAATAACCTCGAGATAGTTCCTTATATAGTAGATCGCGTAAAGGGTTATACGAAAAGACGCGCTTAAAATAAGAATAATAGAGAGAAGCGTAAGGCTCGTAAGTTAATAGTTCCGGAGTTACGAAGGGCTAGTAGCTTAAGCCTTTACGTAATAGTTAATCCGGAAAGTAATAGTAATAATACGGGCTCTATACCTAAATAAACTCGCTTAAAGATAGACCTATAATCGTAGTTAGTAGTAATAACTAACTTTAACTATTAGGAGACTATTAGTATTCTAGGATTATATATTTATACTACGTATATATATAGTTATAAATAATTATAAGTTAAAACTTAGTATTTCGACTCTAGATAGATTAATATTTAAAGCTTAGTATCTCTACCCTCTATTATATATATATTATATAATATATTATAAGACTAGTATTACGTACCCCTAATCTATTTAGTTAGGTCGGGGTTTATCGGGGTAAGAGTCGGGGCGGGGTCCTCTTAGAGAATACCCTCCTAATCTAAACCCCCCCCCTAACCCCCCCTAACCCTAAGGAGTTAGGGGATAACCCGACCCCTTAGGGACCCTAATTATATAATACTTTTTAGAGGGTAATACGCTTAGTAGACGTAATCATAATTAAGCGAGGAGTTAAGAAATTAAGCGGGCTATTTGTACTTCTAGCGTTAGATTACCTAGAATAATAGCTAGATCTTAATAATTACCTAGGAGTAGCTATCTTCTACTTCTACCGTTCTACGTTTACTTTTTATTACGTATTAGAGTATTATCGCGCTTATTACGACGTCTATCCGAGTTACGAACTAGAGCGTCTAAAAAGCTTAGTAGTAGCTACGATCCGCGGAAAGAAGGCGTTACTAGATCTTTATCGTCTTCTTAGATATCCGATACTCGAGGTATTCTAGCTAAGGTCTATTTAAAGTTAGGTTTAATAAATAAAATTTATCTTCTTAGAGATACTCTTTTATCTAAAGTAAACGCGGCGTACTTCCCAATAGATATATAGGTAGATCTAGATCGATCAGGATTCTACCTAGGGGAGCTATTCCGACGATTAGAATTTAAGGTTCTAAATATAAAGCGACGTATAATATTTTATACCTAATAATTAAGAACTAACGTTCTTTAGAAGAATACGGGTACTTATAGCTAAAGGTATACCTCAACCTTATCTATATAAAGTAGGTAATTAGGACGGCTACTCTATTGGAGCTAATATTATTATTCTAGGTACTACTTATAGAATAGAGGTTTAACCTCTTTCTTATCTACCTCTCGAAGGTTACGCTCTAGCTCTTAAGCTACTAGGTAGTATTTTAGCTCTACCTATTACTCTACCTCTACCGGTCGCTAAAGCTCGAGGTTTACGGCTACCCTTCTTTAGTACTTATTACTCTTATTCTTCTTAATCTACTATAGTTACGGGCGCTATAACGACGTAGTATTAAGTTCTATATAGTATTATAAGTTAAAGCCGTATTTCGAAAAGATATATTTAGCGGAGAAAAATAGTACCGATATCGCTAAGTTAGCTAATTACGGCTTACGCCTAGAAGCGGCTTTTATCCTATAATAATTTTATAGAAGTTACTACTCGTAAACTATAATAAGACTTAAAAGCTATAACTCGACTATAATAATCTACTAAATCTATAGTAAAGCGCCTTTTAACTTTAAGAACTATAGCGCTACTTATTTATCTTTATTACGTCTTAACTTTTTATTACGCTTTACGCATATCACTATTCTACTTTTTTTCACCATTACGTACACCGTTTTGGGGCTATAACCACTTACAGCACACTTTAGCCCTTTCTTGGCGGTCCGGTAAGGTACGTACACATTTGCGAGTCGTCCCGACTGCCCATGCATTTGGTCTTACGTTTCTGGCACTGTGTACAAGCTCGCCGCTGGACGGTTGAGCCTCTTCCTTGTGAGCTGCGGGCCATCTCCATCATGGCGGCTGGACAAGGAGTGATGAAACACCACCTTGACGCGGGTTGTGCGTGTGGTGTGTGCAGGTGGTATCGCCGTGATTACTAAGGTAGGTAGTAATGCCAGTGTATGGCTGGCAGCATTACTCTTTTTGGACGTACGTAACGATGATTCATTACTGGTACAAAGTAAGGTCAAGTACTAGGTACACAAGGTATACATATAAAGTAGAAGTAAATTGGCAGGTCGGTATCCATACTCGTAGCGCCTCTCGTAAGGTACCTTCGTACTTGGACATCTGTCGTGTGCTTTACGCTTCGTTTACACTGTAGACTACAATGCCAGGCCTGACCATTTTCCTTCTCGCTTCTTCCCCATTGACCAAATCGTTTCCTGACGCCCTCCGCACCGCATCCTCCCAATTCGTCTCAATACCTGCTTGCATATGCCGCTTCGCAACGCGATACCTGGCCACTTCCGCGTCCACGTCCACGAACCACGTATCGTCAACGAGCGCGCTGATCTGGTCCCAAGGTTTCTGGTCGTATAACAGCCAAAGGCCCTCCATGATGACTAGTGACATGTCCCCAGGAATCACAATGGCATCCTCCACCGGATCCTTCTCAGCATGGTCGAAGCTTGGCGCTGAAATGGTCATCGTCCCATCACGTTTTGTATCGTGTAGTTTTTCAACGAGGCTGACGGCTCGCGGCGCGTCAAATGTCCACGCGACGCCTCTTCTTGCATGCGCCTCCTCTCGGTTTGGCAGTGCATCCAGGGTCTTGCGTGGGAGATGAAACCCATCCATGGACAAGACGGTTGCGAATGGTTTTGCGGCTCTGATGTTCAACCTCCGCACGACTTCCTCTGCGATGGTGGATTTTCCCGAGCCCGGCGGGCCGGCAATCGCGATGAGTGCTCTATGTTGAACGTTGTCGTCCCGTGCTTTATCGTGGACTTTCAAGGCCCGCGCTGCGAGCGAGCTGTAGACGTGTTCCATGATGTGACGAGCGGAAGAGCTGAGCAGGATCTGGTACTTGAGGTGGGTTTCGGAACAGCCTCAGCGCAGCAGAAGACACGGCTGATCGGCAGCGGAAGGACTTTTCCAACATGTCATTCGAGCAGTACACAATTCCCTTGGTCATGACATCCGTGAAGTCGGGGCACTCTGCGCCGGGAAATTTGTGGAGTTTGACAAACAGTATGTGCTATGGTATGATACCCCACACTTTGCGGGACGAATCTCGGGCTCGGGGACTTGTACCCTGGAGTGCGACTTTACAACAACTTCAAGTCAAGGCTGAGATCGGATAGCTGTGATCCGATTGACCTCCGGATCTATCAGTTGCTTCCTAGACGTGGCATGCTGTACATTCTACCTACGCTACAGCCATTCCCGCTTACCACCCAAAATCAATTGCGAATACTTTCAGCCTCCGTTGCAGAGTACTAGCAAACATATATCATCGTAAATTTTCACAATGCCACCTAGTGCAGACAAGCCTCCAGGACTCGCAAGTCGCAATGAGCTCACCAAACGCGCGATTCCTCATATGGTCCTCAGCAATGGCTCATCGAAGTCATTGACCGCTCCACCTTCAACATCAATGCAATCAGCCGAAGCAAGATTCTCAGTCAAGGGCACTGCCATTGTCACAGGAGGCACAGGGACCCTAGGAATGACGGCTGCTACAGCATTACTTCAGCACGGCTTACAGGGCCTCATGCTGTTTGACGTCAACATAGACTCGGCTCGGAAGCAATTGAACAACCTACGGACGGAGTTTCCTGATGCCAACATTGAAGCTCTTGGTGTCGATGTCACAGACGAGGACGCCGTTCAAAGAGCGGTCGAAGAGACCGCGCAGCTTCTTGGCTCAGTCGATATTCTGCTTTGCTTCGCTGGGGTTGTGGGGTGTGTAAATGCCCTTGATATGCCTGCTTCACAATGGAGAAAAGTTCTTGAAATCAATACGACCGGATCTTTCATTTGTGCTCAGGCTGCTGCGCGACAAATGGTCAAACAGGGAGACGGTGGCTCAATCATTTTCACTGCCTCTATATCCGCCCATCGAGTCAACTATCCACAACCTCAGGCTGCATACAATGTCAGCAAGGCTGCTTTGCTCTCGTTGAAAAGCTGTCTTGCTGCTGAATGGGCTCGATATGGAATCAGAACAAACACAATCAGTCCTGGGTATATGGACACGATTTTAAACGAGGGAGATGGATTGGCGGAAACGCGGAAGATCTGGAGTGACAGAAATCCGTCGGGAAGGATGGGTGCGCCGAGTGAACTGACAGGAGCGGTAGTATTGTTAGCTAGTTGTGCTGGGACCTATATTAATGGCGCCGATATCGTCGTTGATGGTGGAGCGATTGTGTTTTAGAGCAATTTCTCAAAGGAATCTGGTCAAATTTGAACCTGAATTGGCATTAACTCGTGCACTTCAATTCTCTAACACCCGAAGCTCCTAGCCATATCTGAACGAGACTCGAGTCGTTGGCGGGATCAAAGGGTCGACGTCACTTTGAGCAAGTGCTTTCATTCAAGACACGAGAGATTAACAACCGAAGTTGCTGACCGAGTTAGCACGTCGGATTTGAGAAGACACTGTGAGTATCCACTGCGTAGTTGTGAACCTGCTTTGCCATGCCGGCGGATGCATCCTCACCATTTAACAAGTTTCTCGCCGAACAAAACACCGACAACCACAACCCCAAACATTACTATATGACAGCCTTTCCCTTCTAGCTCGGTTCCTCAAGCTCTCTCTTCGCCGCATCAAAGCCTTTCATAATGACAAAATATGCGGAACTCTCCGCCTGGTCAGATATCGACCCAATTCCCCAAGATGACGGACCAGGTCAGCCACTTGCAGCTATTGCCTACACCGATGCTTACAGCGAGGCGATGTCGTATCTGAGAGCGGTAATGGCCAGAAATGAGAGGTCGGAACGTGTGCTTGACTTGACGGAGGATATCATTGGCATGAACCCTGCACACTACACTGTTTGGTATGTTCACGATCGGGGACGTTTCGAGAAGATGAAGCACAGTGATTTGAGACTTGTCTTCGGAGCTCAGATACTTATGAATCGGATAGGCTCTACCGTGCTCGCGTCCTATTCCACCTCTCCCTCCCCCTCCGCAACGAGATCCAATGGCTCAATCCCACCTCCCTCAAACACCAGAAGAACTACCAAATCTGGCACCACCGCCAAACTATCATCGACCGCCTGAACGACCCGACAGGCGAACAGGAGTTCATTACTGAAATGTTCGCTCTAGACTCAAAAAACTACCACGTCTGGAGCTATAGGCAGTGGCTTGTAAAGAGATTCGCGTTGTGGGATGAGGGGGAGGTCGAGGCTTGTGAATTATTGCTGAAGATGGACGTAAGGAACAACAGTGCTTGGAATCATCGATGGTTTGTTGTTTTCGGGCGGGATGAGGGGGCAGCGGCTTTGAAGAATGAGAGTCTGGTACAACGAGAGCTCGAGTATGCTTTGGCTCGCTTGAGAGGTTTCAAGCCACTAATTAGACACAGATACACAAAATCGCAGATTCGATCTGCGCCGCAGAATCAGTCACCGTGGAACTATCTGCAGGGTCTTGCTAGACAAGCCATGGACCCTGCCGCTATATCATACTCCTCGCTCAAAGAATTTGCTTCGGAATTCGCATCTTTAGACGATCCTGACAATGTACAGTCTAGCCACGCCTTAGACATGTTGGCTAATATACTGGCGAAAGAGGGGGGCAAGAGCACGGAAGCGGCTCAGGCACTGGATCTTCTCGCCAACAAGTACGATCCGATACGAGAGAACTATTGGAACTACAGGAAGACTTTATTGCCAAGAGGTCCCGTGGATGCTGCGGCATATTGAGATAGGAGATGAACTGAAGAACAAGGGCGCAAGCGTTTGGTGGCGCGAGCTCCAAGCCCGGATTCGAGTTCATTCTGCATGCCAAGGCCAAAGTTTTCAACCGACAATTGCTGCAACTGTGGGTGTCTTAGTGGGAGTCTTGCCCCGCCAACTCCGGGGATTGATAGTGGGCATAGGCTTCGACAGAAAAACCTGGTCGACTACTCTAGCTCGGCGATCGACAACAGCGCGCCCCATTCCTCACCGCTGAAGCGATAGTCGTCACATTCGCAAAGACGACGATTCCAAGACAGAGACATAACCAACAGCGGAGGTTTGATTGCAATCTATGGGGTCTGCATTCACTTTTCACGACCACGTTGGACTTGTCCTTCGTTTCCTCGTCTGCAATCGGAAACAATTCATCTTCTTCCGTCGAGTACCAACAGCTCTCGATCTCTGACAAGTTTTGTGGCCAATATTGCGAGAGACTCAGTGATGACGATGTCGACTAAAGAGGCCGCTTTGAAGTATCCGGATCTCTGAACCCGAATATAAGCGAGGAGCTTCATTTTAGGGTTGCAATCTTGGTGTCATAACCGTATGGTAAGAGTGACACACCTGCAAGCGGCCCAACCAAAACCTCATGTCTAGGACCTAGAAGTCCAGCGGTACCATTGTTGAGCAAGATGTTTGCAATGCTTGGATGTGAATAGGCACATTATCATTCATCTTGATCCATCTCGTGCTATTTCAAATCTTGTAAGCCTGCCTTTCACAGAGGTCGCCCTCAGACATGATTCCTTATCGCGAGAGTGGATTGCTACAAATCGCACCATGAATCAGTACTGTAAGCACTGCGCAATCAATCACCATTACACTTGTACAAAACCAAGAAGGCTTCTATCTCAGCCTGTAGTACTGAAAGACAACAGGGATCTGACATGAATCACGCCCCGCTTCGATTCTGCAGGGTCTACATAATAAGCGTCCCGAGTCCGATAACTCCTCTTCTTGACAACACAAGGTAGGACAGTATTACTCTTACATTTCATTCAACCTTTATCAAATTTTTCTTTTGCCTGGTCCTGTGTCTCGGTTTCCGCATCCGCCTCATATACCTAGAGTCTCTATCGTCCATGGCCCTTTCAGCTGCTCCCATAGATGTAATCGTTGTGGGCGCAGGGCTCACGGGTCTACAAGCCGCAGTCTCTCTTCACAATGCCGGGCTACGTGTCCTCGTCCTCGAAGGCCGCGATCGAGTCGGTGGCAAGACTCTATCCCGAGGCCTCGAGGGCGCGATCTCGGATATGGGCGCTGCATGGATCAATTCGACGAACCAATCAAAGATGTTCAGGCTGACACAAGATTTTGATTTAGAAGCCATTGAGCAAAACACGCATGGGAATATTGTGATGCATGATCTGGACGGAAGTGTGCACATGTTTCCGTACGGAAAGACCCCGAAGGTTCGTATTTCAGAAGAGCAGAATGAGTGATAATGCTTATACCGGGGTAGCAAGAGGTAGAAATTGGTGGAGTGAAAGATATGATACGGATGCGTGATCTCTTTGAGACTCTGTGTCAAAAGATTGATATTTACGATCCCAATCATCTATCCTCCCTCGAAGCTCTGGGAGGTGTTGATTACGATCAGATGAGCATGAAAGGATTCGTGGAGTTTCACAAAGGTGGAGAGACGGCGATGTGTACAGTCACCATCTGGACGAGGGCGATGCTGGGAGTTGAGCCTGGAGAGATTAGCGCGTTATGGTTTTTGCGATATTGCAAGGCGGGTGGTGGGCTGATGCAGATGAGAAGTGATAGGAAGGATGGTGGGCAATTTCTGAGAATTGCCGAAGGTAACTTGGTAGCAAGTTCATGGTTGAGATGGAGAGGAGCTAATGAGACTAGGAACACAGTCGTTCTCGAAGGGACTGGCTAGTTCTCTGCTTGCAGATTCGATAAGCCTCAATTCTCCTGTCACAGATATCAACGACATCGGCACCTCGGTCGTAGTCTCGACGAAGAACAAAACTTATAGAGCAAAGCACGTGGTCTTGTCTCTCCCAACAACACTCTATAATACCATTCAATTCTCTCCTCCTCTTCCAGACAACAAATCAAAGCTTGCAACACGAACAATCCACGGCAATACCTCAAAGGTGTTTCTGTCGTATGCGACACCTTGGTGGCGCGACCTTGGATCATGTGGTCTCACGCAGTCTCTGAAAGGCCTTGTAGCTGTGACTAGGGACACCTCTAACGATACGAAGGGGCATTTCTCGCTCCTTTGTTTTCTCGTCGGTGATCCCGGACGTCGCTGGTCTCTATTATCACCCCCGGAGAGACGAGCGGCGGTGGAAACGCACATCAAAGCTCTCTACCAGCCCATTTTCGCCAAGAAAGGTAAAGGACAGAAAGTGCCAGCTCTGAAGGGATATACAGAACAAATCTGGAGTAATGAGGTGTTTTCGGGAGGATGTCCTTGTCCTGCTTTTCCGCCGGGTTTGATGAGCGAGGTTGGAGGTGAAATTGGGAATAGTGTGGGCAATCTGTTCTTCGTGGGGACGGAGACAGCATCTAAATGGAGGGGTTATATGGAAGGGGCTGTCAGGAGTGGGGAGAGGGGTGCTGAGGAGGTGATCAAGAGTCTGAGGAATGAGCCTGCGAGATTGTGAGAGGAACATCAGATGGTGATGAAAGCTTTATGATGACGAGGAATAAATGAAAGAATCAACAACGATTGTAAGTTGGTTTCGATTTCGGTTAACGAATTGAAGGGGATGGAATAGCTCCAGTCCTACTGTGTTAGTCGACCAAGTACCAATAATTACTTATCGGAAGACGCCCGAGCAGCAGCCTAAGACTCTGCATGCTCCCTATAGAAACCGAGGCCATCCTCAATCAGTAGTTTGATGCGGCTGAGATCACCGTCCAGGGTGTCTTTCATTTGTGTGATGAGGTCCGCTCGTTTCCTTCGGTCGCCCTCAGGTTCTTCTTCTGGCGCATCTTTTATTTCTTCGTCGTCATCGGCCGCTAACAGCTCTTCGAAATCATTGCAGAAATCTTTATACGCCTAGGCTATTACTTTAGTGGGGTTTCTGGTTGCGTACAGAGCTCGGAAAGAGACGGATGAGGATTCATCGGCCCCAGCCAGAAAAGGACAGGTTCTTGCAAACAAAAGCGCCGAGTAGATTTGCGCTTGGAGTCGGTGCAGGAATACTTACCCCTTGCTCCAAACCTTCCAGTGCTGCTTTCCCTTCCTCGAGCCAGATCCTGTACTGCTCCAAACGCTTCGGCATGGTGCCAACTTTGCCATCTGTTAATGTTTTCACTGCTTGGGCGAAGGCGGCGCTGGTCTCTTGGATGGAATCATCTATTTTCATGGCGGCATGGTTGCAGTCGTCCCACAGTTCCATGAATGTGGATTTGGAAGTCATGGTGTAGATGTATAGTTTAGCTCGGTGTGGGAATTGATGCTTGGCCTTCAAGACGCTTGCTAGAAGCTGGGGTTGAGCTATAAGACTTTTTATCATACACTTCGAGGTCAGCATCAAGGAGCTGTTCAGTTCGCGGGTGTTTCCTTTGTTCAAGGTGTGGATTCCAAACTCGTCATTTTAAGAATGAGCCGGAAATGGATGGCATGTGTTGCTAGAAAGGCCCGAAAGAGTCGCGAGCCGCAACCCAACGGACGGACCCGTTTATGAATCCATCGAGGGAAGTCGGGAAGCGTCAACGTATAGCAGTGAGTCCTCAGCCATCGACTATGCCATCCCTTCGTTGGCCGTCTTCGCCACATTGATCCAGCTGACTAACGAGAGCACATACGCAGATGATAGGAGGAAAGGGAAGGAAAAAAGAAGAAGAACGGCTGTTCATAATCTACCTGTAGAAATACATTACTCGTCCTGATGATGCTCTCAATGGTGATACGTGGACAGCTTCGTGTGCACATACAGGTCATGGTGCAACACCGACATGCGGAACCTTATGTGAATTGTAACGACCAGTCCAGAAAAACACATGCAATGCCGGCGTGCAGCCCGACGATTCAAATATGTGCACATGAGACTGGCAAGGAAGGTATCGGCCGTGGAATCTTGCGGAGTGAGAGTATGAACTGTGTAGATGGCACATTGCTGAGGATGCACTATTCAAGAGAATATAATATCCCCCATGGTTTCGTGCCCTGTCCCTTTGGATCAACAACACTTTAACACCGAGATCACTTCGATGAACGACAAAAATCTTCATCCACAACTTCATCTTCGAACCGTACCCCGTTTTCGAGCTGAGTGCTTCGGCTCTGTTCGACCTTCCACCTGCCTACCCAAATGTTATATTGTCATCTTCCGAGCTGTCGACTTTTATTCCTTTGATTAGTCAGACACCGATGATGGTTTGGCGCCTGTAAACCTGGGGAAATCTAGCTCAAGCTTTTGTCTAACCTTTGTTGCAATGGCCAAGATGCATGTAAGGCATTTATTCAGAGGAACGACTCGGACTCAGAAACCCAGGCTTGTGTCCATTACGACGCCACTTGATATAAAAAGTCACAGGTCGAACATGTCCTTGATCATAGCATAAGTATCTGCCGGGCCCTTAACCGTGTGCCCAATCGTCCTGGGGTCATTATAAATTTCATAATCGTTTCCGCCGACCATTGTCTTGTCCCCGAAAAAGTGTATTGTGTCGTACTTGATACCGTCTGGACGAGCGGCCTCGGCCTCGACATGGCTGAGACAGTATCGCTTGTCCCAGCCTTGTGGAAATACGTCGAAGGAGATCATGCCACCTATCGAGTAACTATTCTGTATCAGCCTTGGTGTCGAGCTGTGCGAAGTGTGTGACCATACGTGAGACCATAATCCGGGAACTCAGCCTTTAAGGCCTCGACAAACTTGTTGCGGATGTTGTGCTCCAGGTCGAACTTCTCGTACTGCGCCCTCTCGGCGTTGCTAGCATTACGTCCCACAGGACTCACGTTAATCATGCCGTTCCTGAACTCGACGAAAGTGCCTCTCATGACGGGCAGATCCAGCTCGGCAATATACCTCAAGCAGAATTTGACGAGCTTCTTGTATTTGTCTTCGCCGAGCCAGCCAATGAAGGAGGCAGAGGCGAGGGGCTCACCGAGACGGAATGCCGCGAGACCGTTTTCGGGGAAGCAGAAATCGAAGAGAGTTGTCACGTTTATGGAAGCGGTGCCGAGTTGTTCTTGTTGTTTGGAGAGGTCGGAGCCACCAACGTAGCCGATAGCGACTTTCTGGCGAAGGGAGGAGAGGAGAGCGAGCATTTCGGGAGAGACTGCCTGAGAGGGGTCAGATTGCAAAGGCTTTGGAAGGAACAAACATACTCGTCTTGCCGGTGTAAGGGTATCATCGACATCGAACAAGACAATTGTGTTCTGGATTGGACGTTGACTGAGAGGAGGGTAGACGGCGGCGGCCTGGATTGGAGCTGCCATGGTTGCAGATGTGTCCGTCTGGTGCTCAGAGAAGGAAAAGTGCAATTGAGTGCTGGGGGGGAGGAGAGGGTGAACTATCACCACCTACTTTGTTTTGTAGAGCTCAGGCTCTCACCCTTGATATGCTACTACTACTAGTGCTGGTAGACGCTGTACACTCCTGAATACACACGTGATCTGAGCCTTCGAGATGCTACCTGCACGACACTGATTCGCTGAATGGCTTGGCGTATATGAGTCTTCAAGCCTGGCTGAGAAGGTTGATTCATGTTCCTCTATTGAAAAACCAGCCCAGCTTTTCCGCTGCACAACACTAGAAGGTAGTAGAGACAACACTAATATGATTCACGTCTCGACCTCTAGCCGCCGTGGACTCCAGCTTCGCGACCATAGCAATTACACAGTCCAGGTATGTCCTTCTTTCTATCCTCCTGTAAACTACTGCATCGCTGCGCTCAATTTCATCCATCTTCTATCCAAATAACGCCACGCCAACAGCAGACGTTAGGTAATTGAGGACACAAACCAACGACAGACTCGAATAATAATGATAATAATGAACAACGCAGGGCACATGTTAGACAGCCGGATTTCCCTTTTTCCGCTCATCGCAGTACCCTGGCGATTTTGCCTCGCCGCCGCTTATCCAGCTCTGGATAGTAAGTGATGTAGTGTAGACCATGACAACGAATCCAAAAATGATGAGTGCAACGTCTGCAAAGCGAGAATACCAAGTTCGTGATATGGCTTTGTAATGAAGCATTGGCTATGACGGAAGTTAGCATTTCAATCAGTGGAACGAGTCCATGGGGGCTAATGTAGCTCACGGGGTAAATATATACAAGTGGGATACAAGCAAATGTGCCAATCAGGGCCACAAACTTGTCCAAATCTTCCGCACCAACCCACGCAACCATCGCACAAAAGATAACCATCAGGAAGCGGAAAACATTCTTCTTCCACTTGATGTACGGATTGTTCTTCCCGGTCGTGGTGAAAATTGCTTTGGACGTGATCTCGATAGCCGGGAAAAACTGGAGCGGTGTTGACAGCAAAATAGCTAGCGAGTAGATGAATTGAACGCCATTGACGAATTTACTGTCCTGCGGCATGTTCAAAATGACAACAGTCTTCGTCCTGGACCCAAATGCTGCGTACGAGAGCGCTCCCATGCTGGTGAAAACAATGGTGATGATGATCATGACCAGACCAAGTACGCCAGGGAATCGCTTCGGCTCTTTCATGCTCTCCTGAATAGGGATGACGAGGCCAATACCCTCGAACGTGAAAATGGCAGTGCCGATAAAGAGCGTCCATGACTTTGGATTAAATGGTTCGATATCGGCGATGCCGTGCTGAGCAGCCAATGTAGAAATGTCGAAGTAGTACAGGTACAATAATCCGAGCAGGATGAAGACGTCGGCGACAATGGCGACTTTTTGGATGTTGTGAAGGTTACGGTACAACGAGAGGGGAAGAAAGATGACCATCTGCATGAGAATCATCCACTTGATATCGATGTATGTCTTGCACTTGGACACAGCAAGTACAAACGCTTGCAAGTTCTCTGACACAAACACAATGTAGGCGGCCGAGAAGCCAATTTGACTAATGACGAGCGAGAAATTGATGAGGATGAGCATCCATTTGCCGTAGAGCTTTTTGCCCATTCCGCCAAACGATGCTGGAACTGCCAGTCGGGTGGAGCAGAGCAGCAAAAAGCAGTAGTAGCTAAGAGCTGCCACAAAAAGCAGAACAGCAGAACTGAAGACCATGCCTCCATTCAAGAAGGCCTTCGGCAAGAACAATACGCCTGTACCAACGAAGGATTTAAGCAATAGCAGTGCCGCACCTTTGGGACTCGAGTTGCCCTGCTTGTCCTTTCTTCTCTTTTTCTTTCCTGGTGTCTCTGGAAGGAGTGCACTTCTTTCTCCGTATTCCTGATCTGTTGTCTCCCCCTCGCCACTATTGCTTCCGTATGCATCTGAGGAGAAGTAGTCCTCCTCATATTCTTCGTCCAATTCCTCACCGGCAAAGTGCCCGTACAGACTCAGGAACTCGATAAAGCTTGTAGTAAGGATTTGAGGTTGCTGTCTCACCTGCGCCCCCGATTGACTGGATTCGCCCTGATCCCGGTTTGGAGACGGACTTCCAGCAGCCCGTCGTATGTAATTCCGTCTGAACCCACCAGGTTGCTTGATAGTCTTGACGTCCAATTGAGGGTCTTCTGGAGGCGGTGGTTCGAAGTGGAAGCTCTTCCGGCGGTTCGCCAGCTCTCTTTGCTCTGCTTGCTGCTGTTCAACCAGTCTATAAATTGGCCTGGTCACATCCCCACCCTGCAGACGCAAGCTCGAGAATTCGTCCTCGTCGATTCCGGGTGCCACTGATTCCATATCGTCATTGTCATTTGGTCCAGGAGTGGCGGATCCTGACGCCATGTTAGATCCATCGCCAGAAGGCCCTGCCAGATGCCTCTTCACAATCTCCAGGTTATCATGCTGCGTAGGGCTGCCGGCTCGGGGGTCGAACGAGCCGTAATTACTTCTTGGTTGGCCGGGCCCATTATATGAGACTGAAGTAGGCGAAAGAGGTCGGACTGGAGGAGTGCCGAATCGAGGTGGACTGCCTTGGTACGAATTCTTGAGGGCTGCAGCAAGTGCAGACTCTCCAGGACCATAAGAACCAAGAGCTCTGGATGGTCCAAGGCCTGGAAGAGGCGAGGCTTCTCCAGAGGAGAGATTGGGGTCGAGCTGTCCCGGGGTCGGTATTTGGCGAATGGGAGGAGTTCCCGTCCGAACTGGTGAGCCCAATCTGGCCATGGAAGCTCTTCTGGAGTGGGAACCCACGACCGGTGAGGGTGAACGATCCGAATTCGGAACAGCCAAAGGGTTCGACCGTTCTCTGGGAGGCCTCGAACCGCTGGCCATGATTGAATAAGGATGTTGTTGCTTTGTTTACTGGTTCAACTGGTCGAGATTCGGGTATCGCTGCGGAGCTTGAACGGGAGTGGGGGTGGCTGTACCAGTAATTGGAAGTCTTGCATCAAATGGCAGCTGGCAGACACTGGACAGCGGACAACAGGTCCATGAGAGGAATGTTGAGGGTGAGAGGCAGAAACACCCAGAAGCCGAACCTTTGACGTTCGGCCGTGGTGGCTAGGTATGTGCCCGTCTATGGCTACTTATGTCTGAGTCGGGCTGGATCACGAGGCGTCAGAAAGACTCTGCTGCCACTGGCAGTGCTCCGAGTCCTTGGCCCCTTGCTGTGCAGGTGATGCCCGTGACATCTCCGGATTGAGTTTTCAAGCCGCCACCACTGGATGGATATCGATATTACTTGTGGGCCAATCCTGAACCATCCGATAACAACCTAGTATTTCCGAATCACGAGAAGACCATTACCAATCCTGACTCGACACTCGACAGCTGTGAGTTTGGAAAACCTGGGAGGGAAAAAACTGTACGAGTACCCAAGCCCTGCCCGGTCACAGTCCGACCTTGAACGTCTTCTGCTCCTACGCGGCCACACATCAATAGGTACCGTACCCCATCTCATCCGCCTCGACCCGGTGGCATGGCGATGCAACAGAATGAACCGTGAGCAGCCAGTAGGGAGGCCTCTACCGCGGTCACACTCCAACTTCCAGGGAGGTACCGCCACAGACGCACACGATCAATTGGGAAGAAGATGGTCCATCTTCAGGACTACTCCCTCTCCTCGCGATGAAGCACATTCCACTGGCTTTTTCTACCATCTCTTCCGCCGGTCCAACTCTGACGAGCGCCAACATGTCCGCTCACGCACGAGTTCGAGACATCGCTCAGCTTCAAAGGAGCCACTACTCGGCAAGAGAAGAAACAGCCGAGATGTCAGGCCCCGTTTGAAATCGACAGTCAACCAGAACGGTCCGGCTGGAGCAAAGTTGGGAACATTTGCCGGTGTTTTCGTTCCCACCACGCTGAACGTGTTGAGTATTCTCATGTTCTTACGCTTTGGCTTCATTCTTGGCCAGAGTGGTGTGCTCGGAATGCTGGCGATGCTGATTGCTTGCTACGCCATCAACCTCTTGACCACCATGTCCATCTCGGCGATTGCCACTAACGGAACAGTCCGCGGCGGCGGGGCCTACTATCTGCTCTCGCGAAGTCTGGGACCCGAGTTTGGTGGATCTATCGGCATGGTCTTCTATCTGGGTTGTGTCTTCAACACCGGCATGAACGCGGTCGGATTGATTGATTGTCTGAGATACAATTTTGGCGCCACAAATGGAGGCTGGTCTCAATGGCTGCCCGATGGCTTTTGGTTCAATTATCTCTGGGCTACCGTAGTCTTGGTGTTTTGTACTGCTGTGTGCCTTGCCGGCTCTGGGCTGTTCGCGCGAGCGAGCAATGGTCTACTGGTGATTTTGTTGGTTGCAACCTTCAGTATTCCCATCTCGACCATCTTCATGAGCCCTTTCGAAAGTAAACGTCTGGGAATAGAGTACACGGGCCCTAGCATGGACACGTTCAAAGGTAACTTGATGCCTCATTTCACTAAAGGAGCCGATGGTAGTCAGCTAAAAGGGCGGGAGACCTGGCAAGATCTCTTCGGCATTCTTTTTCCTGCCACGGGGGGAATATTCGCGTATGTTGGATGATCCTGAATCAGCACGGCTATCTTATGGGTGAATTCACTGACAGCCGATAGTGGTGCGAGCATGTCTGGCGACTTGAAGCACCCGAGCAAAGCTATACCGAAGGGCACACTCTACGGGCTTCTCATGACATTCTTCTCCTACACAATCGTCATCCTAGCCATGGGTGCTACCATCACCAGGACCTCATTCTATCACAATGTCAATGTCATTCAAGATGTAACGCGTGCCCCGTTTCTTGATTGCAGCATAGGCTAATTTTTTCAAGGTCAACGTCTCTGGCGTCGTCGTACTCTTGGGAGAAATTGCCACTTCTCTCTTCTCATCCTTGATGGGCGTCATCGGCTCCGCGAAATTACTCCAGGCCCTGGCTCGCGACAAATTGATACCAGGACTTTCAATCTTCGGACAAGGCACCAAGAATGGCGACGAACCCACCTATGCTATCATCGTCACGTACGCCGTTGCCCAGCTCACTATGCTTGCGGACATCAATCAAATTGCCTCTTTTGTCACCATGACATACCTGCTAACCTTCATTATCACTAACCTCGCTTGCTTTCTTCTCACTATCGGATCGGCGCCAAACTTTCGACCTTCCTTTCATTTCTTCAACTGGCAAACGGCGTTTTTTGGCACCTTGGTCAGTGGGGCCGTGATGATCTTCGTCGACCGTTTGTATGCCACTATGTCCGTGGGCATCATGGCCTTCATTTTTCTCCTCATACACTACACCACGCCTCCTAAATCCTGGGGTGATGTTTCGCAAAGTCTCATCTACCACCAAGTCAGGAAGTACCTGCTCAGACTCCGGTCGGATCATATCAAATTTTGGAGGCCATCAGTACTTTTATTGGTCAACGACCCGCGCCGACAATACAAGCTGATTCAGTTCTGCAACTCTTTGAAGAAAGGCGGTCTATTTATCCTAGGCCATGTCATCGTTACACAAGACTTTTCCGGCGCCGTGGCAGAGGCAAAGCAGCAACAAAGCAATTGGCAGAAGTACATCGATTTCTCCAAAATCAAAGCTTTTATCAACATTTCCATCAGCCCTGCTGTGGAATGGGGCGCAAGAAACGTTGTGCTAGGTGCTGGCCTTGGTGGAATGCGTCCAAATATCGTCGTCATGGGATTCTTTAATCTCAACGATCTTCGGCACAGTCAGACGTTGGTAGACATTCCATCCCCTCAGCCGTCTCGCCCCGCTAGTGTGAGATCCATCGAGCTGAAGGGCCCGAAAGATCTGAAAAGCCCAAAATTGAAAGATCCAAAGAAGCGTGTCAAGAAAGACCTAGAATCTCTGAGAGGCAGGTTGCCGACCGACATCAACAGATCCGAAGGAGCAATTGGCGCCTGCAGCTATATGACGGTACTGGAGGATATGGTCTTACGTTTACAAATCAATGTCGCGATTGGCAAAGGGTTTCAAGAACTTGAGTTGCCATCGCCAAAGCCTACAAAAATCGAGAGAGCCATGTCCTGGCTCGGGTGGAAGGAAATTGACGAAAACGATAACACGAAGAAATTCATTGATTTATGGCCGATCCAAATGTCCGCTGAGATTTGTGCGGACGGCGGCGATGGCAGTGAAAGCAAGAAAGCCATGCTCACAAGCAACTTCGATACATACACTTTGATTTTGCAGCTTGGATGTATTCTCGACACTGTCCCGTCGTGGAAAAGAGCCTTCAATGTCCGCGTCTGCGTCTTTGTCGAATACGAATCAGACGTAGAGGAGGAGCGTGGTCGTGTGACATCACTACTGAACAACTTGCGCATTCAAGCTGAGGTTCTCGTTTTCTGGCTAGCTTCTGGCTCTCTGAAGACCTACGAAGTTGTCGTCAACGGGAAGAGAGGCAATAGTTATTCGCAAGCTATGAGCGATGTGAATGAAACCCTCGAAGATGAAGAATGGTGGGACGATGTTCAAAAACTTCGAGGAATGAAAGGCAAGCTCAGCGCAGTTGAAGAGCTGGCAGAGATGGAAAACATTCTCGATTCCACTGCGAGTTGGCCCACTTCTTCATACCAATATGGCCGACAGGTAGAGTCCAACGTCGTCAAATTCGAAGGTCTTCGTAAGATGATGCGGAAAGCCAAGCGACGTGCTTCCAATGGTACTCAGTTCCGGGTGTCCATGAAAGCCAGCTCTTCCACTTTCGATCACGATCTTCACATGGGTCATCCAGCCTATGACAGCGCCAGCGAGTCTGCATCGAGCTCGGGCGAAAATGATAGTGACGACTCTGCTGTCAGCGAGGCAGATGCAGACGATTACAAATCCGATACTGAAGTACCCAAGAGTCCCATCAAGCGGAGCAAGAGTGTTGGAGACAGTCTCCGCCCTCTCTTTTTGCGCGACAGATCTGGGAAAGCATCGAGTAGTCGTCCTGCAACGCCGATGACCCCGCCGCTTCTGCCTTTGGCCAGTAAGAAGGACACCGTTGTCCCGGAGGTTTCACTGATTGACACAACGAACAAACCACAGCCACTTCGCCGAGATGTCAAGACCGAAGCACTCAGTCCACAAATCGAGCCCAAGAGACCCTCTAACCTCCGCCAACAATCCTTTCCACGCTTTACTTCGCGACCCGTGCCGGCCACCAAAATCGCAACAGAAGAGAACGATTTAGGAGGTCGCTCGATAATGTTCTCAGATGGACCTTCTCCACCAGTGAAAGGCGACCCCAGGCAATCGATCTACGCAGTCTCGGAATCACGCCCAACGCGGCAGCCTTTCTCCGATCCTTCCTCCGCCTCGTCCTCTAATCCCACACCTCCAAGCGGAACCCCAGCCTCTGGATTCCCAGCCCTCGGTGCGATCCCTTTGACCTTCAACGATCTCCCCTGCCGTGCCCAGCATCTCATCCTCAACGAACTCATCAATCAAAACTCCTCCGAAACATGCACGCTTATGACGACGCTGCCGTCACCAGTTCTGGGAACGTGTGAAAGCGAGGTAGAGAGTGTGAGGTATCTGAGCGATTTGGAGGTGCTTTGTCAAGGATTGCCGCCGGTGTTGTTGGTGCATAGTAACAGTATGACTGTTACCATGAACTTATAGGTTGGTTGATCGATCAGAGACAATGAGGAGCGAATATACATATGCACGGAGCATCCGAAGGCGAACAAAGGGCATCATGTGAAGTGAAACGATCCTCTAGAGCAGTCTGTGGGAAGGAGAGATGCCCCTGTCGACTTGGTTCAGAATGAACATGTAGCAGAAATGTGTATAGAAACAAGGAACCGGAAGGCAAGGCGTTGAGGTGCTCAAGGTGGGGTTGCTGGAAGGTTGAGCATAGCACCTCGGCACTGCCTCGCTATGGATCGATGCGCGTATACCTTATCCATCATGGATTATCATAACCTTTCCCCTTGACTTCACTTCTGCCCTGCACACCCGCAGTTTTCGAGCATCACGTGCGTGGAAACATGATGACCCAGCGACGCTAAGCTCAAAACGAATGCTCGGGGATTTGTGGAGCTGCAATTTCTAACTCACGCCAAAAATTTTCCTGCCACGACGGAATCGACGGATGGGCGCAGGTTGAACCCTGTCGTCATCCATCATAGTATCTATACTCCATCACCTTTGTCGTTCCTCCTGTCTCCCGATCTGTGAGCCACTTCCATCTCTCCAGTCGTCCTCTGCTGGTCTCAAATCACTCCACGAGGTTTCAAAATGACTCAACAGCCTATCCGACTATGGGGTGGCCGCTTTACTGGTGCCTCGGATCCCATCATGGATCAGTACAACGAGAGTTTGTCCTTTGACCGTGCGTTCTATGCTCAAGATATCCGAGGCTCAATTGCTTACGCGAGGGCGAACGTCAAGACTGGCATTCTTACGCAGGACGAATTCAAGCAGATTGAGGAGGGCCTCAAGACTGTCCTGCAGGAGTGGGAAGACGGCAAATTCACAGTTGCCCCTGGAGATGAAGGTGTTTCGTGGTAGCCCGCATTTCCCATAACCCGATGGCTAATATGGCCAGACATTCACACTGCAAACGAGCGCCGACTGGGTGAAGTCATTGGCACACACATCGCAGGGAAGCTTCACACCGGTCAGTTTTCTTGTGCCGTAGTCTTGTGATGAAGTTGTCAAAGACTCACGGAAATGCAGGACGAAGCCGAAATGATCAAGTTGCGACTGACATGCGAATGTGGCTTCGTGATGAGCTTATTCAGATTGAGAAATATCTAATCGACCTTCTGAAGGTGATCATCGAGCGCGCCGAGAAGGATATTGACCATCTCATGCCAGCTTATACACATCTCCAGCGAGCACAGCCCATCCGATGGAGCCACTGGCTATGTAGCTACGCAACAGCTTTCCAGCTCGATTTGGATCGTCTCCGATTCACCCAAAAGCGTGTGAACAGGTTACCGCTTGGCTGCGGAGCTGTCGCCGGTAATGCCTTTGGTATCGACCGATTGGCATTAGCAAAAGAGCTAGGATTTGAGGGTCTCATCATGAACAGCATGTCCGCAGTTGGCGACCGAGACTTTGTTTCTGAATTTTTACAGTGCGCTTCTACCATTGGCTCTCACCTCTCCCGATGGTCAGAAGACTTGATCATCTACAGCTCCCTCGAATTCGGATACGTGAAGCTTGCAGATGCTTACACTACTGGCTCCTCTTTGATGCCTCAGAAAAAGAACAGCGACTCTCTCGAGCTTCTGCGTGGCAAGTCTGGAAGAATATTTGGTGCCATGACTGGTCTCATGATGAGCATCAAGGGCATTCCTTCGACCTACAACAAGGATTTGCAAGAATCTGTGCAGCCGATGCTGGATGTTGTCAAGACTATCAAAGACTCTTTGCTTATTGCAACGAGGTCGCTTGACACTGCTACCATTTATCCTGAGAAGATGCGCGCTGCTTTAAGTCCTGACATGTTGGCTACCGATCTCGCCGAGTACTTGGTTCGGAAAGGTGAGTCTTCCCTAAACCCCTTCAGGTTGAAATGAGAAACAACACAAGCCCATGATGAGATGTTCAAAACATATGATAGGAAGAGGATGACCTGGATTTTGACCGGGGTTGATATCACCATTTAGAACCTCTGAGGCTCTATCACCTATATAATAGCAAAACATCACGCAACCAAAATTGGTATCATGGGCTCACACTCCATCAGGCGTCCCTTTTCGCGAGACCCATCACCTAGCCGGCCGCATGGTCGCTCTCGCTGAAGATGAAAACAAAGGAATGGACCAGCTTACTGTCGCTCAATTTCAAGACGTTGACGCCCGATTCGGGGATGACGTCCTTAGTGTCTTTGACTACGAACGTTCTGTCGAGCTGAAAGATACCACTGGGGGAACCTCCCGTCGTGCAGTCCTCGAGCAAGTGGGGGCTCTCAAGCAGTCACTCGAATGAGCTGCTCCATAGCGATGAGCTTGGCTGCCTTCGGGTTTATTGTTGGGAGCATCAAGATCGTATGCCTATGTGATCAAGAAGGTACACCGATGTAAATACGGAAAAGTTCTAGATTAACCGCGTGCTACCAGTATTGCAGGCACTTATGTTCAGAAGATGTCGATGCAAGCGATTTGTTGATCTATCACAATCATCATAAACCATGACTGCCCAGAGAACATTCTCCTGATCATGACACTATGCTTCAACATTCCAAGATAGTTCACTTGTCTTCCGCTGTGCGCTCTTCGCCATTTCCGAGTCTGACCGCCACTCTACATTCCACAACCAGCTACCATCCACCCATTACTAGGTTCTTATCATAGCCTTATCTCAAGATCAAAGCGGTTTTCCAATACCATCATTTCATCCACGAAATCCCCAGCTTAGCTTCATCGACTTCCTACCTTCTTCACAGTCTCTCGGCGCCACCATACACATCCACTACGTTCCTGCGCACACAGACCCAACGACAGAGCCCGAGCGTGTGGGCGCAAAAACTCTGACTTCCTAATATGAACATCAACATTCCCCTCTACATACTCTGGACTCGTCGAATTTGTTCGCGAATACGGTTTTGCTCGTGGCTTGTGTGGGAGGCTATGCTTTGTTACCGAATCTGACATGGACGCGTGTTTCCAGAGACGAAACTTGTACAGAGCGGAAAAAAGCCGGCTAGTTAAGGAAGGAGAAACCGAGAATGAACGCGGATGAATGCTATGATGCGATCCCAATTTGTATCGAAGCGGTGATATCCTCATGAAGAAGAAAGATATTGATCAAATATCATTTTATTACGCGTATAGACAGCTGGTAGATGGAACCGGTAAGACTATACAAGCAGATGAATATGGAAGATAGGAGAAAAGAAAGGAAAAATAGACATTGATCAGCCCTCAGAAGTCCGGCACCAATGACACGGATCGTATACCTCTGGAGCCTGGATACTAGGGCGAAAATTCAGTCATATTCTTGAACTCCAGCGGATCGCTACGGGCAGATTGGGTAAGCAGATCAGCAACGACGGAGCGGCGCCAGTAAGCTGGCTGAGTCATGACATCTTTTCGAATCAGGTTGCTGGAGGCGTCCATCCTCTCAGCAATATCACCTGGCCGAGCGACACGACCGTTCAGCTTGACAGCGTCAGCATTCAGCTTCCCATCGCCACCGCCAGCATGGCTTTCAATCGGACAATATCTAAGACTTTCCGGCCATCAATACCGTCTAGTGCTTGGTTGTATGCGTCCAACATAGCAATTCGACCCAGTCAACTGAACAATAGCGAAATGTTTAGCCCTAAGAAGAGGGGTGAAAATGGACCATAAGTCAAGCACTATCTATTAGGCTTCAATCACTCATCAGAGTGTTGAAATCCCGTTGGATCTCAAGCAAAAACATATGGTCAAGATGAACGATTCAAGGCAGGGAGCACAGGGCGATGGCACATTTTTCGTTCATTTCGCCATGGCCATTGGGATAGGGAACGAGTGTATGCCTGAATTTTGTCAATAATTTTGCCAACGACTTTGAGAGCTAGACTCGTGCAATACATCGACCTGCATCATTTTTGTACAGTGATCGCTCTTCACCGTCGTGTCACTGACATTCTCTGATCCTGTCAGGAGAAAGAAATAGAAGTCCAATTATCGTTGGAGACTTCTGTCGTCTCAAATATTTTATCGGTTTCAAACATCAAGCCGGTCGTGGCAACAGGTCTGTCACGGCATCCTCAATCAAAATTGATATCATAGAGGCACATCGTAGTCGTCAGCTTTGCATTGATTCTAGTCATTTCTTTCGCCTGTTTTACATTCTAATTCAGTTACAAATGATAGGCGTCAATGACGCTGGGGTATCTTTGGTCCTCAGTCTAGACAAGTCTTGAGAATAGTCCATGAGCAAATAACAAAATCGAAAAATGGCGCCAGAGCCTGTTCATTGTTGAGCCGTGCAGCCTGGGTTGCCACTATTGGGCTTAGCCGCATTCATTCGATCGGCTCGTATCCGTCATTATGGTTCTTGGTCAATCTGATGATGGCATAGATGGCACTTCCTACGCCAAGAAGAAGGATGACACCGAGACCAATGAAGAGAGCAATGACGGGGTTACTCAACGGCTCGGCGACATCAAGACCGGGACAATTCTGATTCAAAGGGATGTTGTCCACATGGCTGTATGGCCATGGGTCTCTCCAAATATGGTGGAAACTGTCACGCGTGAGCGACAGCAAAGACCACGTAGGGTGAGAGACTCACTCTGAAGTCGGATACAGAGGTGGATCCATGTCACCTAGGAAGTATGTGATATTCGACATGGTTCTGTGCTCCCAGCAGACGAGAATGTTCCCGCGGCCGTTGTAGTCCCTGATGGTTTTCCCCACACAGGCCACATGGTCGCGCTCACATTGAGTGTTGACCTTGAGCCCCAGGTCGCGACTCAGTGGTAGAACGGTATCGTAGGGTCGTCTCCGGCTGCCGTCTGAATGTGTCAGCAAGTTGGAAGATGTGAGGATCAGCAATGCGGACTCACCGGCCTGTGGTTGCTGGGCAAGAATAAGGCCTATGTTGAAAGACGAGTTCTTGGCGAAGACATTGCGAAGACATTGCGCTCTTCTCAAGCCATGGATGCTCAACCCATGTCCGAAGGGCGGTTTTTCTCCATGGCGAATGAAGAAAACGGCTGGTTTCGATGGTTTCCTGGGTTTCGAATCCGCGACCAGAGTCGTGGCAGAGAAGACAAGTTGGGCTTGCGCAGCCAGTAAAAGCAACTTGGAGAGCCACATGAATCAATTGGTGATACGGCAGCCCGAGGCTATGGGAGGAAAGAAGAAAGCGGTTTTCTAGGGATGAAATGATGCGGCGTTAAGGAAAGCGATGTGTATTGTGGCGCCCAGCAGGAGGTACTAAGGAGCAGGAAGGAGACTGCGATGTAAGATACCTAGAGACTGCAGGTGGTTGAAAGATTCAATGCCCCTTCGCTGTAGTGCTTCCAATTCCTAATCCACTGGATGCTAGTAGTACAGGTATAAGTACTCACCTGCAGCGTGTCCACGTGCCAGTGATATTGATTAGTAAGTAAGGTATCTTACCGGGGCCGGCAGGGTGACCTGGAGATGCCCAAGGCATACATTGCAAGCAACGAGAGCATGCAACTAAACTAGTCGTCTGGCGAGCAAGAGACGTGTTCAAGACTAAACATATGAGCCTATTGTCGGGGTGACATTGATGCTCCCTCCGTAGCACTGGCACGAGATTGGTCTTCAGCACGTGACCATACATCTGGTGCGGAACGCCATCATCCGCCGCTTCTGAAAAAAAGTGGTCGTGGTGGTTTGGACGACGACGAGATTGGAGAAACATGTCCCCCAGCTGAATCCCGCAACCGCAATCTCGGGCGCATATTCAGTTCCACCACAAATTGGATGCAGTCATGGACAACGATCCAAAATCTGCCTCACAGGTGCGGATACGGCTGACCACACGCGACGAACAACTTCAATTACCAGAGACAGGCCCAATTCTCGTTCAAACTGGTGGCCGTCCCCGATATCCAAGTCGCTTCCAAGTCACAGTGCTAATCCAAGTCAAGCCCTTAAACGATACGCCCTTTCTACCCTCGTAAATAGCTTGCTCCAGTCCGAGAAGCCAATCCCTTTCGAGTTCCTGATAAATGGCCAATTCCTCCGTACTTCAATCGACGATTTCCTGACGGCCAATGCCATCTCGGCCGAAACCACACTCAACGTCGAGTATGTGCGCGCATTGATACCGCCGATTCACATTTCAAGTTTGGAGCACGACGATTGGGTCAGCTCGGTCGATGTGCTGTCCTCCAACTCTGATGCGCGTATCCTATCGGCATCTTTTGATGGCCTTGTCCGTGTATGGAACAATTCGAACACATCTCTACTCGCTACATCTCCCTCCGCCATCTACAATGGACATACCGCTGCCGTGAAGGCTGTGAAGTTCATGACGCCTTCAAAAATCGTGTCTGCTGGAAATGATCGTACTCTCAGGATCTGGAACTACAGCGAAAACGAAACGAGCGCATCTATAATCCCTACCCTAGAATTGTACGGCCACACCTCAAAAATCAATTCAATGTCTGTACACGCACCTACTTCGCACATAATCTCAGCCTCCGACGATCATAAAGTTGGCCTATGGTCCACCTCCAAATCCTCCGCACCCGAAGCCCCTCCGGCTCTGCTTCCCACAGCTTCCAGTGTAGCCAACAAGCGACGCAAAATCTCAAAAGCGGATAACAAGCAAATCCCACAGCGTGGGCCCCTGTCCACCCTCGAAGGACATTCCGACGTTGCTTCGGCGGCTATATTTAAAGCTACAGATCCAACGGTTGCCTACTCCAGTTCATGGGATCATAGCGTACGTACTTGGGACTTGACAACCTCGAGAACGGTCGAGTCAAGAACAACGCTTCATCCTTTGTCGGCACTAGTTGAGATGCAAGGCGTCAACCTCCTTGCGGCAGGCTCCACAGCTAGGCATATCACATTGGTCGACCCAAGGGCATCGGCTTCCAAGGTGGCAGCAATGACTCTCAGGGGCCACACGAATGCCGTTTCTTCACTGGCACAGGAACCGGGTAGCAACTATTCGCTCGTGTCAGGCTCTCATGATGGAACATGTCGAATCTGGGATATCCGCAGTGTGAAGAGTGCTCCAAGCGCGGAAGGCGGCCAAGTAGGTGAGAGCGTCTTCGTGATCCATCGAGAAAGTGCTGGCGGACATCCCAAGACGGAAGGAGTTCAAGTTTTTGGCGTGGTGTGGGATAAGGACGTTGGAATTGTGAGCGCAAGCGAGGACAAGCGTGTACAAATCAATAGGCCGGTCAGGTAGCAGACTCGGGCTGCTTGGCAGTATCAAGATGAATTGCCCAATGAACAGCGTTCACATTGCTTGTCCAAGTTGCAGGAAGCTGATCGTAAAACTTTGGCACCGTTCTCAATGCAAAGAAAGACTGCGATCGGTCGCTCAGATGCACGATTTCGGTACTACATAGTCATACTGCACGGAAGTGACGCGAAGAATCTCCAGGCACAACACTCTTGGACAATGTCAGTTGATATGGATGTCGCTCTTGGAAATACCTACAGGACGGAGCATGCATGATTTTCTCTTCCACGCGCTGTCAGAGTGCAAATGGTACAGAAAACCGTAACTGTGCATCGAGCAGATCTAAGCTAGCGCTGGCGAGATCGAGGAAATCGGCATATATGCTGCCGAAATTCTTCCTCCCCTCCTCCCCTGAATCTTCAAAGGTCCTGAACACGAACCGGCGCATAGATCTTTCCTTTATCCGGTACGGGCTTCCGCAACATTGCCGTCTCTATCCGCGAAAATCAAGCCCGAAGGAATTTCCGGAGCATATATGTAGTACTGCTTCGAAGGTAAGCCCTGACTTTTCTTTTACGACGGTGTTGTGGGGATGTGATTATTTATGGATTTAGTCGTGGCAAACATTGAGGATGATGGTATTCCAGCCATCAATGGTTCGATCTAAATTACAAAAGAACCCTAGGCGACTTCCTTTGTATGCCTGAGAGCCAAGAGGACTAGCTCCAAATTTAAATCCAGGATATGCAGCTGTAAGTCTAGGGGACCGGTTGTAACTCTGATAGTCCATATCAAAGAGGCTGCAAGTGATCCCGGAATCCCTAGAGCCCGAGACCGCGCTACAATCACTGCAGCTCTGCCACCTCATCGACAACTTCGTCAGGACTACGTTTGATTGGATCCATCAACGGAAAATCCTCTGTTGTTATACCGAAATGACCAATCTCACTCCAGCCCATACCTCCACCTTTGGAGTCCGTTTCGTACCTCTCTATCAACTTATACTGAATTTTCACACCGTCGATAGTCGTGGGCTCAACATGCTCGTCGAAATCGTAGACTCGATAGTCAGCATTGCCGAATTGTTTGCTTGTGATGGCTGTGCGGAGGAAACCTGAGTGTGATACCACAACTACAACGCGTTCGGGACGACGATAAAGCGCGCGGAGGACTGTTTGACCACGCTGGAGAACGGCGCTTCGGGTAAAGGCATACGGTCCTTGCTTTGTTGGATACTCAGGGTCAACTCTTGAGAAATCGAATTGGGGAAATTCGGTAGCTAACGTGGCCAGCGAAGTTCCGGTATCACATGGTTTGTCACTAGTTTCTAGGCTGCGTCAGTAGAGGCATATTACGCAAAAGACGTGAAAAGAAAAGGGAATTGTGCGAACGAGATTCTCTCGCGAAGACGATACCTACAGCGTCGTGTACACTTGCCCATCGAAACTGATCCATACAATAATGACTCACCTTGCCATCCTCCATCTACTTTAACATCCACGTTACGCTTTTTGATCAAATCGCTCAGAGCAATGTCCGCCGTCTGGAGAGTGCGCCTCATCGGGCTGACAACAATAAGCTGAACGTCATTGATCAGGGTTTCGTTCTTGATCAGGTGTTCGTGCAGCTCTTTGCATTGTTGGATGCCTAGATTGGAGAGCACAGGGTCATGAAGAGAATAGTCGCGTACGTGTGCCGTCAGCGTATGGCTAAGATGGCATGGAAACTTAGGTAGACTTATAAGCGACGTTGTGAAGGGCCTGGGCGTGTCTTATTAGAATCAGTATAGGCGGCATCCTGAAGACGGGTTTTTGTTCAGTAGATGCGGGGGCGATGTGCGATTGATGTTGGTTGCTGAGATGTTGGTGGTAGAGAAGAATTTTATATAGGCAACTACTGTTGGCGGATAGAAATGTGATGGCCAACGACAGGACAGCAAAGCTTAATCGTGATTGGAGAAGCAAGGAAGACGTAATGTTTGGCAGATGACAACGTGCCTTCGTGCTGCACGACACTGCATGCCATGCCAGCTCCGACTCATCCACCGGGTCATGCTTTGATGGGGCTCGTCGACGTCCTCCGCTGCCAGTGCCTGCGAAGGTACCATCGCGAAGAAGCCCGTCATCCGTCCATTCCAACCTTGTGGCCGCACTTCGCCAAGCATGGTGGATGGTAAAGGGCGTTCTGACATTGCATCAATGGAGATATAGAGCAACAAACAACCTTGATGAGATGGCGCGGGAGAGGCGCTTTCTTTACACAAATATTGCCACCGGGAGATGAAGCAGCTGTCGAATGCTTCATCAAACTGGAGGTCGCCACCTAATGTACGAAGCTGTAAATGATTCAAGGTAAACATTCCATCTATGCATCTTCTTTTGCTGTCCTAATAGACGCAACCAAAGTACTAGAGGCGTCTACACTCTACGATCACTGTACGACATAGGAACTAATTGAATAAGAATAAAACAATTTGATTCAGACCCTATGTATTTTCCGACCCTGTCTGCTTACAAAAGGAAATCAAAAAGCCCGTACCATTTGCCAGAATTGAAGATGTATTACTTTGATAGTCGCCATACCCATCGCAAACCCAACTCATATCTTGCCTAGCTCTAATCATACACAAATTCTCTATCCAGCCGGAGACGTAGCTAGGTACCCCATCGCTCGTACATAGCTTACACGACTGATTAGCTCTATCCTGCGTTCTCAACAGATTACATACATAATCTCATTCTGGAATCAGTTCCAGATTCTGGCCGTGATGTGACCGACGACAATCGTTCGCCTCCTTTATGGCCGTTGCAATCGGGCGATCTTTAGTAACGTGAAATCGCTCTCCACAAGGACAGACCGGATCCCCATTCATGAATCCTTTTGCATTTGACGTTTTAGTTTGTTCCTGGGATTCACGACTCTTATGGTACGTCTCAGCGGGTAATTGGTCTTGGGTCGGCATGTTCGATGATTATTAGTTCGTTTAGGAAAAGGTTGATATGAGGAGATCGACCGGAATATGTCTTAGTATCTTGGTACTGATCTTGTTGGTCTGGTTTGAAATCCGTCGTATTATTATTGATCGGTCAATAAAACTTATAGTTCCTGTATTGGTGTTGATCGCTATCCTAGAGCGCAGAAATGCTATGCTTATATAGTTGCCAATCAGTAATGGTGACGGTTCTGCTAATGCTGAGTTGTAACAGAGGAACTAACTTCAAATGTTTTTGGTATCATGTGGTATAGCCTTACGAAGTATGCGTCAGTCATTAATGAGCTGGCACCGATGTGTGAGTTTCCGAACATCATTTGTGATGAGCTTCGGCCAAGATGGTATGATTGTGACAACGCTGAGTCCTGTCTCGGATCTCATGACGGTGTTTATACGGCACTTATTGTGTTATCCATTTTATCATTCGAGTGATTTTGCATCTAAGGCTGGTGTAACATGACGGCTACGATGGTGAACAGTAGATTCGTGGCCGGAAGTAGCTACCTAGGTGTAAGTCTAGCTCTATTGTCCTTGAGGCGAACAAGTTAGTGTCTATTCTTCGCGCTTGATAGCTTCACGCGGTAGTACTTTGGTATTGATCCTATTAACAGCGTTTTCCGGTTTCTTCTTTGTCACCTACTCTGACCGTCTCAAGCCTATGCACCTTCGAGAAGACTCTATTGGCCGGGACAATGATAATGTCAATCGTGAAAAGCTGTACATTAAATTCTTATAAGCCACTTATGCTACAGCACTTACCTAGCCTTGGTCCTTCAGAAGCAGTCTTTGTGACTATTGACTCTGCTGCTGCTTCGGAGGGTACGAAACGAGCTTATGATGGTAGCCAATATCAAGAGACTAGAGTCAGTGTTAAGAACACGTCCGCATCATAGCAAGATCGATCCGTAATTCTAGCAAAATCGGGATGTAGACAGGGACCCGCGGACGTTATTACACTATACGACCAGGTAGAGAAAGTATGATTTCAGCCGCAAGTACTAGTTGGAGGGTTTGCGCCCAACCCTATTAGTGGCTATTATCAGCACCTAGATCTCTCCCATACTCGTAACACCCAGCAAGCATGACCTGGACATCTATTAAAGTAAGTTAAGTCCGTACACCCGCCAGCATAACAATACTCGTCTACCTACCTGCTAGACTCCGAAGCTCCAAGCATGTGGTACAGTCGAATTGTAGAATTGCCCAATCAATAACAGCGCAAGGTTTACTCCACCATTTTGGCTTCTTGATCATCATCATCTTCATCCTCGTCATCATCCTCGCCATCCAATGCCTTCTTAGCTAACCGTTCTGCGTCTTCTCGGAGCTCCTTCGGGACCTCCTGATGCCTGCCCTTGGTTGGACCATCTAGCGAGCTGATCCATGTCATCTCCAATTCGAACTCCTTATCCTTACTGTCCTCGTGGGCGAGATAAATGATTCGAGCGGCCTCCTTTACACCCTGTTCGAGGGTGAGCTTACCGGTAGCCAAGTCTAGCTTTTCCAGCTCAGACTTAGCAGACTGTCGACCCTTGCCAGTAGCGGCTCCGTAGTATCCCTTTCATAGTGTTAGTGATTCCGTCCACGTTTCAAGCTCTTTCGCATACCCAGTACAGTCCGCTCGGCTCGATCATATATAAGAATGGTCCACCGTGTTTACCACCCTCTTTCTTACCACCAGCTCCAACTTTTGGCCCTGTGCCAACTTGTCCATCGACCGGGACCTCAGCTTCTGAATCCCATCCAGCAATTATACCTGTGATTCCGAAAGGTCGAACGCTGGAGTAGAGAGTGTAGGCCTGAACATAGCTGCCCATTCGGTCGGCGAGAGCGTGCGTAGGGATAGGCGATTTGTAAGTTGACCGCCAATCGGCGGCCATATCTCGAGCTTTTGTGGCAAAGAATCGACCGTCTGGTAGGAGACCTGATGTTACCTGTAGATTGTGAGCTTCTACCACGGATTCATCCATGTCGAAGTCCGGGTTCGTACCACACCGATATTCCTGTCCACTGTTGAAATGCGTTTGTTGGCGTTTGGTTTGAGCAACTTGCTGGATACCAGCTTCTCTAGTGCGAGGACGACACCATCTTTGCACTTGATTCCTATCGCAGTTCCTCCATTCTCAACCGCCTTAACAGCGTATTCGACCTGAGTTGAATGTGAGTTAGGACGTTTATGATTCGAAAGCTGTTCGGGTTGCAAGCACCTGAAAGTTACGGCCATCGGGGGAGAAGACGGAGTTTGAGAGATCGTATCCGGTGCCTATCGACGTCTGTCAAGATGAAAGTCAGTGATTGAAACTCATGGTGATTAAAGCTCGTGAAGCTCATAACTTTGAGCAACCCGCACGGGGAATTGGGCCGAGTTGAGGCTGGGGACGTACCATGACGGGCGAAGGGTTCGAGGTTGGAGGTATATAGGAGTTGCTTGGGACGAATGGGCAGGATGGATCCAAGGGCGAGCCTTCAAGTTAGTTTGTGTGTTTGTTAGTAAGTATTTACTCCAGCAGCTCCCCCCCGCTAAGGCTCCCCAGGACGCGTATTAGGCTAGGTCAATGTCACGTGCAATGAGATCTAGGAAGTACTATATCACTAAGTAAGTACTGAAATTACAACTTCTAATGTTTGGTAAATGCAATTCTTTCCTAAGGCGGGTTTGTTCGAGACAAAGAACCTCTGCCTATCAGGTGCCAAGCGGGTCGCCGTCCGATATCGGTAGACCCAGAACCTGAGGAAACAGTGCCATTCAGAATTTCCATGAGCTTCACCGCTGCGAACCCGAGCGAACCCATTTTCCAGCCATCTACGTATCTTACATACATCGGAGCATGGTCTGATCCCTAACCCGTATCCGACCAGCCATATTAGGAAAACAACGTCTCAATCAGACGAAATCCATGGCGGTATGTGAGTCAATTTCCTCCTACTCATGTAAACCATATCTTGGCTTCACTTCTTTCAGATGCTCGTTTCTCGACTTTCTAGAGGTCACATTTTACCTCTGAATTCCCATGGTCTGCACTGACAATATGCTTTCTGCACAGTTCTTCATACCAAACAAGTCGGTCGGCGACAAGCTTAATTCCGAAGATTTCAGGATTCGTGGCTACAGTGAGACGAATCATGCTGAAGCTCCAGGCTAAATTAATCAGCTGGAATTAGACCCTCTTACTTCGCCTGAACTGCTCCAGCATACCATTCCTCAAACTGAAAAGTCAAAAGAGACTGTGCTTGCGGGTACGAGACATGGCCACTTTCTGGAATCCAGCCTAATATTGTTCCAGGCCGAAACGCATCAGTGGAGATCGTCACTGGAAAAGACCCTAAGAACCGGCTGCTCGTCGTCGTTGGACCATGCTCGATACACGATCCTCAGGCCGCTCTAGACTACTGCGACCGCCTCGTAGGACTCAAGAAAAAGTACGAGAATGACCTGCTCATTGTCATGCGTTCATACCTTGAGAAACCTCGGACAACGGTTGGCTGGAAGGGCCTTGTCAACGACCCAGATATAGATAACACATTCGACATTAATAAAGGATTGCGGATATCAAGGCAACTTTTCGTTGACTTGACCGAGAAAGGCATGCCACTCGCCAGTGAAATGCTGGATACGATTTCTCCTCAGTTCCTGGCCGATCTGCTGTCGGTTGGTGCGATTGGTGCTAGAACAACTGAGAGCCAGCTTCACCGTGAGCTTGCTTCTGGCTTGTCTTTCCCGGTCGGTTTCAAGAACGGCACAGACGGAGGTCTTGATGTCGCTATCGATGCCATCGGAGCCGCCCAGCACCCACATCAATTCTTATCTGTCACGAAGCCTGGACTGGTGGCAATTGTAGGCACGATTGGCAATAGCGACACCTTCTGCATTCTACGTGGAGGCAAGACCGGTACAAACTACGATGCTAAGAGTATCGCTGTCGCCAAGGAGAAATTGAGTAAAGCGGGCGTTAACAGCCGTCTCATGGTAGACTGTAGCCACGGCAACTCGTTAAAGAACCACAAGAACCAACCCAAGGTTGCTCACGACGTCGCCGAACAAATTGCAGGTGGCGAGCAGTCCATCATGGGTGTGATGATCGAGAGCAATATCAACGAGGGTACCTTCTTCCTGCGCAACAGGAGGCTGATTAATCGGGCTAACAATGTACAGGAGCCCAAAAGGTACCAAAAGAAGGTAAGGCAAGCCTCAAATACGGAGTAAGTATCACGGACGCTTGCATTCACTGGGAAGATACCGAAGCCGTGCTTGCGGAGTTAGCGGCCGCCGTTTCGACACGTCGTGGCAAAACCACGAACGGTGCGAATGAACACGCATGAGGAGAGGACGATGTGCTGAGAGCTTCATAATTTGGCTTCAACTACCCGGATCTGGTTTTGACGACGACTATACACGTAGAATGTAGAAGTAGCTGGTCGGCGTTAGGGATAAAAGAATTGGAGCATGGGACATAGCCGGAGCCCTCCCTCGAGTGCTGATTAGATACCACGAAATCAACTGTCTATCATTCTGGGTGTACGCTCGACGAGACTAAGAATCAACTACCCACTTACTGTGATACCATCGATATGCTCCCGACATCAATGAATGCGTTGGACGTGTTCGAAGGCAGGATCGAGTGTTGTGAAGGGCGAAGTTCGAGTCCACAATGAGGTTGAGAGAGTAGAAGGCTCGGCTGCTTCCATCTCCCGTAAACCATTTGTAGTAAAAAACCAACGACTAGACAATCAAATGTTCTCCAGGTCTCGCCAATTGACTCGCTCTGCCCGAGAAGAATTTCACAAGACAATCGCGTTGCAAAGTTAGACCGAACTCCAAACCAACCCGAACCCGCCTCCCGCGAAACACGCAAAGGCCAAACAACATCAGACAACAAAGGTTCGCGACAATTGCGCTTACTCTGGTTCGCATCGTGCGCTCCATTCCTGACTGCCATATCTCACGCCAAAACCTCGTCTCTACATATCTATTCATCTGCCAGTAACTTGCGCCAAATCACAGAACCCCGCGACATGTCTGACGAGAAGCGTATTACTCCTCCGAGTCCCCTCAATTTTGGAACTCTTCCGTCCTAACTGGAAGCTGACTTCTTCTAGTGCCTCCCGAGGCTGAAGCTCAGTACACGCATATCATAGACGACATCTTGAAGAATGCAGACCTCAACACCATCTCTGCGAAAGCTATTCGCAAAGGATTGCAGGCGAAGGTCGACCATGACCTTACCGCGCAAAAGGTACGAACCGCACAGAGCCCGACTGAACATAGCGCTGGTGCATCAACATACTAAGCTTGCTCAGAAACCGATCACGGACCTTATCATGAGACGATTCGACAAGTTTACTGAAGCTGCTGCAGCTCCCCCGGCACCTAAACCCTCAGATCCCGCCCCGCCCGCAATCGCTAAGAAAGAGTCTAAGACCAATGGCAATGGCACGAAAGAAGCCTCTACAGCGGCTACAAACGGTTCCAGCAATAAACGTGCCAAGTCCGAATCTGTCTCGCTATCAGGTGCTGAAGAAGACGAGGAATCCCAGCTTTCCAGCTTGGAGGCTTCACCTCCACCTAAGAAGAAGCATAAGGCAGCGCGCTCAACTGAAGATTCAGACGCTGCGTTTGCAGCGCGTTTGCAAGCAGAGGAAAACAGAGCAGGTAGGGCAACTCGAGGAGCTGCAACCGGCAAGCGGAAAGCTCCGCCTGTCAAAAAGGTCAAGAAGGAAAAGAAGACAAAGAGTAAGGCTCGTGTCGGTTCTGACGAGGACTCAGACGTCGATGGTGGTGAGAAGAAAGAGGTCAAGAGGAACGGAGGCTTTCACGTATGTTGCTTCAATTGCCGTGTTTGTCAAATTCATCAGCTGATCCCATGCGCACACAGAAACCTATGACCCTCTCAGCTCCTCTCTCGGCCCTCCTCGATGGTGAGACCACAATGTCCCGTCCTCAGACGGTTAAGAGAATCTGGGTATACATCAAGGAGAACAAACTCCAGGACCCCAACGATGGACGTCATATCATTTGCGACGACAAACTTAGGGCAGTTTTCAAGACTGACAAAGTCCACATGTTCACCATGAATAAACTCTTGGGTCAGAACTTGTACGCTGCCGGAGAGCTGGCTAACGGATACGTGGACGAGGACGAAGAATAGGAATAATTTGAATTTGAATTTTCAGCGACGGGCATCATTTATTGGCTTGCATTTCTGGCGTCTTGGATTTTCTGTTTTGTAAAAAGGAATTTTTCGGCATGGGATTTAGCATGGCGACTGGGCTCGAGTCGATCCACGAGCGTGGATCGTGTGCATTATTACTACGAGTACAAGCTAAGACCACCGGAATGGAATGGCACGGGATGACTGCTGATCCAGTGTTGGAATGGCACCGCCCAATAGGACCGAATGTATGAATGAGCGGATCATGGTAAGAAAATGACGGCGACTGCAACAGTGGCTCTTGCGATCTGGCTACTCATTGCATCCGACAACTCCGACAGCAGCTTTGATATAGACATCTTGAATCTGGTAATCAAAGTTGCTAGCTAATTGTTACTTAGCGCTTCCAGCTCTTCGTTTCGAAAGACCTGGCTGCGACAGTGTACATGGCCGGGTTCGTGGGCTCGTATACAATGGCAGGAGGTTAATCACATCAGTTAGCGGCATCGCGATTATGCCATTCTCAACAATAAGTCAATTGTGACTGCTGATAGACGTTTCGATCAAGCATTGTCGAATCTGGTGGAGGAGCGTGTGGGAGACTTTAGGACTAAAAATGGCGTTCCGTGATCCATTCTCAGTCGAATTACGATGCCATCCAAAAGCCTTGATATCAGAATTGTTCATCCAAGGAGGAATCGTTGTCCTAGAAGCTCGGAGCATTTCAATCCCGTCTACGCACTTAGGCACTGTCTTAGCCGTCTCCAGCGCAACTGAGAATGCAGGCGAGATCTTTTCAGCTTCTGAAGACACTTCATATTCGTTGCTAGTCGTCCAGAAATCATGGCTCCCAATCCGGGACCCTCCTTCCTCACTCTCCAACACGAAACTCGCCAGCAACTTATCATCTCGAGCTAAGATCGTCGCAATTCAGAGTGATATCATTGCAAATCACTCACTGCAAAAGGCCTGATTTTCGTCGACGGCTTGATAGTCATCAGACATTTCAGGTGCTCACCTATCACCAAACATGCTTTAACCTCCCGAATCGTGTTTTCATGAAGCTTTGATAATGAGCTACAGTTTCCTTTTGGCACCGTATATGCTAAAGAGAGCCTGAGGATCAGCGTCATGCGAAGTCAACTGGCTACGTGGTATAGGCACTTGAGTGTCCTGTTCTCCCCTGAATATTATTTTTGAAATCAAACGGTTTCGATGATAGCAAGTTCAAAAATGATATATCGTCAAAGCGCAGGGGCGTCAAGAGTTGAGCCTTGCATCATGAAGAGTAGAACAGGCATACCAGAAAGTGAATGTATTGTTCGAAAAGCCTTCGTCTCTAGGACCAGTAATGCCCACTGCATAAAACACTCGCATCCTTGAGGTAATGTCTCAGATATTGTTGCCTGGCTCCGAACATGCTTCCTACATACGTGTCTGCCTTCCACTACTCTTGATCTCCTTTAAAGCATCCCTCCTGTATTGACTCTCCGCAAATAGTGCCTTGATGAGATCTTCGACTTCATTGGCTTCGAATTCAAGGCTTAACTCTCCCTCATTCCAAAGAAACTTGATATCCACTAGGCTCGCTTCCAAGATCTCCCCAAGGTAAATGAATCGTAGCCAGCCAGGCGTATAGACATGAACAACAGATCTTCTCACTTCATCATCTGCTGAAGCACCGGATGGATCTTGCTCGAAGAGATCGGAGAGGGCGGAGACCTGGTCCATCCAGTACTTAAGAGTTTTGGACTCTTCTTCGGAGATGCCGTTGATACCATCACTGAGTTCGAGTATTTCTGTTGTGATGCGACGGATGACGTGGCTTAGAATGGCGCCGAGGGACTGAAGTCGTGCCGAGTCGCTCAGAACACCGGTCCAGATCTTGTTGAGTTCGCGCACGCGATGAACCACATCCTCCACAGCGCCATCATACTCACGCTTGTTGAGTGGGCTCGTGCAATTATCAAAGCCAGAAGTGGCAGAGAGAAGATCCGAGAGGATTGTTCGCTGAGAGTCCATCTCTCGTCCGTAAGCAAGTCTTGAATATGTATACAACAACTTGATCTCGGCTTCCAGACTCCTAGTCAACCTTTTGTATAGAGGATGATCAGGCGAGAGTTGAGAAAGTAGGGTCCCAAGACTACCTGCAAGGTGTTGCGAGTCGTTGTATATTAACATATCGGCAGCTGGCTGAGAAGCGTATGAAGTCCGCGCTGTTGCTCTATAAAATGCCATAAATAATGTGGGCAGTGAAGAAAGTGCGGGTGCAGCGGTTGAGATGGCGTGGATGGGAAAAGAGTCTGCAGAGAGTGTAGAGGCATCAACGAGGATGAGATTGATGAGTTCGAGAATGCTGTCTGGTATGGCAGTGATAGCAAACGTTTCCCGAAGAGTGATTTCGCGGTCAGTTGGGAGCTGGCGCTTCGAGACCGAAGTCTTTACTATTGATTTGGGGGCCAATCTGACAAGCGTGGCAGGCTCCGGGAATTCAGTTTGCTCTTCATCCTCGCCATCACCCCAGCCCCATGCCTCGTCTTCACCTTCAACATTGGCTTCTGTGACAGCAGGTTTATTATCGATTTGCTCGATAACAGGTCCTTCTTCTTCCAGCCCCCAAGCGCTAGCATCTTCATTGTCGTCTGCGGGCTGCAGGTTATCTACCAGTGCTGCATCGTCTATTTCATCGTCTTCAGCCCAATCGGCATTCCACTCGTCGCCCTGGTCATTACCTCGTACCTGTCCGTCTGTAATCATGACATCGTCGCTGGATACAGTTTGTGTCTCAACACGCTCAGCGATTCGCTTGGTCCCGGCCCCGTCGTGGGATATGGACCGCATTCTGGCCAGAGCTGCTTCACGCCGCCTCGCCAACCAAGTCTGAGGAAGCCTGTCTAACCATAAGGACAAGTCTCCCTCGCTGGGTATTGCAATGCCTAACGTGTCAATGTAGTCCGCAAGGTCTTCTATCTTCACCAAGGAAGATTTGAAGTCAGCCATTTGATCAAGTTGCACTGGGACAGACAGATCGAGGCTGTTATTGACGAGCTGTACCATGAGGGAAGGCAGCAATTTTTCTAAAAGTGATTGGTGTAGTCTTTCAGGGAGCTCTCTCGTGATAAATCGCACTAAGCCATCTACTTCTTGAACGAAAGTCGAAGGATTGGAAACCTCTGACATTCCTGAGATCTGGACAGTAGATTTTTCGTAGACAGCCTTAGGAGCCATTCCTTTGGCATCAACGGTGAAAAGCGGATTGATAATCACAGTGTCTAGATCTCGGTGTAGTCGCGATACGTAAGTGTCTAGAATACCAAGTTCCAACATTGCGGCTGTCACCTCTTCGAGACTCATGGAAAATGTCGAGTCTAGAAAACTTGTTAGTACGTCAGTCTCATGGCTCAAGTAGTATCGTACCGTCCAATTGTGTATTGATGACAACCTGGCCTTCAGAAGCATCAGCCTTGATCAAGGCAGCCCAGCACTCAACGACCTTGGATCCTAGCAGCTCTCTTATCCGTGCTTCTCTCCGTTGGACAAGCCCAGCAAATCGTGCGTTCTCAAAAATATCCAATTGTGTTGTGAAACGCCTAGCCTCCGACAATTTCTTGAGCGCTTCCAGCAGCGCACGCCGCGAAGTGAGATGCTGGGCAGCATCCAATAACCTCATTACAGCCTGCAACTGCTCTATCACATGCCCTAAAGTGACATTATAATCCAGCTCTCTCTTCAATAGCTCGACCTTGCTCGAGGCATCTTCCTGATGAGCGCGTAATGACTTCCCGGCTTCTGCCTCGTTCACAATCTCTCGTGCCGTAGCCTTGGACTTCTCGATGTCTAACTGCAATTGTTTGGCCTGGAAAATCCACCCATCGAGATGGGACGCGGATTGACGGCTGAGATTGCGAAGGTCTTCCTGAATTCTACCTCAGCTTTGCAATGTTGACCGAGAAGACACGGTGGTCGATTACCTTCACACTGTCTCTGGTCTTATCGATTGCCTCCAGAAGACCAGGTAACGCGCTGGCAGGAATATCTGCTGAGGCCACGTCTGGCTCAGGGTATGTTCCTAGTCCTACATGCTGGAGAATGGCGGTGGAAAGCTCCGAAGCGTGGGTGGGAGCTTTAGATGCCATGGAGGATGATATGAAGCAGGCGATGAAGCAAGCGGAAACAAACGTTTGAAATGCGCAGTCGTTATCATGAGGATACTGGTAGCAGGCAGAGCAGATGAGGTATGCTAATCTTGTCCAATACGAAGCATACGGTACGGTACGCGTGACTAATTGCTCTAACGTACTCAGGCGATTCTGCCTGCTCTCTCTGTGCCTAGCCTTTGTTGATTACATACTACTTCACCTATCTCTCCTTTCGTTGACTTCGACTGGCATAACCAACATCAACCTCAGTATAGGAGTTTCTTTGTCCTTTCTTCTCCCATCATACCCTCGCAAACCCTTGCCGATAAGCCTACAAGATCTCAAAAGCAGCATCCCGAATCGCCACTCTTATTTCTTTTCTCAGCCCAAAGGCTTCGCAGCAGGCCTGCGTCAGTTTGCCGGCATGGCCAACATATCATATTTCAGAGAAATCCAGAAGTTCAGATCCGAGTATGCCGTCGCCCAATTCACCCAATATGAATCGACGAGGACGGGCATGAGAGTGGCTGTCGTCGATCGTGAAAGTCCAAAAGTCGCAGGATATTTTGCCTTTGCCACTGAGATCCACGATGACTCAGGCGCTCCGCATACTCTGGAGCATCTTGTATTCATGGGCTCCAAGAATTACAAATACAAAGGAGTGTTAGATCGGCTTGCAACTAGAGCTTACTCCTTCACCAATGCGTGGACTGGGACCGATCAGACTGTGTATACCCTCGACACAGCTGGATGGGGAGGCTTCTCTCAGATACTTCCAATTTATCTTGAGCACTGCCTCGTGCCTACCTTAACCGACGCCGGCTGCTACACCGAGGTTCATCACATTGACGGCACCGGCCATGATGCGGGAGTCGTCTACTCTGAGATGCAGGGCGTTCAGAACACACAATCCGAACTGATGGAACTCCAAGCAAAACGACTACTTTATCCAGAGGGAAACGGCTTTCGTTACGAGACTGGAGGCATGATGGAGGCTTTGAGGGTTCTCTCAGCAGATCGGATTCGAGAATTCCACAAAGAAATGTACCAGCCCAAGAACCTGCGCGTCATCTTGATTGGAGAGGTTGATCATGAAGAGCTCCTGACCATTCTAGACAAATTCGAGGACGATATCTTGGGAGATGTTCCCTCCCTGGACGCACCTTTCAAGAGGCCGTGGGTGGACTCTCAGAATCCTCCGGCGCTGAAAGAGAGCATTACCCAAATTGTCGAGTTCCCTGAGGAAGATGAGTCGACCGGCGAGATTTCGATAGCCTTCTTTGGGCCTGATTGCAATGACGTCCTCGAGGGTGCTGCAACAAATGTACTTCTAACTTACCTTGCCGGCTCGGAAGTGTCCATCCTAGAGAATACTCTCGTGGAAAAGGAGGAACTCGCTAGCGCAGTCTACTACTACATGGAAACCCGACCGAATTATGTCATCTGGTTCAATTTAAGCAGCGTTGCCTCGGACAAATTGGAGCAAGTACAGAAGAGATTCTTTGAGGTCATCAAGGAAGCAGCATCGACGCCTCTTGACATGGCTTACATGCAGGATTGCATCAAACGTTTCAGAAGACAAGTTGTGTATGCAACAGAAACGTCGAGCACTGTTTTCAATGACCCACTCATTGAGGATCACCTCTATGGTAGCCGTGATGGCAAAGACTTTGAAAATGCTGTGAGCAGTCTCAAATGGTTCGGTATCCTCGAGACTTGGACCGACGGACAATGGCGAAAATTCTTGTCCAAGTATTTAGCAGACAATAAATACGTCTCCATCCTTGGTGTACCGTCAGCGAAAATGTCGGCGAAGCTCAAGGCCGATGAGACGGCTAGAGTCAAAGCTCAGCAGGACAAGCTTGGAAAAGAAGGTTTGGAGGACCTCGCACTGAAGTTGGACATGGCAAAAAAGCTTAATGACCGACCCATCCCACCCGAGATACTAGACAGCTTCCCGGTACCGAGCACTGATTCTATACATTTCATCCCATCCACAACTGCACGCTCAGGCTTGGCTAAGCAGATGGGCAAACTGGACAACAAGATCCAAAGCATTATCGACAGTGATAACTCTGACAATCTTCCACTCTTCATACATTATGAGCATGTGCACACAGCCTTCGTACACTTTAGCATCGTGCTGAACACTAGCGTCATTCCTCTGGGATTGAAACCACTACTTCCCGTCTATCTTCAGAACTTCTTTGTCACACCTGTCGAGCGCGATGGCATACGTTTAGAGTTCGAGCAGGTTGTCGTGGCTCTCGAACAAGACACCATCACTTACGCGATCGAAGCCGGCAAGTATTTGGGAAATCCAGAACTCATACGCATTAAACTTGTCGTAGAGCCAGCAAAATTTGAAATCGCGATTAAATGGCTCCGCGACCTGGCGTTTAATTCCATCTTCGAAGCAGAACGTCTCAAACCTACTCTCACAAAGCTCCTTGCTGACATCCCTGATGAGAAACGAAGTGGAAACGACATGATGAACGCGGTCGATGCAATGGTGCATCTCGCTCCGAATTCCAGCGCCAGAGCTCAATCTACCTTGGTAAAGGCCCTTTACCTGAAGCGCATCTCCAAACTCTTAGCCAAAGAACCCGACACCGTTGTCACTATGCTCAATAACCTCCGGAAATCGTTGTTCACGTTCAGCAATATGCGTGTCTTCCTTGTCGCCAATCTCGAGAAACTCAATAACCCCGTCTCAACATTCTCCCATCTCACCGACAGCCTCGATACTAGCTCTCCTCTCCTCCCACTCGACTCGAGGAAAGCTGTTCTCAGTACTGCTGCGCGAGAACCAGGAAAGCTAACCTACATCATCCCGATGCCTACAATTGACAGTTCGTTTGCCTTGTTCACAGCACGTGGTTTGGAATCATACCAGAATCCAGAACTACCTGCTCTTATGGTCGCTCTTGCCTACCTCGATGCTGTTGAGGGACCACTCTGGGTTGCTGTCCGTGGTACCGGTCTTGCTTATGGCACAAATTTCTCTCGTTCCGTGGACGCTGGCCTCATTGGGTTTTCGATATATCGATCTCCCAATGCCTTCGAAGCCTACAAGGCGGCTAAAAAGGTGATTGAGGATTTTGCGCACGGTGAACGTGTTTTTGAAAAGTTTGAGCTCGAAGGCGCAATTAGCAGCATTATAGTTGGCTTTGCGGACGAACAACCTACCGCCATTTCTGCAGCGACAGTCGGTTTCGTGAATCAAGTCATCAAAGGAATCCCGAAAGAGTGGGAAAGCGAGATTCTGCGACATGTCAGAAACGTGACAGTCGAACAACTTGTTGACGTTATGAAGGAGTATCTTGTGCCTGTCTTCCAGTCTGGGAAGAGTGACGTTGTGGTTACTTGTGGGAGTATTATGGAGGGAGTAAGTCTTTGCTCCATTTGTATATCATAGATGAATGGAAATGCTAATGCCGTATAGAGTCTGAAGAGATCTTTTGAAGCGGCAGGCTTCAAGCCTGAGATCCGTACTTTGGTTTCTTTCCAAGAAGATTACGGTCTTGAAGCTGTGGATGAGGAGGATGATGCCAACGAGGATGACGATAGGGACGATAGTGATGGTAGTGAGGAGGACGAGGAGGAGGGAAACGAAGAGGAAGATGAAGAGGAAGATAATTAATCTACTAAGTAACAAAGAACTTTGTCGCCTTCTACCAATTGGTCAAAAGTGAACGGCTGGTATGTTTGAACTGTATAATGCTTGCTTCGTGCCGCGGAGGATGAAAGTGCTACCAGTCATGCCGCTGCTTTTTTATCCGTCTCATAGATGTGGTAGCCAAACATACACAGCATTACAGAACGCAATTGGTCGGCACTACAGCTACGAATTATTCGAGTTTGTTGAGGCAACTGGCCACGAGACTAAGAGCGATCCACCCTGCCAACTGATGCTTATGTCCAAAAACACGCGATTTGGCGCCAATAACGGCCAGGAAAGCATGATAAAGGATATCGCCTTCGCTTGCGATCGCCTTAACGCCAAATGGCTTCTCTCTGGTCAAGACATGCGGCAAGAATACCGATAATGACTTCACATAAATCTGCAGCATTCTCAACAGGAAGTTGGACAAACCATTTCCACAACCAAGGCAAAGGATCCTTGCTACTGAGCAATTCTTCGCGCCCGAATGCCATTTGGTAAAGAAACGAAGCTAAGCCAGTCAACACGGTTGTGAATGGGGCCTGGCGTAGCAAGACTTTCACAACAGGCAGAAATACATTATAGTAAACTGCTGCAGGTAAGGAGTAAATCGCAAATAGGTCGCGGTCATTAAAAGGGGTGGCCGATGCTGACAGAAGTGTCGGCCCTCCATTCGCAGCACATCCGTATGCAGCTCCAACTAATCCCAGCTGCCCGAATACGTGTGATCGTTCAATCAACAGCGAGGATATCTCGAAGTCACATCCGATAGCCCAAATTCTCTGCACTATGGCACCCGAGGAAGCAGATTCACTCAGAATAAATCGCAAATTGAGCTGAGCATCCGTGCTTGGTGGCAGTTGATGAGAGAATCTTTGTGTAAAGTCTAGCAGCATCTGTACTGTGACTGATTTTGGATCGAGATTTCTTGCGTGATCGGACTGCTGCCAACTTGTCCTGTTCCGCCACTCGTCTGTCACGCTCCCATCGATTTTGTACGGTTGTATTGATGGCATCACTATGTCTTTTTGCGAAATGCTGGCCGTGAAAGTGGACACAATATTCTTGATTACTAGAGCGGAGACCGTGACCGGTGTGCCCTCAATCACTTGCTGCATCAGCCAAGGTTGTTCGCGGGAAATTTTGAGAGCCGCCACAGAAGAATACGTCTCATTTTGGGACGATAGCGGAAGGGTGTATCGCTGATCGACTAAGTCTGTCGGTGTTTGATGGATTCTAGAATCGAGATCGGGCTCAATCATTCTGGGCTCTGACGGCAGTTGTTGTAGTTTGAGCGGTAGTATCCTCCTTTCGAGGACGTAATTCTGCCCTGTGGAATCTTTGGATAGGATGCGATGTATCTCTGCTCGAGTTCTGACTACAGCAGCGACAGGACATCGAATATCATGCTCCAGATGATCAACATACCGAGAAAAGTGGGCTTGATCTTGTGCGAGTCGAATTGCCTCAACATCTGGTCCGTAGACCTGGCATGTGGAGTGTTTCGTAACAATCTCTTTGGTCTGCAGTATCGTCTTTAGGCCATTGTCTTTGATGGGTATCCAAAGGTCCATTTTCTGGTGTTCAATCAGCTGTAGGATTGCGGCCAGAAGGTTTACTAGCGGCTGCTTCTGGCTGGTGTCGAGAGAGATATTGACAATTGACCTCAGACGCGAGAAGCTTGCTCTGATGGCCGTCGCGCTGGGACTCAACTTGGCAGCTGGCAGAGCAACGAATTTTGTGATGGCGTTTGAGATGCGCAGAGGACTTGAAAACGGGGCTCGTTCGTAATCGATAACGTACACATCATGGCCAGCGGCTTCTAGGGCTCTGGACATGGCAAGAATTGAAGGCAAATCTCCGCCGGTGACTAAGATGCGCTTCCGTCGCCGTCCGAGTGCCTTGGGCACGGGACAAAGTATAGCAGTGCGTATCCATTTCAGAATGATGAGGGCCGTGGCGATGATTATGGCTTGAGGCAGAAGGCAGACGCTCAGGATCGATATTGAGAGTCGGGTGATGGCAGTCACGTGTGCTTCTTGAGCTCGGACTCCGAGTCGGATCACCATTGTGCACGGCAGTGCTTCTTCTGGTGAGTATGGGTATGGGTATGGGGATGGGGATGGGGATGGGGATGGACCCGGGTATGAAGATTGTCGTCTGGTGGATGTGTGAAGACGGCGCCTGAAGATGGCCAGCCTTAAGACAAGGACGACAAGGACGTTGACGGCCATAATGGATGGTGGCTGGCTGGCTGGCTGGATGCTTCATGCGCTTGCTGCCATGTCTGGGTCTGGGTCGTATGGTACTACCTAACCTCTTACATGGTATCTAGTCGTACACTGTACCTAACCAGAATATCAAGGGCTTGGCACTCGCGGCAGATCTTGCCTGCGTCGAAACAGCCTGATGAATGGGCACGGCCACGGCAGGCTCGCAGGATTGCAGGTGCAGGTGGGGGTGGGGTTCGAGTTATCACGTGTCAGCGGGATTGGGTTGGTCTGTGCGAAGCGAGGAACATCAAAGCTTCCGCAACCCGTATCATTTAGGTGTGAGTACGAAAATCCACCATCCTCTCCATCCTCTCGACACCATCTCCCTCTTCGTCCCAACATATCAAGCGACTTCGAGCCTCAAAGCATCATACATGACAAAGACTGCGGGATATTTGGAGGGCGGTTTCGGCGGCAATCTCAATGTCATCTCGTTCTCTCCCGACCTCAACAAGCTAGCATTGAAGTGGAACTTGTGGCTCACGGCATAGCAAGATATGCCAGAACGGATTGCGCAGTTCGACGAGTGATAGTAGCTATTAAGGTCAGTGTCTGGAAGCACTCTGTGGTTCCGCTCATCTAATGCACTTACGGTATGTTCCAAGGCTCTAGCTCCTGGTTATTCACCAGTACAACGAACCTCAAAGGGTTCAATGAATATTTCCAATCTGGAGTGACGACATGACCATTGGCGTTCCCCAGTTTGGCGGCGGCGAGTTGCACCGTCAATGTCGCCTCTGATCCGGCCTGTTCCCCATTCTGATGCCAAGAGATTTTCCAGTCGCTTGTGTTGATACTGTTGAATTGGTCCCAGTGGGCATAATTCCAATCCTCGGCCTCGGTGCTCTCCCCAATCTTGAAATGCACTCCATTCGGAAAATCTTTGATATAGTCGTACGCGCGCCAGAATATTCTGTATTCCTGCGGATGCAGACTGTGTAGCCTGTCTCTCGCGAAGCCGTGTCTGAATTCGCCGGCTGAGCGATCTGGGATTCCGATGCGCCACAACTCTCGGCCCGCTGATTCTTCTTCCCACGAAACCGTCGTCTCATCATCGATATTGACGTCGTCCTGGATGAACTCACCAAAGACTCCTCGTGCTTGGATTGTCATGCGGTACTTTCCCGGGACCACCATTGGTATGCTTACCTCGCCAGTAGCTTTGGCAACAGGAGCCCAATATTGATAGTCATTTGGACGGTCTGCATTGTCTTGAAAATCACGACCATTAGCTGACAGTGTCACCACCGCCTTCTCAGCGCTCTGTGGGAGCAAGATCCGAGCTTTGAATGTTATTCGTTTCGATGGTGCGACGTATCCTGGTACGGAAGGCGCTATCGCCTCGTAGAAGGGCAAGTTCCAAGTCGGACTTGAGTACTGTTCTGCGTCATGTCGCAGATCGTATACAGTAGAATTCCAAGCTCCATGGTTGAAGTAGAAATAAGCTGGGCCAAAGGTTCTATCGAAGCCAGCGGTGATGTTCGGGACATTGCCGCCGGAATGTTGAGAAACTGGTATGCTTAGTGTCACAAGATCTTCACGAAGCGGAAAACGAAAGCTCACCCTGGTAGTTGTAGACGATGCCGTCAACGGTCAAATCGGTGCGGCGTGGACCTCCATAGTATGTGTCCTTCGAATTTCTGACCAGCCATGCGCCCCAGGTTTCTCCTCTCGTCTGGTCTTTCCTGTTGTACAAGGTGCCCGCTCTCGTTCCGTTCGACTCTTGCGTCTGTCCAAACAACCCGTGAACATTGTGTTCGTCCAATGCCTCTGCGAAACTATATTTGGTGAAGTAGTCGTTGAATTCAACCACGAAAGGATCATCTTTAGCTGCACTGAGATCCCACGTTGCATCCTGGACGACTTTTGCCGTGGCCCAAGTCGATTTCCTTGGTAGCGGCACGGTAAGCTCATCATTCACGCTCATGTGAGTCCAGAGGTCGGAACTTGGCCTGAAAAGCGTTCGAAGTTCGAACAACGCTTGACTGGTTGGTCCAACCGGATCCGCAGGATATTGCAATCGAGAAAAAGTATGAATTCCAGTCTCCTCGCCGCTGACAACCCAAAACATCGACAGTGTCTGTCCGCTTTGTGGCACAGTTTCCGACATAACAACGCCCACGAAAGGCGTGCCGGAATCATCGGTTCCATTGAACGTCTGGTACTTTCCTGCGACTTTGCCAGGAAAGTACGCGCCGGAAGCTTCCTTGATACAGTGGCAGTCGAGGTATGGACCAATCCCTGCCGAAGGCCCTCCAACGGACTTGTTGTGCGGGCCGAGTAAGTCTTGGCCATCAAGAGTGAGAGTCTGAACGGCTCCTGTTGACTTTATTATATCGAGGGACAGACGAGCGTTCGAGATTGCTATGTCGGTTTCAGTCTCGACGAATGATAGGCGAGCGGCCGTCCGCAATGTGAGCAGAGCTATCGCCAATCTGGAAGAATGCATCAATATCTTCATTTAAAACGTGCTGGGAGGTTGACCACCCTCACAATGAATTTCCAGAATATGTGAGAAGGGGTAGTCAGATATTTATCAAGGAGAAGACATCTCTAATTCTAGTGTATATAAAATATCGCATCCTGATTAGGCCCGTGCTCGTTATTGCACTTCAGAAAAGGCCATGGACGCTTGGCACAGAATCTGCGTTAAAGCAGTCGAGAGATCCATACATTTACCGCTGTCTAACTGCTGTAACAGACCTGCAATATCCACAGAAATTTGGCTAGTTTTAGTCTGATTGGATTTATTTATTGATAATCCTTCTAGTCGAGTGGGTACCATGAATTTACCCAGCGAACCCTACCCAAGACCCATGATATTCGCTTGACGAGAGGTAGAACAATCTACAGTGATAAGTTCCTATTTTGAACCGATATGATAGCTCACTCATCATTATCAGAACCACCATAACCCCTCCTCATTATCGAGTAGGTTCCGTGCTTCGCGTCCACTTCTTTCTCGGTAGTGCTACAAACGGTATCGAATATTCCGTGCATATTGGATGGAGGTGGACAAAAAGTTACTGACGATCTTCCACCTATCAGCAATTTGGACCGCAAAACTACACTCGCTTGGGAGTACGTGGACGGCACAATGGACGAAAATAGGACATTAGATTTGTTCCAACACAATAATCGAACGCGAAGATGTCGAAGTTCCAATTATCGCGATGGCCTAAACTAGGCACCTTGGATCAAGACGCGAAAGGTCTTGCATATGGAGCACAACTGCCAACCACAATCAGAACGATGACAGCTGATATCGGAGCATCTCATTTGACGAAGCACTTCCCTCAGAGTCCTACTGTGCTGTGGTATAGCTTCTACTGCAGCAAAGTTTGCTTATCACAGGTCCCACTTCTAACCAGCTATAAGCGCTCCACCTCCTGCAAGACTCATTCCAACATCTGGAATGATACCGAAAGCATTCCGGAAGGTTGAAACCGTGACGCATGTACCAAGTGCCATACGGCCCGCTCCTAGCTTTTGTTCCCATACTCTGGACGTCTGTCAGTCTTCCCGGGAGAAGTTGTACTGGATCGATACACTCGGAAGAAGAAGAAGAAGGTACGTGGGAGCGGTGACGTTTGCCATTAAATGCCCGACTATCGTTGCTGCGACAGTTTAGCTCGACGAACGAGTACCTACTATATGTGGCTGCTTCTAGGCCAAGCATTGATACTCCCTACCGAAGTCAAACTCTTTGGAAACTGTAGTAGTAGAGCGAAGGATCTTCTCGTGTTTCTGTCCCGAATGGTTCAATTCGAGCACATAGCAGCTTAATTGGACTCTCGTAAAGGCTTGAGACCAATAGACCAATGTTGAATCTGCTTCAGCCTGGAGCAGCTGTCCAGTGGTGTCATGCTGGAGTTGTTGATGTTGAGCCTTGTCGAACTCGAGATGAAAACGAGAGCGCGAGGCAGATATGAAGAGGCGTTCGTGGTGGCCAGCATGACACCGTCGACCCTGATGACCACTTGCATGAGTCTGCTGTGGCAAGATGTTGCGATGATCTCGGAGCTTGGTGGTGCCGGCTTCGTGGTGTGACATGCTCGTATATGTGGTTCAGTAATGATTTGACCATGAGAACGGGGCGCCCGAGGTCCGACGACTCATCTTCGCCGGCCGAGCTCATCGTTTTCGTGGCATTCTTCTCAATACTTGCGTTGAGCTGGCTGATGGTGATAGCAGATGCTTGTGTGGTGGACAGCTAGATGTCGTCTCACCCAAGGTGTCTGCGACTCTGCAACACACAGGCCCAAGAAGACGATTACCAACAAGATCAGCAAGATCATCAACAATGCTGCAGGTTGACGGGAGGGTCCCCTCCGCCTCACCGTGACAGGCCATCGAGTGACGTCAGGGAGCCAACAGTCTCGCGGCTTCCTCTGTAACCAACGTTCTGATTCCCCAGGTTTGTGGCGATGGATTTGGGTGCCGATGAAAATCTCGTGGCAGCGCAGTTGTGGAAGTCGAGCAGGGTTCATTATTGAGCCGCAAGACCATGAGCATGGTGGAATACTAGTACTCGCAGTAGTGCGAAGAGCATCATCGCTCGAGGACGTGACCTCGAGACGTCGGGTTGTCGTGGTCGTGGTCGTGGTCGTGGACTCTCTTTTGCGAGAAGAACGGTGCGACCCAAAGCGGGGCGCGGTGCTACTAGTTGCAGACGCAGATTGGGTTCGAATGATGTGGCAGCGTGTAAAAGGCGACAACAACAAGGCCACTGCCTAGAGAACCCGGTAGTCCCGCATGGCGACGATCCGGTTGGACTGGCTGTGTCTGACTGTCTGACTGTCTGACTGTGGGAAAGTGGTATGAAGGAGGAAGACTCAGTACTACGAGTGAATGAGGGAGGGAGGGAGAGAGATGTGTCGAGTACAAGTACCTAGAGCGAAGCAGCAGCAGCCAGCGGTGGGCATTGGGCAAGGTTATTATCGCTCGTAGTGTACTATGTACATCCTACGAGGTAGTAGTACCATCCCTTTGTTGCTCCCGTCTTCTTGTTGTTTCCGTAGCACGAGCATTCTAGCTTCTCTCATACCTCCGCACCTTAGTACGAATACCTACTCATCCCATATCCCACCCGCAGCACTTCAAACGCCTTCCAGACCAGATACCTCCTACCTGTCTCGCATCCAATCCGTGTCCCAGCACACGGCCATCAGACCCAACATTCCGATATACCTGGACAACTCGACGTAGCCCCGGCTCCCGGCCTTGGCTGGAAAGCGGAACCCATTCCAGGGCGCCAATTGGCCTTTTAGAATCCAGCCATTACTACGATACACTCGCGGCGTCGTGACTTTCGGTAAGTGCGCATTTCTCTCCGTGGTCCTCACGCCCGTCCTCAGTCGCAGCTGGTCTACACTACGCCCCGTTTGGGCAGCCGGGTTGGGTTCCCATCAGACTTTGGCCATTCCTCCAGCTGCGAGCATCATTGTTGCAACTTGTAGAGTACGGTGGTGGTAGTGGGGCTTTTCCTGCTCTGAGTTGGCCTTGGCCATCTGCAGCTTGCCGATGCACACAGGCGTCCGGCCTTTGCATCCTTTGTTACTTATTGTCGTGTGCACGCTTCCTCTTCTTCCAAGCTGATTTTCAGTGTCCCCGATTCCCGACAACGACGACGACGCCCGATTCTTCACCATCGCAGCAAGGATTCCCCTCCACGTCCACGTCTCACCCATCGCTGCCCATTTGTTGATCGCTACTGAAGTCGTCACTCATCCCCAAATCTCTCCTCGCACCATTGCTTCTCCCATCAAGGATCCCCTCGCTAAGATATACTCCATTTCGCGTTGCAGATTAGAAGCAACAGCCTGGTGAGCTGCCTCGGATTGCCTCTAGTGCCCAACTCCGGTCCTGTTTCGTCGACTCAGCCCAACCTCACCAAACACTTTTGCGACGCTTCCCAAGTCTCAACCAGCTCCGTCCTCAAAGCCCTCGGCCGACCCCTTTCGACGTCGCAGAAGTTTGGCTTTCAAGCCTTCTCGATACACTACAGTCGTGCTTGTTCTTTGCCCTCGCGACATTCGGTCAACCCCCACTAGTCGCCCATACTTTTCGCGATTCGTTGGACAGAGTAAGAAGGTGCCTTGTTGACACAACGCCGCTAGCCTATAGCGCTCGCCTGCTTCTCTGAAAGAAAGAGGTACAGAGTGAGATAGCTGCTTGACACGTATTTTCCATGACGTGAGTATGCTGTCTTCCATTCGACTACTACACCTCCGCAGACGTGCGAGCGTTGGCCCATATCATGCCCAATCTTCGATTGGCATGGAATACCCGCTGCTGACAATTTTTCCCTTACAGTCTACATCCTATCACGTTGGACCACACCAATTCCTCAGCCGAAACCAGTTCCGAAGGCGAAGAAGACGACACTGAATACATTACACAACACGGTGGAGGCCACCATCGCGGACACCACTACCAATACCACCACGACGACGACGACGACGACGACGACGAAGAAGAAGAAGAAGAAGACGAAGACGAGTCTGAAGCAGAGGAAGAGGAAGAGTCGGAAGACTTTGAAGACGAGGACGGCAGCTGGGACATTCTTCAAGATCTCCAACCTCACCGTGGGCGGCACGAAGCCAGCCTTGACATTGAACCTTCCGAGTCGGCCTCAAGATCACGGCACCCGGTCGCAACTGCTCGAACAGGAAAACTGCCTGTCGGACGCGGTCCACCACCGCGCAGAGTCCCGAAAGTGCCTGACCCACCTCCAGGGTCTCCGCCACAGCGGGCGAGAGCCCGTCCGAGCAGGCACGCGTCTCGTCAGAGGCGGCCTCAGTCAGTCGCCAATCTGGACCAGATAGACGATTACCCAGACGGTGGGTATGGCCGTGGCAGGGGAATGGAAGCGCCGTACGCTCCCGGTTATGGCGGTGCGCAATGGGCTGGAATACCACACTATCCTGGCGACCCCTCACAATTGTCCAACCCCTACGATGCCAATCCATATGCTGTATCGCCGTATCAGTTGCCATATCAACAAAGGGATCCCTTCGCATCGCCTTACGGAGCGAACGATAATCCGTTCACTGCTCCTCCCGACAATTACTTTGGTCAAAGAAGGAATCGCTCCTCTATGCCGGCAGCTCCCCAGGGCGGCGAGATGATGAGATATGGTGCATACCCTTCCCAAGGTGCCTACCCACCACCAAACGGCTACCCGCCAGGCGCCATCACCCCTTATGGTTATCCTCCACCAGGCTATCCCCCCCACCCTGGCTATCCTTACCCCCCTCTTCCGCATCACTCACCTTCTCCGCACGTCTCGAAAAAGTCGACACCGGCTCCTCCTCCTGCCGCAGAGCCCACGCCTCCTCCTCCACCTGCTCCAGCAGCTCCTGCAAAAACGCCGCCACCTCCTCCTGAAGACCCATCTGTGAAAGCTATCAAGGAGATGTTGATGGCTCAGGAGAAGCGAGAAAAGGACAAGATTGCCGCAAAGGAAAAAGCGGCTGCAGACGCCAAGATCAAGGCTGCCGAAGATGCTAAAAAGAAGGAAGAGGATAAGCTTGATGCTTTGCAAAAGATGATCATTGAGCATAACAAGCAGCAGTTGGAGCGCGAGAAGAAACAGTTGGCAAAATTCGAGGCTGACCAGAAAGCCAAAGAAGCTGCTGCCGCGGCTGCTGCCGCTGCAAAGAAAGCTCAGGATGAAAGAAATGCCGAGCTCGCTGCAGCAGCCGACAAAGCCAAGGCGGACGCGGAAGCCGCTGCCGCTGCGAAAGCTGCTGAAGAAAAGGCTGCCTATGAAAAGAAGGCTGCGGAGGAAAAGGCTGCCTTTGACAAAGCCACAGCCGACGAAAAAGCAGCACACGACAAAGCTATCGAAGAAGCCACGAAGAAGGCTGCAGATCTTGAAGCTGCGAAGAAAAAAGCCGAAGAGGAAGCTGCAGCACTGAGGCCTGGCGACGACATGCTCAAACCACCCATCAAATTCAAGGATGCAGTGGGCAGGAAATTCAGCTTCCCCTGGCACTTGTGCAAGACATGGAAGGTATGGCCTATTGATACACGACCTCTCGAGTATCACGAGCTGACATGACACAGGGCATGGAATCGCTTATCCAACAGGCTTTCCTGCACGTTGATGTTATTGGCCAACATGTGCACGAAGGGCACTACGATCTCGTCGGGCCCGATGGCGAGATTATCCTTCCACAGGTGTATGAGTCAATGGTCAAGCCAGATTGGGCTATCACTATGCACATGTGGCCGATGCCCGAGCCTTCCAAGCCATCCCCACCTCCTGTCCAAAGACCCCCTCCTGGAGCAATGCCTCCACCTCCCATGGCAATGCCACCACTTATGCACAAACCGCAAAAGGAGAAAAAAGGCAAGGTACCTTCCAAGGCTGCAAAGATGATGGGTATTCCAGGCCCTCCTCCACCCCCGCCCATGATGGGCGGCCTCCCTCCACCCCCACCGATGATGCCACCTCCACCAGCTGCACACGGCACGATGGATTTGCCTCCACCACCACCCGCCATGGGCATGATGGGCCCTCCACCAATGGCTTTGCCGCCAGAGAAACCCAAGAAAAAGAAGAAGCCCCAACCAACAGGATTTCTCATGTGGACCGCTGGCAGCTCAGGGCCCAAACGGGAGAAGTCTTTAAAAGTGGAAAAAAAACCTGAGTCTGGAAAGCATACCAAATCAGCAACGGCGGCAGCGGCAGAGAAACCAAGTGCACCAAATGGACAAGCCATGCCACGCCCGTCTGCGCCTAACGGAAAGGCGGCGAAGCCGAGTATTGTCAAGACAAAGCGATTCAGCATTTTTGCTTGATCGTCACGGCGTGGTCGTCAGTTGCGTGGTTTTGCTTGCTGGCTCACGCTTGTGGCTGGCCGCTGGACTCAGAGGGGCATGGTTTTTCTCCCGCGTTGTCAGGAGTCTTTCGTGTCCCAAGGGGATGTATATGGATTGGTGCTTTGAAGTGGTAAAATTTTGGCAGGAGTTGAGCACGACTCCAGGCATGGGTTTTCTTCCCGATGGTTCTTTTTGTGTTTGGCTTCATCTTTGATTCCCCAATCCCGTCCGTCTCTCTCCTATGTAATGACGAAAATCTGTCATCATGTATACGTCCTTCTCTTGCATACTCCATACCTTGAATGGGACCATTGGTGGGCGCCGGGAATGGTGGTATGGGAGGTGGCGGGGACAACGGATACCCAGCCGGAAAACGGCATATCGGTGGGACGGCTGGCTGGTTCTTCGGTAGGGTGAATGATCCAGCACATGACTGTGGCGGTACCCTCTGGCGTGCTGATCTCGCAATTCAGCGATATTCGTTCATGGACTATGGACCGAGTAAATGATGGGCTTGGCACGTCGATTTAGATATCTAGGAAGCGATTGCGGAAATGGATGATTTTATGTTTCAACTCTAAGCATCCATTTATAATCTCTTTGTCTTTTTTTTTTCTTCTCCCATTATTGTCGCTCTTCTTCGGGTTATCGAAGGTTGAGCCATCTTCAGTGTTCTGTTTGTCATGTTGTGCCCGGTCCTAGGTAACTCGTTCCAGACCCGACCCCGGCGAATCATACGCCTTACATCACGTTTCGTCCGTGCATCTCCTGGCATTCGAATACGTGCCAGTTCATCATCCGTTGTTAGCCAACGATAAGCACCTGTCCTGAAGGAAAGATCAATGGCGAGACTGGATATTGCCTGCTACAGGGTAGACGGTATGATGCAAGGAGTTTGATGATAACGTATGCGGCAGGCAATGGTTCCGAAGTCCAAACGAAAATCGATTTTGCAAGATGGAGGCTAGAGTATCTATCCTGAGTCATCGAGCAATAAGTCACCTTTTCTATACGTCTTGTCATCTGTATCCCGTCAGTCATGTTCTACATTTGGTCGTTTCTCATCCTCTTGATCAAGCCCTGTCATTAGACTCAGCCTGTTCTCTAAAATCAACCGTGTCAGATCGTCTTCAAATCTGATGCTTCCATCTAGCGTGTCCATCTCACCAATCACGAGCTAAACAATCAACCTCGTCCTTGAATTTTCCAGTCGGGTTACGAGAATATCCTCTGCGCCAACCTGTTCCAATTGATCCATGGTGTCGGCGATGATCTTACTCTCTACCATGACAGACACAGCAACCCATCCCTCCTCTTCCAAAGGGTTGACCGTCGGCGCTCTCTTCCCCGGTGTGATTCTACTCGCAGCGTCCAATTTCGAGCGCTCAACGTTGTACGTGCAGAGGACGAATTTTTGAGCGGTGATGACACCACGAATTCGCGAAGCGATCAATTCAATCAGTTTGGGGTCGGATGGGTGTTTTGATTTGATGAGGACAGCGGTGGAATCGACGACGGTGGAGATTGCTTTGAGACCAGCCACGCGCATTGTCTCGCCGGATTCTTTTGTCCTTGGTTAGCGCGTGGTTCTCTTAGGACAGGGGAAGCGTCTTCTTACCGACAAGATCTACGATGCCGTCTGCAACCCCCAGAGCACAAGCTGCCTCGACACTTCCTCCCACGTATTTGATTGTCGTCTTTGATGGGGCATCTCCATTCACAGTCGGCGTACCATGTTTCGATTCCAAATCCGCAAAATATTTCTCCGAAAGGTTCACAAAACTAGAAACAATATTCTTTCCCACTAATTCTTCGGGTTTTGTGATGGGTCCCTTCTCTGGTACCTGAACCTGCAGTTTGCATTTTCCAAACCCAAGGTCCATTACTTCTTCTACGCCAGTCTTATCTGTTGGTGGTGTGACGGCATCGTGCTCGGCGACCTGATCTCGACCTGTTATTCCGAGATCTACTCGACCTTCGCCAACGAATGTAGGGATATCTGCTGCTGGGAGGAATACGAGAGCGAGGGGGAAATTCTTTACGAGAGCGATGTCGAGTCGTGAGTGACGATGGAATTGAATGTCTGAGCCGGCGAGGAGATCAATGCATGGCTGGTGAAGGCGTCCCTCTGTATGGCCTGCATTAGCGAGCTGTACTCCTTATTAGAGACAGTGCTCTAACTCACTCTTGGGCACAGCAAACAGTAGGCGGTCATTCAAGCTGTCCCCCAAGGTGTCAGTAAGCATCGGCAGCGCTCGACTTTGGCGCCTCTCAGTTGTTCTTGCAGGCATCGTGGATGGACGTACTGATTGACGAGATCCATGATAGGACTGGGGACTGTGTACTTTTCAAGTCGTCCCAACGTCGCACTACAGATACGAGTGCTTTTCTAGACGCGTACCCCGCTCAATGCCCAAGAGAATGGCGTATGGTAGTAACCAAGCTTAGGTGAAGGACATGTGCTGCAGGTGTCCAGGGTAGGCTCCAATAAAGGTTCCACGTGTAGGCAGGCGAAGAGAATTTTGCCGAGATCGGGTCAAGGCAGAGTGTAAGGGTCGGCTGGCTTGTTTGGGACGATCCGAGAGCAGTCGTGGGATGTAGAATATGGGTTCAAGAGTCAGGACCGTAAGTGGCATAAGCAAGTGCGTGAGAATCTATATTGTCTGTTTGTTGGAAAGTTATTTACCAGTGGAGTCGGAGACTGATGAACGACCCTTGGTGCGGGGAGACGGCATATTTGCTTGACGAGGTTCTTCGAATAGACAGAAGACACTGGCAGCGGCAAGGCATTTGTAACTCTGAATACTATCTTCTGTGATGCTCGAGACACTAAATAGTGGTACAGAAGTACAATGACCGTCTTCCAGGTTCCTTGTGAGAGGAGGACATCGTCGCCGCCATGAACTATTTTGGTGAGACGGAAGCCCACACGAAACAGTGAAATTTCGCCGCAACCTTCGCGTCCAAAACCCCCTCCTGTCCACTTCCGCCAAACATCTCTCTCAGAACTCGATAATCCTACCACAATTATGGACGCGCAAGTCTTCTCCAATTTGCCCGTTGTGCTGTAAAGCTGACACAAGCGCAGAGGCAAAACCCCAATCAAGCTCGTCAAGGTCATCCGTACGAATCGTCTGCGCCTACCACGAAAACCATGACTGACTTCTCCAGGTGTCTTAGGACGCACCGGTTCCCGCGGTGGTGTGACTCAGGTCCGTGTCGAATTCATGGACGATACCACTCGAGTGAGCGCAAAGCACAGGAAGAACGAGACGACGATAATACTGACAAGTGCAGTCCATCATTCGCAACGTCAAGGGTCCAGTCCGCGAAAACGATATCCTCTGCCTCCTAGAATCCGAGCGCGAAGCCCGAAGACTCAGATAAGTGATCAAAGTGATGCGAGATCAAAGGACTATGGAAGATGGTATCCTTGCCTGGATGAGTGGAAAACCATCATACCTTGTGCAACAAGGGGTATCTATAATGTGACTATGGCATAAGCTGGTCAATCCCGTCTGCTTCATCTGGCTGCGACTCGTCATCTGGCGTTCAAATCGAGAATGAAACTCAATACTGTCTCACGTACTTGACTTCACGTCGGACTTCAATGTGCAACCCAACTCGCGCTTCCAAAACTCAAGCCAGTCTCATCTCTGGGAGATTGGGTTGGGGATTGGTAGATTGTTCCGCTCACTCATATCTGCCATCTGGCTGGCCCGCAAATTCCCGCTGGGATACACTATTGGTATGAATCTGCAGCTTTACCACTGAGTGACTTTAATTTGGTATGTAATCCAGCAAGGACCTTCCTGCTCAATGTTTACACAACTGCCCACACACCAGCGAAATATACGAGATCATCAACAGTAGTAACAAGTCCGCCTAGCCTGTATTTCACGCTGCCATTAGCGGAGCTGTGTGACTGGTAAGTCGGGTCAAGAGAGCGTACCAAAGAGACCAATGCCAAAGCATTTTGACCAACATCCAAAGCTCACATTCAGGAAGAGAATGTGAGAATGTCTCCACCTTTTCTTCAGAGTCGGGACAACACGCACGGCAAGCTGGTTTCAGCATATCGTGAACATTGTTGAGCAGCTTGTAGTTTGTATAACGATTCATCCTTTCTGCCCCCACTATGCGCTAATTCTATATCACATTAAAAACAAACGACTGCAAACGGGTTGTTGTGCGATCGAAGACAGAAGATGATGTACAGACTTAAACCATTTTATATCCTATGCTCAATCTTGTGGCTCGTCTCAGTATCTACTCTTCATTTCTTCCTGTTTGAAGACTAGCATCAAGACCGCTTGGCCTGATCTTTGATTGATTGGAGAGTGGCGTTAGGCTGGCTTGCAGAGGTTACTGGTGGGTTGTAAACAATCTTTCTGGTCTTGATCGGAGACCATTTGTAGCTACAAAATTTGTCAGCATTGTTCAACGATAACTCCCCACCGTTACAACATACCGCTTGACCCAGACACTCAATGCGAAAAGAACACCAGTGACGAAAATAACCTTCCAGCCCATCTTCTTTCGCTGATCCGCCTCCGGCTCGGCAGCCCAGTTGAGGAATTCAGTGACATCCTTGGCCATTTGTGACGTGGTAGCAGGGGTCTCATCTTCATATTCAACAAGTCCATCGTAAAGGACACGGGCCATAGCAATTCCAGTACCAGGAAAATAGGGATTGAAGTTCAGTCCCTCCATAACAACAGCTCCAGCTGGTGGTTCTTCGGGGTATCCAGTAAGCAAGTTGAAAATATAATCGCAGCCACCATGTCTGGCCTTGATCATCAAACTCAAGTCTGGTGGTAGAGCTCCATTGTTGGCAGCGCGGGCGGCTTCGTCATTCTTGTATGGGGAAGGGATGTAATCCGAGAGCTTTCCTGGTCGTTTCTCGATCTCGCCCTGATCGTTGGGCTCGGTATCGTATTCATTCTCTTCAGCCAACGCCTTTGCTTCGTCGGCTGTGAGGATGGTTCCAACAAGAGATCGGTATGGAATACGCTGCAGGGAATGGCACGAGGCGCAAACCTCGCGGTAAACCTGGAATCCACGTCGGAGGGTTTGGTGATCGTACGTCTTGTGCCACTTGACATGCTCCCAAGGATATGGTGTCGGGTGAAGACTGTTCTGCCATCAGTTCCATCACAATCAACCTCCTCTCGGCGCAGATCAAATCATACCCTTCCTCAGCCGGTGTCATGGCCTGTGCCGGCCTTCCGAATTGATGGTTATACCAGGCTCCAGAGCCGATAGCGAGAGCGACGGCAGCACCTCCAGCCATCCATCTCGAAGTGGCTCCTTCGGCGGCGATGGAATTCGTGGAAGTGGAAACGGTGCGCTGTGGAAAAACAATTCATTAGTAACGCTGTCCTGTGGATATCGATGGCATCGTACCTTTGTGGTGTGATTGAGCGTCTGTCGGGCGACAGCGCCGACCGATCGGAACATGATGGACAGGTTGGTGAGGCGAGCAATTGGCTGATGGATGGTAGATTTGAGGTTGCTGCACTCGAAGAATCATTGATGGTGCCAAGACTCACTCCACCAATCAACGGAAGGGATTTGTCGAAGGGCATTATTTTTGTATTCCGTGATCTTCCTCATCATGACAAACACTTCTTTTTCCGTACCCTGCACCCGAAGTTGCCATTGCCGATACTTTCTGGTATTCAACTGTCATTGCTACTTTATAAAGATCCCCTCGCTCCTAGCAAATGGAGGAGGCAGCCCGTTTGCAACACACTTCTACTTCTCAGCACACTCTCGTATCAAACGCTTCTGGGCTGCCATGGCCTCATTTGCATACTCCTGCAGCTCGTATTCTATTCCATTGCCATCTGGTCCTCCGTCGAAAACCTCATACGAAAACCACCCGCGAAAGCCTGTCCTCAGGACCGCTTTTGTCACCTCTACAACGGGCAGATAGCCGCCATTGAATGGCAGCGGGCGGAAATCGTGGCTCCATTGACCTCTAGGTTGAAGACCGTTCTCACACTCTCTCTCGCTGATGCGTTGCTTCGGCTTGTATGCATCCGAGATTTGTAACAGATAGATCTTGTCTGCCGGTATCGTCTTGCTTAGCTGATCCAAGCTGTCCTGGAACTTCTTCCCCAGCTCGTCTTTGGACACCGACTCGACTAAGCCCGACTCTGTGGTCGGATCCCCCCATTCACCCCCAGCAGTCTGGAAAGTGTCTAAGCAAAGCCCAACATTGGGCCGATCGACTTTCTGGACGATGTCCCATACGTCCTTCCAATCAGGAGCATGGCTCGACCAGCACCAATTCTCGTAGCAGATGCGAAATTTCTTGTTGGCTAGCGTGTCGGCAAGTTCTTGCAAGTCTGATACAAAGCGGTTCCGATCTGTACCAATTTTCCGGCTGGGAGAGTCAGAGGACCCAACCTATTAAGACAAATTAGGAAGTAAAGAAAGAAGTATATTGATGACCGTACCTGAAGCATGTCCGTTCCTGCTGCTTCCATGATCCTCATCCAGCCCCTTGCACGGAGGAATGCATCTTTTCTCTCCGCTGAGCCTTCCTCCCAGCCCTCGAAATTGCTAAATGGTTGAAGCATGAGCACTTTTACACCCTTCGCATCACACATGCCTTTGATCAATTCCGATGCAGTGACCAGATTATCGTAATCATATGGGCTGACCTCTTTGCTTAGTTGCATGGAAGCAAACTCGAGAATATCCGGCATGGAGAGCTCAATAGCAGTAAACCCAGCATTGGCAATAGCTTCTAGCCTCTTTGGGAGAGTATGCTCAGCCTTGCACCCAATGGAGCAAGTGGCGTATGAGACAGGAATTGTAGAAAGGGAAGATAGATGAAGTGCCATTGCTGTGAGTTTCGGATACTTTGCAGGACACCGACCTTTCAGAAGATGCATATGAATACCTATGTATGTGGCCCCCAGCGTTTGGAAGCTACTAGTATGAGCTCCGGATGACGTGATGACAAACGCCCATGTATTCTATAGCAGTCTTTGAGTCAACCAAAGCGGGGGATTTCCGTAGGTATTTGCCCAAGAGAGCTTTGGGTTCTTCTCAACGTTATATTCCCGAGCAGGAACTCGAAACGTTTCAGGGTACTCTCTGTGGAAGATACACGGGACCGAGAGCTCGCTGACTATTCGGACACGACTATTGGTTCACAAAGTCCAAGCTCCATGGGAACTCTTATGCCACCTGCAGCATTCGTACTCGCACCTGCACTCTGAATCTCTACTGGATGCGACTTAATTGGTACCATGGTCGTTGCAGGTGATCAGAGTCATCACTCATCAGACAGCCGCGCCCTTCTGAGTTGTACATCGCGCACATTGTCTCGGCCCTTGCTATTGGCCCTGCAAGCTTAGCCGCATCTCTAGTCTCACTATACAGATCACCACTCCTTAACCACAGCAGAACATCCCCTCCGTGATCCGCTCCATGAGGAATAGACTTGTTTGGTTGGATAACATTTTTCTTCTCTTCTATTAGGTTGCTTCTTCATGCTAGAAGCACAAGACTGTCAGTGACCTGCTCACGGGTACGCTGCCTGGCAATTATCGAGGGCCTACCTGTACACGCCGGACAGAGCATCCCGTTCCCAGATTATTTCCCGTTGCATTCTACGCATTCGACGCATTCTTCGTAATATCTGGCTGCTGCCGTCTTCGCTGGTCCGGCTCCGTTCCTCTCTGCGTCACAACTTCTTGATGCATCAACTAACCTAGCAAGTCTCGAATTCAATCCTACTGCCATCGGCTTTGTCAAGGTACGTCTCCAAGGTATTCCAATTCCCAGATCCTCGCGTCATAGCAGGATACGTTTTCCCAAATGCAGTCGCCGCGATCGCAGCTGCCCTTATATAATTTCGAGCACATCTTTGCTAACCTTAAAGATAGTCTCGATGTGGCCTGTTCTACTTCACCACTGCGATACCTGCTTCCACGACACCCCTGTTCAATATACAGCATCGGTCTTCTCCGAGCCTCAGCACTGCAAACACGTCAGATAAAGTTTGGTCCCAGTACTCCGGTAATATGGAGGCTAACTATCCCGTAACCTGTAGTGCGGCTCATCATCTATCGGTGTCACAGTGCAGACTCGTCAGATCCGACAAGAAGCCATGCAGCAAGACGAGTTGGCCGGGCTGTTCGCCCGGAGTATGACCTTCTCAAACCCAACACCCCCACCAGAGCAACAGCAGCAACAGGCCTTCCAAAGATCGACTGATCCAGCACCACAGATCATCTACGCGTCCTCCCATTACGTACCGAACCCGCGACCAAGACACAGTGAACCCTCACCTGAACCTGAGCTTGTTCTCTATCAACCTGTAGCATACTTCCTTTCAGATAGCGACATTAGAGATATCTTGAGTAGAAACAGCATAGACCCAGACACTTTGTACCTTTCTCAAGTCGATCTCTTCCGCAAAGCAGGCGATGACCAACGTCTGCGACTGCTTGAGTTGTGGCGTATCTCACCACCTAATATCGGTCACTATGATTTAGCACAAGAGCAGGCATCATGGAAGGAAACGACGTTGAATCAGGAGGAACAGATGGCTAGGGTGAGATACGACCGAATGATGGCAGAGAGACAATTTGGCAACAAGATCCAGCAACGACAGGTGGAGGATCGTGGCATGTCATTGGACGTCGCTCGGGAGATTGAACGGCCCGCAAGTGCTCCAGAGAGCAGGTGGAGGAGCAGTCACGGTTCTGGCGCTGAACCATATATGACTAGCGGCTATGAATTGCTTGCACAATGCGAATATGAGAAATCGACCGCGGATCCGGTGTCGAATGATTTGATCCCCTACACGCAGTCTAGCGATCCCATCTACCGGGGTCCTGGACCATGGGACACAACTTTCCAAGACGTGGCAACTCGGTATGGAGCTTGCGAGCAGAGCTGTGTTGGTGCACCATCCACGTTCAATGGTTTGAACGAGGATATGGAGATGTAAATAGACTTTTGACGGCGTTGTGGACATTTAATTTGAATGTCAATTAGAAGCGAGATGTGTTACGGCTGTCTGGATGTTGAGGAACTGGTGAAGTTCGATGAGAGGGGATATTTAGGCAGTGATGACTTTGGTTCCGCTCTATTCTATGCATTGCTGGCTAGGACGATACCCAAAACCTCAATACAACTTGTTGGATTCTTGTCAAATTTTTGTTGCTATTGCTATCAATCGTGTGCTGCGCCTGTCAAATCCAGGACTTGTTCTACACTCCCGACTACGAGACTTTCGGTTTTGGACACCAGATGTCAACGTTTTCTGTGAGATTTTTGAGAGCATTGTTTTCTCACCTTGCTTCTGTTCAAAGAATTGCTTTGCAATCGTGTTCAGTGATTTCTTGTTCGGACAAGGCTTTGTCACAAACACCACCTCTTAGATCCGGAAACTGATTACTGAGGCATCAAATCGCTATCAGATCTGAAGTTGACATGTCAATCAAAGATGTGATAGTGAAAAGGACGTGCCAATCGTAACGAATTCAGGAGCATGACCATGTCGTCGATCGTGCTTATAGACTCGATCAATATCCTATTCAAGGAATCTTGGGTTTTTATGTCGAGTTTTCCTACAAGAGCGATGACTATACGATGGTCACAACGCGAATGTGTCTTAGCCGCAAAACATTTCACACTGGTCTTCCGATGGAATCTACGAGTAGTTCGAGCCCGTGATGACCTTGCCACTGATTTGCAGCTAACATTTATTTGCAATGAGGCCATACTAAGATTCTAGCCAAGTCGAATCACTGAACATGATTCAATGGCGGATCTTAGATGCCAACAGAAGCCGGAACGATTCACAGGAGGGAAAAGGGGACGAAATGATAGGTTTGATCATTTTGGCCACTTCTTCCATCCACGACCGTGTCCTCTCTATGGAAGTTGTTAGCACATGGCCAAGTCCAGGCATCCGTTATGCAGAAGCTCACCTCCTTCCATTGTTGCACCAGCTTTGGCATCTCTAACATAGCCCTCCGTCTTTTCTCTAATCTGCCCTTGACAGTTCTTTCCCAAGCCTTGCCCTTAACCTTTTCTCCCGCGCCCGTGCCCTTGACTCTCAAACCCTGTTCCTCCCGCTTTTGTGCTTTCACCCACGGCATCTTGTTCGTATATGGTAGTAACTCGGCGACTCCATATTTCATGGCCTTTTTCACCAATTCAGCCTGCCTGCGTAAGGAGAACATAGGCGGCCTCCATCTGCCTGTTATAGGATTCTTCCAAGTCTGAAAAGGGTTGTACGTGGGATCGGCAAGGGGCGTACATGCTAGAAGTATCTTTTCAGGCGTTGGTTCGCCAGTCGGTCCAGCAGGTCTTTGTGGGCCCATCGCGTACAAATCCGAAGGTGGGAAGCGACGGAAGAATTCGAGGAGTTTAAGAGGGAGGGTTTTCCCGAGCTCGATAGGATTTGGCTTTAATGGCGATAGCTCTGATGGCGAGACGGGAAGGGGTGTGCCTGTTCGCAATTCCGGTGCTGAAATAGAGAGTGATTCGTGAGACCTGACTTCGCTCGGTATTGATGTCGTTGTTGCCATGGATCGAAACAGTCTGGCAGGTGATGGCATGCATTGCAAGAATGATCTCCGAGTGCTCCGTGTATCATTCTTCAAGCATCGCAGGGTGCCCCTCGGAGCGGCAGCAACGATGGACATTGTGTGTGGTATGCAGGAAAGTACTCGGAGTTTTGTTCGATCTTAGGCTTCTTAGCGATAGAATAAGAGTAGCACGAGTCATGACATCTTTAGCTCCAACCCAAGTGACAGACGCAGCTGTTACTGCCTCGAAACTACAACAATTAACATACAGCCAACAAATCAATATGGTAAGTTACAATACTCCAGGATCCTCCCAACATCACTGTAACCTCCATATAATTCACTCGGTCACAACAAACACTACTGCACCACGACGCCGCTTCCCATCATCACCTCCATACCACCAACAGCAATGCCCGTCATCTAACACTTATCCCAGGGATCACCCTTCGCCATCAACGGTGGTGCCTGCGTCGCCATGGTCGGTAAAGACTGTGTAGCCATAGCCTGCGACCTCCGTCTCGGTCTCCAAGCTCTCACCGTCTCCAATAACTATCCCAAGATATTCCCCTTTGGCGACGTCTACCTTGGTCTTACAGGCCTCGCCACCGACATCTCCACCGTCTCCGACCTCCTTCGCTATAAAGTCAATATGTATCGTCTGCGCGAAGAACGCGCCATCTCGCCCCAAACTATGGCCAACCTCGTCTCCAGCAGTCTGTACGAGAGGAGGTTTGGTCCTTACTTTGTCTCGCCGGTAATTGCGGGGATCAACCATACGAGTGGCAAACCTTTCATCTGTGGCTTCGATAGTATTGGGTGTATCGACTTCGCGAAGGATTTTATTGTGAGCGGAACGGCTAGTGATCAGTTGTTCGGGATGTGCGAGGGTCTGTGGGAGCCTGATTTGGTAAGTCAACCAAGAACGGCCCCCTGAACGGCTGCTTAAAGATGTCCAGGGCCCAGATGAGCTCTTCGAGACCATCTCCCAAGCACTCCTCAGCGCCGTCGATCGGGATGCCTTGTCTGGCTGGGGAGCACACGTCTACATCGTCGAGAAAGATAAGGTTACAAAGCGTTTGCTGAAGGGACGACAAGACTGAATGTGGAGGAAAGATATCAGGTGGATTGACATTGAAGTTAGAGTGAATAACAGAAGATGTACGGCGTTGGAATGGTATCATAAGGATTTCGGGAAGAGTCTACAGGACGCTTCATTATCGTCATTTAGATCCGATCATGGCGTCCGGCATGCATCTTCTCGGCTAGGAGAATTGAATGGACGAGTACGATTGATCCAAGAGACGTGGTCCTAATCATCGAGCTACCGGAAAGAATCATGTCAGAAGCCAGGCCGTACGGTCATGAAATGCGTGTTGAGTCGAGCTCTGATGATCCCTCGCTGTATATTCAGAGGCCGAGATCCTTGTGGAGCATCAATGGCATAAGTGCAACATTTTTTTTTTGCCAGGCCTCATTTCGAAGCCCTATTCACTCCACTTTCTTTGGGATTGCCTCGCTGAGAGAAGGCTTTTTGTCGCTGATATATTACAGTAGGAAAACTTGCAATGGGGCTGCTGAAGTTGGAGCTTTTATGTTAGCATGTCTTACAATGCAACCAAGAAGAGAGCTGATGTTAGAGTAGAATTGACCTCCTTCCCATTGTCCTTCCACGTCAACATCTCTTTTAGGCTTGTCTCAATTTGTTCAGGAGCCAATTGCTCTTTCCTGCTCTTCAGCTGCTTCGCGTTCTGTTCCGAGGCAATTGCGATCTTAACACTAGCCAAGTCGAGTTAGCTCAGATGACGATCATGGGCGCATGTAGCCCAGTCCCAGTGACACCAGGAGAACTCCGCACTTACAGTTACGACCTTTCCTTGCCTGCAAACGTCCATAGCACGCCTCACAAGCGTTCACAGGACTGCTCAAGAATCACCTACATCATCTTCGTTAGTAGGCCTGTCAGGCTGTCCCTTCTGGATGAACTAGGGTTCAAATCGCAGATACCACGAAGAATCACGAATTGCGTCGTATCAGGTCGCATGGGACGTTTCTCATCATCTGCTCGCCAAGGCAACTTTGAACATTGAAGAATATACGCATACTATACAAGTGTTCTCTGCCTCGTACCATCCACGTTACCATTGGTACCTCGCCACATAATGTAGTGGAAGCACTCTTCTTGATTGACAACAAATCAGCTAAAACAAGCATATTTGGCACTTTCATCACCAAGCACAGTCCAAGCGGAGCATGCCGACTTGTCCAAGGGCGCGCATCACGTGCCTCGCCAGTGGGCATGGACAAAGCCGCACCTACGTGAGCGATAGTTTTGGCTTGTGTTGTACTGCGTGGTTGACTAATTCGTTGCAACCATCTTTCCCAGTTCACCATCTTGCTCTGGCATAGTCCGCGGATTCAACAAGAGGCTGTAGTTGCAGTAGATGGGATATGGCTGAAGCAGGGCCATTGTGGAAGCAACCTTGACTCGTTCTGGTTTTCGACATAAAGAAATCCAAAATTGACTTCCCTATCCTGGGCCACATCGCAAAGCAATACCGTGCAGCAAAATCCATCTAGCTCTCGATCGTCTCAAGAATTGGCAGAAGTCAATGTCGACCTTAGACGAGAACTGATTTCCAATTACGCTTTTGTGATGCACGGAAGCGCATGTTATGGACCTCGAATCCTGACCAGCATCAAGAAATGCAAGCTTAGGAAGTGCGCGGGAATTGGTCAATGGGGACAGATTCATTCGTCATGCTCTCACGAAGCGGTCCAGAGTGTTAGAGGACAACAGCAACAACACTTGGATCTCGATGCTCGGATATTTCTAGTGTCGCCACCAACGTGTTGCTTAGCACGCACGCAACGTACACATGCTGTTCTCCTTTTGTTTTTAAGGACTTTCGTACGCCTCCTTCTTAAAGCTCAACATTCTACCACCCAGCTCTCCAGAGACCTGAAGTTCTACAATGTGCCAACAAATCGTCTCTGTTGGTGCATGCAAACACCACCGCTTCACCGGTCTCTATACAAAATGCATCGAGGCCATCTCAAATAAGGGCATCTGTGCTGGCGCCATCAACGCGGGCGACCTCATTGACCGCGCTCATATCATTATCGACGAACATGTCAACCTGTGCGAACCCTGCGAATTCTTCTACAACCAAGATCATGTCCACGCCAAGACCGCAACGATCCTTCAAGGCTACGAGTCTCTCGAAGCCAAGCGCGATGCAGAAGAGGCCGGCAAAAAGATGAGAGCTAATGAACTTCGACTTCTTCAACTGGAACTAGCGGCAAAGCACGAGGAGGAGAGAATTGCGATGGAGAAAGAGGCGGAGAGATTGGCACAGAAAGAAAAAAAAAGCTGCTCCGCATAGTATAAAGGCGCCATCTTCGGGCAAGGACCTAACCAGGGTAGTCAGGCGAGAACTATATGCTACCGAAGATCGTCGTCCAACCAAGCGCAAAGTCGTAGCCAACGTACATCATAGAGAGAACCCTATTCACCGCAGCGGAACTCAATCCCATGTCATACGGACCGTCGGACGTGCTGGTGACCTTCCTACACTTGGCCGTATTGTCCGAGAAGTTGAAGACAGAGATGTGCAAACTGCTGAGTAAACGCAGGATGCTGTGATGCTCGATGGAGCCAAAGGGATGGCAGAGGCGGAAGCGAGCGAGGCACAGGAATTTGCTACCGCAGGAAACAAAGACAAACCCTGATCCTCGAAGAATAGAAAGAAGCCAAGCAAGACACTCGTGCCTCGACGACGGTTGCTTATGGAGTCATCGACAAGGTCTCCAATCATCGGCCGATGAAGCTTTTGAACTTCCGATGACGGGCTATAATTAGCTTTATTTATCCGATAAATGAAGCTAGAGACCGTTTTAATAATAATATCGTAATAACTATAATAAGGTATTAAGTTTACGGAGGTAGTGAGTAGCTAAGGTACTACGCTATATATTAAGATTACGTGAAGCCTACTCTTAGTATAGTTAGTAGCTAATATCGCCGTTAATAGTTAGATTTATAGTAGGATTTCGATATTCTTAACGTTACGTACGGGCTATATTATCTAAATTTTAGTATTATGGGTAACTTAACCCCTATATAGATATCTCCTATACTAGCCTAATTAAGATAATATATTTTATATATTATACGCTTAATCGCGCTAGTTTCACTCGTATAAACGGCTTATTAATTAATATAGTAATAAAAAACTTATTTAAGGTTAATACTGTACGCTAAGTAGTAAAGTAGATATATTATAATAGATTTATTAACCCGCTACAATATTACTATAACGGTATAAGTAGGATATATAAGAAAGGATAATAATATATAGTAGGTTACTATAAGTAGATTGTAAAAAAAATTATAAAGATCTATTAAAGATTAGTAGAGAGAATAAGGTTAGAAGAAAGTTATAATATAAGTATAGACTTTAGACCCTAGCTTATAAGGAATAAAGATAACTCCTAGTACCGTACTTATAGTTTTAAGCTAATAATATTCTACTACTATATTTAACTATAATAATAATAGAGATATAAACTAGTAATATATAAGAAAAATAGAACTAGTAATAGCGATTTAATCCGTATAAACGGCTTATTAATTAAGTAAGTATAGGGTTAGTAGTAAGGATATAAAGTAAGGGTACCCTAAGAGACTTAGCGTTATATTTAGGAAGTAATTTACGCTTACTTACTTAAAGTTATTTAACTTAAAACCTATAATAGGTTATATTTATTAATGCGAATATAGCTATATAACTACTATTTATATAGTAAAACCTCGCTTTCTACGGAGTCTAGTCTAAGAAGCCTACAATTATTAGCGATAAGTAGATTTATACGGCTAAATATACGCTTAGCTTTACTACTTATTATAGAGTAAGATAAGTAGTTATAAGCTATCTTTAAAAGTATAGGGAAATCGGTCTAGTATATATTCTACTATACTAATAGATTATAGTTTAGCTCGACTAGTATAGCGAGATAGCGTAATAACTTATTAAGTAGAGTATCTTAAGTAGTAGGGCTACTTATATTATAATCGCTATTTAGCGACGAAGAATAAAGGAATCGCTTAAAAGATAAGGGTTTTAGTAGTAATATAACTATATATAGCGATAAATTCGTCTCTAAAGGTAATAATAGAATTAGCTCAACGATATTACTATAGATCTATAGAAGCCTAGCTACCTTATAGCTACGATAGCGTAGCTAATAGGTATAAAACTACCGTTTCCGGCTAGATAACTACCTTACTTAAGACGGTAATATATAAACCCTATTAAAAAACTTTATCTTTAACCCTAGATATAGAATAACCGACCTAAAGTAGACTATATTAGTATCTAGATTACTCTTATATTCCTTAAGCTTCTTACGGCATATAACTATAGAGTTAATAATATCTTTAAAGCGTAATTTAGGCTTAAATTTAGTTTCTAAACGGTTAAATTTCTATAGTAAAAACTCGGTTATAGTATAAGTCTTCTAAAGAGTACTATACGTACTATTAGATAAGTTACCCTCGGTTATCTTTATTATCTCTATAAGAGGGTTATATAACTTAATAAGGACTTTAATATAGTCCTAGTCTTTACGAGTAAAGCGGAGGTAATCTAGTATATCCTTCTAGATTTACTATAGAGAAACTATATTAATATACTTATAGATACGATATAAATAGTTATAAATATAGTTCTATCTAATACTACTAAAAAGAACTAGTTTTTTGGTAAAACTAAGTTATATAATATTATTATCTTCGAGGCTTTTATTATACGCTAGGTCGTTATATTAGCGTAATATAGCTATATATTTAGCTTTAGCTTTAGGAGATTTAGTAATATCGACTATAAAAGCGATAGTCTTAACCTAGATACTATATTTACTAATAGTTACGGTATTAATAGTACCCTTAGAAGCTAAAGTAATAATATTTATAAGTTATTTTATACTAATACCTTTAAGCCCTACTTTTGCTATATTAGTAATACGATAGCTATAGTACGAGATCCGTTTTTCTTTAGCCGTAAAGCTAAGTTAGTTAGTAATAATACGTAATATAATATTATTAACTCGCTCCCCGTTAGCTATAAAGAGGCTAAGGTTTAATAATATACCGAATCGGGAGAATATATCTCGTAGGGTAGGAGTAGTTTATTTACTCTTTTTACTAGTAATAGGCCTAGTAGTAAGAGGAACTATATAAAGCTAACTACTTAAGTTTATATAATAAGTAATAACTATGAGAATATAGTAGTTATTACGGCTAGTATAGTCGAATAAGATATTTATACTAGATCTTATAGTCCGTATACTCTCCTTAATTTTCTATAATAGTAGAATAAATTAGCTACGGTAATCTCTAAAAGTTACGTTTTAGAGTAAATAAGTATCTATATAAGAGTCTTAGTAAGCTAAAAATTATTCTTACTAGGGGAATTAAAGTTATAGCTAGATTAGCTAACTAACTAACTACCGCTTCCCTTACCTAATCTATATAGCGGCGGGCTAGACTCGTTCGTAGGTAGCGTACGGACGTTAATATAGTATAAAATAGGGATAAGCGGCGCTACTTATAGAACCTAGAGGTACTAGAGGGGGGGGTTTAATAATATTATTAGGGGAAGACTTATATTAATTTAAGCTTTAAACTCGGCGTAAATCTAGGTTTATATAGTAGTTAGTAAAGTAGTAAAATAGTTATCTACTTAAGGATAAAGCCTACGTAATAATTTACGTAGTTTAAGGCTTATAATCTAGCCGCTAGTAAGTCTTTTAGTAATCTTAATAGTTTAGTATAACCCTTAAAGTAGCCTTAGGGCTAAAATATAAGCGTTTATATACTTACTTTAAGATCTATTATTATAGCCTTAAATTTATCCTTTATAATTAGCCTTTAGCTAAGCGTACGGGCTATCTTTTAGTCCTTACGCTACTTCTTCTTTATTCTTAATATCCTTAGGCTTTAGATACGGCTATTACGGTCGATATTATAGTATTTTAAAAGATATTCTCGAATATAGTAATAGCTAGTTATACAAAAAATAGCAATATTAGTACCGGGATAGGTTTTAGTATACTTATAGTAGTATAAGTATATCTATATCTTAGTACGAGTCTTAATCTTATAGATAAGTATACTATACTTCTAAATTAGGCTACTTTAGATATAAATATTAGGATTAGGGCCCTAATACTCGAAGCTATAAGGTATACTATTACTAAACTTATAAAGATAACGCGTAAACTTAGTTTCTTGGTAATATAGTATACCTTTAGTATAATTACTAGACCTAATAGCGGGGGCTAGACGGTTTATAGTACTTAATAGACGGGATTAAGAGTAATTCTCCTAGTAAACTACGCTATAGTAGCTATAAAGTAGTAGAGGGTAGGGGCTAGATACTAGATAAGTATCTATTAGCTCGGCTTTAGTATCCGAGGGCTACTCTATAGACTCGAAATCCGACCTATCTAAGCTATTTAAGTTATTAGTATCGGATTATATAATATTTATAAGGTTAATATACTTAATATCTAGAATCTAAGGTACGTCTAGCTTAGAATCGGACTATAAATAAGATCCTAATATATTAGAAGATTCTAGATTCTAGGCTAGGGAGGCTTAAGTAGCCTTAGCGGTATTTATAGTACGAGGGTTATTAATAAATAGCTTTATTTTTTTAGCTTTTATAGTAGCTATAGTAGTACGAGAGGATTCTATACTAGGACGAGTAATTATAGAGTCTATAGTAGCCCTACTAGGCTAAATAACCCCTAAGTAGCGAGGGCTTTTATTAGGTAATAAGTTAGTAAGTACGTCGGCTTCTTAAAGCTACTCTTAAGTAGTAGATTCTTTAAATTTAGTAGGTAATTTAGAGGTTCTTTTAGAAGGTAAGCGATAAGTAGAGAAAAAGAAGTTAATCTAATAGCTTTAGGTAAAGTCTTTAGAGTTATAACGTATAATAATAAGATAAATAGTAAATATAGTAGTTAAAATAAGTAAATAAGGTTAAGGGATTAAGAGATAATAAAGTTTAATAAATATAGTTTAAAGATATATCTTTATAGTCTCTCTACTATATATACTTATATAAACTCTTATAACTCTACTAATCTCTAGCCGAATCTATTAAAATTTTAATAGTACTTTAATCGTACTAATTATAATCTATTATAGTAGTAATTCTTATATATTATTCTCTCTAATTAGTAGTTATTAAGAGTAAATAAAGTGGTTACTATAGAAATATAATATTAAGGGAAATCGATATATCTAGCTATAGATTCTAAGCTCTTATCTTATATATTACTACTACTATAGCGCTACTACGGCTAATCTAATATATATAAATATCTCTATTAAGTATAGTCTAAAGTTAAATAAATTATAATAATATAAAAATAAGTAATAATAGTAATACGGCTAGCCGAGGTATAATAGTAAGTAACGATAGTTTAATATTCCGTAGAGACGCTTAGACTAGGACCCTAATTTACGACTAATTTAGCTAATCGGAGGTCTTTAAAAGCTAATATAATATTACTAAACTATAATACTATAGTCTAGATCTACTACTTCCTTATATATTTATACCCCTCTAATCTATATATTTACTAACGCGGCTTCTATACCGTCTTCTTTAGCGTAAGCTATTAATTTTGGAAGGTTATCTACGTTATTAGTAATAAAACTATTTATCCGGATAAATAATCCGTTCTAAAATCGTTATTCTAGTATAAACTATATAATAAAGTGCGATAATTATCGAACCGATGACATCGGTGGTCTTGGTATCCGATGATTGGAGACCTTGGTCATCGAGTCAGTGGAGACTATCGAGGAAGATGAAGCCGTTGTTACACAGCCACACTCTTGGATCCGCTTCGCTGATCAGGGTGGGCCTGTCCCCCATATTGCGCGCGAGACATAACTTTGTTAGGTGCTGAGTGCGTCACAGTAGTCGAGCGCGAGAGATAATTGTGTTTGAGGATTAGGGACACGTGCCTAACGGAGTTAAAGATCCAACCCAGATCCATTATTTGAAGTTTGAGACAACTCTCGTCATCCAAGCTTGAAAAACAGAGACATCTCTGTAGTAGTGGACAGAGATAGTGGATACCTTCTGTTGGATTGCAATAATGGAATCGTTTCAGACGAGCACTCTTGATGAAACGCTCTGCAGACCCTCGTCTCGTAGCTGCGAGCTTAACATTCAAACCAAGCACGGTCCCATTCATGACCCTCTATCTTCCGAGTGTTCATTTCATGATCTTCCAGCCCTTTGTAGACCCGAGACCAATCCGGAGGTTTGACAGTCTGTAAATGCTGATTTGAAAGACTCCAGAGCCTGCGTCGGGGAATTTTCGAACTGCCAAAGTTCATCTAATGAATGCAGGCTAAGCCCCTGACTGAGTCACGGCAGGTTCACATCGACTTCGCCTATCGGTGATGGCGTCTCATGCCGAAAATACAGTCCCGGGCTCTGCAGCTCATTATAGTATATATGTTCTTCAGACATCATTTTGCGATCAAAGCCAGCGTGAGTACTTGAAGTGTCCAGTGGTGTCCTACAATGCCTTTCTACAATTGGAGATTTTTGCAGCACAAAATACTTTCAAGATGAACACGGCATAACACGGATTCTGATCACACTGTAGCCTCGGGGGTGAGCTGAAGGTAAGATACCTACTAATCTCAGTATTGCGCAATCTTAATTCTCAAACCTACACATTTTCATCGCATTGCCTGTCAGAAATCCCTCCAAATCCTCCCCTTTCAGCAGCCCATCCTTCTCAATCTCTGTCCCAAATCTTGCACCGGTTCCATTGTCGGAGAGTGGATAGTCCACGGAAAATCAAATGTGATCTCGTGGGCTGACTTTGAGAACTTGCTCCAAGGCTGTACTGTCAAACCTCTCACTTGTCGTCACGCATATACTTTTTTCCCGTACTTCGGCTAAGGAACGCTGGATGTGTTTGCAATTCGATGTAGCTTTCTCTTGACGTTTCGTCATGTAAGGGAGAGGTTTTCCTATGTGCCCTAGTACAAACTCCAACTTTGAAAACCGATCAACGATACCGGGAGCGCGGAGGCAAAGGAAGTGGATGCTAATAAATCGTCAACGTCCCAGAATTCGATTGGCGGAAAGATTAGAAATGCAGGATGGAACAAAAGGCAAGGAGGTAGGAAGAGAACATACCCAGTCCCAATATGCCATCTACGAAGGAATGCGCTCAACCCCATGGCAACATCTGCCCCATATTTCTCAGACCGATAAATCGCTTTCATCGAATCCTCCGAGGCGAAACAGAGACGGATGTAAATGGCACATCCAAGTCTTCTACAGTCTCCCAAATGACATCGTATTCTTTTCCTCCATATTCTTTTCCTCCAGCACGACAAACCACGAGCGTACCTAAGATCCTCAAGTATCTGGGGCAGTGATTAAGTTCTGCTGCTACAGGGTTGGGTTGGGTCGTGTTCTGGGAGAGTGGGAAAATCTAAGTAGCAAGTAGATCTTTCAATCATAATTCCGACAGGGAGATAATTTTGGAGGTGAGAGGACCGAACTCGATGGATTCAGAGCCGTCGTGGGCGGTCGAGGCTTGAGAGGCGTATTGCTCCTCGAGGGTGACGGCAAGTTGGCGGGGGAAGGTCCCATCAAGGAGAAGGAACAGTACCATTGATCAGCGAGACACTGGATTTGTTCGTATGGTCATCGAGATGTTTTTTGCTAACAGTATGACGAAGTACTGAGCTGTACTTCGAAAAGTCGGCTTTGAGTTGAATTGTAACCTTACCAGACTCCCAAATACAATGTTTGTGCAGCCGATGAACGCCTTGGTAACTTTGAGCTTTAAAGAAACGCGTGCCATTTGGCGGTCTTCGCCCGCAAGACGACGCCGGCAACATCCTTGTCATTAGCCTGTGTACGCCCCTAGTGGCCATGGAAGACGATGACGATCCTAAAGCAACCCGGAAGTATAGCAACAGCGCTGCTGTGAATCAAGTGCATGACCAAATATCATAAAATAGGGTTCTCAACCACCTCTTGTCTATCTATCGTGACAGTCAGGAACGTCCACCAAAACCCCACAATACAATGACTCACCCGTCCCTCTGCATATCTGCCTTCTTCCCAGCCTTCTTCCTGAATGCGTCTGTGATACTTCCGCCCTCTGCACTCGCTTTCATCGTCTTCTGGGCCTCCTTCCCGATAGCGTCTTTGGTGTCTTCAGCACATCCACAATCGTAGAAATCCCCAATGTTACTGCAGTCGAACAAGTCTTTCTTTAAGCTCTTGTTCACCTCATTGTGGACATGACAGCCCCACGCGGCCGCCGTACTCCTCGTTGCAACTTGTGGTGGGAACTTCTTCAATATGACGCCGAAATGCTCGGCGCATTCGCCACAAGGGTAGAGTCGCTGAAAGAGGTGTATGTATGTATTCAAAGCGGAGGATTCGTCGGCGGTTGGCTTATCGGGGAAGCGGGCGAAGGTTGTATGAAAGAGTTTCCACGCAGCTCGGCCAAGTTCTGCTTTGAGGGTTTCGTTGCCAAGCTTGGGAGCAATTGCGTGACCAGCGAGGTCGGGCCCATCAGCTGAGAGAGTGTTGGAGGGGGTTATCTTCACAGTGGTGGAGAGAGGCTGCTGGACTGCGGGGTCTGTGGAGCGGTAGGAGGAGACATAAAGAATTGTGAATATTCCGGCGAGGAGGAGGGAGAGGAGTATGCCACGACGTTGCGAAATCGAGCGCATAGTGGTGATTTGAGAAGGAAAAGACTAGAGCGTGAATTGATTATATGACATTGCGAACTTGGGGTTTGATTGATAATGAAACGAAGTCTGTCTATCAGGGGTTGCTACATATTACCTAAAGAACACGTCTGATGAGCCTCGCGCCTAATTTCGCGGCGCTCCTCCATGAACGATAGAGTATGACATCCGTAGTTCGTACACCATATCAGCTTGATCAGCTAATCTACGGACCTCAGCGCTACTGATTCGAGTTCCTCAGCGCCCTCAACCCGACATGGTCAGTCTACAGGTTCACGCTGCCGTGTGGTATTGTTTGCTGAAATCTGATTGCAGTAGAGATGTTGCTTGTCGCTGGACTAGTTTCCGGTCAACGTGGGCGCTGGGCGCAATTACTTTGGTCGTCAAAGACCAAGGCCGTGCAGAAGCGTAGTCAATGTGAATTGTTCTTGAAATGACAAGACAGCACAGCGGGTTCATGGCCCGCATGATGACTGTCATACGCAGCCGAGAACACGAGATACACGGATTGCAGAGCAGCTTTGGAACAACGATGGCGAGAGTAGCGCGAAAGCAGGATCAATCGGAAGCACAAACCGATGGCAAAGCCCAGACCGACGAGGCCGTAAGTTTCGAACCCCATAGGGATCGATTTCGAGGAGCAAGTACAGACGGTCCACGAGCAAGAAGTGCACGAGTCCGAGCAGAAGACAATAGACATACTGATTGAGCAAGCCAGCAAGCGAGCAAGTTTAAACTAGAGCTCGGAGCCAAATTGTCTCATGAATGAAAAATTTAATTGAAGACGAAGCAGCAAGAGGAAGAGCTGTATCAAGCAGAAACCGATACTTAATCCCAACACCCAGCTTCACAGTATCTACCACCCCAAAATCTCGAATAAAGGTCTGTAGAACTCGAACCTCAGGACCGCGAAATCACGGTAACCAACCACTACTGAGGAACACATCGATGATCGATAGCGGGTCGAAGACTCTGGACTTCCGACTGTTGACAACACCTCCTTTGGTGCCAGTGATTCTATCAACTCCTATGTCGACAAGGCTCCAGCGGCGTCAATTGAAGAGATGATATGGTCGAAACTCCATTGGCTTTGGTATCAGGTTTGCAGGGTCTGGGAGTGAACTAATTTTTATGGTTCTGTGAAGCAAGATACGACTCTATCTTTCAATTGCACAGAGAATATGGAAAGCAGGTTTTTGAGAATGCAGTTTCTTTGGGCGAATGTTGTGGAATACGATCATCATCACATAAGTCCCAAAGACAAAGTATCTTGCACATTCGACTTGCTTAACTACTGCGGCAGTTTGCGTGTCGCGGCCCCCTAAGAGTTCCCGGAATAAGCCCACAACCGGCCTTGAATACCTCGTTCCCTGTCCTGGAGAGCTCAATCAAGTACTTTACCAGAGTGCCCTGCTGGCCCTCTTGACCACAAAATATCTTCCAGTACTCTTTTGCTCGGGTGCTGGCGAAGATTGTCACGAAGACGACAAGGCCCTTGGTTGCGGTGCAACCAGTGAGACTCTCCGAACACCTAGGCAGCAGCTGTCATACATATAGATGTTGCGCTTGAAGCTGTTGCGTCTGTTGTTGTTGATCACTATTGTTGATATTGTTATTGCTGAGCCTGCAAGCCTAGCAATTTTCGACCTGAAAGCTGGCACGGATCTTGAGAATGGTTTTGAGAAATCCATGCGTTGTGCACTGGCGAAGATTGTTTTGTTCCCGATGCTCCCGGGGCTGCAGAGATGTTCGTTAAATTTGGGTCGCTGGGCGTGTTGTACATCGCCCATACTGGTACAGCGCTTGTTTCCATCGCGCTTCTCGCTGAGTTTTGTTTGGTCTGAGGCGGTGACATGTCAAGTAGATCAATCAAGCACATGATAGCAATGCTAGGAGCCCTCTAACGCCTGCTCCTGCCCCAGTGCTGATTTTGGTCGTACTCGACTTACCCCTGCTTGGTGGTTGTTCTGTTCCTTGTTTAGGTGGACGGTAACGCAAAAACTTGGTCCATGCCGACATTCACGGAAATCGTTGTAGAGGCGACTGTTGATGCGGCTATATAGGAGGTTATTGATTCAATATCCTTGGAATTTGAAGCCGTTGTGATGTAGGTCACAGATAATTGGCAAACATGAAGCTTTCGATCGAGGATTGCTTCACCATACAAGCTCAACCTTCTTAACCCGCTGTTAGCACGCCAGCTTAGGCAAGGTATCAGAGCTGAATTTACAGGACATAGCATGTCGATGAACTCGAAGTTCTGGAGTGCATCGATTGGAGCATGTTCCTGTGATGATTATGTGAGACTTCCGTCCAAAACTCGAAGGTCTTGAGTTCAGCCCGCCGATCGGTATCTCGTCTTTCACTTTGGACGTGTATGCCTACAATTACGCTGGAACAATTCCGGTCAGGTATCATTTCCCTCACAAACAGAGGGGGCATAACATGAAGCTCCTCTTTGATGGCACTTAAGGCCAGGTGAATTAGGTACGAATCAAGCTGGTCGACCGAGGCGGACGAATGAGGTCTGGGCAACGAGGATATGCAGAGTTCTGGGGTGGACAGCAGGATGCATACAATGGAGATGCACGAAACCATTTGCCCTAGTGCTCTTGCCTCGCTGCCTCAACAGACAGAATGCCCTGCACGGCCAGCTGAACGCAGTCAGATACGCGAGTCTACTGTCATTCAGCAATCCCCGAACGCTTTTTCCCTTTTGCTTGATGGAAGAGAAAGCGAGTTGAAAGATGAACGAGTTAGGCTCGCATGGAGAAACAAGCAGCTCTGTTCGAAGTCTCCCAAATCTGTGTAGAGCCGAACAAACAACAAAAGATATATGTGTGCGGGATTTCTTGAAGACAGAGCGGTGATAATGATCGCGCTGCAGTATTCTTAGTGTATTCTTGGAGAGGACTCTGTACAAGGTCTCCAATCATCGGCCGATGAAGCTTTTAAACTTCCGATGACGTGGGATCCCTAACTTCATTTATCCGATAAATAAAGCTAAATATAGTTATTATAATGACATCGAGATGACCATAATAATAGTAATATTATATAAGCTTTTCTAGCTCTCCTATTAGCTATTAGAGCGCTAAGACGTCGTACGTAATTAAAGGCTACGCGAAGTACGTAACTTAAGATCGTAGCGTAGTACCTTAGCCTTATCTTATAAATTAGACGCTCTTTTCGCTATAGTAGCTAGGCTTCGCTATAGCCGCGGGAAAATAGTCGTAGCGCTTTACTACGCTACGCTTTATCCTCTTCGAGGCCCTAACCCCTCTTAACCCTCCTTAACTAATTAGGACGCGGCGTAATTTTCCTATCTATAGTAGAGTATTTAAGGCGAAAACTCTAGATTTTAGTAAGGCCTCGAAATTTTCTAACTACTAAAAACTACTCTTTCCCGTATAGTATCTCTACTATATTTGTTAGTAAATTAATCGTTAGTATAATTAGTAGATCTAGTATTTATCTTATATATTATTATTAGCTTCGTCCCGATATCTTAACTAATATCCTCGATATATATCGTCGCGTAAGTAGTATTTTAGGTAGTACCTAAAAATCGATTTCTACGAAAATCGCCCCTATATAGCTACCTAACTACTACTATATCGCGTATATATAACTATAAAGGTCGCTAAGATAGCCGCTATCTTATCAATCTTTACTATTTATTCCTCCTTAACTACGACTACTATTCGTCTAGCGGTAACGTAAATTTTCGTATTAAGAACGCGTTAAGGCGTACTAGCTACCCCTAATATACTCGCCTAGATAAGGCTCCTAACTACCCTTAACTACCCTTAAACCTCCTTATCTAATTAGAGAAGGTCTTCTTATATCGCCGCTAACCTATCTACTACTCTAAAAACCTCTCTCCTCCTCTAATAGTACGTAATTAGGTACGCCTATATCCTTACCTCTTAAGCGTCGCTACTATCCCCCTTAACCCTCCTTAAGGTCCCTTAGCTCTTAATATTACTATCCTAGCGCCTCGTCGCTTCTATATATAATCGTCTACCTTTAGTCTTAACCCTCCTTAATTCTTCTTATTACTAAGACTACCGTCCTTACGCCTTATCGCTTCCCTAGATACTCTTTATAATTAATTCGAATACCCCGATACTCCTTAGCTCTTAAGACTACTATTCTTTTATTATATCGCCTTCTCTAATACTTATTTTAACCGTCCTTAACTATCCTTAACCGTCCTTAACCGTCCTTAAATACTATTTTCCCGCCTATACCTTTAGAAGCTTACCTAATTACTATTCCGCCTACCTCTTATTTAAACTATATAAATAGCCCCGATCTATCCTCGACTACCGTCTTTTATATCTATACTCTATCCGCCTTAACCGTATTAAATTCTTCTAAATTAAATCCGAATCTCCTTACTTTTATCTTCGCCCCTAGACGTCCTTAATTCTCCTTAACTCTTCTTAACCCTCCTCGACTCTCCTTAAAAGAAGGGATACCTTCTATACTAAGAATACGTCGCGCCGACTAGCCTAGAACGGCTAACTCTCTTCGCGTCCCTTATAGTAGAGTCTAAAGGACGAAGGGGAATACTATAAGTAGGTTAGAGTTATAAACTAAAGAACTTATAATTAATAACTATCTTATAATCTTTATTACGATTTTAGAAGGTATACCGCTAATCTATAGGGAATTACTCGTAAAGTAGATCGATTTAATTTCTTATCTACCTCTTACCGAATTACCTATAGTCGTTAATACCGTAAGATAGTACTAGAACGTCGAATACTAGGTTCCTATTATTAAGGCGTATCTTTATCGTATTCTTAACTCGGATTTAACCTATTTATCTAGTAATATAGAGGCTTCCGTTTAGCTACTACTTCGCGAGGAGTAGTATCCCTATAAGAAATAGGTTAATACTCTCTATCGTCTTATCTACTATAGTAAAGACGTTCTCCTTATTACGAAGACGGGCTAGGGTAAAAGTATTATCTTCTACGCTTTTTCTATCCTAACCGGACTTATTACTATCTAACTCTACCCGCTAAATACGCTTAGTAAGGAATAAGTCGATTAGATCTACGAATTTACTAGAATAAGAGCGGTTATAATCTCTTCGAAGAGTAAGACACGCCTAAAGACTACGATTAATAGTATAATAGATAGAAACTATACTTATATCGTCCTCGGACTAGAGGCCGCTATAGGTAGAAGATTTCGAAATACTCTTAAGGCGTAAGCGTTTTAGGAGCTAGTAGGTCTTATTACTATCGATAAGTACTATCTTATAGAAAGTTAGAAGGACTTCCGTCCCGCGTATACGTAGATTAGTTAGCTACGGATAATACTACGGTAGTCGGTCGTATAGTTTAGGTATACTACTACGTTAGACTAGGTTACGTAGAACTTAGTCCTATTATACGCTAGTTTCCGCCTATTAGGTAATACCTAGTACCGTACTAAAATCGTCTAGATATCTATTAATCGTCCCGATATTAGCCTTTCCGTAATACCTATCCTAAAAGATAATATAGAGGTATACGGTAACTTAATATACCTCCTCTAAGCTTTATACTCCGATAGCTATACTACCCCGATAGAGATACCTAAGACGGTTATCTTTATTAATAGCCGGCTAAAGATAGTTAAGGCGATAGCGGAGCTATAGTATCGCTTAATCGAGCTATATCCGTAGTATACGATAGAAGATAGACTCTTTTATATATATAATATTATCTAGTTATATTCGGCCTATATATCTAAATATAATTAGTAAGCCTAGTACGAGGAGTTTAAGAAGGCTAGCCCTAAGTACTCGAAGATACGAATTATTATTACTACTACCTCGCTCGGTATAGGTATAAATATTAAGGATATTAAGAGAATCGTATACTAGGGGTTTCCGATTAGCCTTAATTTATCCAACTTCTAGTAAAGATTAGGTCGTACTAGTCGCTAACGTAATATACGGTCTTAGGGCTATATCTTTCTACCGTATTACTATTTTAATAGTTTTAGTCGGTATAAAGAAGGCTCCTCTATATAGAAAGTAACTAAAAGACTTACTACTAGTAGGGCTACTAAGCGACCAAAACGACTACGTAATTAGATAGCGCGTAGGAGGAAAATAGATAGAAGTTACCTCTATATTATATCTACTCTTAGCGAAACGAGTAATTCGGATACTAAGAACGAGGTAGTAACCTAGTTAATAAGTCGTCCTTCTTCTCGTAGCCTAAGAGTAGACTATTCTATAGATCTTAGTAAATCCGCTAGTTAGTCCCGATAAGACCTAGAGGACGAGGAACCGTATTTAGTAGCGGAGATATAGATAAGTAGCTAGTAGTACTATCCTACTACTATCGGTATAGTAGCCGACGGAGACTATCTACTTATAAGCTAAGAAGAAGAGACTTCTTATCTAGACGACTACGGTAATTCTATTAAGGCCTAGACCTTAGTAGAGGAATAGTAGTATACTAAGGTCCCTACCTAGTAGCTCGAGATAGTTAATAGAGCTTACTATCGAAACGTTTTTCTCCGCTATCTTAGTAAATTTAATCTTCCGAGTTTACCTATACCCGCTTCTCGTAAACTCTATTATTCTATATACTCTCTAGTACTAAAATCTTTAGTTACGATTCCGCCTTAGCCTCCTCTATCTATATCCGCGTCTAAGTCGGGTACGTAGCCGGCTATTATACTTAGATTTATTAATAAATAGATATATAGTCGAGTAGAGACCGCGTTTAATACTAAGAACCGTCGGTTCTCTATACTACCTAACCTATAGATAGACGCCGAGTACCGATAGAAGGTAGCTACTCTCTTTAACGCTAATATTTTTAGGTCCTCCTACTAGCGGGCTAAAGTCCCCGGCTTTAGCGATATAACTTTAGATATATTCCGGGCGAAACTAGTTAGGATCGTAAGTTAGTAGAGATTAGGTACCGAGTTAGCTCCCTTCTTTAAGTTTATAATTAGCCTCTCGTAAAAGGTATCCGATATATACGAAGCCGCTAGGTATATCGATATATACGATAATACTATATTAAATAGTAATAATTCTAGTAACGAAAGTATAGATATTAATATATAGTAGTCGTTTAAAGAGCGCTCTCTTTCCCTTGCTCGATACGTTACGAAAATACGACTTAGGTATAATTAGATACGCTAACCCCCTATATACCCAACTTCTACTCGGAGGTACTTATAGTCGTCTTCTACTTATAGTAGCGTATATCCGATTACGCCTTTACTATTAAGCCTAGATCTAGTAACGTCGTAGCTCGCGGCTATACTAGAGAAGAGTAATATAAGCGAGAGACTTATAGAAATCCGTTCTAAAGAATAGAGTTAATAGGCTAGTTATTCCTAGCTAGGCTCTTCTTCCGCGTTAAGTTTACTAATTAGTTATTTTACCCGCGTCTCTAGCCGCTCGCTAGCTAATCGTAGTTTAGGTCTACTATAAGGGCTATTTATCGAGAGTATTAAGGCGGATACTACGGTCTATCTATTTAGTATATCTCCGTCTAGGAATTCGAGCCCTAGTAAAGCTAGTAGTAGTATATTTGGTACCTAACCTAAGACTACTAATTTAGATAGTAATACTATAATAGTAGACGTCGAGAATAGCGATAATAATAATCTATTACTAGATAGAGAGAGCGAGGAGGAGTCCGTCTTACTCCCTACGATAAGGATATTAAGTCGGAACCGTAAGATTAGATTACCTACGCAATATTCGAACGGGGGTATATTCGTATTAGTAGCCTCGATACTACAGTTATCCGCTATACTAGGGGCGAACGTATATAGTAGTATCGCTAGTAGAACCGTATATACGCTACGTATATAGGAATCTCCTATATTATCTTCTCCCTCTAATCGGCCGCGTAACGTTCGCGTAGTACCGGACTCTAGTAACGTATTATTACTACTCGTACGCCGTCCTACTCGAGGGGGTACGTCCCTACTTATACCTATACTAACTTCTATTACTTAACGTTCTTCTTTATATAGTATCTATTAGACTAGAAACTCGGGAGCGTCGTAAAGGGTAAGAGACAATAATTTATAATCTTATACGTACTTAGTATCTCGCCGTAGGAGGTATAGGAACTTAGGTTAGCTCTAGGAGAATACTAGAAATATAAGCGGATCGCGTTACTATAGTACTATTTAAGAGTAGCGGCTACTTTACTAGTAGTATTAGCTCGATTACGGTAATAGTAGAGTTTTAGCTTAAGCTTCTTATATATATCTATATTTATAGCTATAGCTTTAACAGATCGGTCTTTATATTACTTATTATACTATTTAATTACGATAGTTCGCGGTTTATAGCCTATAGTAAGACTAGTTCGATTAGCGAGTCGAGTTAAAGAGAACTATATCCGATACGCGGCTTAAGGGGGGTTAATAGTAGCTATTATTACTAAAACGAGTACCTTCTAGTCGATAAACGTCGAGTTATTTAGGAGAGTTAAGGAGGGTTAATAGTAGCTAGTATTACTAAAATAAGTACCTTCTAGTCGATAAACGTCGAGTTATTTAGAAGGGTTAAGGAGGGTTAAGAAGGGTTAATAGTAGCTAGTATTACTAAAACGAGTACCTTCTAGTCGATAAACGTCGAGTTATTTAGGAGGGTTAAGGAGGGTTAATAGTAGCTAGTATTACTAAAACGAGTACCTTCTAGTCGATAAACGTCGAGTTATTTAGGAGGGTTAAGGAGGGTTAAGGAGGGTTAATAGTAGCTATTATTACTAAAAGGAGTACCTTCTAGTAGATAAATATCGAGTTACTTAGGAGGGTTAAGGAGGGTTAATAGTAGTTACTAGCCTTAGCCTCCTTCTATTATACGAACTCTAAAGTCTTAAGCTTATACTAAACGTTTCTAATCTACTCCTAGTATCTCGGATAGCTAAGGTGATTATCCTCGCCTACGTACTACGTAACTTTATCCTAGTAGATTAGGAAGTAGGACTTATAGAATATTTTATTATAGGCTATAAAATAGTCTATAGTATTAGTATTTAAGCGTACCTCGTAGTCTTCCTTATCCTTATCGTTAGTATCGGGCTCGATTTTCTTATAATACGTACTATACTCGTTAGCCTTAGAATCGCGAAGGAGTTTAAGTATCTCGAATACCTACTATTATAATATAGCTAGCTCGCTATCGTCTTTAGTAAGGTTAATAGCGTTAGTTAAGCTAATACCTATTATTAATTTTCGGTCTATATCCGAAAGTAATTCTTCTCCGTAAACGTAGAGAAGACGAAGCCTTAGGATAGTTTTAAGAACGCTAGCTATCTACTTCCCTCGAAGTCTAGCTCTAGCTACGCTAATAGCTTTATTTTTAGCCTACGAGTCGGCTAAGAAAAACTTATATATAAGGTCTTCCTCTTTTATATACTTAAGTCGGACGATTTTATTACTCTAGCTAGATAGATCGATATAACCCTTCTAACGGCGTAGGGTAATACTATCTACTAGAAGCCGCAATTTCGGTAGAATCTCTAGATCGGCCTATTTAAATAGTATAATAATAAATTAGTTAAAAGCGCCTTTTTAATCAAAACGTTAAATACGGAGAAATTCTATTAAAGATCCGAGATCTTTAAGCCGATTTAGTATTAGTATACTACTAACCGCCTAGCGTCGCTCGGTCTCTAGCTCGTATACCGTAATAGCTATAGTAGTCGATAGAGTCCGGATCTAGTAGGCTTCCTCTAGGACGATACGGAAGAGATTAGTACTTTAGGTTAGATATTTACTACCCCCGTACTTAACCCTTATAACCTATTTTATATAATATATTATATATACTACGCGTTTAAGGTATCGAGGAACGGCTATAGTATTACTTTATTAGCTTAGTATAGTAGTTATTAAGGTAGCTTAGCTTATAGTCTATTTAGACGTTCGAGAGGGCTTACTAAGGTAATAAACCTAGCCGCCTAGAAGAAGAGGTAGATCGAAGAAGTATACTCTACTTCCGTAGCGTATTCGAGTCTAGAGGGTACCTTTTTTATTTCCGTATAAGGCGTACTTTTTTTATATATTAATCTATACTACCCTTCGTCGTTTATTACTAAAATAAGTATCTTCTACTCGATAGACGTCGAGCTACTAAGAAGCGTTAAGAAGGGTTAATAGTAGCTAGTATTACCGAAACGAGTACTATCTAGTCTCGAGCTACTAAGAAGCGTTAAGAAGGGTTAATAGTAGTTAGTATTACTAAATTAAATATCTTCTAGTCTAGAGTTACCGAGGAGCGTTAAGGAGAGTTAATAGTAGTTAGTATTACTAAATCGAATACCTTCTAGTCTCGAGTTACCGAGGAGCGTTAAGGAGGGTTAATAGTAGCTAGCTTTACTAAAACGAGTACCTTCTAGTCTCGAGTTACCGAGAAGGGTTAAGGAGGGTTAATAGTAGCTATACTATTACTAAAACGAGTACTATCTAATCTCGAGCTACTAGTACGTACTTTACCTTAGTTAGGTATATAGCTAGGTTACTATCGCTCTCGAGCGACGGCGATATAATAATAATACCGGACTATAGATTTATAGTACTATTCTCTCTTATCGCTATCGCTCCTTACCGTACCCGTCTACGATAGAGTACGCGTTATATAGTAGCTTAATAACTTTATATTAATTAATTAATAGGACTAGTCCTACTAGCGACTTTAAAACGCTAGCGACCGACGGACCTACGTCGATACTAACTATAGAATTTATTCCGACTCTTTACTATTAGAAACCCTTAGTTAATCTCTACCTAGACCGTCGCACCCGCTAAGTACTAATTATCGGTACTATTACTTAAACTAGCTATCGATATATAGCTATAGTCCTCTATTATCCGTAACTACCTTATAGCGTTACGCTACTATTAGGACGTCGCCCCTATCGACTATCGCTCTACCCGAATTAAGCTAAACCGAGTATATATTACGGTATACCGAGGGTATCCTATATATTACTAAGCCGGCCTAGAATATATACTACTAGGCTCGGAACTCTCTATATATATTAGAGAAAGAAGCGTTACGTACCGGCTACCTACGTATACTAAAGGGAAGCTATAACTATATCTTCTACCTACGTACCTACCGTTAACTACGCCGGTAATTGGAAGGCTCGATTCGAATATAAATAACCTCTTCCTTCTATTCTACTTTCTCCCTCTTATAATAAACTTCTCTCTTTCTCTTAGTAAATTTTAAGGTCTTTAGATCTACTACTCGTTCAGCGCCTTAATTAGTCTATTACCCTAATATTATTAGGAAAGCCCTTACTTAACGCTACGTCGATCGAATTAGTATACTAGGCTAAGGCTTTTTTTAAGTAGAACTTAGACTAGCTTACTCTTGTCGAAGAAGAGCTTCTTCGTACTATCGATACTATTATCTAGAATTACCCCTCTCTACCGTAAAAGAGTTTAGCCTTTATCGCTACTTAAGTCGGTCGCTTACGCTCGAAATTAGTCGCTCCTACCAATATATCGAAACGGACTATAGATAATTCTAGTTCGTATCTATAAGATTAGAACGTAGCTATTAGTAGCTACGGTATCTTAAAAAGAGACCTAAAGTAACTTCGTAGATACTTAATACCGGATCTTATTAATTAACGTTCTCCCTTTTCGATAAGCCGGTCCTAAACGTACTACGTATAGCTAGAACGATAACTTATCCGCCAACTCGTATTTCGCCTTTTCTAAATATATCGTTACTCGAGGTAGGTAATAGTACGCTATATTAGAAGAAATACGTATATAATAGTAGTATTAGCGATACGGAAAGTATACGACTAAGAAAAAGAGATAATAGTAAATAGCCGGAAGCCTATAACCTCGACCCCCTAATAGGGCTTACCCCTATATAAATAACCGCTATCGAAGGGATAGTAAAGAATACTACTAAAAATATAGACTAACTACTTTAAGACGCGATTACGATAGAGCGAGATAAATTCTAATAGTAGTTAGCTAATTAATTAGCCGCGTAGTAGTACGAGCTAGTAACGTAATAAAATATCGTAATAGAGTAACTACGTTAGTAGTACTTAGCTAAGAAACGAGCTCTCGAGTTATAGCTCTCTTCCGCGCGACCTACTCTTTAGAAACTTATACGGGAACGAGCCTAGCGACTAGGTAAAGTAAACTATATAGGCGCTAGAGAGTACTCCGAGCCCGACGGCGCTTAAGCTCGCCGCGTAGCCGACGACGCCTAAGCTATTTATACGGCCAACCTTAAGGCCTTTTATTAACGTATAGGACGATAAGTTACGCTAGACTTACCTCGCTATACCCCGCCGCCGCCTCCTCTCTATTTATCTACGGCGGTACGAGGGTATAAGGCGAGATCGAAGGTACTAGTCGTATAGAATATATCGTCTAATAAAGAGGAGGTTCTTACGGACGAGTCTAACGTAGACGACCCTAAGCTCGAACGTAAGTTTAGGACCGACGATATTAGATATTTTAAACCCGACTTATAGGCCTAGAAAAGCGTATACGACGTAGGTAGGAAGATTTACTACTCTACTATCGAGTCTTTTATCGAGTAACTTAAGGACGCCTATTTTACTACTATAGCTTAGGTATTACGACTTAATGTTTCTAAGTATCTTCGAGAGTCTACGTAAATCTAGTACTAGTCCTAGCTATCGGATATTAAGCGATAGAAGGTTAAGTTAGGAAAGAGTCTTAATAACTAGATTATAGCTCTTAAGAAGTAGTTTTAGATACGTTCTTAAGATACTATATAGTAATACGAATAACGATTCCTCTCGGCGGAAGATATTACTAAAGGAACTTTAATATTAGAATAGGTAATATTAGCTACTTAAGAGCTTCGGGCCGCTAGTTTCGATAAGATATATTAATAGATTATAAAAATCTAGGAGAAAACTAACCTACGTATACGACTACTCGTCCCTAAACCTACTATAACGACTACTTTCGCCTAATTTATCGATAGTTTAGAGGATCGGCGTTTCGACTTTTAAGATCTAGCTAGAATATCGCGGCTATAGGCTAGTAAGTTTACCCCCTATTCTTAAGACGGTTATAATAATATTACTAGTAAGCTAACCTACGATTCGAATAGCTAGTATTCTAACGCTAGCTCGTAGAACCGTAACGGGAATAGTTATTACTAGAACGCTATAGTAGTACCTACCTTTAAAGTAGTTACTTATTAAGTATAGAAAAGCGAGTAAGAGAAGACGATAGTAACTCCTTATCTACGCTTCTTTAATAATAATAGCCGACCGACTTTAAGCGAAGGAAACTCTATAAAATTAGGAGAGAATAAGTAGGATAGCCGATAAAGGTACTAGAGTAAGGAAGTACGAAACTACTATCTCGACGCTACCTATAGTAGTAACGCTAAAGATAGCGACGTTAAAGAAGAAGATATATCCGTCCGAGACGGCGACGATAACGATACTTAGTAGTAGATACTAATCGATAATTTCTTTCTTAGCGCCGACTTAGTACCGCTAGCGATAAATCTTATCTATAGTCCTAACGTACCTTAGCTAACTAGTTTTAGCGTTTTAAACCTAAATCGGTCCGTCCCTTCTAAATACCGTAGGTACCCCGCTATATTCCCTTCTAGTAATAAGCTATAGAGATACCTTAAGTCTATCTACGAATTTTAGCGACGCCTAACGTAGGGCTACAATACTAATATAAGTAGCGATACTCCGAATACCGATACGGATAAAGTTATTATTATTAACTATTTAGACGCTATAGAAGATACCCGCTCTAACCTACCGGTTATTAAGGGGTAATCCTAAGGCTTATTAACTATAGTTAGTAGTTTTTATAAGTATAACTACGCCTAGATCTACGTACGTTTTAACCCTAGGGGCAAAACAGCTTAGGCGTATATAGACTTAGGTTGCTAGATATTATCTATTAGTTACTTATATTTAAGAGACGTAGTTCTCCCCGCTAATCCTTCTTATACGTTAGTACTATTAGAAATACTATAACTACTTATAGGTATCTTAGGCGGTACTACCTCGACCGAAAAGGTTATACTTATAATATTCTTTCTAGCGACCCTTAAAGGGAAATAAGTACTATTATCTACGATATTTAAGGTATATATCGTAGACGGTTTTACTACCGGTTTACTAATCGGAGTCGACGTACTCTAACTATATAGAATTAATCTTCTAGCCTTAACCTATAAGGCGGTTTTTAACTAATATTAGGGGGTAGAGGCCGACCTTTTCCTCTATACTAAGAGGATAGCAATTAATGAAACTAGGGTCCTAGTACTACGACGGATAGAGGTCCCTCTACGGTATATAGTCGCGGTCCTAGTAAAGCTACCGATAACGCTTCTATAAGACCGCGACTACGAGTTCTTATCGTATAAGTCTCCCGCCCTAGAGTAACTCTTCTTTGCCTAGGGAGGTTCTATCTATAACTAAGTTACGGACGAGTTATTTTACTCTATATTAGTTAGAAACGACGGTATATATACCCTAGTAGTTCCGCGTAGGGTATCGCTTAGATTACTAATAGAGTACGAGTATACTAGCTACTACTCCCTATCTACGGAGAGCTATTACCTCGCCGCTATATAGTCCTCTACTTCGGAAGGCTCTAACGATAACGACTAGCGTAAATACGTACTCCCGAACGGTATTACCGTTTACGGTAATACCGAATAGTTAGCGGTAATTACTAAGCTTATTAATTAGTACCTACGTCTCTAGGTAGACGAGTCCGGCATTATTCGTATCCTAAAGAACGAATAGACCGAAATTCCTATTCTCTTCTAGTTCTAGGAAGATCCTAAACTTAATACCTAGATCTACCGATATAGTAAGGACGCGAGGGTCGAGATCGACCGTATCTTTAACTAGCTTATAGCCTAAGGTAAAATAGAACCTATCTATAAGCCTACGCCGTTCGCCTTCCCCGTATTCGTAGTATAGAAGACGGTATATATCGATAGTACTACTAAGCGTAAACCCCGAGTAGTCGTCGACCTCTAAGGACTAAATACTATTAGCGTAAAGAATTTCTATCTACTCCTACTATAGGACGATTTTCTTAGTAAGCTACGTTCTAAGCTATTTATCTTAGTATTCGACGATTTATCTTTCTTCTACCAATAGGCCGTAAAAGAAGAGAACCGATATAAACTTATCGTTAATACCTATTAGGGTTAAGAATAGTTTAACGTCCTTATTATAGGGTACTATAATTCTATACAATATATATAAAGGTATATTACTAATATACTTACTAAATTTAACTACGCCGAAGATTTTATTAACGATTTTACTATAGCTTCCGATACTTTCTAGTTCTATATCGGCTACCTCTATAACGTATTTACTAAGCTCGATAAATATAAGGTTACTTTAGCTCCGAAGAAAATATTCCTCTATTTTCCCTCTATTACTCTATTAGGGACGTACGTCGACGCGTACGGCTTAAGTACGAATAAGGAGAAATTAGTAGCTATTACTAACCTACGGTACTCTACTAAGTTAAACGACCTAGAAATTATTATTAGTATAATAGATTACTTACGTATATTCGTCCTATATTACGTATAGCTAAACGAGCTACTCTAATTAGAAAAGATACGACTACTTAAAGACGCGCCTATTAAGGGGGCCTCTAGACTCGTATTTACGAAGAAGTAGTAGGTAGCTAATACTATAGAGCTCCGCGAGGCCTTCGAAGCTATCCGCGACGAGTTAAGTAAGGACTATATACTATACTACTAGGACTCTCGCCGTCCTCTCTATATCGATATTAATTTCTCTTAGATAGACTATAGTAGGTTAGTATACTATATTATCGGAGACTCTACCCCGGAACTCTCCGATACCGAAGTTCTTTATACGGAGGACGGATAAGAGAAAAAGAGAGTAATCCCTATAAAGATCTCGGCCTACTTTCCTAGCGTCTAGATATAACCTATTATATTCCTTAGTAAGGCTCTTACCGCGACTACTTCTAGGTACTAGCCTACTAAACTCGAGGTAGCGGGAGTATACTAGATTACTCGAAAGCTAGGATATATAATCCGCTTAGCCCCTAAGGCTTTTATATTTACTAACTATAAAGCTATTATTAGTATTATACGATAGGTAAATTTAAATAAGACGGTGAATCTAGACCGCCTTAGTATAAAGCTAGCTACCGCTTCCGCCTTTATCTCTACCTTCCTAAATCTAGAGTTAGTATACCGACCGGGTACTATATATATTATACCCGACGCCCTTAGCTAACTACCTCGAATAGACGAGAAGCGCGACCTAGTAGACAATCTAGAAGACGCTATAGTCCTAGGTATCTACTACGTCTTCTTAGTCGAAATATTAGATGATTTAAAGTAGTAGATACGGACTAGCTACTCTTAAGATCCTTACTAGGTTAAGATCTATAAGTAGCTATCGTCTAAAAATAAGGATATTAGGATACTACCTTTACTAATAGAGGTTATATACCTTAACGTAGAGTAGTAATAAGTCGAGTAGTAATAAGTCGAGTAGCGATAAGCCGAGTAGTAATAAGCTAAGTAGAAATAAGCTAAGTAGCGATAAGTTAAGTAGCGATAACTTAAGAAGCTATACGAGTTACTATAAGAGTACTAGCTAGATACGACTAAGGAATTAAGCGACGACGGAGACGTCGACGACGACGAGTAACGCTACCTACTAGGTCTATAATTTTTTAAAAGGGCTAGTCTACTCTACTATACGGATAAGAAGGGCGGCTACGAGCGACTCTATATCCCTTAGGACTACGTCCCGACTATTTTCAATATCGCCTATAATTAGTACTACTACTAGGGCTACTATCGTACTTTTAGCCGTATATCGTCCGCTTTTTATATCCGTCGCCTATCTAAGCTCTTACGCGACTACATTAGTTACTATCTAGACTATATAGTTAACTAGACTATACGACACCCTCCTTATAGTGAACTTAAGCCTATATAGGCTCTACTAATCCTCTTCTACTTAGTATCGCTCGATTTTATTACTAACTTACCTCTAACGACCTTAGGAAGCTAGGATACCCTCCTTACGATAACGTATATAGCGTTAAAGATAATCTTACTTATTCTAGGATATAGTATATAGAGCGCCGACGACTAGGTAGTAGTTATCTTACGAGAACTAAAATTCGCTAACTAGGGTATCCTAGCTCGTTTACTATCCGATAGAGATTTACGTTTTATAGATCGTCTCTAGCAAACGATATTTAAACTTATAGATACTAAACTTTTATTCTTAACTATCTATTACCCCTAGACGGACGGTTAGAGCGAACGTACTAACTAAATAGTAGAAGTAGCCCTCCGATTCTATATAACCTCTAAGCTAGACGTCGAATAGAAGGAATTCTTAGTATATATCTAATAGTATATAAATTCGTCGTCTAATACGACGACGGGAGTCTTACCTTATTAATTCCTATACGGTATATAATTAAGAGACGCTTTTAGGGTACTTATAGAGTTACCTTCTCGTAACTATACTATTCTTTAATAGGAATATCGCGATATAGCTTAGGACGCTATCGCGCTAGTAAACGTTTATACTAAGATACGATACGACTCGAAGTATAAGCCGTTACGTTTTAAGAAAGGCGAGATAGTATACTTACGGCTTTACTATAGGTACAACGTCCCCGGATACGCCTATCGTAAATACTCGAACTAGCGTTTACGGGTTAAGGTAAAGAAGTACGTTAACGAACTCGTATATAAATTAGAACTCCCTAAATATATAAGAATTTACCTAGTTATCTCCGTCGCCTAATTAGAGCGTTATCCGCTAGGCGACGATCTATTTAGTCGCGATCCTTATCCCGAACCTAGTCTAGATACCGTCGACGAAGATAGTATTCCTATCTATACGATTAAGCGACTCCTTAATAGACGCGATACGGCTAGCGATCGCTAGTACCTAGTTAAGTAGGACGGTTAGGGACCTAGTTATAATTAGTAGTATTTAGTTAGCGATCTTAGTTTAGCGAAAGAGTTAATAGCCGAGTATAATTTACGCTACCCTAATTAACCTAAACGTCGCTCTAAACGATAGATACGTAAGGATAAGAAGGTTACTCGAAATATAACTTACGACGAACCCCTAAATATATTTACCCGATAGCTATTATACGTAGAGATATCTATTCTAAGGGTACTATAGTAGGCTTACTACCTACGCCGCGATTATCCGGATATAAATTCTTAATATCTACTATCTTTAATATTACTAACGTTATCGCCTTATAATTATTTATATTTATATTATTAGCTTACGCTATTACGTATACTATATCTATAGGGTCTAACTACTTTCAAAACTCTATTTTCTCTATTATATCTATATTAATATTACCTTTAACCTTATAATCTAGTAAGGATAGCTATATCTTAGAACCTAGACTAGAAGCGCTCTCCCTAAGAAACCTTCTAGACTACGATTTCGACGCTAGTACTAATAATAATAATCGGCGCGTAATCTCTCTATTTCCCTTACCCGCTATTTAACCGGCCGTAGACGCTATATCTCTAGACCTCTCTAACTTAGACTTTCTAGTTTTCTTCTTCTAGTTACGAGTATAGTCTTTCCTACTTATATACTACGCCTTCTAGGTCGCTCGTATCGAAGTCGTTAAATCTACCTAGCTTAAGTAGCTAGGTTTAACCAACCGTTACGCCCTAGATTACTAACGCTTAATTCGATTAATACTAGCGATAAGACGTATCCTAATCCCTCCGCGAGTACCCCTACTCTATATAATTTACGACTAGCTATAACGCGATAACTTCTACCTATTTTACGAGCTAGTCTTCGCTAGCTACTACGAATAGAAATTATTTACCTTTAGGAGTCTTACGGCCTACGACGAGAAAGTACTTATAGTACTAGAATAGTCTTAGCCGTAGCGCGTAGATATTATTAACCTCGTAACGCTACGAGAGCTCTCTATAGCTATATTTTCTAAATTCTTTAAGTTCGTACTCTAGACGTACTATCGTTACGATAGCTCTTAGTACGAACTAGAAGAGTACTTTAGTATCCTTATCAATTTCGGCTTCGATAGAGTCTCGGTAGAAATCTTAGCTAAGTTACTCCTAAAATTTATAGATAATCTCTACGCTAATTACCTAAAGGAAGGTTTCTTTAGCTACGAAGTTTCTCTATTTCTAGAGTTTATCTCTTCTCTTATTCTAGTTATTACTCGTACTAGCCTATCCGAGCGATAAGAACTATAGTTCTAGGACGACAATATTAACGAACTAACGCTCGACCTATCCGAATTTATAGATCTTACGTAGTTCTATCTAGGGTATAGTCGCTTCCTTAGCGTACTTCGCCGAATCTTCGAATACTATAATATATACGACGGTACTACCTATTAGGACGTACTACCTAAGTTCCTTATTCTACCGGTCGTACGTACTAGAATCTTAGCCGTCCTTTATCAAATCGATATATTCTATAGTAGCGATTTTAATTATACTTAGTACCCTCCTCGTCCGACCTACCTCGTTCTATTCGATTCTATATTTAATATAAACGACGCTAGCTATCGTAGTAGCGGCTCTCCCGACTATACTCCTCGCGCGCGATACTATTTAGACTTATACGATATAGATATTCCTAACTCTAATAATTTTCCCTACGACACCCCTACTTAGTATATAAATATAAAATACTATATATAGCGTATCTATTACGATACTCCCGAGAGCTACTCTAATAATAATATACTTATAGACGACGCTTACGTAGTATAGTTTAAAGACTAGCGTTCTTCTCTCTACTCTATCCGAGCTATCGCCTACTATTACCTACTTATATTTACTATTACTAGTATTTACCTACTATCTTAACGATCTTATAGTCGCGATATAAAAGAACCCGCTACGCGCGAAGTCTACTAAGACGATAAGTAGCTTTTATATAGAGAAGTAAGGTTTGATCCTAATAGTCCTCGCTAGTTTAGCTCTTTTATATATCTTCCGTTATTAAAAAACTAGTCGGTTATTAAAGGCCCGTAGAAGGTAGAGAGATCTACCGGTATAGTAAAATCCGATATATACTTACTACTCTAGAAATACGTTCCCTAGGAGTTCGTCGACTACGGCGAGCAAATTCCCGCTAACTAGTTTAGTATAAGTCCGCTAGAGTACGACCAATACGTAGTATAGGAATATAGTAATAAGAAGAGATTCTTATATATATAGAAATATATAGAAATAGCTAAAGAGGCCCGGAGGCGAGTCGACCTATATAATATAATCGCCGCTAATCTTAGCGTTAGTAACGTCTATAGATTAGTAAACGCCGACGATAATAATAAGAAGCTAGTCCTTTACCCTAATATCTTTATAGAAGTAGGGTTTTTCGTACGTATCGGCGACGGAACTACGCCGGGATACTTTAGCCGCCTTTATAAGAGTTACGATCTTAATATTCCCGACGTTCTATTTAAAGAAGTCGTTACTAACTTCGAACTCCGTAAGGCGAAATATAATTAGTATCTAGGTAAAACTATAGTAATAACTAAGGATAAGCTACTATCTCGACTCCTTAACTAGGATAAGTATAGTAATATTACGTCTTAGGTCGATATCGCCGGGCGATAAAGCTATTAGGCGACCTAAACTATCTCGACGCTAGTATATACTAAAGACCTCTAGCTATAGCTCGATAGACCCTACTACTAGACTACTTACTTAGTCGCTAGCGTAATATATAAAGGCCCTCGTACCGTTCCTATACTAGTCCTAAAGAACTAATTCTATACGGTACCGCCCTCTCGTAATAAGGATAAAGGTAAGAAGACGGCGCCTAGACCTCGCCTTTCTATACCTACGCCTAGATAATAGTTATACTAAAAAGACGACGACGAGAAGAGCGACGAAGACGTTAGTAAAGTACTATAATCCGGCTAGTCTTTTCTATCTAGAAAGAGAAAGGCTAACGTCGCTACTTACGTACCTCCGCTAAAAAAGACGAGCGTCGCCGTACCTAAGGATATAGTACCTCCGCTAAAGAAGACTAATAATCCGTTCGTACTATTACTCGAGGCGCCTACTAATCCCTATAGCCTTATAGTAGCTAGAGGTCTATTAAATACTACTCTAGCGTATACCGTTAAAACGGCGGAAACTAGCTCGTAGTATAACTTCTTACTACTACCTCTTACGCTAATCTAATTAGCCGAGGAGTTTAAGAACGAGCGTCGTAAGATAGCGCGCTAGAACTAATATAAACTACTTACGGCGCTACCTTCGAAACTATACCCTAATAAGTTTTAATAGGGATAAATCATTAATAAGGAGAAGAATATATAGGTAGGAATAGAGTATAACTAATAGACGCTCTATACTAACGGAGATTAGTACGCTAAATTCCTTCCTATCGCCTAACTCCCCCTAGGGACTACTATACCTTCTCCGTAGTTTACTAAAGATAAAAGAGTAGAAGCGACCGCGGCTACTAAGCCTCTAAACGTACTATCTATTACTATTCTAACGTCCGAGAAAGAAAAAAAACTATTATCTATAGACGATACGATATTACTACTACCGCCGCTACCTATAGCGGATACTAGCCTAGCTATATCGATACTAACGTCCTAGAATAGTATACGACTATTATTATTCGACGATAATAGATTACTACTACTACTACCGACGTCTCGTCGCGACTTAACTATACGACTATTATTATTCGATAATAACGAATTACTACCGCTACTACCGACTTTCCGTCGCGACTTAATAGGTAGTACGAATACTATAGCTCGCGGCCTACGTATATCGACTCTAGCTTCTCGTAAATAACTAATATTTACGGACGACGCCGAATTACTACCTCTACTACTAAGTTAACCGTCTAGCCCGGTAACCCTATACGGTCGCTCCTAATAGTATAGACTCGGTATAACCGCTCTAATAATCTAGGGTTTTACTAGCCTTCGGCTATCTACGCTATCGAGAATTCCTTTATCGGATATTACCGACGCTTTAGAGTTAGAACTATATAAGATAATTAAGTCGCTATTAGAAAGTAACGATATACTACGTAAGATCTCTTAAGTACTCTAGGAGGATAATAATAATCTAACTAACCGTAATACCGAACTCGAGCGTCGCCTAGAGGCTATAACTACCGTAAACTTACGCCTTAAGAAGCTCTAGTAGCTTAGATAGATAGCCGCCGACGCGATATTATCCGGCTTAACTAGATAGTCGTACCTCTACGATAAGGTTATACGGCCCTCGCTCGACTATAACCGGTACCTAGGTAGATATATAGACGTTCCTACCGCCTAATAGTATATCGATTATATACTCCGTATCGAAAAGACCTTTAGAAAGAATATTTTTAATAGTACCGTCCTACTAGCCCGAGTAGTCGGAGATAGCGATAAATAGGATAATACGGTCGCTAAGATACTAAATAAGGAATATAATAATTTCTATAATAACTACGAAGTTAGCGATATTAAGTATAAATTCCGCCTACTACCTTAATAAGCGTACGTAAAACATCGACTTACCCCCTAGTAATACTAAATATAAGATATATCCGACGGAATAGTAATATAGGCGGTACTATCTAGACTACCGAATTGGAGGACTAGGTAAGATAAATACTAGAAGTATAGTCGGATATATTAAAAAGTAGATATTATATATAGTTATAGTAGTAGTACGAGGACGTACCCGTTCTTCTCCTAGAGGGGATATAGTACGTACTTTACCTTAGTTAGGTATATAGCTAGGTCGCTATCGCTCTCGAGCGACGGCGATATAATAATAATACTAGACTATAGGTTTATAGTACTATTCTCTCTCGTCGCTATCGCTTCTTACCGTACCCGTCTACGATAGAGTACGCGTTAGCTACTAAGAAGGGTTAAGAAGGGTTAATAGTAGCTAGCTTTACTAAAACGAGTACCTTCTAGTCTCGAGCTACCGAGAAGGGTTAAGAAGGGTTAATAGTAGCTACTATTACTAAAATAACTACCTTAGTATTATATCTTTATTCGATATATTTAGAGGTATTTACGTAGGTCGCGTATCCCCCTATACCGGGCCGTTCGTAAAGTAGAGTAAGTCGTTAACGGGGCGAAGGCTACGTATCTATCTATATAGATTAGTCTTATATTATATATTATTATCTTATCTTTCGCTAGCCGTAGGTCCTTTAAGTACGACGCTAGCTATACTAACGGGTATTAGTAGACTATATTTTTCGCTAGTCCCTTTTAGGCCGCCTATATAGTCCTAGTACGTAGTCTTATCGAGTATATTATTATAGCTTCGAACTTCGCTCTCTATAGGTATTTAAAGTACTCCGCTAGCTATATTAATAGATATTAGTAAAGACGTAATTAGTACGACATCCGTCTTTAAATAGATATACGAGAAAGGGAGAACCGTACTAGGTAGCGGAAGGGCGATAGACTTATTAGACGTAATTAGTATAATATCTATCTTTAAATAGATATACGAGGAAGGGAGGATTCTATTAAGCGGTAGGTAAGCGGTAGACCTATCGGACGCGATTAGTATACTTAGTTAACTCGCTAAAAATAAGGAAGTAGCTATAATAAAAATAAGGAACTAGTAGGAATTATTTATTTGTACGCTAGATATAGGTACGTTCTAAGCGTTAAGTAAAGGTATTCCGGTAATTATAGTAGTAATATTTATAGCTACTAGGCTAGTAGTAGTATTATTCTCCTAGATAGTCTAAGTCTTAGTAAAGGTAGAAGGGATACTATTACTACGATTAGAGGTAGAACGGGCATTATTATAGTTAGTTTAGAGACTATCGACGGGCTAATAACGGGCGGAACTTAGTTAAGTAAGATCGTAAGACTAGCTCTAATAAGCGGCTAAAGCGTTAGTACTATAAGTAGTATTACTATAGCTATATAATACGCTCTTACTCTTAATATTTAGCGATAGAATATCTAGGATAAGATAATTTAGAGTAAGGCTCGTAATACGTAACTAAGAGAGTTCTTCTTTACGAGATAGAGCCTAATCTTTCCGGGCGATAGCTTAACTATAGTAAGTACGCTAATATTAGAGCTATACGAGCTTATTAAACGAGCTACGAGAAGGGGCGCGTATAGTATTATCGGGCGAGAGACGGAAGGTAGTAGAGTTAGATATTAGGTTAGAGTTAGAGTTAGTATAGGCCGTATTCCTAGATACGCTACTAGAGAAGCGAAGATCCTATAATATCTAAAGTATCGTATTGTTACTACTATAATCGCCTTATCCTAGCTATCTTCGTTAATACGCGTAATACCTCGACTCCTCTACTATCCTTCGAATTTATCGACGATTACTAGTATAGATATAGAATCGAGCTACCTATACTAGAGGCTATAGAAGATTATCCGTCTTATCGCCTAAGTATAGGTAGCTTTTATAGCTATAAGTATACGAAATAATACGAATACCTAGAATTCGCTCGTATAGACGAAAGAAAGCTCGATAAGGCCTAAACTAAAGAACGATTCTAATATAGCGGATACCGTTAGTGACCGACGTTTCTTACGTTAGAGATCGGCTATAATAGTAACGGAGGGTATACTAAAGGACGATTCTAATATAGTAGAAGCTATAAATAACTAACGTTCCTTATAAGGGAGATCGGCCGTAATAGTAATAGAGGGTATACTATAGAACGATTCTAATATAGCGGAAGCTATAGATAACCAAAGAACCTTAAGAGGATTAAGAAGAGACTTAGGAAAATTAGAAGAATTCTTAAGATAATTAAAATAACCTTTACCTTACTACTCTAGGCTATAGAGTCCTAAACTACTACTCTCTTCTCGAATACGCTACTAGTCGCCCTATATATATCTATTTATAAAGGTTTTTTTTTTCGGAACAAATAGTAAAGACCGGCCGCTATAGCTACCCGTAAGTAAAATCGTACCCGACCGTCTATAATTAGCTATATCGTATTATAGACTAATAAGTAAAGAAGTCGCGCACTTATTTTTATATTTTTAGAGAAAGAGGAAAATATATACTAGTTATATTATCGCAGCTATTAATAGCTCGGTTTATATAATATATATCGTATAGATAATTAGTTAGAAGCTAGAGAATAAGTTATAGAGGCTATAGAAGTACTATAAGATCGTAATAGATATATATCCTATAGTAAGCCGAGATACTTACTAGGCGAAAGTAGCCTCGGATTAACTACTAAAGCTAGACTTACTACTATCGGTAGAGAAGCTAGTAGAGTTAGTACTAAAGCCGGTATTAGCGGCTTTTTCTAGAGTAGTAATAGGAGCGCTCTATCTATTAGTATCTACGCTATTAGCGGTAGTATCCCTATTATCTGAGTTATCGCTATTGTTATCCTACACTAATTCTCTATTAAGGGGCTTAAACTCCTAGAGGAATTCGGAGATAACTTAATTATTCTCTATAAGAATCTTAACGATTACTAGGGCTAAGTCCTTAGAACGCTTATTATAGAAGGACGTAGCGCGACCTTCGTTACTAATACGGGTAGTACAACTAATATAATAGATATACTCTTCGATACTACCGTATATACTAGAGGGTAAGTTACGAGTAGCTATACTAGTAGTAATAAGGATTAGCGAAGTATCTTAGCGGAACGAAAGAATAGAGTTCTTACGCCCGAGCTAAGTACGCTCGGTATAGATAGAAGTAGAAGGTATACCCTTATTAAATAGAAAGTCGTCGAGGGTATTAGTAGACTTCTTATTATTTACGAATATTATAGTATAGTAGGGAGGGTTCTAGAAGAGTAAGTCCTAGAGGGCGTCGCGCTTTTTACTCTCCTCGGTACTAATAATATACTACTTAAGTTATTATAGTTATTAAAGTCCGTCGTAATAGGGAGCGGTCTATTCGGGTAGGCGGTCGAGGGGTAGACGGATAAGAAGGGTTAAGAGAGGTTTACGAGGTCTAAGTATATTAAATTAAGCTACCGAGGGTCGCTATTTCGAGGAGGGTTAAGGAGGGATAAATAGAGCTATCGATAGCCGCTATTTTAAGAAGGATTAAGAAGGGGGTTAAGTATATTAGATTAAACCGCCGAGGGTCGCTATTTTAAGGAGGGTTAAGGAGGGATAAATAGAGCTATTAATAGCCGCTATTTCGAGGAGGGTTAAGGAGGGATAAATAGAGCTATCGATAGCCGCTATTTCGAGAAGAATCGAGAAGGGGTTAAGTATATTAGATTAAACCGCTAAGGGTCGCTATTTCGAGGAGGGTTAAGGAGGGATAAATAGAGGTATTAATAGCCGCTATTTTAAGGAGAATTAAGGAGGGATAAATAGAGCTATCGATAGCCGCTATTTCGAGGAGGATTAAGGAGGTATAAATAGAGCTATTAATAGCCGCTATTTCGAGGAGGGTTAGGGATTTAAGCTTAAGTATATCCTCGGCTATAATATCTTCGAGAGCTTTAAGCTATACCTATACTTTAAAGATAGAGGCGAGGGTACGCGGTCCTAGTCTATAAGAACTATATATATTATCGAGGTTAACCCTAAAGAGCTTCTTATAGAGCTTATTATATTTAGAACTCTACGGGCCCTATAGGTTCGAATTAGTTAGTACCTTATAATCTATCGTAAACACCGGTAGATTATTATTATATTTTACTAGTATCCTTATAATTAGTAGCACTAACGCGTATCTTACCTTTACTATATATTTTTAAGTTAGTACTATCGTAAGTATTTTCTATATATTATCGCTTTCGGAGTATTATTGTTCGTTATCGTCTATAATTAGTTAAGGAGGGTCGAGGGTCGATAGCTAGCCCTACTATAAGGTAGACTAACCCTAGAAAGGAGATATATATATAGTATCCGATTATTCAATAACCGTATCGCGTCGAGTATACTATTATTACCTTAACTAGCGTAATTCTAGATCTATTATTAGCTAACGGGGCGTAGGTAATAAAAAAGGACTTTATATCTCTATCTCTCTCTCTCTCTCTCTCTCTTTCTCTCTTAACTACTAACTATTTAGAATAGAACCTAGTATATCTTTATCTACGAAGCTATTATTTACGCTTTACTTTATATTAATACGATCGTTCCGACTAGATAGAAGGAGCGATAGTAGTCGATAGACTAGAGCGTAAATAGCGCGAAATAGTACTTTATAAAAGGGCTAATACTTACTTTAGATAGATTTATCTTTACTAACTATTAACTATTAACTACTAACTACTTTAGTACGTCTCTCTTATTCTACTAGCCTTTACTACTACCGTACTCGGATATTCGGTAGCTACCTTATATTCGACTAGTTAGTATATCTACTTATTACGGAGAACGACCTTATAATAGCTATTTACTAACATCGCTTATATAGTACTACTTCGTACTTTTTTCTACTACTATAAGTTACTTTCTACTCTCTTAGTATTACCTTAACCCGGGACGGCGTACGTAAGTCTCTTTAAATACCCTTAACTATCCTCGATCATCGTATAGTTCACGTATAGGTTATAACTAAATTATAAGTATTCTTAAGTATTCTTAACCGCCCTCGGTTACTTCGACTCTTACTTACTTATCTTAGTTAGGTCTAGTACGTAGGATTACTCGGGCGATAAATAGCGTTCGATTATATTAGATAGTTTACTCGCTTCTATAGCGAACGGCTCGTATCTATATCTATATATCCTTAACCGCCCTCGACCGCCCTTAACTACTCTAGTAATCGTTTATCTTAATCGGAATCGACTTCATCTTTATATTAGTTTTAGTTAGTCGGGTTAGTATTAATATATATATTAGATACCTCGTTCGTCTTATACGCTCCACGGATACGGTACTACTAGTAAGTACGTCGATATAAGTAGGCTAACGCCGCGATAGGTTAATAGCCCTCTTAAGAATATCCGAGTATTTAGAGATAGAGATAGACTAAGGTATATACTCTAGAGTAGTTAAGCTTACTTCCTACCGTTTTATTATATCTAGTAAATCGATTATAGACTAACGGACTTTAGCTAGCGACTTACCTATAAGCGTATCCGCGTACGTACCGATCGCCGACGCGCCCTTCGTACTACTACTACCTAAGCTAATTTCTAAGCTATAAATATAGCGGGTATTACTACTCCTCTTACGGCTACGCCCTCTACTACCGTCGTCCCCGCGCCTATTATCCCTACGCCTATTATTACTACGCCTATTATCTCTTCTATAGCCGACGTCCCTCCTATAGCCGATATCCCTCCTATAGCTACCGATTAAGTCGAGAATAAAGAAATACAAGAGTATATTAATATTATCCGTAATCGAGCCTCTTATCTACTTTATCTACTAGCTAGACTTAAGATAAAATAGATCTAACTAAGAAGAAATAGGAACAATAAGTCTTTATTCGTTAGGTAAGAGGTATATACGACTTACTTATCTTAATTCGAGATATATTATACTAATATCCCTAGTTACCCGTCGACTCTAATACCGAGACTAATAGAATAGGCGCGATCGGCGACGGTCCGGCTACGTACGATAACGAGTCGGATAAAGATAAGAATAGCGATAGTATCCTTCTTAGTAACGCTCCGGACGACGAGATAGGTCGTAATAAAGATATAATTAGCGATACTCTAGCCGACGAGATAGATTATAATAGGGACCTATTTAACGAGATAGGCGGTAATAAAGAGATAGAATCTATACTACTATTACTATAACGTAGCTTAATATTCCCCTAGCGCCGGGAGTATCGCCCTCCTTCCGTAGTAGACGAAGATATTAACGCTAATATCGAGATTATAGAAGACGATACTATACCGTAAGTTAAGCTTCTCTTTTTTCGTTAAAGATTTAAGTATATAAACTAATATTATTCGAAGTACGTTAGGAAACCTACCGCCCTAGCGCTAGCTTCCTAATACCGCCTAGCGGCTACTACTAGTACTACTACCTCTACCCTAATAGGCTATAGTCGCTACCGTACTAGTAAATCTTATCGCGCTATAAGTAGGTACCGTACTACCTTCTATCGGTCCTCTCGTTACCGTACCGCTACTAGCTACCCCCGTCGTTACCGCGATAGGTAATCTAACGTCTAGTAGTTAAGTACTAGTAGTTAGTTAGCTAGTTATATATAGCTATTATTACCCGTTTAAAGTATACGTAGTTAATATTCGTATAGGACGGAAGTAGATATCTACGAGTACTCTATACGGATAGGAATACCGCCGGCGTCTAATACGCGCGAGGTACTCTAGATCGTAGCCCGTTTAAAGCTAAGGCTAAGGGTTACTAGTAGTTAGAGGATATTCTACCCCGTAGTATTACTAGTACGGCGTAGAATTATATTAAGCGGATTTAAGAGACTACTATAGCTAAAGAGTTTTTTAGCGATAATCGTTATACTAGGTATATAGCTAATAGCTACCGGTACTTTAAGTATAATAATACCGCTCGGCGGTTTATCGTAACTCCTAGTAGTATATATACTCGGTATAGGGTAAAGTATAATAGAACGGGAGAGTACGCGAAATATATTAGTACTAGAGGTAGGAAAGGCCTCTTAACCTTACGAGTTTCGAAGAGCGAGATATACGCGAATATACCGTAGAGGTCTATTTTTCCTAAACTACTACCGCTACTAGGAGGAGTAGCCGGAGGCTTTAGTATTATAGCTTAATTATATAGTATAGGTATATATCTCGCCCTCTTCTCTTTCTTTTTATATCGTCGTATATATTAAGTATTATTATTCTTCGCTAGGCTTACTACGTTATAGCGCGAGTCTCCCGATACCTAAGTAGTATATAGACCGTATAGCTTATAGTCCTACGAAATACCTTCTCTTCTAAACTCAATATTTGATTTCGTAGTCCGTTCGATCTAGATCCCTTCCGTGTTAGAAAGATAAGTTTACGGTACCTATACGTATAAAAACTAACTATACTCTTTAGACTAATCTACCGATATACTAGTTTCGTACTAGTATAACGGACACCTAGGGATTAGAAGAGGAATAGATAAGAATTAGGTTATATTCCCCGTTATAGCTCGAGATATCGCGGCGGTTAATTATAGATAGAATAGATAATATATTTCGAAGGTATACTAGATTACGACGAGCGACCTACTCCTAATAAGAGTACCTAATTAGATAAGGGGGCTTAAGGGGCGATCGCTATATAAGAATAGTATAGTACTATAAGTACGACTACCGTAATAACGAATATAATCTATTAACGAGCCGAACTTATATATAATACCCGATTCTCGAATCTAATAGCTAAACTATTTTACGTATTTCTCTCTCTACCTACGGAGCTTATCGACTATATTAGGGCCCTTATCCTCCCTCGAGATCTTCTTAACCTCCGTCTATACGGGCGGGAGTTTATATATAAAACCTTACGTATATTTATATATACTTTCGTCTACGATATAACCTTATACTTTAGCTTCTACTCTCGCCCGTTCTTTTAAGATTATACGGCTAAGCTCGACGGTTTATCGGTATAGCTATATTTCGCGAAGTAGGTTAAAATCCTACGGTTATAGTATTTTAACTACTAGGTAGATACTTTACTATACCTACCCTCGTATCTCCGCCTCCTCGAAAATATTAAAACGGTCTATATTAGTATCGTTACGATATAGTATTTATTATACGAATTATACCTCGGGACGATATTAAATATATACTTTCCGCGACTTAAGAGACTAATTTTTAATAACGTTAGGGGTATAAAGGTATACTACCTATCGAGTATACTACGCCTATATACTAAGAGCCTAAAAGAGCTAGATCTATATATTAGTATATACGATATAGGCGAATACGGTAAATAGGTAAATATTTTAGAAGAGATAAAGGTACTAGGAGAGGGCTATAAGATCCGTATTATCGAACTACGGGTTTTCTATTTGTTTATAAATAGTAGCGGAGAGACGTATATCGTCTTTAATCTACCTACCTCCTACCCTAATATAAATATCCTAGTAAGGTATTATAGGCGTTAGAGCCTACTAGTCGAAGAAATAGACGGATACGATACTAGTAAGTTATTAAGGGTATATAGTCTCCGGTATAAGCGGGTAATTTATTATCTCTACCCCGGCTTCGTACGGGAGGTATTAACCTATATATAGTAATTCTATCGGACGATACAAATACTAATAGAGTAGTAGGATTTTATTAAGCGGAGTAGTAAGAATATACTCGATAGAAGCTTCGGGGCAGTCGTAGTGAAGTAGAGTACCTTATATAACCTCGATTATAATTAGGATTCGGACGATACTAAAGTAGATATAGATAAAATAGATATCTATTTAGCTATAAACCTAAACAAACTTATGTCTACTTATATATAATTTATATTAGATTTCGGTTTGCCGGTAACAATATATAGTATATAATATTAAGAAGGGTCGAGGAGGGCCGAGGAGGGTTAAGGAGGGTTAAGAAGGGTAGATATCCTAGTAAGATTATAGCTACGATAATCTACGTACGTCCTACTTAAATACTCGCCCTCCCCCTTTCGATAATCTTTAGTAGAATAACTAGAAAATAAGTAGTTATAAGGGGCTATAGTTCTCCGTCGCTTAATTTAATCGTTCGGTAATTTCACGTAGTAGAGCTTCCGAGTTATACGTATATATAGGTAGTATAGAGGATTACTCGAAGTTTAAGACGTAAACTAAATCTAATAACGAGAATTATTACTAATACTAATTATAGCGTCTTTATCTCGATCCTAATCAGATGATTTAGACTAATAATAAGAGGAATTACTATTACTATAAACCTACCTATTAAGACGGAATCTACTAACTACTACCGCTAAAATAGACGGTAAGTATCTTCTAAATATTGCGAGCTCGTAGTAATAGAATATTTCTTTATTTATACGTCCCTAAGCTACTATAAGTTAAACTTAAATCCTAAATTACGTAATCAATAACTTCGAGGTATATAGTATATATTAGAAGGAAAATCGTTCTTAATACTACGTTAATAGGAGATTAAAGATCTTAATAACTAATTATTAGGTTAATAGTCTATTAACGGATAGTTATAAAGGTACGAAACCCCGCTAACGTAATTACTTAAATTAACTACGAAACCCCTACCGTCGTACGCTTAAAATCCGTACCGAAACTACGTATATTAGTAGCCTTAATCGTAGTCGATAGTAGCTATAAAAGCCACTAATACATTATCTAAAAGTAATCGGTATATATAAGATTAATAGAAAAGGAAGCTTAGTAGTTAGTAGTCGATAAATTAAGTCTATTTTATAAGAGTCTTTACTAATCTCTTTCTTAGCGTAGTATTTAACTTCTCTTTACGCGCTAACTTCTTACGTAAAGCCTTTACTACCTTAATACGCCGGCGACGCTTAATAGCTAAAGCCTTCTCTAAAGCCTTAATACGAGTAGCTAACTTCTACTTTAGTATAGGCGATTTTACTACTATACCCCTAGTAGCCCCTAGCCCTCTCTATATACGAATATACTTATTAGTAATAGTTTCGTAACAACGTAAATTTAGGCGGCAACGAGAGTACTAAGTCCCTAATCTCTTACTAAAAGTATAAGCCTATTTAGAAAAAACCTTATAGGTAAACGGTACCCTCTCTATATTCCCGTTAATCTCTATCTCTTTACCTCTCTCGTACCTAGTATATCTATTAGGACTAAGCTACTTTACGCCTAGATTAGTCTCCTTAATCTATATAGTATAGGAGATTTAACGCCGGCGAGCCGCGCTCAGACCTTACTAGGTAGACTCTCGGATATCGTAGAATACCCGCCCCCTATAACGATCTTACGACTCTAGAAATAGAGCTACGCGGAAGTAGGTATCGAAATCTAGGTCGCTATTAGGGAGAATAGGTATCCGTCTAATAGTAATATTACTAGAGCTACTATATATTTTAGGTAGTTAGCCCGGGGTATCTACTCCTTAAGCTACTTTATCTACTCCTTAAGCTACTTTATCTACTCCTTAAGCTACTTTATCTACTCCTTAAGCTATAATATCTACTTCTTAAGCTATAATATCTACTCCTTAAGCTAGAGGAGAAAGAGAAGAAGGAGGGCCGGACTAAGATAGAGGGCGGCGGTAAGGGACCTTACGAGGGCGGGCGACTTTATCTTCGCTATTACTTAGAACGGAGTAGATATCGCGGCGCGTAGTAAGCTTTCGTTTAGGTCTATTTTACGGTTAGTATAGCTTCTCGATACTTACTTAAGGTAAGAGAAGGTAAAGGTTAAAGGTAAAAAGCTAAAGTTATAATACTAAAAATATCGTAACTTTATCTTTATCTAGCTTTATAAGGCTCTCCCTTACTCTATATACTAGTAGCGTAAGGAAGAATACCTAGAAGCTATTCTATAATATAATATAATAATATAGATAGAAGGAATTAGCTGCTTACGCTATAGTTATATTAGTATAGCCTAGAGTTATAAGGTTAGTAGTTTAAAAGTAAATATATCTCGAAAAGTACGGTAGCTTAATTAGGTCCGGCGCCGACTTAGTTTAGTTACGGTACTATTCTACTATAAGTAGTTAAAACTAGTAGGTAAGTAAGTCGTTTTAAATAGCTACCTCTATAATCTAGATACGTTACTACTCTCGCGCGTAGTAAGAATCCGTATTACGCGCGAGTCTAGTAGTATAGTCTCTATCTTAATATAGTTATTAAATTAGGCGCGAGGATAGTAGTAGTAGTACTCTTATTAACCCTACTTAGCCCTAGCCTTAGCCTCGTTAATTATCTATAACTAATCCCGAGCGTAGTATAATAACTATAGTACGCGCGATATCGTTAACCGAGCTATTATTATTATTATTATCCTATTTTACTATATAGTAGCCTCTCGCGCATAGTATAGTTTTTATACTACGCGCGAGGATAGCTATAGTACTCTCGACCCTACTTAGCCCTAGCCTCGTTAATCGTCTATAACTAATCTAGTATATAGTATAGGGACTATTCTATACGCGAGATAATTAAGCTACTAAACCTACGTATTTTTAAAGTCTCCCGCGTAATATAATTATTGTACTACGCGCGGGAATAGTTATAATACTTATAACTTAATCTTAATTCTACCTTACTAAGTATAGTTATAGTAACTAATCTCGCGCGTAGAGTAGTTTCTATACTACGCGCGAGACTTTAAATAGAGCTACTATTATCCTATTTTACTAAATATTAGCCTCTCGCGCGCTAGCCTCGATCTAGGCTACTATTATTCTATTATACTATATAGTACCCCCTTACGCGTAGTAATATTCTCGTACTACGCGCGAAATATTCGGGGCTCGTCGGGCTTATATCGATAGAGAAGCTAAGGAAGGTTAAATATATTTCAAATATATATAGCTTATTAGGCTAAAAGAAGGGGGGTTTAAGGGGGGTTAAGGAGGGTTAAAGATAGTTTAAATATATAGAGCTCGTCGGGCTAAAAGGAGAGGGGTTTAAGAGGGTTAAGGGGGGTTAAGGAGGGTTAAAGATAGTTTAAATATATAGAGCTCGTTAGGCTAAAACGAGAGGGGTTTAAGGGGGGCTAAGGGAGGTTAAGAAGGGTTAAAGATAGTTTAAATATATAGAGCTCGTCGGGCTAAACTAGGGGGGGAGAGGAGGGTTAAGAGGGGTTAAGGACGGTTAGTCGTAAGCTAACGACTTACGACTAAACTATTATTTAGTCGACGTATTAATTCTACTAATAGCGAAAGGGTCTATACGTCCGTAAGCCTACTACTTACGATTTAACTCTACGACGCCCTCTAAATATAACCGGCTTTATATAGTATATTAAGGATTAGGATACGCTACTTAAAACTATAATCGAAGAGATAAACCGTAACTTAGACGAAGTTAGCGATAGCCGTAAGTATAATAATATACCCCCTACTTAATATATTTTCTTATTATCTCTAATAGTAACTACAAGCCTCTACGGACCCCCTAGCCCTTATTACTATAGAATTCATCGAACCCTTATACTTCGCCCCTATATATATACGTTACCTAGATACCGCTAGATCTAGAAAATAACGTAGTAGCTATATAGTACAATTAATAGCTAACTTCGGGAAATACAATATATAACGCGAACTAAGAAGCTCGATCGTCTCTATACGACCTCGAGTATAACGAAGAGATCCGCCCCTTAGATCTCCGACTACCTACGCGAAAGTATACCTAGTATTCGAGCGTAGTACTTTCTAACTAGGACTATACTAGTAAGATAGATAAGCGGCGTTATAACTATATACGGTAGATAGAAGAAGTAGAAGGCGAGATAAAGAAACTTAAAGAATAGGCGCGCTATCTCGAGTATAGGAATACCGATAATAATTATAGAGTATATATTAGGCCCGGTAATCGGGGGCCCCGATACTCGAGGTATCGATTTAATAGGAGTAAATATTTCTTTAGTACGTAGAATACGCTACCTCTACTATCCGCTAGAAAGACTATCGACTAAAAAGAGATTATTAGACTTAAGGCTATTATAAGCTAGAAGGACGACGAGATTAGTAGGCTATAGAGAAAGATCTAGAGTCTACGAGATATACGTAGTATACTAGGAGAAGAGAGAGGTATTAAGCAAATATACGTATATTTATATATATATATATATAGCTAAATTAAGAAAGGAATATCTTAGACCTCGTAAAGTCCGTTTATACCCTAGAGCCGGATACCTAGCCGTACTATTAAATATAAGAAGTAATTAGAGAGCTATAAGAAGTATAAGAAACTACCGAAAATTTAGAGTATACCGGGTCTAGGAATAGTAAAATTAGAAAAGAAGAAAGAAAGCCTAGAAAGCTATATACTACTAAGTATAAAACTATCGAAAACCTAAAGCCGACCGGGTCTAGAAATATTAAAACTAGAAAGAAGAAAGAATATATAGTAAGCTATATAATACTATATATAAATTAAGCCGGTAAGTAAAGTATATATTACGGACTATTTTCTACTAGGGTCTAAATTAGGTTCTACTAGATAAACTACTAATCAAGTATAGCCTTACCTATAAACGACGGGCGAAGTAGACTATATCGACCTCGTCGTATTAATACTATATCTTACGTTACTCGCCTAATAACTATTAAACGCTCTCGAGCTCCCTAGTTATATAAGCTATAAAGCGGAACGTACTAGTTCGATTACTTATAACGTAGATATACCTTACTAGTATAGTACGGGTTATAGCGGGATCAAGAGGCCGATCGAGTAGAAATTAATAGCTATTCTCGATTAGGAGGTAGGTAGCCTAGATCTAGGTATAGGGATTAGTACTAGCGATAGGAGTCGGGACTATAAGTATAGTATAGTTTATTCCGTAGGGACCTTAACGAAGAGTAGATAAGGCTTAGTTTAGCTAGGTAGACTCGCGGATCTATCGGACATCGAATTTAGGTATTCTATTAGTAACCTAGTTACGCGCTTAGTCTATAGTAGATATAGTAATACTCTAAGGCGCGAAAAAGCTAATAGCGACTATCTATAGTAGGGATATAATAGGAGTCTAATAACTATTTATCGATCTAAATATACGCGGATTAGTAGTCGAGTTAAATAGTATATACCTACTAGCTAGCCGGGCTAGTTAAGAGAAGCGACCTAGGATTATAGCCTCTCTACCTACGAACTAGGCGTAGTATAGAATATAAAGAAGAGAGACGATATCGAAGAACTCGTCTACCTAGAGACTAAGAGCCTATCTTATTTCTATAAGAGATATCGTATATAGCGTATTAATCTTATAGAGCGTAAAGGTAATATTAGCTATTCCGAGCGTATACTAACGTACGAGTATAATTATTCCTTAAGTACTATCTATACTATATAGCCGCCTAGAAGTACGGGGACGGGCTAGCTCGAGTAGTCGACTATCTACGTATCCTATATTAAGAATAGATATAGTACTATTACTACTAACGGTTAGGCCTATCTCGTTAAGAAGCGTAATACTCTATATATAGCTTAGCGGGTAGCCGGTACGGAAGAAGGGGGCTTACGCGGAGTACGTCTAAGCCTCCTATAAGGGTAGGGACGCTATAATAGAAATAGTACTATTTATATTAGTAGTAGATTACTTAGTTCGTAATAGGGCTACGTATAGAAGAAGAGGCTAGTTTAAATAGTAACTAGAAATATCTCCGAGGATAACGAGTTAACCGGTTTTCGATTTATCGGTCTAAAGACGGATACTTTACTAGCCTTAGAAGATAGGAGAGGCTAAGGGGAGAGGTAGATAGGAGAAGCTAAGGGTAAAGTAGATAGTTAAGAAAACTAAGTATAGCCGGTATTAATATTCGAGAGATAGAGTTAAGGTAGAAGAAAGACTATATATTTATATATACCGCCTTAGACTTAATAGATAGGTATCTATATTCCGATCGAACGATTAAGTAGGTTTAGCCTTATCTAACCAATCTTATATTACTATTAGACTTAAACGGCTAATATTATTACGAGTTTAGGTTATAATATATTAATAAGTAGGCGTTAATTATACTACTATATATTAACGGGGCTATATACCTATTCCTAATACGGAAATATTAAGGATTTCGAACTTACTTACCCGTCGAGTAAGGCTTAAGATAGTAATAGAAGCCGTACCGATAGCGAGACTACTATTATAGAGAGAGGACCCTCTAAAATAGGTAAATATATAACTATAGTAATAGTACTAAGCTAGGAGCCCTCTTTAGTATAAGTATAGTACTAGCTATCCTATTCTTATATACGTAAGCCGTAAAGAGTCTCCTACCTCTATACTATATACTATAGCGATGTATTACAAGCACGGCCTACTAGGTATTAGTAGTTTAGGAATATATACGAAAATAAGGATACTATTAAAGGGACGTATATTAACTTACTATATACTATATTTATATATATAAGAACGAATAGCGCTATATAGAACTTCCTTTTAATCGTTGAGATTAGCTTCTCCCGGACCTAGCGTAGTTAACCGGTTTATTAATCTCCTTCGTATTACCTTCTATTAACCTTAGTAGTATAACCGGCTACTTTCGTCTAGTATACCCGGTTTATTTACTAACTAAGTTCTTATATAGATCTTATTGTTTGGGACGCTTCGCTTACCTATAGACTAGATTATAGATCTCCTTCGTATTACCTCCTATTAGCCTTATCTAGATAACTAGCTAGTTATCGTTTATCGTACCTAGTTTATTTACTAACTAGGTTCTTATATAGATCTTATATTCGTAGCTACGCTAACTAGGTATCCTTCGGTTACGCGTCTAATCTAGCCTCGAAGGCTTTAAGGCTCTAAGTAAGGATTATATTCTATTATATTATACCTAGCTTATCTACTAACTAGGTTCTTATATAGATCTTATATTCGCTACTACGCTAACTAGGTATCCTTCGGTTACGCGTCTAACTTAGCCTCGTAGGCTTTAAGGCTCTAAGTAAGGATTATATTCTATTATATTATACCCGGCTTATCTACTAACTAGGTTCTTATATAGATCTTATATTCGCTACTACGCTAATAACTAGGTATCCCTCGGTTACGCGTCTAACTTAGTCTCGAAGGCTTTAAGGCTTTAAGAAAGTTACTAACTAGGTTCTTATATAGGTCTTATATTCGCTACTACGCTAATAGCTAGGTATCCTTTAGTTCCCCCGTCTAATTTAGCCTCGAAGACTTTAAGGCTCCGAGTAAGGATTATATTCTATTACTCGACTAACTAAATATAACTTTCGAGGTTCGTAGTCGTCTTCGTTACGTCTACTAATCTCTAGTTATACTTCTTAAGTAGATTATCTTTATCCTAAGACTATTCTCCTATCTAATTTAGTCTTAATAGCTTTAAGGCTCTAAGCGAGGATTATATTCTATTACTCGACTAACTAAATATAACTTTTAAAATTCGTAGTCGTCTTCGTTACGTCTACTAATCTCTAGTTATACTCCTTAAGCGGATTATCTTTACCCTAAGACCGCTCTTTAGATTATTAAAGAAGTTATTCGGGATAGTCGACTATTCTCTAGTTATACTTCTTAAGTAGATTATCTTTACCCCAAGACCGCTCTTTAGATTATTAAAGAAGTTATTCGAGATAGTCGACTATTCTCTAGTTATACTTCTTAAGTAGATTATCTTTACCCTACGACCGCTCTTTAGATTATTAAAGAAGTTATTCGAGATAGTCGACTATTCTCTAGTTATACTTCTTAAGTAGATTATCTTTACCCTAAGACTACTCTTTAGATTATTAAAGAAGTTATTCGAGATAGTTAACTATTCTTAATAGTACGCCGTTAATTAGCGCTTAGTATACGGGAGTAGGCGATTATATAGATATAAAGGGGTTTCTAACACCTACGCTAGGTACGGTAAAGTCGAATAAGGTACTATAAGGTATAGTAAAAGGGAAAGAGTACGAGATAGTCGACTATTCTTAACTATACGCCGTTAATTAGTACTTAGTATATAGGAGTAGGCGATTATATAGATACGAAGGGGTTTCTAATACTAGTATTAGGTACGGTAAAGTCGAATAATATACTATAGGGTATAGTAAAAGGGAAAGACTTAGAGGCTATTTTTAATAGTAGATAAATTATTATAGGTAAGTAGATATATAACCCGGTCCGCTAATTATAAGTAGGAGAGGGACTATAATATCTATAATAACTTTTACTATTAGACCGTCTTTCTAAGTACGGCCGCTCTCCGTTAAGAGTATAGGGACCCTATAACTTTTACCGAATATACTCTACCTAAGGTAGTCGAGTTAGCTACTAGTAGAGGAGATATACCTATCGGATTCTAGCGAGAGTAACGACGACGAGGAATATAATAAGGCTATAGCGGACTACGTTAGCGGTGTCGATAGATACCTACGTTACGGCTAGAAAGTAGAGAAAAGTAGATACTATACTATAAACGCTCGAAAGTACGCTAAATAATATATTCGATACGGAAAACCTAATTAGTAGCCGGAACTTACTTAAACTTAAACTAAAGTAAATATAAGACGACGAGGATATTAGGCGAGTTAATTTATAGGTAGACTAGTAGATAAAAGTAAATAATATAGTTAGTTCCCGGATTTTACTAGAACCTATATATATAGTTAGCTAGGGCTAAGTAGTATATACCGTATTTTATACTCTCGAAAGTATACTAAATAATATAGTTAGTTCCGGGACTTACTAGAACTTAAGTATATAGGTAGCTAGGGCCGAGCGAAAATAGTAGGACGGGTAATATAAGCTACTCTTATTATCCTCTATTTAGTAGCTAGAACTTACTAGTCTTTATAGATACAGCTAGTCGGGGCCGAGCGAACCTAGTAAAATAGGTAATATAGATTACTCTTATTATTACCTAGTAGTTTCTTATACTAATCTTACGAGATTTATCTATTAACGAAAACTTTACGAAGCTACTATTATATATAATAAAGCCTAGCTACGGAAATCTAAATTACTATCCCTATTACCTACTAGTAGTATAAAGCGAAAACTATAGCGTTACCGAAAATATACCGCGTACTAAGCCGAGAAAGAGAAATAAGGGAAAAGAGTAAGAAGAATAGCGCCCGCCTTAAGGTTAATATAAGCTCTTATATATCTATATAGTAACTAGCGTCTAGCTCTAAGAGTTTCTTATAGACCTATAGATTAATATAGCGAGTAACCTAGTTATTAGCGTAGTCGCCTCCGTAGCTAAATAGACCGTAACTACTATATCTAAAGGACTAGCCCTAGTAGAGAAGTATAAAGAAGGTAAGGAAGGTAAAGTAGAATAATAAGGTCTTAGTCTATTCGGACGACCTAGTTTTATAGACGGAGTACGGGCCGTTAATATTAACTATAACGGATTATAGAAGGAGGGAAGGCTCGTTCTCGATTAGAGCTATAGTCTAGACGCCTATACTAGCTATTATTAGAGGAGATAGTTTAGTCGTAACTAGGTCCCTAGTTTAGACGCCTATACTAGCTATTATAGAAGGAGATAGCTTAGTCTCGGGTAGAGCTATAGTTTAGACGCCTATACTAGCTATTATAGAAGGAGTTAGATCGTCCGCGACTAGAATCTCGGTTTATATAAGTTATTCTTATAGCCGCTATATATCGTTTTAAAGCTCTTAGTTTATAATCTCGAGAGACTAGACTATACTATTTAACTTATTACTATAACTCTAAAGCTACTTATTCGTAATCTCGAGGGATCTAACCGTACTACTTAGTTTATTCTTATTATTCTAGAGCTACTTCTTTATAGTCTTAAGTAACTTAACTATACTATTTAGCTTATCGCTATAACCCTAAAGCTACTTATTTATAATCTCGAGGGACTTAACTATATCGCTTTAATTATCGCGGAACTAGTAAAGGCTCTTATTATTACTCTAGAGCTACTTTTTTTCTACCTTTATATCCTTAACCGTATTACTTAACCTATCGTAGGATAGAGAGAGCTTCTTATTATACTAGGTTAGCTCGCGGATCTTCTTCTCGAGTTTTACTATATCGGCTTAACTAGATTTTAATAAGATTACTTTCTATATTTACTACTACGCTAATAGGTAGATATTCTTTAGTTACGCGTCTAATTTAGTCTCGAAGGCTTTAAGGCTCTAGTAGGTAGCCTTAACCCTTCTTAACTCTCCTTATTACGAGGACTCTACTATACCTCGACGATCGCGGGATAACTCTATCTATTAACCCTCTTTAACCCCCCTTAACTCGAGAACTCGTAAGGACTCTATTATACCTCGATAATCGCGGAATAACTCTATCTATTAACCCTTCTTAACCCCTCTTAACTCTCCTTATCGCGAGGACTCTACTATACCTTAATAATCGTAGAATAACTCTACCTATTAACCCTTCTTAACCCCCCTTAACTCGAGGACTCGCGAGGACTCTACTATACCTTAATAATCGCGGAATAACTCTACCTATTAACCCTCCTTAACCCCCCTTAACTTAAGGACTCGCGAGGACTCTACTATACCTCGACGATTATAGAATAACTCTACCTATTAATCCTACTTAACCCTTCTTATCTCGAAGACTCTACTATACCTCGACGATCGTAGATACGCTATAACTCTACCTATTAACCCTCCTTAAACCTCCTTATCGCGAGGACTTAACTATACCTCGATAATCGCGGATATGCTATAACTCTACCTATTAACCCTTCTTAAATATCCTTATCGTAAGGACTTAACTATACCTCGACGATCGCGGATACGCTATAACTCTACCTATTAACCCTTCTTAAATATCCTTATCGTAAGGACTTAACTATACCTCTATAATCGTAGACGCGCTATATCTCTACCTATTAACCCTCCTTAAACCTTCTTATTATAAGGACTCCCTATACCTCGACGATCGCGGATACGCTATAACTCTATACGTTAACCCCCTTTAATCTAAGTTACTAGTAACTTATACGATAAGTATATAGTAAGTAATAAAGTTTAGAACTATAAGACTATTAAGTCTAAATTAGACCTATTCTAGATCTTCGATAGTAATAAGCTAGTCTAGTAAGTCTAGCCTTCTCCCCCTTATCTCTCTTAATCTTACTTACTACTTTTTAGGTTCTTAATAAAGCTTTTCTTAGATTAGACTATTTACGTAGATCGTACTATAGAGCGCGGCGGTAAACTATTAGATAAGCGGAAGTTTTAGATAATTATTCGTTAGTAAGACTAATTAGTAGCCCGATATACTAGAATCTATATCCTTCCTAGACTACTTACGTCGTAAGTAGCTATCCTATAAATTTACTCGGATTAAGAAGTTATTATTCGCTTACGGCTAGACTCGTACTCTACTAGGTAAAGGTATTAAAGCCTTTAAAAGTATCTCGGCTTCTATATATATAGTCTATACTATATCTAGCTCTATACTTAGTATTAACGTCGACGTTATAAATAGTACTTTCTTTACGACTATATCTATCCTCTAGATAGCTCGCGAACTCTACCGCGCGCGTAATAACTAGAAGCTCTCCTAGATACTTAAGAATACTAAGGTAACTTAGTATAGTTCGCTAATATACCGCTTCCTTAACGCCTTAAAGTATACTACTATACTTAAGAAGTATAAAAATTAGTAGGCTAAAACTAGAAATTAAGTATAGTAGAATATAAGTACGTAGGTCTAACTTAGGGACCTAAGTAAAAATAGAATAAGACTAAAGAACTAGTCTAAATAGAAAATTAATAGAAAAGACTTTTCTCCTACTCGTAGGTACTAAACCTAAAGCGTATATCGTATCTTAGTTCTTAGAAAGTATATAGAGTACCTAGACGTACTTTATATTATATATCGCCGTACGGCTCTCGCCCTTCGTAGCTTTAATACGGTCGAACTCGCGATCGGAAACCTCTATTAACGGAGCGGTTCTAAGCTATCTAGCGAAATCGAAGAGGCTACGAAAAATACTAGTATTAGTACGGCGGGTAACTATATTAAGAGGAATAGTTAGAGGCGTTCTATAGTAATTCTAAATAAAGTAATTAAGGGCCTCGATCTACTTATAGGTACTATTACTAGTTAGATTATAGATAGTTATTAATTCGTACTTATAGCTAGGGTCCCTAAGGGGTCGGGTCGGGTCGGGTTTTAGGGGTACCTCCCTAACCCGCCGCGGGGGGGGTAGAAATAGGAGGGGGGCGGGTTTTCGGGTCGGGGGGAGCTTTTACCCCCGACCCGCTAATTAGGGGGAAGTCGGGTTTTTTAAGTTATATGTTTTAATACTTAACCTAGGTATTATTAAGATCTAAATAGCTAGAATTAGGGTCCCTAAGGGGTCGGGTCGGGTCGGGTTTTAGGGGTACCTCCCCGACCCGCCGCGGGGGGGGTAGAAATAGGGGGGGGGCGGGTTTTCGGGTCGGGGAGCTTTTACCCCCGACCCGCTAATCGGGGGGAAGTCGGGTTTTTTAAGTTATATGTTTTAATACTTAACCTAGGTATTATTAAGATCTAAATAGCTAGAATTATAGAGAAATACCTATTCTATAAGTCTATAAGGTTATATAATATAAAATATCTATAGGTCGTCCGTAATTAATAAAACTATACGAAAAAGTTACGTTTTTTAGCTAAGAACCCGACCCTATTAATTGGGGCGGGTTCTATCGGGGGGAGGGTCGGGGCGGGGGGTCCTAGGAACCCCTATACCCGACCCGAATACCCCCCCCGACTCTCCCTGCCCCCGAGGGGTCGGGGGATCCTCCGACCCCTTAGGGACCCTAGCTAGAATTATAGAGAAATACCTATTCTATAAGTCTATAAGGTTATATAATATAAAATACCTATAGGTCGTCCGTAATTAATAAAACTATACGAAAAAGTTACGTTTTTTAGCTAAGAACCCGCCCCGATTAATCGGGTCGGGTTCTAGCGGGTTTAGGGTTAGGGCGGGGGGTCCTAGGGACCCCTATACCCGACCCGAATACCCCCCCTAACCCCCCCTACCCCCGAGGGGTCGGGGGATCCCCCGACCCCTTAGGGACCCTACTTATAGCCGTAAGGTACTTTCTATAGATCTACTATTATAGTAGAGAGGCGACTAAGATCGCGAATACTATTAGTACTAAAACTATATACGGTAGCGGCGACGACTCGGGTATAATCCTTAATACTATTAAATATAGATTTAGGTATAATATACTTAACTAAGAACTACTAAAGCGGAGTAAGCGACTACTAAAGCTAATTAGGCGGAGTAGTAAAGGTAGGCTCCTAGGTACGACCGATAGAGCTAATATAGGTTGAAGTAGGATTTAAAGTAAAGACGAGCCGACCTCTACCTAGCCGAACTACTTTACTAAGGTAGTTTAACAACTATATCTTATAACTAGCGAAATATAGTAGGACGTAATAATAGTAGATAATATCCTAGTATTCGTTTATACCTAATCCGAGATATTTACGAAGGACTAAGAGAGGTATATTTAAGAGGTCTAGAATATCGATCTATTCGAACTTTATCCCGTCTTCGCCTAAGCGTAAGATAGTATAGGCGAGTATATTCCTAGTATTATCGATACCTACGACTTTACTAGTAGTACGCTATCTCGCGACCTTAACTAACTAACTAACGCTATATTTAACGTTAAGAGTAGAGAGGCTACCGGTACTACTAGTAGTAAGACCGGCTAGATATAAGATATCCTTAGCCTCTATACCGCTACGGAAGTTTTTGAAACGCTAGTATAGGGTATTCTAATTATAAGTACTAGTAAGTTCGGGGCCGGTCTAATCGACCAAAGTTACTACTACTATTAATAAGAGTCGCGAGAGAGGGAGAGGGGTATTCTTACTAGTTAATAAGGTATAGTAGAAGATTAGTACCGAATATCGGAATAGAGAGAAAGTATAAGAATTTACCGATAAGAGAGGCCGAGTAGAGAAGAAACTTTAAGAGAAGGGTAAAGAAGTAGGATAACCTTCGACCGCCTTAGGATATCGTTAGTAGGTAAATAGATTAGCGACGGATAGTTAATACTTAATAGATAGAAGGTAAGTATTAAATAATTAAAAATCTAGAGGAAGTAAAGAGAAAGTATAGGTAAAGTATAGTAATATTCGAGGGAATAGAGTTAAGGAAGAACGAGAGGCTTCTACTCTTTTATCTCGACGGTACCTTAATACTACTAGAGGTTCTTCCGGTACTCTTAATATATTATACTTAGCTAACGACGATACTAGGTAATATCTCGTTATAATTATATAATACCTAGCTTCCTTCGGTAGGTCTATCGGTACCGTCGATACGTTAACCCTAGATAATAACTATATTAGGTCTTACCTTATTACGAACTTAACGAATCTAGTTATAGATAAGGCTTCGAACGGTTTCTATATATCGTACCTTCCGAACTAGCTATTATAGGCGGCCTCTTATAGTTAATTAGCTCTACTAGATAAGGTAATATTAAGTAACGGGCCGACTATAAGATCTCGTTATAATATCGACCGAACTAGGTATAGGTACGGCTTTTAACGGGTTTAATAGGTTATACCTACTAAAATAGCTATTCTAGGTAACCTCTTACAGCTAATCGCGTCTATAGCGTAATATAACTACGGTATAACGGGCTAATATAGCGTTTAGTAGTTAAGTATAGAATATATATATATATCGACCTTCCTAACGCCTAAACTATATTTCCTAAACCCTTAGGTCCTACTATTATCTTATAATTACTAGCTTCTAGTAAGGTTTACTTTAATCTATAGTATTTATTACTAATACTTAAACGGATAGTAATAGCGACTCCTCCGCTATAATAACTTACTATAAAGCTACGGAACTTACTAGGTAATCCTTACTTATATATTTCCTTATACTCTTATACTTTATACGATCTCGCTAATACTCTTCCTCCCTACCTTAGTAGTTCTTAGCTATATATATCCTTTACTAAGACCGCTATACGTATTATATTATCGAGTAAGTAGACTAGGTATAGATATAGGTAGTAACTAATACGAAAAGGAAACCTACCCTTCTCTACTATAGACTCGCCCCTCTTATATTTACCTACTGGCCGCTTAGTTCTCGCCTCGAAGTATAGAAAGGATAGCGTACTAAGTTACCCGCGGAATCGACTACGTATACTATAACGGTAATATTAGAAACGTAATATTCTACCTAGAAGTCCTAACTAATAGTAATATTTCTTACTAGGAGCTCTTCGGACCTAACGATTCGTACGCGTACGACTATAGTATAGTAACTATTAGTATATAGAGCGAAGATATACGCGTATATATCTAGCCTAGGTACTTAGTCCTAAACGGACTAATCTCTACGGCTATAATAGCTAATACTACTAATCCTAACGACGATACCCTACTAATACGAGGCTACTACCGTATAGTCGTAGCTTAGTTAATCTAGCCTAGAGCTAACGTTTAGAACGCCGTATTTTACGTACTCTACTTATATAGTAATACTATTAATAGAAGCGCCCGGAGAATATATAAGTATATAGTATATTATAATACCGTCTAGTAACTATAGCTACGCGTTATTAACTTAGAGTATATAGCTTTCGAAGATAGGTTCTTAAATAAGAAGCTAGACGGTATAGTAGACTACGATACGCCTAAAGTAGCCTCGAAAGCTAAGGTTATCCGATTCCTCTATAGAGCTATTAGATTTAATTAAACGAGGTATATATATTACTAAATATTATACCTATATTCGTATTACTAATATAGTATAGATTAGTCCCTCGCCTAGCCGATTCAAAGGCTAATTTAGACGTAGTTCTATAGTAATAAGTATAAGTACCTTAGCCTACGATCTCTAGCTTAGTAGCCGACCTATCTTACGGATAGGGCTAGTAGCGGAATAGGTTTATTTAAAAAAATACGATAATACGGCTTACTTTTTACTTAGAGTACCTCTTTTAATATTTTTATTTAGTAGGTTTCTATTTCTTTATACTTTATATATCTAGCTAGAATTTAGTAAATAATAAGGTATAGATAGCTAGTATACTTAGAGGTAATTACGGGGATTTAAGGATAGCTAAACTAAATCTAATTTATATATAAATTAGGCTTAGTCTACGATATAAAACCTTATTTAATTAGGTATTTATTAAGATCTAACTAAATCTAATTAATAGCGACCTAGATAGGTATCTAGGGTAAGGTCTATTATACTACGGTGAAAGGGCGCTAGAGATAGGTACGTAGTCTAACCTACGATTAACCGAACCCTAGGTTCTTATAAGAATAGCTAATAAGTTTACGAGGTAATTAAATAACGACCGCGGTCCCCGCGGACGTAACTCTATAACTATCTTTAGCGGAGGTTATTCTAGAGTAGTACTGGCTTATATCCCGATAGAGAAAAAGAGCGGATTTTTAACGTATTACCGCTAGACGAGCACGAAGAGTTTTACGGAGGGTTAGGAAGAGTTCGGTTAACCGTATAGATTATATAGAGCTACCGATAGCGCCTATACCGAGGAGGGTTAAGGAGAGTTAAGGAGGGTTAAGTAGACTAAATAGGTCGAATAGGGCTATCGAGGGCCGCTATATTAAGGAGGATTAAGAGGGGTTAGAAAGAGTTAAGAAGTAAAGAAGAGCGGAAGCGTATACCTCGGGGATATCTAGAATAGCTATATTAGCGCTAAAATAGCCTACCTTCTTACTTTCTATACCGTAATCTAGATTAGATACTCGAGTAAATACCGCGTATTTAAGCTATATCTTAAAGGCGAGATACCTAAGCGTAATAAACTTATCCCTACTACTCTAGTAGTAAAGACGGTAGAGGATAGTATTAAGAAGGTAGATACTAGTATAATAGACGGTCTAAGAGAGGATTTATAGTAGATTATAATTTTTTAGTATAGGAAACCCTAACTTTTAGTTTTTAATTTTATCGAGCTAAACTAACTCGCTATCTCTATTTATAATAGATCTATAAAGAGTATACGTAAAGAACTAAGCCGGACTTTAGAAGTAAGAACTAGAAAAATACGCTAGTAAAGTAGGAATCTTAAAAGCTACTTTTTTACTAAACTAACCGAGTATAGTAAAGCTCTTAAGAACCAAAGTATATTACTATACTTAAAGAAAGAAAGTTAGCTAGAAAAATATCTAGAAAAGTATTTAATCCCCGTTTCTATCTTCTTCTTTATCTTTAAAATCTAAATCCGTCGGATGACCCTTATACTTATTACTAGATAAGAAGTAATACTACTTAGTATCCGTATTACGATTAGAAAGTAGTCGTTTAGATATATACCCGGTATAAATATAATTAGTATACGCTCTACGCTAAAGTATATATACGTTCCGCTAAATCCTATCGGCGCCTCTTATCTTAGAGTATACTTAGCGATACTTAGTAAAAGAAGCTATCGTAGATACTATACGACTACTCTACGACCGTCGGGTACGCTAGTATTAACGGTATAGTCTTAGTAGACGGATAGTATCTTTAGAGTAATAACTAAATAAAGCTTTAATATAGTACGTATAGAATATAGTAGTACGACTATCGAACTTAGTAATACCTCTTACTAGTTAAATTAGCTCTCTACGAGAGCCGTTATCTACGAAATCTAGGCTTCGGGCGGGATAGGAGTCTAAGTCCCTAGGATTCTATATATTAAAATTACCTATAATATTAAGTAGGTACGGCGGCAATAAATAAGAACGATCGCGGTACCTAGCTATAGTATAGACTAGCTCCTAGAGAATTTTAAGATTACTAATACCCTTAGGCGCCCTACTAAACTCGACTAGGAGACGGTATAGGTTATTAGTAGTCCAAACTAAGTCCTAACTACTTAGGAGGGATATAGTCTAGTAACGCTAGCTATAGCTTACGCCGCGAAGGATTATATATAAGAAGGGCGTTAGAGTAATATAAGGAGGAGGAGTTCGAGACTAAGGTAGAGTTATCTAACGGGTATTAGTAAAGAAGTCTAGAGAAGAAGTACTACGGCCTACGCGAGTACGGCGCGTACTAGTAATCTTAATTAACTAGATAGGTATATTACGGCCGCGGTTACGATTACTATTCTAGTCTAGACTAGTATTACGACGGCTAGACTATCTAGACTTAAGACGCGTACGAGCTTCTCGGCTAGCTCTACTTACTAAGAGCGGCGTATTACTATCTTTACTTAACGAAACTTGACGAGAACGTCTAGTACGCTTAACTATAGCCCGAGATTACTATATAGCCTCCGCGATAACGGCGCTTCTAGGCCTTATAGTCTACGTTAGTAGCTAGCGTAAAGACTCCCTTAATAAATAGTAGGAAGAGAGTAGAGAAGGGATATATTTATAGTATAGAGAAGATAATCTATTACTAATACCGCCCTATTTATCTTCGTCTTTATTATTAGTAGATACGCTAAAATCGGATAGCGGAGACGATATAGCGCGAGAACTACGAGAAGATATACTAGAGCTATAAGAAAGTAAGCTAAAGTCTAGCTTAGTTAAGTCTATATAAGAGGTAATATAGGAAGCGCGGTCTAACCTTAAGGGACCCGCTAAAGAAGACTAGCGTTCTTTATACTATAATTAGAACTTATTTAGACGGCGTTAGGTAGCTTAACGTTATTCGGCCTCTTTACGCTCCTATCCTCTAAGCTCTTACTAATAGCTACCGTTACTTAACGTAACTTTACGAGAGTTACGAGTACTACCTCTAGCTTTACGAGAGCTATAGCTACCTTATATAAGTTAATAACGATAGGGAGGAATTACGACTACGGGGGACTAGCGGCGGGGTAGATAAGATATACTACGGACTATTACTATATCTAAATTACTATCTTTAACTATATAGGACCCTTCTCTAGGCCTAGTATTTAAGAAAGAGAGACTATTGCCTCTAGGAGGCTCTTAGGATTAACGGCGGGTACGACGACTACTACTATCTACTAGATTACTATAGGACTAGGCCTTTAAAGGATTAGTAAAGAATCAACTAGACTTAATACTTAAGGGTACTAACTTACGTTAGATATCTTAATAAAGCTTTAAGGGTAGTTAAATAAAGCTTAGGAGGAGATTTCTTTAGAGGGAGATACTAGTTAGTAGTAAATAGTATTAGTTAATAGTAATAAAGATTAGTATAAAGTAAGAGTCTAGTAGGTAGAAGCTAGGAGAGGATATAGTTATTACTTAGAGGAAGGTTTTAAAGCTTAGAGACGAGGTCCTTAAATACCTTCTAGGACCTTAACTATAAAGTATACTTCCGTAGGTAACCCGGTAATACGTTATAGTAGTAGTAACCTTCTACCTATACTATATAGTTACCGCTATATATTATTTATACGTTAAGGCTACGGGGCCTACTATTTAAGTACGTTATAAGCTAGAAATACGCGCTACTATTTACGAATAGGTAGTAACTTAACGGAATACTTATTAAATAGATAGATTAGGAAGTAATAGGTACTATAATAAGAATCTACTATTACCGCCTTATAACTTAGTACCGCGGGTAACCCCGGTATACGGAAGGCTACCCTTTATTTATATAGCTATTAAAGGAATTAAAGAGTACTAACGCGTAGACTAGAGTAGGATTTAGGCCGCTATAATATTTATTAGATATAACCTAGGTAAGGACTTCGACTAGGACGAGTAGGATTTCGGATTTAGATAACCCTATTAATAGAATAACGGGGTAGATTACGGTACGTTTATTATCTTAGATACTAGGGCGTAATTCGAGGCTTTACTCTAAGTATTTAGGTATAGAAGGGTTAAGGAGCGCTAAGGAGGGCTAACGAGTATTAAGTAGGCTAGATAGAGCTACCGGTAGCCGCTATCTTAAGAAGAGTCGATACGAGTTTATAAATTAAAAGGATTAAGAGAGTTAAGAAGGGTTAAGGAGGGTTAAGGATAATTAAGTAGGCTAGGTAGAGCTACTAGTAGCTACTATCTTAAGAAGAGTTAAGAGAACTAAGAGAGTCGAGAAAGATTAAGGAGAGTTAAGGAGGGTTAAGAAGGGTTAAGTAGGCTAGATAGAGCTACTAGTAGCTACTATCTTAAGAAGAGTTAAGAGGACTAAGAGAGTTAAGAAAGATTAAGAAGAGTTAAGTAGACTAGATAGAGCTACTAGTAGCTACTATCTTAAGAAGAGTTAGAAGGGTTTAGCGAATCGAGAAGGCTAAGGAGGGTTAAGGAGGGCTAAGAAGGGCTAAGGGTACTAGATAGTACTACTAGTAGCCGCTATCTTAAGGAGAGTTAAGATAGTTAAGAGAATTAGGAGAGTTAAGGAGGTTAAGGGAGTTAGAATAGATAGATAAAGACTATAGATTATAGTAAACTCCCTAGTACCGCTAGCCGGGGAGTCGATAGATAAGTATTACGATACTACGGAATCGGGGCGATTACTCGTAACTAGAGTATAGATACTAGTACGTATCCGCGATTCTAATAGCGATATAGCTAATCTAGGTAAGATTAAGAGAATCTACGAGCGTATCCTTATCGTTAATAGGATAGTTATTAAGAGATACCTAATCGCGACTTATATCCTTAACTAGATCGCTAATATCTATAAAAGCGGTCGTAACGCTATCCTTCTTAATTATAGTATTATTAAACGCCTTTAACTTAGTAGTAAGTATTCTAACGCTATCCTACTAGATATTAGGCGAATTAAATACGATAGAGAAATCTTATATAATCTTCTAGGTCCGAGACTCCGTATAACTATCCTTAAGTAACGCTATAGCGAGGCTAAATATATCGAGCCGGGCGTCGAAAACTATATACTTCCTAGATATATATTCTCTAAACTAACCCTCTATCTTAGACCGTAATACCGCTATCTAGGCGTTAGTAAGATATATTCTTTAAAAGATAATATTAACGTCGAAGGTAGAGTTTTTATATAACTTTATCGAAATAGTAATATCGTAATTTAGGTACTCTAGGCTTAGATTAATAGGTTTAAAGTAACCTAGTAGGCTATACTAATTAATAAGGCTAGAGGCGAGGATAGACCGTTAAAGCTCTAGCGAGTTAATATCGGAGAGTAACTAGTAATAGTATATTATCTCCCTAGAGTAATTCTACTAACTATATCCGAGAAAGTAGATAATTAGCGGATTAACTATACGCTAGAGTATACTAATATTACTATACTTAATAGTATCGTCGACTACTATAAATAGCTTAACCTTCTATATTATATAATATATTATTCTAAACTTTTTATCGATAAAGTCGCTATCTTATACTAGTATTCCTTTCTACGCCTTAAAGGTAAAGACTACTCTACGTACGTCCTCTACTAGATCGAGAAATTAGGATAGGAGAAGCTTAGAGATAGCGTCGTCTACCTAGAAAGATCTCTCGAAACGAGTAGATTTTATAAATTTCTACTTACGTATTACGGAATAGAATAGTATAGCGATACGGCCGGTAAAACTATCGATCGCTAATAGCTTTAGGAGGTAATACTTAACGTTATTACGGCTATATAGTATTCGCTACTACCTCTACGCGTCTATAGTAAAGGTATAGTACGCTTCTTCGCTAGGATCCTCGGCGGAAAAATATATCTAGACGATAGAGTTTAATAGATTTATCTAGATATAGAACTAGGTAGGAATACTGAGTATCTAGTAGCGACGATCGAACGCTTTACCCGCGCGACGCTATTCGGCTTATATAGAACGGATATACTAAATAGTTAATTAATCTCTATAGATTAAGTATAATCGCGTTTCGAATTTAGACTTAGGTCGTTCGAGTTACGCCTAGAATATATTCTCGTATACTTCTATAGAACCTATCTTAGTTAGCGCCCGCTAGTATCTCTATATATATATAGACCCTCGATAGTATCCTCGTCCTTAAAAATAGCTCTAAACTAATAATACTTAGTTTTACGAATCGGAAAAATATCGATACGTAGTATAGTAGGTCTAAGGGGGCCCTCTAGGACCTCTATACCTATACGGCGATTATCTTACCGTAGAAAAATCGACGAGACGGTATTAGGGTAAAGGCGATAGATCGTATTCGATATTAGTACTATAGAGTATTATATTCCGATATTATTATCGCTTCCTATACCGCGCGTATCTAGAATATCGTAGATAAGAAGAGGCTTCGTAGGAGTATATATACTCTATTATAGTCTACCCTACGGTAGGTCCTTACTTAAAATAAGGATAGTAGTCGTTATAGCGCGTATACCGGCTATATATCTAATAGACTCGTCTCTTACTATATCCTTCTAATTAAAATTATCGTATACGAAAGTATACTATATATTACTACTAAGCTACTTAAGTTGTTCCTATAAGTAGTTAGATATATATTAATTATAAGAATAGGTTTACGTAATATAATACCTAGGAGGGATAGATCGAATTTAGACGTTAGCTCTTCTTAGTACTCCTCTAACAAGCGTAGACTAAGAGCTAGATTAAGTTCGGACGGACTACTAGCCCTTCTTAACCCTCCTAAACCTTTCTCGAACGAGCGCTACTTAAGAGCTAGTTTAAGTTTAGAGTAATTATTAACTATTCTTAACTCTTTTTAGCCCTCCTCGAACGAGTATTAGATAAGAGATAAGTTATTTTAGAGCGATTATTAACTATCCTTAACTCTTCTTAACTCTCCTTAAACGAGCGCTAAACGAAAGCTAGAAATCGCTCGTTAAGTATTCTTAAGCCTTCTTAACTCTTATTAAACGAGCGCTAAATAAAAGCTAGGTAGAGCTTAGAGCGACTATTAACTATCCTTAACCCTCCTTAGACGAGAAAGAAGAGGGAAACCTACGGTATAACGTATAGAGATACTCTCGATAAGGGAATTTAGTATTAAATAGGTAGGAATTAATCCGAGCCTATAGATAGTACTTAATACTCTTCTCTTCGTTCTAGTTCTAAGTATATAGGTACCGAGCGCGAAGTAGAACTAGTTCGACTACTTACGACGACGCGAATAGTACGTAATAGCTATAATAGTAAATATAGCGGATTATATTAACTTATAAAGGCTATCTCTAGATTCGTACTCCTTCTAAGCCGCGTAGTTTAGTAATATCTACTAGAGTAACCTAAACTACTATAGTACGTACTCTTTAACCGGCTTATCGAGCCCGTTAAAGCGTAGGATTTCGACAAACTTATTAGTAGATTTAGAGACGTCGTACCGGCTAAAGAAGAGATAGCTACTAATAAGCGTATTAAATTCTCGCTAAATAGTATCGATAAGCTTCGGCGTAACGATACCGTATATACCGACGTTATAGATTACGAGGCGAGTAGTAATATTCGATAAGGTCTACTATCGTTTTTCTATATTACTATATAATAGAATTAGTAGGGTACCTTTATAGGTAGTAAAGATCTAGATAAAGCTAGAGAGTATTAATTTCGCGTCTCTAATAGTATTAAGGACGGATATAAGTTTTTATTTAGTTAATAAGCGGCTGTTTCGAATAGTAGGAGGGGAAGAGAGAGAGAAGGGGATATAAGGGTAATCGCGCTAGTAGAAATAGTCGGGTATAGAAGTAGTTTTATTAGGTTTAAAAGAGGATATAATAGGGGACGATAGCGGGCTCGTAGCGGAATTTATAGTAGTTAAAAAAATAGAGGGAGTAATTACGGTACGAATACGCGTAGTTTAAAGTAAATATAATACTGTTTAGATAGTAAATTATAGTAGTAAAGTTAGTAGTTAGGTATTACTATAGAAATTTTTAGGCCTTACTAAAATCTTAACTTTTTATCTTAGACCCTCTAGAGGTTTAGGACGTAGTACGCGGTAATTAGTTAAGGAGCGTTAAGGCTAGTTAATATAGGGTACGGCGGTAGAGTAGCTAGTATAAGCGGTATAACCGCGGCGCTACCAAACCAACTAGAGGGTCTGATTTATGAGATAACCTTAGCTACTCTAAGTACGTAACTTCGTTTACGGGTACGGGCTACGTCATCCCCGTCATCCACGATGACGCGGTGACATCGGATGAATGAAGCTCTAAAAAATGATCCTTTCGCTTAATATTGAATTATCTAACCCCCGGCCATTCAATAGTCGGTCAATTCCAATATACCGTAACCCAGAGGGCGGTGTACCACAGTATGCACTTTGAACTGACGACGTTTACGTGTATGAGGTTCAGGGCTCCCGAGTTTGAGTGAATTTGAGCAATCTTTTGGCCGCATATTACGAGATATCTCTGCAAGGGATTTGCAATTTACCATATTAACGAAATTAGAATCTTGAATGCACCAAAAGGCGGTGAGAAATAGTCCAGTGCTTGTTTGCTTATGATCTACTGACCCGGCTTGAGCATGCCGAAATTTCGGTCAAATAAGCGGCCGCCTATTATTCACAGAGATAGCCTACCTTCGTAGGTACCTAGAGATCTCAGATCCACTACTGCATTCTTTCTCTCTCCTAATTCCAAATACTTGATTGCAACTTGCCACACCCTATAGATAGCAATATGAACTGTAGTATATAACTTCAAATGTCGTCCATCTGTCTCTGCGCGTTCCACATATATACTCCAACAAGGGTGAAACAAAGTCCGCTCACGAGAAACATGCCTGCACTCGCGAAGAACGGAAGGCCAACAAGTAGCTCCTTCTTGGAATCCAATCCCCAAGCAAGCACTTTTGGAAATAAAATACTGGCCAATAATTTCCCGAAAATGCTTGTGATGCTCAATGTAGCCATTACACGCGCAACGTGGCTCTTCTCTACCAATGACACAATAAATGCTTGCGTCGCAGTTGGCAGACCCTCACCGGATAAGTACACGACCACACCTCCAAAAAAATTGACAGTCGACGCACTGAAGCCAATCACCAAACTTCCGATGATTAGCAGCAAAGCAGACCCAGCCATGATCGCGAAATGACCATGTCCACTGCTCCCAAAATATCCTGTCGCTGTAGAGTTGAGAAATGGTAAAACGAATGAGAAATGCACGAGCATCAATAAACCTTGGATAGAAATGACCGAGGAGGCTTGCGGAAACGACCAGTGAAGTTTCAATACTGGATATTGGACCAGCCCATACCAGTCGATGGCTTTGATACCTGTGGCGGCAAACATTATGGAAAGGGAGAGGAGGAGGATATTCACTAGGCCGACACCGGAGATAGATTCCCTGATGCCCAGCATGCATTGATCGAACCATCTCGTGGCTATGGATGTCGCTTGATCTCGTGATTCATGATCTTCTAGTCGCGGAAGTTGAGGTTGGCCTTCTTCTGGTGACTGTGCTTCGGACTGGCGTATTTCGTGTATAGTCTCGGGGAAGAAGAAGATGGCGACAAGCATGGTTGATACGGCGAGGCCAAGGCTGACCGAGAGGTTGACGTGCGGCGTTCCACTTTTGCCATCGAGGTTCATGAGCCATGCTCCGATGACAGGGCAGAATGTTTGGGCGAGGAATTGCATCGATGTGGTCAGGAAAAACAAGGATGCCCTCTCGGTGGCAGCAGGCACGACATCCGTGTAACTAGCGAAAAGCATAGCCAACCCAACATCGAAATTCCCGCCGAAAAGTCCAGGAAGGCCGCTGAGATATAACGTCCAGATCGGAACTCTTGGGAATGCAAGATCTAGACCAATCAGCATGCAGAGAACTAAGAGTGATAGATACTGACAAAATGCAAGCCAAGCACTACAAGAAAAAACAACATTAACCTTGTGCAACACAATGACAAACTTTCTTCCCATTCGATCGGCCACATAGCCCAACGGCAATGCCCCAATCATCGCACTCAACATTCGTACACACATGATCAGACCTGCTGTTTGTGCTAGATTTTTTTGGATTGAGTCATCTTTGCACAGTCGTTCTGGTATTCGCTTTCCGAGTCCGACGAGATGTGATCCATTAGCGAGGTAGTAGTTATAACAGTACATTGATTCGATCGCACGCATGGTTGCGACTTGCTTGACGAAGTATTCGGCCTCGTTTATGAAGATTAGTGCGCATCCCAGAAAAGGTACCCATCGGTATTTAGGTGATACCGGAGTGAAAGTTGGGAATAATATTATCGTCCATGATCTTCTTTTTTCCGTCGCCTCTCCACGCAATTGGGAGGGGATGCGAGCAAGAAGGGGATCGCGTTCTGACATTTTCGCAATAATGTCGGGAAGGGTTGAAGAAGCTGACCAGGAATGGTTGGCCACATACAAACGGGAGACCAAACCTTATACTTGCCTCTTACAGGTTTTCGCGAGATCGGCGCGCACCCGATCGATTGCATGGATATTCTGCACACTAAGGCAGGATAGGACAGACTTATCATACTGTCCTCCTCCACTTCTCCCCGAGCGTCAAAGGTCCGGTACGGGCCGTCGAAGGTAAACTGTCTTTCAAGCATGAATATATGTCCGTTACTTGACCCAATCCATGTCCAGTACACCCGACCCGTTCTTTTACTACTAGCACGAGAATATTTGGACACCCTCTACGTTGCTGTACTTGCATTGTACTGCATAATATATTAAGCTTATTTTGTTGGCTGAGATTGATTGTAACAATAATCTTCCACCATCATTGATGGACGGTGTATAGTAAGCCCAATAGCGGGATCGATCCCATTCTCTGCACTTTCGATTCGACTACCACTACTGATTACAACAAAGCCCTCCATAGATCTAAACTTGACATGGCGAAAATATTTCACTAAAGGTTGAACTGCGCGGGAGTTACGAAGAGCTATCGAAATTGGTGCAGATAGATATCTTGAACACTTCCGGACTGCTTCTCCAGGGACAAGACATTGCACGCCTCGCTGTGATTAACCATCATATCACTTATTGCCATTAAGTACAGGCACAGTGACCATTCAGGTCGATTGTCGCCGTGACCGATTGCCCAAGCTCTTGGGGATAGGTTCGACTTTGGCACTTTTTCAATAAGCATACACTCCAAGTTCATGTATGGTCTCAACAGCCATTGGATCATGTTCAAGCTATATATGCCCTTTCCTTCGCCGACATCTATTAGCTCGGGAGATGCGCTCGGTGGGTGACAGCATACACGTCGTCAAAGATGATGTCGTGGAGGCGGGCCTGCACCGCGAACAGATCATTCCATTGTTTGTTGTGTAAATGTATCGCGATGCTGGGATGCCGCGGCTCGATATCCCAGTCCATCGAAGAGAATGACGGTTATGACTTGCTACCGACGCGGACGTGAGACTCTGGCGAGAATGGCATTTGCAGAGGACAAGCGCCTCAGGACCTGGAGGACCTCGGTGATGGTGTTCAAGAATCAGAAGCGCACCGAAGCCTTTTGAGGACGGTACGCTCATTCTAAATGTGTCCAAGCAAGCGTGTATGGCTGTAACCCTGGGCGGCGTGTTGTTTGTTCCACAAGCCGAGAGCTTACGCCTTATGTTGAGACCTACATTCGACCGGAATGTCGTGAAGTAGACATGGAAATGCAAGCATCACCCTGAGTATCAGATGGTCATGTCTCTTTATGGCTGGTATGGGGAGCGAATAAATGCATACTTGATGATCAAGAGCTAGACAACACTCGACCACGAAGATCAATCCAAGAGGTCGTTGAATATGAGGTTGGTAATGAGTGAAGGAAAGAGAAGACTCGAAACTCGAGGTTGCGGCGAAGCGAAAGGCTTGGTCACGACTTTTGGCGTGTCCAGCGCCAAAGATTATCGCGTCGCCCCTTAGGAACAATTTGAATTCACAACCCACGACCAGTAGATTAACCTCCCACCAGCATTAAGAAGATGACGCTGTCAAAGACCGGTCCCTCGATCCCGACTTCCTCGCAGGCCAAAAAACAGCAGTCCATCTCCAGCTTCTTCACCCCCAAATCCACCGGCGTTGCTCTTCCAAAGCCATCACCTCCGTCTGTTTCTGAACCAGCATCAAGCGCGCCATTGTTTGTCAAACCCAACGAAAATGATCCTGATCCTCAGACATTCATGTCCAACGGCACAAAGAGGTTATTGCAAACAGAAAATAGCGACCTCGAGAATCGGTGCCGGAATCCGAAGCGCACGAGAAGGGCACCAGATACGGATAACACACCACTGCAACGCATGAATGCGGAGCCACAAAGCTTAGGCGCCGGACCTCCGAGCTCGAAACGGACATCAAAGTACCTTTTCTCCAGCAGTCCGCTTCTGACCGATGATGTAGCACAAGGACAGCCGGATTTTGAACAAAGACGAAAAGCAACCTTACATCAACAATTCGTGCAGAAATTGGGCAGACCAGATAGCATCGCTGAGCTTAGGAGAAAAGACCAGGTCCTGAGCGAAGATGTATCAGTTGAAGTCGAAGAGGACGAGGAGCAGAATGAAGAAGAGCCGCCCCTAAAGAAAATAACAAATATGAAGAGGGGTGGAGCAAGAGCAAACGGCAAGCTTACACCGATGGAGCAGCAATACTTAGACATTAAGAGGAAGCATTTGGACACGGTCATTCTGTATGAGGTCGGCTATAAGTTCCGCTTTTTTGGGGAGGATGCCAGGACGGCGGCTAAGGTACTCAGCATTGTCTGCATACCAGGCAAACTCAGATATGATGAGCATCCATCCGAGGCACATTATTCCAAATTTGCATCAGCGTCTTTCCCAATTGCCCGCCTCCACGTTCACGTCAAAAGATTGGTCTCAGCTGGTCACAAAGTGGGGATCGTAAGACAGGTTGAGACAGCTGCCCTCAAGGCTGCCGGAGATAACAGGAACGGACCATTTGTGCGGAAGCTCACCAACGTTTACACCAGAGGAACCTATGTCGATGATCCAGAAGGTCTCGTAGGCCCTGTGGCTGCCCCAGCTGGGGCTCCTGCAACAGGATACCTGCTTTGTCTCACGGAATCGAATGCACGAGGATGGGGCAACGACGAGAAAGTTCACGTCGGCATACTTGCCGTTCAGCCGGCCACGGGTTCCATCCTCTACGATGATTTTGAAGACGGATTCATGCGAAGTGAAATTGAGACCCGGTTGCTACACATTGCGCCCTGCGAGTACCTCATTGTGGGAGAGCTTTCGACTGCCACTGAGAAATTGATCAAACACCTTTCAGGAAGTAAGTCCAATGTTTTCGGCGATCAGGCTCGCGTCGAACGAGTAGAGAAGTCAAAGACTATGGCAGCTCAGGCATACAGTCATATCTCAGGCTTCTATGCAGGAAAAATGCAATCCAAGGCCAGCACATCGGTTGGACAGCAGAGTAGCCTAACTCTTGATAAGGTACACCAACTCTCTGAACATGTTACGATTGGACTTTCGGCTATGATCACTCACCTGACAGAATATGGACTGGAGCATATCTTTGACCTCACTAAGAACTTCCAGCCCTTCAGCGCTAGTACACATATGCTGCTCAACGGAAACACGCTCAGTAGCTTGGAGATATATACCAACCAGACTGACACCACCGAGAAAGGAAGCCTCTTCTGGACCCTAGATCGTACACAAACGCGATTTGGGAAACGGCTGCTGCGGAACTGGGTCGGACGACCTCTACTGGACAAGCTAAAGCTCGAAGAACGCACATCCGCTGTTGAAGAGCTTCTTGATAGTGACCGCACGAGGCACGTGGAACGAATTAAGAAAGTTTTCTCGCTGGTTAAAACTGATCTCGAGAAAGTCCTTGTGCGAATCTACTATGGGAAGGCCTCGAGACCTGAACTTCTTGGATTCTTGCAGATCTTGCAGCGTGTGGCCAACGAGTTTCATTATGTCAAGGAACCAGGCGATGCTGGCTTTCGGTCATCACTGCTCAATGATGCCATCGCTTTGCTACCACGTACAGGCGAGGCGATCGTTGAGTTTCTCGATCGCATCAACATGCAAGCTGCCAAAGACGACGACAAATACTCATTTTTCCGTGACGAGCACGAGACGGACGATATCACAAACCAAAAACTTGGCATTGCTGCCGTGGAACACGAACTCAATGAGCATCGTGCAATTGCTGCTTCTACACTAGGAAAGAAAAAGGTCGATTACGCTGCCGTCGCGGGCATCGAATTCTTGATCGAGGTGGAGAATTCTCCGACTTCGAATCTGAAGAAGGTACCCGCGTCTTGGGTTGTCATCAACAAAACCAAGAAAGTTTCCCGTTTCCATACACCAGAAGTTGTCAAGATGATTCGTGAACGAGATCAATACAAGGAAGCCCTCGCTGCGGCTTGCGATAAAGCATTCACTGCGCTCTTGCATGAGATATCTGGTCTCCATCAACCATTGCGCGATTGTATACAAGCCATGGCATTGTTAGACTGTTTGTTGTCACTTGCCGAAGTCGCCTCTCAACCTGGCTACTGCAAGCCAACCTTTACATCGTCAACGCAGATCCATGTCATTGGCGGGCGACATCCGATGGTAGAACAACTTCTCCTTGATGCTTACGTTCCCAACAACACTTCCCTCTCCAACCAAGCAAGGTTCGATAGTATTGATCCATCGGCGCTACTGATCACAGGGCCAAATATGGGGGGCAAATCCTCATATGTTCGATCCGTGGCGCTTGTCTCCATCATGGGCCAAATTGGATCCTATGTGCCTGCAGAATCGGCGGAGCTGGGCCTTCTCGATGCTGTTTTCACACGCATGGGAGCATTTGACAACATGATGCGTGGCGAATCGACCTTCATGGTGGAACTTGGCGAGACGAGTGATATACTAAAGCAAGCCACACCACGATCTCTCATCATCCTCGACGAACTAGGACGCGGCACAAGCACACATGATGGCGTTGCTATCGCTGAGGCAGTGCTTCGCGAGCTTGTTGATAGAGGTGTAATGACCTTGTTCATCACTCACTACCAGCAACTAGCACGCCTGGAGCATACACTGGGCGCACAAGGCCTGAAAAATGTGCACATGCGTTTCTTCGAAGAAGGCGGAGAGAAGGTTACATTCTTGTACGAAGTCGCTGAGGGGGTCGCGCATCGTTCTTATGGTCTCAACGTTGCTGGACTCGCTCGTGTTCCCGTGTCGGTGCTTGATAAAGCCGGTGTCAAATCGAAGGAGATGGAACAGTACACGGAGAGGAGAAGGATAGAGTCCATGTCCCACATGTTAGACAGGTTTATGCGTGGCGCAGACGAGACCGAGCAGGCGGAGTCGCTAGATAGCCTTGTCGGGGCTCTAGAACAGTTGTGATGATATGTTCCATGGGCAGTAGCACGGATGCTGAGTCGATGACCGTACAGATGAAACGAACTCTGCATTTTGCACAAGCCGTGAGCGACTCTTCTTAGGTCTCATCTATCTACATGTTCTGGACCCTTCAATCGGCTGTAAGGACTTGTGATCATTAGCTGACAATGTCTCATCAAGATCAGTCCTACGTGCCCTGCGCGCGGTCCCTGGAACTGTCTGCCATGGAAGACCGACGTTAAAAGTGCGAAAGCCGTACATACTTCTTGGAAGCATAGCATTGCACCGTTGATGCAGTATATCTTGTTTGATTCTCCCTGCTTTTCTTTCCAGATCGACTGCCTTCTGTTGTCGAACTCTGCACGTTTCGCTGCCGTCGCGAATCATGAACGCAATTGTATCCATCATAGCTTTCCTGGGCTACGCTGCCGCTCACAGTGCCGTCTGGACCATAGAATTCGATGGCACTATCTACCCAGCCCGCGACGCGCGAATGGACGCTCAACTTGGGGCTAAGCGTGTCGAGTGGACCTATATGAACAACATCGGCACCAGCGGTAAGCCCGAACCATGGCAGGCAATTAACAATGTTCTCGACCCTGGTATAACCTGTATGTAGCACCTCGGAGCTAAAGCCTACACGAATCAAGCTTACATACGTAATCAGGTGGAATTGATCCAAAGCCACCAGCACTGAAAGCAGTCGCACGTGCCGGCTCTGACATTGCCATCCACTGGAGCGGAATAATTCGCATGCACAACGGACCTGTGCTTTCCGTAGGGGAGTATTTGCAACATTGGTGGTTGATGCTGACTGCCACATTAGTACTTGGGCGAATTACCCACTCCAGACACCAAACCTCAAGATGTCGCTTTTTTCAAAATCAAAGGGGATGGCTTTAATAAAGCGCAAAAAAAGTGGGCCAACGAAGAAGTCCTCGACAACAATCGTACCGACATCGTCAAGATTCCCAGCGACATCAAACCTGGGATGTACATCTTCCGCACGGAAATGCTCGCGCTCCATGGCAACTCCCCATCGCTGCCACCTTCATTCGCCGGCCCACAGTTCTATACACACTGTTTTAATGTTGAGATCACTGGCAATGGGACTGTGAAGCCGGAAGGGGTCAAGTTTCCTGGCGCATATCAGCCCAATGACGCTGGCGTAAAGTTCTTTCTAGGACAGAAGGAGACGTGGGAGAATTACGTGAGCCAATGCCCATCCTCATCGCGCACGCTTCGTCACTTACTTCATCGTAGCCTGTCCCTGGTCCACCTGTCTACGCCGGGAGATATGACGCACCATCTGGCTCGCCACCCGTCGTCCCACGCGAGGCCACTGGCGTGTTTCCGGGCGAGTTCCAGAAGAAATACGAGGCGTACAAGGCAAAGCAGGACAAGTTTGCGCTTGAAGCAAATGATAAGTTCAACGAGCTTAATGCTCCACATGGCATTGCGAACGCGGGCAATTTCGTATCGACGGCAACTAGCTTCGGGAGCTTCTTAATGAAGCACAATCAGGAGAGTAAAGAGCTGGAGAATGAGTTACAGACCTTACGGCGAGAAGCGATAAAGCTAGGTATTGCAGCGGTATAACAAAGTACTGTTGGCTTTAAAGTAAAGCAATAAAGGGATCTAAGAAGAGGCTCTAACATTATAAATCTATCGTTAGGCTAAAGTGTTACTCTTTAACTTACTTAAGATTATTATTAACTATTCTTTCTCTTATACTCTAAGTAAATAGTAAGATAAACTAGCTTAATAATAATATATAGAGATAATCTTTATTACTTATCTACTAATAATATATCTATATCTATAAAAGTTTAATAGTAAAAGTATACTATTTATATATTATTATAATACGCTCTATACTAAGTATATTATTCTAATTTTTTTATATATCTAACGTTATTATTATATCTTCTATATACTATCTATATACTATCTATATAAGGGTCTTTATACTTAGAGTATTCTTAGAAGAAGAATTAGGAGTTTAGTAGGTTAGGTAAGAAAGATTATCTAATCTATATCTATTTATAGCCGGCTCTACGTATAGGAGGAGATAGTAGAGATTATCTTTAATAATAATTCTATTCTTATACTTCTTTATATACCTTATTATAATTCTAGTCTCTCTCTAAAAGAGATTAGAGATTAGATACTATCTATTAATATAATATCTAATTATAATAAAGATTTAGGTCTCTAAGAGGTTAGGAGACTACTATTAAGGTTAGGGTCTAGAGGGGATTAGAGAGAAGGAGCTTTAGGGAGTAAGAGGAGAGTCTCTTCTAGAGGATTCTCCCTAATCTACCTCTAATAGAAACCGCCCTAACTAATTAGGGCGGGTTCTTAGCTAAAAAATTAGGGTCCCTAAGGGGTCGGGGGATCCCCCAACCCCTCGGGGGTAGAGAGGGTCGGGGAGGGTATTCGGGTCGGGTATAGGGGTCCCTAGGACCCCCGCCCCGACCTTCCCCCCGATAGAACCCGCCCCGATTAATAGGGTCGGGTTCTTAGCTAAAAAACGTGACTTTTCGTACGGTTTTATTAATTACGGACGACCTATAGGTATTTTATATTATATAACCTTATAGACTTATAGAATAGGTATTTCTCTATAATTCTAGCTATTTAGATCTTAATAATACCTAGGTTAAGTATTAAAATATGTAACTTAAAAAACCCGACTTCCCCCCAATTGGCGGGTCGGGGGTAAAAGCTCCCGCCGACCCGAAAACCCGCCCCCCCCCTATCTCTACCCCCCCCGCGGCGGGTCGGGGGGGTACCCTTAAAACCCGACCCGACCCGACCCCTTGGGGACCCTATAAAAAATATAACTTTTTCTTATAATATAATTAATCACGGACGATCTATAGATATATTATAATAATCAATCTTATAGACTTATAGGATAGGTATTTCTCTATAATTTTAGATATTTAGATCTTAATAATACCTCGTTTCAATATTAGAATAAATAACTTTAAAACCCTAGTCCCCCCTAATTAGTAGATTAGGTTCTAATACCTACCTCTAGCCTAAAACTCTAACCCCCTCTACTTAGAACCGACTTAAGATAGATTAGAAGAGTATCTTTAAACTCTAATCTAATCTATTCTCTTAGAGACTCTAATAAAGATACTAGGTCCGCGCTACTAAGTAAGGATCTTTTAGATAATACTAGAGATATACTAAGTAAGAGCTAGGGAGATAAAGTATAGAAGTATTCTCTAATTAATTCTATTCTACTAATCTTTCTTAGGATCAATCCTATATAGATAGCTTAGGATTTAGTCTCTTTTAAGAGTATCTTATTAAAGAGTAGCCTCTAACCTACTACCTTACTAGTAGAACGCCTATAAGTAGCTTAAGAGTTAAATACTTAACTTAAATAGCTAGAATAGCTAAAGACTCCTAAATAGAAAAATACTAAGTTAACTTAGTATTACGGGAAGACCCCGTATATATAGAGGTTAAAGGTAGAATAGTAAACTAAGTTAACTACTAATCTATAAGAGGGGAGAGAAGAGACTCTTATAGTCCTTTCTACGGTAACCGCTATATATTATATAGGAGCTATACTAAGATATAGAATATCCTATCTCTAGATCTAAGGGCTATAGTCTATAATATTACCCTAGGACTCCGTCCTTCCTTTAGCGGACTCCCTTAGCTAGTAGAAAAAAAATTCCGCTCTAACTAATATCTTATCCCTTAACCTTCTCTCTTCTTTATACTCGAAATTCGGCGTTCTCTATATATAACCTTAAGGCTATTATCCTTATTATTCTACTTAGTATCTACCTTATTATAAACGGTAACCCTTAGCGATAATAAGTATAAATAATAGTAATACTACCCTATTATATCCGTACTTTTCCTATTAATCCCGCTATAACTCTTAAGGATACCGATAATACCTAAATCTCTATTATTCTTATTTACTATAATAGTAACCTATTATACCTAATTCTTTTCTATTAATCCTACTATAGCTATCGTAGAGGCCGATAATTACTAGATCTAACTATTATTCGTAAATAGCCTCGAGACTATATATTAAGGTCCTTCCTCTACCTTAATCTTCTTCTTTAAATTACTTAACTTCTCTATAAGTTAAATACTTCCTACTCTTTTTTATAGGCTCCGCCTAGAATTAGCTAATATCCGCTAGTAACTATTAACTACTACTACTACTACTATATCTAATATATATTTTCCCCTTTCTAGTAGTCTCTATTAGAGACTAATCGGTCTCCTAGCGTCTATATTATTATATCTACTACGCCCTCCTTAGCTAGAACTATATTAACTAAGTAGTAATTTACCTCCGCCTATTTATCTACGGTAGCCGCTAATATCTATTTTAGACTATCTATTAGATAAGAGCCTACTCGGAGTATAAACGCCTCTATAAAAATTACGAAGATATATATATCTTCTACTCTTCCCGCCCCTTTTTCTACGCTAACCGTTCTTTAGCCTATTATATACCTAGCTTACCTACGCCGCCTAGACTAATACTACCGCCGCTAATACGTAAGTACCTTCCTAAAAAAAACTCGAAATTTCCTTAATTTACGCTAACCGCTAAATAAGTACTAGAATCTACTAGATTCTTGTCTATACCCTTAGAACTATTACTAGAATAAAGATAAACTATAATAATAGAGTTTTACCCGCGTAAGTTTTAGTTCCTCCTACCCCTTTTTCTATACTAACCGCTTTTTAGCCCTATTTTAAATTTCGTCTTAATTACTATAGAGGCCGCTATCTTAACGGCGCTCTAGGGAGGCCCTCTAGGTCCCCCCTAGTTAATAGGACCTCGTCGCGCTAATCCTTAAAAAAAATTAATTATTAGAGGATTTTACGGTGCCCGCCGGCTTCTTTGCGGCCCCCGCCTAGTATATAGAGAAATACTATAAAATAATTTCTCTACTAAATTATATCTTTCTCTATCTTTTCCTCTTTTTTTTAATCTTTATCTTTATTTTTATCTATAGCTATCGCCCCTTCTTTAGCGGTATCCCCCTTATATATTCTAGCTATCTTTACTAAATATACTTAGCTACTTATCTTTTACCTCCTAGTCTTTCCCGCGTATTTTCCTACGCGGACCGCCTACGCGACTACGCGTAATACCGTTTTTTATATATTATTCTATATCTAATAATATAGCGGCGTCCTAAACGGATATTTCTATAGAGTCTACCTTTCTAGCGGCGGATTCTAAAATAGAATCTATATCTATTTACTCTTATCTACCGGGTAACTCTTCTACTCTATTACTAACTAAGATATCTTTTTATTTTCTCTTATTTATCGCGTTACTTTCTTCTTCTCTAGTACTCCTATTCTATCGCTTTTCTATCTCCTATCCTATAGATTCTACTATCTTTTCTACGGGCTATACCCTACGTTTATTTTTCCTAGCTCTTATAAGAACCCGGACGTCCCCTTATTTTTCTATCTTTTATCTTATAGGTTCTATCTCTTTTCCCGTAGACGGCGCCTTATATTTATTATTCCTAGCTCTTATATAAACTAAGACGAGTTTTATTTTTACTTATTTATTACTTAACTTTTTTCTTTTCTAGTAACTAGGGATTCTAATCTTAATCCCTTAAGTTTCTACTTAGTACGCTACGGGTTCCGCCTTCTATAACCGTTAGAGCGAAACCTAGTTAAGTACTATTAGTAGTCTTAACGTTTATATAGCCCTTACGACGATTCCCTCTCTATTTACTACTCCGAGCTAGGGTTCTTATATATTCCGCGCCTTACGCTATAGGTTCTATCTTCTATATTTATTATCCCTAGCTCTTACGACGTCTATCGTCTTTATTAATTTCCTTACTCTTCTTATAGGTCCTACTCCTTCTACTATAGCCTCTATATTATCTTTTGCGGACAACGTCTTACGAAGTTTTAGGAAAGATTATTAGTATTTCCTTATTCTTATCTTTATTAATTTCCTCGTCTTTATAGTAGGTTCTATACCTCCTACTATAGCCTCTATATTATCTTCCGCGGACGCTGCCTCGCAATATTTCGTAAAAGATTATTAGTCCTCCCTTTATCTTCTTAGTCTACTACTATATTTATTACGGGGTCTATCGTTAGTTCTAGGGTCTCTAAACTTCCTCTCGAACTCGTCTAGGGCCGCTACGTCTTCTATACTCTCTAGTAGCTTCTATATAAGTTTATAGTATCCGCTCTATTTTACGAGGACCTTACGCTTCCCCCCGCGGCCTCTATTTCTTATATAGAGGATCTCTTTAATAGCCTACTTATCGTACCCCTCCCTTAGTACTAGGTTCGGCTAGAAGTCGTTGGTCTCCTAGCCTAGTAATAGGTTATCCGCCGCGATTTATAGGAGATCTAGGTAGAATACTAGATAGATACTCTTAGAGATCCCCTTAAGCTTAATAGAGAGCGGCGATATTACTATAGAGACCGTATATTTTACGTATTTATAGTCTAACTTCTTCTTTAGACGGTTACTTACGTAGTTTCTTAAGTTAAGCTATACCTTATTACCTACCTAAAATTATAGTATAGATAACTACCGTACGTTAGCGGACTTCTTCTATCGCTATACGGACGCCCCTATAGAAGCCTAGTATAGCTTAGTAATATCCCTAAATCTCTTTATAAATACCTCTACCCGAATCTCTATAGATACCGCGGAAGGTAGCGTAGATTCCTTCTTTAGGGTAACTAGAGTTAGCGCGTAGTATCTGTATATTACGAAAAACGGGCTTATACCGATCCCCGCGTAGTATCGGCTATTTACTACTAGCTATACGGTAGGGAGCTACGTTTTCTAGTCCGTCTACGTATTATTAATAAACGCGTATAGATACGCCTAGATTTCCTAGTTTATTCGTTCTAGGCCTCCGTCGGTTTATAGGTAGTATACGCTACTAATACCTTAGATTATATTATTAAGTTTATAAAACCTCCTCTAAAACAACCCTACCTAGTTACCCCCCTAGTTACTTATAATATTTTTTGGGAGACTATAGTAACGTATCTAGTATTCTATAAACTTCTATACGTAGTCCTTAGAGTTCTAGGTAGGTATCGCCTCGAAAACGACGGTCTTACTTAGACGATCTTTAATAACCTATAAGCTTATATACCCCCCTAACTTAGGTAAGTCGACGATAAAGTCTATAGAGATATCTAAGAAGAAACGATTAGGAACCGCTAAAGGCTATAGAAGACTATACTTTATATCTTACTATAACTTATTTCGGCCGTATAAGTTATAATTACGTATAAATCGCCTAATTTAGTAGGATATTAATAGTTAGTAGTAGTCTCTTTATATAATAGCGATCGTCCTCTCGCGTCTAGGGTATCTAGATAATAGCGAGTCGTAGTACCTCTAAATTATCTTTATTCTTAGAGTATCCTACTTCGCTATTAAGAGGTCCGCGGCTTTACGCTTAGCCTTAAATATAAATAGAGAGCCTAGAATCTATAGCTTCCCTCTATACCTTATATACCCCTACGCGTCTAGATAATAGTTAGATAGTTAAAATTTTAGGCGTATCCCGTTAGAAAGCTAGCGCGAACTATCTATTAAAGAAGTCTTTACCTCTATATATATAGTATCCGCCCTAGAAGTATTCTTCTATAACTTATTTATTTCGCTATCTTTTAGGGGTCCCCGCTACGTCCTCTATAGTAGGTATACTAACCGGTACGGCTTACGTCTATTTATAGAGCGCCTTTTTAAGATAACTTATTAGATTCTAGATTAATAGTTCTCTTACTCTAGTATATCCTACGACCTCCTTAATAGAGTATCTAGGACTATACCGTTAGAGCCTAGTCTATATATAAGAGAGAATCTATAATATATTAGCTTTTCGGCCTACCGCGCTTACTGCTTAGAAAGCTTCTACTTCCGTATAAAATACTCTAGATTCCGATAGCCCGTTAGGATTATAAACGGTCTATAGCTCCTTAGCTCCGCGTCCTACTAGTTAAAGTATTTAATAACTACTAGTAACTCCTTATTATAGATATCGTAGTTTATTTCGGCTATATTTAATTTTTTAGAGTAATACGCTATTAGGTAGTAGACCCTATTAACTTCCTAGCTTAACGCGTCTCTAAGCGTAAATCCGCTATAATTAGTCTCTACGAATATTAAAAGCTACGGATTCTACTACCTAAGAATTAGGGCCTAGTAGAATAGATCTTTTAATACTTTAAACGACGCCTCCGCGTCCTTACTCTATATAAAGTTCGTATTTTTCCTAGTTAACGCCGTTAGCAGGGCGGCGACTATAGAATATTATAGAATAAATACGCGGTAATAGTTAGTAAACCTAAGGAAACGGCGTAGCTCCTTTTAAGTTCTTAGGCCTACTAGTTACGGATAGCTTCTACTTTCTCCGGATTAGTTTCTAACTCTTTTCCGTCGGCGTATATAATAAACCCTAAGTATTTAATCGTCTTCTTTACGAATTTATACTTCTTTACGTCTAGATATAGGCCTACGCCTAAAAGCTTACGGAGAACTAACTTTATCTTACGGAAATAGTCTAACCGGAAGCCTAATATATATATTAGGACGTTATCTATATATACTAATATAAAGTCGTTAAGGTGTTCCCGTAATACTAAGTTAATATACTACTAGAAACTAGACGGGGCCTCCGTGAGACTTAATAGGGTAACTAGCTATTTAAAAAGACCGTATCTCGTCTAAAACGCGGTTTTATATTCGTATTTCTTAGCTACGCGGAGCTTCTAGAAGGCCGATACGACGTCTACCTTTATTAACTACTTAGCCCCTCTAAGGTTTCGTAGGGTCTCTAATATTAAAGGTAGTAGATACTAATCTTCTACTATTACGGCGTTTAGTACCTAGTAGTTATAGTAGAAGCGTAAACCGCCCGTCGCCTTCCGTATAAAAAGTATAGAGGCCTCTACTAGAGATATCGATAGTTATATAAACCCTTTATTAAATAAGTCGTTTAATATTTTCCTTAATACTAGAAGCTCCTCCTTCGATATACCGTAGATTAAGCCCTATAGTAACGACTCGAGGGTACTATTAGATTTCTTATAGAGTTTAATCTTCTAGTCTAGCCTAGGTCTATATAGCGCTAGTTTCTCGGCTTCCCGCGTTAGAAATAGCGGGATAAGATTATAAACCTCGGGAGGTAGCTATTCTCTAAGCTTCTCCTCTATATTAGATAGCTTCTCCTCTAAGGCTTTCTCGATATCTACTATATTTATTACGGCTATCCGTACTCTATACGCGGACCCCTTCTTAATTAGCTTAATATTAGCGAACGCGACCGTAAAGTTATCTATCTTCCTCTATCTCTTCTATATTATTTTCCGCTTACTCTCTTTAGCGGCGCGGATTACTGTAGTACGCCCTACGGGGTCTATACGGTTTAGAATATCTCCCCCCTTCTTAATCTATATATTTACTCTCCTATAGAATATTCGCTACTTATTAGGCGCGGCCTATACGTAATTATAAGTTTTCTACGGGTTTTCTAGGATTTATTATACGCTAAATTAGGTACGCTATATACGTATACGGTTTACGAGAAGCCGCCTATATCTATACGGAAGCCTACTATCTTTCGAATAGTAGAGTCCTTTATATTTCCTATCGCGCCTAATATCCGGCGTAAGATATAGTCGACTATACGGAGTCTAAGCCTCTCGGCGAGGTTTTCGTTAACTATAGTATAGTACCCGTAGCCTTTATTAATTAGAGTAGAGATTTCTTTATTATTATTAAGAATTACGCTTATAAATATACTCCTTCTATTTATTCTCTATTAGTATAACTACTAGCCGTTCTTAAGTACCGTCTAGGCTCCTATCTCCTACCTTTAAGAGGGACTTACTCTTTTCCTAACGCTTTAGACTCGGACTCCTTAAGAAGAGGTATTAGGGTCCCTAAGAGGTCGGGGGATCCCCCGACCCCCGGGGGTTAGGGGGGGTCGGGAGGGGTATTTAGGTCGGGTCTAGGGGTATCTAGGACCCCCCGCCCCGACCCTCCCCCCGATAGAACGCGCCCTAATTAATAGGGTCGGGTTCTTAGCTAAAAAACGTGACTTTTTTATATAGTTTTATTAATTACGGACGACCTATAGGTATTTTATATTATATAACCTTATAGACTTATAGAATAGGTATTTTTCTATAATTCTAGCTATTTAGATCTTAATAATACCTAGGTTAAGTATTAAAATATATGACTTAAAAAACCCGACTTCCCCCCAATCGGCGGGTCGGGGGTAAAAGCTCCCCCCGACCTAAAAACCCGCCCCCCCCCTATTTCTACCCCCCCTACGGCGGGTTAGGGGGGTACCCCTAAAACCCGACCCGACCCGACCCCTTAGGGACCCTAAGAGGTATAGTATTCTTAGTTAGTAGAAGCGTTTAAATCGAGTTTATTAACGTCCTTCCTAGCTTATTTAGGTTTATTACGGAGCGATAGACGTACTTATCTACGTAATATCTACTCCCTCTATAGTAGAAGTATAGGCTCTTATCCTTTCGAGCGGCTAATACTTCCTTAGAGACCTAAATAAGCCCGTAGTATAGTCCTCCCGCCGCTCTTATTATTAGACCCGCCTTTAACTTAGCGGCTAACGCCGGTTCTCGTCGTAGTTATAACTATATTACCTATTAAATCTACGATATATCCCGATAGTAAGTCCTTAAAGAGATTTACCGCCCTCCTTACCGCGGAGTCTACTCTAGGACCCCTAGACGCCTATTATTTATTCTTAGCTAAGAATTAGGACGTTATCTTATATTTTACTATAATTCTAGTAACCTCCGCTAAGAACTCGTTATACCCCGTAGGATCTACTATAGTAACTATATATATTATTACCTAGTTAGAACAAGTTTTCCTTAGTTACTTAATCTTAATAGGGTCGTCCTAGAGGTCCCCGTACGAAGTATAGAGAAGGCCGTCGAAAACTAGTTAGTAGTTATACTACGGCTAGCCGTCTTAGTATTTTAACTAGAGTAGGGCCTTAAGGGCCTTAGTTTTCTCTATAGAGTCTAAGAAGGTCCTCTCGAGCTCTATAAAGAAGTTCTTAGGATCCCTAGTTCTATTTATACCTCCCTTTATCTAGAAGCCTCGTATACGTATACGCTTATCCGTTAGTAGCGTATCGTTAATATAGTCCTAGTAGTATTCTATAGAGAGCGTAGGTTTTAAGGCGGATCGCGCCTTATAAGAGCTAGTTATCCGTAGAAGATAGTCTCGAAATATACCGGTAGTACTATCCTATAATAGAGGCTTCTAGTCGTAAGGTCTAGTAAGGGAGGTAGAGTCCCTATCCGTCTATATAGTAGCCGCTAATTATTAGATAGCCGTAATAAGGCCTACGATTTAGTTACTCTACGTATTCTAGCTACGAATAATATTTACCGCCTCTTCTAATCGGGCCTCCGTTAGATTTTACGTAGCTATTAGGTTTATAATAAAGGTTCTATATTCTTCTAGCCTAATAGGCTACTAGGACTATAGAGTATCTAAGTTACTCGTAGTAGCTAAGTCCTCTTAGTTTACTATAGTATCCGTATAAATAGTAGCTTAGGCTAACGCTTTATAATCGGGCGTAAGAAAAATAAGAGTTAACTTAATATTACGGAAAGACCCCGTGTATATAGAGGATAAAGGTAGAATAGTAAACTAAGTTAATTACTAATCTATAAGAGGGGAGAGGGGAGACGCTTATAGTCCTTTCTACGGTAACTACTATATCTTATACGGGAGCTATACTAAGATATATAATATCCTATCTCTAGATCTAAGGGCTACAGCCTACAATACTTAGTATCTACCTTATTAGTTATAAAATTAGTAAAAAGTACGTTTAGATAGTCTATTAATATAGTAATAATAAAGAAATACGTAAATAAGCTTAATAACTTTATATTATATAAACGTATAAAAACGTAAAAGAGTAATTTCTATCTTTAGTTATTTCTATATTTCTATTTATTTATAGATTTTGTCTATACCTCTTACGTTTTATTATAGTATCTATAATAATCTCTTACTTACTTAGGTAGAATACGCTCTCTTATAGATCTAGATATATACTATAATTTTAGATCTATACTATAATTTTAATTTACGCTTTAATATCTAATCGATATCTACTCTCTATTCTTTAACTATATCCTCCTACTTTTATAATACTACCTACTAAGGAATTTCGCTAAGATTCTAAAGTCGTCCCTAGTACTACGCTAATATAGAAGTTAGTACTATCTTAATTACCTTATTCTTACGATTATAATATAATATATTATAGCTACTAATAACTTAAATTAAATTTACCGTCGCGAATTTTGTAATTTAGTCTAGCTATTACTAATTCCTAGCCTAGTCGCACCGCTACTTACTAGTTAGATAATAAAACCGACTTTCCTAACCAATTTTACTTATATACTAATACTAAATATTATTCTTACTACTATTACTATTATTACTATTACTATTAGTACTATCGCTATTTATTTAGTATCGTATTCTATTAATATAGAGACTCTTCTATTCTTATATACTATAAGTACCTTAATAGCTAATTACCGAGTTTTAGACCCTCCTCTCTCTACCTTATCTATTAATCTATAACTACTATAAGATACGCTCTACCTATAATAACCTCGTTACTTACTTAGTAAGCTTCGCTAGCCTTAAAGATACCTCTCTACCTTTCTCCTTTTTCTTAACTTCTATAATATATATAATATATAGTAGCCTCTCCTAGAGTACGGGTAACCCGATTAGGTATAGTAGTATTAAGCTAGAGTCTATCATTATATAACTATAGCCGTTACTAAGTATACTATTAGGTATTAAGTTCTTAAGGGAGATAGTATAGTCTCTTATAAATACGCGACGAGTATTTATATACTTATAGATAAGTACCTATTTAATATAGTAGATTACGCTACGTATATCGATAAAGTCGCCTATCTTAAAGGTATAATATTAGTTAGAGCTAGAAGATATTAGTAGATATCTATTAAAAATTATAGTTATTTATAAAAGTCGGAAATACTAGACTTATATATTACTAGATACGTATTACTAGATATACGTAGTACTAGATATACGTAGTACTAGATTTACGTAGTACTAGATATACGTAGTACTAGATATACGTAGTACTAGATATACGTAGTACTAGATATACGTAGTACTAGATATACGTAGTACTAGATATACGTAGTACTAGATATACGTAGTACTAGATATACGTAGTACTAGATATACGTAGTACTAGATATACGTAGTACTAGATATACGTAGTACTAGATATACGTAGTACTAGATATACGTAGTACTAGATATACGTAGTACTAGATATACGTAGTACTAGATATACGTAGTACTAGATATACGTAGTACTAGATATACGTAGTACTAGATATACGTAGTACTAGATATACGTAGTACTAGATATACGTAGTACTAGATATACGTAGTACTAGATATACGTAGTACTAGATATACGTAGTACTAGATATACGTAGTACTAGATATACGTATTACTAATAGTAGTACTATTAGATATACGTAACTAGAGATACGTATTACTAATAGTAGCCGTACTAGATATACCTAGTTCTAGACTTACGTAACTAGATATACGTAACTAGAGATACGTATAACTAGATATACGTAACTAGATATACGTATTACTACTAGTACTTATAAATTACTAGAAATAGTAACTAGAGATGCGTAACTAAAGATAGAAGTTAAGATAGGACTTTTACTAACTACGTATTACTTATAGTAGTTCTAATTAAGATACGTAATACTAATAGTAATTCTACTAGGTACGTATAGTAGTAGATAGATAATAGATAAGGTACTTACTAGTAACCGCTACCGTAAAGAGCTTAGGATAAAGGTAAAATAATAGGTAGAATATTAATAAAAGAAAGACTATTAATAATAGTAATTAAGACGACTTTAGTAACGAGAAGGACTCTTAATAAAACTTCTATAACATAATTTAAAGTATAATTTACTATACTCTATCAAGATATAGTCCTTTTTAGTATTAAGGAATATCGAAAACGCTATACCTCTCTTTATAGTTACGCGTATAACGCGTAAGGGAGAAATCGAAATAAATAGCTATAAGGCGGTCTAAGTTAGCGCTCGCTCTTTAAATATATCTAAAAATTCTAATAGATTATATAACTAAGTAAAAAGCCTTAGGGATTTAAAAATATTTTACTCTTATAATTGCGATAAGGGTATAGAATCTAATAATATAGCTAGTACGCTCGTATAATTAGGGTCTAGAATAATTAAAACCTAGCTATACTCGAGCTTAAGGCTACTTAGATAGCTAGTATATATACTAAGCTAGGGTTAAAGAATATTAAAATAAGATAGTTTTAAGCTATACTACGTACGTATAAGCTATAGTATATACGTAGCTACGGCGAGTACGGCGTAGCTATATAAGCTACGTTATATAATCTTAAGATAATATAATACTAATAAAATACTATAATATGTCTTAATAAGTAATATTTTACGTAGAATCTAATAGTAGTATTTACGAATTAAAATTCTTAAGGAGTAAAGCCTAACGAATATATAAAACTAGTAATAAGAGTAGAAAGGCTACGGTAATAGAGAGCTACGATAATAGAGAGCTACGGAAATAGAGAGCTACGGTAATAGAGAGCTATAGTAGAGTCTTTATAATAGAGTCTCTATTATAGAAAGCTTAGGTAATAGGGAGCTATAATAGAGTCTTAGTAATAGAAAGCTAAGGTAATAAGAAGGTTACGGTAGAGTCTTAGTAATAGAGAGCTATAGAGTCTTAGTAATAGATAGCTATAGAGTCTTAGTAATATAAAGCTATAGTAATAATAAGGTTACGGTATAGAGACCGTAGTAGAGAGGACGTACTAGTATTAGTAAGGCTATAGTAATAGAGAGCTATAGTTAAGTCTTAGTAATAATAAGGCTATAGTAGAGAGACTATAGTATCTAGAGAGAATATATTAGTAAGGCTATAGTAGAGAAGCTATAGTAGAGAGGCTATAGTAGAGAGGTATAGTAGATAGGCTATAGTAATAAGAAGGCTATAGTAGTAAGGCTATTAATAGAAGAAGTATAACTACTAGTAGATCTATTAGTATATCCTATAGTAGGCGCGTTAATATATCTAGTAGTAGGCGTATTAGTATATCTAGTAGTATACGTAATAGTATATAGTTAGTAGAGAGTTCTATTAGTATATCTAATATTATAAAAGCTAATCTAGGGTTAATTACGAAGAGAGGATATACTTACGAATCTATAAAGAATACCTTCTTATAATACTAAAAGATACTCTTTAGAGGATGTATAGTATAGTATATTTACGCCTATAGGCTTTAGAGAGTTCTATTAGAAACTTATTATCTATATAGTTAGCCCTAAGAGGAAGATATATTATACTAGAGATATAAGTTAGCTTAATCTAATCTAAGACTTAAGGCTATAATTAGTAAGGGTCTACTAGTACTTAGGTACTTATTATCTTTATTATCGTCCTCTTTTAGCTATTCGAACTTTAGTAGGATAGTAGAGAATAAGGTAGAGTAGGTTTAGAAGAGGTCTAGTATCTATTAGTAGGAGATAGTAGTAGAAGATAATAGTAGAGATAGTAGTAGGAGATAGAAATAGAAGATAATAATAGGATATAATAAGAGGATAATATTAGGTAATAATATTAAAAGATAATAGTAGGAGATAATAGTAGAGAATAATAGTAGAAGATAATATTAGGTAAGAATATTAGGTAATAATAGTAGGAGAGATAATATTAGGGGATGATATTAGATAATAATAGTAGAAGATAATATTAGAAGATAATATTAGGAGAAAATAATAGACGATAATAGTAGGAGATAATATTAGGAGATAATATTAGGCAATAATATTGGAAGTAAAGATAACCTTAGAAGGTATAGTAGTAGTAAAAGATAATAGTAGAAGTATAAGATAACTATAGAGGTATAAGAGAATAGTAGAAGATAATATAGAGAGATAATATAGAGAGGTAATATTAGGTAATAACTCTAGGTACCTCTCTATCTACCTCTCTATCTACCTCTCTATCTACCTCTCTATCTATTCCTCTCTATCTATTTCTTTCTATCTATTCCTCTCTATGTATTTCTCTCTACCTATCTATTTCTCTACCTACCTATCTATCTATTTCTCTACCTACCTATCTCTTTCTATCTCTCTCTCTCTCTCTATCTATCTATTAATCTATCTATAGACTAGTTGCATACATATATATATATATCTAGCTACGGATCTAAAAATACGCTATTAATATCCGATTTTATATAGCTCCTTCTCGCTAGCTAGTAAATAGTAAATAGTAGCTAGTAGAGAGTAGATTAAAGATAGTAAAAATAAGAGTAGATAGTAGATACTAGATACTATAGAGCAGATACTATATACTAGAAAGTAGATACTAAGTAGGTAGTAGATAGTAGAAGTAAATACTAGATAGTAGATTATAGATATTAAATAGTAGATACTAGATAGTAGATTATAGATAGAAGAAAGTGGATATTAAATAGTAGATAGTAGATAGTAGATAGTAGATAGTAGATAGTAGATAGTAGATAGTAGATAGTAGATAGTAGATAGTAGATAGTAGATAGTAGATAGTAGATAGTAGATAGTAGATATTAAATAATAGATAGAAGATACTAGATAGTAGAGAGTAGATAGTAAATACTAGATACTCGAAAGTATATACTAGATAGAAGATACTAGAAAGTAGATAGTAGAGAGTAGATATTAGAAAGTAGATAGTAGTAAGTATAAAGTAAATAGTAGATACTAGTAAGTAGATAGTAGATACTAGATACTAGAAAGAAGATACTAAGTAGTAGATAGTAGATAGTAGATAGTAAATAGTAGATAGTAAATAGTAGATACTAGAGAGTAGGTAGTAGATACTAGTTACTAGAAAGTAGATAGTAGATAGAAGATACTAGAAAGCAGGTAGTAGATTCTAGAAAGTAGATAGTAGATACTAGAAAGTAGATAGTAGATACTAGCTACTAGAAAGTAGATAGTAGATAGTAGATACTAGAAAGTAGATAGTAGATAATAGTTACTAGAAAGTAGTAAGTAGATACTAGAAAGTAGATAGTATATACTAGAGAGGAGATAGTAGATACTAGGTAGTAGATAGTAGATAGTAGATAGTAGATAGTAGATAGTAGATATTAAATAGTAAATAATAGATACTAGAGAGTAGAGAATAGATATTAGATACTAGATAGTAGATAGTAAATAGTAGATAGCGTATACTAGTTAGTAGATAGTAGATAGTAGGATAGTAGGATAGTAGATACTAGATACTAGATACTAGATACTAGATACTAGATACTAGATACTAGATAGTAGATAGTAGAAAGTAGATAGTAGATACCTAATTAAATACTAGAGAGTAAATACTAGATAGTAGAAAGTAGATAGTAAATACTAGATACTCGAAAGTATATACTAGTTAGTAGATACTAGAAAGTTGATAGTAGAGAGTATATATTAAATAGTAGATAGTAGATAGTAGATAGTAGATAGTATATAGTAGATAGTAGATAGTAGATAGTAGATAGTAGATAGTAGATAGTAGATATTAAATACTAGATACTAGATACTAGATAGTAGATAGCAGATAGTAGATAGTAGATAGTAGATATTAGAGAGTAGATACTAGAGAGTAGATACTAGAGAGTAGATACTAGATAGTAGATAGTAGATAGTAGATAGTAGATAGTAGATATTAGAGAGTAGATACTAGAGAGTAGATACTAGAGAGTAGATACTAGAGAGTAGATACTAGAGAGTAGATACTAGAGAGTAGATACTAGAGAGTAGATAGTAGATAGTAGCTAGTAACTACTAGATTAGCTTCTAGAACTACCTCTTCTAAATATAGCGACCCCTAGATTATAAATACTATCTATTTATTTATTAAAACTTAATACTAGATTGTAGATGCTAGATATCTCTACTTTTAAATATAGAGCCAACATTAGATAGTAAGTACTATAATATAAATTATAATTTTTAGATAGTAAAGACTAGGTACTTTTTAGAAGATTTAAAATACTAGAATTTAAAAATTAGCTAGTAGGTAGTAAATATAGCTAAATCCTAGGTACAAGTTACTATATACTAGATACTAGAGAGTAGAGACTAGAGACTATATAGTTCCTAGAAGATACTAGATAATAGATACTAGATACTAGATATTAATCTCTCGAAACTATATAGTACTAGAGACTAAAAAAAGAGTAATATACCTAATCTTTTATAAAGTACTAGTATCTAAGGCTTTTTAACTCCCTAAGTAGAAACTAAATTATAGATTTAAACTAAGGGTAAGAAGAAGCACGCTATCTAAGGTATAGATAAAAGGTTTGAAAGACTTAATCCTAAGTACTTCTACTATAAGCTTTTTTCTATCTATATAGTTTAGTTTCTTAGCTTAAAGACGTATTGTTTCTCTTTTTCTATATATTCTATTATACTAGGTAGGTCTAATAGATATAAAGAAATCTCAATTAGTACTCTAGAGGCTGAAAGATACCTTTCTATATAAGATTTATAATAGTCTAATTTCGTATAACTTAAGTAAGGTTTAAGTTTAGATTAGCTTAAATTATCTAAAGAAATTAGGTCTTGTACCTAACTCTAAATCTAATCTAAATCGGCCTAGCTAAGTAATTAGCTCGCCTTTAATAGGTTAGGTCCCTACCTAGTATTTCTTAGTAAATTATAGGTAGGGAGAAAGAGAATAATCTATATATTATTATATCTCTAAAGGTTCCTCTTTTTCGATCAACCCTACTTTATTTTATCTAGGTATATATCCATTCATCTTTAATACCGTAAGTATTTATTAAATTAGAAACCTTAAAGGCTAACTAAGTAATAATATAATGTATAAACTTAATATCTTAAAGATTATTTAAGTCTTTTAAAATTCTAGAGATTACTTTAGAGCTTAGCTCTATTTATAGATACCTAAGCTAGTATAACTATAGTATCTAACCTAACTTAATCTAGTAGAAGCCCTAAGTAGAATATATTTTACTTTTCTAGTATCTTAGATAGTTAATCTAGATAGCTTAGCTAGGTTAGAACTAAGATATCTTATATAACTTATAGATTCTAATCTTTCCTAAACTAGGAGTTAAGTATAAACTATATCTCTATCCTAAACTCTTACTTTTCTATACTCTCTTTTCTTATAGAATTATTAGAAGTCTTAGTAGTTATTAGAAAATTTATTCTTTTACCTATTTAAGGTAGGTAATATAAGGCTCTCTATACTTAGTACTATATACCCCCTTTAATAAGGTAACTTCTTAATAAAGTTAGGGGCTATTTATAACGCTCTAGTTAAAAAGTATAACTTCTCTCTTTTATAAGTAGGTTTAATATAACCTAAGACCTTAGACTATAAGAGTAGAATCGATCTAGAAAGATAATCTTATTATCTTTATTCTTCTTCTATTTAGGTATCTACTTAGCCTAAGGAAGAATTGTTAAGAAGAAATAAAGGTAACTTATAATAATATTCTATACCTACTAGGTAGGTAGTTAGATTTACTTCCTCTAGAAAGATACGTAACTTAATAAAGCGTAAAGTCAAGCGGAAATTCTTATAACTTACCTAGGTAGTAACGTAACTTCTTCTTAACGTTACGGTACTTAGTACTATAGACTAACTTCTTAAACTTTCTATCTTTATTAGTACTTTAGTATAGAAAATAAGACGTACTATAAAAGAGCTAGAAGATTTACTAATAGTCCTATATATCCGTTAGGCTTCGCTCCTTAAAATTTTTAGTTAGTAAGTATTACTATTAGATTCTACGTAAAATTTGGCTTATTAAGATATATTATAGTATTTTATTAGTATTATATAATCTTAAGATTAGGTAATATAGCTCGTACGGCTACGCCGCGCTCGCCGTAGCTACGTATATACTATAGCTTTTACGTACGTAGTATAGCTTAAAACTATTTTATCTTAATATTCTTAAACCCTAGCTTAGCGCGCGTACTAGCTACTTACGTAGCCTCGAGTATAGCCTCGAGCTCGAGTATAGCTAGATTTTAATACTTCTAGACCCTAAGTTACGAGCGTACTAGCTATATCGTTAGTTACGGCTACGCTTATTATAATTATAAAAGTAAAATATTTTTAAATCCCTAAGACTTTTTATTAAGTTAGATAACCTATAGGGATTTTTAGATATATAGAAAAAGTAAGCGCTAACTTAGACCGCTATATAGCTATTTATTTCGATTTCGTTCCTACCCCGCGTACGCGTAACTATAAAGAGAGGTATAGCGCTAGCGGGATTTTTTAATACCTTAAGACCCTGAATTTCGACTACTTTTAATAGGGTATAGTAAATTATACTTTTAATTATATTATAGAAGTTTGATATACCTTAGGTAGGTATCCTTACTAGTTAGAATATTTTAGTTAGGTAGTAGATAAGCTATATATCTCTACTATACTAGAAAATATAAGGCTATATAGAGATTAGGACGACTTATCTCCTTAAGATCCGAAATTACTTTATTAGTAGTACTTTTAGGAACCTTCTCTCTCTTAAGAGCTAGCCTAGATATATTACTATCCTTAGGTAATACTACTATTACTATTACTATTACCGTTACTACTACTATTAATAATTTTCTCTAAGTTAATATTAGAGTCTATATTAGCTAGGTATACGTTAATCTAGGCCCTAGTTATTCAAATTAGCCTAGATCTAATTATCTAAGATAAATAAGAGCCCTGCGAAGTGCGTAGCTAAATAAAATAATAAATATAATTTATAATAGTAGTAGTAATAGTTTTCCTAAGTAGTTACTAAAGCTTACTATAATAGCTAACTATAATCTAGATAAGAGTAGTACGGTCTATTAAAGAGAAAATATCTTCTATTAGAATATACTTCCTAGTTAGTAGTAGTAGTAGTAGTATTAGTAGTAGTAGTAGTAGTAGTAGTAGTAGTAGTAGTAGTAGTAGTAGTAGTAGTAGTAGTAGTAGTAGTATTACTTATAGGACGTAGTAATAGATCTAATAACTTAAGGTACCTTAAGTAGTATATACTATATATCTAGATCTCTAGCTCTCTAGAGATTAGCCGATTCTTCGAGAGAGGGATTAATCCTAGTATAGTACTACTAAGATAATAAACGCGCCGTATAAGAAGGTAACTAAATAAGATAGTATCTTAGGATCTTCTATCTCTATTAAGTAATTATCTCTAAATATATAGTTAAGATTAATATTAGTATAACGCTTACTAATTTACTACTTAGCTATAAAGTATATCTTATTCTAGGAGAGTATAGCCTTATTATTATTATTTAAAGACGTATTAAAATCTAGTAGGGTAAGGTAATATTACTAGTAAGTATATATAGCTTAAAGACCTCCTAAATCTTAATACTAATATAACGAACGCCTTTATTAGCTATATTATTAGCTTTACTATAGTAGTTACTACTAACCCTAAGTATCCGTCTAAGATAAGAAAACTTTATTAAGGATACCTAGGTAGAAAAACTATATTAGTATTACGTATCTTAAGGAGATAAAATCTAAGGGAAAGATTAGTACCCCTAAAGAATAATAGGTTAACTCTCCTAACTTAGTTTAAATACCTAGAAATAACTAGGTACGCGTGCCTAAGAATAGGTATAGTTATTATAGTATTAACCTAGACCCTAGTAGATCTTTTTCGAGATATTAGACTTTAGAGTAGGTAGCTCTATAGAGATAGAGAGACTTTAAGAAGTAGAGATCCTTAGTACTTATAGGTAATAACCTCTTAAAATATCTTACCTTAGTCCTTCTTATTATAAAAAAACTTCTTAGACTTCGACTAGATTAATTATTTACGTATTAGTATAAGTAGGAGTACTAATAATATATATTATTTAAGTAGGAAGAGAGAGTAAGGTATATATTCTACTTTAGGGAGGGCGTTAGGTAGGCTTAGAACCTTAAATAGACTATTATATTAGGCCCTTAAGAGTCTAGCTTTCTAGTACTAGAGACTAAGAACTAACTTAAAGATACCTAGGTAGATAGAATACTATATAAGCGTTAGTACCTAAGAAACTACCCTAGTCTTATTACCTACCTAGGAGAGGGAACTTATAAATTAGTAGGAAGGCCTTAGCCTTATCTATCTCTTTAGCCTTAACTATCTCTTTAGTAGTCCTAGTAGAAACTTATAGCTCCTTACTATTCTTATTAGTATTTTTATTATTATCCGTTTTATTATTATTACCTATTATCTATATTATTATTATTGTCCGTAGGTATTATTATTATTATCTATACTATAATTATTATCTTTATTGTAAAAGGAGATAACTAGAATCTAGTTAAGACGGCTATAGTTAGTAGTAAGAATAAGAATATTATATTTACTAGCTTACTAGAGATTCTTAATATTAATATTAAGAACGATTTAAAACCTAAGGTTCTTAAGTATAAGGTATCTTTAAGAGCCTAGCGTAGATTAATATATACCTTATTCCTAGGTAATATTACCGTACTTAGAATAGTAGCGCTACGGTTATCTAAATCTAAATCTAACTTCTTAGCGTCTAAGTCCTCTCTATACTCTCTATAACCTATTATTATATTATTATTAGAGGTACCTTTAGCCTAAGAAGGTATTAATATTACCTAAGAAATAACTAGGACTAGAACTAGGAGTAGAAGTAGGCGTAAGTAGACGTCTAAGTCGACCTATATAAGGCGCTTAAGGGTAGCTCTAAAATTTTTTAGTAAAAGAGCGATATATTATTATACTATAGTATAGGTTAAAGTATCGATTAAAGGTAAAGGTAGATATAAGTAATAGAGTAATAGAGTAAAGTAACGGAATAAAGTTATAGGGAGGTCTATTTTTAAGAGGCTATAATAAAGTTAAAGATAAACTAAAAGCTAAGGTTAAAGCTAAAGTTTAAGCTAGAGTTAAAGCTAAAGTTAAAGCTAAGGTAAAAGCTAAAGTTAAAACTAAATTTAAAGCTTAAATTAAGATTTAATTCAAAATTAGAAGTAAGTTAATTAGGGTTATAAGAAAGGTCCCCTAATAGTAAATAAAAATAATAAAACTATTAATTAGTTAAAGAGCTTACCTATAGAGTAAGAATTAGTTAGTAAAAGAATATTAGTTAGTTAGTAGAATACTATTAGTTCGTTAAAGAACTTACGCCTATACTACCTATTAGTTAATAAAATAGTTAAATTATTTACTTAGATTATTAAGTTGGACTATTTACTTAAATAATTAGATAAAGAAGTACTAAGATTACTATTTAAAGAATAAACTAATACGTTAACGGAAGTAGAGTAAGGCTACCTACTATATCTCTCTTATTAACTAAATCTCTTATTAGATCTACTATTAAGTCTCTTACTATATCTACTATAGCTAGAAGTCTTTTACTAGGTCTATTAGTAGTATCCTACTAGGCCTACTATAAAGTCTCTTATAGGTATATCTACTATAATTAGAAGTTTTTTACTAGGTTTAATAATAGTATCCTACTAGATCTATTCGTTAAGGCTACTACTAGGTCTATCTATAATTAGAAGTCTCTTACTAGGTCTATCTAGGTATCTTATAATTAGAAGTCTCTTACTAGGTTTTATTAAGTCTACTATTAAGTCTATAACTAAGCTTACTACCTAATCTATTATTAAGTCTATAATTAAGTTTACGGTATTATTCAGTCTATTATTAAGTCTATTATTAAGTTTATTATTTTATTGTCTCTAAGTCTAGTAGAATTAAGTTTATAAATTAAGTTAATAATTAGGTCCGTAAAGTAGTAATACGTAATTTACCTTAGTTAGATATATAGCTAGATTATAGTCGCTCTCGAGCGACGGCGATACAATAATAATACTACTATAGGTTTATAGTACTATTCTCTCTCGTCGTTATCGCTCCTTACTATACCTATCTTCGATAGAGTACGCGTTATATAGTAGCTTAGTTACTATATTAGTTAGTTAATAGGACTAGTCCTACTAGCGATTTTAAAAACGCTAGCGACTAACGGACCCGCGTCGATACTAACTATAGAGTTTATTCTAATCTATCGTTAGTACCTTTACCCTTAGAAACTCTTAGTCGATCTATACCTAGGCTATCGTACCCGCTAAGTACTAATTAGGGTCCCTAAGGGGTCGGGTCGGGTCGGGTTTTAGGGGTACCCCCCCGACCCGCCGCGGGGGGGGTAGAAATAGGGGGCGGGTTTTCGGGTCGGGGGGAGCTTTTACCCCCGACCCGCTAATCGGGGGGAAGTCGGGTTTTTTAAGTTATATGTTTTAATACTTAACCTAGGTATTATTAAGATCTAAATAGCTAGAATTATAGAGAAATACCTATTCTATAAGTCTATAAGGTTATATAATATAAAATACCTATAGGTCGTCCGTAATTAATAAAACCGTACGAAAAAATCACGTTTTTTAGCTAAGAACCCGACCCTATTAATCGGGGTGGGTTCTATCGGGGGGAGGGTCGGGGCGGGGGGTCCTAGGGACCTCTATACCCGACCCGAATACCCTCCCCGACCCTCTCTACTTCCGAGGGGTCGGGGGATCCCCCGACCCCTTAGGGACCCTAGTACTAATTATCGGTACTATTATTAAAACTAGCTATCGATATATAGCTAGAGTCCTCTATTATCCGTAACTATCTTATAGCGCTACGCTACTATTAGGACGTCGCCCCTATAGATTATCGCTCCGCCTAAATTAAGCCGAGCCGAGTATATATTACGGTATACTAAGGGTACCCTATATATTACTAAGCCGGCCTAGAACGTATAAATACTACTAGGCTCGGAGCTCCCTATATATATTAGAGAAAGGAACGTTATATACTAACTATCTATATATACTAAAAGAAAGCTACTACTATATCTTCTACCTACGTACCTACCGTTAACTACGCCGGTAATCGAAAGGCTCGATTCGGATATAAATAATCTTTTTCTTCTATTCTACTTTCTCTCTCTTATAATAAACTTTCTCTTTTTCTCTCTTTCTCTCTTTCTCTCTTTCTCTCTTTCTCTCTTTCTCTCTTTCTCTCTTTCTCTCTTTCTAGAATAAGCTTTAAGCTATAAGAAAATTTTAAGGCCTTAGATCTATTATTTCGGAATCTAGTACCCTTATATCCTTAGGAAAGCCCTTACTCAACGCTACGTCTATCTAATTAGTATACTAGACTAGAGCTTTCTTTAAGTAGAACCTAGATTAGCTTACCTTAGTTAAAGAGGAGCTTCTTCGCGCTATCGACGCTATAATCTATAACTATCTCTCTCTACCGTAAAAGAGCTTAGCGTTCGTAGCTACCTAGATCGGTTACTCTTATTCTTAATTAGTAGCCCCGACCGATACTTTTAGATAGCCTATAGATAACTCTATATCCTACCTATAGAACTAGAACGTCGCCGTTAGTAGTTACGGGGTTTTAAAGAGAGATCTAAAGTAACTCTATAGATACGTAATATCTAATCTTATAGACTAGCGTTTCTTACTCTTCGAGAAACTAGCTCTAAACGCTCTACGCCCGACTAGAACTATAACCTACCCGCCTACTCGCGTTTCGCCCTTCCTAAATATATTATTACTTAAAGTAGCGACTAGTAGCGGTAGTAATCCGTCTAGTAACGGCGCGTTCTAATAAGAAAGGGACGTATATAATAGTAGGATTAGTAATACGGAAAGCGTATGGATAAAAAGGTATAATAAAAGTAAGAGTAAGTAATTAGAGAAGGAAAATATTAATTCTCTAGTAGAACTTACCTCTAAGTAAATAGCGGCTATCGAAGGAATAGTAAAATATACTACTAAAAATATAGACTAACTACTATAGAACGCGATTACGATAGAATAGGACGAACTCTAATAATAGTTAACTAACTAACTAGCCGCGTAGTAGCGTAAGCTAGTTACGTAATAGAATATCGTAATAGAACGACTCTATTAGTAGTACTTAGCCGAGAAGTAAGCCCTTAAGTTATAACTCTCTTCCGTACGACCTACTCTTTAGAACCTTATATAAGAACGCCTAGACGTAGTACGTACCTAGCGACCGATTAAAGCGAACTATATAGCCGCTAATATAGAGTACTTAGAAACTAATAGTAATTAGGCTCGTAACGGGGCCGATAAGGCCTAAGCCGTCTAAGTAGCTAACTTTAAGACTTTTTACTAACGTATTAGATAATAAGTTACGGCCGAGTTACCTCGCTATACTCCGCCGCTACCTCCTCTCTATTTAGCGTTACGGCCGAGTTACCTCGCTATACTCTACCGCCGCCTCCTCCCTATTTAGCTTTAGTAGTACGCGGCTATAAGGCGAGATCGAAGACGCTAGTTATTTAAAATATATCGTCTAATAAAGAGAAGGTCTTTACAGACGAATCTAATATTAACGATCCTAAGCTCGAATATAAGTTTAGAGCCGACGATATTAGCTATTTTAAACCCGATTTATAGGGCTAGAAGAGCGTATATAACGTAGATAGAAAGATCTACTACTCTACTATAGAGTCTTTTATCGAGTAACTTAAGAACGTAGGTTTTACTACCGTAGCTCGAGTACTATAACTTAATATTTCTAAATATCTCCGAGAATCTATATAAATCTAGTACTAGTCCTAGCTATCGGACGTTAAGCGATAGAAGGTTAAGTTAGAAAAGGGCCTTAATAACTAGATTACGGCTCTTAAGAAGTAGTTTTAGATACGTTCTTAAGATACTATATAGTAATATAAATAACGATTTCTCTTAGTAGAAGATATTACTAAGAAAGCTTTAATTTCGAAATAGATAATATTAGCTACTCGAGAGCTTTAGGCCGCTAGCTTCGATAGGATATACTAATAGATTATAAAAATTTAGGAGAAGACTAATCTACGTATTCGACTACTTATCCCTAAACCTACTATAACGACTACTTTTACCTAATTTATTAATAGATTAGAAAATTAATATTTCGACTTTTAAGATCTAGCTAGAATATCGCGGCCGTAGGCTAGTAAGTTTACCCCCTATCTTTAAGACGGTCGTAATAATATTACTAGTAAGCTAACCTACGGTTCGAATAGCTAGTAATCTAACGCTAGCTCGTAGAACCGTAACGGGAATAGCTATTACTAGAACGCTACTATAGAACCTACCTCAAAAGTAGTTACTTATTAAGTATAGAAGAGTAAGTAAGAGAAGACGATAGTAACTCCTTATCTACGCTTCTTTAATAATAATAGCCGACCGACTTTAAGTAAAGGAAACTCTATAAAATTAGGAGATAATAAGTAGGATAGCTAATAAAGATACTAGAGTAAGAACGTACGAAACTACTATCTCGATACTACCTACGGTAGTAACGCTAAAGATAGAGACGTTAAAGAAGAAGATACGTCCGTCTTAGATAGCGATAATAATAATACTTAGTAGTAGATACTAATTAATAATTTCTTTCTTAGCGCTAACTTAGTACCGCTAGCGATAAACCTCGTCTATAATTCTAACGTACCTTAGCTAACTAGCTTTAGTATTTTAAACCTAAATCGATTAGTCCCTTCTAAATACCGTAGGTACCCTACTATATTCCCTTCTAGTAATAAGCTATAGAGATACCTTAAGTCTATCTACGGATTTTAGCGACGCCTAACGTAGTACTACGATACTAATATTAGCGCTAGTAGTAATACTCCGGATACTAATACGGATAAAGTTATCGTTATTAACTATTTAGACGCCGTAGAAGATACCTACTACGACCTACTAGTTATTAAGAGGTAACCCTAAAGCTTAGTAACTATAGTTAGTAGTTCTCATAAGTATAACTACGCCTAGATCTACGTACGTTTTAACCCTAGGGGTAAAATAGCTTAGGCGTATATAGACTCCGGTTACTAGATATTATCTATTACTCGCTTATATTTAAGAGACGTAGTTCTTCCCGCTAATCCCTTATATATATTAGTACCGTTAGAAATACTATAACTACTTATAGGTATCTTAGGCGGTACTACCTCGACTAAAAAGATTATACTTATAATATTCTTTCTAGCGACCCTAAAAGGAAAATAGGTACTATTATCTACGATATTTAAGGTATACGTTATAGACGGTTTTACTGCTAGTTTACTAGTCGGAGTCGACGTACTCTATCTATATAGAATCGATCTTCTAGCCTTAACCTATAAGGTAGTTTTTAACTAATATTAGAGGGTAGAGGCCGACCTTCTTCTCTATACTAAGAGAATAGTAATTAACGAGACTAGAGTCCTAGTACTACGACGGATAGAGGTCCCTCTACGGTATATAGTCGCGGTCCTAGTAAAGCTTCTAATAACGCTTCTATAAGGCCGCGACTATAAGTTCTTATTATATAAGTCTTCTACCCTAGAGTATCCTATCTTTACCTAAGGAGGTTCTATCTATAACTAAGTCGCGGACGAGTTATTTTACTCTATATTAGTTAGAAACGATAGTATATATACTCTAGTAGTTCCGCGTAGAGTATTACTTAGATTACTAATAGAGTATAATTATACTAGCTACTACTCCTTATCTATAGAGAGCTACTACCTCGCCGCTATATAGCCCTCTACTAATAGAGACTCTAATAATAACGACTAGCGTAAATACGTACTTCTAAACGGTATTACTATTTATAGTAATACCGAATAGTTAGCGGTAATTACCGAGCTTATTAATTAGGACCTATATCTCTAGGTAGATAAGTCTAGTATTATTTATATTCTAAAGAACGAATAGACCGAAATTACTATCCTCTTCTAGTTCTAGGAAGATCCTAAACTTAATACCTAGATCTACTAATATAGTAAGGACGCGAGAGTCGAGATCGACCGTATCTTTAACTAGCTTATAGCCTAAGGTAAAATAGAATCTATCTATAAGCCTACGCCGTTCGCTATCCCTATATTCGTAGTCTAGAAGACGGTATATCTCGACGGTATTACTAAGTATAAACCCTAAGTCGTTATCGACCTCTAAGAACTAAACGCTATTAGTATAAAGAATTTCTATCTACTACTACTACTATAGGACGATTTTCTTAGTAAGCTACGTTCTAAGCTATTTATCTTAGTATTCGATAGCTTATCGTTCTTCTACTAATAGGCCGTAAAAGAAGAGGACTAATATAAACTTATTATTAATATCTATTAGAATTAAGAATAGTTTAACGTTCTTATTATACCTAGGATACTATAATTCTATATAATTTATATAAAGGTATATTACTAATATACTCGCTAAATTCGACTACGCTAAAGATTTTATTAACGATTTTACTATCGCTTCCGATACTTTCTAGTTCTATATTAGTTATCTTCGTAATATATTTACTAAGCTCGATAAGTATAAGGCTACTTTAGCTTTAAAGAAAATATTTCTTTATTTTCTCTCTATTACTCTATTAGGAACGTACGTTAACGCGTACGGCTTAAGTACGAACGAGGAGAAATTAGCGGCTATTACTAACCTATAGTACTCTACTAAATTAAACGACCTAGAGACTATTATTAGTATAATAGACTACTTATATATATTCGTCCTATATTACGTATAGCTAAATAAGCTACTCTAATTAAAGACTCGACTACTTAAAGACGCGCTAGTTAAGGGCCCGTCTATACTTATATTTACGAAGAAGTAGTAGATAGCTAATACTATAGAGCTCCGCGAAGCCTTCGAAGCTATCTACGATAAGTTAAGTAAGGACTATACGCTATACTACTAGGACCCTTACCGTCCTCTCTATATCGATATTAATTTCTCTTAGATAGGCTATAGTAGATTAGTCTACTATATTATTAGAGACTCTACTCTAGAACTCTCTAATACTAAAGTCCTTTATACGGAGGACGGATAAGAGAAAAATAGAGTAATCTCTATAAAGATCTTAGCCTACTTTTCTAGCGTCTAGATATAATCTATTATATTTCTTAGTAAGACTCTTATAATAACTACTTTTAGGTACTAGCCTACTAAGCTTAAGGTAGTAGAAGTATACTAGATTACTCAAAAGCTAGAATATATAATCCGCTTAGCCTTTAAAGCTTTTATATTTACCGACTATAAAGCTATTATTAGGTAGTATTATATAATAGGTAGATTTAAGTAAGATAGTAAATCTATACCGTCTTAGTATAAAGCTAGCCGCCGCTTCCGCCTTTATCTCTACCTTCCTAAATCTAGAGTTAGTATACCGACTAGGTACTATATATATTATACCTAATATACTTAGCCGACTACCTCGAATAGATAAGAAGCGTAACCTAGTAGATAATCTAGAAGACGCTTTAGTCCTAGGTATTTACTACGTCTTCTTAATCGAAATATTAGACGATTTAAAGTAGTAGATACGGGCTAGCTACTCTCGAGACCCTTACTAGGTTAAGATCTATAAGTAGCTATTATCTAAAAATAAGAGTATTAAAGTATTATCTTTACTAATAGAGGTAATATATCTAGATATAGAGTAGCGATAAGACGAGTAGCGATAACTTAAGTAGTAATAAGCTAAGTAGTAATAAGTTAACGAGTAATAAGTCGAGTAGTAATAAGTTAAGTAGCGATAAGTCGAGTAGCGATAAATTAAGAATCGATAACTTAAATAGCGATTAGTCGAGAATTAATAACTTAAGAATTAATAGAAGTTACTATAAGGGTACTAGCTAGACGCGACTAAGAAATTAAGTAATAATAGAGACGTTAACGACGATAAGTAACGCTACCTACTAGATCTACGATTCTTTAAACGGGCTAGTCTACTCTACTATATAGATAAGAAGGGCGGCTATAAGTAACTTTATATCCCTTTAGACTACGTCCCGACTATTTTTAATATCGCCTATAATTAGTACTACTACTAGAGCTACTACTATATCTTTAGCTATATATCGTCCGTCTTTTATATCCGTCGCCTATCTAAGCTCTTACGCGACTATATAAGTTACTATCTAGACTATATCGTTAACTAGACTATATAACACCCTCTTTATAGTAAACTTAAGCCTATATAGGCTCTACTAATCCCTTTCTACTTAGTATCGATCGATTTTACTACTAACTTATCTTTAACGATCTTAGGAAGCTAGAATACCCTTCTTACGATAATATATATAGCGTTAAAGATAAGCTTACTTATCCTAGAATATAGTATATAGAGCGCTAACGACTAGGTAGTAGTTATTATACGCGAGCTAAAATTTACTAACTAGGGTATCCTAGCTCGTTTACTATCTAATAGAGATTTACGTTTTATAGATCGTCTATAGTAGACGATATTTAAACTTATAGATACTAAGCTTTTATTCTTAACTACCTATTACTCTTAAACGGACGGTTAGAGTAAACGTACTAACTAAATAGTAGAAGTAGCCCTCTAGTTCTATATAACCTCCGACCTAGACGTTAAATAGAAGGAATTCTAAGTATATATCTAATAGTATATAAATTCGTTATCTAATACGATAACGGAAGTCTTACCTTATTAATTCCTATATAGTATATAACTAAGAGACGCTTTTAGGGTACTTATAGAGTTACCTTCTTATAACTATACTATTCTTCGATAGAAATATCGCGATATAGCTTAGGATACTATCGTACTAGTAAATATTTATACTAAGATATAATACGACTCGAAGTATAAGTTGTTACGCTTTAAGAAAGGCGAGATAGTATACTTACGGCTTTACCGTAGGTATAACGTCCCTAGATATACCTATCGTAAATACTTAAACTAGTATTTACGGGTTAAGGTAAAGAAGCGCGTTAATAAACTTACCTATAAATTAGAACTCCCTAAATATATAAGAATTTATCTAGTTATATCTATCGCCTAATTAGAGCGTTATTCGCTAGGTAACGATCTATTTAGTCGTAAACCTTATTTCGAATCCGATCTAGATACCGTTAACGAAGATAGTATTTCTATCTATACGATCGAGTAACTTCTCGATAGACGTAATACGGCTAGTAGTTACTAGTACCTAGTTAAGTAGAATAGTTAGGGATCTAGTTATAATTAGTAGTATTTAGTTAGTAACCTTAGTTTAGTAAAAGAGTTAATAGCTAAGTACGATTTACGCTACCCTAATTAACCTAAACGTTACTCTAAACGATAAATACGTAAGGATAAAGAGGTTATTCGAAATATAACTTACGACGAACTCCTAAATATATTTACCTAATAGCTATTTTATATAGAGATATCTATCCTAAGAGTACTATAGTAGTCTTACTACTTACGCCGCGATTATCTAAATATAAATTCTTAATATCGACTATCTTTAATATTAGTAACGTTATCTCCTTATAATTATTTATATTTATATTGTTAGCTTACGCTATTACGTAGACTATATCTATAGGGTCTAACTACTTTTAAAACTTTATTTTCTCTATTATATCTATATTAATATTATCCTTAACCTTATAATCTAGTAAGGATAGCTATATTACGGAATCTAGACTAGACGTACTCTCTCTAAGAAACCTTCTAGACTACGATTTCGACGCTAGTACTAATAATAACGATCGGCGGGTAATCTCTCTATTTCCCTTACCCGCTATTTAACCGGCCGTAGATACTATACCTCTAGACCTCCCTAACTTAGACTTTCTAGTTTTCTTCTTCTAGTTATAAGTATAGTCTTTTCTACTTATATACTACGCCTTCTAGGTCGTTCGTATTAAAGTCGTTAAATCTATCTAACTTAAGTAGCTAGGTCTAACCGACCTAGGGTCTCTAAGGGGTCGGGTCGGGTCGGGTTTTAGGGGTACCCCCCCGACCCGCCGCGGGGGGGGTAGAAATAGGGGGGGGGCGGGTTTTCGGGTTAGGGGGAGCTTTTCCCCCCGACCCGTTAATCGGGGGGAAGTCGGGTTTTTTAAGTTATATGTTTTAATACTTAACCTAGGTATTATTAAGATCTAAATAGCTAGAATTATAGAGAAATACCTATTCTATAAGTCTATAAGGTTATATAATATAAAATACCTATAGGTCGTTCGTAATTAATAAAACTATACGAAAAAGTTACGTTTTTAAGCTAAGAACCCGCCCCAATTAATCGGGTCGGGTTCTAGCGGGTTTAGGGTCGGGGCGGGGGGTCCTAGGGACCCCTATACCCGACCTAAATACCCTCCCTAACCCTCTTTACCCCCGAGGGGTCGGGGGATCCCCCGACCCCTTAGGGACCCTAAACCGACCGTTACGCCCCGGATTAATAATACTCGGTTCGACTAATACTAGTAATAAGACGTATTCTAATCCCTCTATTAGTACCTCTATTCTATATAATTTACGACTAGCTATAATATAATAACTTCTATCTATTTTACGAGCTAGTTTTTACTAGCTACTATAAATAGAAATTATTTACCTACTAGAGTCTTACGGCCTATAATAAGGAGGTACTTATAGTACTAGGATAGTCTCAGCCGTAGCGTATAGAGATTATTAACCTTATAAGTCTACGAGAACTCTCTATAAGAATATTTCCTAAATTCTTTAAGTTTATACTTTAGACGTACTATTATTACGATAGCTCTTAGTATAGACTAGAAGAGTACTTTAGTATCCTCGTCGATTTCGGCTTCGATAGAGTCTCTACGGAAATCTTAGCTAAGTTACTCCTAAGGTTTATAGATAATTAGGGTCCCTAAAGGGTCGGGGAAGGTATTCGGGTCGGGTCTAGGGGTCCCTAGGACCCCCCGATCCGACCCTAAACCCGCTAGAACCCGACCCGATTAATCGGGGCGGGTTCTTAGCTAAAAAACGTATCTTTTTTATATAGTTTTATTAATTACGGACGATCTATCCGTATTTTATATTATATAACCTTATAGACTTATAGAATAGGTATTTCTCTATAATTCTAGCTATTTAGATCTTGATAATACCTAGGTTAAGTATTAAAATATATAACTTAAAAACCCGACTTTCCCCTAATTAGCGGGTCGGGGGTAAAAGCGCCCTCTAACCTAAAAACCCGCCCCCCCTCTATTTCTACCCCCCCTACGGCGGGTCGGGGGGGGTACCCCTAAAACTCGACCCGACCCGACTTCTTAGAGACCCTATAGATAATCTCCGCGCTAATTAGCTAAAGAAAGGTTTCTTTTACTATAAAGTTCCTCTATTTCTAGAGTTTATCTCTTCTCTTATCCTAGTCGTCGCTCGCGCTAGCTTATCCTAGTAATAAGAACTATAGTTCTAGAACGATGATATTAATAAACTAACGCTTAACCTATCCGAGTTTATAATTCTTACGTAGTTCTACCTAGACTATAGTTACTTTCTTAGCGTACTCCGCTAAATCTTTAAATACTATAATATATACGATAGTACTATCTATTAGAACGTACTATCTAAATTCCTTATTCTACTATTTATACGCGCTAGAATCTTAGCCGTCCTCTATTAAATTAATATATTCTACGGTAGCGATTTCGATTATACTAAGTACCCTCCTTAACCTACCTATCTCGTTCCGTTTAATACTATATTTAATATAAACGACGCCGGCTATTATAGTAGCGGCTTCTATAACTATACTCTTTACGCGTAATACTATTTAGGCTTATATAATATAGATATTCCCGACCTTAATAATTTTCCCTATAATACCTCCGCTAAGTATATAAATATAGAATACTATATATAGCGTATCTACTACGATACCTCTAAGAGCTACTCTAATAATAACGTACTTATAGATAACGCTTATATAGTATAGTTTAAAGACCGGCGTTCTTCTCTCTACTCGATCTAGGCTATTACTTACTATTCTCTACTAACGTTTACTATTACTAGTTTCTACCTACGATCTTAACGATCTTATAGTTACGATATAAAAAAACCCGCTACGCGCGAAGTCTACTAAAATAATAAGTAACTTTTATATAGAGAGGTTAGGTTTAATTCTAATAGCCCTCGCTAGTTTAGCTCTCTTATATATCTTTCGTCGTTAAAAAACTAGATAGTTATTAAAGACCCGTTAAAGATAGACGGATCCGCTAGTATATTAAAATCTAATATATACTTACTACTCTAGAAGTACGTTCTCTAGGAGTTCGTTAACTACGGCGAGTAAGTTCCTACTAACTAGTTTAGTATTAGCCCGCTAGGATACGAGCGATATATAGTATAGAAATATAGTACTAAGAAGAGATTCTTATACGTATAGAAACGTATAGAAATAGCCGAAGAGGCCTAGACGCGAGTCGATCTATATAATATAATCGCCGTAGACCTAAGTATTAGTAATATCTATAGACTAGTAAACGCTAATAATAATAACGAGAAGCTAGTTCTTTACCCTAAAATCTTTATAGAAGTAGGGTATTTTATACGTATTAGTAACGGAACCGCGCTAGGATACTTTAGCCGTCTTTATAAGAGTTACGATCTCGATATTTCTAATATTCTATTTAAAGAAGTCGTTACTAACTTCTAACTCTGTAAGAAGAAATATAAATTAGTATCTAGATAAAACTATAGTAATAACTAAGGATAAGCCGTTATCTCGATATCTTAACTAGGATAATTATAGTAATATTACGTCCTAGGTTAACGTCGCTAGGCGATAAAGCTATTAGACGACCTAAACTATCTCGAAGCCGGTATACGCTAAAGACCCCTAGCTATAGCTTAATAGACCCTACTACTAGACTACTTACTTAGCTACTAGCGTAATATATAAAGGCCTTAGGACTATTTCTATACTAGTCCTAAAGGACTAGTTCTATACGGTACTGCCCTCTTATAATAAGACTAAATATAAGAAGACTACGCCTAAACCTTATCTTTCTATACCTATACCTAGATAATAGTTACGCTAAAAGAACGATAACGAGAAAAGTAACGAAGACGTTAGCGAAGTACTAGAACCTAGTTAGTCTTTTCTACCTAGAAAGAAAAAGTCTAACGTAGCTACTTCTATACCTCTACTAAAGAAGATAAGCGTCGCTATACCTAATAATATAGTACCTCCGCTAAAGAAGACTAATAATCTATTTATACTATTACTTAAGCCGCCTACTAATCTCTATAGCTTTATAGTAGCTAGAGGTCTATTAAATACTACTCTAGTATATACCGTCGAGACGGTAGAAACTAGCTCGTAGTATAACTTCTTACTACTATCTCTTACGCTAACCTAATTAGCTAAAGAGTTTAATAACGAGCGTTATAAGATAGCGCGCTAGAAGTAACGTAAACTACTTATAGCGCTACCTTCGAAATTATACCCTAATAAGTTTTAATAGGGATAAATTATTAATAAGGAGAAGAATATATAGGTAGGAATAGAGTACTACTAATAGACGCTCGATACTAACGGAGATTAGTACGCTAAATTCCTCTCTATTACCTAACTCCCTCTAGGGACTACTATACCTTCTCCGTAGTTTACTAAAGAGGAGAGAGTAGAAGCGACTACGGCTACTAAGTCTCTAAACGTACTATCTATTACTACTCTAACGTCCTAGAAAGAAAAAAAACTACTATTAATAGATAATATAATATTATTACTACCTCTACTATCTACGGCGGATACTAGCCTAGCTATATTAACTCTAATATTCTAGAATAGTCGATAACTATTATTATTTAAGAATAATAGATTACCGCTACTACTACCGACTTTTTATTACGACTTAATAAGTAGTATAACTACTATAGCCCGCGGCCTACGTATATCGACTCTAGGTTTCTATAAATAACTAATAACTACGGATAACGTAGAACTACTATCTCTACTACTAAGTTAACTATCTAGCCTAGTAACTCTATATAGTCGCTCTTAATAGTATAGACTTAGTAAAACCGCTCTAATAATCTAGGGTTTTACTAGCCTTTAGTTCTCTATACTATTAAGAATTTCTTTATTAGATATTACTAGAGTCCCTAAGGGGTTAGGGGATCCTCCGACCCCTAGGGATTAGAGGGAGTTAGGGAGGGTATTCGGGTCGGGTCTAGGGGTCCCTAGAACCCCCTACTCCGACTCTAAACCCGCTAGAACCTAACCCGATTAATCGGGGCGGGTTCTTAGCTAAAAAATATAACTTTTTTATATAGTTTTATTAATTACGAACGACCTATAGGTATTTTATATTATATACCCTTATAGACTTATAGAATAGATATTTTTCTATAATTCTAGCTATTTAGATCTTTATAATACCTAGATTAAGTATTAAAATATATAACTTAAAAAACCTAACTTTTCTCTAATTAGCGGGTTAGGGGTAAAAGCTTCCCCTAACCCGAAAATCCGCCCCTCTCTATTTCTACTCCCCCTCTACGGCGGGTCGGAAGGGTACTCCTAAAACCTAATCTAACCTAACCTCTTAGGGACCCTAGATATTACTAACGCTTTAGAGTTAGAACTATATAAGATAATTAAGTCGCTATTAGAAAGTAGCGATACCCTATATAAGACCTCTTAAGTACTTTAAGAGGATAATAATAATCTAATTAATTATAATACTAAACTTAAGCGTTACCTAGAGGCGATAACTACTATAAACTTACGCTCTATAAAACTCTAGTAGCTTAGATAGATAGCTACTAATACGATATTATCTAGCTTAACTAGATAGTTATACCTCTATAATAATATTATACGGCCCTCGCTTAACTATAACTAATACCTAGGTAGATATATAGACGTTTCTACGGTCTAATAGTATATCGACTATATACTCCGTATCGAAAAGACCTTTAGAAAGGATAATTTTAATAGTACTATTCTACTAGCCTAAGTAGTCGGAGATAGTAATAAATAGAAGGATATAATTACTAAGATACTAAATAAGAGATACGACGACTTCTATAAATACTATAAAGTTAGTAATATTAAGTATAAATTCCGCCTACTACTTTAGTAAGCGTACGTAAAACGTTAACTTTACTCCCTAGTAATACTAAATATAAGATATATCTAACGGAATAGTAATATAGGCGGTACTATCTAGACTACTAAATTAGAGGACTAGGTAAGATAAATACTAGAGATATAGTTAGATATATTAAAAAATAGATATTATATATAGTTATAGTAGTATAGGAACGTGCTAGATCTTCTCCTAGGGAGGATATAGTACGTAATTTACCTTACCTTACTAGTTATATTAGTAGGGCTAACTTTATAGTAGAAGAGTACCTCTATAGTATTAAAGAAAATTATTATTTTACTAACTAAGCCTTATTAGTTAGTATCGTAGGTAATATAGATTATAGTACGATATAGGTTTCTAAATAATATAGTATCGCGCTAGATATAGTTTTAACTCTAATATAGTTTTTCGCGTAATATCTATATAACGACTATACGTAGTATTATATATATAGTATTAGAGAGAGTATAATCGAGGTAGAGTAATTAGGGGAATTACGTTATATAAATTATTAGAAAGGTATCTATCTACTACCTAGGTAGCTCTATATAGAAATTCGAGCTCGACGTTAGTAATATCTTATATAGCTAGATACTTACTTATACGTAAAGCCGTCTAGATTTCTAATATGTATAGCTATCTAAGCTCCTAATACGTATAGCTATCTAAACTTCTAATACGTATAGCTATCTAAACTTCTAATACGTATAGCTATCTAGACTCTTAATACGTATTACTATCTAAGTACCTAAGACGTATTACTATCTAAGTAACTAAGACGTATTACTATATCCCTCTAATATATATAGCTATCTAAGTATCTAAGACGTATCGCCTTATCCTTTTAATATATATAGCTAGAGACTTCTAATACGCGTAGCTAGAGACTCCTAACGCGTATAGCTAGAGATTCCTAACGCGTATAGCTAGAGACTCTATATAGGTATCTATTATTATTTTCTAAGTTATCGTATTAAAATAACGGTGGTATAGTCTATAAGGTATACTATTATATCGCTAGAATTACCTTACCGTACTATTATAGGGTTAGGGTTAGGGTTAGGGTTAGGGTTAGGGTTAGGGTTAGGGTTAGGGTTAGGGTTAGGGTTAGGGTTAGGGTTAGGGTTAGGGTTAGGGTTAGGGTTAGGGTTAGGGTTAGGGTTAGGGTTAGGGTTAGGGTTAGGGTTAGGGTTA